>CM055842.1:21597066-22967066 GCA_029490765.1 Euthynnus affinis | reverse complement strand
TATAAGAATGTCTGAGTTTGCACTGCCTGCATCTACTCTTGCTATTTCGCTCTCTATCCCAAAACACTGCTGTATGCTGCTAAACCTCACTCATATACCTTAAAGAATATTATAATTGTCGATATTCTGGAAACTTGTCAGAGCTATCTGCTTTATGTGTGGTCTGTGAAGCGCCCCCTCTCTTCCCCTTACTTCCAAATACATAAAAGCATTAACTTTTAAAGTGAATACTTAAGATTTTTCCCCAAATAATTGAAAAAGCACAATGGGAGGGGTTATGTAAGGCAAAAGTACTGTGAGCTCCGCAAAAGAAACCAAAGCTACTGTCATCTGCTCTCTGTAGGCCCAGACAGGCACAGTTTCAACTCAAGGGCTTCACACTTCTATAACTTGTTCTCCTTCCCTTGCTGCTCTCCCTATCTTCACTCTCTCTATACCCGTTTGCCTCTCTATCTCTCCATTGCTCTCGATAGTGATAACTTCAAAGACAACATCTTCTGCAAAAGCATGAAAACTTCAAGCACGTTTGTTTGTTTTGACCCCGAAGCCCCCCCTCCACCTCCAAACCCTCCACCTCCAACTTGTAAGTCCTGCAAAATACATGAGGGAGAGAGACCAAAACCAAGGCTGCTTTTTTCCCCACCCGCCTGCAACCCTCATTCTTCCATGCGCTTCTGTTGTGTAACTTTTGCAGAATGCAGGTCTGGCATATGACACTGAATCTCCTATGATGACCTCACAAAACTGATGACAAAGTTCAATGCATTTCTAGTGAGACAGAGGAGTATAAACTTTTCAAAACACATTTTATATATTCCACTAAGAAAAAGAAAATAAAAATCAATAGCACACAAATGTGCGTGCACACACACACAGCTGACACACGCACACGTTTATGCTTTCCACACTGACTCATGAAACTTGGCCTCTGTAGGTGTCTCTAGGTGTAGGTGGTTGAGGATTGGAGTTATGATTTCTTTTTGGGAAGAACAAAAGGGTCTCATCTATCAGCAGGTTGCTGCCTCAAGCCAGCACTGGATAACAGGGTAATGGAGACTATGAAATCTTATAAAAGATACAGCACAGTGCAAACTACAGCAATGCTAATAGCTTACCCAAGATGACGATAAAGAAAAATCAAAAAGAGAACACTTAAGTTTATCGTATTCTCTTGTCATTTTACAGAAGAATTATGCTTTGATCAATACAGTATGATTGACTTTGGGAGTACCAAGGTGTGAAACATGACCTGCTATTAACAGACATGATTTCTGCACCGTTTCTGATTATTACTTAAAGCACCAAATCACTTATTATACCTTGAAATTCTGAGAGGATTATATTTGGTTCAATGCAATGGTTTTTTTTAAAAACTTCTTTAAAATTATATTTATTATGTTGTTAACCTGTCATAAAAACGCCATCACAATCACCTTCATGATTATGGTCAATTTCAGCGCTTATTTGAGTCAGAGATTCTATTCTGCAAAGAGATTAATCTATATTCATGACAGAGTGCTTGATTGTTTATCTGTGTAGTCAACATTGTGTGTGTGTGAGGGAGAGTGTGTGTGTGTGCTCTGTGTTTAGCAGTTCTGCCCTCTAATAGATGAGACATCTATAGCATCCACAGCAAGGCCAGGGGAGCAAGAGAGCAATCCATAGGCCTGCGTAGCCATGGCAACTAAACAAGGAATAGGCTAGATGTCAGGCGAGCATGGCTAAATTACCCATTAGAGAAAGCAGGAAGGGGAGAGAGGGAATACTGGTCAGGGCACAAGAGGCTAATGGGGAGATAAGATGGCCAACATATAGAGTACACACACACAAACACGCACACACACATAAAAATGCACGCACACAAAATGATGGGAAAACAGCCAGGGGTTGTCACATAAAGGTGCAAGAGCAAACACATTCTGAAATAGGAAAATACAATTAAATGTGTAAAATCTCTCACAAAGACACACATATAAACACAAGAAAGAGAGAGAAATGGACATCCACGTGCTCATGTATTAATACATACATAAACATGCTACTTGTGTGCATGTGCACGCACACGCACATACGCACACAAACAAATGCAAAACCGCATGGGCACACACACGTGTTACGCATACACACAAGCATACAGAGGGCACAAAGGGAAGACAAAATGGTTTTAATAAAGACACCCTCTTGGAGAGGTTGCTTGTGAATGTGAGCAAGATATATTTATAGGAATCCTCCTGTGAGATCATCTCCGCTCAGTCTCAAATTCATGCATGAGAACGAGAGAGTGAGAGAGAGATTGTGTTATTGCCTGTTTCCTTCATCCTAATCCTTGATGCATGCCTACTATTTGAATCTATACTAATGAATAAAAGAATAAAGAATTAATCTGTGTAAGTATTGAAACCATTGCATGTGTGAAAAGGTAAACGGGTATTGGCCTGATGGTATGCCCTTACTGCCTTAATTCTCTGTAATTCTGTGCACAGTCATGCGCACACACACACACATACACACACACACCTTTAAGTATACAAACAAGTCACATACTCACACTGATCAACATGCCCTGTGCACGCACACACACACTAACACAAAACACTGCCACATGCACGCACTGACACACAACCCCTCCACACACAGAGCCAGGAAGGCAGGCTCCTCCTGACTTTAATGCTGCACATTCATTTGCATGCGCCATAATTAGCGTCAGGCACACAGAGGCTGGTCCTGGGGGAGCTCTGTGATAACCGCTTCCCCTTCTATTAGGGCTCTCATTCCAAGAGTGTCAGACATTGCACATCTTCATTGTCGGGCCTGCAGCACATCGGCTCAGTGGAACCTCTGCTGCTGTAGCTAGTGCTGGAGCATGCAGGAGGAGAGGCAGGACGGTAGGGACCGAGGGGCTGCAGGAAAGGTGGATGATGCTAGACTCTGGAGGGTGGGTAGAGGCAAGAAGAGAGAAAACAAGGTCTGAAAGATGTAAAGAAAGGAGAGGAATAAGGTGATAAGTTTGGAGCACAAAGAGAAAGAGAGAAACAGACAAAGAGAGATAGCGCACGGCAGAGACGGTTGCACATTGTGCAGCAGACAGACAGAGAGACAGACTGGACAGAGGTAATGAATGCAGTTATTAAATTGTTTCAGCTGCAAAGAGGTCTATTCTTATGCCATTATAAAGGGAACAATTTATCCCCACTGATCGGCCCTGTCTCCTTTCTCCTCGCTCACTTTGATCTGCCAGCATATTGCCTTGATGTGTCCTATTCAATAGCGAATCTGGGGCAATTTTAATGCTTTTGTACCTCGCCACCGCTCCACTTCTCCCTCCCTGTTTAAAAATAGCTGTTAATTATAAGTGCAGTTTAAATGTCTCTAGTGACCCAGAAATGCAGGTTGGAGTGAGAAGAAGGGATTGAGCATCTCCAAGTTTAAAAAGAGCGAGACACTATTTCTTTCCCTCTTCATCATGCTTTCTTCAATCTCTCCTTTCTCCTCTCACCCCCCTCCCACTTCTTTGTCTTCTCCATTCTCCTCCCCCCCAATTCTACTTCTCCATTTCTTTAGTGCTCCTCCACATTTCGTTTTCTCCATCTCTCGCTCTCTCTTTCTCCTCTGTGGCGTTTGTTCAGCTCGGCGGGAGTGCGCAGGGCTAGAGGATAGGGGATTCAGTTCTTTCTCTCCAACACACGAGAGAACTGCAGCGAGACATCGGAGACCATGGCTGTGAAACCGCTTCAGTCTGCAGATTGTATGTGCGTCACACCGAGTCTTTGTATCTCTCTCCTCAACTTCCTCCTCTTATGCAGCCGCAGGAGTGGGATGTTGAAAGGAAAGGCATGTGAAGGTGCGCTAGGTAGCGCAGTACGAGGCAGAGGCACAGAGTATACCTGTGGGGAAGAGAAGGGGCTGTGCAGGGACCTGAGGTGTGCACCCGGGGGGTGCAGTGTTATAAATAAAGCATTAGCCTCTTGAAGGGAACAGAGATGTGAGGGGCTGTCTCTGCAGCTCTCTTTTTCCCACTAACTCTAACTAACAGTTAACCTGCAGGCATGTACATGTACTCTTTCATCGCTGAGGAGGTACATGTAACAGTACAAAAAAGTCAAAAAGAGGTAAACTGTGGGACTCTCTTTTGTCAAAATCTGGGCACTTGTCTTTATGTTGGTGAAGTTTGGAGGGGAACTTTGATCATATCGGAAGTGGCTGACATAACCGACTGAAATCCGACATTTGATATAAAACTGTTATGTGCTTAATACAGTGGCAACCTGATATATGCGTCTATTGTAAAATAAAGTTTTTAAAAAAAGTGACCAACACAGTATAAAGTAACAGAAAGGAGTTAACACAACTTTTTCAGTAAAAAAAAAAAAAAAAAGTATAAAACGGACTTCTGCTCTTCCAGTGTAGAAGCATCAGAGCAATACATGATACTGTGCAGATGACATTTTTACAGCTATTTCTGTCTGTTTGTCATATACTGTAGTGTGAACTGCAAAGGAGATGCAACTTAAAAGTGGGCCAGATTCATTCATGATATTGCAAGGACATGGTTTATGTGCAGCACCTTGAGCCCCTTTGACACCAGCAGTGTGACATCATTTTAAGTTTCATAGCCTTGTGTCCCTGTGTTCAGTAATGTACTGACAGTACTGACCTTACAGTGTTCTGTTTGGATTCAACTCAGTGAAGGGCAGGAGACATTAGAGCACTTCAACCATCACATGGCTGAGGGAAAGTTTGTGATTATTGTATTGCTTAAAATAGTTATGTTCGATGACAATTTAGCTTAACAACATATCGTTCAATTGGCAGACATGATTGTTTCAAAAACAGTAATGTGCTTATAATAATCAGACATTGCATATCGAATTCAGATTCTATTCAGTCATATGTTTAGAGTTATGCTCACTTTATTGTTTACACAAATCTTGGTGCAAACAATGACATGAAACTGATTAGCAACACTCAGAGAGGAGGAAAGAATATGAGAATACAGAGCATATTGCGAAAATTGCTTTAAGCCAATCAACTACTTTGTTCCCTCAACTAACACTCTTATCTCATGTTTTTTTTTCTCTTTCTCAAGGTGTACATGTCTAAACCTGTCACTAACCATTTGAAATGCAACACAGCTTTGTGCTCTTTGACTGAGGGAAGTGATAAGGGAATTTTCTCTATACATTGAAACAGTTGCAAATATAAGACCAATAGAAAATCTAAGGTCTTCCTTTACTCCTGGCAGTTTTACTGGACTTTCAGACAGCTTGTGGCTGGCTTTATTTATGAATGCAGCTATACCAAGATTTCTATGGGTGGACATATGCTAACCTCAGCACATTGTAACCTGCACTATTAGCCTTAACTAAAAATTAATATGACCTCTGTGTGTCTCCACTGGCCGCCCAGGCAGTGATATACAGTGTGTTCCCATCAGTACCCATGGTCTGGCCTGACAATGGAAATATGTACAGGAGATGACTGAGCAGTGCTGAAACAAGCACTCAGTGCAGAACCACTCATTCAAAGCGGGCAAGCACTTGATAGATAAATGAGAACAATGTATTGGTTTGTCCACAGGCGTGGCGACATTGACAGAACTCATAAAACAAAGTGTTAATGCAGTCCTTGGTAAGAAAGGGATGATAGTAAATAAAATGTTATCTGGTAGCTGTGTGAGATGCATCTTTAAACGTTACCATCGCCTGAGGAAACCACACTAGTGGTGGCTAGTGAAAGTGGCTCTTGTACTCTTTTCAAATGATTCTGGAAAACAATCAAAGTAACAAGGCTCCCACAATAACATGAGCTAAAGGGTTATTTTATAATAAACATGTCAAGAGTATAGTACTCATAAATCAAAGGTCATCCTGTTGCAATATTTTTTGAGTCTAATAGTCAGTGTGTTAATTCTTCTATAAATGTCCACAGAAATACACTTGACAAGTGGACCTAACATGTTTGTTCCTAAAAGTGAGCTGATGGGCAGCTGAGGAGTTTGATGTCTAATATATAATTCAGATTTAATCTGTGATGCCCCTCATGAAAGCATCATTATCTGAAATAATTTGAAATTTGATTGGATACATTTGACATTTCAGTGATCCATGAATAGTCTTGACACATATGTGAAGCAAGTTTTTGTATACTGTACATCTTTTGACTGTTTACAGCACAAAATTCCTTAGTAGTGAGTACTCCAACCTTGAAATATGCCAACAGCAGCCAAACACAAATTCATGTCAGTATAGTTGAAATTACATAACATCTTTAATGCACACAACCTAAGAAATGTCCCTAAAATCACAGAAACATTTTACTTGAGACCTAAGATTGGAAGAAAGCTAGACAAGGGAAAAAGAGAAAGAATTGAGATGAGCACAGATGACAGTGTAGAGATGGGAGTAAGAGATGCGAGTTAATGACCTTGATAAGACCAGGGACACGGAGGGCCTGAGGAGAAGACGTGATGTGTTGCCGTGACAGCGGTGTAGTAGTGCTGGTGACAGGAAGAGATGAGGAAGCTGCACTGCTGGTGTTACACATTGGTGTTGTTGTTAGCCAGGGGCATCTAGGGGGATTGTGTGTGTGTGTGCGCGCTTGTGTGCTTACAGAGCGAGGTACGAAGACATCCCGGTCGAGGCCTTGCATGGTGACAGAGGCTGATACCAATCTAATGAGATAAGAAACGTATGCAAATGAACCTGGCCACAGTTCACACTAATCAGCTTAACGCCCTGATAGATATCAGTTATCTGTCGCATCGTGCGCACACACGCACAGACACACAGGCTCTCAGAAGTTAAAACAATCAGTGAGAGGATTTGCCATGCCACATGTAAATACACAAATACACACCAATAGACCTTCTCATTCAGTACATCAACAATCACAAGTCGAATTAGTTCTAACACCTGTAAACTTGCAAGAATTTATAAGTATGCAAGTGTATGTGCAATCAACAGTGATTGCACATATACATGTGAGCATTCCTACACTCACATACTCACTGCATAGCTATAAACACAATAGCTTAGTAGAGGCTACTGTGTATGGGTTATTCCACACTTGGGGTCATGTCTTTGACAAGCCAAACACTGAATAAGGAACAGGGGCCCCAGCAAAGGAATGTAGCATTCCTGAATGTAACAGGGAAATGTCTGACTAGAGCCTAACAGGCAGTAAAAAGTGACAAGTAAAGGTCCCTAGGGAATTATCAATGCTGTCAATCAATATGCCATTAACTAACAGTGTACATCTTGTGGACTTTTACACCACAGTTTTGTTGTATTTCAAGTAGAAAAAGGCCAAAACCAAACCAGAAATACATTTACTTCTGCTGTGTGATACAGAATTGACATTGCTATTTTTTATGTCACACAGGAATTAACTGCAAAAATCATGGTTTTGTGCTTTTCAAAAAAAACTGGGGATCCACATGAAATGATGTCTCAGTGAAAAGGCAGCCTGGTGCAGAGTGTCAGGGTGTCACTTTAAATGGCGTGTGGACACCAGGCAGAGGGGAGAAGTCGTGCCCCAGCTGTACTCTTCAACACATCTCTCTGCAGCTATTATTATCAGTGGGAATCCAGGGCATCCTACATGGTCTGGGGGCAAAATAGTGACCACCAGTAAAAGACTGGCCCTGAAATAACACAGCTGTCCTTCATAAAAAAAACTGACCACTAACATTTGCTGATCCATGAGCATATATGTAAGAAGCTCTTGCAACTTTTCTTCCCTTTACACAAGAATCTTTAATTTGTCATTTTAGATGCTTGATGTAGAGCTTGATGTGTTATCTCCTGGGACAAGCACAAACACATGTAATTCTGATATGCTGCTTGTTATACCACATCTTTGCTTGTGCAATGACACTCGATGAAGAAAAGTAATTGGCCCTTTCATAAATTGAACCTGTGACATGCAGTGTTGCTAGATAAAAAATGTCTTGAAAACCCATTGTAGCTGTTGACTGCATGAGTGTGTGACAAATCATATGGATATGTCAACAGGTGCAGTTTAACAATGAACTTATTAATTTTTTATACTCCTGCATTTCACATCTTCACACATTCTCTTTTACTCCCTCTCTCTTTCTGTTCCTCGCCATGTATCTCTGCCTCTTGGATCTCTCTCTGACATTTACCACTAAGCTACCTATTTCAGTCGACCTATTCTTAAGCAAAGCTGGGCCAGGACATCTTTATGGAAATCACCGCTCTGGGTGTGTTGATTTGCAAAGGGCATGGGAGCTGTTCAGGTTGGCCTTACCGTCTCTCAGGTTATACAGAGAAAGATGGAGATAGAAAGACAGACACAGACTTCGACAAAGACAGACAGTGACGTAGAGGAAGTGAAATAGAGAGCACCTTGCTATAACTATATTGGTTGGCTCCAGTATGTTGGCGCCCATCTTATCTGGCTCTGGTCCCACACAGCATTCATCTAATGAAAACCTGGCTGGCTGGCCGGCTGGCTGTCTCATCAAGGCCCATTGCCAAAGGTTCCTCTCCCCTGCATCAAAGTCACTCTGCTTTAATGTAGCTTTTATCAATGGCCAAGTAAAAGCAAATAACTTCACTGAAAATTTGAAAGAAACCATAAAAAGAAATTTAAAGCAAAGATGAAGGGAGAGGACTAGTAATTCTTTAGGGGCACTCAGGTGGACTTATTGTGGTAACAATCAAATCAGAGAAAGGATGTTTATTATACATCGGTTGCTGCATGCAGAGACTAATACAAGCGTTATTCTTCTCTCTCACACACACACATACACAGGGATGTACAGGTAATGCATACACATCCATAGAAATGCAGACACACATATATAAAGGTATTAACTACTTCTTATAGTACACATAGTACAAGTATGTTTCATTGCTGTCCCGCTTTAAAAAATCCCCAAGTGTCGCATTACAGTAGACTGCTAAAACTGTGTTGGCTGGTGATAGCTCAGAGACACAGCCAGACTACAGTAGCAGCCAGTCCCCCAGTGGATGACTGGGCTCTGGATATGAGCTCAGTCACTGTAACAAGCCCCACTTAGTCACTGGCTCTATAGTGGGCTCTCTCTCCATAGGCCCTCTATGCAAACAGGCCACTTAAAAACACCATTACCAGGAGATTGCTCAAGCCTTAGTAAGCAATTCTGAAGTTGTATGAATGAGAAAGGGTGAGAGGACAAATGAAACGAGAGGGGGGTGAAGAATGGATAAGGGGGCTACAACAGGAGAGGTTTGCTGATGAAGGTATTTATAGCAATATAGAGTAGACTCCTAATTACAGGAAAATATAAGTTACTTGTTTGGGTGACAGTTGACATAACTAATAACTACATGATGTGTAAAGGAGAAAAGACATACTACTGAGCAATAATGATGCTAATGCTTAGTATGTTGTTACCCATTTTGTCTAGTTGCAAAATCTCTGTTTTTAGCTTTTAAAACCCATGTATTTTTGTTGGAACATAAACAGTCAGACAAAAATGTCCCCTGACTCCAAATGCATTTGAGAACAGTGCTATCTGTGGGTTCATGAGAGAAAGCCTGAATACGTGTTTAAACCAGATGAGTCACATGCTGACCCATAATGTCCTATCTTCACCAGTCAGTCCCTCCCTCCCCATCTCACCCCTCCGATATTACTTCCCCCACCCATCTGTCTCTCATCCCTCTCTCACCCTCTTTCCATTACTCTCATTCCTATCTCACCCGCTTCCCATCTCTCTCTCTCGTCCAGCCTCTCATCACTTGTTCATAACTTCACAGCAGTCGTTAGGCAGAGTCAAATTTTCCATCAAAGAGACCAAGAATTGGTATTTTTAGGCAGGGGCTTGCTCGGCCTTTGAGCTGCCTTTCCACTGAGAATAAACCACTTCCAAACATTGATGCATGTTACACAGAAGAGAGCAGGAGGTAAGTCTTTCTCTCCCTCTCCTCTCTTTTTTCCTCCTTCCTTGTCTCTTTTTCTTTCTCAAGGGGTAGTTACACCATGACTGCACAGTAAGTGTATGGGTGTACCTCCTGCCACCTTCACTGCCCCCTTGCTGTCCTATGGATCAGTGTCAAGCATGAGAGCAGATTGGGAGTGGGCATGGGCGCATGCCAAAGTATTCTGGGAAAGGCTCCAAAGAACATATTTGTTGAGTAGGGAAGAGAGCGGAAATGGCCTGGTGTCTGAAGGGAGGTACGATTGAGAAAGTTGGGTGAAGCAAGGGTGAGAAACACAGAGTGAGGTGTTAAGTTGAGTCACTAGGTGAAACTGAGGTGGATGAGGGAAAGGGAGGGCTGTTTTCATGTGAAAACTGACTCATCACGTAGGAAAGGTGGACATGAGGAAAGGGGGTCATGACACTGAATGGGATCATTTGATGTGCAGATGGTGTTGAGGAAAGAAACTTTCTCACACTGTTATCCTGATACTAGCCTGATCTGTTTAAATAGGATAGAATAAGTTTGAAATATATCATTATTTTTAAACAACTGATAAACCCACTGATTGCTTAAATAATGAGAGTTGGTGGCTAAAACCAAAACATGGTCATTGGCCAGAAAAGAAATCCTTCAATAAAAATGATAACATTAATTCTGATGTTGATCTCTAAATACTCACAATTTCAGAAACTTGGCCTTGATGTTCTAGGAAATAAGTAAAACATCAAGCAATGAATATAATATATAAACAAAGTTGGTATGTAATGCATTTGTATGATAATATTTTTACAATTTACACATTTTAAATGTTTATTGCTACATTTTCAACTGCATATAATTGAGGGAATATGTAATGTTTCAGGGTTTATATAACAGTGTCATTGAATGTGACTGATACAAACATCATCCACAGTAGCCACCTGTTGATATACTCTGTGTGTGTGTGTGTGGTGTGTGTGTGTGTGTGTAAGTGTGTCTGTTCCATGTTATAGAGCTGGCCTGTGACATGCCATACTCCAGTGCCAGAGGTTTTGTGGGGTCAGTGATATTTCACACACTTCCTGGAAAAACAGTGACCCTGGAACAAAACATAGTGCCTGTGACAGTGTGGCCTTTGGACATATTTTTTGGATTAGGGCTGTTCTTTTAAAAACAAACACAAACAGTAAATGTGTATTTGTTTTCAGCTATTGGCCTCATGACTATTATGCAATAACCGACTCTCGGCCAGCTGAATCAATTCCAAAATTTATTTTATCATTTTAAAATGGCTACTAGTAATATCTTGAATGTCACACTGTGGCCAGTTATTACGAGAGAGAAGAAAGGCAGAGGTGGAGGGGGGCTTCTTACACAGCCCACACCGTGACCTCTAAAAATGACAGTGAAATAGCGAACCTACTTGACAAATGCCATCATGTGAAAAGTATGTTTCAGCTCTATACTTCCTCATGCTGCTGTAGCTAAACTCTGAACAGGATGTGTGTTCGCACACCTCGCAAGGTCAGAAAAGCAACATCAAACAGATTGTTGAGTCCTTGTGGGATCAGGCTTTCTTTGGCTGTCTTTTGTCTTCTTTTGTCACACACACACCGACACACACACACACACTTGAAAAGGCACTATGAACGTGCTCAGATATGCAACAGATGCGCAAAAATAACACAAAGACACATGCGCAAAACTCATAAACACCCTCATATATACTTGAATATGTTAAAAAACGTGGCACAGGTACACATGTAACCCCCTAAAACACACATACATAACCCCACATCACACACATGCACATACCATGTGCACTAGCTGGCATTTGGGGGTCATGCATAGCACATAAACTGGAAGCGGCACCTTCATGTAAATTCTTCCCTCTTGACAACTGAGCATTCTCATAAGCTCCAGTAGTCAGCTGTCTACTGCATTCTCCAAGGGGCAGGCATGACATTATGTTAATTTAGGGGGCCTCCTAGGTGTGTGAGTGACTTTGTGTAAGTGTGTGTTGGTGTCTTGATGCATGCGTGTTTTAAAGGTAATGATGTACTATGCCAATACCAATACCATGCCAAAACAATAGCATGGGAAATATAAAATAAATTACACACTAACTGTATAAATAATGCTGAACAGCAAACTTGACTTATAATTGTATATTCAATTACATGCCCGTTGTTCCCCTTGCAAATGTGTGTATTTATTCATCTCTATCAATCTAGTCCCCACTGAGGCTACAAATAGACGTGCAAAGTGGCTCAATCCCTGTTGAATGTTTGTCTAGAGAGATGGATTATAGCAAAACGGACATCTCCGTGCCACAGGGCTGGTCCTGATACCCCCATAAGCCTGGCATTTCCTGCCCTATGAGAGCCCTAATTAAGAGGGTGCTGGACAGCATCAGAGCCTGAATCCCCCAGACCTTCATGTGGCTTTTGTTCAGCCTAGAGACAAGAGGCTATAGGAGTAGACAACATTAACAGCTCCCTGACAAAGAGAAAAGCTAACATAGACATGCACGTAGCCCATAAATGATAGAAATTCTTCATATAAAAGAGCATTCTAGCATGCAACTGACTCTGAGAATATTTGTGTGGACATGCCTTTGTAAACACACCTTCCAGTACCCCCCCCACCCCCCCCAAACTCCACTTCTTAACCTCGGCTTTGAACACAATGATTCATATGGAGAGCCATACAGTGCCTTACAAGGAGCAGCACAGGGGAGGGCAACAATTAGTCTGTTAGTAAACAAGTCCGTCAGTTACGATCCCACCTCCCCGCCTTGGTGCTTAGATCGCCCCGCCCAACCCAGGAGGGGGTGCTTTGTAAGGGAAGGTGGAGATTGTCAGACCACTTGAGCTCCACTTCAGAGTGCAGAGAGAGGGAGAGCAGTAGGACTCCACTCTTGTAACTTGTAAGAGTTACCATGAGCACTTCAGATCACGTTGCAGGGCGAAAGAAATTTTCAGAGTCTCAGGAACGCATATACTCAGATGTTTTTATGTGAAGAAAAAAAAAACACAAAACAAAACATAAAATATCCATACAGTAAAAGAACAGGGAGTTTATGTAATATGGCATTGCAAAAGGGAAAAAAAATCAACTTTTAGATTGAATTAATGAGGGACTGAGCAGAGTGATGCTTGATTCCTCATGGTTCTTTATTGCCCTGGTGAAAAGTCAGAGGTGGGTTGAGAGAAGAAGAGATTAAGGTAGAGCTGGGACAAAAGCCATCTCCATCAGTGCATCAACGCATTTGTGTTGATGTCAGCCTGGCATTAGATGTATGTGTTCGTTCATAGGTATATATATATATATATATATATATATATATATATATATATATATATGTGTGTATGTGTGTGTATGTGTGTGTGTGTGTGTAGGCCTGCCTACATTGTGTGTAGGTGTGTGTGTGTGTAGTGCTGAAGTGAGAGCATAGGGCAGGGAGGGCAGGGGGTTCAGGGAAGCGTAAGGTAATCCTTTAAGTGGGAGACTTTAACTCTTTCAGAAAGTAAACAGCCAAGCAGTTGAGGGAGTATTGTCATTGGGTAGTGTTACAGGACTGCAAGAGTGCCCCAGGGCACTGTGTGTGAGTGACTTAGGGAAGCTATGTGTACGTGTGCAGCAGGGAGGGGTAGTGTGTTTGCATGCGTGTGTGTGTGAACCTCTAAAGCCATGTCTCACGCTGGCTACAGCCTTGAAAAGCTCTGTGGCAGGGAAAAAGCGAGCAGATGCCTCTTCACTGGGGTGCATCGGGCCACCAAATTGGAAATATCACTGATCATGTCCCAATTCAATTACAGGCCACCAACTGATGCATAACAGAATCTGTTTGTATGTGCGTGATTGGGTGTGTCCTTGAGTACATATGTGTGTGTGTTATGTGTGTGCGGGCATGCGTAGCTGCCGTGTTAGTGTTCCGGGGTTAAGGGGGAAGGAGGATGACCCCGCACAGCTGACGGTCAGTCATGCAGGACAGAACAACACAATAACACTCTTGTTAACCAGGACATGGCATACCTCCCACCTGTTACCCTGAGAACCACACACAGGCAGACACATGCTTGCACATGAATAGACACACTCACACATGCACACACACATATATACATTTTTTTTTTGTACATGCATACACCCCATACTGGGTTGCTTCCCCGCAATGGCTCATTTGAGGCCTCTACTTCCTTCATTTAGCAGCACATCCATTTATCTCTGAGGCTGTCGGGGAGGTTCTCATCGCTTAGCCCACTTCCTGTCTCTCTGTCTGCCCTTAAACACTGTAAACAGGCCTCTCAAACTAACGTGTTTAGTCTGGACCTGGAGAGGAGCAGAGGGCTTGTGGAAACACTGGCATATTAGCACAATACTGTATCTTGAGGCAGAAACAGACACAAACAACAATTTGTTGCTCTTGCTTACAAAATACTATTACACACACACACACACACCAATATACACAGTATTTTTTTAGCACCTCAATCCAATGTATCCAGAGAATGTAAATTAGATTTGGCTGTGGCTGAAGTCAGCAAATCCTGATTTTTCTTCCAGATGTCAGATGTGTAAGCATCCTTTTAACAAGGAGCCAGACAATGTTTGAGTTGTCACAGGCGTATTGTATAATAATGTAAGCTTAGAGACGCATACATTAATATGCTGATTTTAAACGTGTTGTAAGTCATGGCTTTTGGCAACTTTCATACCAATAAAGCTCACTGAATAAAAATAATAATAATTTGGTGAGTTTGAAGCAAATGAAAGAAAAATAAATGACAATGGGAAAGGGAAACATGTTTGTGTGTAGAAAAATGGGCCGAAAAAATCATATTCACAATGGCAGCCCGACATCCAAAATAGATTTCTGTGTACTTGTGTGTCTTACACTCTTTCCATAAGTGTGTTACTGTTGCCCCATGCCTATTACAATAGACCATTTAATAGTTCTCTAGCCATAACTCAGCAACTTTCGAAAAACAAAAATAAGCTTACTCTACTGTGAGGGGTCACAGATACATACACTTGTTTGTACCCTAGCTACATTACATTTATCATTCTGCAATGTTATTACAATATTTATGCGTTCTGTGTTACAGTATATTCAAATCCTCCCTTTGTTTAGACAGCTCAGCCATGGGAAACACTGTGTAGACTAAATCTATACAAGATGGAGACATTACCCCTCAGTGAGTGAGTTAGTGAGTGATTGAGTGGGTGAGTGAGTCCTTCAGTCAGTCAGTGATAAGACACAAAGATGGATCCTGACCAAATATGAGTTCAGTGACCACCAATTAAGAGCTGAGACAGGAGAACATAGAGAGACATGGCCACCCAGAGATGAGCCAAGATGTGGTCACTATAAGTCAGGGGATGTACAGACATGAACATGAGCGTGAAAGCTGATTTTCTTAACTATATGATCAAAACCATCTGGATTGTCATGGGTGAAGGAACATCAGGCCATGAAAGTCAATATTCCATATTCTGGTACAGAAGTAGATGCTCTGAGTAACTTTTTTCATACATCTGCAAACTGTATATTGAACAATATTGTTATGTCAACAGGTACATTATAGCCTGTCTCAAAGCTTCTGTACGTATACATCCTTAAGATCAGCCTTTTATTTTTTGTTACCAAGTTTTAACAACTTTTTTGACGTTTGGATGCAGTTTTTGATATGTCCTTTATTTTGGAGAGATTATTTCAGAACATTCATGTCAATTAATTTCATTTGGACAAAAATGGAATCGAGTGAGTGAGCAAGCAACTGAAGTGAAAACGAAATGACACAGGGGAGGGGGAGGGTGTTTGTGTGTGGCGGGCCGGGGCAAAGGGGCGCGAAACGGGGAGCAAGTGAAAAACAAATTCACAATGCCAGCCCAACTTCCAAAAGTGTGAAAATCTCTATAAACCCATCAGCTCCAATAACAGGCAAGACTGAATAGATGAGAAACAGAGGAGGCGGAGAGAGAGGCTGAGCAGAGCCACAGAATGAACTGGCCTCCCCCATTCACTTTTAAATTTCCTCCTCCACAGTCCCCTGCACACTGTTAATTACTGGCCAGGCATTCCCCTGCCACCTTTTCACACATAACAAGCGCCCCATCCAGACCCACCGCTGGAATATGCCTGCAGCCTAAGGATCAAGACCAATTATGGCCCTAAACTGGACCTATTTCTGTTTAGCCTAAGGGGGGCACAGAGGGTGTTAAACAAGGAGAGGAGGGGAGCAGAGGTGGTGGAAGTGTTATTTTTCCCACAACATAAATGTGTCTGTTTATTTCTATGTTGCTTGCTGAGTTTACTGCTAAGTGTAAAATAACAAAATATAAAAAACTGGTAAACCAACATTCCATTAAACATAAAGAGATTGGCTACATATTATATTTAAACTGACAGATATGTGCTTGTATTTACACACAGTCAAACAGAGATGCACACACACACACACAGAGCAGTGTTGCTGAAAAGTATTCAGCAGAAGGCCGTTCCAAAAACTGACACTGTACCTCTAAGCTTGAACTCATGTTTGGTATTTATCCAACATATTTTGTTGTGGCACTGCAGTGATGATGGATAATCAATTAACAATGTAGGTATGAAAAATGAGGATAGAGTGAGGGTAGGAAAAAATGAGAGAGGGGGAGTAGAAAGTGGAAAGGGAAGTGGAGTGTTATATTGAACAAAAATACATAAGCCCTCATAAAAATGTTGTTTTTGTCTGTCAAGACACACACACACATGCATGCACATGCACGCACACATACACACACAAGCAAATCCGTAGGTGGATATTCCAACATATACGTATAAATGCACACATACACATCAACAAGCACACACACATTCGAATTACAGCTCTGAGAAGCCATTAGTTTCCTATATAAGCAGACCTGCTGATGAAAGCTCATAAAGGTGGCTATGTAAATAAAACAAATGAAAAGCCCAAGCTTAGAGGTGAGGGGGAGAAAGAACGAAAGGGACCCTCAGGGATTTATTGTTTGTGAAAGGCTGCTCCCATTTACTCTCACCACCAGAGAAGTGAGCAGTACCATCACGGAGGCATTACCCAGCATCTTTTAATGGCTGAAAAACACCACACCCAGCATTAGTCTCACAACTCACTGAATTTAAAAAGGTGAGGATAAGAAGATGTAGGTACACATATGCAATAATGCTTCACCTATTACATGTCTTATCAAGAGGATTTCATACTTTTCTCACAGTGGGGAAAACATCACACGGTAATTAACTGGTTCAGGGCTAATAGAGGAGAATATGACCCTCCTTGTACCACTGAACACACAACTTCAACAACAGGTGTAAAATTTCCTTACTTTTTCATTTTGATCACTCTTATGTTTGATATTTCATCATCTAAAACAAAGAAGCCACTGAAATAGAAGTTAAATAATGTTGTAATAAGTTGTACAGATGCATTGATATTAATTGGAGCAAAAAGGTCAAAGAAAGTAAAAATAAACATATTTTGCTTACCTACACTTGATAATATATATTTTTATGAGAAAACTTGCAATTTCTGTGTTTCCACAGACATCTCAATGGAAGACATCATTCACAGTATAAACTGACTTGGGGTGATAAGTCAAATATGATGTGAACATGATCCAGTGCCAAACATGCAACACTGTACCTATTCTTTGAACTGCACTTTTACCATAAATGGGTGTAAGCAACATAAAACATTCACATCCAGAGGATAGCATATCCCCAAGCTACGACTTTCATCATATATGTGCACAACATATGAAATCAAGAACTGGACCAATGTTTTTCTGTTGCTATAATATTTTTAGCATCTAGTGTTACCGTGGCTTAAAGTCCATCAGTCACATCTAAGTGGGTGCTGAGAGACCCAACACCCAGGGCTTCATGACTTCATGTTAGTATAGGGGCCAAAGCAGGTCTAAAACATGCTTTCATCTCTGAGTCAGCTCAGTTGACTATACATGGACCCGGAGGTTAAGAGTGGCTCAAAAATCACTGCCTCAGCTGTATTTAAAAAAAAAAAAACAGAAAAAAAACAATGTTTTAATGTGTAATTGAATCAGAAAAAATAAGAAACAAACGTATCAGCAACCTATATTATTAGGTAACTGGATATACAAGGTTAAGTGAAAAGCTAAGCCAATAATCTGTTGACTATATCTGATACGTGGATCCCAGTAAAGGTCTGACAGGTGAACAGAACACATCCAGCAATTGGTGGGAGCAGCAGATAGTGAGAAAAATGGGCTTCTGTACTTCCTGTGACATGACCGTGCTTCTCATGGTGTGGCATTTAGCATAAACAGATGAGCTAATCTGAGCTGTGGATAACGCACCTGCCTCATTCCACTAAATAAATAAGCCTTGTACTCCAATCCTCCTCCCTCTGTGCCTCTCCCTCTACACTTCCATCCCTCCGTCCCCTGCTGTGCCACTGCTCTCCATTTATTTCTGCTCCTCTCCATCAGTCGAGTAGATGGAAAGAGGGAATGAGGGAGAGTAAAAGTGGAAAAAATAGAAAAGGGCTCATATCATCGGTGGGCCAAAGGTGAGTCGCCTGGGGAGGCAGCGGGAATGAAATTCTCCCAGTCCCATTTTACCAGCCATTCAAAGCACATTACTCTGGAGAAGGGGAAACTTATAAAGCCCCTGCACTTGAACACATTTCTGTGTGTTTACTGGAGACAGAGAGGGGCTGCTGTACCCATACCTCAGTAATAGATTCCCAATTTGGCCTCACTTCTCTCTCTCTCTCTCTCTCCCTTTTTTCTGTTTCTCTTTTGCTTTATCTCTCACCTCCTTCCATTTCTCTACAGGCCTGCTACCCCCCCCCCCCCCCCCCCCCCCCCCCCCTCGCTGGGAGAGATCCAAGCAGCCTGACTGCTTGGGAAAAGGAATATCAGGAAAACGGTTTGTTTGTGTCTGCTCCTGTAGACACTGCAAATTGTTTCAATGAGGAGGGCTGATGGAGTTGATGATATAACTGTCATCTCCATAACTTGATGGCAGTCTATGATATCTGCACTGTAACTGTAGCCAGCTGCTGCAGGAGCACATACTCTGAAAACAATGCAGTGTGCTGTAAAATGGAGTAGTACATTAGAGGAGTAGAATATAAGAAATTGGGATGAACCTCTCTTCTAACACCTTTTTAAAAATAAGGTATGTAAAAGGTTATTTGTAAAGAGATATATATTACAATTTCCCACTTCTTGCCACAATATTACTTTAAGTGTGAGACAATAAAGCCATTTTGTAGGTTACTGAATTTGCTTATGACAAAAGCTATGCTAATAACTAAATCTCTCTTTGAACACAACCTCTTGGGCTATAATGGTGTAACCAAGTGGGACAATGCTGTCACTACAATAATTACAGAAATACTACCAAGGTGGAAGGGCAACCTGCTTATAATGGTTGTTAAATTAGCTTATCTGTAAGGCATAATAGTGATCAAACAGCTTATAGCAATAGCAGACACTCATTATTGCAATGCCATTACATGTTCCTGGTGCTAACCGGGGCAGCCAGGAACAAGAATAGCGGATGTTTTGTCTAGTGTGTTCTATTGGATCAGGGTAGGGCATGCTGTGTGCGTACAGTAAGCTCAGCTACATTTTTATTGACACAGATAAGTTTGAGTAAAAGTGAACTAATTATCATATTACAGATCTATTACATGAAGCTGCTCACAGGCTATGATTAACCTGTGGACCTCTCCTAGTTTAACAACTAAGCGGTCATTGGGTATTATATCAACTGCTTTTAATTAGGTTACTATGTTAAATTTTTCTAGATTCCTATTGGCTGCTTGGGGATAAAAGTATACCATAAATGCCTATTTTATGGCTATACATTTCCCTTTGTGCTAATTCAATATAATTGAGTTACAGATGTCATGACTCTTTCACCATTGTGCAGTGCAAATAAGTGGAGACACAGGTCAACACTAGTCTCACTCAGGTGGAGAACATGAGGTAAATGTAATATATCATATGATCTATTCTCAATTGTATCCCAATACCTCATCATTACAATTATACTTTTGGAATGCATTTTCATGGAATAATTAAATAATTAAAAAGTTAGACTTAAAGTCTATACCCAGCTGTACAACAGACAAAGAAGAGACACAGAGGAAATAAAAACCTCAATGACATGTCAGAAGCTGTTTCAGGCAGAGGAGAATAGACATCAGCGAATGTCTTTGGAAGCCAGCCGTTTAGACTGGACAGCAGGCTGCCCATCAGTGACAGGCCCCGAGCCAGTGTACATGTGGAAGACCCGATAGGAGCTGGCAGGTGAGACCTGGCCTGGAGTCAGATCATACAGTCCAGCTGGGGCTAGCACATCAGCAGACAGCAGCACCGTGCAGGTGGCTTGACACAGACATAAATGTGACCTGCCACTGATGGACTCTGACTGAATTCGGCTTGATTCGAATTCGGTTTTATTTGCATTAAGGAGCATTGTGAGGAGGAAGGTTGTCAAATGCTCATGGGTCATAACAGGAAGTGCTAAAATCAGTATGTCCCAATGAAATACAAACATATGTATGGATATTGGTTTTCATTATCGATTTCACTCTATTAACTTTAACAGCACTATTCTGAACTAGAAGTAATCCATTTAAAACGGGTACAATTTCATAATGAAAAACTGAAATTTTGTCTCATTTTAATCCTCAGGTCTTTACAAAACACCAGCATTGGGTCTTTTTCATAATCCCCTCTATCAGATGATTATCTATTTATTTCCTAATCTCTTCTCAATTCCCTGAAGTAGATGGTACAAAAAAAAGGCTTACACCCCCTTTTTCTTGAGACCATAAGGGTGTATTTTAATCAACATCGTGTGCAAATGAAATGTCACGGCCTTTAATGTGAGAGCACTGTGGGAAATGTCGATAGAAATGTCAAGTGGTTGCAGGGATGTGGGACCAGAGGGGTTGATGTCATCCATGGTACAGTAGACTGAGGGGCCACTGGGCATTCCCAACCTTAACAATGAGGACAGCGTGAGTGAAATGGGATTGGTTTTAGCTGGATCCTCGACTGCAATATATGTTTGAGCAGATAAGAGTCAGTCATTGGTTTAATTTGAAAAAAACAAAACAAAAAACAAATGAACAAAAAATTGTGTCTAAATCAGCACTAGATTTATGGTTGGTGACAAGTTCTCTTGACACTTAATTTAGTGGGTTATATTGTGTTCAATGCTGTGATATGCATTAGATCAAAGTGCAAGGATTGAGCTAAATCCTTATCACTTTTGCAAAGTACCAATGGCATAGGCGTTCTTTTATTTATTTAATTTATAAAGTACGTACTGGATTTACACATAGAATAGTTAAGGAGAAACTAGTTTGAACTTTCCTCAGGTAGTTTCTGGTGTGCAGCCCATAAACACACAGAACGCAAAAAAAGAGAACGTAGACTTATGTGTGTCTGTATCTCATTCATCTCTCATGAATGAATAAAATAGAGATGTATGTATCTACTGTATGTGTATGCATACCTATATATACTTGCAGTCAATTTCACCACACTGGATTCCCAAAATAACTGAAGGTAAATACCCATATATTCACTTTGAAAAAGCAATCAGCTTTCTAAATAATGTCTTTCATTAACCGATCAGAGCAGATTTAGGTAAGAGGCCTTTCTCTGTGGCTCTTCAAGGGTTGAAATTTGCTGGTCTTAAAGTAGAGAGGGATTATTTTCCCTTGCAGATATAATGGTCTACCTGTCAGAGGGAGTTAGAGATGACGCCCTATCACTGACAGGTACACTATCACCCTGCCCAAAATTCAATATTTCTTGGTGGAAAATTAAACTATAGGGAAAATAAGGACATGAGGAGTGCACCTACCAGGAGAGACATGGCTGCTCATATCTTGCTGACGACATAATTCTACTGCCAGGGAAAGAGACAGAGAAAGAGGGAGAGGAGGAGATGGTGTGTCGGCATGTACCTATGCAGACATATTGTGCTGTGTATAAGTATGGTGCACTATAGTGGAAGGGACCTGGGCTCAGGCTCAAATTAACTGTGTGGCAGACTGGACTGTCAACTGCAATTACCTGCCTCGCACTTCCTGGACCATCCTGGTAATTTATTTCCTCTCCCCCTCCCTCTATGCCTTCCTCTTCCTCTCTCTGCTCTCTCTACGGTCCATTATTCCAAATATCACCAGCGAATGTAAACAGGCCTTGGCCACCTCCCTGTCAACTTGGAAGGCCTAATAATGGGAGCCTTGCCTTGCACATTTAGAAGCTATTTTCAGTGAGGAGATGGGCCCTGACCCTCTGCTCTCTGCCTCGCTCCCACTCCCCCTTGCCCCCTCGACCGCATTACAGGACAATTATCTCAGTCTAGTCAGACAGGGCAAGAGGGTTAAGTTGAATAGCCATTGGCTGCCGCTGATTGCTTTTTTAGATTTATTAGATTACAAATTAAATTGGAGGACTTGGCATGCCATGCTGGAAGTTGGGAGGCTTTGTAAGTGTTAGAATGTCTGTGTGTGTGTATGTGGGTGTTTGTTTGTGTGGGGGAGAGTTGTGTGTGTTATGTGTGTATTGTATCATTTATTACATGTATGAACACATACATGGGGAAATGGGTGTGTATGTGTTTGTGTGTGTAGCCCTCATTCCTCCAGAGGTGAGCCAGACTTCCTCTTTGCAGTGTACTGAGGATGACTTGTCCTGATTCAGCTACAGTATGTCAGCCAGACAGAGTTTCTCATTAGACCTTATCAGTGTGTATGTGTCCAGAGCCTTAATGACAGTTGCTATGAGGCACAGAGTTGAAGTAAACATGGTCATGGACAGTTATAGGGTTATACAGACAGATGGATACTAACTATTACACATTATTATTGACAGGACAGAGGAGAAAGTCGTAAACAGGTGGACACAAGCACAAGCAGGAGCATAAAAGACCTTACAAATCACACCCACAAACAAATACATGCCTGTGCACCTGTAACCTGTATATCACATGCATGCATGCATGCCCATGAACGCACAAATTCACATTCATAGTCATTTTTGTAAACCTTCATTGCTTTACAATAGGGTACTGTCATGTCTATGTATCAAATAATAAAATATGTGTATGCAGGGTAGGGGCTGCTTGTATGTGTATGCATCATTGCATGTATACAGTGCATGCCTATGTATGCATCCATGTGCATTCACTGCATATCTGCTGGAGTGTGAAGCGAGGTGATTTTAAGGCTAAGACACCCCTAAAGGCTCAAATTCACCTCGGTAACATGGCTATATTCATTATCTCTTGACGCTGATGTCCCTGGGGGCAAAACAAACATTTAGCCATGATGAAAAATCATGTAAGAAAAGCCACTGCTTGGCTAAAGTGCATTTATGCGTATTCACACAGGCTCGCTCTGCTCTTTATCCTGTTGCATCATATCATCTCAGGGAGAGTGTGGCAGTCTAGGCAATCCAGCCATGCAGCCACACAGTTATTCAACTATGTGAATTAGCTTTGGGCTAGTGGCCAGATGTAACATTCAGTCTAATCATCTTCATGTCTCTGCTACCCGTGTTACACTTTAAGTCCAACAGTTGTGGACATTTGCTGGCTGAGAGATATGGTTATTGATATAGTGGTTTTCATGAAACCCACATGTGTACAGCATCTTTTCACCCCACTGGTACATTAGGGTATATTATCAGCTTATTCACTGAAACATCATACCTCACTTGAGCTGTACACCACTGACGTTATTGATTCTTTCTGTATATTGACATTTCTCATCTTTAGCTCTTGTTTATTTGTTTACTGTATACCTTTTTCTCTTTCTTTCTGCATCTGCTCCGTTCTCTCTCTGCACTCTTTATTTTATTTCTCTTGCTCTCTAAATAGAGCCAAATCCTGAGAAAGAGGTGCAAAGGATTATTTCTTTTCTTCCTGTGCCATCCTTATAGATATATAATTTGGGGCAAGCAGGCCCTTACCTTGCAGGATAGTCTCTAGGTGATTTAAGAAAGTGAGGTGGGAGAGTGGATCCATGGATTGAAGGAGAAAAAAAGACAATAGAGAGTAAGGAGTGGGGAAGAGACAGACAGAGAGAGAGAGAGAGAGAGAGAGAGACAGGGAGAGTAGAAGAAGGAGGGAGAGAGAGGGAGAGAGGAACGCATAGGGGCATATTGCCGGTTCCACTCTATTTCCAGTCCAGTGTCAAAATGAATTTCACATCTTAATATGGAGAAAGTGCTTACTCTCTGAAATACCAAAAAAAAGTGTTGGTGGTAGCAGCAGTAAAGGAAAGGGAGGAGATGGGCTCAAGAAAGGGGATGGAGAGGGGGATAACAATGAGAGGGGTATAATGCTGACAGTAAAATAAAGAGAAGTGAGAACTCAATTAAAGGCAGTGAGTTGACAGGGAGGGGGCTGGCCCTTAGGTGCATAGCGGGAGGGACGGATAGTAGGGGACTCTCCTGCCTTAATGAGCTTAGCCCCAGGGCCTGACTCACTGGTTGACCGGCTAAAACTGAATGGCCGATTGGCTGCTCAGATGACTGTAACTCCACTGCTGGTGTGAAGAGTTGCACAGATGAGCTGATAAGTGGAGATTAATTAAGTATGATTTGAACATTGTCATTTTTAAATGTATGTCTTGACTGTAAAGGCTCACGCAAACCTTCAGTTTCTTGTAGACAGGTGCATAGGATGAAATGTCCATCAGGAAGAGAAGAGAGAACTCACACTGCACTTTTACTTGCAATCAACTCTATTAGCAATATGAGGGCCGAAATGTTGTATCTCTAAAGTTTATTGCAAGTACAAGGACAGTGTGCGGGAGTTCTCTCTTCTCTTGTAAATGAATGTTTTGCCTGCTTGTGTATTAATTGTGTAGTGTGTGTGTGTGTGTGTGTTAAATTGTGTGTGTTTGGGAGGTTCACATTCCTCTGTGTCTCTTAGGGATATAAAGACTATTCATAGGTTGTGTTTCCAGCATCATTAATGATTGTGCTGCTGCCTGTACTAACCATGACATCAACACCAAATTGCAGTTAACATGGAAAAAATTACCTAGAATAGCCAGGTTACAGGGGAATAATAACACTATTTGTACAGTTTGTTCTCAGCTCAGTTTTATCTCTATGTTCCTAAAAACAAATACCAAATCATTTCATAAACCTCCTTTTTTGTATTTAGATTATTATTACACCCCCCACCGCCCCCCTCAGCTAGAATGACTCCAATTATTTCCTCCTATTATTTCCATGCCTGGATGGGAACCACGTTTATTAATTTTTTTTTTCCAAAAATTTGTCCTCAGCCACTCTGACTGGCTCTTACCCTTTTCCACTGACGTTGCTCAGATGGAACATGAAGCACTTAATTTTACAAGCAGAAAAAGTCTCTCCTCGTGATCCTGTATGTATTTCCTTTTCTCTTTATCACCACTTTAACAGCAGGAGTAAAATGAGACACAAGCAGAAAAAAAATCTGCCAAGACTGCCAAGTGGCAAAGTTGAGCTAAAGCTGGAGCGTGGAATCACATGAACTAAAGCCCCTCGAGGGAGAGAGTGAGAGTGAAAGAGAAAGAGAAAGGAGAGAAAAGGAGATAGAGGCAGTGTGATGGGCTGCTGCTGTTCAGTGTTGGGGATGATAAAGCAGTGGGGGTGAATAAGGGCCTTGAGCTATGATAAACACATGCACACACACTGATGCCCCCCCCCCCCCCCCCGCCCCCCCCCCCCCCCACACACACACACACATCACTGTGTCTCACCACTAAAGCACCTGCCTCTCCATGGATGGGGTTGATTGCACAGGCCTGACTCATCCTTGGCTACATGTCGAACCCCGGGGAGCCTCCGATTGGCATGGAGATACTAATGGAGTGGAGCAGGAGAGCTGCTGGGAATGGCAAATCTCCGGCTGTGGGGATGCAGCGGAAGTCTATGTGGGATCAGGCTCTCGCCCGTCAGCCCTAAGTTTTGATCTACAGTGAGGCACAGCTTTTGATGTCTTAATCATCTCTCTCAATCGAGCTCAGGGAGGTTGGGGAGAGAAGAGCAAAGGGGAGGGGAGAGGAGTGGAGAGGCAAGAGGGTATGGAGGGAGGCATCAGGGCAAACCCAAGGATGCTGAGCTCTGTGTGGGTAGAAGATCCAAAAGGTTGCCTGTTTGTCTCTGGATGACTAAGTCTCGGCTGGCTTACAGACCCTGAATTTTGAAGTAAAGTCTTGTCATGTTGTAAACACATTCATATCAGCTGTCCTGTTTTATGGTCTGGACTGCATACACTCTAACCCACTTTTGATTTGTGGAATAGCAAACTTTATAGATAATTAATAAACTCATCTGAGCAGCATACCTGGAAAAACCTGGAGTAGAGACACTGCACAGTCAGAAAGCAATGTTCATACAATGTTACAAAGCCGAACTTCACAGGTAGTCTGAGTCAAAGAGTCTCTGAGATGATCATAAGAGATGCAACTGAGAGCCAGAGTTCAGTACAATCCAATTAAATCAGCAACCACTGTCTTGAGCGAAGAGCAGAGGCCAGAAAGAGAGAGAGACTGAGGTTCAGAGAAAGAGCAAACGAGAGAAGGAGAGAGAAACAGAGAGAGAGTCAAGATTAAACAGTCAGATAAAAGAGGAGTGAGTCAGAGATGTATTCATTCATCAAAAGTTACAGACCCCCACCCACGGCTTCTCCTCGGGGCTAAGTGTTCCACGGAGAAGCCTGATGAACTGATGAGCTGAGGGAGGAGTGCGAAGGAAGACACAGAGAGAGAAGAAGTGAAGAAGACAACCCCCCCCCCCCACTACCTCCCACCCCCCACCCCAACCACCATCACCATCTGAAGAGAATATCCCAGCATGCCGTGTCATCGTCACACTGCTCAGTTAGAAAGACACAAGCAATTAATAAGTCAACAAAACCGGAGCTTTTCAAATACCATGTCATAGTACCACACTGTAAGAGAACAAGAATTAGCATATGCCTTCAGATAAACAAAAAAAAAACACAGCAATGTTCACTTTTCATGTCAAAACACAGAGGGAGGAATGATCTAATAAGACGTTTGAAGTTTAAACTGTGGTCTCTAATACAACAAAATAGTTAATTAAAATGTAACTGCCATGGTGGGGATGGCACCAAGCAGGGGGTAATAAGCACCCGCAGGTTAACTGCAACAAGTGACGAGTCTACAGGGTGTTACACTGGAATGGTATGATCACTGATATGAAAGCGACAGCATGGCTATCAATAAACCCCCTTTGTCTCTCTCATTTCATTTTATTTTTTTGCTCTTTATGTCTTTCTCTCATTTTCAATAAAAAAAAAATATGCTCTATTTTTACAGTATCCCACTGTGACCTTAATTTGATGTGTTGACGACTTACAGTCAATGTTTTATTGAGGGGGAGAAGTTGAAAAGAATAAAAGTAAAGCCTGTACTGCTGCACAAAAAGGCACAAGTTTATAAGAGGAAGAAAGGCTGCAAATAGACATATCATGAAAAGTCTGAGATCTGATACCTTATACTGCAAGTTGAGCTGTTTCTATGACTTATACCTGATTAGAGGTAGTTGTTATTTCTGCTAACAGGGTTATATTTTCACCCCTTCCACCTGTTCCTCTGTAAGCAGGTTGTCTCAAAGAGTTCTGAATGGATTTACAAGAAATGTTTTGGGCAGGTTAGGATAAAGAAAGAAACACCAGATGTCCAAACAGGGCTGTGACAAGGCTGTTTGGCTCCTTGCAATAAAGGAATGGAACACTGATTCAAAAATAATACATCATCAAACTAATATATGCATATTAATGTTCTAAATAAAATATCAATAAAATATCAACACACAATGGAACAAAAATATGAAGACACTGAATAACCAACCAACAAACAGAAATACAGTAATACTGTGAAGCATTCCAAGCTGTGTGGATGTGAATGACACTACCCAAAAGAATGCAGGACAATTCAACATTCAGCTACATCAGCCCATAACATACTACTGTTATGTTAAGTAGCAGTAGTAATATGAGTAGTAATTTGTATGTAATGTAACAGAAAAATGTATGTATTCCATTATCTAATCTTTCTCCTACATCAAATTAAATGACATGCT
This sequence comes from Euthynnus affinis, assembly GCA_029490765.1. NCBI lineage: Eukaryota > Metazoa > Chordata > Actinopteri > Scombriformes > Scombridae > Euthynnus > Euthynnus affinis. The sequence goes on along the minus strand of CM055842.1, from coordinate 22,939,011 downwards.
GACATTTTGCATTGCCTTACTGAAATAAGCACAAACTCCTCTGTACATATCCTAATAGACTTCTACAGCTCTTTGATCAGACAACTGATCTACAGTGAATGTATTGTAAATCCCATTTAAGCCCATTTTCTATCCTTGAAAAATGCAAAATGTGAGGTGCAAAGATTTTGAAGTTACTATCATCAAACAGGCAGACAATGAGGTGTAAGCCATGTAAATTATGTGCAAGACTGAATGAGCACCGGGTTCAATCATGAATCTACTTTTCTAATCCTGCATTCTGATTGGGTGGCTGCCTGCTTTACAGGGACACTTTCTACATGGAATGTAGTGAATTTGAGTAACTTTTGCTATTTGCCTTAGAGTGGGAGGAGATCAGCTCCTGGACCACGGGTATAAGCAGCTAGTGCAGCTCTAGGAAACAGGCATAAAGAATTTGTCTGGTCGGGGCTCAGTAAAATAATATTACACTTATACTTATGACTTCAAAGGGGCCATATGCACAAAAAAATCTTACCCAGCACCACAGCAGGAGCTCTACCCAGGCTAGCTTACAGTCCTCATTTAGTCCTCAAGTAATTCTGCAGTCAATAAACAGATAGATAAACACCAGTGACAGAGACCTCAACTGCCACCCTTGAGACACCTAATACAGGCCCTGAAATGAGGTGTTCAAACATGACAGTGAAACACATTTCTTTAAATACGTACCAAAAAATTTTATTGAGCTTTCTTTCACCTAAATTATGGCGCACATTAACTCCAACCCCTTAGCCACTGAATTTAATCCATCAATTACCCAGAGAGCTGTTGCGAATTCTTCTCATCGCCTGCAAATTGTGGCTTCTCTTACACACATACATACACACACACACAGTCTCACGGCAGATTTGCCGCTTGCTATATTTATCTGGTACCGATGCATATTTATTTCTAATTCTTACATGGCTGCAGGCTGTGCCGTGATTCGCCATCCTCAACCGGCATTAGTGGCCCTATAATAGGGCTTAGAATTACATGTGGAACCCTGTTGGAGTCTCATGGCTGGATTTAAGGTGGGATTTATCATGTTCAGAATTATTCACTGCTGAAGCGCCTTTCCAGGCTCTATGAAGAAAAGCGACTGGGTTGTGAGACCCAAAAAGGCCAATATGGAAAATGGGGAGAATGGGAAGGCGATAATAGAATGGTACGGAAAGATGGGAGGAGTGGAGGTGCAGGGAAAAGTATGGCAGGGAGAAGAAATGGAAGGAGAGGGAAAATAGGGATTTTAGGAAAACTTAATTTCAGCTGAGCAGACAAAATATCTCAACGATGAAGATGAGCTAATAGTTATGAAGTTTTCCTTTAAAGAAATGTGGTTCAATGTGGTCCTTAATACCACCATTCCATTCCTTGGTAAAATCATATTTCATGCACATTTAAACGTCAAGTCAAATACCTGAATTGAAATTAGTCTAATGATCTGCTTTTCCAGGGCATTCAAAACTAGTCATTATAATGGAATAACTGTTACACTAATGAATAATGGTTGCTATGGTTATTCTGTGCACCTCATAACCTTTCTTGTTTGAACTACTTTCTTACTGCCAAACCATACTGTACAGTCACACACACACACACACACACACAAACACACACATAGAAAATTGTGTTGAAGAAAACATTGTGGAAAATAAAAAGTCCTGCAGGCTAGAGCCTATCTATCTATTCTGTTGACACACATCAGTCTTAAGAGAGCTTGGTTCACCTCTCAGGAAAAAGAGGGCAGGGGATGAAACGCAGGCACCTCAGGGGTTAAAATAACATGCCTGAGGACATATACACTGCAGACTGCAAAACAGTTACACAAATAGTACCAGAGACTCTAAAGCAACTTGGACAAAGTTAGAGAAAAGCAGCAAACTAAACATGGTTTAAGCAACAACCCATGCGTTGCTTTTATACATAAATGATACTGATAGAACCTATTCCAGCAAACACATGGCCATCAGTTTATTGCTATTTTAAATCAATACTGTTTAAGACTAAATATCTATAGGCACTGATGATTATTCTTCATGTATTGTGCTACATATTACAACTTCTTTTTTTGCATTTGCATCTTGTAGAATAAACAGGACGATTCTTTATGGCATAAGATTTCACTGACCAAAGTAGGTGGAATAGGGCAAGGCTGGTGGTATCCTGCACTGACACAAATTTTGTTTTGTTAAACATCTGTGGGTTGCGTAAAGTTTCCACTCATGCAATGAAACACAATGTAACTGGACCCCATATTGGAGTGAGAAAGTTGAAGGGCCAGTGAAGGAAGGCCCAAATGTACCAAGGAGCTCATTTCTGTCATTCTCAGAACAGGTCACAGATCACTCACATATTATTTTTGGTGAAGATGAGCTACCTTACTTGGCATCACAACCTAAATATTTTACAGTTGCATATTGTCAAAGAGTAATACTGAATTTCACTTTTGTGATTAAGATCCATTGGAGTGAATATTTATTCGCTCTCTGAAGAAAGCCACATTGGAATATCTTTCCTTTGTCTTCTTTTTTCATAAAGTTAATAATTGATGACATACGCCTAATAATATCTTTTTACTGCTCATTGTTTCACTTGGGACTTTACTTAAGACTAATTAGTTCCCCGATTTTTTAATCAGCGAAGCCATGTTTTGCTCTTTTTGGCAGCAAACTGATAACGCTTTATCTGAACACACCTGCTGTAAGGCTCTGTAAAATCATGTTATTTCTGAATATAGCTATTGAGACACACTTCTAACCAATTCATACTGTGAAGACAGTAAATAAAGTAGAATGTTGTATAACCCAAACAAATATAAATATAGCCACAAGCTGCAATGAGTGGGGTCCAAGCACTTAGATGAATAACGCCAAATATGAATCTCAGGAGGAGGAGAAGAAGAAGTAGTAGAAGAAGAAGATGACGATGGGAGAAAAAAAATACTTGGTCTGCCAAAAATATCTGACAAGAAGCAAAATTCTTGACTTTGAAATAATTGATTGTGGTCATCACTATATGTTGAGGCTCTGTTGAGGTATATCAATCTACTTTCAGAAACATTTGATGTAGCTTATGACCTTCAGCGGAGACGTGCTTCACATGACTACATTTATATTGAATTTTTATTTCATTCAAGATCTCTAATGCATCCCATGTCTAATAATTCATACACACATACTGCTACTATGTGAGAAGTGTCAAAATTTATTCTGGAAAATGCAAAGATTCAGATCATGTGCAGGATGAACTCTTAACCTTTGCATTAAAAGACAACCACCTTATCACTCAACTACAGAGGAAATAAGATCACCACTCTGTGTGTACAAGCATGAAAAATACCCAGGGACATGCCTAGAAGGTTTTGACAGGATGAATTATGAAATTGGATGAAGTTCTGTTTAGTTGAGTTGAGTATATACTTTTTGTAGCATTTTACATATATTGGATGTTTGAGATTGGTCATGGCAGAAATTGAGTTTCGAAGTTGCAATTGGCATGTCAACCACTAAACCACAAGAGTTCACAAGGGATGGGCTGTAAGAGGAGAATGCACACACATTGGTGCCAGGCTGGATTCAAACCAGTGACCATAAAGTTATAGTATAGGTCATGTGTTTAGACCAGTAGACCATCAGGACAACACAGATGACACTGATGCAGTTGAGACTAAACATGAACTTATTTCTGTATACAATTAGTAAATTACTGCATCGAAGTCAATGAGAGTGAATAACTGGTGAATGAAGTGTGTGTGATGCATGCAAATAAAACACAAAACCCTAACCTTTCTGGCTGGTAGAGGCCTGGGAAGAAGAGAAGAGAAAGATGTTAACAAGGAAACCACCTAAATAGACTGAGGCCTGAACTAACCAGGTGCAGGTAGTTTCCTGGCGTCCTTTACAACCCCGCCCACCAAAAATTCACAACAATTTAATTACTGTTAAATTTCAATTCTGAAAAAAAAAGATCAACCTGGTTTTATGTAAAATTGAACTTAAAGACAAAGGTCTAAAAATGTATAATTTCAAAATGGATTGACATATCAGCATTTCCTTGATAATTTTAGATTAGCAAAGTCTGTAGATGATACTGACAAGTTTTAGGACAATTGGCCCGACGGTTTCTGACAAGTTGTCAATAACAGGATTTCGAGAAAATTGAGAAAATGTCACAAAGTTTGACATTTTAGAGCAGAAGACGATTGGGGAAAAGATGTAGATGAATTAAATGATAAGAGAATTTTGACTCTTAGTCTAGCTGTTTTTAAGATAATTGAAAAAATGTAAATTTGATTGTTACAGTGCCACCTTGAAGTCAATGAGTGTGATTTTATGTGCCTGAGTAGTGGGTGGAATTTACAACCCACCTGCCAATTTTGGTGATTTTTGGTCTTACGGTTTTTGCTGCACAAACACTTTTAGCGGAGAAAAAGAAAAAAGAACAAAAACAAGAGGGTTCCAGCACCCAGCTTTGCTGCTTAGACCCCTAATAAAGCAACAAGCTTAAAAATGGACATAAACAACCATCTTCCAGAAACAACTCACACCTCCATTCCCACCTCCAACTGTAATAATGAAACATGGGATTGCAGTGGAGAACAGAATACAACAGTGACTCTGAGGAAACAACAACAAAGAGCACAGAGCAGCTTGACCTTTGCCACTGTTGGCAGCAAACCAATCACTAGCACCCATATCTGAACATGTGCCCCAGGCCAAACTCACTCCTCACACAGAGAGGAGAGGAGAGAAGAGAAGGGATTTGGTTCAGCCACATGATGGTAGTGAGAATCAGCCTCCTCCCTCCCCACCACTCACAGCTCTACTACCTCTCCCAGCCAGAGGGCTTTTCCTAACACCTCCACACTCATTCTCAGCTATCCATTCCTTTCTTTCTTCATCGTTTTGGAAAGAAAAAGAAAGATTTTGTTTTGCTCTCTATTTAAGGAAGATCCACAGACCATCCTCTGTGGTTGGGGTAGTTTGAGGTTTTGTTATTATTGCATATATTTTAGGTAAAGGGAAACGTGATTTTGTGGATGTGTGTATGCACAGTATATGCTTGTAAGTCTAAATCAGCTATGGTCCTTGGCCTGAGCTTTGACTTGGCTGTGAAGTAGTAAGAGGTAGTTGGTGGTCTGGATCATGTTACTGGGCCAGCTGTCTTTCTGCAGTAGGAAACTCCAATGGACAGATCAGAATAATAAGCCCACAGCAAGCATATTGCAACATGACCCTAATCTCATCTCTAATAAAATCAACTCCATCGTCACTGTGTCTGTTGATTCTCCCAAATAGACAGACATAAACACAATCCCAGGCATGCTTGTACACAGACACAGGCATGTGCATGCTCGAGCACACATACACACGCCACACAGGATTGTAGAAATATAAATACTGCAAGTGAATATGCACGCATTGCCACCACACACGATCCAAAATACTTTTGGCTCCCTTCCACAATGTACTATGGGCATGTCGACCAGATTGGCCAATTACCCTTGTGTAGAAAAGGACAAGGGTCAAAGTAAGGTTACCATGGAGGGGGTGGGGGGTGGCGCTTGCATGGACTCTGTTCAAATCATTTCCAACATGTTAGGGTTTTTTTTTTTTTTTTTTTTTTTTTTTTTTTTTTTTTTTTTTAGGTGTGTGCATGATCCTGTGGGTCTTTTTTATGGTGTTTCATTATCAGCGCCCTGGTGACAGATGGTATGTTGGCTTTAAAGAAGGGAAATGGGATTCTTTCTTGGAGGAAAACACTCAGAAAACAGACATGTTAGTGGGTTGGGTTAGTGGTGGGAAGATTGACAAGTGGCTACGGACTGATGGTGTATGGAGGAGAGCCTTGGCTATGACAACATTCAATCTGCACACTTGTTCAGTTGGTTGCAGGATTCAGCCATTGTCTATGGTCTTTAATCATTTATAGTGCATGAGATGGATCATACGTCTTTCTCTCTGTCTCTGTCTCTCTCTTACCTCTGTCATGGAAGTAATCAGTTTAGCTGTGACATTCTGTTTTTCTGTGGTTTCGCTGGATTCCTTGTCAATATTTAATTAATTTGCTCAACGCAGAGGGTAAAGATTAAAGAAATGTATATTGGATTATCAAAGGCAAAGAGGCAGGCAGACAGAGAGGTTGACTCACTGCAAAAATCCAACCAATTACCGTGGATTACTAGACTTGTTTGGCTCACACTATGATGCTACATCCCATGCTATTATTACATATATTACAGTCTGGTGGCTGTAAAGACACTTATGAAAAATTACATTAGCGAGGCTGGCAAAACCATATCTGGAAAATGTTTAATAGACTATGAACGATGCTAATCCAACAAAATCCAGTAAAATGTGGAACAAAACAATAAATTCATAAATAAATGATAGAGGAAAATAGACAGCACATGGAAATATGCATAAATATAAATCAACACAAGAATTATAATGTGAGAAATATCAATGTTTTTTCCCTAGCAGAACACACTATCAGTAGTTTAATAACCATCCTACTCTTTCCCACATTTTTACAGAAAAAAACTTTTTGCAGTTCACTCTAACTTTACAGACTTTTATTGATTCAGTGCACTTTTAGTTACTTCACACTTTCTTTACGCCCCCTCATTCCACCAGTGTTCATTCACCTCTCGTCCAGTTCCTTCTTCATGCCCCCCCCCCCCCCCCCCCCCCCCCCCCCACTTGATCTCGACAGATTTCCCACACACACAGTGGACATACAATACACTGCAAAAATGCATGTACACATGCACACACAAAAGTCCTGACCTAAACAAAATGTCTCAGAGTATCCCAAGGTGAACCTGGGCAGGATGCTAAGGGTAGGAGGAGGGTTGTACGAGCAAGGGTGGGGGTTTGGGGGTTGGAGGGGTAGACCCAATTAATTGGACACTTTGACTCCACTTCCGTCTCTTCCAATTTACCAAATCCACCAGACAAACTATTAATGTGCACACTGCCAATGTGAAAACTTCTTTAACCCCCCATTAAATTCAACCAAGGTCATAGCAAGTGTATGCTTATGCTGGCGTGGGATCAAACTAGCCCTATTAAATGTGATTTGAGGCAGGAGGGGGGCTGAGGCGGCAAGAGTGTGGCTGGTATGGCAGGGATCTTGTGTAAACAGCCTGTATAAGGGCATTATTTTCTAAATCCCACTTACTGGAGGCTTAAAGGTAACATTGAACAGCATTATAGCAAAGTACTATTACTGTTTTTATGGGTGAGGTTCAAAAGTTCACAGTCAGGTCCATCCGGCCCAATCCATGTTGTACAGTGACAACAGTCAGTAAACATGTCAGAGGAGTCCAATAACCTTCCTTTACTAGTAATTACAGTCGGATGGCGGTGGGCAAATCTCTGTATAGGCATGCGCGTGTGTATGTTTGTTGTGTGGATTTGTGTGCATATTTTAACTGTATGTTTTCTTTGATGGTGAACAAGGAGGATTACTTTGGGGTGAGGCAGACCTTGACTAGGTAGAAAATACTGGACACTATCTTGTACCCTTGCCTCTAAGGTCAGGGTTTGTATACACATTCTGAACAAGTGCCAACACATACCACACACACACACACACACACACACACACACACACACACACACACACACACACACACACACACACACAGATATTCAGATTCAGAGACTGGGACCTAGAACAAAAATGTGAGTGAGAGTGAACTACATTTATGTCGCGCATTTCTTGTCATCCAACCACTCAAAGCACTTTACACTACATGCCAACATTCACACTCACATTTATACACTGATGACAGAGGCTGCCATGACAGGTGCCAACCTGCTCATCAGGAGGATATTTTCTAATGCTCATTCACACACACAGACACGCACACACACACACACTGATGGCACAGCCTTCAGAATCTTGCCCGAGGACACTTTAACATGCGCATTAGAGAATGAGGGGATCGAACTGCTGATCTTCTGATTAGTGGACAACCCGCTCTACCTCTGAGACACAGCCTCCCTAGTAGCTACTAGGAAATTAATAGATGTGGACAAACACAAGACAGTGTTCACACCCATGAACATACATCTACACACAGAGGCACAATCTTCAGACATGCAGCACACACACACACACACACACACACACACACACACACAATGCTTTGATTAAAGATGATTAAGAACAACACACCAATCTGTAGTATTAGTGTAGTCTCATTTAGGTGTGACAAAATATCCAGGCAGCAGACATGCGTAATTCTTCATCACTGGCCATGCTTACTGCTTACAGACTTGTCGAGACCAGTAATGATGAGGTTCACAGTCAACTAATGAGAAGTCACTTCAACATATCTCCTCCTGGTGTCATATTTTCTAAAATAAGACTGGGAAATAAGAAACAAAAAGTATTGTATAGAAAACAAGGATTTGCAGCAATACATATGATTTATTTTGTGCATTATTGCACAATGGATCCCTATAAAACTGCCTTTGCTTGACAAAACTAGTAGTGAGTGTGAGAAAGGCAGAGAGCAAGATATTCATACAGTTGACAACCTTTGACCACAGTCACAAAAATCTGCTTCAGCCAGGAAAATGTGTGTTGTGATCCAAATGCAACCTGACATTCTTATTTTTTTTAAAGTTTAAAAAAATGTATTGATATAAAATGTATTGTTAACTATGGTATACCACTTTGCCAAAGGCATATAAAGGTTAAGAACAGTGCAGTGATGTGATGTGTAAACTGTTCACTCCCTTTGAGATCTGTTCAAGTGTCTGAGGATTATAGAGAGTGTTTTGTTTGGACGGTACCTATATTAGACCCTTTTCCAGCAGCTGTGAGGAGAAGGAGGATTTACGCACCTCTCTTTTTTTGGCTGCTTCCCCTCCCAATTCCAAGCTTTCATTGCTCCAGAGTTGGCACAGCAGGGACAAGTCGGTGAATCCAAAACTCCTCACACTCTTCCACCTACTCTGCATTCATCTCAACAGGATTCTTCCATTAGTTTTTTGTAACAGGTTTGCCATCATCCTTTTCTTCTTATACAGAAATGCAAAAATGTGATATTTAACGGTCTCAATATACAGCATCCAATTAAGATACTTTTTAACCTTGTCATTTTTTAGCTTTCCTTTTTTAGAGCCAGAAAACTCACTTTACTGGGTCAAATGATGGGGAGAGTAAACAAATTGATATGAAACCGGTTGAAAGAAACATGAACAAATTGAGTCTCTAAAGACAAATTTAATTGCAAACTTTCAAAAAAAAAAAGTGAAAAAGTAAAAGCAAAACATGTTCTGTAATTTGTATGGAATCCAGGGAGGGCAAGTCATTTTCCTGTTCATAGTTAAGCACCCTGACTGTCTGCCAATATGAGCCAACTGTTAGGAAGAAGGGGTTCAGTAACCCAGCACTGCTCTGAGTAGACAAACAACACTAATGGCTTCCCTGAGAAATCAACAACTCACAACAGCAGCATCATCTGTGACTGCATGCAATCCCCTTGGATGACTTAGGGACAAAAAGAAGCTAGATGAAGTACGCATCGTGACTGTTACTGTGAATTAAAGAGGTGGTAGCACTATAGAAACATGTGTATCAGTTTTGCATTTTGTTATTTATTATCATCTGAAGACCTTTGGATGTTTGCAGCTCATTTGAACAAACTGAAGTTGATATATGTATTCACAAATGTGGATGGTTGTGTGGCACAAGTCAAACTGACTTCTATGTAAGATTATTTGGTTTGTATCCAAGTGGGATCATAGCTTGTTGACTGTGTGTGGGCTTTCTTTCTGGGCCAGAGTCCATAGCTGTGGATGAACAATGTAACTCTGGTAACAAGGCTACCCCTACACACAGCAACCACACAGAATTAGATCACCCTAACCTAGAAAACACAGCTAGATGAGTGAAAACAGAAAACAACAAGCAGCAAAGCCATTAGGGGAATTATAGGAATTATAGCCTTAAAACTTTTCTTGTAATGGTTCTGGTTGTAGTTATCGAGAATTAGGATTAAGTCTAGAATGGGGGTTTTAAATTGTGGTTTAATGCATGGCTGTCAGTGACCATTTAAATTGGTGCAGGTGGCTGTTGAATTTACAGTACATTTAGGGCACTAAAAAACAGTGTGCTGGTTTTAGTTTGGTCTGGTTTCTGTGATCTGAGGATTAGAGCCATTACTCTGACCCATTCAGCTCTAGTTAACTAGATTAAGAAACCTGTATCATATGTCGTTGCCTCATATCACCCATTGACACTACAGCATGAAATTATCACACGCACACACAAACAAACACACACAGACCAGATGGGCACCTGAGGACACTCTGTTAATCTCCCCCCCCTCTGTTTTGTTTGTTTGTCTCACATGCGCGCACACACACACACACACACACACAGAAAGCAATCTTTGCCATCAAAGCAAATGCACTTTACATCCTCATAGAATGTGTTTACTTACTTAGTAACAAAGACATTAATATTATTCCATCTTGTGCAGGGCTCATTGCATGGGTGGAATATGATCTCAATCAAAAATGTAAAATGCAAGTCTCATTCAGAACAATCAGCACACTGCAGGGTTTGTGCAAAATTAAAATGCCTTTATTTTACATGGCAATATATATTTCAAATGACCATCTTGTTGCGGCTGACTTCATTAAGGACCCCACAAGATGGAATAAGCACAGTATGCCAAGTATCCAAAGAGCATCTGTATGTGGCCATTACACGTGGTCTTCTCATACCCATTAACATATAAGATGTTGAAATGATGTTGATATACTGGCATCATTCACTAACTTTGAATTTATGATGAAAACAATAGCTTTAAAAGACGTGTAAAAATAGCATTAATATTGGGCTTATTTTGTGCTATTTTGGACCTATTCATGAACCAGGTGACAGTGTAATAAGAGGAATGTGAGTTTGGTGATCTCCAAGTCACTGTACTATATGTTAGATCCTTACAGGACACTGTAGTTAAGGAAATTCCAATTAAAATGTCATTAACTTCACTTGGGAAATCAAACACTTATCAACTCAGCTATAGAGAAACAAACATGGAAACAGATGGATTAAGAGTTTATAGTCTTTACAAGATTAAAGTTTAATTCAGTTTTTCTTTTTTTAGACACTTCCCCACTTATGCTGTCCAAGTGTAAAATGTAATGTTCTGCACATTTTGAACAGACACTGAGGCGATCATTATAGCACACACAGTTACTGGAAAAATTTACATCTATGACACATTGCTCTTTGTTTGCAATGTGGAAGCCAAAGAGGGGAACCCGTATTTGTTTCCTTCGCCACTGTTACAAGTGAAGGAAGGAAACGCTCTGTTCCCATATTCGTCACACTGCTCAAACTTGGTGAAAGAATCCAAACCCTATGTTAACACACGCATACACACAGACACACACACAGAAGAAGCACACACACTCGGCGCAACAAATATATACCCACACAGACCGATACACTTGAAATCAATTTCACTTGCCCCTTGTCATGCCTGTCCAAATGACGGCCCGCCTTCTTTTGTGTGAAGGACCAATCATGTTTATTGTTGTTGCCTTGGGCATGTGGTGAGGTAGCGGGTGAAGTGAGGTAAGTGAATTAGAAAGAGAGAGAGAGAGAGAGAGAGAGAGAGAGAGAGAGAGAGAGAGAGACAGAGTGCTGTCAGTGCAGAAAAATCTCAGCATCAGAATTCGATACAGACCCTCATATACAGTTTTACCCTATCATTACCACAGTGTATCAAGTCCAGTTCACTTTTGGAGTTGTGCCAAAACATAGACTCACTGTCTGTCTGTCTGGCTCTGTATGTGTGTGTGTGCGTGAGTCTATGTAGGCAAATGCGTCCTTTCTGTTCATTGGCATATCTCTTGCTCTGCATTACTGCATGACTCATGAGGTTCCAGCATTCGACACAACAAATGTAGTGGGTTGTTATTTTAATTTACGTGCGTAGAAAACAAATGAAAATGCCATGACTTGTTTAGTTCATCAGAAAATAAATGCCTTTTTTTTTCCAAACACAGAAAATGAGTCTGTACCAGAACAACCGGCAAATAAGGGAAGATTATGACGCAGAGGCAAAGTGGGAGAAGAACCCTTGCAAGAAACAAAAGAGAAGAGAGAGAGAGTGGGCATGATAGGAGAGTTACTCACCCGGCACAGGGAACATTCTGGTTCAAGGCTGTCAATCAAATGTGCCCCCCACCCCCTCCCCTCAAACACACACACACACACACACACACACACACACACACACACTCCTGTTAGTCTCTATCCAAGTCCAGATGCACCTGGAGGAATCCAAGCAACCCCAAAAAGCACAGAATCTAAAATGCGTGTGTGTGTGTGTGTGTGAAAGAGAAAGAGAGAACCCAGATGTTTCCTTGCCCTTGCCTCTCTCTCTCTCTCTCTCTCTCTCGCTCTCTCTCCCTCCCTACTCGCCTGGTGGGGTGTCTGAGGGCCGTGGACGTGTGCACTCTGTTGTGACTAGTACCAGATGTGCTCCATTGACCCAAATCACCTAGGCAGTAGACATGCCACATAGGCCCGAATCTTCAAGACCCACCGCACAATCACACACACCTGTTTCCATTCATGAGCCATGCTGGGAGAGGTGCATCCTGGGAAACGCTGTCAGCTTTTTTCATCTGTTGTTTATGTCTTTCTCACTGCTTTTCATTGTCTAGATTTCTCTTTTTTTTGTCTCTCTTGTCAAGCTCATCACTGAGATGTTTGCTCTTGGGGATAAGTAGAGCCTAAGAGAGATTTCAAGGTTTTGAGAAAACAGGCCTAATGACATGGTGGATAGATATTAATTTAATTTCCAAACACAAAGAGCTGGTACTTGGTAACCAGATATTCTGGGAGGAGGCCTGTTTGATTTGGGACCTTGTTTCATGTTACTGATTCTGAATTAACTTAAGTAAATACACCTGCACGACCTCCAAGTACTCCAAAGGTCAAAGTCATTCAAACATTTAAAGAATGGTAATTAAATTACCCTTGGTGCTGAATAACTTTAATTTGGTAGCTACACAAATTGCTTCCAGCTTTTGTCTTCTACAAAGCTCCCCCTTAAGCTGTGCTTTAATATTTTATCAGGCAGGACTTGTGGCAACAAACAGACACTCTCTCTCTCTTTTTTTTTGTTTAATCTTACGTAATCAAAGCTAATTCTGACCATTTCAATGCAGTGCTTGGTTTCTGTTGTTTTTCCTGTAGGTGAGCGACATAGGCAGATGTACTGAGCGAGAGAACTTTACGACAGGGGCTAAAGCCAACATAAGCTCTTCTACGCCAAATGAACTTCCTTGTCCTGCTGGCCTGATTTATGAAGTTAAATAAAAATGGGTCCCTGCGTGGTATTAGCAGGTTTTTCAGAGGGGGAGAAATGGGACTTAGGGCCCATATTTCAGCTGCCTTGTGGGAAGGTTTTGGCCCAGGTGGGGCCCCATAATATGGCTCGACTGAGGTCCACGTGAAGTGCAGCCACAATGGTCTACAATAACTCTTCATTTTGATCCTGGCCCATTGCCAGCATATCTACTACCTGAGTCTCTTTGAAGAGCGACACATTGGCCTGGGTATTTAACCATGCTGTTTGAGGTCCTGGCGCTGGGAGCAGAGAGAGAGAGAGAGAGAGAGAGAGAGAGAGAGAGAGAGAGAGAGAAGAGGAGAGAGTGATAGAGAGAGAGACAGACAGAGAGAGATAGAGAGATAGATGTAAAGAGGAGGGCAGAAAGTGAAAAAGACTGCAGTGGCAGAGGCAATAGAGGCTTGAACTCTGATGAAATAATCCAGTTTGTGAGCTGTCAGAACAGACAGACAGAGAGATGTGCAGCCGCTACACAATAGCTGCCCCCTGGCGACCTGAAGTTGTTTAATAACCGACCCCAGCCTCCCAACATTTTTTGATTACAAAGTAAACCTCTCTAGCTGCTCATTTTTCATCCATGTCAATAATACTGTATCTGATGTATCAACATATTGTACTTCGTAATGTTACATGCCTATGGCTAAAATCGTTCTTATAGACAGTTGCAGCTGCACAAATCAACAACTCCAAATCGCAATAGAAAAGATCTTGATTTGATGCTACATACATAGAGAAAGCGAACATTTTAAAAAATAGAGTATCAAGCTTAATGGAAAATGGATTACTCTTGCAAATAATTCCCTCCTTTATTTAAAAAGAATTAAATAACTTTATCAAATCTCATGTCGGCAGCTTCAGTGTGTTTATGCCAGCCAGCTTGCTACAGAAGAGTACTGAAAGGGCTCTGCTGGATGGAGCTCTTGGCTTTGATATCGTTTCTGGGCTGGAACTTTGGCAGCATGTTAAATATTAATAGCGATTAACCCAGTTCAAGCTCTGCAGCAGAGAGTACAGACAGAGTTCAAAGAGCCTTCTGCTCTGTGCGGGCACTCTCTGCTCTCCAGCAGTTTAGCCCTGCTATCAGGAGGCTGCTGCTGCTGCACTGCACCACAGACCAGACTGGCCTTTCTCACTTCAGTTCAAATACACACAGAGACACATGATAGAATACATACAACATGTGTGAACAGTGTGTACAGTAGAGTTCTCAGAGGTTTTAAAGGCATAATTAGCCAATAATGAAAAGACAGCCTAGCTAAATTCTGTCCCTCTCTCTTCTCTATCTCTCTCTAACTACAAGCCCCCTCCCCCCTCCCCTCTTGTTCTCACTTGCTGAACTCCTGATAAACTCAGCCTTTCAAAGCTACAACATTCCTCAGCCTGGCACATTCACCCCCAGTAAATAGGCCTGGACACCTCAGAGATCAAACAAAATCTCCATTGTGCTGCAATTACCCAGACCTCTGTCTCAGTTCCCCTGCCCTTCACCCCCACCTAAACACTTTCCTTCTCTCTCTGTGTCTAACTCTCTCCACCCTCTCCTCCATCTCTCCTCCATATCCCTCTTGCCCTCTGGAGATGATGGTTCTGACGCACTGGGCCTCAACAAAAGCAGGCTTTGTTTTCAGAGAGTGTCTTTGGAGAGGAGTGCAGGGCAACCAAGTGCTGTCAGAGGGGAAGTGTTGGCTGGATGCTTCACAGAGCGCTGAGAACCAAGCATGTGTACATTCGTTAACACATGATCCTGTGACCCTTTCTGCTCAATTGCATCAATTTAGAACATGTTAACTCTTTGCTGCACAGGTCAAAGTGTCACTGTTGTGTGAATGTTTTTTTAATATAATATATTCAGGAGAATGTGCGGTTGGTCATCATGTCGAGGTTTGGAGGGCTGCATTGTTATTTATATTTGCTAAATCCAAGCTGAATTTAAAATGTTGTCTCTAGATGTGGTTTTTAATTTGTAGTTGAAGACAGTGGATAACTTTTTTCTGCTATTGACATTACCACAGTACACTGGCTCACAACGTTTCTCTCATCCTCTTTGCTTCACAGTCTCATAAATCTTCAATGTTCAGAACAATGTGTCCTTCAGGACCTTGGGCACTTTGACCATCAGTTACACAAACATTCTGTTTGTTGGTTTAGACAAAAGTGAAAGCATATGCTACAGGACTTATAACTCACTAAATCCACAAAGATCCCTGCTGAATAAACTAATGCTGAATAATGCTTTCACTGTTTCAATCCAATGTGGTGACATCATTACCACAGGCAGTTCACTTCATGGTCCATTAATTGATAAACTCTGTAGAGTTAAAACGTCAAATCAACAAATAAAAAAGATTCACAGAAAAAGGAAAAACTGGCCAAACAGCGAACTACAAGCATATTACAGTCAAGGCGACTCTACTGTGAGTAATCCCAGGACGAAGGGGGGGGGGGGGGTAAAAATTCCTGGTGTCTGGCTCTTTCCGCCTGATGACTCTGAAGCGGTGAGAGCTGCGGTGGGAATGCGAGGTCACGCTGTCTGCGTTCCGTCCCCCATGATGCATCTGCCAGCGAGTGCGGCCCCACTGTTAGCCATTATGTACCTATTAGCCTTGATTATCTTCTGATAGCCGAGCGCCAGTTGGTTTCACTCAGCCTGACAGTCGCAGCACTTTGTTTAACCTTTCGACTGCTGGGGCAGCCACCCCTCAGCTCCGTCCAGCAGGAGAAATAATGAGGGGGAATCAAGTGAAGGCATGGGATGGGCAATAGAGAAGACAAAGACAACATGGAAGTGTTTAAAAGCCTCAAGAGTACTACTCCAACCAACACCTTCTCAGTGACATCACTGGATGTTATATTTGCCTTGTTGAAAGATGCAGCAGTGATGCTTTGCTACACTATCTAACAACAAATGTAAAAAAAAAAAAAAAGATTAAATTTAAAAAAGGCGTGATGGAAACACAAGCCACAAGCAGGATAATAAACCCCTCTTATCTTCCGCAACACATTCCTTTATGTATGTTGCCTGTGTGACACAACGTGGACACTTACAGTCTGCTTTCTCTCGCTAACATCCCCCATGAGTCTTCACAGATCTGCCTGCCAGACATATTCAATTTGCAGCTCTTCCTGGTCCCTAGTCTGCAGACGTGAGGAGTTATCTGAGACAGAATGAGAAGTGAGAGTAGAGACAGAGAGAGCGGCTGGGATAACATGGAGCCACGCAGAGCTCAGTTTCTGTGTCCCTGCCTTGTGTTAATCTCTCTGGAGAGACAGAGGTGGCCATGTTGGGTCAAAGCCTCTACATCAAGAGCCGCAGGCCTGGACAGCTGACCTTGGTCTGGGAGATGGGAGGTGACAAGAGAGGTGGGAGTTGGGAGTGTGTATGTTGGGTTACGGAGGGCAAGGGAAAGGGGAAATGAGTGTGTGTGTGTGTGTGTTGCAAAGAGATAGGGAAAGAATGTTTGTCAGCGTGTGTGTGTTTCAGTGTTTGTGCTTTATCTGTTTGTAAATGCACACGGTGACACACCAGACCCCCTGTGGCAAGGTCTGTGCTATAGCACTGAGGAGTTATGCTAAGAAGTGTCCAGCTTGTGGTCCATGTGTGTGTAAGTGTGTGTGCCCTTGCAGCACGCTGACCTGTGATAAGCCCAGTTGAGAGGGCTGGACCCGTGCTCTGTGACAACCAGAGAGGGCAGGCAGAGGGCAGAGGGGGGGCGATTCGCCACCCTTTAATGGGCCCTGAGGTGAGAGAGCTTGGGATGAGGAAGAGGTGGAGAATATTATTACAATTTTGATAACAATTCAAAGGCTCTGTCCTCTACAGCTGCAAGGTAGTCATCTTTTTTTTTAGTAATTAAAAAGGGAAGCTGGGATATTGCGAGGTGTTCTAGAAATTTGTGTCTACTATCTATGTTTTTGTGTGTGAGGAAAGCCTAACCAGTGAGTGACTGGGAGCTGGCATTTCACATAAACCAAACAAGATAAACATGACAAAGGTGTAGTCAGATGCTTCTCCTCCGCTGAAGACTAAACCATCCCCATGTCTTTTTGTGGCATAATAAATCTATGACATTCCATTTTCAGTGAGCATTGGATTAGATAATTAATTCTGTATAATATATCTATCTGTACTTTTAAGAGAATACAGCTGCTAATAGGCATAGAAACGTGAGTGAAAGTGAAATTTAAACAATGTTGAAAAGGCACAAAGGACAGATAAATAAAAATGAGACAATAAAAAGTAACACTAGTTTCTTCATATTGCCTCACATTCAGCAGTTTAAAAGTCCGATCCATTATTTTCCACATCCTTCTGCACATATTCCCAGTAATACCAATATATACCAATAACACCAATCCACTCACAGCACACTTGACCTAATCTTATAACTCTAAGCTGTCTATCCAAGACCGTCAATGGCAATGAAAATAGAGTAAGATAATAACATTTAATAAAAGTAATAAAGATAAGTTAAGTGACTCATCTCTATGTTTATTCCAGCAGATACATCAAACGATGTATGGTTGGAACGAGAGATGAGATATGCCTGAACAGGCACCTAAAGAGTAAAATCACAAATTTCCCTTCAAATGTTTATGCGCATGTTTCACTTGAAGAGCATAAATATGTCAGTGGTCACCTCCACTTCAAAAACAAAAGGAGACAAATGAAAATTTCTCAAGAATGTTATTCTTGAATGAATCACCTCTACACCTGTTAACCTCTGTCGTCCACTCTGTCCTCCCAAGTTGGACCCCTATCTACCCATCAGACATTAGTTAGGGCCAGGGAAATAAGCATCCATTTTAAGGAGAGTGCTGAGTGAGTACAACTTTCTATTAATACAGCATGCATGCGGATAATAGGAATCTCTAAATGGCCAACCAGCTGCTAGCGCTGCCTATCTTATCTAATCCCTCTTTCTCCTTTTTCCACTTGGTTCCTCCCTCTCCTCTCCTTAGGTTAAATGGCTGTGAGTGTATGTTCCTCTGTGTGTGTGTGTGCATTTGTGTGACCTGCAGGGACCTTTTGCTGTGACACAGACTAGGGTCATGAACTCTGAGCTTACTCGGCCCACCCCACAAAGATCACAGTGCCATTTATTTACAAGTTTTAGGACGTGATGTTCTCTCTCAGGCGCTTACACACAAACACATACTGTGGACACACAGGGACAGGGCCATACACACACTCACAAACATGCACATACACGTACTTGCACCCACCACACAGTCTCTCCAGCCTTTAATCCTTCTCGTTTAGTCAGCGGGGGAGTTTGTGTGCAAGGTCCCTGCCCTTTGTATTGATCACATTGAACATGAGGAGGACTTCCACGCAAGGGCCTGTCCTCTGAGAGGAGACATGTATGAGGAGAATGAAAGGTCAATGGGAGCAGGAAATAGATTGGCAGACGACACATTGGGACAAGGCAAGGCAACAACAGAAAGTGAGTGGGTTGCAGTAGTACAGGAAAATATGAACAGAGAAATGGCAGCAGCCAGAACCAATCCAATTTCATTGTGTGTAAATGAATCACACATTGTGGGGGTCAGAGCACTTCCACCTCAGTGACAACCTCACTGATCTTTTGAATCAAATGAAATTGAGGATAGCCCACGTGAAGCATCAGCATTAATCTGATAATCTATAATCACAAGGTGGCACAGGTGACAAGTACCCTGACACAGCCTGTGAACTCATCTAGCATCGCATTCACCTTATCACACAGTGTCAGGTGCATTAAGGAGAATAAGATACAGACAGAACAGAAAGCACACACACTATTTCTTCAAACAGCTTTTTCTTTCTTTCTTTCTTTCATGGCACAGACCATGCTCTTTTACATGCATTGTTTGAATGAAATTCATTATCGTGAACAAATTTGTCTCTGTCTCTCATTAACTGGGGTTATGTCTCTTAACCCCCATTAAAAGATCAAGTCAATTATTCTATTAGGCCTCACAATTACGGCAAACAACAGGATTGGCCTGTCTTGTCTCTCAAATGTTCTGCAAACTGAACGTCAGTTTAGTGCAGTGAGTGTTTTACAGTATGAAGAGTAATGTTTTATCTTTCTCCTTTTTAGTTTTTTTCTTGTCTGTTTTAGGGATTATTTTATGCAAGTTTAAAGTTCATCAGTGTACATGACATGCAGTAGTTGTAGCCATGCAGATGGGTGACCAAATATCAGCAGAGAAAAAGATAGTTTGAGGTTTATTGGCTTACAGAATGCAACTGCTACATAGAACACTAAAACAAATCCAAATTCACAAAAGTCATTATAGTCATTATCAAATACAACACAAGGTTTGTGAGTGTCACATAAAGTCCAGGAATTGGTCACAAGCAAGCGAGGGTGTGTGAAGGAGTCAGGAAAAAACACAGAGGTAAAGGAACTCCTTTTAGTATAGTTTGTTTTCATTAATCAGATTAAGTAAAAAACCCTCAGCAACAGCCCACCTTATGCTTTCGAGTGGCAGCATCTTATGGGTCTCTGCATTCCGTTAAGTACTTTAGGCTGATCAGTGCCCCAGGAGGCAGATAAGCAGATTAAGCCTGATTAAAGTCGTATCAGTGGAATTTGAGCAGGGGACCTGCCAGGACAGAAACACTCAGTGGTGCACCCCTCCTTCCACTCACTTTCCGTCGCCCCCTCACCCCTAAATTCAACCCACTGCTTGTTTATGACTCACCCTGGCACCTATCCAGAGTTCATCATTTACTTCACTAATATACGTTGTTACACATACATACGGTAATGCATGAGACATACTACCAGACATGCACACACGCATGTGAGCACAGTGAGCCAGTGCTTTGACCTCAGGGACTAAAACAACTTGTCTGTTGTGGCTTCTGAGTCACCAGTGTCAAACAAGGCAGAACAAGACTGTCACTGGTTCTGTTCAGTTTTCTCAGAAGGGCGCCATGCCTTAGGGACTTATTACACCCACTCCCTATATATGCATTAATGCACATGACAGCTTCTTTCTGAAGTCCTAACACACCCTGTAACACTTTCACATTTTAGCTGCGGGATCAATAGGAGAGAGAGAGAGAGCGTATGTGGGGATGGTAAGGGGGTGGGTGAGGGAGGAGGAGCAACAGCCAGAACGAGGGCAATAAACAAATTAGTAAATGTTGATTTGTGGATTTCTGCCCTTTTTGCCTTGTTTAGAATAGAAGGGTGGCCTGCTGAACGCGAGGTAACAGCAGGTTTCCTTTCTCTGGATGCAGGACAGTAAATCACCATCCTCTGAGTAGCTGGTTGCCTGACAGGTTGACTAGCTGACTGACTAAGTACAAGGAAAATGAAGTCTCATTAGCATGTTATACAACCACAGAGTCAGTGAGACAAAGTGAATTAAAGTTCTGATGTAAAAGAAATGACAATCTTAACTGGACGCTATTCAGTTATGTTATGCAAAATGTCATGTTTAATGTTTATCAGTATCTTAAACCTCTTCAGTTGGTAGGCTGCGTCCTGTCGTAAAATGAGGGTATGCCCAGTTTTCTTGTCTTTTGCTGGGGGTGGAGACGTCTCATTGTGCCAAGGCATGAGAGCTCTTAGAGGATGCTGTTCCCATATCTAAACCACATGCTCCCTGTGCAGTGACAGTCCTCCATACAACAGAGCAGTAAAACCCTGGGGGTGAATTCTTAAGTACTGCTGGACCATCTGTGGAGGTGGGCTCAAAGCTGACAGAGTTTGGCCACTGGGGTTGTCACTGACAGTCATATTAGCACAATTCTGCTTCTTTGTGTATCACTGGCTCTGTGTGGGCTGGAAATAGGTTAAGACTAGTCCAAGACCAAGCCAGATCAGGCTAGAATGGGCCAGATCTGACAGAAACCACCATAATTTCCTGGAAGTATAAATAACCCTCCTCTGTGTTTGTGTAACCTCCACAGGCCCCCTCTGACAGGCTAGTCATACACATTATACACACTGAAACATATATTCCAAATGCAGCTGAGCAGACACCCGTGCACACACGCAGACACACTCATACAGTCTCCGGTCCATTTCTCATCCACTGTGTTAGCCCTGCAGCCTGTTATCCTGACCCCAGGAGAGAACAGGTCAGGTTTGGGGCCAGAGAAGGTGTTTCTGATGAACTGGGTGCTTGGCTTGTACAGACACTGTGAGTGATGTTCAGATGTTGGCCTCAAGAAGGACGGGGTTGGGGAAATTAGGGGGAGGCGATAGCACAAGGAAAAGCTCTCCATAGTTTCTCACCCACTGCTTAGAGTTTAAATGTCTCACAGTCCCTCTCTTACCTCACTGCTTGATGATGATTTTTTACATCTGTCAGTACTTGTGTGTTCTCTGCACAGAACTAGATTCTTGAATTCTGAGAAGAATCCAGATTGAGTCTAGATACAGTTGAGGCAGATCACAGTTCGTACCTGGCATCAGTATGAATCTCAAATGCATGTTGAGTGAACACCTGTGATTTTTATGGTAACAATTGATTTTATCCACTGGAATCTGAGACCACTGCTAAATGGAAAAATGCATATTTGTACTCAGCCAAACAGCTATGAAAGAGGGTAACTATGTCTATTACGTACATTGTCTCTATGTCTATATGCTCCAAAGGGCTATAGCACTAAATACACACTAAAAAGTTGACTCAGTTAGGGACAATATTATTCAAAGGACACACTGATCTAATGCCAACTCAGTGACTTCAGGGCTGAATCCCACCTACATCTACTTCTCATCCATGGGTCTTCTCACCCATAATGCATTTTAGGGCATTTCAAATCTAATTGGTTTAGTCCGGTTGAATTGGACTTGGTTCGTTTTCCACCTTGGTACAATTTGTTCAGGTAGATCTGAACACTACAATTGTACTCAGTTGCAGACCAAATCAACTGAATCGAGAACTTTTGAGGAAATGGTCTTGGTCTGGTCAAGTGATCCCACCTAACTAGGCGTACTCTGCAAGTTTGAGCTGAACAGCTCTTGTAGCCAGGTGCACTTTGCATACTGGGATGCGGATTTAGCAAAATCAAAAGTTTCTGGTAGCTATCTGGAAAGTGAATCAAGATGCCTGGTATCACCAAATGGCATATGAATAACATGCCAATGTCTTAAATCATTTTGCGTGTTATCACTACACATTTTTTGCTTTCACTGTCATTTCACACCATTTAGTCTCTACTGAGTCATACTGTGCAGAGATGGCATGTCCTCTTACAAATCTCAGAGAAAAAAAATTTGTCTCCAGTTTTGGCTAAAATATCTGATATAAACCAACATCTTTACTTTTTCTTAACATAAATCATCTAGATGCAGTGTAATTACTCATGGGTCTGGCTTTAAAAAAACTGATTTTCTAATTCAAATCGATATTCATTTAAATTTTCCAATATCGATATTCATAAAATCCAAGATCAAGCTTTTAATATATGCCTTTTCCCATGGATTTTAAATCTGAAATTAATCCAGACATCTGCCTTTAGGCTTGGCAGTGATTTCAGTGGACCACTAGCCTGTTGCACAAAAAGGTTTGTGAGACAATCACAGCAAAGTGTATGTTTTCCTTAGAAATGAGTGATATTTACATTACAGGAGGTATGGCTGTAACCATACACTTTATTTACACTGGCTGCTTGGTTATTCAATTTAAAATCTCAAATTGTTGTTTATACACTGCACTTAAGAAAGCACTTATCTGGTCACTCAACTGAATAAATCTCTAAATCAATACTCAGCCCTAATTAATACTTCAACTGTATTAGATATTTGATATATTCAGTACATATAGTTTTTTACAACTTTAATTACAACCCTATTTTGCAAATCGGAAGAACTATAACTGTGGTGCTAATCTGTATCAAGCTGCATAGTGCGGCTCTAGGGAATTATAGTTTTTAACAAAACAGTATTTTTCCTAGAATTGACAAAGTTGTAAATACTGAACTGAGAATACATTGATGAGTTTAGGGCTGGTAAACACATTTGTGTAATCAGATTTTAAATTATCTAATTGTTAAATGGGAAACCCATCTGACAGTGCACCCAGTTGTTGACCATATTCACATGATAGCTGAGATCAAGAGCTCTGTATAACAGTTGGTCCCATGTCTGAAGCCCCTTTTGTTGCTGAATTATAAGCCTTCAAACATGCATTGAGGTCAAGGTTCAAAGGTCAGTATTTCAAAGCAGGAGCCATGTAGAATCTTCATACTGACATATGTTACTTTCCAGGTCAAGACCTTTCCACTGATGTATTTGATTTAGCTCTACAACAATTTTTTATTTTTCTCATGGGCACAAGCCGTCCCAGGCCTAGTTGCAGAGAGCACTTTGAAGGCACAATAATTTAAATGAAGCTTTTTATTTCTTTGTTTTTCCTTAGAAATAGTGACCAAATAGAGTCACCTTCAGAGATTACAATACCTCTGACAATATAGGGCATTACCACAGACTTGGAGGAAGGCCTTGAAGTGCTTTGTTAGTGTTAGGGCTGAAAAGACCAACCGGTTCTCATTCCCAGATCATCAAATACCGACGCATGCATAGGCTATTATTTACACAACCCTGGAGATTTTTTGTATCTTTATGATTGTTGGCTTTGGGATTTTATGTCAGCATGACATAGCTCATTCAATCAGAATCTGTTTTAATGCCAATGCAAGCATACAAAGAATGTGTCTTAAAAAAAACAAGAAAACACAACACAAAGACAAAAGTAAGGAAATAATAATAATGAAATTAACAAAGTAATATTAAACTTAATTTGAAATTTTAAAGTCTATTTACAGAATGAAGTAGTAGTAGTTTTGAAATAGCATATAAAACTTGAAATGATATATTGACTGTACAAATGAAATATAGACTGTGCTATGGACAAAGAAATGAAGTGTATTAAATATAAGAAGGTGACGAGCAACTATTAAACATGACATGTGCATAAATAATTAAATTATGTAACAATGGAGGTTGAATGCAATGCACAATCTCAAGTCCAGTTTGATGAAATATATGAAAGTGACAAGTGCAGGGATGAAATGAGGGATGTGAAATGTGAAGTCCACACACACACACACACACATACACACACACACACTTCATATTAAATATCCTCAGCTTCATAATCTTGGAAATATAAAATTAATGAGCAACTTCACATTGTACAATCACAGGCTATAAAACCCCTTTTCTTAAAAGAGATAGTGAATAGTTTGGATTCGGGTTGCGGCCGACTGGCAGCAATTTGAAATGGAATGAAGTCCACCAACAGCAGACAACCCAAAACAGTAGTCAAACATGCCAAGTCTGCCCACAACACGATGCTCTTCCTTAACCCTCCATTATCAAAAACTGACAAAAAACACTCCTCACTCCTTACTCCTCAGAATCGAAGGAGAAATAATTAAAACTGATGGCCTTACTATTAACCATTTGTATTGTTGAGTAATCAGGGACACTTCTTGTTTTTGTGTGGAGAAATGTTAAAGATATCATTAAAAGAAAATCTTAACACTGTGACAGTGAGGAAAATACTTCCTAGAGAATCCTCTAGTCAGCCAATCGCAATGCTTTGAATTCTGGATTTCAAATTCAATTCATCCCTGGAGTGCTCTAAAATCTATGTCTTTATTGAAAGATCATCATCAAACAGTTACATAAAATAAATAACCAACTACACAACACAAAGACAATGATAGCAGCATACATAGCAACCACCATAAAATACATTTTAATGCCAAAACTATCTTACAATATTGCAATTTCTACCAAGATTAAAAGGACTGTCAGCCATTTGTTTTGTCTTTGGCTAAAGAAACTGGACAGTCATATAAAGTGGACTGCTGTGATACTTGGATGCAATGGAAGTCTATGGGGGCTAAAGGGTGTTAAATGACACGTGAAAAGCTTAAAATGCGTAGACATGACACGCAAATTGTCCTTAAAAGTGGTGTGCTATTTATACGCCATCCCATGAGATCACGTTGTAAGAGTTGCAGAGTGAAGAGTTGCAGTGATCGTTCTCATGTGGCTTTAAGTCATGTATTTTGGTTCACTTGGATTTTTTTTTTTGTGTTAGAAGAAATTGAACCAAGGGGGAAACTCAACGAACTTGCCAACTTATCCACTGATTCAGACCACAGCAAACAAACAACAGGTTTGAAATTGCCCGTAGTGCTAAGTGTGTAATTTTCAGCAGTTTCTCAAGCTCTCCATCTTTCAGCAGGTTGCCACAGGAGTCTTGTCGTTTATGCTTTAACTCTAGCCCAGTAAAAGTGATGGCTGTGTGAGGATTGTTTGACAACTGTTTAGAGGAGTCCATGGAGCTCATTAGAAGGATAGATAGCCAGCCTGGTGGCTAGGACAGGAGAGACAGATGAATGGTAAGAAAGATAGGATGATAACAGAGATAAAAGAGGGGGGGGGGGGAAGAGAGACAGATAAGCATACAGTAGGAGTAAGGACAGTCAGTGGATATGGTACATGTAGACCCACCGTCATCTGCTACAGTATGTGAAAATGGCAAACTATATTTCTGACAGTGGAGGTGCATGTATGTGTGTTGGAGAGATGTGAGGTAAGAGAAGGCTGCTTGCCAATGGGTAACCTGTAGGTCATTCATTCTGAGCATTAATTGGGGATCAGAGGCTATATCCCCTGTAGCCTTCACACATACACACACACAAGCTTCACAATCTACACCCTCTGGCACAGCGTCACACCCTAAGCACCCTCCTCCACCCCCACCCCCCCTCGACCGTTTGAACCCTAGTCTTGAGGTCAGGTGGGGTCCCACACTCCAGGGTCAGGGAGTGGTCATTGTGCACCCCTGAACAGTTTTGTCTCAATACCAATGCTCTTTATTACCCTGATTTATGTAATTAGCAGGTTTGGGGAAACTGAGGTTTAAAAAGGATCCTTTATGGCGAAACACAGCCGGGTTTTCTCTCTAGTGTTTTCTCTATGGCATCTCTATCACTTCTGCCACGCCCTGAGAACACAAACATACTCCCAGTGTGCTGCAGAGAATAAATTCTGATTGTCCAGTGGGGTCCTGGCATGCCTGTGTCCCCTGTGGTTTCACTGTGGAGTTATTTAGCTTTTAGTTCAGTGGAAAATACACTCTCACGCATTTCACACTCAACCCCACACCTCTTTTGGTCTTTAGAAGAATGCAAAAAAAGCCAGCTGATTCATTGTGGAGCCTCTAACGTTCATTGGTAATGAATTATTTTAATGATGAGAGACTCTTAGAAAAACAAAGCTCTTAAATCACAAAGCTACTCAAGACATTGTGAAGGGCCATTTTAATCCAGTCCAAAGCACCATTTGACTCCAGACCGACACAGTGACAGTTACAATAGAAAATATAACCATAGTAAAATCCTTTGTTGTAGAACAAACGGGTTTGAGTTATTAGTCGCCTTTAAAAATAGTTTTCCGGTAAACAATAGTTTGTATGAAAAACATGTGTTACAGGTTACCATAGTGTTGATGACATTTAACAACCTTGCATATACTTCAATTTCCAATATGCAAATTAAATATCAAACAGGTTACAAAAATTTGGCAACTCTCAAATAAAAGTTTAATGCCAATATAATTTGAATCTTTTAATATTATTTTTTAAACAGAGAGGTGTTGACTCAACTTTATTTAAACAGGGATGAAAAAACACTGGAAACACCTTTCAGTACAATGCAGTCCAGTGCTAGAGCTGAATCAACACCGCTCTGACAGTCTCAGCAATAACTGAGCATTAAAAACTTCAGAAAGACAAGATTCAACTTTGCATCTGTGTGTGTAAAAAGAGGCCCAGAGCTCAAACCAGGTAAATAGTCCCCCTGCCACCATTAGAAATCACTGCAGATGGTTTCATTGGAATGTTTTACCATCGCTAGGTGATATAAAAACCCCAGTCAGCTGTTAATACAAGTAGCAAAAACAAAGCCTCTAAGCAAAACACAAGAAGTTTTTTCTAGGATACCTAGGTAGCCATAAAGTGTTCCTCTGATAGTTTACATATGTCATTTCCTATGGCAACAGCTACAAACTGGATGTTGACAAAGCTTGGAACACTCAGCACTGTTATTGTATACATAACATATCCGTCTATAGAAGAAAGAACCCAAGGATCTCTGTGCACATGTACATTTATGCACACACATGCATATGTCCGAAGACAAAGATATAAGACTGCTTGAATGTGCACACAGATGCACACGTATACACACTGTGCAGTGGAGTAGCTGACCCACTAACATCCTCTAATCCATAGGCCAAAGCCACTCCAGATAGCATCTTCATGCCTGCTGTGGACAGCCCACACTTATTACCTGGGATATAATCATCTCCTATCTCTTTTTGCCTCTCCCTCTGGCTACACACAGGAGCACCTGTCAATCAAAGTGGCCACTAATGCGCTCCATATGAGACCCAACAAGCGGGGAATTCTGGAAATCCCATATTCTGCCCTTTTATTTACCCTCCTGATAGGGAGACAAATTTCCTTATTGACATGAGTAATGTGGTGATCGCAGGCAGAGGAAGTTTCTTTTTTTCCACAGAATAAATACTGCTCACTTGAAGAAGTAGTGATGGAGCAACAGATAGGGAAGCATGATGTTATAGATCTGTGGGGTCCGGTTGAGACTTCTTGTTTTGAAATAATTAAATGTGATCTCTCGTGCCCTTGATCCTGGGGGGTAAAGGAACACAAGCAGGTGAAATGAACCACATAATTGAAAAATCCAGAGTGCAATCCAAAACTAAGTGGTCTTCTGAAACCATACCACGGTGGGCACAACAAATTTAATAAATAACTGCTGGGCACTCCAGGAGGTTTAGGGGGGGCTCTGCTGTCCCGTCAAAGGGGCCCAATGTTTCCAGGGGTCGCAGAGCGTCCGCCGGGAGCGGAGGTGACACCGAGTGTGTTGTCAAGCGTAAATCCCGATGCAGAAGGCCCTTGCGAGATGGGTGTCCATATATCAAAGGTCTCACTGACTTGGGCTGCCATTTGATCTCCGCTCAGGAAATTCAAAATTCCAGGCAGATGAGGGGTGAAACTGAGAGGCCCTTAAGCCCAGCTTGTGCTAGTGATTAGGGGCAGCTGTTTCGATTCACATTTCGAAGGACTTGAACTCTGCAACCTGCCACATTTTTACATGGCTGGATGGGGTTCGGACAGACCAGTGAGAAAGGCAGTGGCCATGGCCGTGGTAGCCTAAGGCCAAGAGGGGAAAGTAGGGGGTCATGAATAATATGATAAAAGGTATGTATTGAACTAGTTGTGATGGTTTAATTTCTCTTTTCTTTTCTTTTTTTTTTTTTTTTTTTTCAGCATATTACAAAGTCTTTAAAATCATTTTACATACTTTGTAAATACTATTTTGCTGTCTTTGCTGATTTCTATTTTTTGATTTTTCATTCTTAATCAGACTAAAGTTTTCTACTGTAATTTAAGGAAAAAGTTTGTATATTCCTCCTTCATGACTATGTAGTCAAAATATCACAGTGGCACTTGTTATTTTAAAGCTGCTTTGACATTATGGTACTTTCCCCTCATAATTATAGAGTTATCATTCATTTTGTGGATCCATTATTTCAATAATAAAAAAA
The DNA here is from genome assembly GCA_029490765.1 of Euthynnus affinis. NCBI lineage: Eukaryota > Metazoa > Chordata > Actinopteri > Scombriformes > Scombridae > Euthynnus > Euthynnus affinis. Next base: position 22,909,995 of record CM055842.1, on the reverse strand, counting down.
ACAAAAACCCATTAATGTAACTCACTGCTTTACTATGTAAACAGAAAAAAAATACTGTACATGGACACGTCTCTCTCATGCATGTTAAGATGTCTGGCGTTATTCCAAGATGACTACGACATCATACTTTGAATCACCTCCCTCTAGTAGTACAAGTCATTAGCCATGGGATAACCAAAGTAGTAGCACTGGGTCATTGTCTTTGGCGAAAGGACTGAGTGAAAGGACTTGAAATGTGAAGGACGAAATAGATGAAGGATGCAAAGGACAGACGCAAAAAAAGAGTAGAGTGATAAAAGGCAGGACATTGAGTTAAAGAGATAGGGAGAGGTGTGTGACAGACATGGAGAGAATGAGGCAACGGGCGCAGAGTGGTGCAGGCACATAAACGATTAGTCCCAAACATGAGCTGACAGCTGGATGCCTGACCTTGGCTGGATGTGAGCACAACAACCCCCAGCGTTCATTTACATCCTTTCCATGCCAAGTCATTTAGACACAATTCTCATTCCAGTGAAAAGGAGGAGGAAGAGAAGGGAACCTCAGGTCAACCATTCCTAAAAGACCTCAACCAGTCAGCCAAGTTTAGAGGTGTGGTTTACAATGAGGTGGCGTTGGCATTATAGACAACCTTCACACCCCTCAGAGTCCTTTTGGGCAGACTGACACATTCATATTCAGAGTCATATTACTAAGTGTCAATGATGGGATGCTTAGAGGTGTTAGTGAGGAGAATCAAGGCCCTCTATTTTACTGATGTAAGTTGGGGAGATGCCCTGCTTATTAGACAATGATCTATCTGTTCTTAAACAGGCTTGGAGGTCAAAGAACTGTGGTGATCTGGGTCAGGGGTGACCAGCTAACATGTCAATAGGTGGATGACCACACTAACTGACAGGGGTATATTATCAATAATGTCGACCTTGTTTAAGTCACATTTTATTTTCAATAATTCAGTTGATATGGGCCAAGATTACGCCGACATCCACCAAAAAATAAATGTAACATCAAGCCAGTACAGAGCAACATGAAACCAAATGGATGACAATAGAAAATTGTCAACATTTTCTCTAAGTGACCTTTCACTCCTCTTTAACCTCTTGAACTCTCCATTCTGCACCTACCTGTAGATAATCCTAGACTAATGATTCCCTTATCAGGAAGCAACAAGAGGGGCCAGTGACCCCTTGACCTGACTCAGATACCTAGTAAGTGATTGTTTGAGGACACTTGTCTGAGAATACATTGAAAGATCTAAGGCTTGTCACTCACATGAGATGACACAGGGGTAGAGGTAGCCTCAGAACTCGTACTTCTCTGATTTTAAGACCTAAAGGTGGTAAGTGGTTCAATAAGGGCAAAACTACCTTAAAATGTTTGTATCCATTCTATTCAAGATCTAAAACCACCATTTGTGAAACTGAAATTATTAAATTATATCACACAAAAAGTCTTAGGTTTAACAGTGCCGTTCTTAATTTGAACATACAGCCTCTATTAGAAAGCCATGAAAACAGGGAGGCAGCACTTAATTGGATCAGCCATCCGGGCCCTGTGATCCCTGCTTTGCCATTCACCCAAGTGAGAGGAACCCTGTGCCAGGCCTTTCTGCCACCCTTATGTGCTGTGGGCCGTGCCCTGGATTTATGGCACATTTCACACTCCACCACCATGCAGAGAGCCAGTGATCTGGACCTAGCACTGGGGCGTTAATTGGTCAACCTCTGCCAATAAGCAAGACAAATAACTCATGACTGCCTGGGCTCTCCTGAGGTATTGTGGATGACATCCCTAATTTCTGAGGGTTGTGCATTTGTATGAATGTTACTTGTGTGTGCACTTGTGTGTGAATGCTCTTGAGCCAGCAGGTGAGGGGAATTCCCTACTACCAGGAAATGAAAAGTACTTCAGGTATACCACTGCCATATTCCCATCCCTTGGGGCTGAATTAGGCTCACATCTAACTGAGAAGAGTGGAGCAAAGTGCTGTGTGTGTGTGTGTGTGTGTGTGTGTGTGTGTGTGTGTGTGTGTGTGTGTGTGTGTCGGTCAGTCAGCCTGTTTCAGCACCTGTGTTCCACATTGAAGTGCCCATGTGTGGGATGTGGTTGTTTTCAGAGGAGCAGGGAGAAAAGTAGAAATGGTGTTTAAAACTCAGCACTGACAAGATGAGTGTGTCAGAGTGATACTACAGATACACTGTGGTACAGTGTTCTCTTCACCAAGCAGTGGACTTTCGCTGGTTAGTACATGTGCAAAAGAGGTTTTCTGTAATAAACCCTGACTTGTTTCCGCATGTTGTTTTCCTCCTCTCTCTGCTTCTCGCTCTCTGCTGTGTCCATTTTCATTACATTCAACATAAACAAGGAGAACTCATTTCACGCCAGGTAAGGAAATGTGACCTTCTTTCTGCTGAGATGAACAGTGTACCGATGTGTGTGTGCGGCGCAGGGGGGGGGCATGTGTGTTAGTACCTTATGCTAATTTAAAAGTACATCAGCTAATATATTGCACATTGCCCTATTTTTTTATTTGCCTCTTCAGATGCCACAACATGTAGTTGCACCACACTGTGTAACAATGCATACATACTGTCATTCTGTCAATTATCACAGTTTGGAGAGCATGTGGACATTCTCTGAGCTTGGTTAACCCCAAATGTTAGCAGCTAACACAGAGCAGCACATCAAGCATGAGGCCTAATACACTAACTCAGCCCAGTCTTGTGGCTCTGAAATTCCTCCAACTTTATTGTGTTAGGCCTAATTATTTTTAATGTGCTGTGTTGTAAACTATTACTTTAGGAAGACCCTGTTCTAATCACCCATGGGCTTGTTTATATAAACTGCTAAATTGGTTAACGACACTGAGTCTCCTGCTCTCTTATTCATTTTGTCCTGGCCTAGTCAAAGAGTGTTTGTGCAGTTGCAGATGGGCAGTAAATCAAACTCACTGTAGCATTAAAGCACAGCCAAGACTCCGGCTTTTGTTTCCAATTGAGACTATGTATGCATTTGACCCTGAACGAATGAACCACACTCCACTTCAAAAGGGGTTGCCACTGAAGTTGATTTTACAATCACAAAATGTACATCACCCGATAACCTGACGAAGCAACAGTTTAACTCAAACAAGCAACATATGTTCAGGTTTTTTATTTTGCTGAATGTTTGTGTGTTGTATGTGTATGCACCCTTATAGATGTACTCTGTGTGTGTGTGTGTGTGCATATTTTGAGTGCAGTGAGACAGGATAAACTACAACTGAATCTAAAAATGTATCCTTTGTCTCGTTTTGGCAGTCTCGCTGCTTCTCCATTGACACCAATGTAGCGGTGACAAAAAGAGCCATTGATATAATCTTCGACCATGACAGGCATTAAAGGGCCTAATTCTGCCCGCTTCTGTATTAAGCAACTCTAAAGCTGATTTCAATTGCCAGCTCCTCAGTGGGGGGGGGGGGTGGGGGCAGCAAGGAAGCAGACAGACAAGGGAGGAAGGAAAGAAGCAGGCAGAATCTAGCTGGCAGGCAGAGTAGAGCACCCACCCTCAGCCCAGAGCCTGTAAACTCAGATTAGGGGGTGGATCAAAGCCTGGATTTAATCTGGGCCACTGGGCAAGGGCGGGGATTATGGCACTGTGGCACTGTGTGGCACTGAGGTTTGCCCTCACCACACACACACGTGGATGTGTTCGTGAAAATGCACACATTGAACCTATTCATGAGAAAGCAAACATGCATGTGTGCACACAAACACACGTACTGTATATGCTACTTTGAATAAAAAAACCAATGAGGTGATCAAAGTTTAAACCCCAATCCATCTTTCTTGAGATTAGCCAAAGGCAAGAGGCAGACACTAGGCGACTGTGACATTGAAGGAAGAGGTGTAAAAGGCGAAGAAGGGCTTAGAAATGAATGTTAAGGGTTGACAAAAGGCAAAAAGCTCCATAACCTCCACTCTCCACCCACGACTCCATACAATCCCCCCAAAACACTCAACTTGACACACAAACTCTTTCTAACACAATCATTTAAACTGAAACAGTCACACTCCCATACAGCAGTAACACACTACAACTTTGAAAATAAGGATAAGCAATGAGTGTAGATCTTCAGAGCAGCCTTACTAACTCGTTCCCCCTCTACATGACCTGAGCATTAATTTTACTCAGTGTGTAATTCTACCCTGTGCACCCTTTGCTGCCAGTAGGCCTTGCTCATAAACAATTAATCCACCGTAAACTTCCATTTATGACACTAAGGGCGTTCACTCTTGCATTTTTAGACTTTTTTTTGTGTCAACCTTGCTAATCAGCTTTTTCGATCCATTAATTTGATTGTGATGCTTTAAATTGGATAATTTGCCTTTGTGGGCTTAGTGCAACGCACCTGATACACTGTGTAATTACTAGTTGGCCACATAGTCACAGTAAACATAAGCATGGCAACACATTAAAACACAATTTGTAAAATAAGTGTTGTATATTGTAAAAAATATAATTAACCAGAGTGTAAGAGATTTGTACATCTTAATATAACATTCAGTATGGAACAATGTTTTTTCTTTTCTTTTTTTTTTGTCTAACGTAAGACCTCCCCTGGTTAGAGGTGAATTTCACAAGTTGTTTTGATCGCTGAGTCAGTTTATAATGTGCCTTTAGGCTGTATCTGAATTCAACCCCCCCCCCCCCCCCCCCCCCTCCCCAAATCTACCCACGTACCCTTAAGGCAAACCTCTGAATGTCTTTAAAGGAGTAATGGGAAGACGTGCCAACGTAAGTGTAGCGTGCTGACTTTTCTTCAGTCCTCGACTTTTCCCCCTCCTGTCTCTACCCTCTCTCTGTCTCTCCTTCTCACACGCACACCACTTACATAGCATATACGCACATACACAAGTGATTGACTCTTGCACATAAAAGCAGACCCTTGCTTTGCTGGTTTTACTTGATTAAAGTCGGAGCATTTGGGTCTTGGCTGTGCTCTGTCTGGGACAAAGAGCAATATTTGTGGGGTCCGTTCTCCCTCAAAGACTCTCTTGTCAGTGGAGGCCCAGAGAGAGCACTGGGGGAGCACAAACCAGCTAAAGGCCAGGCCATTTATCATAGTCCACCAAATGAAAGAACCCAAATGTCTCTTTCTTCCTCCCATCTCTTTCTCTCTTCCCATCTCTCCCTTTTCGGCCTTCTCTTTTTTTTTCCCCTCTCTCCTTCCCCTCATCTTCTTTACTCCCCTTTGTCCAAATCCAGTGGGAGTAGGGTAATAGCAGTTCTCTGGCATTGCTTGTAACAGCGTGGAGATTGAAGGAGCTGTTTGGAACTGGGCCCCTCTCATGCTGGGGCCCTGGCGCTTTTTTTGTGTGTCGCTGGGTGATTTGTCAGGCTGTGGTGGCAGAAGTCGAGCCCCTGAGGTTGAAAGGCTATGACCCCAGGAGTGCTGTGTGTGTGTGTTTGTGTGTGAGTACTGGAGACCCGCCCCGAGCTCAGGCCATAATAGACCTGAGCCCAAAAGAATGGGCATCCAGGCTGGGACAGGGGACCACAAAGGCCTCATCTGCATACTTCAGGTAGACACACTGTGATAGGAACTGACAGGGGCGTGACAGACTCAATGGTGGTGGGGTACGGTGGAGGGGAGAGATTTTGTGTGAGTGTGTTTTCTGAGTGAGTGTGTGAGAGAAGATATGGCGACTTATGGGAACGTTTACCGCTCGCCTCCACTCTCTCTGGCTCTGCTTGAGAAAAATCAATAACAACTAATCTCTACCAACATAATAAAAAACAAAACAGTAAACAATGGCTTTGTTTACCCATCTGCGTGTATGCCCCCTCTGCGCCTTTGTGTAGGCTGCCGGCCTGCATACGAACAGGGCAGAGGGCACACACACGCACGCACGCACGCACGCACGCACGCACACACACACACACACACGCACACACACACACACACACACACACACACACACACACACACAAAGGCAGACAGCTGACACATTGGGCCAGATCCTAGCCATGCTTCCCTCCTTCCCTGCCTTTCTCTCTCAGCCTCTCCCTTTGTCATTAAAGAAGGAAACACTTTCTCACTCGGTTTGTTTGTTTACTGGTTCCCACCTCTCTTTGAGGAGTTAGGAACAGAAACAGAATTCGTTCTCAGCTGGCCGCCTGCCTTGTCCCTGAACACACCCCACTTCTCCTTTTCTTCCTCCTCCTCTCTCTCTCAGCATCCTCTCAGCATGGATGAGTAGATTACATATGCTTCCTTTCTGAATGAGTTCACTCGTAAATAATGGATTGATTTATTGTGTGTTTGTACAACTCTCAAGGATTTTTTTTTCTGTCAGAGTGTCACTGTGGTGGTTTAGTTTGTCTCAGAGGGAGAGTTAAGGTGGGGCTAGATAAGCGCGTAGAGAAAGGGTATCGGGAGAGAGATGTGTGTGAGGGACTGCTTGAAGTGTGTACATAGTGTGTGCATACATGTGTGATGATGCACACGATAAAGAAACCAGATGAGTTGATTCATAAATTAAGTTTTCCGAACTTCTGAAGCATACTGTATGAACCTTCATCAGAATGCTTGGTTGAGTCATCAAACTCGTTCTCCCTTTCCAAAAAATCAGCAACATTGGAAGCAGATGCTGCTTTCTATAAATACAGGACAGGGATAGGGTGGAGGGTGAAGGCCTCCCCGCACTGTCCTTCAGAATACTATCTGGAAACATTTATGATCCACCAACTCAAGCTAGAAAAACAGCAAGCAAGGGAGAAATCAGGATAAAAAAAATGTCAGAAACAGTAATGAGCAGGAAGACAAATTGAGAGAGAAAAAACATAAGAGGAAAAAACAAAACAAAAACAGAGGCAGAGAAAAGGGGAAATATTTTCTGTCCAGTACAGGAATGCTGTAGTGCTGCCAGGTTGGCCAAAGGCTAAGTGACAGCGACCCTCCCAGTTCCTGGTCTAAGGTCACACACTGCTGTGTAGCTTAGTCTTTGACAGGGCCTGGATGTACTCAGAGAATGGACTGCAGCCAAGGCTAAAGTCGATGCAATTATGAAGCAATTACTGTAATGATCTTCAGTGAAACCTGCTATGGCATTGTTAAGGCAGGAACAAAAGGATGGGCACTTCCAATTGTTCAACAAAATGTACTCTTTTCAGATAACAGAGAACAAGAAGAAGGGGGAGGCAGGAGGGAGGGCAGATGAGAGAAAAAGAGAAACTGAGGGATAGTTAGGGCTGAGAAGAGGACAGAGCTGTGACCTGTTCTTGAATTTCATCCATTGTGGTCCATGTTTGTGTATATGTGTGGGTAACCAGGCAGAGAATGACTTTGATACAGTGTTTAGCAACAGGGACAGAAGGATCTAGAAAAGGAGAAGGGGGGCGGGGGGGCGGGGGGGTTATTGGAAGATGAATGGCCTCTAAGATAAATGCATGCAGACCAGAGCGGGCTGACCCCCACTCTATACCACCCCACTACCATGACATCAGAACAGAAGGGGAAAACATCTCCTCTTTGTGGAAGAGCCTAATTTAATTTGTACCTTCCAACGAGGGGTAAATATGTTTGAACTGTCTTGCTGAGCCCGCGGTGGCCCGATCAGGTTCTCACGGGAAACTGCTCCGAGCAGGATATCAAGCCTGCTGCATCACAACTTCACTTTCTAAACTAATCTAATTTCTGGGCTCTTCTTTTCTTTCACTCCCCTCCCTCGCTCCATCTGTTCCTATGCTCCTCTCCTCTCGCGAGGCTGTCACTCCCTGCTGTCCGTGCTTCGTGTCATTCCGGCTCCTGGCTTTCCCTGGGGATGATCCTCGTGACCTTCTCCCTGTCTTACTGGAATTTGACGTCAAAGGTCTTGTTGCTAAGAATGGAGTTTTGTTTAGTAACAAATATGACCCTTTGCCTTTGCCTCGACTAAGTCTCGCGCTAACTCTTTTTCTCACTCCGAATTTATAACTTGCGTATTCATTCTCACACTCTTTCGCTCTCATTTTCCCTCCTTCCCTTTTCTCTCTTTCTATCCGTCACTTTCTATCTCTTCTTCCCTCGCATCAATGGATCTTCCTTTCTCTGCCTCTCTGCCCCCTGGTCTCGCCTCTCGTCTCTCTCTGGCTATCTCATGTATTATTTCAGTCTACAGGGGCTCAGGGTGGAAATGAAATATGGCGGCAAAGCCTCAACGGGCATGCTCATATTCTGTGTAATTACCTCGGGCTGAGGACCGGGGCTCGGCTCACTATCTATAAATCTGTGTCTCTCACTGGCCCCAGCCGTCTTTTGAAACCCTACCCTGCCGACGCATCATGGTGAGACTCTGACCCATGACCTTTCACACCGACAGGGCTGCTGGGAGTGACCTGTGACCCTACGTTGGGCTCTCTCAGAGTCTGCTCAGTCTGACCCCTCCGAGCCTCATGACCTCCCAAGTCACAGCTGTGCCTGATCTGTCCTTAGGGGCCGGAAAGGAACACGTCAAATGGGGGTTTTTTTGATGCTAGTGTGTGTGGGTGTGCATGTGTGTGCTGATGTTTACGGATGGGAGTGTGGTGTGTGTGTGTGGGAGGGGGAGCGGGGGGGCGTGTATGTGTGTGTGTGACTGTGTTTGCGTATGTGTCTGTATATCCTCACATATCTTTGCCTCTTCTCTCTGCAAGGACTCTCACAAGGGAGTGTATACATAGAGATAGGTAGGTTACCAAAACAACGTGTCTCTTACAGCCATGGCCGCGGCATGTAGACAGGGTCAGACAATCTATCAATCATGCATACAAAGGTCACGGACCCCTAATGGCGCTGTGTCTGTAAGCAATGCTAATGTCATCTGTTTAAAAACATATAGTCACAGATGATTTATCACAATGTATTGATCCTTAAGATACATCCAATCCACAATTATGGAAAAGGTCTCTGAAATATAGATGTCTGACGGTATTGAGATTTAATGACACACACGGGTACAGGTTGCTTAGTGTCTGCTGTTACTATTATTAGCTGTGTTTTGATTCTGACCTCGAGAGTGTAGATGACATTTGAACGTCTTGCTTACTGTTGGACCTTGTTACGCTATACTTTCCCCTATTCTCATGGGTTTTATCCTTCCTTATCTAGTTCTCCATTTCTATTTTCACTTCCATTCGCTAATCTGAGATGGAAATTGATCTCTCTCATTCATCTCTTTCTTGGCGTTTGGAGTAACATGTTTGATCATGGAAACTTCTGCCCTCCTGACAGCCATAACAAGAGCAAAGAGGAGTATCCTCTCCTCCTTCTTAACCACTTTTCCTCTTCACTTCTCTGTATCGGCCCAGTGAAGAGTATTTCCCTCTCGTTCTACCTTCCCTTTCCTGCCTTCTTGCTCCCTGTATGCTCTTTCCCCTCTCCCCCACTGGCCTTCAGAGCCCTGTGTCCGACCAGAGCGGGGCCTCTGTGACCTGCAGCTGTGTTTACTGTCAACACAGACTAGTGTTAGGACAGCTGGGAGAACAAGAGAAGGCCAGACAGTAGAGAGCATGAGCGCACATAGCCCGAGCAGCACATGCGGAACATGCACTTGCACACATGAGTAGAAAACATGCACAAACATAACCATGTGCTGGCAGAATTAATTCATACACACACAGTTTTAGGTGTACATACTCAAATAAATGAGCAATCATGGGTTCATGAATATTCAGAGGCACCCAGAGGCACTCAATAAGCAGTGTTTGTGTGGGCATGTGACAGTGTGGCGTCACTGGCACCTTTTTCCTCTTTCTGTTTTGGAGAAGTGTTGAAGGCATCATGGCTCTGGTGACACACCTTAGGAAGGTTATGCCCTGCTCCATTACACTCGACTCAGCAGAATGAACGCGAGCGCCTGCTTATGTTTGTTTGCGTAGGGAGTGCGTGGGGCTGCCTGTGGGTATGTGAAGAAATGTGAGCACCTCAAATCATTCCTTCCTTTAACCCCCCCCACACACACACACACACAGTCACACAGAACAGTGACGAAATGGTGCACGCTCAAATATCCTCTCTCATAATGTTTCCCCTCTTCCTGTTCTCCAGCTGATTCAGTGGGACAGACCATGGTTCACACACTCTGCATCCTGTTCTGCTCTGACACACATACACACAAACACACACAGACTTCATACCAGTACTGTAATACATTTCCTTGGGATTTAAGCTTTCATGGGAGCCTGCAAACCCCACCATAGTTGTGGTATGACTCTCCCCATGTGTCCTGTCAGGCCTGGGAGAGAGGAAGCTCCACCAGTTTGCATCACAGGGGAAATTCCCCTCGCAAGCATCGGATGCCATATCGTTACATCACAAATAACCTTTAACTGGCCACATGGATGATACCATTAATGACCTTATTAATGATGAAAAAAACATTAAAATATATTCACATCAATACAATAGAGTGACAAGCAGTGCTGAGTGGTATTACTGAGTCAGTGAATTTCTCCCGATAGCATACCATCCTCATCTATATCGCCATCCATGTGACTAACTCTATCAAAGGGAGATGCTCTACTCCTAAAAAGGTATTGACACTTCCTCATTGCTATTGACACAACTTATCAGGCATCAAGGAGACCATCCTGAGAGGATATTGACATCCCGCTTTTAGCCCCATTGATGCGTTGTCACACATGCTGACGACTCCTCCGCACTTTTTCTCATTGTTCACTTCAGACGTACTGTATATCCAACTTGGCAGCAGAAAGGAATAGATAACTGAACTTACATGCTCCCTCATCACCTGTAAGCCAGACCTCTTGTGTTTTTTTTCACTCCTTTTCTATGCATCTATACTCTCTCCATCTCTCTCCCAATGGTATGGTTTCCATGGAAACAGAGCTTGTGGAAAAAAAAATACTGTATAGAGAGCGAGTGAGTTATTTTTTCTTCCAATTTCTCTCTCTCTTCTGCTCTCGCTTTCTGTCTCTCTCTCCCTCCCTCGTTCACTGAAAGTCAAGCAGTGTGTGGAGCGATCAATATCATTAATCAACACAACTCAACAGCACTCAGCTCTGCGGGGAGAGATGAAGAGGCACGGGGGAATGTCAACATGCCGGCCTGGAGTAGTCTTAACCAATGATACATATCACACATCACATGGATGAGAGCAGGGGCGAGGAATGAGAGACAGAGAGGGACTGGAGAGGCAGACGGAGAGAGACAGATAACTGAGGAATAGAAGTATGCTTTCTAGGTAGAGGTGGAAGAGAGCGAGCAAGCGAGCAAAAGAAAAAAGAGAGATCGAGGTGGAGAGATAGAGGAGTTATTACTTGGTTGTCACCTATGGTCTAAAATCCCATATGACATCAGCAGTGTAGTGGTGACGGAGGTGGAACGTTCATTTATCTGACTCACTCTGAGGTATGAGTACAGTCAATAAGTACAGTCACTATTACACCATCTACTGGAGCTGCTACCAGCTGCTGAAACAAATGCTTTCTCATCAATGTCCACAGATCAAACCACTGACATGAATAGTATTTATTATAAAGGAGCAAAAATACCTGATGTGGCCTGCTTAGGGCTGAACTAAAAACACAAGGAATAAAAATCACAATGAGTTTAACGCCAGCTGTCGTTTTTCAATCGTTGGCTAAGTGGAACATAATGGATTAACCTAAAACAAAACTGTTAAATATTTAATATACAGGGTAATGATTGGGTATTCATAATCAAATGTTAGAACTCAAAGTGTCCACACAGTCACCGTTTCAGCTTGTTTAAGATTAGGTCAGGTAAAGATGTGATTGGGGAGCAAGGGAGACGACATGGAACAAATGTGAGTGAAGTCACATGACTGGCAAAAAGTAACTAAAAGCTCAGAAGTTAACAGTACCCTTAGTGTTCTACTTTTGAGTAGGGCTGCAACTAACTATTGTTTTCATTTTCAGTGAATCTGACAATTATTTTCTCTATAAATCGTTTGGTTGACAAATATCTGAAAATGGTGAGAAATGCCCTTCAAAATCAGCCTCCACTCAAAAATATGTTTTGCTTATTACTTCAGCTGGATGTTTGAGCGTCACATTTTGCAGAATGATGTGTTTTCTCTCAAAGCTGTTTTCTCATTTGTCTGCTGAAGGTGGAAAGTTTCTCTATGCCCACCTTAAAGGCAGAATGAGTAGGACTTATTGGTTGTGGTTTGTAAACACAACATTCAAAGTTGGCTGCTCCTCCCTGGCACCATGCGGCAATGCAACCCTATGCTGCTAAGTTTTTATAGAGTCCTGCCCTCACACCCTGTGTGCTGTTATTGGTGGGGGCTACACACCCACTGCCAAAAGGCTGACACCCAGAAACATCTTGAACACAGCAAAATAAGAAAACACAGGCACAGGGCAGGGTCTCAGCAGATACAGACACTGCCACACACTTCTAGTGGGTTAAAAGTGATGATTGAGAAGGATTATTTTTGTATAAGGTATACATTGTTTGTTTGTTTTTCAGAAAATCAGACCCATTCTGCCTTTAAGTCTAAGTTAAAGGCATGTAGATACAAGCATAATTTGTGATATCACAACTTATTTGGAGCCAACTGTGGACCAGACAAATGTGACATGGAGACCTGAAGCCTCCAGTGCACATATAGTACCTTGAGGATAGACTTTTCAGTGAAGTAGGAGAAAATGAAATAGATATTTGCATATTCATCTATCCCAAAAATCCCAATAAAAAAGTTAAAGAATTTTTAACTCTGTAATTAAAATTTTTGGGGAGGAACAGTATCAAACCAAAATAACATTTCTTAAATCATGTCTGGAGGTTATCTTTAAATTGCTTCTTTTCTCAGACCAACATCCCAAAACCCAAAAGATTTACTCAGTTTACTTGAATGGAAAACTAAGAAAACCAGCACATATTTACAGCTGAGAAGCTGGAACCTGTGATTTTAGGCAATATCTAGACATATTCTAGGTATTAATGTAAACAAACTTAAACCTAGAATCCCACCTAGAAAGCATCACACTACAGTTCTTTGACAGACAAGTGGAGTACCTTTTTATTTTTGTTATTTTGTTATTTTTGTATTGTCAATACAATACTCTCCCCATTTGTAGCCACTCGCTGGGTACACTCCCTTGATAGTTCTCATGCCCACTTCATAAATACAACAGTACCTGGTTAAGAGGAAGTACATCAGAAATTTGTTGGGCGAATGTAGACATAAAAAGAGTGAACATTTCATATTTTAGATGGCAATGCAATAAGGACATTCTTTCTGTTTTTTCTTTTTTTTACTGCTTTATATTGTTTCAGAAATACTGAAATAACAGATTCAGAGTTCATTGTGTGGAAAGTATGGTGACTACTAAAATATGATGTAGACTTTACATTGTTTAAGTAGGGAAACTAAGGAAAGTACCTGATGTGGGGAATTACATTGTTCCTTATTCAAATGAAATGATACCATCTTATTTTCCCTGTGAACCTGAGTCCTGCCTCAAAGAGTCAGGTCATAATGATGGGAGAACTATAGAGGCAGAGGGAGATATATCTCTGCTGGTAGAGAAAGAAAGGAACACTCTCTTACAGTCAGTCTCACCCAGTCAGCTTTCATATTGCTTTTCCTCCACAGCCTTTCACTGACGAGTTCCCATAATAAACACTCTGAGAAGAAAGGATGTGATATGAGTTACAGTGGTTGTGAGTAAAACAGGATAATGTAAAAAAAAAAACAACACAAAAAAAAACCTGACAGATTCATCAATATGCTGTATTAAGTCAGGAAGGCCATTCATACAGTCAAAATAAAGAAGAGTCAAACGTGATTTCTCGCTGGTTGCTTACTCACCCACTCACTTGCTCGCTCATTATCTCTCTCTTTCCTTCATTCCCTCCTTGCAGTTGTTTCAGTTACTGAATAACTTATCCCTCACTGTATCTCTACCTCTCTTGCTTCTCCTCCCTCTCTGAGTGTAGGAGAGATAACTACTGTGGAGTTGACAGCGGTAGTGGTCCTGGGCCCAGGGTGGGAGGTGAGTGGGAGGCTTGGTTTAGCATGTCAGCCATGCTTTTGGCAGTGGGACTTGCCAGCTCAACTTTAAAAAATTTTAAAAGAAAAAAAAAAAACCTTAGCGCTGCCCTAGTATTGCGCTAAACAACTTCAACAACTCTGAGGTAAAAGTTGATTTTCTCTGTTCAGTTGTATAATGGCTCCAAGCCAAGAACGACTCCATGCAATTTACTTTTTCCCCTCTGGCTCATTAATTTTTTGAATGTCCATAATAATATGTTCAGAAGAGTCAAAGGAACATATTTTAAATGATTCTTTTTAAAATTAATCAAAAAGAAAAAAATTACATTACATTTTTTCTAAATAATAAGAAGTAAACTACTATAATAAACAAATAGTTTCAAATAAATCAGATTGTTATTCTGCATTTCTTAGTAACCTCTCAGAAGGCAAGGCCCAGAATGTGATGTCAGCATTGCTGTGTGAATCGCTGGCTCTTTAGCTCAAAGCTGAGCGTTCAGATCTGTGGGATTGGGTTGTGCACGGTACACATGCTCCAAGGGAGCACAGCACACCCAGGCAGATTTAGAGACTTGTTTGTTTATTTCCTATAAGTGTGCGAGACAGAATGCTTGCCCGCATTAATATTCAGCATCAACTCATACACAACAAGGGGAGGAAAAGATAGAGAGCAGGAGAGAGAGAGAGAAAGAGAGAGAGAGAGAGAGAGAGAGAGAGAGAGAGAGAGAGAGAGAGAGAGAGAGAGATGGAGGTATGGAGACGGACCTCCTTGCGCTGCTGCTCCGTGAGGAGGCAGATTATTTAAAGACTGATTGAGACGCCAACGTCAGACGGATTGGGAGCGTGAAGGCAATCAGCGAACAGATAAGGAGCTGTTACCTGAAGACGCAGCACTGTGCTGGCTGGTTGGGTAGTCCTCCCTGCACTGTCTGATAACAGCCTACTTTTAATGACCAGTGAAAGCTGGCAGGAGACGGACACTAAACAGATCAACCTCTCCTCCCCTCCGGCTGTGCCTGGCTCTGCTCACTAGATATACTAAACCCCCCCCTCTCATTCCATCCATCCATTCCTCTTGTAGTCTATCTCTCCATCCTGCCATTCCACCATCCACCTATACCTCGAGCAATGCTAAAAGCAATACTGCCAAACACACGCTGCAGCCAAGAGCTGTAACGCATGTAAATACACGCAACAAGAAGGTATATATCAATGTGCACATACTACATATCCACAAGCGGGATGAATGGAAACAATACTCATATATTTTCTTCTGAGATGCTTCTTTTTAACTTACAGTATGTAACCATTAGACATATAGAAGTCATTAAACAAGACAAGCACACATGCACTTAATACACACAATAATTCACACAAAAAGCATTCTCTTAAACCTCTTCACTTTAAAGGTAGGCACTTCTTGCGCTTGCTCCGTCTTGGTGGATTACAATTAGCCAGGGATTCTCCTGCAGGGCATAAATGTGTTGCTTTCAGATACAGGGATCCATTTGACTCTAATGTAATTATTGTACGGAGGCTTCTGGTGCCCTCGTCAGCCACAGATTAAGGGCGCTCTCGCCCACCACTTGCTCTCACCTTTGGCTCCTCAGCTGAAACCATGCTAAGCAGTCTTACTCATTCTCCCCCTCTCTCTCACTCCATCTCTTACCAAGCTGTCTTCCAATAACATAACCCTCCCTGACGCCTCTGCCTTTGTCTATTTGCTCTCAGCCTCCAGGCCAAGTAAGCTGATAGGCTGTCAGGGGTCAGCTGGCTGTGAGTGATTGGCTTAATGGGCAAGGCCAGAGCCTCTGCCTGGGAGCCAATAAGGAACAGCAGCCTGGCCTGTACCCCCTTGTTGACCTCCGCTAGCCCACAGCAATGGCGACACGCCTCTGCAAACACAGCCTGGGGTAGGAGCACCGGGTAGCTTCCAACAGGGGTACCCCCCCCCACACACATACAAATACACACACACTGATGTACAACCACTCATGTGCAAAATAACACACAAGTGCTTACACACACACACACACTCTATGAGATTATACATCTGGCTGCCAAGTGAGGATCCCTCACATCTCTGCCACCTTTTCAGTTTCCTTTCCTCTGTGTCTTTATCCCTCTCTTTTTTTCTCAATCCTTCTGTCTTATTCTTTTTCTGCCCATCGCCCCCTCATCCTAACTCTGTCTTTGTGAAACACAGTTCTGACATCAAAGTGGCAGAAATATTAATCCTACCAGAAGTATCTGCTCTGAGTGTAGGGATCAAGAACCAGGTCGAGGATAGGTGGAGGGGGAGAGCCATGGAGGGAGAGAAGGGGAGGGAATGGCAGAAAGAGAGAAAAAGGAAAATGGATGGGGGATGTATGATAAAGTAGAACATTTTGCAGCCTGAGTGGGAAGCCCCTACACAACAATTATGGTTCACTAATCTCCGAGTATAATACAGGTCTCACACACTATGGCCGGGTGCCTTGCAATTAGCATAATCATAAATCATGCCACCATAAAAATGTGTATAACACACAATTTTTGACATAATGGACCAAACACAGGAAACAGACGACATGTAGACATATAAAAGGGAAAACAATGAATTATTATTGTGTCTTTATGAATACTTGAATATGAAAGGATGCCCTGTTAAAATGTTATGTCACTTCATTAGTGTGGCATCAGGGATTTTGATATAGATCCTTAACAGTTTTTATGTTAAATCAATGCAGTTTCCTCACTTCGTCAATTCTTCTCTCCCTCATTCTGCCTCCCCACCTTGTCTCATTTCGAAATACAAGTCTGTTATTGAGCAAGAAAAAAGAAAGTAAGGAAGAAAAAAACAGGAAAAAAAGAGGAAAGCACATTATTTTCATCTCCAGATACTTTGGAAAAAAAAAAAAAAGAGTAATTTCCCAGTTGAGTGAGATAATGAGACACAGAAGGGTAATGACGATGGTGACACCTGTATATCTGTCTACACAATCACACATAGCGTTTAGTCAACAAATAGTCCTCTTTAAATGGCTATGACAGACATTGCCTGGCATTCCATATGTAAAGAGAGGGTGTAGGTATTAATGAGCATGGGGACACGTGGAATGACACAACAGGTCCTTTCAAGGAAACATTTTTGATGCAGCACTGTACAGCATGTTGATTTTACAAGCCAATACTAAGGTTCAAGTACAACCAAACAAGCAAATAGTACAACCAAATTCTAACCAACTTTCCCATCCATCTGTGATTTGCATGAGCTGTCAGTTAGCACTGACGTTCATTAAACTAAACATCAAGTAATACCACACTTAACCCCAGGGAAAACACATGGTTACCCATTGTGTAGGGAAAGGCATTACAGTGAGTGTCAGAATAATATCTGTACCCCCCACTTTCTCTCGTCAGGACTGACCTTGTGTAAACACTGGAGGAACGGGTAATGATCCTCAGATGTGGTCTAATTGCAGTCTTTGTGGCTGTGTGTGTACGTGTATGTGCGTCCCCTGTTTGGCAAGTGCTGGGTTGTGCACTGACAGGCGCTAATGTGTACAAACCAGCAGAAAGGTGATGCAGGTCGAGCACTGCAAAGCACACACAGTACAGATAGCCAATAGAAAAACTCTTTTGAGGATATTGTGGGGTTATTTTTGTCTTAGAAATGGCTGTCTGGCTGTTGGAATATATGAATTTCTGAAGTATATTCAAAATATGTAGCGCAATAACAAATAGATATGTAATTAAATGTACATCTGGTCCATTGAGGCCACTTCCACAGTATCACTTAACAGAAATGACATTAAACATTTCAAAGAAATAAGTGGAAATTTATAATATTTTTAAATTAATAAAATTTATATTTTGTTTTTTGGCTTCCTCTTTGCTATTTGCAGTATTGTTCTTTGCCTTTTTTTCTGAAAAAACATCAAAACACAGTGACATTAACCATCCTCACTCACATGCCTTCACCTGTGTGTGCTCTCTGGGGCAACAAAAATGCAGTCCACAGTCAAACTGTGACAAGGCAAGGTTGGAAAAGTAAATCGAGAACACTTTATCCACAATCGTACAGAGTTTGTCACAACAGTCACAACTGCCCATAGAGATCGGATAATGTAGCTCGTTTTCCATGCAAATATATGTTATTATTGATAACAGGAAATATCCTGTCATGTCGAATGAGCCAAACAGCAAACTTTAACAATCCCATAAGTCACCACTTGTGTGATGTTGATATTAAATACAACACTAAAACAGCTCATCCGCATCGCAGTAAATAAATGATAATATAATACTCTTTTGTATATCCAACAAAATTGTTTCAAACAAATCTGACATATTCAGTATATCTTCCCAGCTCTAATGTATATATACTGCATGTATGTGTATGAATTTTAATTAAATTAAATTATTATTATTATTTCTTGATGCATCTTTCCCACACTGACGCACTATACCATGTAAACTGCATGTCTGTTGAAGTGATCCAAACAGTGCCGCTCCTCCACACAAGCATAATTAATAAAACAAATAAAGCTCATTCAGTCACAGAGAGGCTAAACACAATTAGCTGTTTTTGTTGGAATTGCTGCACAAGATTAGTTGGGCCCATAATAAGTTTACACATCGTGGTGCCAGTGAAGCTGCATTGCATTAAAACCTAAACACAAAACCAAAAGGACAAATAAATCCCTTGTAAGGTAAACAACCAAGTATGATAGAATGGACCAAACAGACTAAATATTATGCAGGGTAAACAGTGCTTGAACAGTGCTTAGTTGAAGTTTTGAAATATCTTTAAATTATGTGAGTTCTATTATAAGTTTGATGTGCTACCATACCAACAACTACAATTATTGTATTTGTTTTGTGAAAACCATGCCTGCTTTGGCACCAATGTGCTGTGTCTGTGTTTGCGTATCATATTATGTTTGCAAACTCACTGAAGATGTTTCTCATCAGCCTATAAAAAAGTTGCCCAGATATGTATCACTCACACACACACACACACACACACACACACACACACACACACAAAGAAAAACAGAAAAGAAATAATTATAAAATCCAAAATGTGAAACCATTGCCAACAGTACAATTTCTTACTGACCTTGTTCTATTCCAGACTGGCCAGTATGTTCATATAATAAGTCTGCACTAAACTGTAGGGTGCTTGAAAGGACAATGAGCCTGGTCTATGAGCTTCTGGACTGAGGAGATGGTTGGATGTGTTGAGAATGGGGATATACAGTCAGGCGAAAGAAAATGGTTTTGCAGAGCTGAAGAACAGGGAATGTTGGATGTGTTGGGAGACAGAGCAGTCAGCCACAAAAAGGAAAGTAGTGGGCTACGACCAGATGAGGCCAAGGCCAAGATGTGGGATGCTCCTCATTAGTCTCAGCAGGCGTCTCAACTGCTCAAAACGGAAACACACATCAAAAGCTTGCAAACACATGCACTTAATGCACTCGAATCTACAATCTAATAAATTCTGCTGTTTGTCTGTATGTGACAACACTGATTTTAACTTGGTGGAGGTGTTCTATCCAAGCCACAATCCATGGCTCATAAAAAAGAGACAAAGATTAGTCTCTTCTACTCCTTTTAAGGTACAAAAAAGGCATGACATAAATAATATAAAGGACAATTCTTTGGGGTTTGTGTCACAGTTTATGGCATGTCAAAAACAGAGGAAG
The DNA here is from genome assembly GCA_029490765.1 of Euthynnus affinis. Taxonomy (NCBI): domain Eukaryota; kingdom Metazoa; phylum Chordata; class Actinopteri; order Scombriformes; family Scombridae; genus Euthynnus; species Euthynnus affinis. The sequence goes on along the minus strand of CM055842.1, from coordinate 22,890,320 downwards.
GAGTACGCTGTGGCCTGTATACACGATTATCTCATAACGCAGCTCTTTGCTATAAATTTCCAGAGAAAAGTTATGGACTATGCTCATGAGTGCATGGTTAAATGTGGCCATATCAAATGCATGGGAATACATTCCCTACCAAGAAATGTGACACAACAGGAAATGGCTTAACAGACTTTTCTTCTGGGCTAGAGGGGCCAATAACTGTCACTTTAGTTTAGGCACACAGACTTTCAGCTCCCAGTGCCTGGTCAGTAATTTGTAGAGGGGGTCCTCTGTATTAAAATACTGTTTTGCGATATGGATAAGATCTGACCAGACCTGGACCACTGCTCTGACTGTGAACAGGTCCCCTAAGATCCCCATACTGGGTCTCTGAGAGGCACCTGTGTGAGTGTGAGAGGAAGGTAAGAGGTGTGTAAGGTTGGGAGTATGAGGTATCACAAGAGTTGCTGTGGGTTTTTGGTGCAAGGTAAAGGTTGGGTAAGGTTTGTGGGGTCTCATGTCCCTAAGCTCTTGCTAGCTCTCTTTACTGGTTTTGGCATTTATTAGGCTTTATGCTGTGCACTTAATCTTTATGGGGATTTACACTATGAACTGACCCAGACTGAATATCAGCCCTGGGAAACAAAATATTACTCCCTTGCTCCTTTACCACGACCAACAATTCTTTCTACTGTTTATTCAGTGAAAGTAATATATACATATGGAATGTAACGATGTATTGTAGAAAAATAAACATTCAAATCACATTCGAAGAAAAAGTGAAGATATAAGTTGGGTGTAAATATGTCACCATTTAAAGTTACACAACTACACTCATTTTAGATCAGATAATTTCACTTACTTTACAAAGTTTTATAAATCAAAAAAGTACAGTCTAAGTTAAAACAAATGCTATCTCTTCAACAAAATACTATCAATTAGCATTAGCAATGTTCATATTCTAAGTTTCAAACTCTCAAGCAAATGTTTATCAATCCTGAATTAAATATTTTGGAGCATGTACTTTATAGAAGACACTTAATTATCTGCATGGCTGCAAGAGCATGCAGTCAAGTACATACTGTATCATGGATTAAGGTTTCTGTAGCCACATGCAAAAATCCCACAATCTGTCACATTTTTATTCTGTCATTGTCATTCTGCTCTTGTGTAAACGTGTGAAAAGCGATGATATGAAAAAAGCAAAGCAAAGGAAAAACAAACAGTGGGGATGAGAAGCAGGCGGAAGCCCGTAAAGCCTGGTGACCGGGGTCAACTCTCTCAGATACACATCACTAAGAGGAGCTATAAAAGTTCAAGAGGAGGTGTCTCTGTCGATCCAGAGAAAATAAACCCAAGCCTGACTATACAAGGACATCAGCATGGAACACACGGAGGCCCAGCCTGAGTAACAACAACAAGCAACAAGGACAAAATCTACATCAATCATTCAAGGGCAGATACAGTACATCTTACATGGAGGAACACAATTTGTCCATATAGCTTTGCCTTCACACACATTTTCAAGCACACACTCACATAATATCTTTCACTCACTCACCCTCACACATTGGAGAAAGGATGTTTGCACTGGGATTTCAGAGCATGAGGTATCCAGATCCTACTGCATGTTCCTGAGATCTGAGCCATAATGAGAGGTTAACCAGACATTACTTCTCTTTGGTCTACAGGGGATAGACCAGTGCACTTCACGCTACACACACAAAAACTCTGTACCCGTACACACAAGCCCAAAAAAGTACACATAAACATGAACGTTTAAAGCATACGGCCACGTCCTTATAGGAAACCGCAGGGACTCCCCCATACAGCCAGCATAAATAACCAACAACACAGGCTGTTCATCATCACTTATTGGTGTATGTACATGCCGGGGGTTTGCCGGAACATGATTGGTCGGTGCATTCATCAATCTGATAGTGATCAGTCCCATATAGGGGAGATTAATCATTAGCTCTGCAGGGGCAAATGCATGGCACGGCAGATAGTGATTATTGATGGGTTAATCCCAACTCCATGGCTTTGCATTCAGGCAACAGCCTCAGGGTCTATCATGCTAAATTTTTTTTATCGCTTTCGTATTAAGGCATTAGGATATGTTGGTAATATGCAGAGCAGTAATGCTGCAGTGGGAAAATTAGGCCCATTATGGTTAATGCACCATATTCATATCAATATATTAGTGCAGTTACCTGAAGCAGACCACAAATCTGCAATTTTCAATACAATATGAGAAGGATTAACAAATTTCCTGGTACAGTATATTATGACAGTGTCACCAATGGAAAACTAGAATCCTATCACCATCCTCTAAGTTTTTCATTTAATCTTTTCTCTCTCCACCCTTCCTTTCCCCCCTCTCTCTCTCCCTCTCTCTCTCCTGGAATTGATGTTTTGCAGAAGTGCTTTTAAAAGCCCTAGAGGGTAAATAGTGCTCGAAAAGTAAACAGAAATGAGCTGACCTTGCCAGAGTTTTGGCTCTTGACAGCAGAGCTGCTTTAAGACTTCAAGCAGCAAGGGTCACAACTATAAACAAATCCATTCCAATGCCAGCAATACATACACACAGAGAGAAAGCAAACAAGTTCCTGGCAAAGGAACATAATTAATGAAAACTCCAGAGAGAGAATGTGAAAGAATAAGAGAGAAGGATAGAGACAGTGGAAAAAAAGAAGGAGATAAGGGGGGGTGGTCTTCTCATGGCTAAGTAGTGTGACTGGTGAAGAAACGCGGGAGGAGGAGATGAAGCAATAACATTGCAGAGAACAGGGTGAAAAATTCCTCACCAGTGTATTTAAAGCCGGATGTGAGTCACCTCACCTGGCATCTGTTTTTGTTTCAGCCCAAAGGGCAAAGTTCATGGCTCTTAGGTTTTGAGCAGTCAGGCTTGCATCCACCACACCAAGAAACCTTATCTGCTTTTGCTTTATACAGTACAATTCTGTGCATCAAACAGCTCATCATAAGGGATTAAATCTTTTTCAATACTTGTATGTTTTCACAGAATGTTATTCAACCCCAGTTTGAATGTGAAATATGTATCTATAGCCTCTTTCCTTCTTTTTCACGATAGTTGTAGTACTCCTATTTACATGCCTAAGGACAATTATGGAAAGAGGACACCATGAGCCAATATTTATTAAAACTTCTTATTAGAGAGTTAAGGCGCAGACCAACAACTAATACTGCTTTTAAGTCAACTAGACCAGCACCCTTTTGTGCCAAGTTTGCCCTCATCCCTTTGGGCCTGACCTCGACTCTTCCCCTCGTCTATCCCCAACTGAGGGAGACAAAAAGGAGAGTCAGCATCTAACAGAAGGGTCATAAGGCACATAGTGCTGTCCACAGCTCATCTCTGACCTGCTGTACAATCTTGCAAGTAAGGAAAAATATTATTAAATCTAAGCTCACTAATGGAGCAAGAGCAGGAGTACCCCAACAAAGACATAATGTTCTGTAAATTATTTTCTCTTTCATTCTGCAGAGTTAATTTTGGGTACAAATATTATTGCTTTTGCATTTTTCCATCTAAGATGTAACCAAGAAATAAAGAACATGACATGAAGCTTGTGAAGGCTAAATATTAAAGTCACATAACACCACAAACACTGAGAGCTAAGTAATTATAATATAGCTGTGACCTGTAAAATAATACATCTTTTCCATTCAACTCTTTCCTAGAAATGACATGTTATGTTCCATATAGCACTACGCTTCTTTTTAAGCAGGTGAAAATACATGGTTAACATTGGAAGCCCAAACTGTTTGTTTTTAACAGTCAATGCTGAGCATTGTCATGTTGCCAGCTCACCAGTTAGCTCACAAATTGGATGTTTGGTAGAGTGTTTGTGAAATCTACAGCAGTTTTAATGTCCTGCCAGGAAGCTCACCTGCTGCACATCATGTTAAACTGACAGCTGGGCTGCAGGTAAACACCACCATTCAGTGGTTAGTGGTTAGTTTTGCTGGCTAACTGGAAGCACTAACTCTATCTTGGTGCCTTTTTTAAATTTATCTATTTATTTTCTTTAACAGTGCACATCCTACTAGTTATCTGCACAACATTAACGGTTTGCTTTCAGCTTTAAAATTAGTTTGGTTTCCCACTGCAATATCCATTTTAAACAAGGCCAAATAGACACACCTGCTCTTTCTCTTTTTATGTGAGCCTTTCATGGGTGTTTGTTTTTATGGTGTTTGTAAGCCCCTAACCAAAAACAAATTTCTTTCATTATGTGATAGACAATTAAGTTTTTTGATTCTTGAATCTTGAGTACTGTTCAGTAATTTGCAAAACAGTCTTAAAAACCATCATGAAAAAGAATCGTGATAAGATCATGGATCATGATCCTGTCTGAAAAAAACTGTTATGATATTTTTGCCATATAACACACCCCTACTTATAACAGTGTACATATTACTTGGCATCTCATCTCCTAACAAGTAGAACACATGCACCTTCTTCATTCTCAGATGCACCTCCACCTGTGTTACCATTCCTGAGAGAATCCTCCATTTCCAGTCCTGGATGTCCTGGTTTGGGGCGATGTACAGAGTGTGGTATGTGTCTCCTCAGGGCAGTGTTTGTCATGTCAGAGAATCTTGTTATATACTCCATGTTCCTCAGCCCTGTGATAAGTCATCATTATAGCTGGCCAACCTGGCAACCCAGTGATAAGGGAACCATGTTCAATCACCACGCCAGCTAATATTTCAAATTCCATATTGTTTGCCTGCGGTCGAAGTTCCCTTCCTCCAGCCTACGTACACACAGATACACACAGACACACAATCCTTGTCTTTCTATCTGTCTCTCTGTCTGTCTTTCCCATGAGGAAGTGTGTGGATGAGTGGTGTCTATAACCCTGTTAGAAAAGGAGGTGGTAATGTTAACAGTGCAGTGCCACTGTCATAATGTCCTTTTCTAAGGAGAAGGAAGAAAGATTATTCACAAGAAAGAAAGAAAAAACACTGCTGAAGCTCAACTTTCTAAATGTAAACACGAACAGCAGTAAAAGTTATTTCATTCTACGAGACGTTAATACGGTATGTTCGACTAAACCTACAGCGATAATAAAATTACATATAATTTCTATGTAATCACGTAAAAGTGAGTAGTATACAAAAGTCGATAAAATAAGTTAACATTTTTAAAGGGAAATTAACACGGGCACCTCAAGTTCTCTGTAATGCGGATGAAGTGAAGTAGCCCGCTTCCTTGAACTTAAACTGTGAGGATATGTGAGCATGCCCACAGACCTTGTGTAAACACTCTTACACACAGGCCTTCCTCTGTTTAGTGGTCTTGAGGCTCCTCTCTAAGCAGACTACCAAGAACCACAGGCTTCAGGTGGGGTCTGACCACATCCGAAGGCAGAGCAAGAGGGGCCTGGAGCATCATCCCATCAATGCGGTGTCCTCTAAACTTCTTGCGAGCTCTCTCTCACTCTCATAAAAAAAAGCTGATGGGTTCGGCTTGCGAAGGCAATGGCTCCTGCGGCTGTGTTTATACAGCTTTAAGAGAAGGCAGTTTAGCAGGTGCATGGCGCTGTAAGTACAACCGCAATCCACCACTAAGAGGATTAAAAGCTAGGATGATATCTTTCTAGTAAATAACGTTTCTCTGGAAAGAAAATACAGCAATAATGGAGCTCTTCTCATTCCCCTGGCTTCATCCTCTTTGCATTGGAAGACAAAAAGTAAGCGAGAGGGAGGGAGAGAATGAGTTTATAGGGGCTGGGGAAAAGAAAAAAAAACAGGTGTTAAGCCTCTCCAAACTGGCCTGTGTAATGGGGTTCTGTTTAGAGGGTGTGGAGCCAGCGGATAAACAGCATGCTGGTCGATATATTTGCCTCCTTCTACTCTATAATCCCAACAGCGTTAGCAAAAGAGTATGCATTATAAGCATCAGAAGCGTCTCAAACATATACTAACTTCTCTCACAGAGCTCCATTCAGGGACAAGCTAAGCTCCTGTGCTATATCGCTTTCCAAACTGGCAGGGATAGGATACTCATAGCTAAGTAAATGGAGATGAATCATTGAGGACTGAATTTCCATCATCTGAATGGGCCTAGGAATCACAACAGGAGCTTCCCTATCCCTACAAGTGTTGCCAGTGCCAGAAAATGCCATTATTTATCCCTATTTCAGCTGCTGCTTTAAGTTGTGTTTTGTTACAGCTGTCCAACCGTAGGAAAGTGATATCAGACTCAGTGGTCAATGGAGAGGTTATCTGCCTCTCACAGCAGGGCTGAAGCAACTCATATCATAACAGCAGAACACCTGGCCAGAGACTAACATCTCTCCAGCCTGGCCTGTGATCCTTCTTGGATCTCTGTCCCTTTTCTCTTCGCTTTTAATTTCTCAATTCCTCTTGGGCAGCTACCCGTAACTACCTGGGGGTCCCTCTCCCCCTGCCCACTCATGAAAAGAGAGGTGCTGGATGTTTACACCTGCTAGGCCCCACTCAAAGCCTGGGGGTGGAGTTAGTGACCTGCCTACTCTCTCCTCCCCATTCCTCCCTCTCCTAAAGGAAACAATTGGCCTGTTACGAAGGCATCAATAGCTCTCCCAGCTGGAGTTTCCCTTTGGTTATTGAGTGTGGATAGGACGCTACTGCGCGTTTGTGTGCGTGCGAGTGCATGTGTGTGCATGTGCACAACCGGTGTTGTGATGAGCACTGTTCAAAACACACTCCAAGATCCAAGTGGATGGGTGGGGCAGTGGACTCTTTTCCACCTCATATCACACAATGCAGCCAATTCTGTTGCCTGCTGAAGTGGAGAGAGAAGGAGGGTAAAGTCCTGGCCTTGAGTGGGTATGAACCCCTAGATCAGTGACCTGGTGGGACAATAGGCCCTCTCACAAGCACACCCCTTCACTAACCCTCCAACACGACTAAGTTAATCCCCTGAGCCGACAGTCTTACCATTAATACTGAAGCACTGAGTTAGCCTAATTACGTACAAAGAAAAAGGCATATTTCAAGTAGCAGCCAACCAGTAGCGAGGCAACACTTAAGAACACAATGTTGTTAGTGCTGTGATTTGTAATTGCAAAGTTACTCCATGGAGAAGTTCCTCATGGGAACAACATGCGAACCCTTAAGTAAAAGCCACTGTTGCATGCTACATATTCAATAAGAACTGAGGCCCACCTGGTGTAAATTGACCTAGGAGTGTATAGGTCTAAAACCTGAAGTCATGGTATGGTTTTATAGGATTATTATTTTATGGGCCAAAAACAGAAATATACATGTGTATATGTACATGTACAAATATTCATTAATTTACTGTATCAACTATGTTTATTTTGTTTCCAGCTAGAGAGGAAATATTTTAGCTTGGGTACTTCTGCTATTACAGACTCACACATAACAAAACACACAAACACATTATATTCCACAATATTTTCCTATAGCCCTGTGAAAGAAATTTAGCTACAGTGCTTTATCATGAATACCAAAACAGTATGTGTATAGAAAGAGAAAAGTAAGGGGGAAACATTACAGTTAGAAAAGCAATAATCTTATCAAATCCATGGAGGGCCATTATGAGGCGTCAGAACCTCTGCCAGCAGGGATACAGTTCGTACCAAGAGATCAGAACTCTTCTTCTCTTGCCAAATGGAAATATTCAAAACAGTGCTACTGGGCTTTTTTCAATTTTAAAGAAGACAAAAATTACTGCAGAAATGTCCTGAAACCCAAGTGTGGTCTGAACTTATTCTGCAAGGAAAATGATCACAATAAAAAATGTAACTTGCTATGCTAGCACTGTGTCATATACTTAAAGTGTTCCCCCCCCCTCACATCAACTAGCACTTCAGATTGTCAACAGAATAATATTGAAATGGAAAGGAAGGGAAATTATCAAGAATAGAAGGATGCTATTGAACTGACTGGCAGCTACTTTTTCTTTGTAGTTTCCTGCAAAACACATGAAGATATTTCATATTTTTGAGGGGGTGGAAAGCAGAAACACACAGTATGTCTTCAGTATAAAATGTTTAATTATTGTCATTAATTTGTCACCTGAACAAACAAACTTATAGCTTTAAAGATTCCTGCCTTTAATCAATATAGCAGACATTCATTTCTGGTTCAGTAAGTAAAAATGTAAGTAATTACCCAAATGGTTTTTGATAGACAGAGGTAATTCTCAGCTCCTATTTGATTAGACAGACTTAGTATCAATGTCAATTCAAAGGTCGTCAGCAAGTGTAAAACTTTGCCCATCCTTGTTAACATTTATCAATTATTCTTCCCCATGGAGGTTAGTGCTTAGTTCAGATTAGCCTTGTGAAATGGCACAACAAAGTGCACCCTTTTCTTCCCCTCTCCTGCACCCTCTTAGCCCTCCTCCCTCCATCTCTTTTACCTTCCAGACTGACACCGTGCAGCTCTTTTATCCCAAAGGTTTCAAAGGTTCTCTTCTCCCTGAATACAAAACACTACTGCCTCTTGAACTTTTGATGGTGGCTGAAAAGCAAAAGAAAGTCAGAAACACCTCTCTATAAAGACATCACAGGCAGGGTTCAGGTGTAGTTCACCTGAACTCCATCCATATTCAAAGGGTTTTTGCTTCTTCTCTTTTTCCCTCTAGCTAGCTTTTTCTGTCTAGCTATTGCTACTGAGGGGAGAAAGCCCTATTCAAAGGTAGAACTCATAAACACATGACAGGGCTGTTCAAGGTCCTGGCTGCATGGAAGATGGGTAGTAAAGGGGTCTTACACTGGACAAGCTAGCCAACGGCCTAAAGGCTCTACAGCCCTGGTGAAATCAAATTTATCAGCACCTTTTGTTGAAGCTTGAACCTTTTGTTCTTAACTACCGATCTAAGAGGACATGGGATAAAAGTAACTTGGACTCTATAGATGGGTTCTTTCCATTCGTCAGTGCTCATGAGGCTGAGAGGCAAAGGCTACAAGGAGAGGACAGTGTTCAAGAGTCTTAGGATAAACCATTGATTACAGTTTCCCACGTACTTTAATCAGCCAGTACTGACACTCTACCACTGCCAGAGAAGGACACCCCATTGTCTTGGAGATAGAAAACAGAGTTTAGGGGGTCCATATGCCACACTAATTGTTTATTGACTGTTCACAGCAAGGAGGAAGATAATTAGGGTCATTAACTAGTGTAACTAAGCAGACACAAGTTGTCAATTCCAGATCCCACCAGGCTCGTTCACTCTATTGTAACAAGCTGTGTAGGATAACCGGTGCTTTTCCATGGGAAAACAGCTGGAGAAAGCATGGAAACACTTCTTTTCTGTTTTTATTATTCCTCCTCCTCCTCTGTTCTTCCTCCTCCTCTTCATTCCGTTTTTGTTTATTTTTCCTCCTACGGAGTTGGTCATATACATCCCGTCACTGGCTATCATGGATTTTTTTTTTTACTCCCTTTTGCCTCTGTTGTCCTTTGGAAGTTAACATGAAGACAAACATATTTGTGCACATAAATGCGAGGGAGATGACATGAAAGAAATATGTAGACACTGGTAAGGAGAAATTGTTCCAGAAGTTTAAATAATACAATTTAAGTATTAACGGTTTGGTGAGATTTGCCTGTACTCGAGGGCTGTTATCACAGATCCATGCAATGAAACTTTAAACTTCAAATGTCCTTCCTCACCCCCTCTCGCTCTCACTGCAACTCTCTCAGTAGTTTATGTAACAATATGTAAATTTTCCTGCCAAGGAGGTTCCTGTGAATTTGGAGGGAAGCGAAAACTTCATCACCACATCAGCCTTAGATAAACACTTTCTCCGCTTAGTTTTATGTTGTCTCTTGGAATCCCAGGACAGGCTGCTCTGATGCCTTGATAACCTTAAGTCATTTGGAGGTCAAGGCAGTCATGAAAAATCTCAAGAGCAACAGCATCGAATGTTGTGTTTTAACAGAACCTCACTCCCCCTCTCTTGCTCTAGATCATTATTTCTTACAATTTTAAAGCCAGAAAGACAAATACCACTTTACAAGTAGTCTTGCAATTTTTTTTAATGTTGACATAAGTTCTGACTTAACAAATGTGCACAAATTTTCCCTGTATCCCCTAATTAAATTGCGAAACTCAAGTAAAAGCTGCCAAATTTCTACTGTGGGAAATTTTCTAAAATAACTCTCACTCCATTTGTAAGTAGCTTGATGAGGGATGATGCAGATTAAACACATCAACATGGAAAGAGGTTTTCTAGGTTGTCACTTTTTCACCCTTCTTGTACACAGTAACAAGAACTTCCACTTCAAAGATCATGAGAAATGGTCCTAGAGGCATAGCTTTTAATAAAACACAGAGTATGTTTGGATTTTCACTGGTGGAATTTGTATTAAGCGGGTGTCGAGGAGGTGTTGAAAGGGTCCGAGGGAGACAGGCCTTTGCGAGGGCGCCCGTGGGGTCCTGAGGCTCCGGAGCATGTGGGCAAAACCATCAGTTACTCCCAGATGTTATCAGGTCACTACAGCAGCTATGCCTGGACTCCCCAGGGACACACAAACACACAGCTGGGGAAGGCATTAGGGTACAGAATATGAACCACAACCAGAAAGAATAGGCTAGAGGGGATTTTATCCTGTGTGTCAAGTATGTGGTAGTGAGACTACAGCTGCCAATATGCTTCATCAGAATCACTTGTCGGATGGTTGAATACCTTCAGAAGCCCCCTCCCCCCAGCACCTTTCCAACGTCAGAGAGGTCTGTGTCTGACAATTTCTATAACGTTCCAAAACGTCAATCCAACATTCACACCCAACTCACGTTGTGATTGGCCAGCTGTGTGGAGGTGAGAAAGGAGCCAAGGTTTGAACTTCTCTTTCAAGCTCTCTCTTTTTCATTCTATACACAGCTATTTCTGTCACTTTTCATCTGAACAGTCGAGTGCAACACTATGAATGTCTCCCAGGAGAGACCGTCTGAAAATGTGCAACAGTGTCCCCATATCTGAACAATGTTGCGTCTCTCCGCTCTCTATGAAAAAGCAATAACACTTTTAATTTCCAACGAGGAACATTTCATACAAACAAACTCTTTTCGAGCATAACCCAATCTTGGGTGAGTGAACATTAGCAGGGACGCAGTTCTGGGAAGTGTAGATGAAAACGAAAGGGAAGAAGAAGCAGGCACAGAATCAAGGAAGGGGGTCTGATACCACAGGGATAGGACTTTTAACTTCTGAGACACAACACAGAGACTACTGACAAAAAACAACTTTGCTACTCTCTGTAACCCCCATACCTTTCTGTTTTCCTTCCTTTCTTGGGGAGCAGTGAGACTCTTGAATTTGCATAACAGCAAAGGGCAATCAATGGAAGAGGGGCCCTTTGTTAGGAACTGTCAACAGAGGCAGGGGCCGCAAGCCTGGAGCCCCCGTGTCAAAAGTGCTTATTTGGGGTGCCACTCGGACATGACAGGGCCTCAAGGACAGGGGCAAGGGGTTAAACTGCTAACAACATTAAATGTCACCCCAGCCCTGCTTTACTATGAAAGACATGCAAAGAGGCTTACATCAAGCACTGTCAGCAAAGATACGTGATATATTACACTTCCTTAGTTGACTTCCTAAAAATGTATGCATTTATTTCCCATTACATGCTATTGTGCATACATGTATTCACATTCAAACAGGTCACTTTTTAAATGAAATATGACGCTTTGTAACTATGTCTACTAAGACTGTATAATAATAATTAGAGAAGCCCGTATGTATTAAAGTGAAATATGACATAGATATGTAGATTAAACCAGACTTGTGTTTCAGTGAGGCAGCTGACAAAATGTTGATGTTTACTAAGTGTGTCTCCCTGTTCTCTGTTTCTTCCCTTTCCTAATTCTTTAATAATGCTACTCATTCAAAGTTGGCTTTTTCATTCATTATGGATCAATACCATATTTGATTTTGTTTGTTCTGTGCCAAGTGTCAATGTGCACAAGTCAAAGGGAAGCAGCCCTTTGTTTCATCCCGTTAATAAACACTAAAGCATTTAATATTTCATCTCCTCTACCGAAGGCCCTCAGAGACGTCGCTGTGTTTAACACCCGGTGTCTACGAAACTCCTCGCACTTTCTAGCGCCGTCTTTCCCTCTCCCTTTTCTGTCTTTTGGGTTTGTTTGCAACTCAGACGTCTGCGCAGGACTGTGTTCTGTAACTTATTTAACAAGGGTTCATTCTCTTGAAAGCAGTTCTACCCGCAGGACCGACCGAGGCTTTGACTCGACTTTGTGTGCGTCTATTAATAAATTAACTATTCTGTCACAATCTGAAGGAAAGATTCAATTATTCACAAATTGCGATGCATAATTCCATCAACCATGTTTTAAGCAGGGCTATGAATAATTTTTGCCATTTTACTTTGGATAATTAAAGCAGTAAATCTCTTTGTGAGGCACGTAACGGTCTTTACTGACTCTATGGTTCATGTTACAATGAAAAAGAAAACAATACACATTTTCTGTTATGGTGAAGCCAGCATTAATCAACAGCTTCAGGTATGAATATGCATGCAGCGGTTTAGTTAACATCTCTTATCGGAATATAAATCACTCATTTATTGGCAATCTTTCAGCTGTGGAGGATGGGAACGGGCGGGTGAGAACACGGGGGTGAAGCAAAGAAATAGAAACATATTGAAAGAGTGAGGATTGAAGAGGGATGTTGGAGAGGGTGGGTGTGAGAGAGTAGAAAAGACAAAGGAAGTTGAGTTTGTGTGTGTGTGTGTGTGTGTGTGTGTGTGTGTGTGTGTGTGTGTGTGTGCGCGCGCGCGCGCGCACATGTTAGATAGTGATATGGATAGGGAGATCGGTTTACCACAGCAAGTGTGTCCTCTGGCTCTTTTTCACTCGATTTGGGGATACCGCATTAATTTGGGGAAACATGTATCTCTCTCTCTTTCTGTCTCTCCCTCTCACACCCTCTTCATTTGCTCCCTCCAGATGAAGACTCAGTGTGCTCACAGCTCCTCTGCCATATGTCTCAGCAGAGACAAAAGTGCCTCATAGGGTTTTTCTCACAGTGTTTTTCTCCAGTCACACGGTTTGCCCCTGGTCGCTGTGCTAACCCAATTAACAGGAAGCCAGTGGCTCCCCCAGGTCAGATAAAGACACCTCCCTCTTCCACACACACACACACACATACACACAGAAACCCCCTCGCTGTGCTCTCTGCTGCCCCTGCTGACCTCTCTGAACCTTACAAAGATAACAGCTGCTCACCATCCACTTACATTGATATGAACAATGACAACAATGGTGTCACTGAAACAATAGTAAACGACTGGGTATTTGGAGGTACATGTTGTGACCTGCTTGGCAAACACAAATAAGAAAATCCATCTGACAGAGAAGTTTATATGGCTTTTATATATCAGGCCTGCTTACATAAAACAACAGAAATTCTTCAAAATCAAAGATTTTTATTTAAAAGATCTCATAAAATAATACATATAATTTATATTTAATTTTCTTCCAAGTGTCCAAAAATATTTGCAAAGAGCTTAAAAGGGAAAAAAAAAGTCTTCACACATGTTTCTTTTTATTATTTTTTTTAAAATTTACATAGGTCAGGTATAATCACAGCCCCCTAGCGTCCCTTAAGTCAAACAGCCAGGCAATGTGTGACCAATTCATGTTGCAGCAACTGAACCAGAGAGAGAGAGAGAGAGAGAGAGAGAGAGAGAGAGAGAGAGAGAGAGAGAGAGAGAGAGAGAGAGAGAGAGAGAGAGAGCACAGAGGCTGAGAAAACAGGATGACTTCTAAAGCCACAAACACATCAATCAACCTACTGCTCATCCTCCCTCCTTCTACCACTCTCCCTCTTTGGCCCTCTATCTCTCTATGTCACACACAGAAACACACACACACAGAAAAAACACACACACACACACTTCCACCCCGGCTGTCTCAATTAACCCATGGTTAATCTTGGACCTCCCGTAGCAACTTCTAAAAGGGATCCGGGTAGAACGGGAGATGGTATCTGCCAGGAAGATTACAGTGCGACAGGCAGATCAAAGAGGGCCGGACTTTGGGCCCCAGCGATTAGCGGTAATTAAATAAAGTATGTCTGTTTAAACTTCATTAGCAGCTGGGCGTTTGCTCCACCAGAGTGGGCACAACTCAACCGTCCTTAATTAAAAGATAATCCACAGGATCGCCCCCTAATCTCCTTCCAAAATATGCTCTCTTCTCCCCCCATGACGGAGGTTTTCAGTCCACTGCTACTACAGAACAGGTCGGTGGGTGGAGGTGAGCACTAAAGCCGCCAACAGTCTGAATAGCAGCCAGGCGAGTGGGTTGCTCCTCTCTCCCCTCTACTACCCCCCGACCTGGAGAGGAGTAGAGAGGAAAAAACCTGCCCCCGATAACATCAATTTAGCATGCTATTATCTCCAATGGTGGAAAACTACACTCCGGCAAAGTCTGACATAAATCTTGGAGAGCTGGGGGGACATTGAATATGCATGAGCTGAAACAGATATGACACTGCTGGCACATTAATATTCTTGTCACTGGAGGTTTTCAAACTTTCAAGTCGATGACTTGAGCGAATCCAGTCTGGAGTTTCCATAAAACAGGGCAAAAGAATATTATACATAATTAAAGACCTACAAGCTTCTGAACTCTGAGGGCGAAAAAGAGAGAAAGAGAAAAAGAGAAATGTGTTGCTGTAGATTCCATAGAATTTGGATGAATCCACAGTTTGAATAAGGGTGAAGGGATACGACTGTATGGATCAAATAAATTCCTTATCAGAGTCACTTTCTTGATATGCAGGGGCAAGGAGCACATGTTGGACGCTTAAGTATTTTGTAAAAATAATGTGTGCGTGGGAGAGCTCAATATGCCACCACATGAGAGAAAGAAAGAAAGACAAGCTATTTTAAAAACTGAGTATACATACAGTTTAGTTGTCAAAGTCACTCAGTCACATGCAAGTAAAGGGAGCGAGGAGGACTGATGGTTAGATTGTAGCTTTGTTCTGCAAATGAGTGGATATTGATCTGTAAGTTGTGATAATTACATGGTCATGGCTCTCGGGTTAGAAATCTCCAAAGCCCATATTTACGTCACTCACAAAATGCAAATTAACAGTTGGACCTTCCATGGCCCAGTTTTTCCTCTCGTCGTTTGGTTTCCCTTATCCACTGCTAAGTACCCATGTCATATGCCCTTTGCATCAAACTCACCCTCACTCTGTAATCAAGGGTCATCTTGGAATCATTTCATTTCTTAATCTTCCATTTGGGGGGATTAGCTGTTCCCGCTCTCTGTTTATATTTATGTCTATAAATTGTTGGGCCCCAAGCAATCCAAAACAAACCGGCCGCCCTGCATTTCCCCTGGTTGCTCTTTCGCAAACTGTTTACTCACCCCCTGTCACCCTCCTTTCCCCCCCTAAACCCCTCCACAACAACACCACATATAAAACACAAAAACAGACACGCACAAATACATACACAAACCAGCTGCCCCTGAGCCCTGGTTGTCCCAAATTACCTTCAGTTCACTTAAGGGAAGACACACAATGTGACCCATCTCCACCAAAACGTCTTATTAAACTCAGATGTGCGACCACTTTCCAAACAACATGCTCTTATCCTCTTTCGCTCTGGTTGAACCACGGGGTAAAAAAGGGATCCGCTAACACTATGGTATCTTCAGACTGATCAGACATGCTTTGGGGTTTGACCTGAGCTCTGTGAACGCTGAGCTTTCCAACAGAAGGATAGAGAGATGGATAGAGAGATAGATGTCCCACTGATCCTGCTCTGGTTTGCTGACCAAGGAAAGGCCCGCAGGGTCTAGTGGCGCAGCAGTGATCCAGGCCACAGTCTGTCTGGCCTGCCAGACAGGCAGAATGAGATGAGACTGAGCAACAAGCATAAGCTCTCTGAGTACTGTCTATGGAAAAAAATGCAATATACAGGAAAGACCAAACATTGTAGAGAATATTTATAAACTTGTAGATCTAACATACGTAAATTGACAGTGTGACAGGGTGCTGCGGTTACATTGGTTATGGTATAAGGTTGTCTGAGGATCTGCCAGACAGTAGAGAAGGAACATGTTCAGACAGATGCTCTAAAAATATGAGAAGTTACTATTTTCTCTGTAGATACTGTATACAGTGTGTGATACACATACTGTATCGCACTGTAGAATGGCTAACTGATCCATCAGTCACAAGGCCCTTTTGCTGTATAAACTGGCATTTGGATCATTGTGTTATGTGAAATTGAATCTAAACCAATGACCTGTCACACTCAAAGCAGAGACACAAGTAGGCAGCACATAAATTATGTGAATTATACAATATGCATATTGCATAAATACAATGCACAGTACACACAGTAACACATTAGTTTAAAAGGTGGTAGTCAATCACAGCACATGCTGCGGTAAAGCAAAACAGATTGAATATAATGTCTAAGCCTATGATGTACAATTGAAATATAATACACCACGTTCAATTGACTTACAAAAGAACTCACCTCCCTCTGTGTTATTAAACAATAAATAACCTTCCATTGCAAAGACATAAACCCTTAAACACACTGATACTGCAATCATAGCCGACAGAGCCTCGCTTGAAGAGAATTACATTTGTCACATTTACTTTTTCAAGGAAATAATATAGTGACCTCTTCATCTGACAACACTGTTGCGACAGCAGCAACTATAGAGATGAGGTTACCATGGTCACTCCAGGAATAGTGGCAATAGCGGGAGTAAAAAGAGTAAAAAAAAAAGGTGGAGAGTAAAAGAGTGCATATGGGAGGGGGGAGAGATTACATCTGCAGCATTGTTAACAGACATATTTCATAAATTGATCCTGCTCACATAACAAAGCTGTGGAACAGACACATAGCCTGACCTTCACCATCTCTTAAGCAGACCAACAATAAATAAATAAAACCTTTCCTCTGACAACTGCTATCTGTAAGCCTGAGCAAGCAACAGCCAGGCCAGACCCCCCTCTACTACTATTCTGTTGCTTCCTCCCTCTATTCTCTCTTCATTGTTTGTGTGGAGTATCTGTGCACCTTCAGGTTATTCATCATTCGCCATGATATATCCCTTCTATGCTCTCTTTCTCTCTCTCTCTACCTTTCTCCTTCTAACAAATTCATTTTGCCCTTGACAGGGCCCAGCCTGTGTTGTGACACTGGACACCCCGTGTGTAGCCGCTTCTATGACACTGGGCGACAGGCATTTAAAGCCTGCCCATTCCCAACTGGACATAGTTTTAGATAGAGGACCCAGTCTGGTAGAGAGCGAGGGCAAGAGGAGAAGGGATAGTAGAGAAGGAGGGGAGGGAGGGGAGTCAAGAGGTGTGCAAGGACAGCTCAGCCTTGTCACACCATTTCAACCGGCTGTGGCTATATCATCATTTTCCTCCTGAAGGTGTTTTTCAGCTCCAGCTGATAAAAAGCCCCTGGGCAAGGTGCTTAGGTCAGGTCTTTAAACACAAGGGGAAATCTATCCTGCCTCTCGGGTGCTTCTTGGCCCATGCCACCGCTCTCATTTCCCCACTCGTTGCCTTAATTTGGCGGCAAGGCCAGATCCTGTTGGTGTCAGCGAGCTTGGTGAATGGGCAAATGTCATGGAGTCACAATGGCACAGGGAATTGTCAAGCACCTTGTATCGTACATGGCAGCTGCACAGGAAGATAATAGATTAATTTCATGAGTGTCTGAGCCCTACAGGACAATATTGCTTTTTCTTTCACCCATCTCATTCTTGCCGGATTGTCGTCTCACACTGACACACACATTTAGTGTGCAGTTTTTGAACATTTTTTTCCTGTAGATAAACACATACCCACATGCTCACCTTCTTTCCCTTCTGAATTTATTTAGCTACACACATTTCTCACTTTTTCACATGGAAGAGGTTAGAGTGCGCTGGAGGCAGTAAAAGCCAGGAGGAGCAGGAGAAGGAAATTCCAAAGATATGTGTGTGTAGTTTTGAAATAGACCATCTTTGTTTGGACTATGGCTGGATCTCATCACGATAACACATCAAACAATTTTCACCATTATTACCCAGTGCTTTGGCAAGGAGACCTGTCTGTGCTTCTCACTGTTGCAGCCCACTACTACATGTTCACCTGAAGAGGATGAAGTCATATGAAAAAATATGACAAAACTGTGAGAAATGGGAAGAAATGTTAAGAAAGGGTAGTTGGGTTAAATACTGTAGCAGTCTCTCTATACCCCGAGCTGACAGAGAAATGTCTTGTGGACAATGAGATGTATAAGATGATGGACTGGTAGGCAATCGCCTGTACCCCATATGAGCATATGCTCCCAACAAGAATTACCAGAGCAGAGCATATCTTCTCTAGTATATGTGCATGTACAGAGTAGACGGCAATTAGGCAGACTGACAGCCCCACTGCACTAGAATCCATGCATTTACAAAGACATGTGAGGAGAATGAGAATGCATACTTGTTACATTTCACACAAATGCGAACCTGTCTGCAGAAACATGGAAACATAATTTGAATGTATTCAAATATTTTCTTTTGACAAAGAAAGAATCACACCGCATCTACTGCTTGGTTAGAAAAGCCTCATTTGACCTCAGCTGATGTTCATGTCAAAGTGCTGTCTCTGCTGTCATCTTTTCTGAATCTCTCCGGGTTGCTATGACGCTGCCCAGCTCAATGAGAACATCACTTTAGTGCTGGAATGACGCTGCCCAGCCAGGGCATTTTCGCGGGCACTGAGCTTTTTGGCCTCCCTCCACAACAGCGGCACACAGTCAATCTGCACTTCAATGAAATCTTTTCATGCCATTAGAAAAGAAACGAAATCTAAAGGCCCGCTTGCTACTTTTTTTTTCTTGACTGCACCACAAAGGAGGGCAGGAACAATGGAGGCATTGGGTTGTTGCAGCCCTCGATTGAGACGTACTGCTGAAACGCACAGCATTATTATGAGGGCATGCCGGCTGTGGCCCAATCTTCTCAGAATGATCCACATAGTTAGCATTACTGATCCTGCCGCTTCCCGATAGGAGTAAATGTCTGGAATTCCGGGCCGCCTACTAAGAGATGCCACGCTAGCCAGCAGATATTAGCATCTGTGATGTCACCACACTGCACAAAGGGAGGCAGAAAAAGGGTGAACAACAGAGGCACTCTGGACAGTTATTTGTGTTATCCATAGGAATCCTGTTCATGTCAGAGTCATACAGTCGCACACAGCTAATTAAGTTAGCATAATCAAGTAATAAATTACCAAAAAATGAGGAGAGGAATCTCTGCATACTGAACAGTATTAGATCAATGCACAAACATAAATCCCAGTGTATGCACACTTTTGTTTTTATACTGTAAAATTGGCATACTTCAAAGGAGGGCTCCTTTATATGGCCTTTCTTCTAAATAAAGAGAGGACTGAATTGATAATTATTTGAGTGTATCTATATTTCACAACAGATGGATATTCTTTATATCTAATTATTTAGTTTTAATGTGTGCAAGAAAGGCAAATTAAGAGAGGAAAAAGGAGTGAGCCTGAGAAGAGAAATTACAACAACAAAAAAAAAAGTTCCCTCAACCATCATTCAGTAGATTAGTTCAAGCCTGTTTAGCCACACTAATAGAGCTGGTCTAAGAAAGTGAGTCCTGTACCGGCCCCCATGGCAGACTTGTCTGCTGGGTGCTAGCATGGATGCTCTGAATGCCAACTAGCTACTAGACAGCCTGCCTGCATCTGAGGCCGAGAGGGCCTTCACCAGGGGCACACTGCAACTGACAGTCAGAACCAGGAAAATGAGAAAGACAAAAGTCTATTCAGGCCTGGGCACCATGTATAGACTTGCCCATCCCCCCTTTTAAGATGTAAAAACAGAGGGAAAAAGAAGGGGAATGAAATTGAGCGAGTATAGAAATAAATGGAAGAAAAGCTGTGATTTATTGGTGTCCATTGCACTCATCAAATGGGACAGTGAATGACAGCTGGCTGTAATGAGTGTTGTGTTCTTCTTCTTCATCCTTTGTTCTGAGGTAGCTTTTTGTCTCTGTAGCTGAGTAAAGAGGCGTATATTTGTGTGCTTGAGTGTGTGTGTGCATGTGTATGTGTGTGATGGATGTGTGATGGGGAGGGATTGGTACATTAGTTGTTTCGGTGGGTTGCTTTGCCACAGGTTGTCCTGATAGGCTCCGCAGGCAGTATCAATCCTAGTCACAGTGGTCCCAAAACAGTTGCCATTATTGTTGTAATATTGCTGAGTTGAGTAGAAGCCAAAAACTTTCAAACAGACAAAAACAGTCCTGAGTGTTCAAACAGACAAAGTCATCTGTTGAAAACAGCCTTGTACTACAACTTACTACTGATATATCACACGATTTTTTTTTCCTGTACTCAATCACAGCCCCTCACTCTACATGGCACCTCTTTCTATTCTCTCTCTATAAACAAACTAGGCTCAACTGTGCCCCCTTACTCATGGCCTTTGACATGACGCTCACCCTTGTCCCCTGATAATGGATTTGTTCAACTTAAAACTACAGTAGCCAAATAGCAAAAAACTGACTTTAAGAAACTGTCTTAACATCATCACTGAAGTTTTTATTTAATGAACCCTAAGTTAAGAAATAACTAAGCCAGAACAAAAGAGGAAACACAAAAGGAAAGCTTCTCATAAAAAGTATGCAGGTGGAATGTAAAAAAATACTTTCCTTCTCTCTTGCTGTGAGTTGTCTGAGCTGCGGTGAGGTCAAACTCACAAGTGAGACACCACATCCTGGACATCCGTGTTTGGACTCATTTCCAGGCTCTAGGCACCTGAAGATATTGGAACACTGCCTGCTTTCACCTCTGGTCTCAGACAGTTATTGTTCCTCAGCAGCCCATAAATCTGCAGCATTGGGATGTTTGCGAAAAGGGGGATCTGGGTCAAAGGTCAGTGAGCCCTGTCCTTTGGCCCCCTCATGCCAGATGGCACCTCAAGGTTTCTCAGGCTGTCAGATTGCACACACTCTCTCTCTCTCTCTCCCTTTACTTCCCACCGCCCCACTTCTCTCCCTAACTTGACTTGTGTTGTCAATCCATGTCTCCCCCACTCCCTCTCTTGTCCTCCCTAACAACCCCACCCATTTTCTCTTCTCACCCTTAGGCCCCAGGCCCACAGTGCCTCACCTATCCTCACCCTTTGCAGAGATTCCACTCCTTTTCTGGTGGTAGGAGATTCCAGTATAGGGTAAACAGTAAGGTAAACCTGAGCATACAGTGGGAATTTGCAGTCAAAACCCAGTCAAATACCTACAGTGAGAATTGGGGAAGCACACTGCAAGCACTGGCATTATCATCCACTAATTACCGCATTTTGAAGGATTTTTCATGTTTTCTTTTTTTAACCCCTTCTTCATTTCCCCTTCCTCCCTTCCATTTTGTTTAGCAAATAGCTTTTTATAATCCTCATTGAATCCATTCTCTGTGTCAAAATGAATAAATTAGCTTGCTTTATTTTGGAATAAACCATTAATACAGGAATGCCTGGTAATTAATTTCCTGTAATTGCCCCACCGGGATCGGTGTCACACCCACTCCATGAAAATGCTGTATATTAGCTTAAATATGGCTCTTTCTGCGCCTCAATGTGATTTGGGTAGCAGTTTTGGTAAGAGGGGGGATAATTTGATGGTAGGGGGTGACTATCATTGGTAAGTACAGAGCAGTTTGACTTAGTCTATATTTGAGGAAGATAGGAAAAGTACAAATATCCCACTCTCACACATCTTATACATGACCAAATTAAGTCTAGAAATTATTTATATATATTCTTTAAAGATTGGCAACAAATGTGTGTTTGTATGTTATCAATTCCACTTGAGCATACTTGACGTAGTTACTACTTGAACTTAAGCCTAAGCCTGAGCTTACAGTATGACTGCTTGTAGTAATAACTCTTTGTACATAACTCTCCCCAAAATGCTTCTTTAGGTGTAATACCCACAGCAGATGTTTAACATCTCTAATTTGTCATTTCCAGGGGATGGCCGGGCAGAGCAGACTGAATTTCCTTCTCTGGGCTAAGCTCCTTATGTTCACTTGTACATATTGGAGGATTTGTGTGAGCGAACTCAGTGGGTCCAGGTAAAGTAGTCCCACTCCACTGGCTGTGTAAACAAAGGATATGAGGGAGCCACTGCCTTGTAGCCTCACTCAGCAAGAGTCTATGGCTCTAACTCTGTACTTTAAGACCTCGAGACAGCACATTAACCATCTGACTCCCCAGCAGCCTGATTTAGGAGTCTCCTCCAACAGGTTCCCTCTGCACCCAGTGCCCCCATTCAGAGGCAGAGCACGGCTTTCCTGCGGCGTCAGGGCAAGGTGGCAGAATGTTGGCTGGTAAGTGTGTCACCCTGGCTGAGGTTGGGGCACAGTGGCACAACGGGAGTGTTTCGATTCCCCTCCTCCTCTTTCTCTCCCGCTTCCTCTCTCTCTCCATCACTCCCGCCACAACAGCACACATGAAACCAGGGCATGCCCCCAGTGAACAGCGGAATAGGCAGCTGCCACCAGTGGGCCTGGAAGGGCTTGACTTAAAAAGAAATTCTGAGAAATAGTTGTAACCCAAAAACAGCTTCAGTGAGCCGCAAGCCTCCATCAGTGCCCCTATTTTCCTATTTGAGATGAAGTGATGATAACTGCAGTGAGGGAGGGCAGCGGTTATGGAGCCTGCCAAACGACAGACAGATCCTTCCCCCAGGTCAGGAACCATGGGGAATGGGCAGGATACTGAATCATGGGGCTACTCAAGGTTCCATTGTCAGTCGTTTTTGATGTCAAAAACACACATTTTCATACACATGTTCTGTGTTTATGCGCATACTCTTCATGCACAAGTTCTCTCAGACAGACTCACACAGACACATGCGCTTGCAGAATAGAATTTCCAGATATCTTAGGTTGCAGTCGACCGATGTACACCTGATGTACTGTAAGGCTTATTGCCTCTCACCAGGAATAGTTCTCTAATTTGCAATCAAGTATGTTTCTTCATGTTCACTGTTCGTTGTGAAAATGGAAGAGAGAAAACATATGGTAGTATTCTCTGAAGAAACGTAAAGGGAATGTATTAAACCTGCAATAACAGTTTTTTTGGCCACATGAGGGCAATGGAAACACATTGTAAAAACACAACATTGACATATCATCACCTTTTAGGTTGATATGACAAACCTGTTAGCATACAATTGCTTATTTACACATCCAGTAGTTACGGAGCAACATTAGCATTGATTTGGAATTGTGTTTCTGGCCACCTGGCAAATGAAAGTCAAATATTCACTCTCTCTATAGCTCAGTTTGTGGGCTCTACCAACTCCTGGGGGAAATATCTGGCTCTTTAGCTGCTAAGTGTTCAACTATGTTCACCAGCTAGTCACTAATTGTGTTTGTTTGCTGTTTGGCGTTTGGCTGTTTGTATGGTGGGTCTTTAAAACATTATGCTGAAAAAAACTGCCTGCTGAAGCTGAAAACAGTAATGATAAATAATAATAAACTTTATTTATATAGCACTTCTCTTATCAGTGTTACAAAGTGCTTGACAAAAAGGAAATAAAACCAGGCAAGGCAGTTAAAATAAGAATAAAGACAAAGGACGTGAACACAGACAAAATAAAGCCAATAAAATGAATAAAATCAGATAAATAAAAACATCATCATCAGATATTTCCAAAGGCTTTCACAAAGAGTAAAGTTTTAAGAAGAGATATGAAACAAGCCAGAGACTTAATCTGTCTGAGTTCAGTAGGCAGAGAGTTCCATAGTGTGGGGGCTCTAATAGCAAAATCCTGATCACCCATAGTCATAAACCATGACCTGGAAGTAACTAGCAGGGCTCCATCCGCCGATCTTAATGGCCGAGAGGGCACATACCAGGTCAATAAATCAGAGATGTATTTAGGCGCAAAGCTGTTTAAGGACATACAAGTGAGCAATAAGACTTTAAAATCAATGTGAAATCTAACAGGGAGCCAGTGGGGAGGCAAGCACAGGGGTAATGTGATCATGCCTCTTTGTCCCCGTAATAAGTCGAGCAGCAGTGTTTTGCACCGATTGGAGACAGTGGACGGAGCCCTGACCGATATCCGAGTAAAGTGCGTTGCAATAATCAAGCCGAGAACAGATAAAAGCATGTGCAACTTTTTGTAAATCAGAAACTTACAAAAATGACCTAATTTTAGAGAGTATCTTGAGCTGAAAGAAACATGACAACATTTTTGACTTGATCGTCAAAACAGAGGTTAGCATCAAATATTAAAGCTATAGCCAAGTCATATACCCCATCTGCAATTTGTAAAACATGTTACAAGTTATATTACTTGATGCCTTCTAAACATATAACACAACACATATCTGTAAAATTATTAGATTTCAGTACCACTCCACACATAACCATGTTCTCTAATGCAGTTTAAATACTTGAGACCAATTGTGTTTTAAGGGAAGATGCTTTTGAACATTTCATCTATGAAATGAAACTGATATTTTTTCTTGTTTGCAAAGCTTGTCTCAGTTTTTGCTCTTTTCCATCTACATAAGTTTTCATTGCATGTTCTTATTAATCAATTATTATTATACATATAAGAATAAGGGAAGACAACACATATGAAATTAGTTCTGACTTACTTCATGACTTCGTCTAATTTGCATAATTTCATGATTAAAATAAAGGTTATAATACAGAAATATATTGTGTGTTGGTCTATATTAATAAGTTTGTTCTGATGAAAGAACAACAATTATTTTTCCCCATTCAACTGTGGTGCCTGGCCTTATAACACATCCACCCACACCCATATTTAGGTTTTTAAGAAATTTCACTTAGGTGTGGCATGTGGTGTGATATAATGTAGGGATGTGAATGATTAATTAATTATCAATTAACTGCCGTTAATAATTCAACCAATTAGAAATATATTGACTGATAATGCAGAAAATAAGGGATGTGTGGTGTTTCTGTCACATCTTAAATGTTCTGAAAATGTTCTGTAGATTCACTGTAGCATGTGGTTGCATCACCAGGTGGAGCCTCTTAGTTTTTAATCAAGATTGAGTTATGGACAATAAACTGTAAAACAAACGCAACCCATTGTCTAATGCCCTTCACTTTTCCAGCATTTGGGGAAGCAACAGATGTGATATTTTTTTAGCATTTATTAACTGACACACTGTAGTCTGTACTGTACATTTACTGCCAGACTGACAACTTACTGCTAACCTTTTCCTCTGCTCTGCTCACATTCACTGTCACTTCTCTACCGTTGTTATAATTGTAGGAGTACCACTGATTCAGTTTTGATTACACCCCCATTTTCACAGGTAATTTGTTTGTCTGTCCCTCTTGGAGCAGGAAATAATGGATTAATCCTGGAAAGCTATTGATGTAGCACTTCTCTCCATATGAAAGTAACACAGAAATTATTCGACCAACGAAAATTTAGTCGGACAAGAGCACATAGACTAACTAATCGACCAGTCAACCAGAAGACTATAGTCCTAGTGAAAATTCAGAGTTGTTTGGCAGCTGTCCAGTTTTGCTATCTGAGGCTCATGCTAAATGCTAAACTAGCATCTTGAGCAGAAGCAGCTGCTCGGTTATTGCAGGCTGAGAGCTGTCAGACTGTGTCAGACAACAGGACTCTAAAGTTGGAGCTGACAGTATTGTTCGTCCCTGAGACGTCAGCATGTTATCTTCTTTTAATAATAACATGTTATTTACTTTAACTTGGTAGACTAAACGTGAATTTGCCAAGTGCAAGGCTAACGGTAGCTGGCCAGATACCACCTGTAGCAAACCGTTATCTTTCTGTCCATCATTTATACTAACTCGTTTTAACTGATTGAACATTCAACAACAATTATACAAATTTTACCGTTTTTATTCCGTCATGTGGAATTCTGACATTTGATCTGTCACTCAGAACTATGAGCTAAAGTTGAGTGATACTCTGCGTTTAGATATTTCACACCGGCCTGTGTCATGTGCATCTAGGCAGTAAACAATCCCCTAGCTTGTGAGTTTGAGAATCTGCGAAGAACAACATCTGGTTGAATGTTTTACATCGTGGAAGTCTACAAACGTGGGAAGTTCTCTCTCTCAACTTAAGGACAGAGGGACCGAATTAGGTTTCTTTAGCAATGTCTGAACAATAGCATGCTTAAAACTGTTTGGAAAAGAACCAAAAGCCAGAGAATTGTTAAAATTTGCATAATAACAGGGCCAACAGTGGAAAGTACCTCCTTGAGCAGTTTAGTGGGGATGATGTCTGACATGCAAGAGGAGGAGTTCATATGGGAGACTGTACTCTCTAACACTGAAATTGTGATGGGTTGAAAATGGGAAAAAAGAGGCAAAATTAACATTGGAAATAGAAAGGATACAAGGGTCAGGCCTGATTTGGGACCTGATACTCTCCACCTTATTAACAAAATGTGTGAAAATTTTTTCAGGCAGCTCACCATCAGGTACAGAAAAGGAAGTGGAGGGACGACTAATAACCAAATCAATTATCCTAAAGAGAACTTTGGGATTGCGGTGAGTTCTGGATACCAAATTAGAGAAATAAGCAGATCTCACATCCTTTACTACTTTCTTATAAATTAACATTTGGTTTTTAAGGGTGGCATATGCTATTTTGGACTTGTTTACCTTCCAATGTGGTTCAAATTTTCTACAGTCTTTTAAGGGTTGGAGTGTAATCGTTTAACCAGAAGAGGTTATTTGATTTTTGTGTCCTAGTTTTAAACGGTGCCATTTGGTCGAGAACGGATAGGCACTGATCGTTAAATAAATTTAACAGAGCATCTGGATTGAGAGGAAATGTAGTGGAATTACAATGAATTAAAAGCATTTCAGAATTTAGTTGTAATGTGAGAACATTAAAAACAACAACTTTATGGTCAGTTAGCAACATATCCACCAAATTAAGACACTTGAGAGAGAAACCACATGAGAGTATGAAGTCTAAGATGTGACCTTTAGAATGTGTGGCCCCTTTAACAGATTGAATGAGGGTAAAAAAAGTCTATAAGATCTAAAAAAAAAAAATAAAAAAAAAAAAAGAGGTGAAGGAATGGGAAGCACAACATACATGAATATTAAAATCACCAAGAATAAGCACCCTGTCATATTTAGGCATAACAATAGATAAAAGCTCAGAAAACTCAGATTTCGGAGGCCTACAAATTAAGATGCAGAGTAAGGGGGCATAGCCAGTGATTAAGAAATTTAACACTTCAAAAGAAATAAAATTACTAAAAGTAATAGGATGGCACTAAAGACCTAACTTATAAAAAAACAGCTAGACCACCCTGTCTGCCGGGCCAGAGCTGACTCTCTGCCAAGCCTAAACATCAGAGATTTTATAAAAATGTATTTTTAAGAGGTTTTTTAATCAAAAATGTGGTATACAAGTAGTGCAGCTCTTTTAAGGAATAGTTAAGTGTCTAGGTTGTGTGGGTAGTGTTATGTGGGCAGAGAGAGAGAGAGAGAGAGAGAGAGAGAGAATGTGTGATGGTGAGTACGATGAGCAGTAACGTTATAGCTGTGAATGTAGCAGTGCAATGTGTGTACAATTCAAGCTATTTGTCAGTGAATAAATGCTACAACTCCTTAAGACCCAAGTCATGTCCCCATGCCTTGCTTGCCACCCAGCTGAAGTGAAAGGGGTTAGCCCCAAAGTTAGCGACAACTTTGGCCTAAGCTCACGTAAGGTGGACTAACCTTTAAGGTGGACCAGCTATTAGTGACAAGCAGCTAATCCAAGTTTTACTTTTATTTTTTTTTTTTAGAAGGGGTGTCAGAATGATTGAGTCCAGTGGAGGAGTTAATTGAAATACTTGTGAAAAAGAGGGGAGTGTAATAACAGATGATATGAGTAGCATGTGTGCAGCAGAAAAGTTCCATTGCCACTGGGGCTAGGATTCTAGGGACGTCAGTAACAGAAAACAACATCAATAGAAAACAATTCTATTAGAACAGTGATAGTGAACCAAAACAGAAAAGTTAAACAGGTAAACAACAAGCTGAAACCTGCTATCAAGCTCCTTCAAACTGAGGTAAGTATTTTCTATAGGTTGACTCCTACAAACACCTCTCACACTACAAACTGTCAGTTGATACATTGATATTATGAAAGTATTGATTATAGTTACTTTAAGAAAATACACAAGTAATCTCCACAAAGGGAGAGAAAGTTTAGAAGGTCTCAATGAAATGTCAATGTGAAAACCAACACACCTCTGCAAGCTCCATTTTCTCTCTATTACTTTGTGGGAGGATTATTCACAGCTGTAAAACCAGCATATAGACATCTGCTTTTCTGTGTTGTTACAGGCAAAGCGATGGACATTGCTCTGTAACATGGTTGAACAAGAGGACAATGTTTCTGCCTGAAAGCTAGGGAAATATTATAAACCAGAAATACCAAAATGCTAAGTGAAACCAGAATTATCAGAACAAGAGAAACACTGGTTGACTACACAGCAATTTTTACACGATTCTTTTCTGGAAAGAGAAAAAAAAAACTGTCTGAATGACTGCTTTGTTCATATTTCTCCCTCGTGGTGATATATCGGTCATTCAAAGGCTGCACAGTTGTGGTGTGCTCAACAGTTGAGGCTCCGATGTTCAATTTCATACATGTACATAACATTATGCGCTGTTACAGCCAAATAAAGAGGAGTGCAAACCTATTCTTCCTAATTGTGCACTTCACAAACAGACACTAAGATTGATGAGGAGATAATCCATGTAAGATGTGTCTTGTTGGAAGTCTACCCTCAAACACTTAAACAGAGACACTCCATCAGGATTTGAAGTTGAGAAATAAGGTGAGGTCTAAAGTGAATCAATACCTTGGCTGCAGAGTGGTGGCCACCTGCCAAAGAGATTGGCATATCCAATGTATCTTCTTCTGGACATCAAGGATGAATAGTGAGTCCCCTTTAAAGCACAGGATTCCTCATAGTACATGCCCTCTAAATCTGGGCTAAGTTACCCTGTCCTTTATTTTTGTACATACAGTAAGAGGAAAAGAATGTAAGAACAACAAGTTCACTCATTCCCCTGTTGCTCTTTTGTTACCAATCCTTAAAAATATATATATTTCAGTTCACAAACAAACTATCTCCTCCACAACAAAAATACACATGTAATTTTGCTAGATTTTGAATGTAAGGTTTTGGAGGTCTCGCTTACATTTGTTACGAATGACCTCAGAACAATCTTGGAAACTCTCCTGAAAGTCTGAGACAAATAAATCCAGCATGGTGGAAATCGAGATAAGGAAATACAGAGCGATAGCAGGAGCAGGAGTGTGAGATCTTTAAGCCATGTTAAAGCGGCAGGGTAGGGCACTGTCATGGCTGTGTGTCTGAGAGGGCTTCAGCCTTTGGCTCTCCGTGCATTTTAACACACCATAAATCACTCTCCTAGCCCAGCCCTGCATTACGTGAATGATATATTTTATTTACACTATAGAGGAAAACACACATGGTCCTTATTAATCATCTCCCACCTTTAATAATGAGTCAACTTCCACTCATTCATCACCACTTCCAAAGCCATGCCTGCAGAGAAATACAGGGAGAGGGGGGGGGAGAAGGAAAACAAACGTAGTTTGCTAACAAGGTGGCTGTTTGAGGAAGGATATGTAAAATGCTTCAGAATGCGATTGTCACATTCTTACAGCATTATAAGCCAATACTGTAATGTGGTAGAGCGTGGAGATTTTAGCCCAGGGGATTTTAGCTATTTAGTTTGTCACTCTGAGAATAAAATACCTAGATGACATGAGAACTTTTCTGCTCCCTGACATGTTTATACAAGTGAGCTTCAGCACCATTACTCATTCTCACTTGTCTCTCTTAGAAGTCTCGTCTAATGATCGAGCAGAAGCATAACCACAGCCCTATGACATGGGTGTCATAGAAATCTGCTACATTTGCCAATGTGGCTGCATTACTGTCAAAGCTCATCAAAATGAGGCATTTAAAATCTCAACCTTTCTCCACCCCCTCACCCACTAGAAAAGATGTTCACTAAATGATAGCTGATTTCCCGTCTTTGTGCTTAAAATAGATTTTGCCCTGCTATGAGAACGCAAGTCGGATATAGTGAAACATTTTAGAGTGATTCCTCATGTTTGAAATGATTTAGAAAGCAATCCGTCTTAACAGCAGTCTCAGAAAGTTGTACTTTACTATGTTCAGAGTCTTTGGAACTACTCCAAATCATACAAGAGAGGGCAAGAAAGCTGTTGAACACCATCTCCTCTGGTCTCCGCTGTGGGAAATATAATATGACACTGAGATAATAAGTGATGGTAGACAACTGGAACTAAATTCCTATATGAAAGAACATAAAGGCTTGTGAGCAAATGAAGAAAAATCTAGGGTGCATTCTCTTACAATGTGTAAACCATTATTTAAAGCCAAACATTAACAGATTGTTTGTGAATAATATGTAAACTTACTTTCTCTGACATATAGTGTATTTGTGTATGGAAGACACGAGATCTGAATATAACCATCATTTAAGTAATACCTGCTATGTGGGTAGATTTTTCTCTAACTACCTTATCTTTAATTGCCCTTTTCATGTAAACCCTATGGTGATACCCGTTAAAGCTCTGTTTATTTTTTTGTCTTATTTAGTGTCTTTGCTTTCCTCTGCACATCAAAATGGAACTATTGTGCTGTAAATATGTGGGCGATGGTTCTGGAATTGTATAAATATAAGTAACACATAATTGAAAAGAAAGAAATAGTTGTCTTTGTATTGGAGTCTGTCAGTAATGGGTTGTGCTTAATGAACCGAGAAAAAGGTCATTACAAAATAGCAATATCATTTTTTTGAGAGTGCTATAGCTATCATAAAGTGAGTGGGAAAGTAATAGAAATAAGATTTAACACTTGGTCCTGCTAATGTGTGCAGAAGAGGTTAACTGCTGTGTTTAGTAACAAGCAAATGCTGCTCCTCCCATTAAAGGTGGCGGCCTCTTTTATTGTCTTGCTTTAGTGAATCGTC
This sequence comes from Euthynnus affinis, assembly GCA_029490765.1. Taxonomy (NCBI): domain Eukaryota; kingdom Metazoa; phylum Chordata; class Actinopteri; order Scombriformes; family Scombridae; genus Euthynnus; species Euthynnus affinis. The sequence goes on along the minus strand of CM055842.1, from coordinate 22,859,264 downwards.
ACAGCTTGGCACTGGCTATATAGCATCAATAAACATAATTTTATGAAGTAACATATAAGCAATAGCAGGTTCAGTGATTAAAGTGATTTTGTCTATAGCCCGACAATATAAAACCACTAAATAACTAATAAATTTTGCGAAGAAAACTGTTTGAGTGTATTTACAAGGATTAAATGCCAAGTTTAATGATGTGCTGTGATTACCATTCTTTGCGCCTGTCTTTTCAAAAAGAGTTAATTGCCCCAAGACAACCTAATTCTGTGCATACAAAAACTTATCTTTTTGGCCAAATCACATTCTTACCTCTTGGTGATACAGATTTAATAAATTACTGTTAACAAATTCTTGTTCTCCTCTCCCCTTCTTTTCTGTATTCCCTGACATTTTCACTCCCCTTTCAAACCAATGATATATCGAAATCTATGAGCTCGTAATCCTATTAATAAAGCTCTCTTGTCCATGTTACATTTATTTTCCCCCTAATCTCCTTCTCTTCTCCTTTCCTTTGCTCTCTCTCTTTCTCCCTCTCTCACACTTGGTATCTCTCTTTATGTCCCTTGGCTGACCCCTGTAAAGATTTTCCTCTTGCAAGGTTCAGAGAAATTCAGATTGATACCAAATATAATGTCTGTTGTGGGTTTCAGACGTAACAAGGTGGTTGATGGCATGAACAAGGGTGGTTGAGGCTGACTGACCAAGCCAACATCTTCACTTGGTGTGGGAGGTATCCCTTTACTATGTTGTAGACAGACGTGCACAGACATGTCAAAATCTGTATAACTGCCTCAGGAAGTTTTTTTTTTGTTTGTTTTTTTAAATCACCCACAGCAGGTTTGACCATCTAAAAGTATGGCTCATTCACACAAATGCAGCCATTACCCAAAAATGACAACTCTCACATACACACTATCATGGCAGGAAATAATTTCCACACACTAATCACTTCTCTTATCCTGATTTTGAAAAATGAATAGATAAATAAATAAATAAAGCTTTCTAATTCTTAACACAAAATTGCTACAACAATTTGAAGCAGATATGTCTGCCTGTATGTAGGTGTCTTTTCTCAGGGGATTAAGTATGGTGGCTCCATACATGCTTAATCCCGCTGAAAATCCTTGTCATGCATGTCCCCATAAGGGTTTATGGTACTGACCAAGAACAGCACAGCACTGCCATCCTCATGGGGTGACCAATCCAATGGGCACAGGAGATGCCTTCCCTCTGCAGACACCCCTACATCCCCTACTCAGTATTAAATCCATCAGTTCCACAGCCAAATCCAAATGATTCAATCCCAAACTAGGAGACTCCTAAAGCCTTGCAATTTGTCCTCGCCAATCCTTTCCATTTTTCCCAGCAAACAGAGTGTGGAATGATGGGGATCTCTCCAAATCTTGGATCCATCTTCAGCAAGCTTTCAATAACATCAAATCAGTCTTTTGCAAACGAATGAACTGATGGAACAAGCAAAAAGAAGGTAGTTTACGTCACTATTCAGCTTTCAAAACTACAGGAAAGAGGGAAAAGTGGTTGCTTCTCATAAGCTTGTTAAGCATGAAGGAAAGATTTTAGAGAAGAAAGAAAAAAAGGAACAGGAGAGTGATATTAAAGTAATCATTGAGAATCTTATGCTAATACAAATCAGCATTATTATATGGTTCTTTGTCACAGTACTCATAATCAAGAAGGAAAAGATTTCAAATGTATGTGTCAATTTCTGTATTTCTGTATATATTTTGCATTCAAATGTCAGTAGAAGAAACTACATTAAAAAAATATCAATCATTAAATCAGTATAACGGGTTTGAATGTGCACATCATATGAACTGTTGACACAATGTTAAGCTTGATAAAAAGTTTCGAAATGCTATTTCAGCTATTTGTTTTTTCTCATCAAATGCAATGAGGGGTAACAGTCCCAGAGGGTACATAAACTACCCCCTGTACGTGTCTGAACCATAGGAACACAGCTACATTTATTTTCATATTTTAAAGACCGAAGGAATTACATTAATTGAAGGAAACATTCTGAGTTGTTAAACTCTCCAATGGACCCAGGGTTGCAGATTTGTTAGCAGGCGTGCTGGACAATAAAAGTGAAGCAATGATGGAGTAAGTGAAAAGTTTAATGTGGCTCTCCCTCGGCTGCATAATGTGTTGTGACCGATGAAACATTTCCCAATGGTTCACACGGCTTTCTGTCAGCGCTGGTGTAAAAGCCCTGGAGGCAGGGACCTGGGTCTGCCCTTTAAACTGGCGCCTCACTCTTTCAATTTGGTCCTCACCACAAAGAAAAAAAAAACCAAGACAGAGGGAACAAGGGGGAGTATAGAATAAATACTAAAATGTATTCCTAAATTGTGTTGTCATGATAAATGAGGATCAAAAGATGAAGTGAGCAAAAAGTATGTTAAAAGAATACATCATGATGATCCCAATTGAAATAATTTATACATGTGAATAAAGAGAAAATTCTCTTTTACTATCAGCGCTGTGTGGGTTGCTTTATAGAAATTTAATTTACAAATACATGAAAATTCTGCACTTGGTGAAAGAAATGCATTTAAAACATAATTAAATAAGATATACTGCAGAGAAAAAGAGAACTATTGCACCCTCTTTGTTTAACTGTATCATAAATAAGAGGCTTAATATGGATAATGCAATACATCGAAATACAGTATTTTATTATGCAAATAAACTGGGGAATAGCCTAGTGTTCCTCTGTGTATGTTTTAGAGATGTTCTAGACCATATATGACATATGTGGTCCATATATATAACTTTGTTTTCATGTAGCAGTCTCCACCTGTGCAATATATCTCAAATGAACAACTCATTTTAGAAAATTAGTACAGTGGCTCCATTGCACATAATTGACTCATTTTTATATTCATGAGAAGTGAGACGTCGTCCAACCGCAGCCACAAAGGAGGATAGAGATGCTTTACATGAAAATCTAATAGGCAATTTACATTTAAATTTCTACTGTCTCTGTTACGAGTGGATTTAAAAGAGCAAGGGCCTGCTTTTAATGCCTTCATGCTGTCTCCATACCACCTCTTCATCTCCTCCTCTTCTACATCACCCTTTTCAACCCCCTGTGTCTCCCACAAGGGCTTTCATCCTCACCTTTAAGGGTACCCAATCAGCCGTGGGCTTGGTGTAGCTCCTATGGAGACTGCACAGAGGCAACCTGAACCCCAAACAAAGGCCGTTCATTAAAATATCTCCAGCAGAAAGCTCAGGGGTTCAAACTACTACATTAGCCTCTCTGCTAACACACGGCAGAGATCAAACCCCAGGTATACAACAGAGAGAGGCAGGTGCCTTCTTTTAAAAATCTGAGTACTCCAGCAAGGAGACTGTCAAGGCACACAGGGCCTCTGCATTCAGCGGCTGTTTGGGTCAGAACATTAATGAAGATGTTAGGTAAAGTGGGTGGATGAGCATCTGTTCTGAACAATGAGTGGGTGGCCAGATGTGACTTTGATGTCTGCCCATGTCATAGTGCAATCAAACAATTCCCGGTCCCCTTCATTAATATAACTACTAATGATAGCAGCTCACCTCAGTCTGTAGCCTTTTAGATGAACACTGGGGTATCACTAAGTACCAGCATGTTGAAAGGCTAGTGTGCAGTGTGAAGGTATGGCTGCCAGTTATATGAAAAATCTGTCATCATAGGGATGTAAGATGATGAGATGTCAAGGTATCAAAAGTAGTTGAGTGTGGCTAATTAGCTTTTTCAAATACAGGATTTTTAATATAGAGATCATCTAAAGGTCAATTGAAAAACTTTTCTTTTTGCTTGACATTGCCATTTTATTTGCTAAATTATAAACTATATGTTTGGAGTACTATGGTGCACATGAAAGCACTGCAATACAATCTAACTTTACATGGGATTTGGAACTATGGAACTATAATAATTGCTTACAACATTCTTTTCTCAAAGGTAGTTTCATCACATATTGTCCAATCTGCTAACAAAAGTTAATACTGATGTAAAAAGCAATACTTCTCTTTAAGAATGCAAATGATCAAGGATTAGTAACTCTGGATTAATTTCTTCCTTTGTGGACCGAGGCAGGCGAGGAAGAGTGGAGGGTGAAAAGCTACAGCTCCATAAAAATTCAACTTTACTGCATATAGAATTATACACCTTATGTGCATCATAAATGGTGGGTAATTCATCCATCCAGAAGTAATAAACCATGGAATATGGATAGCATATATTCTACCTAACAATATACTTCAGCGGGGAGGAAGTAAATATGGTAGTGTGATTTACAAAGTACACCCATAAATTATTGGAATATTTAACGAGTTAAACATTGCACGGTGTGATGCACTGGAGCTGTAGTGCACTGCGGTTGTCATTTGAAAGGATAATAGTGACTGTGGTATGGCATTATGAACATGTGACGCCTCGTGGACATGCTCTGCCACGAGGAGACACTGTGCACTGTATCATCCCCATTCTTAATAAAAGGCGATGGCGCCTTCTGAGCATAAGGAAAGTTATGGAAAATATCTCTCACCCAAGGACACAGCGCCAGATGTGCTAAGACTTATGGGAGCAATCATAGGTGGCCAAGGCTCTGGTGTGGGTCTTATTAAGTTAGGCTGCAACCCAGCACCTTCAACTTATTAAGCTGTCAAGAGTTGCAATGATTAAAACCAAAGAAAGGTCAGTCGCAGACCTTCAGCATTGTGCAGACCCTGATATTTGCTTTTAGGCCCCAGACCTAATGAAGACGTTTTACTTGATACATGCAAGGGGGGACTAAGAGAAATAGTTCTTTTGTAGCACCTTTTTTCAAGTTCCCTTATTCATCTTAGATGGCTTGTTAAAGTGTCCAATACTAGTATTTCCTCTTTCCCCACAACTCTATCCTTCTACTCTTTTTCTATCCTCCCAGGCTCTTTTGAAATTAATTTAATCCATGACAAAGAGGCAGATAAATAGAGAGAGATAGAGAGTAAAAGAAGAGGAGAATAAGTGAAGAAATCAGAACCATGGGTAACTGCGTGCTGTTTTGTACTATCCTAGTCTCTCTATTCAGCAGTTTTGCATAATATCAGCATGCGTGGGGATCAAAGGGAGTAGGTTAATGGGAAAGGGGCTAGGGGATAATTACAGGGAGGGGACAGGTCGGGGAGCGGTGGGTCCAGGTGGGGCCAGCCCTGCTAATATGCTCCCGTTATGCTGACAGCAGGATTCCAACGTCTGCTGTTGAAGATTAAAAAAAGGAAGGAGGAAAAAAAAAAACAATCTTGGGAGTTTATTGAGGACTGTCATGGGCGTCCCTCAGATGCTAGGCGATGGCCGCCGCTCACAGATTTATTCTCTTGTCATCGCTGATGATGCCATCCAGAGAGAAACTGGCAGATGCTGGGGGAAGGTATGGGGGAGAGAGAAAAGGGGAGAGGAGACACAGGGTCCGGCAGAGGGGTAGGGTTCAGGGATTACAGTCCCTGGGTGAAGAATCAATCACAGTGGAGCGAGGTGGGGTGATTTCATATGTAGTGTGTGGCAGGGATGGGGATGTGGGAATGATGTCGTCTTCAACAAGCGCCACTCAGTCACACCATTTCAATTTTAGTCCTCATGGAGGGATTTGGTGTGTCAGCTGTGTCATTCTCATCTCTTCCATGTCTGAACATCTCCCCCTCTCTTTCTATAAACATTACATATAGGTGCAACAGCTGTACCCACCTGTTCAGGTAGATATACACTCACCAACCACTTCATTAGGTGCACTTGTGCAATCTAATGCAAGCCAATACAATAGCTCTGCCATAAATTCTGATTTACAAATCCTAATATTTTGTCCCCTCATGTATGTTAATGGCGTGGACAAAATATTAGGAATATAATGCACTCCAGTACACCACCCCCACCGACTATGACCTCAATAAGAAAAAAAGTAGAATTATCACCTTCCTGACAATGAAACAAAAACAAACAAAAACTGAAAATGTAAATGCTTTGCAAATGTAGAGGTTATGGCAGAGCTGTTGTTATTGGATTGCATTAGATTGCACAGGTGTACCTAATGAAGTGGCTGGTGAGTGTAAATGTGACCATGCCAGCGGCCATACTATTAGTGTAGAGCCCTCATTCTGACATGCCTTTTACACCCTGTTAAATCTGTATCATTAGCAGTATACACAGATGAGGCTATAAATGATGGAGAAGGGCCAGTGAGAGAGAAATAAATGAAAAAAAAAGGACGATTGAGCAGAAAAAAGTGAATCTGTTTGAGATCAAAGCATGCCCTTGACTTCAGAGGGGGAAAAGAGAGATATGGAGTGAGAGACAGATCTGCCTGTTTTGGCAGCGCATTGAGTGGCAAATTATAAATGACATATGTAAAACTGAAGGGCCAGATAAAGTTCTGTTTGGTCTCTGAGGGTTTAAAGGAAGCTAGTTACCTAATTGTCTTGAGATGACAGAGGTTGAGTTTGTTAGATAACCAACCTTGGTGGGACTCACAGTTCTGTTTTTATTTATTTGTTTATTGCTAGAAAGACTGAACAACAGTATGTTGTCCAGAGGTGAATAAGTAGATAAACTGTGCTATTTTTACAATAGCAAGCAAAATTTAATGGGAGTAGATACTGTATTGTACTGTAGAGTTGTACAGGGTACATTAGCACCTACAAAAACCTTGAAAACAACTTTCTTTCCACTTCAGTGCACTGGCCAATATGTATATTTATTTTTGCCTAAGTGATAGTGGAAGATACTGTATGAAGACATTCGTGGCCTGTGATTGAATGAATAGTCAACCATGCATTAGGTATACAATTCAGTATGGTTTGTTTCAAACCATTGTGTGTAAATGATCTGCTTTTGAAGAATTTGTCTGTTTGACTTCAATTTCTCAATGTGGAAGAACTTCAAGGACGTTCTAGTGACACAAGGCTACTGGCAGAGCCACAGGTCTGAGATCAGCCTTTCCTACAGATACCATAACCATGGCCGTAATTACCTCAATGACAGACCTAGCCTCAGATCTGCTCCTGGGACCAACTTCCTGATCTATTCCTACCATGACTGCTGGCATAGTCTGTTTTAAACCTGCCCTCCTGTCCGAGCTATAGGCCCCCCAATGGTTTTAGTCACATGTCAGTCAGTCTAAACTCATTATCATATGTCCTCTAAACCTCAGACATCAGTGGGTGATGACTGTCTCAGTCGACCAGAAGACTGGAGGCTAAATGAGAGCTGTCTGCATTAGAAAAACCTGTTCCAACCTCTTGTCTCTCTGATGCCCTCCGTGGAATCCATGCCCTAAATAGTGATGTTTTACCTGGGGCCTCCTCCTCCCTCTTCTAACACCATACTCGTATCCCAGTAGAAAACAGAAAGTGTTTAAAATACCTAGGTGAGGGGGTGATCATGTAGACTTTACCAATGAGAAAAACAAGTCCAATTCACACAGTCAAATTGAACAGATTTAAAATGCAGACAATGAACATACACGTATGCATAGACAGAAACTTGTCGACACAGTTTAAAGAGGATCCTTACAAAACTGAATGTTTAGCTGTTCTTGCTCGGAGCTTACAGTATGCTGACTGTGCACTGATTCAATTCAAAGATTTCTGGCAGAAAAAAAGACTTAAACAGCCTGTAGCTATCCCAACAGGAGCAGTAAGTGAATAACAATGTGCTACTGAGAGCCTCTTTAGCATCACATCTATACTGCTGGCTAGCATTGTGCTTGGCTCTCTTCTCTCCTGTGTCGCAGTACACTGCTCCTAAAGAAAAAAAAATCTTATCTGTCTATCTTTGTGATCAGTTACATGCTCATTATGTTGGATCCATCAACATTTTGAAAAGCTTGAACACTCTTTTTTCCCTAATAGTTCCCAGGATACACTCAACTGCAGTTGAAAGCTCCAGTTACCTGAAACAAATTGCCTCAAGAAATCTGAACCACCGCTAGTCTACAAACGTAAAGAGAGAGACATACAAGAGCTTCAAAACATAAAAGCACACAATACTCCTGTGTTTTCAGCTTTTTTTTTTGAATTGTCCGCTTAAAAAAAAGAAATAAATAAAGAATAAAAAAGGAACCTTGTAGTCTGTGTGTGCATTCACGTAGAGTTTGCGCTTTGGGCAAAACGTTGTGTTTCACCACATCCCCCCCACATTCCCGCAGTATAAAAAGAGCTTTGACACAGCGGTAAGATAGAGTTTCACAGTGTGTTTGAGTGAATGTAATATGTTAAGATGTTACCAACATGGTTTCCATTACAGTAGAATAACAGATTCACATTTTGTAGAGATAAGCACTGAGGGGGCGTTCGGAGCATAGCCTGCTGTGACATACTGAGTATTTATGTCGACTGATGATGGGGGACAAAGAAAAAAAATCAACATGGATAGGCAAGGCCTAGTGTATGATATATGAGGGAGCCAGAAATAAAGTATTGACAGGAAAAGAGGAGCTTTTTAGTGTATATACATTAGCACAAAAGAAACCCTGAATTGACTAAATCCCATTTTTTAATCCTGAGGCAACAACAAAACACACAAGCACAAGCCGACCACCCTGTTATGCCGTACCAATGGGATATTTTTATCTTTACTGCCTCTCTCTCTCACTCTCTCCCTGTGTGTCTTTGTCTCTCTCTCTCTGGCCCTTTGGCCTGTGCCATTTGAGGGCTTATCGAAGGCTGTGAAGCCCAGGTTGGGTTTGGCTGCAGACTACTCCCCACTGGGATAAGAAGATGGAGGGTTTCTGCCAAGACCACTGCTTACATCGACCCAGAGAGCCTGTGCACACATAGATGTCTCAATCAGAGAGAGGCCAGCGCGCACACGCACACACACACACACACACACACACACACACACACACACACACACACACACACACACACACACACACACACACACACACACACACACACACACACGCTTTCTTTAACATGTAAGAATGATGTGTGGATCAAATCCAAATAATAAGTTTGGCAGAAGTTGACCAAAACCAATACAATAGTCAATTCAAGGTTTAGGATTTTCTTCAGGTAACAATGTGAAACCATTTTTACTGTGTAGCCTTGAGTATTTGTCAGGATATTGAAAATGTATTATCATCTTTTTCCATGAATATATCTTTTGTGGAGCATCAAATTCAGGTGGTCATAGAGGTGGTAAAACCAATCAAATATTCTCCAAGGTTGTTACAAAAGTTTGGCAGATGTAGCCTCTGCTGGAGAGAATAGCTGAGCAGAACAAAACAGATGAGAACAATAAAATACAGAGGATGAAAATACAGTGCAGACTGTAAGTATTTGGACAGTGACACATTTTTTTGTTGTTTTGGCTCTGTGCTCCAACACACTGGTTTTGAAATGAAACAATGACTCTGAGGTTAAAGTGCTGTCTTTCAGCTTTAATTTGAGGATGTTTACATCAATATCAAATGAACTTTGGGGGAATCGATGACTGCTTGAAATATATGACCCACAGACATCACCAATTCCTACACAGTTCATGTGATGTGGATGTAAACGCCCCAAAGTTAAATATTAATGTTGACAATCTAACCTCACTGTCATTGTTCATATCAAATCCAATACATTGGAGTACAGAGCCAGAACAACAAAAATGTGTCACTGTCCAAATACTAGACTGCACTACAGAAAAAGTAATTAAATAAAAAAGATCTCTAAGTTCATCATAAGTTCAGCAGAAGAGCGCCAGCAGAAAGATGAGTGGGGGGGATAAAAATAAAGATCCATTTCTTTTTTGTCTCTCCCCTTTCTTTCACCGCACCTTCTTCCCTCCCTTACTCCTCTCATTCTCCTCTTCACCTCCCCTGAACTTCCTTGCTGCTAGGTATTGCTAAAATGATTAGCTGCCAGCAATCAGCCCCTGGCCAAATCAGCTTTGAACTGGTCAGGGCAGACTTATCACATGACGGCCAGTCCCCCGGCTGGACTTGTGCTGTGCGTTGGCAGGTGAGACCTGCATTACAGCTTGCATAATTCCCCAGATGGGTGCGATGAGTTCACAGCAGCTTTAGCAGGAACCAAATTGTGGGGATTGCTGACATATAATCGTTTTAGAGGGGTGAGCGTGTGTGTGAGTGTGTGTGTGTGTAAGAGAGGGGAGACAGCCTCAATACAAATTGTGCTGTTCTTCGAATTCCCACACACACACGCACACACACACATCATGTATTTCATACACGTACACATTCATGAAGTGAATGATCTACTTTTGAATCACGCACACACACACACACATACACAGAGGTAAGGAAAAAACACAGAGGCAATAAAGGCTGTGGTGTCCGACTGTTGATCTCATCCCAGGTTCATCACTTTAAACAGGCTGAAACAGCAGGAGAAGGATCTGCTGCTGAGCAGAGACCCTCCCAATTAGGATGAGTCATGCACAATGGCAGGCCCTGCACACATACACATACACACACACTTGAGGAGACAGCCTGTCCTATCAGAGGTGAGCATGGCCCGGGCAGAGCAGTGCGATGATCAGGAGGAGGCTGATGGTAGATGTTGCTCTGCATGCATCCCCCCCTCCCCACCAACACACACACACACACATACTCGCACTCACACTTTTTTTCCACCTTTATTTTAGCACGTGGCTGTTTCTGTGGTCTAACACAAGGTTTTGACCGTAGACACCTACTCCCAGTGGGACCACTGAACTGAGCACCAACCTCACAGCCTGGTCTGATGTGTCAGTAAGCAAAATCACTACTAACTATGAATCTTCTCGCTCTGTGTCTCTTTGCCCCCCACACCTTTTCGTCTACCTCGGCTCTGCACCCCAAACACCCCTAGAGCAGCAGTCGACCGCGCTCTGCTCCTGCTATCATGTGCACCTTTTCCTTGTTTTTCCTCATTCTCTGACAGCTCCTCTACAGTAGGTAACATACACTTGAGAGAATGTAGAGAGGGAAGGGGAAAGACAGGGGAATAGTTGAATCTGGCATACAGAGTAACAATGTGTTGTCCTGTATAAAAGGAAAAAAAAGATGAGATAAAAATTAAGGGTGTAACTGTAGACAATCTTTAACTGTTATGGCCTAAAATATAATACATCATCCCTAATGATGTGTTTCAATAGACCAAAGCTTCTAATATGTGGAGGAAATGTTTCAAATTGCATCCCATCTCTACTTAGATTTTGCCTTTCTAGTTCCTAATGCCCAATGTCACATCAGTCTATGAGTGTGTGAGTCTTGTTTTGGCCTGCTGTCAGAATGAGTCTCCTGCTCAATAGACATATCCGTAGTGGCATATTGTTGGGCCTGGGGGGTCTTAGAGAGGAGGAAGTCCCTTTCAGTATTTAACCACTATTTTCACATCAAATGCACCCCTCTGCCTCTGTCCTCCTCCTCCTCTCTCTGTCTCTCTCCCATGCACACACACCTTCACACACATAGACGTGCGCGCACACCTGATCCTGACAATCATCATGCCACTACTGATCTGCACTCCGTTGAGGTCACGGTGGAATGACAGCTGTCACTGAGTCCCCATTACCCCCACACAGCAGGGAATTAAAGACAAACAAACCTGCGGCCATTGGAAGAGGTGGTGAAATTGTGTGTGTGTCTGAGTGTGTGTTTATTGTGTATGTCCTTGGGTGTGAGTTGGGGGGATGCCGTCATTCTCTTATGTTTGCAAGGAGTAATAAGGGCAGAACTCTGCTGTTTTTCCATTTCCTCTTATATGCTTCTTAGCTAGCATGATCGGTGCTGTAAAAATACTTCTATGAAGTCTTGTGCCATTTGTCTTTGAATGATTTCAAAGAAATCGGTTTGTCAAATGAGAAAATGTGCAGTCTAACATTAGAGCAAAAATTCTGTATCGTTTTAACAGGTTTTATAGAGCAATCAAAGCCCTACACATAGATTGACTATCCTGAACAAACTCTAAGAGGAACAAGAATTTGCTTCAGTTCAGCATACTAATAAAAGATTTCTCAAATTCTGCATGACACAGCCACCAAAGGACCATAACAAGCCATGTCCTATTTCTCTATCACGTAGATCTTAAAATCATCCAATTCCTCTGGTATTTACACTGGAAGTGTAATACATGGCCCATCCTTCCCTGTGACCTCACCTTCAGTTCATTACTCATTGCTGACGGCGAGGCCGCTCTGTAGTTTACATGTGTTCCACATCGTTTAGCATGCAGCCCAGGCACAGTGCCACTGTGGCTTTTAACCCCTGCTGGGGGGGTTGGGTTGGTCCATGGCCCCCTCAAGGGAGACCATCGCTTCAATGGTAATTTAAGTGTAAAATCTGGTCCCTGGGAAAAAGGTCATTGAATCTGCATAAGCCCCTTGAGCCAGGCTTAGGACCCTGTCGGCCTTCAAGACTTGCTCGTCTATTCCCTTTTCCTTCCATCTCTCACTCTCCCTCACTAGACTACAACCCCCCTCCCCCTCCAACCCCAACTTCCCCTTCTATCCAAGTCCTTTGGCTTCGCAGTTCCACTTGGTCCTTAATATTAAGTCTGTGAACAATACTTAGAGATGCAATGTAATTGGGGCCGGGAAAGGGAGACAGGATGAGAGCATTCATTGTTCTTCCTTGACTGCCCTCTGCATCCTAAGAGGGGACTCAACATTTGAGAGATCGATACTGAAGTCATGTATACTTCCCAAAAGCATGACATACATGCTCACATCCATGTTCACCACACATACTCAAACACAAAAACTCACACATATAACCACATGCATGCTGACTGGGTCCTCTCGTCCTCATGTAATGAATCCAGCCTACTTGCTGGCAGATGGGGAAAGTGCAGCTGAAACAAAACAATGTCAGTCATCTGTGGAACCACATATTAGATTGGAACTTCTGCTCAAATTGTGAGAGTATAAGCATATGTTGTTTTGTCTTTTTGATTAGGGTTAGTCTTCTTCTACTGTGTTGCTCCACTTCAACTGCTATGAAACTCTGAGGGGTAGCTTTTCTGTCAACAGATGGCGAAATTAGCTCGGGGCAAATGTGGTTCTTATCTACAAGCAAATATGAAGGCATGTAGAATGAAATACACTATCTGCAAATTAAACACCATACACTAAAACAGCGTGTATAGAGACACAAATATGCTCATGTAATTATGCACTTGTGGCACTAAGCAGAAAAAGCACAAACACTCACAAGAGCAATATGTTTCAACATTGCGTAGATTGCAACATTAACCAATATTTTTTACTTAAGTAGAAGCCCACAATAATGAAAAAGCTTTTTAATTATACAGAAACATATGTGCTCCTATTTAGTGAAAGCCAACAAGTCAGACACACATGAAGAAATAGAGGAAGCGAGGAAGAAATTAGGGGTGCTGTAACAGGAGGAAAGCAGTAAAGTAAAGCTGAACCTTAAGTATGAACTATCGTCCGTCACACCTCAGTTTCCTTCCATGCATGCAACACTTTCAAGAACTATGATAATCGTTGGGGCAGGGCAAGTCCGGATGGTGTTTTCAGAATCAAAATAGTGTCAGGCTTCATTTCCTCCTCCACTGCCACTTAACAAAGGGGTATTTTGAAGCCGTACAGGAGGCAGCCATGACAGTCCATCCCTGGAGCATTTTCCCCATATTTGAAAACATGTGGGAATGCTTTCTCTCAAACATAAAAGGATCAAGACTCTCTATATTCTAAAGGGAAACAGAGCTGCTGTGGCATAGTGTTAATTTTAACAACTTCTCCCTTTATTTGGTACAGCATTAACCTTGAGGCCGCTGGACCTCTTTTGAAGTGCTTTCTGTCTAGCATGAGAGTATCCAGAGTGAGGTCAGTAAGTATGTTATTAAGAGTTATTAATGGATAGTGGGCTCTGACTCTGAGTTATGACCCTTCAGTTTTTTCACAGAGCTCAGTTCAGTATACAGTATATTTGCATGGGTTAATATGACAGAGCACTATCTTGTATGCAATAAAAGGCTATTATTAGTCAGGAAATGATTCAATGAATATAGGTTTTGAGGCAAGATTTAAAAACAGAAGCAGTGCCAGATAACCTAATCCTAACTGGAAGACCGTTCCACAGCCTTGTTGCCAATTCAGCAAAAGCTCAGTCACCCTTTGATTTTAACTTGGTTTGAACTCCGACTGTGAGACAGCCAAAAGACCTAAACTGGCAAACCTGAGAGGGCTCTAAGCACAGTAGGGAATTAAAAGTTAGAGCTTAGATTAGATACATATTGCATTTTTTTCAGTGCAGACCAAACATATAAAAAATGTTTTACTATCCACATAATATAATACAACTTAAAGAAAATCATGTATTACGGTCACTGAGGTTTTGACATTAAATACTCACTGTGAAAATATCTACAAAGTATACTATGACTTCCACACCTTTCTTCACATGCTCTTTGAAAGTAAATAGAGCTTGGGACATAAACCACAGCACACAGAGGAGGATAAAACATTCTCCACCACCCAGAACTGGAGGGAAAAGTCAATGTGGGTGAGATCAATGGGACATTTGTAATGGATGACGATGGATCACTAGTTTAATATTACACCGGTGGCGGCGCTGGCCTCATGGTATCTCCAACGAATAAATGTTAACTTGTTATCTGTTCCTTAAAGAACACTGCTATTGTTTGTCTTCTCTCCCTCCAGCCCTACCCCACAATTGATTGGGCCTTTATTGAATTCTCAAACATTGCATGCAACAATTGATCACTCCAAATTAAATGTGCACTGGATGTTTCCTTTCATACCAACATCCTTGCATACCACAGGAACGTTAGATACTAAAGGCAAACCTTTCAAATGAATTCAGAATTTAATTTAGGTGTGATTTTTTCCTTCTCTCTTTCCTTCCATCTCCCTCTTTTACTTCCTCTCTTATTCTGTGCTGTTGTTGGCTTGACCTCTGCTCTCGACCCTTGACCCTTGACCCTGAGACATCTGACCAGTCACCACTCTGGGGGAACCAAATTAATAGAAGCTTTGCTCGTTAATTGCATAAGGGGCCAGCAAAGAGATTCATCTCCTCAGTCATTGCCATTGCTTTACTTTGACCCCCCTTCTTTGGTTTCCCAGAGGGCGTTTGGGGGCAGGCCCAGCTGTGCTTTTCCTATAACCCTCCCTGTGTTTGCTGTGTAATTATTCAGCATCAGCCCTTATTAATCAAGTCGATGCCCTTACGTTTTAAATGGAAATTGCGGGGATTAATACAAGCATTCATTTTGTCTAGGAAATCTTGATGGCTTTAGCCCACTAATCGAATTGGAATAAAGAGGCCACGGCAATGGGAGGGACTTGATTGAATTAAGGGAGAGGCAAAAGCACACATTATACTGTACTGCCAGCAGGGTCCTGAGCCTGACGCTAACATACACATACAAAAACAAAAAAAAAAACAACAAACAGATTGCAGAGCATAGCCCACCATGACACTTTGATGAGTCATTGCGCATAAGAGTATCATTTGGCCTCATTAGGATTGATGATTGTACATATTAATGCATTGATTATAGTGAATATTTCAATAAGTAATAATTAATATGCGGATTTGCTTTCACTGATAATTACGTTACCTTTTTCTCTTGCCACACACTTATGCAGTCAAACTAGTACATACAGCGCATGTGCATGCATGCTCTCACATGTAGATGTGCTGCCACTAATGGAGCAGGTGCCTGCAACATTCATTCCCATATACACATGTGCGCACTCACTCACTCACACATACACACAATAACAAACACATCACCATATTCATATCCCCACTCATAGGCTTATAAATAAATAACCCCCCTGTTCCTGTATTATATATTTACTTGGTTCTTTCTGTCATTAGGTTACACTCAGTCCCTCTGTCTCTCTCCCGCTCTCTCTTACTTTGTTGCAGCTCTCGGGTCAGCTCAAACTGCTGAGAGTCTGATCATGATGCCAATTATCCACTGGCTTCACTGCTGGATATATCACATCCACCTTGCACAGTGCAGTGCAGCTCCTACACAAACACGTGCACACACACAAACACATTGATACACTCCAGAGATACATGCACATGTATACAAATGTGCATCTAACAAAGTGACACTGAGGTGTGGGGGGGGGGGGGACAACAAAAAAAAAAAACCTAGGGCATGCAACCATGAAAAAGTATATCAGTCAATAATTGCATTGCTTTATCCATACTTATAGATCACTGATCATCACAGAAAAGAAAAAAGCAAAGACTTTCGGTTTAATCAGGTGAAAAAATGTTAACATACTGCCACAGCTTAAGTATCTAATCCTCTGTCCAATACAACAAATCCACCTTTTCTCTACCTCTTTACCATTCCACCTCTCTATCATCCCTCTTTTAACCATGTTTTCACTCCCTGCAACCCAGATTGACAGACAGATTAGATTGGACACAGTTGACGGCAGTGGAAGCAATCAGATCCTGTGTTTGGCAGAGGTTTTGTTTGTGTAAAATGACACACAGGCCTTGCTCTCTCTCTCCATAAGAGATGCCATTGGCACAATCTCACAGGGCGATTACTATCAGGCCTGGTGGAGGTGTTCCAACATGTCATTTGTCTGTCATTTGTTTGTCAACTGACGACAGCTCCATGTCTCTCCGGTGTATTTGTGTAGGTGTATGCCTGTGTTTGTGTGCATGTGTGTACTGGTAAAAATGCACATTGTTGTATATTTCCTCCCTGCAGCACCTCTCCTTCAGGTATCGTCTCCTCTATTTGATATGGCAGTGACATTTTTTGACAGCATGTAGATAGATAAGATTTGTTGCGCCTATGAGCCATCTAGGGATTAGAAATGCACACTCCTTTTGGCAGGCACTGTCTAGATAGCTTTCTCTTGGCAATGTGAGATTCAACCAAACAGCTCTTGTGATTGTGATCTATGTACTGCTCCTTAGTTTTGCATTGACTGTGGCAGGAAAAAAAGCCACACACCACTTACTGTGATTCTCTACACAGCTGTATGCATTTCCAATTAGAAGAATATGAAAGAGGATTTTTTTTCTTTTCTTCTACAGGAGTTGTATGTTTTCAGTGAGCAATAACTCAATTTTCAACTACATGCTTATTAATAAATCACATGTTCAGAACATATCTGAGCTCTGACAATTTCTATATTTTCCATCCTTGCAAGAAGAAATTATAAGTCAGTGCCACAGTTCAACAACAGCCTCACACAGCCTTCTTCAGTTCCAACACAGTGTCAAATCCTAACGATTTGTGTGTGTCAAAGTTCACACCGACCCAAAACAGAACATCTCTATGCCTGAAATTCTAGCTAATTGACATAGAATTACACTGACTGACCCATAGAAATACTAAACATCTCTTCAGCCCTTTTCCCTCTATTCAAACATACAAATGGGCAGCAGTGTTTTCTTGGCCCATCCCTACCGTATGAAGGTTTCAAGGCCTTTCTATTCATAGTGTATTGGCCGATGAACAGTTATCTCATAGCCTCTGTCAAATCAATCATGTCAGATTTGTTTAGATCCTGGCCCAGAGAAGGCTTGTGTGTTTATGTGAGCAGACTATCACAGCAAGGGATGAGGGATGTGCAGCAAAGAATCATGGCATTCACATATCCACAGAGAGCAGCTTATCAGTTGTGTTTGGCCCAAGTCTTTGATGCTGCTGAAGTACAAATGTTACCATGTGGCTGTTGAATAGAGAGAAAGCAAAGAATCATGTATTGCAAATCAGCTGCATTTCCACTACTTTACTTCCCTTGTGAGGAAAAGTGGGTTTTTTTCTATTTTTCCCCTTTTGTTTCCATCTTTCCTTCTACACGATGTACAAAACATTCAAGACAAAATATGACTGTGTAGCTCTTGTCTCTAACATATTATCTCATTCATATTAAAAACTGCCGAGCTTTGGTTCTCTTGGCTCTGGCATAGCTCAGCCTCAGACTCATTTTTCTCAAGGGGCTAGTTAACCCCCACATAATCTGGCATTCCAACAGACTCTTCACTCTCCTCCTCATCCTCCTCAATGACCGCCATCTCTGTAGCGGCCCTGAAACATTACCAAAAACCTCAGCGTCACTTGGCCTGATTTATGGTGTCATTAATGTCAGGCTATCAGTGGACATGAGCACATGAGACAACAGACGAGCCGCCCCAAAAAACAAATAGTTTTGATTAAAGTCAAGGACATTCCGTACAGCTTTTCTGTAGAAAGGCATTCATCACATTTGATGTTGACCCTCCCTCCCTCCCTGCTTTCCTCTCTCCCTCTGCCTGCCTGTCTATTTGGCGGTGGAGGTGATGGTAGAGGCTGTAAAAACCCAGGGCTGAGCTAACACAGATACAGACAGCTTATGTGAGGGGTTATACAAATCAGTGTGTAATACAAAGTTGAAACAGCAGTGAGTGGATTAATTCAACACTAAAGGGATTACAGTGTAGAGGTTTACACGGACAAACAGTGGGTCATAGATAGAGGGCTTGATTTTTACATGCCTCTTTTGAATCAGGTAGTCAACCACATAGTTTGTGTTGTCAATGTGCAGCAGAAGTCTATATTATATTACATGCTTCGACAACAAACTGCTCCTACATCATCATCTGTCCCCTGAGGTCAACATGTGCTATGTTGCTTGTTACACATACTACAACATTTTGAAGTCTGGCCTGTCAGCAGATACACAGTCCATGCCAGGCCTTTAATATGATGCTTGGAGAGCTATAGTAATGAGAAGATAACAGAAATTGAAATGCAGACATCGTTTACAGTTTCCTACACCAAACATCTGTTAAAGTGACGGGAGAAGGGTCGATGTGAGGAGGATTCCAGAGACGATGGGAAAAGCACTTCAATGCTGTTACTAACTTTTATCTCCCACCAAAAAGCTTCCCGTTTGTGTAAACAGATCCCAAAGAGTCTGCATAGCCTTTCCTCTTTCCTGCCTCTCTGGCCCGGCCACCCAGCCTGCAATACAGCCCACAGGACTCGACAATAACTCAAGAGGTCAAGGTTTAAGAGGAAAGTTAAAGATGAAATTATGAGAATTGAAAAAGTCCACAAACAAATTAGCTAAAGAGGGGAGAAGAAAACAAGGCTTGCTTAGTTACTGAGGTGGCGTGTAACTCGCAGGCTAAACAGACATCACAGCCTTAACTGAACCTGAGCCGAGTTATATCTATGCTTACCCTTATCTAATAAAAGAGAGACTTAAGTTGTATTATTCTAAAACCTAAGTGTGTTATTCTAAGGCTGGCTGTTTTTAAGTGTCATTTTGTCACGGCTTGGGAGGAAAAGTGTGATTTTAATCAGGGTAGCTTTAGGTGTTTTCCTGCACTCCAGATGTTCTGGGCCCCGCCTGAGAAAGCTTTTTTTTTTTTTTTGCTTTTATTTCTTCCCCTCCAACAGAGACATAAGTGGAGGGTTATTGTGCTCCTCTCAAGGTCTCTCTTAAATGTCTCTCCCACTCAAATATTTGGACAGTCACAAGAGGAGAGAAATGTATCAGGTGCAACTTCAAAAAAAAAAATGATGCTAGTTGTACGTGGGTGTGTAGATTCAGGGAAATTTTGAGCTTGCACATATGTCAGTACAATATGTTCACACACACACACAC
This sequence comes from Euthynnus affinis, assembly GCA_029490765.1. Taxonomy (NCBI): domain Eukaryota; kingdom Metazoa; phylum Chordata; class Actinopteri; order Scombriformes; family Scombridae; genus Euthynnus; species Euthynnus affinis. The sequence continues at coordinate 22,839,664 of CM055842.1, read as the reverse complement.
CTGCTCAAAAAGACAATAATATAAGATAATTCTAAGTACATGTTTACCTACATTTAGACAGTGAATGATTGAGTCTCTGATCAAAATAATAACATCATGACACTGATAGTACATTGTTGAGTATTTCCAGAGCATATTTCTCATCATAACCACAATGTTCTAATAATGTAAGTATTGGATGGTTGATATGAAGTTACAAAATGACACCACTGCTCAGAGGCCCCTCTCTATGAAAAAATGTGAGCGCGCGTGCATTCATATGTGTGTGTCTGTGTACGTTTAGGTCTGCCCCTGATTTAACCAGCCCCACATGTGACACTCAAAGAGGGTCTGATCCCCTCACCCCTGCTGGGACCCATACACCCCTGGTTCTCATTGACTTTGGTTTCATGCTTGCAGGGCAAATGCAAAATGGCAATAGAAAAAAGAAGAGAGAGAAAAAAAAACAGAGAAAAAGAAAATAAACATAAAACAGAGCATAATACAGAAAAATTCAAGCCATGTGGTTCTCTTGCAAGTAAACAACAAGCAGCCCTGGATGGAAAAAAGAGGCATCCCAGGGTTTTAATCCTGCAAGTGATGTGTGTCTGAAAATGTTGCTACCCCTGTGAGGAACTGGAGACTAAAACATTTAGGAGAAGTTATGCTGACTCCAAGAGAAAATAATGAGTCCCAATGGTCCATCACAGGTCCACGGTGCTAAAAATATTTCTTCTTGTTTTTTGATTTAAAAAAAAAACAAAAAAAAAACAGGCTTCAAAAAGGCATGAAACTGTTTAGTGTAAAGGGGCATTTACAATGACCATAGTCACCAACATTATATTCCCTTGGAAGTCATCCATATCTATTAGATTTGGCTGGTTGTACTTAGATCCTGAGTGAAAGACTTGGCTGTGATTCAGTCAGAAATGTGTACTAGCCACCAGCCACCAAAGCAGTGGCATAAATCTTGAGATCAGCCTGTATTGATAGGGCCTTGGCTACCGATTTGGTAACACGTGTGCATATCCATTTCCCTGACAGAGACTGATTGCACATGACTGGGGAGGTAATAGAATTGTCTTTAAGGGGCCGGACGTCATTTATTACAAGCAGAAGGTAGGCTACACCTGCGGTGTGTCCCATTACTCCAAATATCATTCCTCCTCTTCTCAAGTACATCCTCCTTTCTTTCGTGACTTATGGCATATTGCAGAAGAGGTCAAATATCTTGCTATAGTGGTAGAAAATTAGGGTATCACATGTACATTTCAAGTCTGTGTAAATCCAGGAACATCTGATGGAAAATATAATTTGTCAAGAAGTAATATAAATCAATCAATTACATTTGAATACTTATGCATTCAATTGGCTGGTAATTACAGTGCCATTATAATTATACTCACTAATGAAGAACTTATAGACCCGTTTGAAATGTACTAAGATATACCCTACCAGATCATTCAATTATTAACTAGAAAAAGTAAAATTTCCTAAGAAATTTTAGGTGTGCAGGCAACCTGACAGGGCCGCTCCCCAAAGCACACGCCACAGCAGGTGAGTCTCAGGCTAAAAGGCAGAGGTAAGTCAGAAGTCAAAGCCTTCCCTAAATAACCAGAAGGGGGAGTAATCAAACAAACTGCAGCTCTCACAATAATAAAAAGAAGTATTACGCAAGCTGTGATGGCCCCAGGGCTGCTGCCAGGACTTGTGTATGTTGTGTGTGTTGCTGTGTTGTGTTGTCTTTCATTGTTGCTGGTTCCTGGTTCATTGGAGCTAGAGGTCATCAAAGAATTTGAGGCAGCTGGCTACTATCTCTAGGTTTCATAAAACTCATCTCATTCTGGTAGTCTGGTGGCTCCCTTTTCCCTGGTACCAAGTCATGTTATGTTGGAGTTCTTTTGATTTTCTGTACAGTTTATTTGGCATTATCTTAGTTAACCTGTTAGCATGTCTGCCAGGTTAATTTGTTAGAACCAACATTTGTTACATTTGTTAAACTAAATTAATCTCTGTTAAATAAAATTCCTTCCTTTTAGTTAATCCCACCCATGTGCCTCCTTTGTTTGCTATGGTCTCAGAGCCTGGCCATCACAAATTGGGAGCTTGTACAATTCAAGAATTAGGTTGTTAGCAGTGTTTAATTGATGAAATTGTTTGACAACTTTTTCTTGTTATTGTGGAGTGCTTTGTACCTTTTATGCCAGCTGGAGGATGACATAGTTTGAGTGAGTTTAGTGACGTCATTATCGGGGATTCCCCTTTTTTTCCACGCTTGCTTTGGAAGCTTGAGTACAGATTTGGGGGATTGTTTTCTCTTGCTCATCTGGTGCTGTAGGGTCATGGGTAAGTTTTGACCTTTTTTGCTGTGCAAATGTACCTGTCGGGCTGACTCCCCTGTAAGAATAGCTAATTTCCCCTTGCTTAAGAATGTAGATGTAGTGTGGAGTGAAAGTGGTTGGAACAGTTGTTTCTGGAGTGCATCCATGGTTTTGGAAGGGTTGCCAGCTTTCTGGTTGCTTTGCCACACTATTGGGTTTTAGTACATAAGTACCCGCCGTTAGCAGCTCCTGAAGACTATGGTTGAGTTATTTAGATCGGGATAAGCAGTTAGAGGGGATGCTCAATTTAGTAATATTGTGAATGCCATTGGAGAAAGAGAAGGAATTGGAGTTGGAAAGGGTACGACAGCAAGCAGACAAAGCACTGGCAATGGAAAAAATGAGGCAGCAAATGGAAAGGACTAAATTGGACTTAGAAAGCGAGAGACTGAGTTTAATTAAGGAAGGTAATTGTGTGACATGTCAGAGTGAAGAGTCTGCTCGAGGCAGTGATGATTCTTGTGATATTTTGAGTAGTTTACGCTCGGTGCCTAAATTTAATGAGAAAGGGGTCGAAACTTTTTTCACTTTGAATGCGTTGCAGATGCAAGGGGCAGGGTTGAGTTGGATTACGGAGTACATAGTTTTGTTGCAGTGTGTGTTGACTGGGCACACTCAAGAGGCTTTTTTCATCATAACCACAAGTAACAATAGCAATTATGAAAAGGTTACCACCAGTGGTTTAGAAATTAGAAAAAGGAGGATAAACCATATCTTGACTTTACCTGTGATTTGGGGACTCACTTTAGTCGCTGGTGTTCTGCGTCAAATGTTAAAGATTTAGATGATTTGTATGTCCTGAATGTGCTTGAGCAGCGAATGGCAAAGAACATAAGTGAACGAAAAGTGAAGACAGCAGCGGAGGCTGGTGCGCTGGCAGATATCCGTCATCTATTGCCCCACAGAGGTAGCAGTGGGGACCCCCTGGCCACCCCAGCTCCCTGGCCATTTTCTCTAACACTGTGCTGGTATAAAACAAGAAAAAGAGAGGGGGGTTCGTAGGCATTTAGGATCCTAATGGCCTGAGGGTAGACTCATCCTGAGGCCCTCATTGGTGGTGTATCTGGTACCTTCTTCCTGAATGCAGCAGGGAGAAAAGGCCATCCAGGTGGTTGGGATCTTTAACGATTCTCCTAGCCTTATTCTTACAATGCCTGGTGTAAATGTATTTAGGCAGGGTAGAGCACCACCTATTGTATGTTCAGCTGGACAAACCAATCTTTGCAGGTCCTTGCGGTCCTGCTCAGGTTGTTTCCTTACCAGGCAGTAATGTTCCCCATCAGGATGCTCTTGATGGTGCAGGAGTAGAAATTCCTCAGTATTTTAGAGGATACCTGGAATTTCATTAAATATCTGTCTATGTCTCTGCCTCGCTTTTCTCACCACTGAGTCAGGAACCAGCACCCAGGTCAGGCCCTTGGACACCAAGATATTTAAAGCTGACTACACCAAGGATGTGTTGATATTAAGGGGGGCATAGTTCCTTCCCTGCTTCTTCCAAAGTCCACTATCAGCTCCTTAGTCTTCCAGACATTCAGGCATAGGTTTTTGTCCTGACACCAGCAGGTCAGGTCCTCTACTTTCTTCAGGTAGGCCTTTTCATTGTTATCTGTTATCAGGCCCCCAACAGCTGTGTTGTCAGCAAACTTGACAATGATGTTGAAATAAAAAGTGGCTACATAATCGTGTGGGTGCAGGGATCAGAGCAGGGGTGCTCCTGTGTTAAGGATGAGGGTAGCCTGGTCTTGCGCATCTCTCATGATGAGTCGAGGCCCATGGCCCACCTTACTAGTCTTTTGACCACTCAAAGCGCTTTACACTATATGCCATAACCACCCATTCACACACACATTCATGCACCTGTGGCAGAGGCTGCCATGCAAGGTGCCAACTTGCTCATCATGAGTTTCTGATCATTCACGTACACATTCACACACCAATGGCACAGCCTTCGGGAGCAATTTGGGGTTCAGTATCTTTGCAAGGACACTTCAAAAAGCACACTTGAGGAGCTAGGGATTGAACTGCTGATCTTCTGATTAGTGGACGACCCACTCTACCTCCTGAACCACAGCTGCTCAGCTGTCCATAGTAGGGGATGCAAAACCGATAAAACAGCAATTTTATCAAGTCAGTCCAGAGAACTGCAAATTTTTGGATTCTGAAATTGATTATATGTTGAAAAATGGCATTGTTTAACTGTCCTCATCAAACTTGGAATTGCCTTGTTTGCTTGCTCAAAAATCAGATAATACCCCTTGGTTTTGCTCAGTTTTTAGGAAGGTCAACAGCATCACTAAACCCGAATCATACCCTCTACCTCAAATGGATGACGGCATCAGCCAGGTTGGTGCTGCAAAGTTCATCAGCAAATTTCGATCTCTTAAAAGGTTATTGGCAGGTCCCTTTGTCTCAGAGGGCACAAGAAACTGCAGCTTTCATCACTCCAACTGGGCTGTATTCATATTCACTCATGCCTTTCGAGTTGCATAACGCACTTGCAAGTCGTTGCCAATTTGGAAGGCTGTGCTGTATATTTCAATGATGTAATTTACTCGATGCTTGGTCTTCCCACATGTAGTGTGTAAAAGCTCTTAGCTGAAAAGTGGTTAGCTCTTAGCTAACCACTTAGCTGAGGCAGGCTTGACTGTAAACTTGGTGAAGTGTGAGTTTGTTCGATCAACAGTGACATACCTTGATCAGCATGTTGGGCAGGGCGGAGTGCATCCCCTACATGAGAAAGTGCAGGCAATTGACCAATATCCACCACCAGATTTTTGGGTTTGGTTGAGTTTCTGTAGAAAATTTTCAACTGTTGTAGCACCGTTGACGGACCTTCTAATGGGTCTGTCTACTCGTTTTGAAAGAGTGAAGGTGATCGTCTTTGATGCTTCTGTGCTGGCTGCCCCACACATGGGTAAAGCTTTTAAACTGCAGGTTGATGCCAGACACGTTGGCACAGGTGAGGTATTACTGCAGAAGGATTATTTTGGTATTGACAGACCTGAGTTTCTTCTCAAAAAACTTTAACAGGCATTAGGTAAACTTTTCGGTAATAGAAAGGAAGCTTTAGCTTTTATTTGGTCTCTGCAGCAGAAATGAATGTGGGTTCAGGGCCTGTGTTAGTCTGAATCAGAGGCTTATTAGATGGTCCTTGTTTCTCCAGCCTTAGTCTTTGGACATACGTCATCTTAAAGGAAAGGACAATATAGTTGCAGATGCTTTGTCCAGAGCCCTGTTCCAGTAATTGTTGTTCAATATTTCTTCATTTTTTATGTCTCCATCTCTCTCTTAAATTGCTTCAAGGGGCATGTTGCTGAGATGGGATGTGAAGCCACAAGATGAGGGAAAGAAATGTGAGCAAGTGCTAAGGTGACTTTGTATTTTGAATGTATATTAAAGGGGACCTATTATGCTAATTTCCGTCTCTATATTTTTATTCTGGGACAATGCATGATTCAGAGATCAAAAGCTCATTTATTTTATACTGGCCATTCATGCAGACCCTCAGTTCAGCCTCTGTCTCTTAACAGGCAGTCTTAGCTTAAGAGAACCCCACACTGTTCTGATTAGCTATCTTTCTGGAGGCCTGCCAAGAGGCAGCCATATCAGAGCTGTATTAGGTTACCGCCGATGCAAACCATCATTTCCTGCTTTATTGCTGCATATTCAAAGCTTTTAAATGACTAAATGATGGGAGCAGTTAGCAGTGCTAAAAACAGTTGACATAACAAGATATGGAGAAATTTGGAGTTCTTCGCTCAGTGGATCAGTTGGATCAGAAATAATGCAGAGAGGGATAGTACAAGCCAGCACACCTCCAACAGATAAACAACTTATTTGACTTCGCTGTGCTATGTGTTGAGTCATGGCTTGGATGACTATCCCCAAAACAGTGGAAAAGCAGTATAATTTTAGTGGAGTGCAGTAAAAGTAGATGGAGTAGATGACCATATAAAGAAATCTGTCATGAAAGTCCAAGTTTCAGTTGCTGCTAATTCTACTGTCTGACAGCAGAGAGCCAACAGAAATTGTATAGAAAATAAGTTGAAGTGAATTTTCACCAAGGAATGAATTATGTTATTGTTTGGAATATGTTCTACAAGACTCCAACAATTGTCCTCCCGAGATAAGCCAAATACCTGAAATTTAATGTCAACTTATTGAATAAAAGCTCCTTTTATTTCATTTACACAAAATTCTTTATCCATTGAGTTATCATCATTAATACTGACGTGCAGTGAGTCCCAATTTCCCCCTGCTCTCATCATCCTCTGTCTTTTTCTCCTCCATTCTTTCCTTTCCTTATCGCCTCAAAGTTTCTTACCGAGAGGAAAGCAGCAGTAATAAAGTCTTGGAATATACCCCAGGGAACTTATTACGTCAAGAGAACTAACAACACAATGTTTCCTGCATTCTGTCTACCTGTTGGGCTGTCTGCCATTGATCTGGGTGGCAGGTGTCAATATAGGAAAAGAAGGCAAGAAATCATTATTGTCATAAAACTGCGTTGTACTGTTGCTGTTGCAACGTGCGCATGTACAAGACTGACATCTGCTAAGCTGTGATTTTAATTCATGACAAAAAAGCTAAAAAAAAATGTTGCTTATTAGAAATTGGAAGATACAAAAGACACAATGACTTCTGGTCACTCCACTCAACAGACAGAATAGCAAAATTATTCAAATTTTATGTCTAAAACATAAATCAGTGGTTAATATGAGAAATCAAATGATGTGAAAATTTCAATACTTTTGGTCTCGAGCCAATCCTAAGGGTAAAAGTTTGAACAGGATAGTCATATCCCACAGAATAATCCACGAATACAGAGTGTGCATGTTCTGCAGCTCTATGCCCCCCTGAAAATTACCCCCATTGCTTGCTAAGCTATCAACATAAAAAATGCAAATCCAGGTAACATGTCTTCTTTTATTCCTTGTTCCATGTGGTACACCCCCATTATTACACTACTGACATTCCCTTCTTGTCCTTATATCAACATCTTACAGTCTATTAGCCAAAGCTTCTGGGGACAATAGCGCCAGGCGACATTCGCTGCATTTTACTATACATGTGTATCTCTTTGAATACTTACTGTAACTCCTTCAATGTAGAGACAGATGAATTCATGAATAGAGTAAGAAAAATATGAACCTCAATTCTCTTCTTTTGATTTCTGGGATGAGTTCCAAGTTGAGCAAAGCAAACATGAGGGAGGTGCTAAAAGTAGTAAAATTGAAAGAATTTTTTACTGATCAGATACTCTCATGATGTGTGAGCTTTCAAGGTCCAGTGTCTGTCTGCTGTAAATGAACAGATTAAACCCTTTCTATCTGCACTATTTAAGTCATCCATAAATGGAAACGAACATGAAAGCTCCCACATCTATTGATTAGCATCTTCCTCTTAGAGGTTATTATATAAAAGAGACCTGCACTTTAAATTTCAAGGTTGACAATTAAAACATCACCAACCATTTCAATGATGAGACATCATTGCTGCTCAGCTCATTTACACTACTTTCAATCTATCCTCTCCTGGTAGTGTATAATTATGTTCAGTGCATGTTGAATAAAAAACATAATACCCTTCTGAAACCACTGGGGGTGCTTTGAGATAGACAGTATTGCAGCAGTAAAACACAAAAGTCACATACAGGCACACATACAATGCCACAGTGACCACTCTGAGGCTATTTCTTTCTTAATAATGCTTTGTCTTTAAGGGGTTGGGAGGACAGGAGGTCACATGGGGTCAGACTGAGACAAGGTCAGCCTACTCATCAGAGTTGTGTAAGGAAGTCTGGAGCCAATGTCAGTCCAAATCATATCTTCTAGACGCAGACAGGAAAGCAACACTGTGTGTGTGCCCACAGACCTGTGTGTAATTGTTTGTACAGTATGTATTATCTGAGCAGCTGCACGCTCTGTAACTCTCCTCTATTTCTCATCTTATACACGCATCTACCTGTCTGTCTCTCTCCGACTTGACAGTCACATGTTAATTCTTTAATCCATCAGCTCACTAATAGTAACGACAAATACCTGTCCCTACCACCAAACAGGGAGGAGGTAGAGATGGGAGATGGTTGCTGCGAGTAGTAGTCAAACACATGGTTGAACACACATATACACCCACGCACACACATTCTCCTAATTACTCAGGTCAGTGGCTCAGTGCAAGAACACACACCCCAATCTGCCTTTTCCTCCTCTCTGCACTGACACTGAGGCTCCTGGCTATGCCCTTAAAATACACTAACTTTGTGTTCCTGTCCTGTCTCGTTTGGCTACTGGGGACCCAAACAAATCTCTATTTTTGGAATGTCATTCAAGAAGGGTAGAAGGGGAGAGAGACTTATTCAGAGAAGTTACCTATGCTGTGCTGTGTGATACTGTGCGGTCAGACCAGTCAGTGTCTGTAGCTTCAATAATTGTGATTTATATCCCAGCCTTTGGTAGCATGTGTGTGTTGCAAAGTCCTGGCACCACATTGATGTGTGACATACTTTGTGTGCTTTGTGTGACCTGACCTGTCCACAACATACTGACATTCAGATACCTCTCTGTTGATCTGCAGCTGCAGCACACAAACTCAAAAAATACAAATGTGTGTATCTCTGCATTTGTCATATATGTGACGCACACTGAGATATCAAACAAACCTTTAAGAGCAAGAAGGTAGAGATGGAAGCTTCTATCAACTCAAACGTATTGTAGAAGTACACCAGAAAGAAACTAGGGCATCAGATGCCCCTGTTCTTTGATACAGACAGTGGTGGTACTAACTTTTTCCCTGTGTTGATTCTGTCCTTGCTGCAGGATGCCTGAGATAAGAGTGTTGTATTCTCAGAGGACGACCATTTTAGCTAGTCTAAACCTTTGGGCCTTGAGTAGAACAATGAGTCTAATGACCAGGAGGATGGAAATAGGAGAGGGAGCTGGACAAATATTAGACTATATTTTTTTTCATATACTATATTTTTAAAAACTCACTGTGATTTTGTTTGGTATGCAATGCTTAATGTTTTGAGGAAGTGCAATGATGGACAATTTCGACATATATATATTGAAATAAATTACCCAGTGCTAAACTAAACTAAAACCAAACAGATAATGTATTATTAAAAATATAGTGTCCTCTTGGGTATCAACAAAAACCCATTTAATATAAAATCATCTCCACATTAGGACACAGTTCAAACTTGGGCAGTGTGGACTGTGACATACAATGATGCATGTGAGAGTTTGTGTGTTTCTCAATCAAAGGCAACATCCAGGGCTGAAAAATGAAACAAATGCAAAAGTGCCAAAAACTGCAGTTCCTTGAATGGCTACTTGAGGCTGGCTCCAAAAGTGACTCAATCTCAAGCAGTAACCTCTTGGGCTGTACAATGAAGCCAAAGCGGAAGTGCCAAAAACAGTTCCTCGAATGGCCACTTGAGGCTGGCTACAAAAGTGAGTCATTTCCCATAGACCCCCATGTTAAAATGCCCAACTTTACACCAGAAATAAACATGTTTACAGCCCGGTACAAAAAAAAACCTTAAGCCATAAAGCATAATAATGGACATGGCTGCTTTGAGTGACAGGTCCGCCAGTCGCTAGATGGCTTGTTTCAACCATTCGGCCCGCCTCTTTGCCCATTTTGATTGTTAGGCAGCATCACGCACTGCCAACATGGTGATGGCCAGAGTGGCTAACTTTGAGCTTCAAAACCGCTCTTCAGAAACTATGTTTAAATGACCCAATTTACAGCATAAATAAACATGCCTGCTACAAAAAACAGTTTTGGTCTTTATAGCTAATTTCCCCTTTCATGACAACTGTACAGAGGGTGAATTTTTTTAAAAACTTTTTTAACTGAATTTTGGTGGCACGGTTACCCTTTTGTTATAAACTTTAGAAAACAGATTATCCCTTTAAGTAAGTACCAGAAAAAAGTGTCTCCATCGCTATTTGAAGATGCACTAACTTTAAAATTGTTAAGATTTTTTAAAAATCAAATCCTTATGTAAATCATCTTGTATAGTACAGCAACAGTGCGAAGAGATGTGTTGTATTAAGAGGAAGTAGAATTTCTGACAATAATATCATATATTATTATCTGTAGGAAAGGCATTAAAAATACTTAACCTACTGTATTCAAGCTTTGATGCAGAAAGCAGATCCAGAGTTTATTCAGGGCATAATGTATACACTTGGAAAACACAGACACTGAGAACCACCCCTTTTATCCAAGTACTAGCACGACAAAACATGCACCTGAATCAAATGAGGGGGATTATGCATCTTATCTACCTGCAGCACATAAGAACGACAGGCCAAAAGACACATGACATATATGGCAGGAGAGGGAGGTAAGGCTGATTGATCCCCTCTTCATCTCTAAAACGACTGTTTTCCTCTGACAACATTCGAGGAAGACAACACTCAAACTTGTACAAAGCTCTGTCTCCTCACCTTGCATAAACAGCTTTAGGAGTAAAGAAGGGACAAGAAAAGGTGTTAGGAATGTGACACAAACTATGTATGCAAGCACACATGCACACAGGCACGCACAAAAACACACACCCCATACCCCTGCATACCCCTTTGTAGATCTGATTGAATACAGAATCAAAACAAGACGGTTTTTTAAAATGGTGTCTCTCAGACAGTACTCTCTACATCACAAGGAGGGAGGCAACACAACAAGAAAGGAAAAGCTAAATTGAGTTTGAGTCCAAGGTCAGTGTGTAGCTGTCTGAACAAAAGTCGGAGATCTCCCAAAAAATATCTATCAACTTAGGGAGAAGGCGCCCTTGTCCCGACCCCTGCAGAGTTGCTGGAAAGATGGTTTCCTGTAAAAAGTTTATCCGAGGGTATGGAAGATTAACGAGCGTGTTTTCATTGGCTGCTCTCTAGTCGTCTTGCAGTACTTAGAGGTGATAAGATCAGAATATTTATCGAGCCTCTTCTTCAGGTCATTTGCTATGTTAATTTTATGAGCTTGATGTTGCCTTTGTTTCGCGGTCATGTGTTATTCCTCCTGAACCCTGGAGCAGGGGGAAGAAAGGCAGATTTGTACTTAGCATGCAGTGTCTTCAAATTAGTCACCCATACATAATTATTTATGCTGTGCGGGGGGGGGGGGGGGGGGGGGGGGTGCGCAGTGGAACAACTAATTCCACTTGCTCCGTGTGAAAATTAAAATCTATTACTTTTCAATCAGATCAGCCTCTTGTTTTCACACCTTGCTTTATTTGTTTGGGATAATGTATTGTTATGTGTTCCTTTCCTGATTTATCATGGCAGAGAGGAGTTGTGGATTGTGGGTTTTAGGCTAAGATAAGTATTCCAACTGGATTAACACTGGCCAACAATATGATTCACAACACATTCATCGCTGTTATCATTACAAAAATATTCATCGATATGGGAGATTGCTATCTTACATTTTTGTTAACTCTGTACATGTTAGGGTGACTGAATATTTATAGGTTATGCTGTATCTTTTTCAGACCACTGTCAAGTTCATTAAGTGATTGAGCTGAATGGATTGAAGCCCATCAACCTCTGGCAGACGCATATGATCATAAATCAAACAGGGAGGGTCAGGACATCAGGACAGGTCCAGAGGCATAAGCCAGAACATTGCAACTATGACCTCATCGCATATCCCCATGAAATATCCATAAAAAGCAAACATTTAGCCAAAGATGATATGATGATGTGAACTCCGATGTATGCGGGTAACTATTACATTGATGAAGCTGTCTGTGTGAGAGAGAATCCCCCTTCCATGACATCGGTGGGTTATTCATGTGAGATTACATGAATCTTTCAAACTGTTTTAAATCACTCTCTGCCTCCCCTCCTTCTCTCTCTCTATCCGCAAGCACTCACCATTAATGCCTATATCAACCGCAGGAGCCAATTGTTAAAGAGGGGTTCTAAGTGCGCAGCCCAATCGATATTGATAATGTTGAAAATGTGGTACGAAAGAGAGCAAGAGTGGGGGAGAAAGAGAGAAAAAAAAAGAGAGGGAGACATAAATCTGCACGCAGTGAATAGGGGAGAGCAGCTGCGGTGGCCTCTGAGTTGTCCCCTTCACCTCTTTGGAATCATCATCAGCACTAATCAGGCCCCTGCTAAAGAAAATGGTCCAGCTTGATTTACACTTACTACCTTCTGCTGTGTAACAGAGAGAGGCAGAGAGAGAGAGAGAAAAAAGAGAAATAGAGAGAAAAAAGATGCACAGAAAAGAGACAAAAAAGGACAAGTGAGAGAATGAAGGAAAAAAAAACACGAGTTGCAGGGCACTAATAATAGCAGACATATAAATGCGGAGAGCCACATTCCTTCAAGGTCAATCTCAGGTGAAGCAAAAGGTTGTATAAAGGTCACACTGGATGAGGGTCATGTAGGCCTCAATGAGAGTCAATAACACCTCCCAGTCTGCTGTAGACGTGTGGGGGTCGCCCCTGCTCTCACATCAATTCGCTAGGCATGGACCACGGCAATAAAAGAGATGGAGAGAGACTTAGCCAGAGAGAAAGGGTGAGAAAAAAGAAAATGTACAGGCAGATTGTGAAACAGCTCGCCTTTCAACTACTAACTGCTTTTCATGTAAATGTCTTGGACTGACACTTCTTACACATCCCAGCCCCTACCCTCTCCAACCCCCCCACGCGCACACGCACACACACACACACACACACATACACACACACTCCCTCTCGCTCCATCTCTTTTACTCCAGTATACTCTCTGTCAGCAGAAGAATAAAAGAGAGGGGAAGGCGAGGGAAGGGGCAGGAGGAGAGAGTGAGAAGGGAGTGAAGGAGGAGGGAGGAGAAAAAAAAAACAGAAACAGGAGAAATCAGACTCTCGCCGGGGTTGGCGAAAGGTCAGTCCTGACAGGCTCGGAGGTTAAACTGCCGAGTTAAAATACTGTTCATTATCCTCTGCAGCCTCTTCCCAAATTCCCTTCTTTTGTGTCACAGTCAGTGCCCAGCATCAATGTTCCCCACCCTAGGATTTATTAGACATTGTTGAGCAGCGAGAAAGGGGACCTTTTCTGTACAATAGTAGCAGTGATCCTATGGCAAGGACAATACTGCTGCCAACACAATTACAGAGCCTGGCTTGAGTTATAAGGGTTGTAGGACTGACACTGTGTTGTGCGTGTGTATATATGTGTGTGTGTACGTGTGTGTCTGTTTTTTCTTGTTTACAAGTACAGTATGATGATAAATAAAACCAGCATGTGGTACATTAAAACTACATTTTGTTTATGTTGACCTAATCTGCAAAAAGCATACAGAAAATTAATACAAAAAATAATTTACATAAATTTCTGCATATTTAAAGCAACCTTATTCCAGTGCAGGAAATTTAATTAGTACACATGAAGAGAACAAAGCAGGGGAATATCCATAACACGAATTAGGCTGGATCACATCATTCATTACTCACCAGAGAGCAATGAGATGTGACACATGGCAACAGAACCCTGCCTGAACCGGACAAATTAAAAACACTAGTAATTAGCGCTATGCAAAACATGTTGTAAGTTTATTACCTGATTTATGTGGCTTACTGTTTATAAGGGCACAGTGAGCTGGCTATTCGTCTTCTGCCTAGCATGCTTAAGATTCAGAATGGGTTTAAATGATTTATTAAATGAATAAACAAATAAATCACCTCACACCTAATTTCCCTAATGATATTAGAAATGACTAACTGTACAAATTGTGCAAAATATAAGCTACTATTAACCTGGAGCACCTTTCATTTCAGGGGTTCAAAACGTCCATCCATTTTCATTTGTGCAAAAGCAAAAACAAAAACGTGATTAAATATTTGACTCCTGACATGGATTCCACAAATAAAACACTCCACTCTCTCTTTGCTTAATAAAAGAGGGTCATACACCCAGTGTTGTCAGCAATACGTCAAAGCCGCCCTACAGAACAGCCACTTTCCATGTGAGCCAGCAAGAAGTTTACTCCAACAAAACAAACCAACTAAAGCCTGCACGCACCCCCCACCTCCCCCCCTCAACTCCAAACTTTCTTCTTCTTCTTTTTTCTTCTACAGTGCTGCGTTCTGAATCACCCCGACCACCGTCTGTATTGTATATTTCTATTTAAAGAGACATATTGTTTTCATCTTTTGCCCCTCTACTCCCTAGGGGAATGAGGGAAATATAAAAAGCTAGACTTTAAATAACAAGAGACTGCCATCAGTTCCCCTGCTAGTCCACACATTAGCCTCGTCTGTGAGTGAGCGTCTGACACCTACTAAAATGTTTCAGCTCTATGTGCGTATAAGAGCATAAATAATTCAAAATTAATCCCCGCTGAGGGGGACTATGGGAATCATAAATTATCTGAGTGTAGTCCCTGATGCAGTCCCAGGATTGGAACACCTAGTAACAATCGAGCAGAGGTGCTCATTACACCTTGTGAGGAGATATCTTAACCTTTGAATATTAATTTCTTTGAATATATGGGAATGGTACTCGTATTAGTTGCTCAATATGTGAATGACTGAATATTAATGTCATATTTAACATTATACAAAAGTTGACACTACACATGTAGGTATATGATATGTCACAAGGTAATTCTATATGGTAAGTAAGTGTACAGTAAAGCCATATTATATCTATTTTACGCTTTGTATCAGATCAACTTACACACCTAAGACAACTAAAAGTATTTTAACTGACTTCATGACTTCATGTGAGGGCCCCCAAAAATCACAGACTGATAGAGCCATCAGTTCATGTAAATCTTTTCATATGTGGAGAGTTAAAACATAAATCTCTTCATAAAGAACAGTAGTTTGAAAACAAAGACAAACCTGGACACCCACGGAGATGTTTTGTTGACATTTACAACGAGTTCCTCAAAAGGTTTGCCCATCACTCTGCAGTGACTCCAGACTGCCCAGGAGGCAGTGATGGATGGCAGGCAGACAACACAGTTAATCAACCCCAGCAGGGATGGAAATATTAATGCCAGGTAATTGAGAACACAATGGAGAGCACTATCATATACAGAAGGTACATTTAGACCCACTGACATCTGGACATTGAGACATAAAAAGAAGTGGTTTAAAGTTGTGCAGTGGGCATATTAACCTAGACAGGGTCTTCAGTCACTGATAATATGAAAAAGTCTCCTTTCAGATGGATGAAGCCACTGATACAGCCATCATCCTTGAATAAAAAAAAGGACGGTGGTGCATGTTCTAAGTAAACTGGCAATGAATCACCTTGTATATATTTATAACATGAAAGACTTGAAAGACGAACACAACCACAAGTAGATATGAAAATGCCAGTCTACAGCATATCAAAGCTATATTAGATGCGTCTACTTTCGTGTAGAAGGAAGATGTGAAAACACAAACTGATCCTCAATAAAAAAGGACTACTGTAGCGGGTAAAAGAGAGTGGCATTTGGTGAGGGGAGGGGAAAAATATCCGATTTAGAAAGTGGTTGGAAATATACATATCAAAGGAAAGACATGGAGATTTCCTTTGCCTGTGCATCCTATCCATGTACCCCCCCCCCCTCACTCCTTGAGTAAGATGAGAGGGGTCTGTTGCAAATTCTCAGGTAAGAGAGCCAGAAACCTACTTATGATGCTCTGCTGTTCATAATCCATAGGTTCTATCAGCAGATTACTAGAAATAAAGTGTTGGGAGAGACGTAAAGCAGGACTCAGAATGCCAGATGAGACAATGCTGGTTTCAGTCTGCACTTCACTCCAATGTACATAATTAACAGCTTGTGTTCAGCTAGGGCAAAGACAAAAAAATGAGGAGGGGGAACAGTTTAAATCTCCCCAGCAGGAATGGTAATAAGTACTTTATGTTAGGATATGTCATAAATATCCTTTGCATCCAGAATGTGTCTATTCCATTCTGAAAAACAAAACAAAAAAAAGATTACAGAACAAATTATGAATTTTCATTAAAAGTATATCACCACATTTAATAGCTTGATCTCTCTTACTCTCACAGTCTGTCTCTAATTTTCTTTTACTCTGTTTTCTTGACTTTCCACCCTCTTTAGTATATCACTGGATGTGTGTAGGGCAATTCATTCGTCACACGGCTTTACCCATTAGAGGCGGACTGCTAAATGCTTCACCTTTTGATTTTGAGGAGTACAGGATTTGTCAGGGGAAATGGGAAGGTGCTTTATTGCTCCAAATTTCATCACAATAAAGGCTTATGGGTAAGGTGGCATAATCGTTGCCCTATAAATGTCTCTGTGTAGATTACATGCTTCTTGCCCGGCTAATCCTGGTAATTGATGAACTTCTATGCTGACGATTTTTTTATATTATTTTGTAATTTGTTTATTAATTAAGATAACACTTATTTTGGGACCTCAACCAAGTAAACACGATTATGTGCTCTGCGGGGTGAGTGTTCAGTGCGCTGACGTTCCCAAAGCAGCGAGCTGGCTGGCTGGCAGGCTGCTGCTGCCAGGAAATGTCTAATAGTCTTCCACTGAGAAGTTTAATTCATTTGCCATAAAGCTAAAAATAAACACAGTCACACTTAATTGGGCTCTGAATGTGAGCATTATTAAGTTGTTGAAAAAAAGCAAGACCACAAATTATAACCAAGGACTCTACATTTAACAGCTGAAATATTATGTTGAGCACATGGATTTCAATTTTGTGAGTATTATTTATTATAAAAAAAAGAGTAGATTGAGCTATAAATACTGAGCAAAAATAATAATGTGGTTTTAAACATTGTGACTAATTTCCAATATCGATGACGGGAAAGCAATAATAGTTATTTATTAATAGTTGGTTATAAAGATAAAATTATGGAATACAGTACATTAAAAAGACTGTGTTTGTTCTATTAAAAATGGCTGATAATTTTAAAAATCTGTAAACAACATCCACATGTGTTGAGTATTTGTTATGAGGAAAAAAACTAAGATTACATTTGAGTTTAATTTATGAGATGACTCAAAAGGTTTTCTCTCTTGGAAGTATTCTATCACGGGTTACAGTCCTGGGATGAAACATTTGCGTATCATTCAAGTTTATGATGCGGAGAGACTTTGAGGCAGGACGGGGGAGGGTTAGGATGAGAGAGAGAGAAAATCAAAAAGATTTCCATAAAAAAGTGGAATAAATAAGTGCCTGAGATACAACAATTTGGATTTACATACATTATCCAGCTCTATCTCTTTGGGATATTTTACAGTCCTGATATGCGAGGAGAGCTGAGAGATAAACTAAATATGACCTATGCTCTGCAGGCTCAGCTAGAAAGAGCAGACGCCTGTAAGAATACTCAAGGAGCAGAGGAAAGGTTGAGAGCATGAGGACAAAAAGCCAGGGGAAGGAAGAAAAATGACACTAAAAGGCAGTCACGAACTGATTGATGCTCTGCTGTATTTGAAGATCAGTGGCAGCCTTGTGGTTGCAAGCACAGAGGTCAGTGAGTCTATGTGTGTGTGTGTGGGTGAAAATGTGTGTGTGGGTGTCCATGCTTGCTTATAAAGGACGTGTGGCTTTCTTTTGACGGTTTCACTGTCTGGATGTGCGTGTGCATGTGTGTGTGTCTGTGTCTGTGTGGGAGTGTGTGTCCAAGTCGCTCTCCCACTCTCTGTCTCTGTCTCTCTCTCTCCATTGTATGAGAACAGAATCCTCAGTCACTGGGTGGCTGGGGGAAATCAGATGTGAGCAGAGAATAACATGCTCGATTTGGCCTGGGAGTGGAGCCGGGTCTGGAGGAGAAGAGAGCACCATGATGTATCGAGCCGTTTGCCAGCCGGACGGGGCACACGGTGGCGGCCCTCTCTCTGCCTGTCAGCAAATACACATTTTTCACCCAGCAGGAGAAGCGGGAGTCCTGTGTGTGTGTCTGCGTGTCTGTGGAGACGAACGTGTGCATGTTTTTGTAAGAGAAGAGGAGCGTTTTATTGTGAGATATACAAGTGGTTTGTACTTGTATTTGGTGTCATTGTATAATATAAATGTCAATGCATACAGTTTGTGTGTTTATGCATATGTGCGTGTGTGTGTATGTAACAGGCAATTGGGAGGGTCTGAGCAGTCCATTGCACGCACAGCTGTTGCATCACATGGAGGCGAGGAAGCAGGCTGTTTCATCTGGTCACGGCAAACGCCTGAGCTTCTGCCTCCAACAAACAATTCCACACGAGGAACAAGTGGCTCTAACAAGAATCCCTACACTACATTTGAGGCGTGTGTGAGTATGTGTGTGTGTGTGTGTGCGTGGCTCGAGTGTGTGTCGACGTATGCCGTTTTGTGAGCTGCTGTGTGTACTGAATTTCTTGTGCAGTGGTTCAACACCCCGTGGATGTGACCCACAGATTTAAGTTTGGTCGTTCTCATCAAAAGACAAGAGGACACAGAGCCGTGACCAGCGAGAGAAAAATATGGAAACCTTCCAAATATGCCACATTGCTTTCTAACCTCCAACCTCTCGCTTCAATTAACCTGCAACGTGTTTAATAACCTACAGTGTGCTGGTGCTACTTTCAAAACTCCACAATTTTATTTCCTGATATTGAAAAAAATCAGGAGAGAAATGAATCTAAGGGAAAAATAAACGAGTGAAAAAGAATATTTCTAAAGGAAAACGCACAAAATATTATTACCCTCTCCACTCCCTTTTTAAGCACAGAGGGTTTCAGTTAAAGCCCGAGAACCTGGTATCGCCATCTAGTACAACGTATTGGCAGCATACAAGGCAGCCTGAAGGTTTCAGCACAACACATTTACACACATATATACACACAAGCACAAGCCTCCGCACTAAAGACCTCTTTTCAGCTCGCGTCAAGGGAAGTGGGCTGGGGAGGGCCTTTGATGTGGGAACACCGAGGTCAGAGAGAACAGTCTGTGCAGCGCTAAATTCCATCCCCCACAACAGTTCCTTTTTCACTTTGCTACTGGCTTCGGTTTGTGAAGCCTATCTTCAAAACAAGTCTAAAAAAAAGAATTTAGCTCAGTTTGAATATGTAGGAGTACAGAATGGATAAATGCCATGTTTCAGGCTGTACTCACCACACTCCCCTTAAAAGTCTGTAATCTGCGTTGCATTTAAGGTTTTCCCCCTTTTACACATATTGGCCTTTTGTTTCTGGAACCAAGGGAAAAGGCAAAAGGTCTAACCAGCACATAAACTAATCTCAAATGTCACGTCTTATTAGACGCAAATGGAAGGAAACGTTTGGCTCACTCACCCTGCCAAGTCAATGAATTTGTCAAAATTTTATGATAATTCATTCAATTACTCTTTAGACATTTAAATGATGTGGGGAGTGAGGGAGGAGGTGATGAGGGTCAGTTGAAGAGCGAGGAAAGGGAGAAGAGAAGGAGTGAAGGAGGGGGAGGAGAAGAGGGATTGGGGAATAATCCTGCTCTTGATGTTACACTCCCTCCAGAGGCCTTTTAAGGGCTCCATATCACAGTGTGAGGCCTCCTAAACTTCTCTTCCCCTACTTACCAACTCAGCAGCCTGTCCACCCCCCTTTTTCCAAACACCTTTGTTCACAACTTATTTGCCTCACATATACTGTACAAACACATATATTGTTGAATCCATATGCATGGTAATTAAAAAATGACATGCGTTTCCATTAGAGTAATTTTAGTTTTACCACACAAACACATATACATATATAAGTGTTTTCACCATTTTCTTCCTGTCTTTTCCTCTCTGATACACACACACAAGCACGCGCGCATGCTCTCACATGCACATACACGCACATACACAAACACTTCCCCTTTCATTCCTGGGAGAATGACAATAAAAAGGCCCGCCGCTCTTCTCGACCCTTGACCTCTGATCCCTGGAGGTCTCCCACTGCCTGTGCTTGAGGTGGAGGAGGGAGGAACAGAGGGATGGAGGGGTAAAAGGCGTGGATGTGGTGGGGCCCAGAGAACAGCTCCCTCTGTCAGGCCAGCTCAGGCTGCATCATGGGTAAGCTCCCCCTCTAGTGTTCACTGGTCTCTTTTGTGTGTTTTCCTACTCCCACTGAAAGACAAGTTTTCGTTCAATGCCCCTCTCTATTGTAAGTTCAGAAACAGATACTCGTTGCTAATTTAAAAACTGCTTTTAATCAAATATCAAGCACTATAGGTGCCTACAGTTGGGTACAGCTAAAGTGTAATAAAATTCAAAGTTTTTGTGCTCCACTATCATCCCATCCAAAATTAAATATATCAATAAATAAAATAACTCTTATCTTCAGACTCATCTTTCTGTCATGTACAGTACCACTCTACCATGCTTTTTCTATAAATCAAGGTAATATATTTAATCACAATGGCCTATCAAATAACATCTGAATAACTAACAAGCCATAAGAATAATGACAGATTTAAATTTCTGACATTTGACACCTCACTCTCAGCATACAATTAGCATCAAGTTACAAATATATTTGCCTGTGTGGTGACGTTGCCTTGGCAGCTGCTTTCTTTCACAGGATTGGCTTTTGCAGTGAGCACAGTGACAGCATCTGGTCGCTATTGCCTCAAAACCAAGCGTGGTGTTTCCCATTCACATCTAAGCTATACTAGTGCCTCCTATTCTAGCTTAGCCACGCCTGAGGGCATGCTAATTACCTTCTCGCTCTAAATTAACCAACTTTCACTGGGACTCTGTCGCCACTTTCAATCCAGTGTTGATAGCAGACGGAGAGGAGGGAATGCATAAGAGAGAGTGAGGAAAGGGAGGGAGGAGCAAAGGGTGAAAATAGAAACAAACCAATAATCTTCTACATTGCCTCCTAAACGAGAGCCACTCTGTCCCTAATGTAGACAAGTCATTTTGTACAAGCCGTTAAAGCCCACTGGGCCAGGCGAGCATGCAGTGCAGGGCCGCCTGTTTCAAAGATCTTTTGCAATCAGTTACACAATGGACCCCCTCATTTTATGCTGCTACATCATAAAAGTGCTCCTTTTGTTACATTTCCATCCTTAAAAGGGTCTTAATCCCCATCCTTTCAGGCCGGTCTATGGCAAATTCCTCAGGGACATCCCATTCGCTGCAAGGGCTGGAGTGACCCACTCAGAAACCAGCATGCAGGGCTTTGAGCTTTTCTTCTGCTGCCACTCTCCAGAGAACATTAAATCGTACTTTTCATCCCCCTCACCATAGGGGGAAGCCCCTTAATGATGACAGAGAAAGAGAAATTCCTCCACTCAGTCCTATGACACCATTCTGCTGTCAAGCAGGCGTCTCGGCGGACAGAGAATCAAACATGGCTTCCTGCAGGTGGAACGCCGATGAAGGTCACGGTACAGTCCAAAGAGGAGAGAAGGAGGGAAAGAGGGAGGGTGGGAGGGAGAGAAAGAAAGAGAGAGGGAGAGTGAGGAAGGGAGGAAGCCCTTCAGAGGGAGCCCAGCTTTTCCTGTGCAAATTAAGTCATCTGCTGAAAAACGAGGGTAAAAAAAAAAACACTTGCAGCTTTCATTCCATCATACTTCATGTGTTATTCAGATGTTTCTAGACTTTATCCAACTCTTTTCCACTGCACTACATAATATGAATTCCTCTTCTAGCACTTTAAGAAATACATACATTCTGTACTGTTCTGCCCTCACAACCTCTCTCTTTACCTAAGATTGCTGGTTTCTGTTTTACATCCAATTCTTTTTGTCTTCCTGCTTCTAGCTGTTGGGGTTTGTCTGCGCCTGCCTTTGTGAAGCCATCTCTCCTAGAGGGTGCATTTAATCGGGTTGAGACCCCTGCTGTCCAACCCCCCAGCCCTGCTTCACATTGGACCCCTCAATGAGAACATTATACCAAAATAAAACATGTGTCAATCAAGAACCAGATATGCACCTCAGCCAGTCAGCATTCAGCTGAACTCCCTGTTATGTCCTTACACATTCTCCAAATGCTAAAACTGTTTGATGAGTATTTCAGTCTGTTTCCAGACGTAATACTCTGGTGCTCAGCATGGAATATGGAGATCTTACATTGCTGCAAAAACAATTACTCCCTGTAGGGGCCAAAGCTACCAGCTGAACATCAATGACTATAATTTTTAGCAAAACAATAATAACAAAAGCACCGAACACATTAATAATATGATAAATAATAAAACTGAATAATTAAGATAAATAAAAAAAGATTACCAAACAACACAATACAATACAATGGACTCTATGGTAATTGCAGCCATACCATTGTTGGTTGTAAAACATGTTGTAATCTTGAGCTGTGTGGCATCTGTGTCTGAGTTAGTGCCCTTATTGTACAGGCAGGTCAGTCAGTTGAGGGGCTAATGCGGTGGGATTTGACCGAGTGAAGATGTCAGTGATAGTTTCCAGCATGAGACGAACATAGACTTCAATAGTCCATAATCCTCCGGCTACAAGCCTTACCCCTCTGTAATGGCTTTTCTGACCACTCGGCTTAGGCCAACACAAAAGTCATGGAAATGTATACACGGAGCTACAAAGACACCTCAAGAGCCCAGCGCTATCATGCGTTTCTTTGTAGTGTTTTTCACATAAGGTCTGCAAATAAGTCATTGTTGTGTTGTATTTTTCTTACAAACAGAAATAATCATGTCCAGAATACACGCATGTTTCACAGTTTTCATTTATGTAAATGAACCATGTCTCCTGGCTGAACTCGAAGGAAAAAAAAAAAAAAAACACAGAAGAAGCCATCAAAAGCAATGATTATATGCAGAGTCAGGGAGGGGCTAGTATGAAGCAAAAATCACAACCAGCACTGACGCTAGAATCTGATTAAATTACTAATGACCTGTCACTCAAGAGCGGGGCAGATGTTTATAGATGCCCAGTACCAACCGCACAGCTCATCAGTCAGAGTCAGAGCATTGGCAGCCATGTCACCTACCACACCCACTCACTTAGCATTGCCACCACACAACACTGGAGAAAACTCAAGAGCAGCAGTTCCTTCCAGGTTAGCGATGTAGGGTGTTAAGGGGTTGCGATGTGCTTTCACACAATCAGAGGAAAGGGCAGCTGTGTGTTTATTTATTTATTAGTTTTTCTTTTTAAATTCTCACTGTCTTGCTTTGGCCATGTTGCAACACCACTCGCACCTTTCTCGAGCCATTGCCCCATCTCTTCCCCCATTTGTGATGTGGAAGCAGCTATTTTCTTGTGGTGACTTCCTCAGCTTTCACCCTGACGCGTGACACTCATGACAAATTGGGTGTGGAAGTGAAGGTGATGGGCTGTGAAAGCAATGCCCCTGCCCCCCACTATACACACTGTGCACATATACACGACAGACACACATACACGGATAGCGTTCATGTGGGTGTACACAATCGCACACACAATACTTTTAGCCACTCAGCCCTGTCCTGAGACAATGCAAGACGTTGTGTTGTAAACAGGGTGATGACCTGGATGTAAAAACACACAAAGAAAACAGGAAATGGAAATCTTGACTTCCTTCAACTCCAACTTTGACTCTAAGATGTGATTCTCTACAGCCTGATCTGTTCCAACACTATGCAATAATCTGCAATACAGCTTTTAAGGCAGGCATATATTTAGTCATCATCCTGTTTTTCTCCATCTTGAAAAACAAGATCCAGAAAATAGATTTTTTACACATTTGAGGTTTATTCCAGTTAATGTGGAACAGATAGATTTGAGCATTTTTAATATGATACACCAAAAACCTCCCTCTGACTACTTATAGTATTTTCAAATAATTTATAAACCAATTAAAATGATGGCATTACCCACCTTTACGGTGAAAAATTGAGTAATTTCAACCAGGGGAAAATTATTATACTGAATTGTATAGCAATTATCATAACATTACACTAATTCCCATAAAAGTATTTAAATTATATGGTTGGTTGATTGCATGATGAATTAAAGAGCCATTTTTTTCTCACTAAGAACCTCATCCAACAGTGATCAGGATTGGGGCTCCAAGGCACATTCAAGACCAGACAGGCCGGAACCAGTGTAACCTAATATAGTAGTCATATTATTATTATCATCATCTCCAGAGACTGACTCCAACCTGTAGACTCAGTCTGATCCAAAAGTGCTTTAGGAACATGTCACTGTATTAATACGATTATGATGCAACAAGATGTTACAACTTAATGCAATGCTATTTGAATTCCTAGAATCACCAACTTGTTTTAATTAAGTCTGCTGAAATGTGACACTTCTAGCTAACAGTTAGCCATGAGTTAGCTTTTAAAATGTATCAATAGGATGACACGGATGCACAGATGCCATGTACATTACATATTTGGACCAGCCCTATAACCTAGAATGTCTGTCCATCACTGACTCACTGACTGAGTGATGAAGTTACAACATTGGTCATATGGCTGAGCGTTGGAGTTTCCCCACTAGCTGTTGCTCTTTAAAATGATTCAGCACAAACAGTTTTCTATTATATCATCGCAGGCGTTTACAGCGCTTCCACAGTCATGTCAGCAGGCACTCAGCCTCTCAGCAGGACTGACTACAGTCCTGAAATAAGTTTTAAAAACACACATTTACCGACAGAAGCGCCTCACACGGAGGCTCTGACACTGAGAACACCAACCCGCAGAAGGTCCACAGACACAGTTGTGTTTCACATGTGCACACAAGTAAACAGGGTGCAGGTGCAGGACTGTCAATAAGTCACTTTATTAGGTTTTAATATTTCTTCAGGCGAGAACATAACCATTTAGATTCCTAATATGTGGTCAGTTTATCTAAACAATGCCTGTTTGTGTTGTGAGACATTTACGTGAGAAGAGGATCTGTGCGCTGTCTTACTGTCAATTTCCACATGTTATATGTGTCCAAAGTATTTTCAAAATAGAGCACTTCCGTCTTCATGGTAAATAAAATAGAAGCAATATAACAAAAACATCTATGAATGCTAACTTTACACATATGAAACACACTGTATTGGGGTCATTTGCACTAACATGATCAACTTAAATAGTTAATGCATTAAAAAGGAATGTTTTTCTTATAAGTACAGCCCCTCAAGTTAAACTACTGTATGAAAAGTGCTACACAAATAAACTTAACCTTACCTAAAAACAAACTTAGAACAAACTTAAAAATGCTGTGACGTCCATGTCTGATGGTAACCAGGCGACATACAAATTAAAAGCCTTCTAGCATCTCATACACAGTCCAGCCATATACAAGGTTCTGATCTAGTCTTGTTTAAGTGTCAGTGCAACATTACAAACACTGACATGAATGATAAATATTTGGATATGGTTTAAATGGTGAGAAGTAAACGACAGTGTAGATACAAGCCACAAAAACAAAACTGTTTAACTGAGCTAACTTAAGCTTGCTCGTATTGTCATACAGTGAAAATTAATATTTGGATTTATCATAAGTGTGTCATGAGTGTATGGTAGATTAAACACAACTGAAGTACAAATTGTGCAGATATTGTACATGCATCTTCATTATTTCACTTAGGAAAAAAAGTCAATTTGAGAATTTAAACATGAAGCATGAAGTACAGTATGATCCCCATCCAAGCTGCTTTGCTATCTGACAGAAAGAGAAGAGACAGAAATAAGTTTGTTGTAATTTAAACCAACAGTGTTGAGAGAACAATCACAGTAAGCAAGTATGTCTACACATCTACAATTACCAGCTGACACCTTCAGTATACATGCATAGACTCACTCTTAACTAAAGCTGCAACTATTAGTCGATTCATCGATCAACATAAAATTAATTGACAACTATTTTGATAATCACAGTGTGTCCCCTATATTCATTCTTTTTTGCAGGTTACCCAATGGGTACTGTGACTGCGACTGTGTATCTGTGTGTGCGCACATGAGCATGTGTGAATGTCAGTGAATGTGCAGTACTGCTCTTCTTGCAGAGACACAGATTATGACTATGCAATAAGTAATAATAAAGCACCTTAAAATGAGTGACTGTGTAGTCTACATGTTTAATCATGGGTTGGGTTACCTGTCTTATATTTACGGGTCCGGGAGGTCCAGATTTGACATGGAGATAATTGCGGCTAAAGGGTCAGTTTTGGTACTGAGCTTTGCAGGTGCAGGCGGTTTGCAAAATTGGACCCTTGCAAGACTCTGATATTGGCTATGGAAAGACCTAGGATGGCCAACTGTTGGCCAAGTAAGCACCAAGTAGAAGACATTATCTACTCACATACTAAATGAGTCAATTTAATCTCACTTTATGACTTGTGTTTCTTAAAGAATGCTCATATTTCTGCCACACGGTACATTTTGGATTTCAAACCATGAATTAAGAAAAATAAATGGCCTAAGTAATCAAACATACAAATGAGCATATGAATGCATGGCCATCAATGGTTCTGCTTATCCAGAATATTAAAGTTCCCAGCTGAAAAGGCCATTCATAATGTGATTAAAACATTGCTGAGCTCGACAGAAATTAATCTCCAGAATATATCCCGACTATATGACAATTTTACAGTTACAGTACTCTTTTTTTTTTTACACTTTTTACACTGTAACAAGGCCATCACCTGGCAAAGACTTCAATACATACTAATGAGATAGATGGAATTATTATTAGATTACTAAGGTGAATGTGATTAGCAAGAACTATAGCTTTGCTTCTTGAAAACATAATTGTACTGCACATTAAGCTGGAGGCTCACATTATCAAAGTTGTATCAGGCAATTGACAAGGCTTTTATAATTAGGCATGCTGTTCTTTGAGAGACGAAGAAGAAATCTCAGCCACACAATGCACAGCAGGCTATATATTCACTTACAACCCCTACAGGCAACAGAGAACAGTCTTGTTGCCTTTGATCCTTCAACTCAATTGTTTATAGAGGTTGTAGAGGTCCCCAAACCCCTTTGTATTAGGCATAACTCCAATTGCAGAGCCAAAATGCAAGAAAGTGAAAATGGTACATGCAGGATTCTTGTATGAGATGTGTGCTCTCATAAAACAATTTAGTCATTCTTGTCTGTTACAGTGGGTGTACAGGTCTAGGATTTGTTGTTTTTCTTGATGTATGGATTCTTGATGTGAGTTTTGAACGGGCAAACAATTGCCAATAGTGAGAAAATTAGATTTTTAAAAAAAAAAATATTATTATTTTATGTATCCACCCATCCATCTATCAGCTTTCCTGGTCAGAGTCTCATGGAGCAAGAGTCTATTGCAGCATACATTAATGAAAGTCAGGTTGCATCTGGTCAGGTCACCAGGTGAGCTGAGTATGGGACTAAATTTGGCTTAATTTACCTTTTATTTTATTTTGGTAATTAGCTGTGATACATACCAACATGAATTTAACTCTTAAAGTAAAGAACTTTCCTAAAAAGGTGACAAACTGTCTCATTTTGTTTCATGTGGGTTTACCCTCCACTATATCACTGTTGTGCACTAATATTAAACTGTTTTTTAATTTTATGATATATCAAACCTTTTAAAAAAATATATAGATACACATAATAATTATACATGTTTTTTATGCATAACACGGCAATCCTGAGAAGAAACTTATTTTAATTCATATCATCTCCTCCATATCATCGATACTGCCAATTCTAAAGTGCCTCTATTCCATGTTTACACATAAATTTTCTCTAAGACACTGGGCATCACAAAGCTATAGGCCCCGTCTGTGCACGGTGGCCATTGTAAGCACGTCAGGCAAGGGCTTTTTGTGCCATTGTGTTCAGTGACAGGCTGAATGAGAGGGAGTGTTTCTCAGTACCAGGATATGTGGGAGACACCTGCTGGGCCGGGCTGCACCGGCCTGCTCTGCTCCACCATTAAAACGTGTAGCGCTGGGGGCTCTTTTGTTAGGCAGGAGCTGTTGGTGGCGACATGTTTGAAGTGTCACAAGTGTCAGTCTTTATTAGATTCAGAATGATATTAGGGGATGGAGGAGTATGGTTAGTCAAGGAAGGGGGAAGATATATTTAGCAAGAAAGAGATAGAGTACCCCTCTTATGCCCCCCCACCCCCACCCCCCACCCACTCAGAAAATCATCACCTGGAAAATGCTGAAATCTTGGCAGGGCTACCTGGGATTGTACAGTCACAGTGGTTCTGATGTTGTGGGATTATTGCTTTATTTCGTGTGTGACTTGGTGGCTGCATCTGTGCTCAATTTTTCAGCCAACAGCTTACAAGAGACATAATTACACTTCCTGATTGAAATATCATATGACTCAAAAGACAAGAGATGTAGATTCATCAGGTGCTAACCAGCATTAGCACCATATTGACACAATTGGTTGAAAAAAAAGCACTATTTCCAATTGTGTATATTTCAGTGCCTGTAAATATGAAAAAATAGGTGAAAGGGTAGAGTATACATAGTGTATATATTGTATGCTGCTGCCAGCAAAATGCATCACATAATCTTCTGAGGTAATGAAGCATCTCTTTACCATTGTTTTCATTAGCATACTTTCTCACTGATTCACAACAACAACACTTTGACTGTGTGTGTGTGTGTGTGTTTGTGTGTGGTGTGTGTACACCCATGTCTGCATGCATTTCAAAAATAACTAGAGAATACAGAGGAGATAATTTAGGGGGTTGCTGCAGAACAAATACGGAGGTTGCTAGAAGCACACATCGATTGACATCTGCTCAAATGTTCATCGACAAAAGGAGAAACACAGAGAAAAAGAGTGTGAGGGGGAGAGAGGGGTCCTGAGAGGGGGAGAAAAATCCATAATTGCTCTCATCGCCATATGATTTTCTGCAGGCAATTTTCAGGGAGCACACACTGACCTTTGCCTACTTAATTCCTGTGCAGTAAAGAAACAGAGAGATGATCACTGAGGCACATAATTACACCCTCATCGATACATGGATCTATGGGATGGGCAATGAATGAAACCCAGGGATGAAAGGACAATACACATTACCCTCACACACATACACATAAGCAAGCATGTACACTGACCTACATGTACACACTTGCAAGAAAACACATGCCCACACACACACACACACACACACACACACCATCATGGCAGTGGCATATATTTCTATCTCGATGCAAAGTCAATGTGAAATGCACGGTGGGTAATGATGATGTGAAGGTTTGAAGCTGCGAGCTGGATGGAGGAGCCCCATATGGCTCTCTCCGTCCGTGTCATTACCTTGTTACGCCTCTGACTTCCATTCAGAAAGCGAGAGAGAGAAAGGCAGAGAGAGAAAGGGAAAGAGCTTGGATCACCCAAGACCACGCTACAACTGAAATTGTCTGGGGTCAACAGTGCCATAATTACTTTAAAATGTCAGCCTGCAATAAAATACAACAGTTCATCTGGCAGAAAGCAAATTAGCTTTGACCACGCCGTAATTACCCTTTCCTGCAGAACCATTAGAAGAGATCAAATCTTCACATTCTCTGTTTGAGGAAAGGCCATCAGAGTACACTCCACCTGACAAGGATGCACATTTGCCATTTTGCAGGGGTAATTAATTGTCCTTATAATAGAAATTTTATATTGGACTTCGAAATGGAAAAAAGTGTAATAACCTGCCAGTTTTATCTTAACCATTTGCTGACACCCCTTGCTCTCTCGTCATCTCTTCCTCCTTTTATTTGACTTCAGCAGCTGACTGATTTGTGTTCAAATCCTCTGCCTGAGGATCTTTATCCAATGATCAAACATTTAATGTAAATACACTGATCTCCAAAAAGAGTTGTGTTTTAAAAAATAAGGGAACATAACAAAATTAAGCTAAGCAAGTTAATCATTTTAAGCCAAGTTTGGTCTTAAAATACTAATGAGAGACAGGGATTTTCAAACATCAGGATGTGCAATTAGCACCTTCCACCCAAATTCATCATCACCTGTGCAATTTTTGTTAAACACATGTAAAAACCATAAAGCCTAGAATGCTCCTAAAAGCAACTTCCAGCGTTCTTTATAAAATAAAAATAAAACCACTTTGTCTTTTGATGGAGCGACAATTTGATGTGTCCTCCTCTCTTTTCATTTTTGCAATACAATCTCTGACAGCACTCCCTCAGCACCTGCTGCACAGAAAACAAAGACAGTGACATAAATCAGATTCGGAAAACCCGATCATCTTCACTTCTATTAAAAAAACTTGAAAAACTTAATTTCTGAATTGTACACCATATTACCAATATTTTATTCATGATGTGCAATACCGATATGATGTCTATTACTACAGATAAAATGTAATAATCAAGGCAGTTTATCAAAGTGTTCCAGATTTAGTCACCAACATTAAGTACTCAATTAAACACAAAATAAATAAACTTTGACGAACATATCACACTGCTGAGAAAAGGTGGTGAAGTTTGACTTCCCACTTCTTATCTCACATGGTGAATTATCATGAAGTACCTTTCACAACACACAGCTCGAAAACAGTCTCCTCTAACCAATACTGTATTACAGTCTACTGTAATCGAACAGATACTTTTTTACTGACATGCTAGAGGATTACACTCATACACGGTCCGTAAAGAGATTAAAATGCAACCTGTTTTACCGTATTAACATTGAAGCAATACACCACCAAGCTCCATGTTATGGCGATCGATGCCATTGTGATCGATTTCCGTAAGCCCCAGTGTGTTTCATAAGGCACAGGTACTATGTTTTATGGGTGATTATTATCATGCTAAATTTCATTTCTCTTTTGAGCTCCCCCTTTTTTTACGCTCTTAGCGATTAGTGACTGAGACAGAGGGAGATGTTTCCTATGCAGCCAAGCTATGTGAATAGGGATTATGTGTGGAATAGCTGGGCGTAGACGACAACCCAAAGTAGTCAATTGGGACTGAATCTCAGGTAGCTACGCAAGATGCTGTACTACTGCTGCTGCGCCGCTACTGCTGCTGAATCTGAATCTCAGCTCAAGAGCATTGTAACCTTATCAAATTAGCTTTGGGCCCAGTCTGTCAGCCAGTGCTGCTGGGTTGGCAGCCACCACCATGATTAGTCATATTGAATTATACATTCAGAGCATGTACGCCACCTTCCACATCAACACAATACATAGAAAGACTCACACACAGAGCCACAGACATACTGTAGTCACAAAGACATACACAAACTCACACAGCGATGAAAACAGACACACATGCCATATATGCACGCACATGCATGCATGCGAACACACACACACAGACAAAAAAAGGCACACACACACACTAAGGTTTTGGTTTTGGAACAGGGTGATGCGGATGTGCGTAAACAGGATTAAGAGAGACGGTTCCACTGTCACACAGACCTCCAGATTGTAATTCTCATGCCTCTCTGACAGCTTGGCACAGCACTAAGTCACCTAACGTTTGCCTTGACATGAAATGCAGACCTGGGCACAGATGAGGTTATCAGTGGGGGGAGATGAGTGGGAGGAAACGCGTCTAGTCCTATTGGGAGAACTGTTTGGTACTAATGCCTAGGCTTGGTTGACTGAAGGGACTGAGGGGGCAGGAGGAGAATGACGCAGGGTACGAAAAATATCCACAATAACTGTCACTGGCATAGCTACTCTTATTGCTGAGATTTAGATTGTGTTCGCCACATACACGTATGAAACATATCTAAAAGTAGCTGAAAGATTACAATCCTCTTCATTAAATTTATCTCCTACGACATAAACTTTTAATATGCACACTAGCAGTGTGTATGGGACTTCCAGGGCAGCTTAAATGACTGCAACCTGTAATTACTGTTCCAGCACTTGATTAGAATAATCTGATTGCAATTATTCAGTGACTTTAAAATACAAGCCTCGAGCTACAGAACAATAATTCAAGGGCAGTGATTTGGAACGTGTTTCTTTTTTGGCTGTAAAATGACGTTTTAATCGACACAGATTGAAAGAGGTTCCCTGCTAAGGAGCCAGCTCCCTCAATTAAAGCCCATTTATGCAGTGAGGGGGAAGACGTTGTGCTGCGATGTGGAGTTAATCACCAGGCAGACACTTACAGAGTTCTCACGGATCAGGGAACTAACCTCTCTAACGGGTAAACAGGCAGAAATGCGCCACTCTGGCAAGGCCACCAAGTATACACACACATATACCAACATTCACGCTACCAGTTAGTGTATTATGTTGTTTCTTGCCTCAATTAATTGGCTTAAAGGATCTCAAAATGTGTCAAAATTTAAATCAAAATGCATTTGAAGTATTCATAACATAAGAAAGACATGTCAATTATCTCTTGTATTTAGTTGCAACAAAGCTAGATAATTGATTGCATTTAACAGACAACTCTAATGTATCTCATCACTCTAAGGAGCCTGTGGTAGATTAATTAAAAAAGTAATACAACATGAGGGAGAAGTATTGCCCAGCTGGCACTGATTCCATGGTCAAAGTGAAGGACAAACATGGTGACTATCATCTTTTTCTAGGCTTCTAATTTGCAGAACTTTATTTCCTAGTTCTGATTTACCTGAGGAGAAGCGATTTTTGTCCCTGCCTTACAGGCTGACCCAACCCTGGGTGATTAACAGAGCTGATTAGTCCTTTAGTGCGCCGTGCGCCACACACACACACACACACACACACACACACACACCTTACTCGTCCTTCAGTGGTCTTACACTGTGTGCACACATCCGTGAATGTCGATGAAGAGCCACTGGGTGCTTACACTTAAAGAGTCTTAAGATAAAATCAAATTTGATGTCCATTGTGTTTTTGAAAGCTTGATTGTTACCATCCTCAATTATTCTGTTTCATAATTGACTGTACATTATTAACAAAACGTGCTACCAAGAACACATTAATCAGTATTACTCTGCCTTAACCTCAGTAAGTGGCACAATAAGAGACATGCCCTCTCTAATCAGCTTCATTGTGTTCTATCACCTCCGCTCTAACTATATCACCGAGAGTTCAAAGACCTCGCACTACATGTTATTGCTGAAACCATCTTTAATCAGCAGCATTGGTCTTTGTTAGATCATGGAGGTCTACGTTGTAATGAAAACGCCAGCTAGCTCTGATAGCAGCCTAATTGGGAGATAATGAGCCAATAACATCAATGGCTAATGACACACCAAGTCTAAGTCACACCCCCCTCAGGCCACACAGAGGCTCATTCACCACTGATGGAGTGCATAGCTGGGAAGTCTGGCAGAGCTAGGCCATGCTCTGTACAAACAGGCTGTCTTGATGGCTTCATTAGGCTAATGAAAGGCGGTGCTTGATGCTTAAAGATGGTTATAGTGGACTCTAGCTGAAGGGAACACATACAGACACCTGATCTCTAGTGCACTGTCTAATGGCATCCCTCTGATGAAAAATAGCTCCTTTTGTAACAGTTACAATTCAGATCATTACTTCATTATTATGTATTTCACACAACTGCTGATACATGGGATTTCAGTATTGTAAGAGAAAAACTGCTTTTCAAAGAAAAGCAGCACTGAAAATTTCAGGCTTTTGCTATAGTTTGTTGATGCGGATATTATGTGTAGTTTGTTTGTTTGTTTGTCAGAGGATGAGCAGGGAGGTTGACAGCTTAAGTACTGTATGACTGTGTGGGCGTAGGCACCAGTAAGTGGGCTGAAGGGGGCTGAACTTTTGTCAGGTCTCAACAATGAACCAGCTAACAGTAAACAAGCCTGATGATGCATAATCACATTAGGAGAGGCACCAAGCATGGAGGAACGACCCTGCTAATCCACACTGTGCTAGCTCTGTAACCTGCTCATAATCCTGGAGAGAGAGAGAGAGAGCGAGGTTAAGAGGAAGAGAGGGGAGAAAAGCGAGAGGAGGACCAATAGAGGCTTTGGAATTGAATCACTGTACGTACAAGCTTTAGGCCAATTAACCAGGTGTTTCAAATCTCTACCCTGTTGTAGCTTGTATTTATATGATAGGGGAATGTTTTGCATCTTCAGTATAGGGCTCAATGATGTAGGCAGTTAAATGAAGCGGAGAGCATATGGCATGTGAGCAAGAAAACACTTTATTGATGCTGAGAAAGATCGGAGTAAAATTAATTAGCATCTATGGTTTACAGGTACCTATTTTGATATATTATTATACCACACATTGATGACATGAAACAGAGAAAGCTTCAAGTGTAATAGTATCAGTCTAATCCCTTGTTTGACACTTGTATAAATGGCTCAATATGTGTTCTCAGACTCGCGACCATGACTGTGCTCCTTATCAGGGTTCAATGTGGATGTGTTACTGCTCAGCTTTTGTAGTGACCTGCAAATATAAGTACCGCCAAACATTCAAATTCTATGACAGAACAACCACAGTAAACCTAAGATTTCTACAACTCCACTGAAGTAGTCTGGCAGCCACCACGAGCCCTCTAAACCACTAATTCCATTTCTCTTGACCACAGAGATCACAAAGATACCTTGACCTGATTGTTTACCTAATTTTAAAATCATAACCGGATTTTGTCTGCTCTGATGCTCATGAGTTTTTGAAATATAAGGATGTTAATAAATCAACTTCTGCACAGCTGTGTGTCTCAGCCGACTGCTACATATTAGTTAGATTACTAGGTCAAGATTTATCCATCTTATTTGACTAGTGAAGTACGGTGGAGGTTGCCTACCCTATAGATAGATACTAGATAGATAGATACTATATTCTTGTTGTGACCTGGGTCTTACTGTAGTGGTGGGATGGCCTTATTGCAAATCATCCCTGGTCTACACATACAGTAGACTCCAAATAATAGCTCAAATAAGGCTATTATCATCATTATTCCTTAATCTCCACTGCTCTGAATGAAGTTTAATATATTATTGTGTGATAAGGTTAAAGTCTAGATGCTCCACTATTGGCTGTGCTCTGCAATCACATTATAAAGCTGTTACCAATCCAGGTTGTGCTCGTACAGTGATGAGCTAGTATCTACATGACCAATGTTTAAATGTGTGGTGAACCATATTGTAGGTTAAACATGCCTCCTGTGTAATACATGAGGACTGTGCACATTTCTGGATATATTTTTAATGAATGGTTGAGTATTTCCGGATCACAACCATCTGAATAAATGCATTAAACAACATCACTGAATTTTATATCACTTTAACCATTTAACGTGACTCCAAGCTTCTATTATGTTTACCTTTTACTGACCTAGAGGCATTAGACAGTGACCTTTCAATTAAAAGAACCTCTGGTAAAATCATAACTGCAAAGCCAGAGAACACACAATGGCCTATGGCTCTAAAATTGCAGAGTGAAAAAATAAAAAATGACCAAAGAAATGAAAAAATACAATAATAGGTTTCCTTAAAAAGCTTATTTTGCCAAGATGTTAAATGAGGGGAAAATGGCTTTGTCTTATGGAGTATCATGTTGAACTTGCACTAATATCATAAGCAGCACTCTTCACTTTACTTTCAAAACTTTGCTGAGCAAACTTTTACTCACAGCTCCTGTACAGCTGAGGGAAATTCATCATTATCAGCCACTAAATCAAAAATGGAGAGGGGGTGAAAATGACAGATACAGCAAAAGTAAAGAAGGGGAAGGTGGGTGGAGATGATGTGGAAAGTGAGGCTAAAGAGAGATTGGAGCCAGACAATGAGCAATGGTGGAGTGTGTTACTGTGTGTGTGTGTGTGTGTGTGTGTGTGTATCTGAAGGAGCAACAGAGAACAAGGTCCTTTAAGCAGACCCTGGGAGCCGGGGACCAGCTGGACTCTGAGTACTGCCTGCTGATTCTGCCTGCCCTTCCGATCCCTCAATCCTTTACCTCCCCTACACAAACCCTTTCTATCCTGACACTCTCCTTTTCTCTCTCTATCCTTCATTTATTTCTTCTTCTAGTCTTACCTTTCAACTTTCTTTGCACCCCGAAGTGTGCTAATTTTCCACCCCTCTGTGTCTTTGCCATTGCAAAATTTGCAACTAAATAAAATTGTAGCTCTAGTAGAGCTTGTTACCTGATGTACTGTCATACATTAGTTTGAGAGTTGTAGAACACATAGCCATGTTACACTGTGATACACTACAGACACAATGAATATTTCCTTCAATTTAAAGGACACAATCACTATCATAGACATTCCCTGTTTTCATAAACTAGATGTATATGGTGGCACTGTACTGTGAAAACCTAGCTTTTGTTAAATGTAATTTTGAGAAATGTATGAAGATCACTGCCTGAAGCAGATACTGACAATGCACGTCGAAGGAAGATGGATACACATTTAAATTCAACACTTAAAATCACAAGAAAACTCTACACTGAACATAAAGTGCTAGTAATTATCCTTGAGAGAAAGTATATAAGAGTAAAACATTTTCTACTACAAGAATACTCTAAACCATCATATTTACAGTTGTATTTAGTGTAATACAACTGTCCCACCCCTTGGAGGTAAACTGAACAGGACCAAAATAACATGCAAAAATGGCATTTGGAATAATCATACATGTTTTACAATTTTGATCCTACGGCTCTTTTAACCTCCAGGTCTAGCACAGACCAGCAAGTGAATCCTGAACAATGGTTGTACTGGATGTACACTCAAGGGAGGTCAAGAACTGTCACTGGTTTCTATCCTACTGTTTAGCCTATACAGACTCATGCAGCAAGGTGCAACCACAGACAAAGCACCTCACCTCTCAAACACATCTAGCCAACACAGCCGAGAATGACCTCTTTGGGGCAGCAGCTAATGTGTTACAACAGTATTCTGGCCTATGGCCCCAATTTGCTATGCCTGACCACACTGGCTAGTAGTTCCTATACTATTGCCATACAGTGACAGCGTGCATACAACACTCCACAACAGCAAAGAATTTTACACTCATAGCGCTTGCTGAGGCTGATTGTTTTTTGAATTGGCATCACCACAAAAGTGTTGAGACTAAGATGTTGATTGGCTAGTGGGCATGATAGGACTCAGTCACAAAGACTCTGTCTTACAGAGGAATCTGCTATAGTTAAATGACTTTGATAGATACAACAGATGTGATCAATGCAATTGCATAATGAATGATGACAGATAAATGGCGTGTTTACAAACTAGTCTTGTCCACCCACAGTAAGCAGGGTGTAATCAAATCATAACTGTTTTTGAGAAACATGCCTCACAGGCCACATAGAATACAGTTTCTGTTGCAGTGGATTCTATTCATCAATCCATCTTTACCCTGACTATCCTACCATAAGTGCAAAAATGCAGTTAGAGTTGAACAGTATGGGGCAAAGCAATGACAATGCGAACTGTATCATATCCTCTATCTACTGTAAATTTCATCTAATTCATCTTGAAGGGGACCTATTGTGATTTTCCTCATTTTCAATCATATATATATATATATATATATATATATATATATATATATAAATAATGTTGAAATGTTATTCATATTAAACATAATAATAATGGTAAATGTATGTAGAAGTAATCCCTGTGAGCAAAAAGCATTGGCTTCAGACTGCTCTGAATGTGCGGTTTCCAACGTTTTTTGTTTTTTTTTCTGATTTCAGCCTGAGCCAACATCAGCTTGTGATTTCTTTATATTTTCTGCAAACACACACTGCGGTGTCTCTCCATTGTTTTGAGAGTAGTCATGCTGAGCCATGACTCCATTACACAGCACAACACAGTAAAATAAGTTGTTTACCTGTTGGAGGTGTGCTGGTCATCTGCAGCTCTTCATCAAACATCATCATCACTGTGGCTGCTTCTGCTTGTACTATTCCTCCTTTCAATATTTCTAACTGCTCCACTGATCAAAGAGCTCCAAATATCTCCTAATGTCCACAGGTTTTTAGTCACACACACACAGCGGCACAGAAGGTACAGGCACTGTACTGTCAGTTTGGAAGTTCTTCTTGTTCTTTTTGATTTTGGAGAAAAGTTATTTTGGTTAATAAAAGTTATTTAAATGGTCAATGTTTTATATGAACATACAATTAAATTTCAATTTTTCATGAAAAGTTACAAAAATTACAAGTTACAAAGAAAGAAAATATATAAAGAAAGAAAGATAATCTGTCTTTCTTATTACATTATTATAAAGAAAGATACTATGAAAGAAAATTACAATCAGTGCATCTCTAAAGAAAACCTACACAAAATGTGAGGTGACAGTGTTAACCACTGACCCAACTTGAAACCTGCCACAAAAACCAATTTCCTGAAAACAATATGCTATGTATGTTTTAAAAAAAGAAAGCAGGTGGAGTCAGGGTGAGCTTCAGTAATGATCAATCATATGAGCTGCTCACATCCCCTTTAAAAGCAGCAACAGGTGAAACCACGTAAAGAGGCTGAGGTCTGAAAGAAAATAAGTTCACCTCTGTTAAGCACCTGAAGCCAAAATAAAATACAAATACACATCACCCCAAATATGCAGTCAGTGGCAGAATGACCAGGGAGCTGAATATTGGTGCCAGAGATGCTGGCAATCCTGTAGCATGGAAGGTGTTTTGTGATTTTGTGGAGGTCTTCACACGTTCACCTCTGCCAACTAAAGCCCCAAAAATTGTCTTGTGTATGTATAGGTTTTAACGCAAACGCAATTTTGTGCCAAGAATGGCGCCAAAATTGCAGTACACTAGCCAATCAGCATAAACAGTCTCAGCTGCGCCTGTTCTCCCACCCCGGTGCAAACATGTTCATTTGGAGCCAGGAAATTACCAAACAGGCGCAGACGCAAATAATAGCCTAGCGCCTGAGGAAAACTGCAAAGAAATTGCGCTTGTCCTTTCACTGGCTTTGCGCCAGTAGGAGAACAGGGCCCTTAGACTTGATACACCATCTGCTGCTAAGCTGCTGAGTGAGAGAATATGCTTCCACTCTTCCACTGACTGTGCTGATGTGGCCACTGAGTTGCCAAGGTATCTAGCATGTGTGATAACCATGACTGCCATAACAGTTATATTATGAGGATAATGCTCAAAAAAGGGAAGTTTTATGGCACATGTTCATTTTTTTTACAACCAAGTTAGCAACTTACTGTGAAGTTAATACATTCTTTGCAGCACTGCCTGGTCATCTGTGATGTGCTGCACTGCCAACTCACAAGTTGCAGAAGTACAATACTGAAGCTACATTGTTCCAAAATTACCTGAAGTGCATTTTATGCATCAAGTACAATTGTATTATATTAGCACACTACACATATAAATATATCTGTAAACAGCCAGCATAGTGTAGGCCCTGTAATTCAGACACATTAATTTACTTTCACTTTATGTGCATAATAATTCATGTTTTTCAAAGATGAGAATTTAAAACTAAGAAATATAAAAATCTAGTTTAATGATACATTAAATTCAGCTGTACATCCTGTCAATTTTCACTCTTCATTTTGTTGTCTGAACAAATACTGTAAATAGCGCTGGACAACAGAGTCACTTGACACTTCAGTTTACAATCAGGGTAGTAGAGAAATGGATTTAGGGGCTTGCTAATGAAACAGTGTTTGGCACATTTAAGATCATAGCATCTTTAAATACTTTGCATTAAGTGTTAACCATCAATGCTGTTTGCTGAGAATCCCCAGTTTGAAGGAATGAATCAGTTTAAGTAGTGAATATTGTGCTTGTGTCAGTCATGGACTAATATTAAACTCATCTTGATCTTTTTAGGATGTTTATATAATTCTGCCAGAAGACAACTAGTGTGTCAACCATTCTTGTTTTCATAAGCATCATATGAGTCAGGGAGGGAGAAGAGAAGTATAGAAGACAGGGGTGGGAATCTGTGGGAATCTCACAATTCGATTTGACTCTGATTCTTTGACGTCGAATTTGATTCTGAATCGATTCAAAACCGATTCTCGATTGAATGAATAGAAAAGGGGGACTATTTTCAGCTTCCATTAAACTGTGTGCCAAACCATTCACTGGTGTCCTTATTCCACTGAAATACAATATGAAACATTACTGGCAATTAAGATAATTGGTGCGCAGCCTTTTTATTTTAAAAAGTTAAATGCATTAATTAATGAATTCATTAAAGCATCTTACAGTCTACTGCCTGTATGAGAATAACAAACTGAGGGGGAGGCGGAGTGCTCTGCTGTGTTAGTATTAATGTTATATCTCCAGGAGTGGAGAGCAGCATCTCTGCTGCATCGTTGGCTCCAGGGAAAGCAATCGTTTTCCAAGATGCTGGGTTACTGAGGTAAAACAGACTGAGCACTTAGTTATTTTCTTCACTTCAGAGTTGGTTTAAGTTGTTTAATGCTGCAGTGTGTGTTGTGAGCTGGTTTAATTTGTTACTGCTGGAGTTTGCTGCTCTGTGACGGCGTAGAAAGTTTACAATTTAATTCACGTTTGTCTCACAATGGTAATTATTTAGATATTAAATGAAAATGGCTTGCAACCGCTGCCTTTTCAGAAGATGAATTACAAGATACCTCTAGTGTGTGCACGCTGTAGACTGTCCGGATGCTGTACTGCCCTAAAAGATGAGTTCCCCTTTTCCCATTCTGTCAATATCACTTTATTAACTAACATTTAGAAAATTGATTTTTGACATTTGTAAATATACATAGAATTGTCCACATCCGTATCAAGATGCATCTAAGAAATCAATTTCTTCCAACACCCCTGATAGAAGAGAGGTTCCTTGGTGAGTCAATTTCAAATTTTCACACTTCTGTTTGTGTATCTTCAAAATCCAAACAACCACCCAAATCTATGAATAAAATGAATGCCTAAACCTTTGAATGGAGACTGTATCTTAAGACATTATTCTACTCATTACCAAAAGTTTAAACTCAATACACCCCTGTTGTGCACATTTATAGTATCGTCTTTACAAAAGAGTGTAGTTACGAGTATATATATATTTCAATTGTGTGATAGATACATCAGTCCAACACAGAATTCACAAACACCAGTAGAAAGATCTTTCCTCATTTCGTTTTAACACCGCTGTTAGTGAAGAAGAGAAAAATAGTACAAATAAAAAAATGAGGTTTATATTTGCATGTTAAATAGGAGGTGAAAAGTGTAATTCTCAGTAAACTTTGAAAAGAAGGATAAAAAATAAGAGAGGGGGCAAATATAAGTAAACATGCTCTTGAATCAAACTACAAGGGCCTGAACTTGGCCACTGAATTATTTGAAAAATGTTCTTATACACACAGGGAGGCGAACAGAATGCCTGTTAAAAAATAAAAAAGGTGGAGGAGAGGTAGAGAAACAGACAGAGGTGAGTAGAAATCATTTTGATGAAGCAATGAGTTCAATAAAAACCTGGTGGGTGGAGTTTTAGCCTCCACACCAGACTGACCTGTTTCCAAATAATCAGCAAGGAAAAAAACATTAAGTCCCTGAGAACAAGAGCAGTTTTCACACTCTAGCACACAAAGAGAAGGACCGGCTCAGAGATGAGAGGGTTGGCTGCATTGTACTGCCCCACTTAAATCTTACTTTCAATTCACTAAATGTGTTATTTGACTTGGCAAAGGAGCTGGTATGTCCCATGGAGCAGCAGGGAGTCTTACAACGACTTTGCCAAGTTTGCTGCAGCCCTGCTGAACAGCCTTCGCCTTGGCTAGCTAGTGACCTTAGACTTAGTGGGTGGTTCGACTCAGTGGTGAAGAAAGAAGGGGGGAAAACTTGGAGAAAAGAAAAAATAAAGAATAAGCATAACCTCTTGTGGTTATAGTTCAGCCTTTAATTTTAAACCTCGCCTCGTGAGTACACAACATGACTAGGGAAAATAGAAAAGGAAAAAATAGTTTTTAAAAGGAAAAAGAAAGAGAACAACAGATTATTTCTACCATAAGGAAAGAGAAGAACTCTGTCTAACATTCATATGTCCAAGCTACTGTAGTTAACACTGGCCTGGCCTGCCCCGGCCCAGGGATCTGGCAGTATAATGTGAGTAGCAGGAATGGAAAATATTTTTTGTTTGCCTTATGAACGATGGAAAATGAAGACCACGAGAACAACTTAGAAGTACTGTATATACAGTACTGTGCTGTGAAACCAAAATAATGCAAAGTTATTAGAGGAGTGGAAAAATCCAATAAAAGCTCTCACTGATTGGCCTAACACGGAAAACCTATTATTCCACTTTTCTAAGACAATAAATCAGTGGTTATTATGGAGACTTGTCAACTGAAATGACTTTCTAAACTCATAAGCTATATATTCAACACAAGCAATTAAAGTTGGACACAGCTGATCCCACATTTGGCTTTAAGATATGCTAACAATAAACTGCTTCAGCTAAATAAAACATGGCTTTACATTTTTCAGATGTGCCAATCCTCTTGAAAAAGAATCTATTACTTTTCATTTCGTACAGTGCAGCTTACTGTTTCTGTTAGCCCAAATTTCGTCATACCTTTCCATTAAATAAAAGATGATGTGATCATGTGTTGCTTCATTTATAGCATAGTTCAGTGTGAGGTCAGCAGTACATAAAAAAAACTCACTATAAGCCCTGTAATTAAACTTGACGTTCTATGTTAATAGCTCTATTTGTGCAGTGATTGCCAAGGATTCATACCACTGTGTTGGAGAGGTCCAGACTCAGGGGAGGACAACTCACGACAACCCCAAAAATCATCCATGGGTGCCAACACGTTAAAACCTGTAGGGAGGAGCCCTTGACACACAGCTCCATGAAACACTCATCCTCCAAAACAACTCATACCATCTTAAACTCACAGGAATTTGAAAGATGAGGCACCCCTCACCATCCTCCCCATGGCCCGCACTGGGAAAATAAAAGAGAAGTGAAACAGTGAGACAGAGAGAGATGTTTGGAGGAGGACAGGAGGAGAGGATGAGGAATTATGCCAGGGTCTGAAGATTCATTTTGAGGTTGGATTTAGAGAAATGATGTCTGGCAACATGTGCAGGGTCAAGCCCTGCAGGCCTGGAGCTCAAGCAGCCATCTTGGCAGTGACTCCTTGAGTGCAAGGGGAGGGGAAGGGGGGGGTGGTTGCTTTACAAGGTACATCAAGTCTGCCGGGACCCACCATTTCCTCTTTCCCACTGTTACACTAATGCTACTTCTATTTTTCTTTCGAACAGTTTATCTTTGATCAGAAATATATTGCTCAGCTGACAAGTAGTGTAAACATCCACATAATTTGAAGCAGAAGTCATTACTTCCTGTAGTTATATTTACTATTAGTATGATGATACTCAAAGGGGAATTAGTAATCAAGGCATCAGGCAGTGTATGCCGTCCCCCCACGAGGACAGAGAGCTCCTTTCTCTTCTTTTCTTTTCTTGTGAATATTTTTGGAATGTAAAGTATCAACTCTGGATTCAGTCATTTTCAATAAACAAGGGAATTCAAATAATCATTGTGACATATTTCCTCCTTCTCTACCTCTGTTTTTGTCTCTCTTTCTCTTCCTCATATCACACACATACACAGTGCAGTCTCCCTCTACATGGCCTCCTACATGGGAAATGTAGACGAACCATGCAAGGCATACAGTGTTGATCCAGCTGATAAGCTGACCAATTGGGTTCATTTATCAAGAAAAACCTTTGCTCAAATGTGATCCCTCTGTGTGATGGAAAACCCTCTGACAACTCTATCCCATCCACGTCTCTGTGGTTCTTGGCGTGGTCGCCTTGCAGAAACCCTAGCAGTGTTATTACAGATCTTTAGTGGCCTACAACAGGACATTAGTTAAAACAAATATGTAAATCTGGGTAAGAGACAGACTAGGGAGGGAGTCTGAATGATGTATGCCAGATAAAACTATGTCTAGAAAGACAGAGGAACGACCTTCTGTCTTCATGCTGCAAAAGCTGGTCAGACGTGATAAATTAAGAAAACCAGTGGCTGATCAGAGAGACACACAGAGACAGTAAATAAAACCCATCTGGAATGGGTTTCTGTCCCTCTTCTGTACAAGCTGAAACTCAATACTCATATCAGATCTGAATGCTGTGCAGTGATAATAGCTGAATATTCATTTTGGTGCGAGCGGAAGACAAACATTCCCGTCCTTAATGACATCTCCTGGGAGGAAGTTCATTACACAAGGTTGTTACGCAACAAAACCCTGTCACTTTGAGAGGTCAGAGGAGGTTCACACTGCTAACATTAGCGCAAACCCAGTGGCAACTAGGTTAGTGACACTTCCTGCATGAAATAACAACTCTAAA
This sequence comes from Euthynnus affinis, assembly GCA_029490765.1. NCBI lineage: Eukaryota > Metazoa > Chordata > Actinopteri > Scombriformes > Scombridae > Euthynnus > Euthynnus affinis. The sequence goes on along the minus strand of CM055842.1, from coordinate 22,795,231 downwards.
AAAAAAAAACAGGGATACAAGTAACATCAGTTCTCTAGGTAGACATGATAAGACTGCACTATACTGGCCTACTTTGTGTAAAGCAGCAAAACAGCATCAGTATAACACAAACACTTGATGTACAGTACCAGTCAAAAGTTTGGACAGACTTTCTCATTCAAGTGAACGGAAAGGTGTGTCCAAACGTTTGACAGGTACTGTAGGTTTGATCAGGGAAAAAATAATTTTATGGAAAAAGGTAAGAAATAATATCTTTGTTGTAAATGGTAATTCAAGTTATTTTAAGGGCATCTGAATCGAAAAATGTGGCTGTCTGCACATACTGCTTTTCCTGTTTTGTTTTTTCCTCTTTTCCTTTTCACTCATATACCAACTGCTGTTAAAATAAATTATGTGCTAGAGGAAGTGCGGAAATTTAGAGCATTTTTCCAAAGAAACATTTGCTTACAAAAGCAAAAGTAATAACACCACTAAATTAGATCACTGTGTGATATCAATTACCAACATGGTGAAGTAATAATAAAAGTTTTTCTATACTAATACTTTGAAGATTGTTACTTAACAGAGCATCCGATCTGAAAAAACCTACTTTGCAACACTAGGTCATTTTCATTGGCAGCTGACAAAAGAGAGTTGTACTATATGTGAGCTCAATATGTAAAACGTGTGTTAACAAGAGTTAGTGTATACCGACGTATGTTGCAAGGAAAAAATGAGCAAGAAATTCTAATCAGACTTTTTGAATTATTTCAGACAGTCACAGGCAGGTGTACACTATTTATGTATGTATTCCTGATGGAAAGTGTGCATGTGTGGGTGTGTGTCTGGGAAAACACTGGAGCTGTAGTTGCACACTGTTCTGTGCACTGATTGACGGTTGTTGCCCGAGCAGGCCTACATTTTTGAGTCGACTGGAGTCATAGCACATGAGCAAACACAAGATGGAAGACTGTGGAACTCTCCACTACAAAGAATGGCAAGACTATCTGCACCACATACACACACACTGCAGAGAAACACACACTTACACACACACACACCACACCCACAGATCCACTTCCCCACCTCCAGTGCTTGAAGATCTACCTGCCAGCTGCTGCCAGTCGCAGGGAAAGATGGGCTTTGTTGGTTTTGTGAAGCCCACCGACAAGACCCCCCTGGAGACTGCAGGTCTCCAGCAGCACAAGCCTCAGCCTTATCCACTCCGCCGCACAGGCAATCTGTTTTCTATATTACCAGCCTGTATCACTGTACTATGCACTATAGAACAGCAATTGAGCAGGAAATTAAGTTAGGGGATCGGTATTTGGCGGAGGAGAACGAGCTGGTGTGGTCTTCCCTCTCCACATACAAGGATCATTAAATATCACACGAGTTTCTTGATAAATTTCCTCTTCTCCTCTCTCTGCTGTTCCCATCAACTTGCTCCCCTCTTCCTCCTCTCTCTTCTTCTCATCTTTCTGTCTCTTTTCTTTCTTCCTCAATTTCCCTCTCATCATCTGCCCGTTTCTGTCTTGTCTTGCTGTATTTGTAGTGAGTAAGAAACAAAACATCCTAATGGATGTTTGAACAGCTTGAGATATGTCGGCCTGGGAACTACCTCCCTGTGACAGGGAGCTCTGGCAGGGAATTGAGACCATTACAAGGGAAAAATAGGGGACATATTTCTTTCTTTTCCTCTTTGTTTATTTCTTTTCCTCTCTCTGGGTCCTTCTCTGTAGCCCCCCCCCCCCTCCCTTCTCTGTCTATTTTTTCTCATTATTTCTCTGTACACACAAACAGAGGACAGGGTCTAAGCTCTTTTTGGATTAGCAGATGTGGAGGATCTATTTTTTGCCTTATTGTCTCTCCTTCTCTTCTTTCGCTCTGTCCTCTTCTGCCTCTCTTCTATACTTTTTACCCTTAGCTGTGCTCCCTGAGTGACTGTGAGAGAGTGTGTCAGAGTGTACAGAGTTGATGAGTGAATGAAGGAAAAAGAGAAAGGAGAGCTAGGTCAGGACGTCACTATTCAAAATCATAATGTGGAGCAGTGGCAGCTCTGGTGATCATGAACATGCACACATACACCTTTTTTTTGTAATCCTTTGTGAATTCTCAGTTTTATTTTCTAGCACAAAAGGACTTTTTTTTGTTTCTTTTATTAACTTCTTAATCATAAACCTCATTATCAAACTAATAATTAAGTTATATTTCAAATTACTTTTAGGTTAATTTTGGGTGTTCAAATGCCCCAGATCTCAACTTATTAATGAAATGTATATTCATAGAAGACATTGATTCCATTGCTTCCTTTCACACTTTTGGGAAAATCTTTATTTGGCATGTTTGAGTGGACATGAGTGAACCAGAGCACATTTTGCACTGTGGACATGAACATTAATATGAATTAATAATGTTTTAATGTTAACTGCTACTGAGATAAAGGTAATAAAACTGTAATATTAAATGTAGTAATAAACGCTGTTAACAAATTACCTAAAATGTTTTATATTTGAATCTATTAATATTCGATGAGGTGCAGAACTAAAAAAATTTCTCATGTTAAAATGTGACTCATATGGAAACATTTATCCCCTTTCATTGACTGACACTTGAAGGTACTTCATCACAGCAATGTTTTTGCGCAAACCTAAAAGCTGACACTGGTTTCCCCGCATCCATCCAGAAATACTAAATCTGACATAAGACATACATTCACGAGGAAAAGGAGGTTTCACGGCTACAATATGAGGTCAATCAGTAGTGTTGACAGCTAATTTAACAAGTGCTACAAGCACCATTACATTTGGCTCCTGATTGTGTAACAGTGGATAGATATACCAACACACTGTCAGACAGATAATTAAATAACTCAATATCTATAAATAAACGAATGAAAAGAAAAAATATATATCACTCTGGTGGTAGATTCATGACCATCATTTGCCATATGGAACACACACACTCACAGCAGTCAAGGCCTGTGCAGTGGTCAGGTTAGTGAGAGGCAGTCAGAGAGATAAGGTGCCAAACAGGTCTAAATCCCTCCTGAAGCGGTCTTGATGGACAGACAGGCCACCATTAACAATGTGGTGGCTTGTGAGAGCAGCAGCTGATGGAAAGATACCCTGGCATTTGCTGTGTTAAGAAGTGGCCCTTAAAGATTTCACACTTCCAATTTCTTTGAATTATCTGCCATCTCCAGCCTGTCACTCAGTCTGACAATCTCAGATTCTTGCTCACTGAGGCACCGGGCTGGTTATTGACAAAGCAATCCGCGGTGATACAGCAAAGCCTGATAAAACATTAGTCAAACAACACGCCGTACAACTGTAGACCCGCCTCACACATAAACGGAGGCACAGTTTTCTTTTGTACCCTTTCATTTTTAACATTTTTTTCTTCAAGTCTAATGAAATACACCTTTGTTCACACTATGAACTAAGTATGGTACAGAAGAGTGGTGTTCTTAGGATTGTCAAAAATTACCTTGAGATAGTTGCCATGGAGCGAGCTCACATGTGCTTTATCCAGCACCATCAATCAATGATTTGATGTGACTTGAAACTTTATGACAACGTAGCAGAGAATCTCCTTTACGTATCACCACTTGCTAGATTGTAACATACAGAGCGGAATGGATTTGTTAAGGTCCACCTAAGGCAGTGATGACAGCCAATGCTGTTATGACACTGAACAGACTGCTTATCAGATCTTTACTGGTTTGATTTGCTCGCTGCTCTAGACAGGCCATGATAGAAATATCACAACATCCCCATTACCCTCAGCATTCAGTACATAGTGCACAGGCTGTGCTTTCTATGAATTATTAAAAGCAGACAGATTACGCTGCAAGGCTGGAAGTCTAGAGGCATGCTACAGATGCTGCTGAGCAAAACAGTAACATCAGAAGTGTGTTTTTGTTCTTTTTTTAGAGAAGAAGCTTTTTTTTTTTTTTTTTTTAGGAGGTCTGAATCAGATTAGAGAGGGTAGCCGTTTGGATAAGCGTATGGGTGCGTGGATAAGAAAATAGTGGGTGGGGTGTGGACATTGTGCGTATGTTTGTGCACATGTGTGAGTGTGTGTGGCTGTGTACTGTATGTGTGTGTTGCACAGAATGAAGGGGGGCTGAAGGGCATAATGTCAGGGCTTGTCTGACATTTGGCCTGGTGGGTTGGCTGGATGGTTGGTTTGCTGTCTAGATGGCTGGTTGGGTGCATCCCAGCTCAAGCCTGGCAACTCTCTTTCTTTCTCTCTCTCTCCGTCTCTCTCTCTCTCTCCCCCTGGAGTGACGGGCTGAGACATTAAGACAGGCGTTTTAATTAACTGTGCCACTCTTCCACCTGCTGCCCTCAATATGCTCCTGCCCAGGCAAGCTGTCTCTCATACCACTAACTCTCTTGCTCTCTTTTTTGCTCTATCTTTTCTATCTTTCTATCATTTTTCTACTCTTTCCCTCTTTCTCTCCCTTTCTTTCCAATTTTCAAATCTCGCCCTTCATCACTCCGACTTGCTCCCACAACCCCTCTTTTCTATCCCTTGTGCATGCCTCTTCAGTTTGACCCTAATAAATGAAAAGTCATACCAGATAGATAGAAAAGGCGATTCCATGAGGCTCACATGACAGAATTAGCCAATTTCTTTTTTGAACTTGGAGAGAATTAATTTCTACATGTATCCTGTTCTACTGACCCTCTAACTACCCCCACCCATCCTCCACACACATACAGTGCACACACACTCATGCTCTTCAAATCTATCTGGTAATTCGGTTCTGCCCGACACTCATCAGGCTATTCATTAAGGCCTGATTGGAGATGGATATTTCTTTTCCCTCATGACAGAATGAAGCAAGGGATCAAACTGGGGACATTTACAGGATTTAGGAGAGCAAATGCAATACAGCAGCAGCTTTGCGTGTGTGTCTGTACACTTGGACATGGCTGTGTGAATGTGTGCTCGTAAATGTTTGTATTCATGTGTAAATGTATGTCTGGCCATTTAAGGATCTCATTTAGTGCTGTTACTCATATAGTTTAATCATTTAGATCATAAATTGAGAATTAATTCTAACAGAACAGAGCAACAAATGATCCACTTTTAGCACTCTACTTAAATTGTATTACACTTTTAATGGGGTTAATAATAGACAGCATTAGCAACACAGGAAAACGATTCTACAAAGTGTTGTATTAAAAGGATTAATGTCCTCCCTTCAGAATTAAAGCCAGGTCTTAGAGATACAGCTAAGACTAACAAATGGCTCAGCTCTGGCTCCATGATGGGGCCTCAGTCGCAGCCATACTACAGTAAGAAGACAGCAACTGGGGCCTATATATCAGCCAGGCAGACAGGGAGCATTCATCTGCTGTGTAAGGAGAAGTAACTTTGAAGTTCTCTGCAGTGAGGTGAAAGAGCAGCCGTGGCCTCAACCTCTGTGTTTATGTAGCCGCACTAGCCCTGGGAGAGCTCTTAATGAATGATGTGGATAGATGGACACCATAGATAAAAGTACACACTCACACGTCTGTGTGAGGGCCAAGACACACACCAAGGATTTATGCATACTTTATGTTAAGGTCGTTGACATGTCGGGCTATATATGCAAGCATGTCTGCATATAGAATGAACAGAAAAACACACAAAAACACAGTGCTGATGGTACTGCTGGATTTAGTAAATGGAGAATGTTCCTAAATTACACTGTGTTTCACTAATAGCTTTCAGACACAACTGGAGACTAACCTGTTAGAAGTAGGCTATGCCAACATCCCCCAGCAATGTCTTTGACTGGTGAACTTGGTAGGGTCACTTCTTCTGGGAACAGGATGTTCTTCTGCGTGTTTCCACATGCCCGTCCACAGCCCCACTGAAACAACCTCCCATCACCTGCATGTCAAGAGTCAGTGAATTAATAAAAATTCTGATTTGACTAAGTAAACAATCATGTTATCAACTGATTACTTCTGAAAAAAATACTGTTATAATCATAGAGGTATTATGATGTGATATGACAGGCATATCATGTCAACTGATAGAAGATGTTTTGGACCCTGTGCACTTCCTCAATTAGTTTCAAAGTATAGCAGAAGCCTCTAACCCCCTGCAGCTCATCTTGCATCTCTCTCCAGTACACCTCTAGGAGCATGTTGTCCTTGTTGTGCTGCTGCTGCATGGGGCCTCTGGTGATAAATTATGGATGCAACGCAAAAGCTGTAAAATTTGTTGTATCTTCTATTATCTTCATGTTAAAGGCCACAAAAGCTCTTCAGTGAAGTCAGCCATTAAGAAATGACAGGTATTGCTATCAGGCTTCTTTATAGCCTATTACCTGCAATGACAGCAGCTGCTGCTGCACCACTGTACGGCCTATCACATTATTTGCAGCTAAAGTCAGCTACTGTGTCATTTCGCCTCATTTTCTTGACAGTGCTATCATAAATCCATTGGGCTGCAGGGGAAACTGTCGACTACCTCGATTATCTTCATAGCCTGAATGAATTCTGAAATGTATGTAACAGGCAATGACTGTTATGGATCAGGAGCCAGGGCCATATTCTCTCTCACTCTCTCTCTCCTTCCTTGTCGCTCTCTCTCAGGTGATGTGCCGATCGAGGGCTCGGGGGCACTGATATTCGCATAAAATTGAGTAAAATAGGTGAACTTTGAAGCACACAATGACAGCTCAAGACTAGTGACGTCAACTCTTTGCACTGGTGGATTGCAGGAAATAAATCTTACAGGTACCAGGAATATATAACATGGGGACATTTACAAATTTTAATCATTATCTACCACACAATACATTCTGAATGTTGTGTACCATCGCACTGTACAGTGCATCACTGTACCTGTCAGTGCAAGATTGTGGTTTGCCCCACAGGTGACCTTTGACACATGGTCCACACATTCCACAAAGCGAGGGACGATCACATTTTCATTAGAACCACTGCCAATTTGTCCATAATCATTCTGCCTGTGGGGAGAAGAGTATAAACATATAATTAAAAAGATAATTAATTTCCTGCGGGCATCATCTTGATATTCTTCTATCAGATTTTATACTATATACAACACCATTTCAAAGCATGAAAATATTGCACATCTTTCAGTTTCTATAGGGTGAAAATAAATAATCAAATCAACTAACTATTACAGTGAGCAGGTTCCACTGGGGACTGTGGAACACATGCGTATCCTACCATTTCTACAAATCCTCTTTGTGACAATAACGAGACACAGCCCTATCAGAAGTGAAACACCTCACTAACTAATTAGACTCTCAGGCTGCAGTCTGACAAAATATAAAGAGAAAAGTGCTTGAAGGAAGACTTGCTCTCCCGCAATTTGCATCTGCCACTTTTTACTGCATCTGTTCCAAGTGCCATTCAATGTTCTCTTCCTCCTTTTGTTGGGAAGTGTTGAGCCCCAACTATTTAAGCTCACCTCCTACCTACCCAGAGCTTTGTTCCTGCTCCTCTGCAGACCAGTAATGAGCCAACCGCCACAAAACCGCTAGGAAATTAATGACTCATTATGGACGGGGCCTAGACCGCTCCACAGCCTCTCCTCCTCCCCTGCTCCACCACACATTCCCGCATGTAATCCTCCCTGACTCCCTCTTTCTCTCTCTTACTCTCATCCCTTCAGCCCATACAGAAAGACCCCAACACCTCCCTATCAATTAGAGCCTATTACAGGGCTCCCATGCTTGCAGGGCAAAGAAAGAGGGCCTTCACAGCTCAAGAGTGTGTGCAGGAGAGATTGGGAGAGTTGAATGAGGAGCCTTAAGGTGCTCCTTTCACACCCTTGCCCTTATCCATTATGTCAGTCTGTAGAGCTCCCTACGAGAAACGTGCAGCCCCAAAAAGACTTGGGGATGAAAATAAGTCATGGGAGGGATTCTTGGTCACACCTTTTCCCTCTTCCCTCTACTCTAGTGTCAAATTATATCATAACTAGTCCTTAAGCAAAGCAACATGGTCACAGTGCTCCTCTGTTAAATGGAGTGTTAGACAAAGATGCTGAGATCTAAATGATATATAGTAATCATACCATCTGTGTCTGTATTCATGGAAAGACAGACCAAGACAGATATTAACAAGATAAAGCAAATGGTGGACAAGCACCTACACATGAAAATTCATGTGGTTATTGATTTATTTTAGTTTCACTGCCTTTTACATTTCACTGCATTCCCCTGGGCAATACCTACTTATTCATGGGACTGTTGGTCTTTGTTCAGAGCAAAAAATACTGTTCTACATTGCCAGCATTTTAGAATATCGTTCCTTTTTTTCCTGGTAGGACATGTCTCAGGTTTTCATTCAAGCATGCTATGCTCATTGGCTTTTGAAGCTACGGTGCATTTCAAGGCAATCCCTCTGAGAGTGAATGGGTGAGATCACATGGGTTTGAGGTGGTTTAGAATGGCAAATCCTGCTGAAAGTGTCATTTCCAGTCGGAGACATCAATTTGGTGTGTGAAACGGGGCCCCAGGAGAGCCCGATAGCCTGGGAGATTCCTGACAAGAGCAAAGGGCCTGGGGATCAGCTCCTACTCACCTGATAAGACAGGAATTTCATAAAGCGGTTCAAATACGCAGAGCAAAGCGAGAAAGCAGGAAAAAGGAAAGAAACATGATAGACAACTTACAAAAAGTGAAGAGAATCTAAAACAATCTTTAACCCTTACATACCGTTTGGGTCACATTTGACCCATTTTGACTTTTCAAAGCAGTAAAGACACACTACACCTAACCCTAAGCGACATTCTTTAAGCCTGAAGTTCTTTGACTCTTCATTAAGTGGCATATAATAGACAAAATGGAAATACCATATTTCAAAATTATTTATTTTTGTACAGCTGGTATGAATATTCAAACATAAAGGGTCGAATTTGACCCATATTCATTCAAATGGATTTTAAAGTCACTAGAGGGGGTGAAATTAAGGTAAAGGCTGGTTATGGGGAATCTTGAAACAGTCGCAAGCAAGCTAAAAGCGGACTTTGACAATGTCACGAGAGGTGCCTATGTTGCCAACATATTGCTACACTTGCCAGGTTTCCCACTCAGGTGGGCATCTGCAGCTGCTAACAAGCCTATACAAAGTAACAAATCAAACCCATCAATTCCCAGGCAACCAACACAGTCTCCCTGTGGTGGACTGCAGCTTTCATTGGACTATAAAAAGTACCTGAGCCCCTCTTTAACTGATTTGGTATAGAGGAAGGAGTGATTTGGTGAATCTGTAATTCCAAGATGAAAAGGAGACAGCGAGTTAAAGAGAAAGTATTAGAAGAGGACAGTATAGAGAAAATGGAGGAAAGGTCCTTGTAACATTGCTCATGCAAAGGCAACCCCACCTTCCCCACATGCCAGCCACAGCAGCACAGTAGTCCAAATCTCACCCTGATATGTATGCAGTCGCACAGTCAATTGTCACAAGGGGAGAATGTAATGGTTGTATGCAAGGGTTAATATCACACCTTCTATAGTGTATGATGCATCTTCGTACAGCATAAAATACATTATAGTGATGCCATAAACTCATTTGTTCTATGGAGGCAAAAAATAAAACAGGTCTTTATAAAGAAAAAAATTACGTTGAGGACTCATGCACTACTACAGCAAATAAGATTAGAAGCAAACTAACTACTTGTCCTTTTGACTTTGATATTAATATAAACAGTAGTTGTTTATATTAGGAAAAAATACACAAAACAGGAGTTGATCAATGACCCCCATCTGGGGAGGATTGTCAAAGCTCATAAGTATGGTTGATAGGGAGATATTAAAACACTGACATGCACAAATTAAAAATCTAAATTATTGTCACTACTGTTTGTGGCCAAACATTGTGGTAACTGTAAAACAGTGAACATAGGCAGTGGTATTAACTCTAATATAAAGCCTCAATTAGCTTAAGTGAGAGCAAAATGGCTGATAATTATTGCGCCAGCTCATTAGACTTGTTTTGTCACTAAAACCACTTAAATCACTACACAGTCATATACACAAGCAATGATGCAAATACACACATGCAGATGTTAGAGTTTATTCCCATCATAATGAGGCATACACTGTACAGGTTGGGTTTTACTTGTTTAGACTAAAAAACTAAACACTTCAAACTAGATTTAATAGGTTATTACCACAGAAAACACAAGCACTTTATGAAACCGATCATCCATAGACTAATTTATGAAGTGCTTGTACAAAAACAAACCACATGTGATTGTCACGCAGTGTGACAGTATGCTTGAAGACTAGTTAGAGACACATGGTAACTTATGTTTTGTACATTTTATGCCTCAAAAAGACAGAATGCAGCCAACTTCCCCTTTTATTCAAAAGACTCATGTGGTTTTAAGTCTGTATATCTCATCTCAAGAAGAAAAAGATCTCAGGTCGTTAAGTTTTTCAAGACATGACCTGAGTAAATCAGCGCTGTTGACTCTATTGATTTTGTGAAAATATTACCTATGAAATGGTGAATATCTGCATCTGTCTGCAGTACCTGCTATACATCTTGGCTAATAATGATACAGACTCTTCAGGAATAAAATCCTTGGGGCTGGCCATGAAAGTTTAAGATTCAATGCGGTAAAATACAATGTGCCGTAAAATATTAATGTGTGTGGTAAAATTATGCTGGTGGTAATATTTTAGATTGCTGCTGTCTGTAAAAGAGGCATATCTGTATTTATTTACAAGCAGGGATAGTGGATGGGGGGCTTTGTTTGAAGCCATGTTTATGAATATCGACTCAGGCTCCAAGGTAAGTGGCTATAAATCTGTGAGAGGATCTTTGTAAAGTTCCCTTGGAGGACATAACTTCAGGTCTGACCGCCTCCTTCCTTCACTTGACTTTTAAACATTTAGATGTAGCCCGGCCAACTGCATTTAGAACAGCTTCTAAATTATGAAGGGCTCCATTTTGAGAGTCCAAGTGTTAACCAATTGAAGTTGATAAATTGTGGCAATAGATTTTTCTCAGATAGAAACAGAGGTGTGTTTGGCCCTTGATCTGGAGTGTTTAAGAGTTTGGGGAAAACTAAAAGGGAACTCTGCACAACCTGCTATGTTCCAGATGTTGACTTGGATGTACTCAGCGGAAGGTGCCCTTAAACTCAATTATTCATTATTCTTTCCAAGTATGCACTGAATGTTGAACTTTTCAGCCCGATCTTTCCATGCTAGTCTCTTTGGGTAAGACGATGAATAGTGTGAACTACTTGAAGCCAAGAGCATGACCTGTGCTAATGAGAGAAACATTACTCCTATGATCAAAACGACCTCATATCATGTAGCTCACATCACCTTAGGCTATCAAGACCAGCTGGAAGAGTTCTATAGGTCCACATAAGATGAACCTTTCGTGGATGACTCATTCACGCCTTCTTTTTTTTTGCGTCATATCTTTGACATATTTATCTATTTATTTTGGTTCAAGGTTCTGAAGTTCAGATCACAGGGGTGATTGCATTAGTAATGGTGCTGCAGTTGGCTGACCTAGAGATGATGGACACAGAGGTCTGTATCCTCCGGCTACGATGATCACATAGGAGCCAGGATTAAGAGAACAGATTTCTTTCCTGCTTGAGTTCAAAGGGCTCAATCAAAGTGTTTCACTGCTGAACTTTTGCCCCGCTCTTTAAATGCATAATTAACTGACAAGTGGTGATAAGGTTGAGCCCTGTGAAAATACTGTTTTTGGTTTTTCTGCCTGGTGATGAATGCAGTAACAGTTGATGTCATTACGCACTAATAAATGGCTGGAAAGCTGCATTGATCCAACCATCTAATTCCAAGAAAATAGCTTCCTCCTGAGCTAAATTGGAGAAAATTGACAACCCTCCATTAAAGCCCTATCTCATTCTTTTACTCCCCTCTCTTTCTTTCCTCATTTCTTCCCATTTCCATTTCTTCCTCCCTAGTGTGCCTCTTGCTTTCTCAGGGCTAATCCTCACGGCCTCGTCGCTTATGCAGACCTGAACTATCTCTCTCTCACCACTGGTGTCCCTGACGCTAGCTGACACTAGGTATCAGTTCACACCCTGAACACACAGAGAGAGGTGCTAAACAAGGACTTTGGGACATGTCACAGCACACTTAAAGAGCTTCACAGTGGTAGAGAAGGAGTTCAGAGTGAAAAAACATGCTCAGTCAGTAACAGACATATGGCATACTGTACACAATAAATTCTGTTTTGACTTGGTTTAAGAAAGTAGAACATTTAATTTCTTATATGGTATGGTTTCAATCATATCGTATATCATTTATACCATTTAATCATACAAATATGGTATTATATTTGCATTTTGTATTTTAAATGTAATGCTCACAATAATATGCCCATCTCTTGCAGTTGAAGAGGTAAATATTTCCTCTTCTAAGATGTAAACCTATTTTTTCTGACAGATCATGTGCTTTTGCTGTTATGGTTGTAATAGTGTGCCTCTGAGATCTAATGCAATTAGGCCATGTTGAGTGCTTAATCAGTCTTGATTACCTGTTGAACATTACAAACAGGCAGCCTCCTAGCTCTTGGAGATATGAAGGTTGAGTTCTACTAATTAAAAGTGATGCAGAAATGAGAAAAGAGCTTAATAAAATATATTATTATGAAATTGCCAAATAAATTGTTTAATCTGATCCTTCACTCAGAGTCACCCTGCGATCTGTGTTTTTGGTTTGTTGATTTTAAGCTTATTTTTGAGGTTTTCTCTGGTGATATAAGAAATAGGAAGCATTTGTACAGTTCCTTTGTCTGACAGAAAAACACACTATATACTTTTTCATACATACAAGCTAAGTTGAACCCATATGAACATACTTTACTGTAGTGGCTCTCCAGATTCTCAGGTAGTCCTCCAAGTCCATGGCAATATGTGCCAGTAAAAACCTGTTTTATAGACAAATTATTTCATCACAAGTCTTGAAAAGATTGCTCCATCTACAAATACTTAAAAAGCGGTCCATGTCCCCAAGTTAGTGAAATTATACAGTATGGTTTTTTTCCCTCCTCTCACTTCCTGTTTTGTGACTGAAAATCGTGCAGAGCCCACACCACTTTAAGCCAGTATTTACAGTTACGATCTGGCTGTTGTTTTCCAAGGAGCCGAGCTGTGCTTTTCCTTTTTTTATTCATTTAGCTGTAAGGCAGAGTGTGATAAGACAGAACGAAGACTTCCCTCATAACGAGGCACATGCCAAGTCTGACATAATCCAATCTGGTCCATTTTCATCAGCTTTTGTCTCGTGTTTTTTGCTTCTCTTTTGGACTTTCCTTTGGTTCCAACGATGGCTCAAAAACCTGAAATGACACAATTCGGTCGCACTTGTATGGTGGTGAGGCTGCAATCCAAATGGCTTTTCTGCAGAAAAATCCTTGAAGACCCACACACATTTAAATCTGGCCCTGGGGGCAACAGGCTCTAAACCACTGAGATAAAAAAACATCCAGGCCAAAAGCAGAAAAATATATTTTAAGGGAGGGCTTACCATGGCAACAAAAAGGCATGTCAAACTTGTGGAAAGGAGGCATTCTGACTGAGGAGTAAACACAGACCAGTGTGCCCGTAGGAAAGCCTAGGAAAAGCTCTCCGCATATTAAAGGGCCCAGCCTCACACATGTATACAACAAAAAGAGAGACAATGGCAGTAATAACAGGCGAGGCGTCAGGGTACGGAAAAGACGGTTAAACGGTCATTTGTGAGAAGAAATGTAACCGGGCCTAATAGAAGCTGTGCCATAGGCAGGGGCCTTGCAGATAGAAGCAAACAGTTCTCTTAAATTTGTTATTGAGTATAAACAAGAAACATTCCTTCCATTCCACTGGTATGCACCGGAGTCAAAACATTAACCATTTATTAAGGAAGCTTATATGCTATATCAATACCTGGTTTAACAGAGACTCTAGATGCTTCTATGTAACAGTAAATATATTAAAATATGTAGTTGAAAATGAATGACAGGTTACAGGAAGTGAGAAGAGGTAACAGGAACTTTCAAGCGTAGATTGAGGCAAGTGACAGGCATGATGGAACAGGACTACAAAATGCAGAAATACCCTGTGAAATTTCAACCCCCTATGCCTCAAATTAAAGACAGGGAGGAGAACTTCACCGTCTTACCGCTCTCTGCCAGACTGTGCCACATTCATAGCAAACTGCCGATACGCCATGAGGATATTTTAAATCCTCAATAACATCTGATGTCGGCAAAACCAACTCAACAGAGAAGTGAAAGAATTAAAAAAGAAAGAGTGGGAGTCGCACAAATAAAAACCTCGCTATATTCTCTTTTTCTGTTCGCACTTATGCCATAAACACTTATATTTCCAGTGTAAACACAATCAGTGCTCTGCAGGAATGATGAAAAGGCGTTAGTCTTATTATAGGAGAAAATAACAAGCTCTCATGAAGGGATTGATTGTTTTCAAATCGTAGATCTTTGTAAGAGGAGTGTAAAGTAGAGCTAAGTCTCCATTATAGGACGCTGCTGCTACATTGCTTTTGATTTTCTGTCAACATCCCTCTTACCAACTAGGCACTGTATTTACTAAATGCATCGGGGCCAAGAAATGGATTGAATATAGTGTTCGTCTTCTGCGATCCAAATTGTGTCAACCAGTTGGAGGTATTGCAGGTCTATTATTCTGTGTGTCCCACTCTGCCAATGTTTATAGATACTGTAGGACTCTTCTGAATAGTTGACTGCACAATATGGGTGTAGTTACTGAAACAAAACCAAACATAAATTAACCGTGAACCATGCAAGCAGGCAACTCACTCCTGCAAAGCTCTTTTCCTCTGATGCGAGGATTATACACAGAAAAAGGAGTCTCAAACCAAGTGAAAACTGTTTCCCAAACATGTCCACACACAAATCAATGCCTGTTTAATAAACATGTTCTTGTTGTTTCTATTTGTAATTCTCATGTTTTAGTGGTTTTACACCCAAACAGTGTTTTATGATGGTAATGATTTTTGAAATGTGTTCAACAATTTCAGTATATAAAATATGACATTGAAGTAGACAGGCAAGGTGTATTATAATGATGTTTAGAGTCAAATTTAAGGTGGTGTTTTAGCTTAATATCTTTTTCCATACTTCCTTGTGGTGCTGTCTATTTACAGCAATGTAATCGGTCAAGGTTAACATTACAACCCTACAACACTGGACCCTATATAAGAGTAGTTAGGATAAAAAGAAGCATTACAAGTGGATTAATAAAGACTGTTTATCTCTTCAACCTCCACCACAAACTTCAAAAACTCGAACATACACAGAGACACATAGCTTCATGTATGTAGGCATATACGCAATCCCACATAAACACACAGTATTTGCACATGTATCCTTCTTTGGTTGCAGTCTATATCTTTGGTTATCAAGTTGCCCAACATTACGGTCTATTATAAGTCAGTCATCTTCTCCCTTCTCTTCTCTCCCAGAGTCACGGCCCCTCTGTCCCCTCTAAGTACCCCAATAAATTCAAATGTAATGCTCCTAAACGAGATCACATACATGTGCCATTTCTCTTCAACTATATTTATCATCTAACACTTTGGCCTTCATTAAGAAATGGCAGTTGAGGTGATGGTGGCGGGTGATTCCTTATCCCTGTCGCAGGATAGACAAAGAGAGACAGAGAGAAGGCTGTCACCAAATGACACAAACTGAACTAGGAGGGAGTTAATGCTTTATGTTGTGATGTAAGTCTTATGGTTTCCTGAGGTCAACTAAATTACTGGTCAACAGAAAAGTATAGATAATATAAGAAACAATAACAAAGGCAAAGTCAAACTGAACTGAAGGTCTCTGTGCCATATCTTAACATTAAAATTTTGTTTGCACAAATAAAATATAACGTGTAAACACTGTTACAGCAACCCAGGATGCCATGGGTAAAACGATGACTCATCTCTGCTCACCAAAACAGTTTAGAATCATAATTTCAACCTGAAGCAACGCAGTACTGCACTCATACACAATCCCTCCTTCACAACACTGTCAAACACTGAATGTGAAACGCAGAGGCCACCCACTGTCCAATGAGCATCAGCCAACTAGTTTGGCCATTTACATCAACGGATTTAATTGGCTGTCGTCTCCGGCATTGTGTAAGGCAGCAGGGTGCATTTGTATGGGACCACTCCTGTAATATTACATACTGTTCCATCACTTAAGGTTAAGTCTACCTATTGTTAAATTTATAGTCCAACTATTCTTCTTGCTTTGGCACTCATTCCTCATCTGCATTGGCAAAGAAAACATTCAGTTTAGCTATTAATTATCACGACAATGGAAAGATGCACAAAGCAAGGGTAACCCCTTTTTTATTTCCTTTAATAAACATTTTAAAACAGCTTCATTATAATAATGTATTTTGATTAACGATGTTTACCACAGTGCTGGTAGTGAAAATTGCTTTCCCATAAATTAAACCAATAAAAGTTAGTTGATGAATTATTGCCTAAATGTAAAATGTTACAGTCTGATTCATTCACAGCAGCTCTACTCTGCACAGTACAAAATCTACATATTCAGAAAATAATAAACATAATTAATTAATTGGATTTCATGACAACTATACTTAAAATAATTGTATTTTGTTTCATTTTCAAATGTCCATAGTTTCCATTATGAATAAATACAAAAACATAAAATGTTTAGACTCAGTGTTTCTGTAACTTTGCCACATTTTGTTTCAACTTTCTTTAATACGTTAAAGAAAGTTTTAATGATATACTTTATGTGAAGTTACAGGATATGTTTTCTAGACCAATCCAACGGAGCAACTTAAGTTTTACAAAAGTTAATTTCAGGAGTTTAGTTTTGGTGAATTTAGAGTATGTATATATGTATTTAATTAATGTATGTAATTCATGAAATTATGTGCTGTATGTACAGTCTAAATGCATTTATTCTTATTTATAATTTAATTCATAAAACTTTTTTGTATCGTTTTATGTTTTGTTTTGCATGTTATGTTTCCATATTAAGAAGCAATAGCTTCAGTTATTGAATATTTTAACTGTATGAAGTGATCTAATAATTTATCTTTTTCATTAAAATTTACGTTAAAATTATTTAATTCAGATTTGCATTTAAAAAGCATTTTAGCATTCACTACAATAAAGAATAATTAAAGCCTAGTCATTTGTACTGTATCTCCATTAAAGTCAGAGTTAGAAAAAAAGCTTACAGTAACATTAGAAACGGTACAGTATGTAGATTGTTTAGAGACTTTAAGGGTGGATATTGGCTGATTACACTATAAAAAACTACTATTTAGAATGACAGAATAGAATACTAACATCGCTTGGTCCAAATTATTAAAAAAAAAAAGGAAAATGCGAACATACTGACATAAAACATGTCAGGTGAAATCAAACAGACAAAATGCAATTTCTCATGCAGAAATCAATTTGTACTCCCAACTCTAACTTAGGTGTTTTTTTTTTTTATTTCAGATGACATTAAAAGAACACAAATGCATTTTTATCATAGCCACTCTCTGTTCTTCTCTGATAACTACTTGTTCATGCTGATTTCAAATAATGCTTTGCGCGGCTCTGGTATTTAACAGAGCAAAAGGCTGTGTTCCCCTCAAGGTAAATTTACTATCTCAAAAACTAAAAAAGGCAAGAAAAAGGGATGCTTTGTGGGGGAAGTCTAACATTTTAACATCTCTGTGCTTCATCTAAATCACTGACAACAAAATAGCCTCTAGCATGATTCTCTCTCTCTTCCTCCCTCAAAGTTAACTATGACATCTGGCATGGGCTCTGAACACCATGACAACAGACACCACGACTACAGACACCACGGCAGCATACAACTGTAGTGCAAGGAAAGAGACAGTGAGGAAAAGAGGGGGGAGACACACAGCTTGTTAATGGGGGAGAATGCAATGTAAAGAGATCAGTAATTACCATTATTTAAACAACTCCCAATAACAAGTGGATTATGTAGAGCCTAGCTATTGTGAAGACAAGCGTCGCTCTAATGTTTCTGATGCAAATCCTTTTTTTTTTTTTTTTGAATTTAAAAATCTGGGAGCCATTGTCTTGACAAGGAACATAAGCACCAGTGCTGGGAAATGTACAGTAAAATACATAATTTGGGCTAAGCTAATAACTGGGGACACACTCTTTTTACAGTGAATATTTGTATTATTCATTTAAGCATTAAAGATCCAGAGGAGATGGTACATGAGCCCCTGTGTGTGCCCTGGGGCTATTGTCATGGTGGGCATAATGGGAGGGGATTGTAGTGCAAATGTTGTCATCTGTATATCCTAATGCTGTAATTTAGGAAGGAACGCTACGTGAATCATGACAAGAGGTCTGAAATAATGCAGAGATGAAGAAAGGAGAGAGAAACAACAGACTGACAGAAAGAGAGGGAGGGAGAGAGAAAGAGAGAGAGAGAAAGAGAGAGAGGGAGAGAGAGAGAAGGATGATGGAGAGTCTGTCTTTGGTGAAGTGAGGAACACTGTGGCAGGTAATACTCTGGACACTGCCACTCACTTTCCCAATCAGGCAGAAATTATAATTTTAATAGACATTCAATTAGATTAATTATTTCACATTTCTTCCTTGTATCGGTCAAGACCCCTCCAATCAGATTTATCTCTGAAACACATTTTTGTTCAGGCCAAACGATGGATTGACAATGCAAAGGGAAGAGTGAAGTCAATTTTGCTTGATGTCACTGACGGCTTAGCATGTAATTACTGTCACATGTGCACAATAGCAGTACTTAAAGAAGTGCAAGGACAATCAATTTAGCTTTCAGAACTGCAACTTAAGCATAAGTACATAACTTTATTTGAACGAGTAAGAGTGGAGGTTGTTTAAATGTGGATTTATATAAATATATGTGGTGTTTTGGAATTTTTTTCCTCTTCCTATTTAAGATCTGGGATGGACTGTACAGCAGCACCCTCTTGTGGAGCCTAAGTAAAATGCAACCTATGTTCAGCACTGCAGCCTTTCTCTGTTCTCTTCTCCTCTCTGTATCCTGCTGCAGAATTCCTCTTCTACCGGATAGATCTTCCCTTCAGCCCCTTCCTGTCGGAGACGCCCAGCCACTTCCCCCTTCTCCAACATTGCGTCTCTTTATTTCTCACTCGGGCCTGGCACGATCTCAGTGACCTCTTAGTCAAATATTTAGATGGTCGATTTCAACCCCTTTAAGGAACTGCCTCCCAACCTCTCGCCATAAAGAAATCGATGGGACGAGTTCAAATGCCAGTGAAAATGTTCAAACATAAACAGGTTCGTTGGGAGGCTATGGGGAGGAGTGTTGGCAGAGGTAGGAGTGTTGGTAGAAGGAGGTGGGGGCAGGGGGTGGGTGGCTGCGAGGGGGGGGTCTGATGAAAATGTATGCACAGCCATAGAGTAGCTATGCATATGGTTAGAGAGGGATTACACAGAGGGATGAGCAGAGACACTGAGAGGGTTTAAAAAGAGGGTGAACGCTCGAGACACAATGAGGCAAGGCGGGGCATTCATGTTTATCAACGGAAGGGGGGGGCTGCTGAGAGGAGAGGAGAGGAGAGGAGAGGAGAGGAGAGGAGAGGAGAGGAGAGGAGAGGAGAGGAGAGGAGAGGAGAGGAGAGGAGGTACATCACTGGAAAAAGGGGCTTCGCCTCTTTTGCTAAACAGAGTGACCTCTAGTCAGGGCCTTGGGGGGAAGAGGGTGCGGGGGGTGTATAGTAGTTAGAGCAGCCTACTCTCACTGTTCCCTTCAGGGAGCGACACTGCACCAAACAGCATGGACAAACCAGGGCATTAATATCCTCACACTAACCCTGTGACAATACCCCATTATATATGAACGCCTCTGTACATTACACACCTTGAACTAGAAACAATTGTGCCCTTTTTCTTTCTTTCCCCTCAGCACTTGAACCACAGCCAAGAAATGCAGTGAGAACATTTCATTATATATTTTTTTTATTTCATAGGCAAAAAAGGGTGTGCAGATGCGTACACACACTCTACTGAACACCTTCACTGTGTTCTTTACATAATCAGTTACCTTGTGACACCTACCTTTGCAGCAAATGACTGTTTGCCTTTTATTCTGCTGTGTTTTCTCTCTATCTCTCCCTTCCAGCCATGTGTATCATCTATAATTACAATTCACACTGATTCAAGCCCGCCATGCTAAAGCCCAGCCTACAGTATAAAATAAGAAAGCAGCTTGTAAGGTGCAAAGGGAGAACTTGACAACCAAGACACAAGGGAGGGGGTAAAGAGAAAAAAAAATCTAAACACAAGCTCTGGCCGTGGGGTAACAGCATCAGCACAGTATTATGATGTTTCTAAATGGGGAGCGTGTCTCATGACGCGGGTCCCTGTCCAGATATCGATTGCTCCTGTGGCTGCAACACTAACAGCAGTGGAGAACCATTGAACTTTAAAGCAAATAGTCCTTCTCCCCCGCTCAGCGTCCTCTCACAGGCGATCAATACAGGTCGGCCCAGCATGGCTAACACCTCTATCTGGAATAATGGCCTTCCTCCTGTAGTTACTGACCAGGAAGAGATACAGACAGGCTGGAACAGGTCAAGATAGGAGGTTCAAAATTGGAGAAAAATGGATACAGAGGCTTCAACATACACATTAATCATTTTAAATAATCATGTAATAATTATTTTACAATAATAAAACCCATTAATACCTGTTAAACTAAGATAAACAGAAAGTTTTATATGAAGGATTAATACAGCAACTTATTCATAAATTTAAAACTGTTGAACTCAAAATCAAAATAACTGCTACTGTTGTAATACAAATACTACCAGCAAGTAGTCAAAAATTATGATATATCAGGAGCAGTTCATACCAGTAAAACCACTGGTGCTTGGACACTCCCTGCCCATTGTCCTTTTACAGTCTTCCACTTACTTGCATACTTAATAGGTAGAGGTGGGCTGAGCGTCGGTTTGATCCCCATTAGCCACTGTGACCCTAATGTTCCCCACTCCATTACTTTGCTGCACAGGATAGAAGAGGAGATGATGCTCTTAGAGGAGAGGAAGGGTTCAGCATGGCTGGGCAGAGATCAAGTGTGAACAGGGAGAAACGCCCATTGCCCATTCTGGATCACCCTGGGACCTCTCGGGACACCCAGAGGGATACACCCTGTATTCACCTCGGGCCTGTCCTATACACTCAAAAACATGATATGAGGCACCCTCATCATGTACAACACATGTATTCATAATAGAGCTATTTCTGACGTGGATGTCTAATTTACAGTTTCCTTATTTCACAAGGACAATAACTCTGACATCCAAATGAGTAATCAAAATAACCTTGCAGTTAAACATAGTTTGCAAAATGATGGTTTTATAAGTAAAGAAAATAGGGGTTTGGTTTGTAAAATACATCTTTTAAAAAAGAAACAATCCCTCTCTTTTTTCTGGTTGTTACCCAATCATTGTACAGGGATATTTTTGAAATTTAGTGCTGTGGGACCAGACACAGACTGTGCAAAGGTTTCTCCATCCTAGTCTTCCTGTTTAAGGGTATTACTGTAAAACAGGCAACTGGATAATAGCAGGGTTCAAAGCAATATGCAAAAAGAATGCAGTTTTTCCAGCTGAAATCATCTGATCCCTTCCATGCCTGAATCAGCTTCAGCTGTAAGCTAGATCGCTGAGGAGGAACAAAAAGGGGAAAGGCAAATGAAAGAGAGAGAGAGTAAAAGGAGAGAATGTGAGAGACAAGACAGAGACAGGAAAAAGAAATTTGAGAGAATGCACTACAGTGCAAAGTGTTTAAAGATGGCTGATGTCAGAAGTCAGAGGAAGACAGTTCTTGGCATCAGGAGTTAGGAGTGTAGCAAATCATGTGGCCAAGGCAGAGGCCAGTCTGAACATGGAATGTAACAGAAGCCTCAAATATGGCGGCATTGGAACTCAAAATCTCTTGGCTCATGGATTTCTGCAGCAGCAAGCTACTGTGTAGGGAAGTGCTGACTGCTGACTGTAGGAATTTCACTTCTAACCGAGGATCAGAAAGGGATCCATCGTGACAAAAAGTCCCTCATTAAAGGCTCAGGCTGACTGTGACCACGATTACAGCAAACTTGTTTGTTAGCAAGTGTTTGCACTCATCTAGGCATGCAAGAGTCCAGGCAAAAATAATTTCTGTACTTTGCAAACTCTGCATAACATTGCACTGGATACACAGTTTAAAACACTACATTCATACAACAGTTACCAGAATGTTCAGAAAAGCACTAGTAAGGCTTAAATTCCCTCAGAACGTAAAAAAGTCTGATTGAGTGATGTGTCACTCACAAAAATGAAGAGCATATTTGAATTTCAAAAGGATAGTTCCTCAGCTCAGCCTTCCCAGTTCTTAATTGTGCCTTAACTGCTCTTGCCTATTTTAATGGGTAGAGGTGGGCTGGTCCTCTATCTGAACTCCATTAGCCCAGTATTAGCCATAGTGACCGTAATGTTCCCCACATCATTACTCTGTTGCTGGGAGAAGAGAGATGATGGCCCTGAGAAAAGATGAAGGCCGGGAGGTTCAGCATGGCTGGGCAGAGCTCGAGTGTGAACAGAGGAAACGCCCCTTTGCCCATTCTACAAGTCCCAAATTCCCTCTGAGACCCCAAGACGGGTACCAGCCTGCATTCAGCACGCCCCTGTCCAACACAGACCCCTCACACAAAAGGATCAGCAGTTATGAATAACTCTTTTGCCAGTAACCACTCCCCTCTCACGCATCAGGAGACTTTGGGAACAACTTAATGGCTCACGCCAAAAGATAGCACTAAAGCTATAACAGACAGCAGTCCTGCAATATTTATGTATTTATCTTCACATCATTCATTCATAGAGTATGTTTTCAAAGGATAATGTGTACTTAACTACTCCAACATGTGCCTGATACGCTACAGGTTTCGTTACTGACCCCTCCCCTCCTGTTTTTCTAGTAATTCCCCAAGTTATTAGGTCCAATTGCACTAATTGCTGTGAGGAGTGGCCATAGGGCATCTGTAACAGGCTGCCTTTGACAGCAGTGAACTGTGCGTGTGTGGAGAAGTCAGAAACAAGTGGCACTGTCCTATAGTTGAACCCAGGAACTGTTCTTGCACATGTCTCACCTTTCATCCCATGACCCCATTATTTCTCCTTCCATAGAAACCTCACCAAACAGTATATGTTTGATTGCCCTGGCCCTCCGATCTCTCTCCCTCTCATAATGTTATCTTAAGAAATGTGGAAACAATTGAACCTCCATTTGATTTTGGCGGCCAAAATGACTACCACATTGGCATCCTCCATACTTGTGTGTGTATGTGAATGTGTGTGTGTGTGTGTGTGTGTGTGTGTGTGTGCAGAGTTCCCCCCAGAGAGTCCACTGAGAGATTCCAGGGGTTGTGTGATCCAGTTCCTCTCATCATGGCAAATTGACCATGTGCACTTGACGGCCAGCTGAGTAATCTCCCGACACGTCGGATTTAACACACCACTCCGCAATCACAGAAAGAAAAATAACTTTGGGGAAGAAAAGTCATAAATAACCTGGCAGAGAGGGAGCCTCACTCTCTCCTTGCCCTCTGAACCTGGTTGAGAAAACAGTCAATAAGAGAGGAGCCACATGATTTTCACTGGAGTTATGTGGTTGTAATCATTAGGAGAGCCATTATATGCCCTGGAGTGTAATACTAACCTTGAATGCTGAATATAGTCAATAAAAGAAACTAGATATTTTTGGTAATATGGGCTATGGGGAACATTTAAGGACGAATCAACAACAGTATAAAACTGATGCAAATGAATGACAATTCAAATTAATTAGGAAACATCAGGAAACATTCAAAAACTGTAGAGAAATGGTTCTAGGGAACTAATGACAAGCACAGAAAGTAATGGCAGCATGATTCCTCTGTAAAAAACAAACAAAGAACATTTATACTGCCTATATTAAGAGTAACACAGAAAAACTCTGTATGCAGCATTAACTGTTGCTGCAGCTATGTTACTTGCTAAATTAAATAGTGACAAGTAAGATAAAAAGATAAGGAGAGAGGAAAAGAAAGAGAGACAAAGTGAGAGACCACAAGAGCTCCAAGAAAACACAGAATGAAAAAGACAGAAGAGAGACAGACATTGCCAGAGATTGTCATTCCTCATTGGAGATCTGAGCAGGAAGTGGTTTGGAGCCAGCAGGATGTAGGCCATGTTCTTTAGAAGGGAGGATTACACTTGGCTCTTGTATGACAGTGGACTTTTCATCACACAGCCACACTGAGCCACCACTGGGCTCCCAAATCTGTCACCAGACTCCATCAGAAGTGGCTCTCCAAATTGAAAAAGTCTGCTGCTTCAAGGAGTATAAGGGGGTGGGAGTGGTGGCAGTGGTGGTGGTGGGGGGCTAAAGGTTTAAGATGTGTGTATGTATGTGTGGGTCTATCCAGCCACAGACCTGTCTAAGAATGCGTTTGGCTGTGTGTAACATTGTGTACTCAGAAGAGAGGTTGGGAGGAACAGAGAGGAGGGGAGGAAGAGAGTGAGAGTGAGAGTGAGTGAGAGAGAGAGAGAGAGAGAGAGAGAGAGAGAGAGAGAGAGAGAGGGAGGGAGGGCAGTTGAAGGGTTTAGGGGAAAAATGTGGTCATCAATTGCTGGCAGCAGATCCAGGGAGAAGATTATTGGACGGTAACCCAGCGGCAGATGTCTGATGAGTGTCTATTAACCTGCTTCCTACATCTCGTAGCCCGTGTCGCTGATGAATTCAGACCAGGAGGCCTTGTCCCGCCCAATAGGAGGGGTTGGTAATCCCTCTCCAGGAAATAGCTGCCAGAGACCTCAGGACCTGATTGGCTGTATCTGTGCTGCTCTGGCACAGCTAACAGGAGAGGGATGCTATTGAGGAGATACAAGTCAACCCCTGCTGATTTCTGTCCATTGCTCCTCTATCATCATATCACTCTGCTCTTTCTTCCCTCTCTTGGTTTCCCTTCTCCTTCTATCTAGTCCCTGTGTTTAGATCCATCAATCCACCCACTGACCCATTTATTTGTCTATCCACTTTACCCATTCTCAATTTCTTCTGTCCTTCCCTCTATCCCTCTGCAAACGCCTCTGCTGATACATCCCATCCTTGCTTTATCCCAGTCATCAACCGCATGCAGCTGCTGTGTTGTCTGTAGTGGTGTTCAGGACCTAAAAGGCTAGGATAAGATGATAGACCAGAGAGGCCTGTTCTTGTTTTGGCCACACAGAGAAACTCAAAAAGGGCATTGGCTCACTGACACAACAGCTGGAGGTACAACAACCCTGTGACAAACCACAATCACCAGGGTCCCGGCCCTGACTCATCTGAACCTCATATATGAGGTCTGGATACAGGGTTACTTGACTGAAGTATGGCATGGTCTCTCTCCCTAGCTGCCACTGGTTCAGGTCCAACAAATTACTACATGGACATGGCAGAGCCTCTCCCACCTGCTCCCCACCACAGACTCCTACATGGATATATCCAAGGTGGAGAGTGGATGGAACAATTAATATTTCTCTAAGAAAGGGCGTCATCACTATTGAACAGATCATATTTGGTTAGGCAGCATCATTTAGGCCAATGCAGTTTTTTTTGGCTGCAAATATACCAAAAGGAGTTGATAAGTGATGAGATATCAACTGACACATTTCTTCTTTTTTGGTCCATTTTGTGTGTTTGTAAAAGAAACCATGGCACAAAAGGGTTTGATGATAAACATGGGTTTGGTATCACCTGCCAACTATTCATTTTTCTGTCATCACCTCTTCAACTTTTGGTTCCCCTTCCTCTTTATCCATACACAACAAAACAATACTAGCAGAAGACCATCTGAAATAATCATCTCCACCCAACCATCTAAGCATGCCAGTTAGTTCCCATTAAACCTGTTTAACTAGCGGCCCACTAAGCATGGCCCAGGACAACATGGCTGGCTTGAGGCAGTGTGTAGGGCAGAGGGAGGGAAGAAGGGGAGTGAGAGCTCAAGGTCTGTGCTCCACATCTGTTCCTGTATTAAAGGCATATGGGCCAGGCCGGGCCAACTGCTCGTGAGCATGCACGGACCCCCATCCTGAGCCCAATCAGTCTTGATGGGGGTGATGTAATGGACCTGCCTTGGCCTCCCTTGTCCTTTCAAGCACAGCACAACCACACAATCCTGCATAGTAGGCCTGACAACACGCCAGCTCGCTGTCAACACCTGCCCCTCAAACACTGGTGGGATGAAGGGACACATGCAGAGGGAGTGAAGGGATGGAGAGGGGCATGGACGAGGTAGACTGAGAGAGAAAGGGAGGGAGAATTAAATGGTGGCCTGTGGGAGTATTGGAGTCAAAGAAAGCTGGAGAGAAAAGAGGGATAAATGGAGCAGAAAGGGATAGAGGAAGGGGTAAAAGAATAAATGGTTGTTTTAGAGACCACTGCCCCACCTACCATTTTATATTAGAAAAAAAACATACAGCTTGTTCTTATTGATATCATATGCAGTCGATTGATATCATTTTAATTTGGGTGGTTCTAATTACATTACATACTGGATTGTAATTGTTTCATGTGCCAAAGAAAGTAATGCTACTTAATACAAACAAATCTTGTGTAGCTTTATTGCATTTTAGTTTAGATTAACTCCATGCATCTTGTGTTTGTCTTAAAACAGAGACACAATAAACTGTGTGATGTGTGTTGTCTGTGTGAAATGTGTGTGTAGTAGTACAGTAATCCAGAAGAGGCCTGCTGCTCCAACTCCCTTCTTTTAGAAAATTAGGAGCCTGTGCAACAACATATCCCTTCTACTGTACATTTATCAGTGACACCACCATGCCTGGACCCGCACAATTATGTTTTCATCTGTCCCCACAAACAACCATTCATCTTAGCTGTGGTGTAATGGAGGAGAAGTTAAGGGAAGAGAACAGGATCAAGGGATACTACGCTTTGGTGGACAGGTATGGCGGTGAGGAAAGGGTGGCCTCGATGCATGATTTGGTTGACTGAGTGTCATCTTGGAGAGGGAGGGGACTTGTGTCCAGCTTGGCTTCTCAGAAGGATAAGGTGTAGTCACTCTGTGGTGACCCAAGAGCTTGTCACAGGGGATGTAATGAGGTCAGATTACAGACTAGTCCACAGACTGGCTGCAAAAGGCTGGCCCGTAATCCAACAGTCATTAAAGGAATGCTTTGTTAAAAGTGGATGGAAGAGTGGAAAAAAGGAGATGGAGAGAACGAAGAAGAGGGGGGAATGTAAGAGGTGTGTGGGGGAACTCAATAACACTTGATTCGATATGAAAAGCCTCTTGTTGCCACCCAGGAGAAGCCCAGCTAGGAAGGATGTGAGGGAAGCCAGCCGAGAGACTCCTACAACCAGGAACAAGACATGCCTTGTTCCGGGTTTAAGGAGCAAACAGATTAAGATGAATTGATGCAAGCTTAGTGACTTTGGAGAATGGGGCAGAAAAAACGCCCACAGATCAATAAGGCTTAGGAAGCAAGCAACCAAAGACAGAATCTCCACTCACATTCAGGGGGATAACACTCAATGAAGGAAAGGGTCTCAGATCTCATATATCCCTACTTTGTGAGGTTTAGATAAAAAAAGAGGTTTAGGTGTAGAATAACAGAATTAACAAATCTGAAGAAACAGGAAAAAAAATTAAACAATAAGGTTTCCAGAAAAAAAATGGCATTTTAAATGTTGACATTTTACAGCATGCTGGAGATCAGGAAATTATTTCTAAAAGTAGGCAAGGCACAATACATTTTAAAACAAGAACTATGAATCAAGGTTTCACAAGTCATACAGACATACAATACGAATATTTGCATTTCTGGGGTTTGAAAATCTAAGCGCCTTTACTGACTGTGCGCACTAAAACACACAAGGGGTTTAAAATAAAGCATATGCAGATCACACCAAAAGTCCTATTGCTAGCAAGCTACATACATCCAGTGTCCCACAGTGCACTGTGACAGATCCGTGCCTAAGCCAGCCTGGCGAGGCCTGCGCCCTGATGTTTGCAGAGATCAGAGAGAATCATCTGGGTTAACATGGTAATTATACAGCAAAGCCCCGCTATCTCAGGCTGGATCTGATACTGTTTTTCTCCTCTCTACTCAGAGATCTCAGGCCTCCAGTCAGTAGGAGCGACAGCCATCTTCCATAGCTAATTCCTCAAGAGGTGTTCCACCAATGTCAACTTAATTGAAATGAGCATGCTGTGAGTGTTGCATTTGATTACACAAATAAAAAAGACAAGGGTACCAAGGCTGCTTTTTACCTCTGCACTGCCCCTATTCAATATATCAATACTGACAGGCTTGAGAGAATGTCAAAGTTCCTTACCTGTGTCCTAAACAAACAGTATGTTGATTTATAAATACTGCAGGTCATTGATGAAAATTGTTTGAATGAATTAAATGTCAAACTGTGGACACAATCTAAAGTTGCGCTGCATATATTGGTATGAGACTGAAAATTGCATCCCTCATGATGATGATGATGCTCATTGTTTTCCCTCTTACTTGTCAGCTTAGGTATTTTGTGAATATCTGATCACACGCATATAGGATACCACAATGGTTGGTGATCTCGATATCTGTTGAAATTGACCCCAGGGGCATTCCTGGGAATATGTCAGGTGACTTACTTAGGTGAGTTAAAATTAAAACAAGGAGATGAGCTGACCCTTAGCTATTGAGAGCATTGTCTGGAGCAATTATGAAGAAGACACAAAGAAACACATTTAGCTGCCTTTCATTACAGGATGACATCTGAGAGCAATATTTCTGTGGAAGTAGGAAAATTTTAGTTAATTTCTATAGTAGCTGTAGCTTGACAGTAGTTAAATTACAACCTATATACATATATATATACCTATAAATAGACATATAATACAATGATCAAATATAACAATATTATCACTGCATTTGTTTCAGCTAACTGAAAAAAACCTGTGCAGGGGAGAATGAGTGTTGTATGGCTATGACTGTTATTTCCCAGTATGTTTGTTTATGTTTTTCTGTATTTATTGTATGGTGTATTGTTTCTGTGACCGCAGGTGTGCCCTTTAACCCCCAAGTCATTAGCCTTTGCAGTCTGGGTCTCTAAACTGCACCACGCTGGTGCAAAACACGTGCAGAGAAAGAGAGAGACAGAGAAAAGGACGGAGCTGGAAGGGGAAGAAGGCTCCAGGACCAATTACTGCCCTGAGAAAACAAAGGGCTATATTTCAATGATTCCTCCAGCTGTGCTGTTTATGAGCTGTGTGCTTAGTCTCTCTGTGACCTTCACCTCCACACTTGCCCTCTCTGAGGGAAAACAAGCTAAAATGGCCTGATGCTCAATCTTTCATTTCCCTTGCTTTTCCACTATCTCCGCTTTTTTCTTTAGTTGGTTGCTGAAAACATATTGTTTATTTGATTCCGGGTTCTGTTAATATTTGTTATTTCACAGTTTTTCATGTTGTAGCACTTTTAGTATCACCTTGACATCCTATTGTGCCATGTATGAAATAGCCTTAGATGTAAAAGAAAGAAAAAATATGGACTAATCTTAGTCTTAATGGTAAGATGTGTGTCATATGTAACCTTTATAACTTGCTTGTCAGTCAGTCAGTTGCCCAATCCACACATACACACACATGCACACCCCATTACGGACCTCATAAGCAGGGTGTGGATATCAGTCACTGTGGCCCTTTGACAGGTCTAACCTTCCCAAGCGGCAGGATACACCATCTTCACTGCAGTCCTATTGACCGGAGCAATAAGCCATTCTATATGGTGTATTAAAGTCATTTTCCACATGCTACCTCAGCACGATCCATTGTTCATGCAAGCTCCTGCTGACCATGAAGAGAGGTGGAAGGGAAAAAACCTTCCATGTGCTCCCAGGCCAAATTGCAATACTTTGCACGGTTTACATCATTTAAGGAGCGTCTTCCACCTGAAAGGAAAATAGGATTTTTTTCTTTTCTGACTTAAAAGGTGCAGTCATTATCATGGTCACTTGTGTGGCAATTTTGGACTGTCAAAGGGAGACAGAGCTCCCAAAAATGGGTCTACATTTGGAGGCATATGTCCTGACAACCCAGAGAGCATGTTCCATTTATGTTCTCAATCCAGTCTCCCATCTCATTCCCCCTAAATTTGCAAGCAAAAAAGAGAAAAGGAGGGGGTCCTTTGTTGGCAAGCAGTGGCTGTGTAATATGTTGGGGCCATCTGCGTAGTCCGGTAGCTGCTCTCCCCTGCTCCCTGTGTCAGAGGTGGTGTTGGAACCGCTGTGTACCTCATCCTGGCCTCTGCTGAAATCAGCTCCAGTCCGGGACCGTGTGACAAATGATTCCAATCTAGGCTGAGCGCCCTTGACTTGACCCTGACCGCTGTAGACAATAAGGGCAAGCTCAGTCACTGGAAAAGATGTTCTGCGCTAATAAACCCGAGTACGGACCAGGGGTTGCAGTGAACAGAGGCACGGCTGGGGGCGGTTTGGAGGGGGGCTGAACAGGGAGAGAGGGAGGAGGAGAGTTCAGGTTCTGACCTCTCAGGTGCAGGTTGATAATGAGTCTCCCTGTTTGCTCTGTGAAAATGACCTCAGAGAGATGAAAGGAGCCAGAGCACAACAAAGAGCCCCATTCTCTGCTCTTCTGAAATGGGATCATTCTTAAGGATTGGCTTATGAATGCACTTTCTATTTCATTTCTTTTAAAGGGCACTTAAGCCAAAATACAAACATGTAAAAGTAGTTGGGCTAGATGCCGCCACACAGCCACTGAAACCAAGTACACCTCCTCTCAGACCCCACACATGCAAACAAAACAGCCAAACACGCACATAAAAGCAGACGCTCACTTGAACACACACGCATGCAAGCACAAACATACAAAAACACACACCGACAATATCCCAAATCCTGCTTGTGCCTCCCCTTGTCTCCTTAATAAACCCTATAAAATGAGTGTGCTCTTGCCAAGCATGGTGCCGTAAACATGCCACTCTAGAAAGGTTCTGGGCATCCCGCTAGTTATGCTAATGAAACCCCCACCCTCCTCTGTTTTTCACTCTCTCTTATCCTGCTGGCACAGCCTTCAGTCTTCCGCAGTACACCACTCCATTGTCATCCCCTGCCCCTGTTCTGCTGGCATCAGACTAGATAATATACAGCAAAACGAAGATCCAAGAACGCTTGTAAAAAAACATGGCAAGAGAATAATATGGTTATTATTTCTTTGAACTCAAAACCAGGCCATTGTTCTTCATTTTTGTGTCCCAATTTGTAGCAAAATATGGTACAAAATATGATTATCTTAACAATGAGCATGCATGGACGGCTAATTATAATGATATAAACAACGTCTCCAAGGTAAGCAATAGGAAAGACACAAGAGGAGATCATACAATATTGTACGAAATACCCTCCACTTGTGTCTGTGAAGCTTTGAGCAGTCAAAGTTGTTCACAGGCAGGAAGTAGAGACATGACTTCTAGTAGTGCTGATTCTGGCACAGTAGAGAGACTGAGCAGGTTCTTTGTCATGGGGACTTTGAGGAACTTAGTGTTGAGAGGGGAAAGTGCTGGGCACAACAGGAACCAGTGAAGTCTGCTGAACTCTGCTGAGTGTCAATGTGGAAGCCAGGATTATACCCTCCATCCTTTGGCTCCAAAATAAAAAAAAACACTTGTCACTGTAGCCCAAAGTTTTGTTTGTGTGAATCTAAGTATGAGAAGGTGTGTGAGAATGCACATTTGTGTGTGTGTGTGTGTGTGTGTGGGTGTTTGCGTGTGTACACATTCATGCATCTACAAGGTACTGTGTGCATGTGGCTTTCTCAAGACTTGTTCGGTAAGCCAGGACTCTGACATGTGGATTTGTGGCTTGACTGCAGAGGAGTTTATCACAGATAATTACATAAGAATGTGCTGGAAAAGGAACAAACCACGGACAGTCTGGGCTGGCAGATGCTGAGCCTCGGCCTACACAGTGCCCCATGCTCCCTGCACTCCAGCCTCACACACTCCAGCCCCCACTGGGCCTCTCGAAGCTTGAAAGGGCAGCAGAGAAAACACTGAAATGCTGTAGAGCCCAAATCAGCTTCTTTTATTTCTCACCCTACGGCCCCCTTACAACTCTTTCATCCATTGTACTTTTCAAACATTTAACACAGTACACTTTACTACATACACAAGTGAAAATGTTTTTTGAGATTCACACTCACCAAAATAGGTAGATAGTCAAGAATATTGTGTTGTATCAGAAAACAATGAGACATCTTTTTCATCTAATACTGCTGGATGAGAACAGAGTATGATCTCAATGAAAAAAAAAGTTGTGAGACAGACAAACTCAAGAAAAAAAAACTCTTTGGTAAGGTGAGCATAAAGCTGCATAGTGTGGAGAATGTTATATGACAGCAAAATGTCTTTACAGGTGTCCAAGAGTCCACTTCAGTGAGTCATCTTAAAGTGTTGACATCAGTTGCTAGAATAATGAAACACTTCTCCAACACATGGAAAATGGTTGCCAACATTACAACAGAGAAAGAAAGAAGTGCAGTACTACCATAAACATGACCGAATGATCCATCACTGAGATAGATAGCACAAGATAAACTCAGTTTTGTTATAGGCACATTCACTCACACATGAAGACTACCACCACCACTAAATTCACTCTCAGGGATGTGCACACTACAGTAGTAGGTATGGGAAGCAGTTGTGTGTTTAATGGTTTATTCTGTATTATGAAGGGAACCAAGAGCCCAGGGACCATTGAGACGCCTTTCTCCTGGTTCCTTCTATTCTACTCCCCCATTAGATGGAAATGATTTCTGATCACTACCTAGCAGCTCCTGAATCGAATGAGTGACCCCAAGGTGAACATGCTACTATAAAGCCCTACTGCAGGTTCATTCAGCCATTAATTCACTGTAGACATCATTACTTCCATATTTTACAGGTGTCAAAAGTGATATGGCTGTGTGTGTGTATGTGTGTGAGAGAGAGAGAGAAAGAGAGAAAAAGACACAAGATTGTGAAGCAGATAGGAAAGACAGAAATGAATAGTAGGGCAGGTAAAGCAGCATATCTCATTTGAAACTGAAATCTGTGATGTTTTTAATTAATATAGTGCCCTTACATTTATCTGAGCTATAAAACAACACTGGCATATTTGCATGGTTGGAGAGGCTCTCTGTACTCTGTATGAATATGAAAAGGCTTGAGCTTTAACAAATAATCCTACAAAAATGTAAGAAATGACAAAATGACACTGTTCACTATTATTGGAGGCTAAAATACAGTGTGTAAGTCTCTCCCAAGCACAAAACGGTCAAATCTGCTACTCTCTGTGTGTGTGTGTGTGTGTGTGTGTGTGTGTGTGTGTGTGTGGTGGGAGGGGGAGGGAGGGCTTGTCTCTATTGTAGGAGGTGTGGGGTGTGTGGGTATATCTATGTGCTGATGTACTGTGTTGGAAATGGAAGTTTATAAGGTCGCTGGCAAAAAAGCTCTCCTCTGCCCTCTTAAGATAATGAAAACAGCAAAGCAGGGACTAAAATCTGACCATTGCAAAACTGAAACCACTGAGGTAGGAAGATGAATAACCTTGTGCACTAGCCCACTGAATACTGGGTATCAATGCCTTTTCAATTCACTTACTTTTTGTAATCATCAAGGTCAAAAGGCAATTTCTGCAACTACAGAAATAAATAAAACAGGTTGGCAGCAAATTAAATAGAAAGGGGAACAAAGCCATGCCTCCAGCTAGAAACAGAAAAAACAAGGGTAGAAAATCTCACATGAAAGCTAATTTTAGATAACATCAAGCTTTGCCATTTGACTAATTGGAATACACTTTACTCTTCATACAGAAATGCCATTAGCACTTAAAACATTGTGCGTGAAAGATTTTTGTTGTGCAAAGCATTATTTTTTTCCATCCATGACTACATCGAAAAAGCTGTTGATGGTGAATATGGCAGATTAATTCAATTGTTTGTTATAATTACATTACCTTAAAAGAACACTGATTGTAAAAGTTTTATTTTCTTCTGCTGTGATTTCACCGAGTTATTATCATTTTGTCTATTAAAAGCCCAAATGCCATTCCTAATCCATTACAGCATGTTTCCAACACTGTTGTCAGTGATCCCACCATCTTTATTTCCCCTATCCTACTTTAAAAATATATATATACACACACTGGAGCAGAGTATCATACTCAAGTAGGTTATTGTGTGTAACTTTATTTCAGTCATGTGTCTACTGTATATAACTAGCTACTGACTAATGGTGCACCGAAAGTGTGTCTACAATAGATGAATCCAGTATTTACTAGAGGTGGGTATCAGCAATAGATTAATTATTTACTAATCTGACATTCACCTGATCAATCTTTTTTTTTTTTTTTTTACCTCTATTCAGTCATTTTCTTCAGTGTATATGGACTGTGAACTGATGATGGGGAGCTGAAAAAGACAAAGAAAATAATAATCTGCTGCTTCCAAAACTGATAGGAAAGACTGGGACTATGTGACTAATAGACAAGCTACACTAAAGTGAGATATGTTATGCTTTATGGACAATTTATAATCAGGTCGTCTAATATTTAGGTCAATATGGTAGATTTATTTTCCCAACATTTACCGGATCTGGAATCTAATATATTGTATGTCTACTCAATCTGTGAAAAATGTGAGAATCAACTTCCCTTGTATTTACAGTATCTATTCTGCTATTTATGTTTACAATGTTTCCATATATATTATTTCTGTCATGTAATTCTGAGGACTATTTAATGTAATTCGGAAAACCATTTTTAATCTTTCACGTCCAACAAAAACGGTTCCACTTTATCAAATGTTTCAAGTGTGCACCCAAAGTCTGTCATTCAAGCCATTCAAATATATTTCTTATTACAGTATATGGTAAGCTAGTTGTCATTTTATAATGTTAATTTATTTGTTCATGTATCTTTCAATGCAATGTATATTGAATTGTTCCCATAGACTCCGGTTTGAAACATTAAAGGGTAAAAGTCAAGTGCTCACACAGTCTCCTGTCAAGATAATGGAAGTGTTCAATTTTGAGGCCATGGGAAGATTTTCTATGACTGTTAACTATTATTAAGATGATCTTTTTGGGCTTGCTTAACTTGCTAACATGACACTGTATAACACTTGTTTTTTTGTCTCCTTGACAAATGACTGATCCATTTTTCTGGTAAATAAGTCAGGAAACAACATCTAATTGTTTGGAATCTGTGGCTGCAAAACATGATTTGGTAAAGTGTTAGACTCACTAACTCAAGCCATCAAAATGCACATGCACAGGCAGAAACTCGCTGATATTTGCAGACATTAAGGCTGTAATGGAAAAAAAAGAAATAGCCATAATACAACAAGTGACACGCACACTGTAACAGAGGAGCCATAAGTCACTCCATTCAAAAGGGAACATCTGCTGTTGTGAATACCAAAGCGTCTCGTCTATGAGTATAATAAAAACCCTCCTTTTTTTAAAAAGTAACTTCCAATAAAGAAAACAAATAAATAAAATTACTTTATTAACTTTCCATTTTTAATGCAGATGGAGCTTAAAGAAATAAAAGTCAATAAAACCTGATAAAAAGCTTTGTGATCCCCTTTTTATTGATTGAATATACAACATATACAGTGTGAATTTGGGTTCGGTCATCATAGAGTCTTGTTTCACAGACAAAAATGATTTCCTTGCAGAGAACTCCCCTTGTTCTTCTATTCCTGTTATTAATGTCAATATATGCTCCTGGGCTCCTACTGTCTTTGGCAGCTTGTTTTCAAATCTCTGCAGGGTAGATTCCTTAGTTTTTCTTTCAGCAAGCAGATAAGTGAACTTTATTAAATTGTGATTGTGTGATATTGAGCAGTGTCATTAACGGCTCAAGGTTATTGTGTGAGGCGGGTTCAGACTTTATATGGCCTATAGCATAATAAATTAAATCAGTAATACCAAATACTGAGTGCTGTCATTTACAGCATGATGCTGGCAAGAATTTCATTTTGGCCATAACTCTCTCTCTGGGCTCTACAAACTAAGTAACAACAGGTCCTTATGAAAAAGTAAACAAGTTGTTGGGGTGTGCAGTTTATTCCTCAAGGTTATATTCCGCCCCAACCTCCAAGCCTCCTACTACTGAGCCAGAAGTCTCTCATTTGTCTGGCTCTTTTGTCAGGGACAGATTCCTCCTGGCTTGCAGGGAGACGGACGTTTTTACAAGTGTTGGCACCAGACAACGTGGCCTCGGCCTGATTTTAGTGTCCCTGATTCTGCTCTTTCTGCATATGACAGGAGTTTTGGTCTATTCTGATAACACCTACAATACATATCTGTTAATATTACATATATGTGAGTGAGAACACTTTATGTATTACTGTTTAGAAGCCTCCATCTAAGAGCAAAGCAAGCACTCACGAGAAAGAGAGTAATGATATGCTTTAGGTCAGTATTTTACACAATGATGCATTTTGGGAGGCACATCTCTACAGGGTATGTGTGAAACAATGGGTGTCATAACAGCCCTGTGCAGCTTATTAATCTTTCCTTGCCCCTCTAATCAATCTGTTTTTCCCCTTGCAAACACTGGTTACATTCCCGCGTTAAACAAGAGACCATCTTTCACCGTGGCACAAAAGGGAGGCTCCAGGATGGTGATGTCTCTCTTATACGAGGCAGCCAGCACAAAACGACTTCCTCAGGATGTTTTTAAATCAATGACAGCAAGATTAAGCAGGGAAAATGTTACTGAGGGCTGACGTGTTGTCAAGCTTGTGTAGCAGGGATTCTGAGGACATCAAGTTTTTCTTTCCATTGCTGATTTAACTGCTAGGATAAGAGAAGTCATTTATTTATAAGAGTTTGGCGTTGACTCTTTTTGCTCAAAGCCAAAAGAAAAATAATGACTGATTACATATAAACTACCTGAATAATAGTTTTCAATGACAAAACTTAAGTCTTGACAGACTTTGAAACTGTGACATCATGGTATCTTTTGTCATTATCAAATCTAGAAAGGATTTTATTAGGCATGGCCAAAGAAACAAATGGTGTCATGCTTTCAACTGGAAACCATTTGAGAGGTATGTTGTGAAGTCATACTGTACTGCTCAGCTAAAATTATTCTACAGATGACAGTGAGGGGAAGTAGCCACTATTCTCGTTATTCCCCATTGTACAGTCATACTGCAGCAATTATTCAAAATCTTTGATTATCCTCACAGAGGCAATGCAATCATGGCTGAAAATCAATTTCAGGGACATCAGGAAAAATCAAAAAGCTAGCACAGTGCCAACAGGGCCAAGGGCCTGTGTGAGAGAACGGGGGATTTTTTTCTCATCATCGTTTCAGTTTTCCCTTTGCAAAAGGGTAATCAGCCAGCAACACCAGAGAACTTGCTGTTAGCCAGAGCCAGATCCTGATCCTGTTCAGAGCTGCTAGTGATGTAGAGCCAGGTAGCATCCAATTAGTGCTTAGTGTAACTTAATGCAAAGTGCTGGCACTCAGCTCACCGAATCCAACTAGTTGTCATAGAATTTCCATGCTTCTGCTGTCAAATTCATGAACATTTGCTGATTTGCTTTGCTTTCTCAAGGCACCATGAAGTTGAAATGAGACATTTCCATCAATGCTGCGCTGTGTATGGCCATTTTCTGCTAAAACAGATTGGCCAGATTACTGATGAGACGGCAGGCACGTCAGCAACGGCTGCTTGATGCTTATTGACAGCTGTGTTGCTTTAGAACCACATTTACTCTTTTTACATATAGAGCAATTTGTAATGGCACACGTTCCAAAGCTGTGTAATGGATGTAAATCCAATGACAAAATGCCATGATAAACCACAACAAGCATGTATCGTTTTTAGTAAACAAAGCTAGATGTAAAATTCCACACTTTCTTTATGTTCAATCAAGGCGTGCCTCTTCATATTCAATGAGTCTGGACCAGTCCAGATGTTGGACTTATCTGCTACTGTATAACTGAGAGCAGATCAAGTCTGATAATTACATACAGTACACCACATAAAAAGCAACCAATCCTCATTCTGCCGTCTTCATAGCAGACTGATCATTCACATGAAATACAAAGTAAGAAAAGATCGGTAATATCTTATTTGTTCACATTTAACCTATTATCTGCCCCTTCCATATTTATTTGTCATCTTTTTTTTTCTTTCCTACTCTCTCCCTGAGTGTAGACAGCTGCAAGGAGTGTCTCCACAGACTGTGGTCTCTGGCAGAAGGCAGACAATTGAGTTTTGGAAGTGGCATGGAACGAGACAAAGGGGGCGTAAGGTGGCTTCCTCCCTCTGTCTTTCTCCCCATCAGGACTCCATGGGCGGACTGCCCACTCTTTCAAAACAGCATTAGCAGAAACCATGCAGCAAAACAGTGGAAAATCCACTCCACCATGTTTCCTCATCAGCGTCTGATGTCTTCTCTCTGACCTCCACCTCTGTTTTATTGACTCACATGAATATGGAAGATGAATATGGGCCAACTTCTGAGGTTACGCCAAATTCAACAAGAGACAAGCTTGTCAACCATGAAATCGTCTTTACAGAGGTAGTAGGGACAAATTTGGATTGGTTGGAGGCACTTCATCCCTGGGAAATTTCCTGACCTTTATTTTATGTCCAAGGCCATAAAGATCAGGCAAAATGCTATCATAACAACCAGTATAGAGGAAAATGGTGGTCTATTATTCTCCATAATTCCTCTCTGGACATCTATCATCACTCATCCTCTATTCAGGCTATCCAGCGGTCATCACACCCCAACAGTTGTACAATCTGTAGTGTCGTGGCCTGTTCTTTTTTAACTTATTTTAACCTGTGTCACCTTAACAGGGCTCTGCCTCTTGACTCAAATGTTAAACAGTCTAAATCAAAACACTGC
The DNA here is from genome assembly GCA_029490765.1 of Euthynnus affinis. NCBI lineage: Eukaryota > Metazoa > Chordata > Actinopteri > Scombriformes > Scombridae > Euthynnus > Euthynnus affinis. The sequence goes on along the minus strand of CM055842.1, from coordinate 22,756,285 downwards.
AGCCGCTAATTATGTTGCCTTTATTTGGCTGTTTTATTCTCACTTTTAACAAACAAAACAAAAAATATTTCTAAATTTAACGTGAGGTCAAAGACTATACCGGTGCCCCGTTCCACACACATTTCCTACAAGTTTTCTGAAGAAGCCTAGACTTAGTCCAACCCCTTCCTTCTATCACAGCTGATTATCATCATCTCATTAATCACAATAAATCCGAAAATAACTGTTCAAAAATATTAAGCTGACATCAGCTCATAAGTCAAAAGAAAGGATTTACATCATCTCAATAAATAAATTGGCAACCAAGACAAAAAATGGCTCTAACATGTAGCTTTCCTCTTTGTCATTTCTTGGTAATACCTCCAGTGACATGCTTGGCTCAGCACCCTTACACAAACAGTAACACACACACACACACACACACACACACACACACACACGCTGCTGTTTGACCTCTGAGGTTCAGTGAGAGCATTAAATACCAATTAGGGTTGGGACGGGCCAAGCTGAGTCTGAGGTTGTAGCAAGGCCTTGAGGAGGCCTGTGGGAAGGAGCTTATTGGTCCCTAGGCATATTGTGGCTGTGTGTGTGTGTGTGTTTGACTACTACCCGTGCTAGAGAGCAGGTACATACAGTATGTGTGCAGTATGTGTGTTTGTGCAGGATGAGGACATCAACAGCGTAGGCAAACTCCCTATAGAGAAACTCCTACTTCAGACACACACACACCACATCTGGATATTTTATTCACTGTAATGTTCACATTTCCTCTTGTGCATTTCTCTGAGAAGACTGGTTTCTGGCTCAGTTTATTTTCATTAAGTCATGGTGTAAGATTAAGCAGGATTGTTTCTGCTTGAAATTATGTTCTTGAAAAAAATTATAATTTGTTGTTATTATATACTGTAGATGCTTTGATACTGTTTAAAAAATAAGTCTCACAATTAATACTGTAAGATTTAAAACAAGATTGGTCATCAAAAGTAGGTTGAATATAAAGGTTTAGGACAGTTGACTGAAAATGACATTGAAAGCAGCATACTGTCTGTGTCACTGCCACACTTCAAGTTGAGTAAATGCTTTTTCTTGCCACTGTGTGCAGTGCTACATTTAATCATATGATGTCAAGACATCTATGTAGTTTCTCTCTTTTCTTTCTCATTTCTTCATGATAACTTTCATTTTGGTCACATGGGTGTATGCTGTAATAACTCAGTTTTATCTTCAAAATAAAACAGCAATACAGGAGAAAGAATATTAGCAAATGCTCTGAAGGCAACCCTCTGAGAAATATCTGTTCTCGACAGTGAATCTTGAGACTGTGTGTGATGATCTGCTGTGGTTATCTGGTGGTTTCAGAGTCATGCCCTTTACTGTCCCTCTGTTATTTACCCACCAGACACACACAGCTTGATAAATGTTTTGTCTGACCTTCTAAATTTGTTTTCCTTCCTCTTAACTGTGATTTTATTTCCCTTGGACAAGCCAGACAGTGTGTGCATGTGTGTGTGCATGTATCTGTGTGTGCGTGCACAGCATGTCTGTTTGCAAAGAAAAAACAAGGTCTATATCCAGAAAGATAAAATCTATCCTTCCCTTATTGCAAATTGCTTCCATCAGTTCCCCTATTTAAATAAACGAACCATTGAACAAGCAAAAGAACTGAAACAGCTACAAATAGCTGTGTTCTAATAACTACTGACCATCCATCTGGTGTGTGTCTGCTTCAGTCTGTAAAGGGTTAAAGTCGCCACAGGCCAGAGCAGAGTCAACATCAGCCACAGCTTGGCTGGCCTACCCTGCCAGATCAATATCTGCAAATAATAAATTAGCTCCCCAGAGGGGTCGCACTAAACCTTCAACAACACTGCCCTGGAAAAGTCCACAATTGGTGTGTGTGAGACTCAATAAGCCAGGTGAATGACTGTGCAGGGGCACATCTTTAGCACTCCATAATAGAAAATTAATGGTGCTCAAATCAGTGCTGAGGGCACCCTGAGGGGTACCTAATAGGCCTAGTTAGAACTGTCATCCCTCCCAGAGTCGCCTAAAATATTACATGCAAACACAGAGAGCCAAGAAGAGAGGGAGGTATGGGAGAGAGATATAATGTGTGTGTGTGTGTTTGTTAGCATGTGTGTGTGTTCAGCTGGAGGTATGGGTGAGTTGAGGGTGATGGGATCAGAAATAAGGACAGGTAACTAGGATTACCACCTTTGGGACTGAATACTGTAGTGAAAATATTAGGGTGGTGTTAGGATTACAGAAACTAAAGCTGTCAGAGCAAACTTATATAATTAATAAAATGTCAGTCAAAGTGATGGACCCACAGGCCACCCGCTGAATATTTTTTCTACTTTCTAAAATGAATGCATCAGTCTCTTCATGCTGTAACTCTTTGTGACTCTATTACACAATCTTTTGTATTAGCCTGTAAGCTTTTAGCACACACCTGTTTAGTGTGAGTGTTTTAATTGCAGAAAATACCCAATCTGACAAGGAGAATTTCACTTCCTCCAACTCCTTTTTCAAGACACATTTAAATATAATTTGAAGTCTGTCAGTGATAGACAGGACTCAGCACAACACCCTCATCTTAAAAAAAAAGCAAAAAAAAAAAAAAAAGCACTGCAATCATTTTATCTGTTGCAATATGTTTAGAATGCATTTCCGCTTGTGCCAATTGTGTTTTAATAGTACATTTACTTTATTCATTTAGTATATTTAATATGGTAGAAAAAGTATATATATATTTATTATGATGGATGTAATATAGTTCCCTATTGGAAGTAAACTGTAGAAAATAATGTGATTTTGAAATTGATTTTCTTAAGACTTAATCTGACCAGATATTACAATTATCAGACCATAAAAGATTCTATAATTTATTTATATATATATATATATATAAAATTTTAGTATGGCACATCTACATTTATGCAGCTAAATAAAAAAACAACTGGTTGCAATTAAGTCATTTAAATTGTGTATAGGAAAAATGGAAATGCTAAGTAGATGATCAAATACAATGCTGAAATATAATATAATATAATGTGTAAGTATAATAAGTAATAAATAATAAGCAAGTATATCATGTTGGCTGTGTTCAAGCATGAACTTGTTCAATCCAGAGGGCTGTTTAAAAAGCAGATCTATATGCCCAACAGGCTGGTAATGAGCCTTAAAAGCACATCTGATCACTTATTCCAGCTGGTTTATTCCCCTTCTCCACAAACAACTATTGGATTCAATAAACACACTTCATATTGATCCTAAGCCACACGGCAGCAGAGGCACCTCTCTTACGCACACTCAACAAGATTTATTACAACTATGCATGCAAAGCAGAAATGGAGAGACGCACAAACGTAAGTCTGTGCGCACACACTGAGACAAATGCTCCACCACACACACACAAAAAAAGTAAAGTTTAAATACCCAATGATTTCTCGTCAACACAACCACCCCCCCCCCCACACGCACACACACGTAGATCTCCGATCTTTCCCCTGACCTTAATTTGCCTATGCAGTAATATCAGGGGGGTTGGGATGTGTGGGGAGGGGTTTGTCTCCTCATCTCTCCTCCTATCCCCCTCAAGTCTGGACTTCGGCAAACTGTCTGCTGCGTTGACATTGAACTTACCCACATGCCGCCACACTGCCGTCCTCCAGCGCAAACAGAGTGTGTCGCTCTCCGCAGGCCACTTGAGATATTTTCAGAGATGATGGAAGATTCTGGAACAAACGCGGTGCCAGCTGGAAAAAAATAAAGTTCCCAGTGAGGTGAAGAAACAAACTGTATCTCTGAGTTGCTCTGTAGTTAAGTTGGTATACTCCATCAGCCTGGCAAACATCCCAAAGACAGGCACAGCTACAGCACATCCTCTAAGATGAAGACAGAACAACGTGAACAGAGGGAACACGAAAGAAAAAGCATACTCCTTTATGGCACTGAGCTGTGTAGATCTGATGTTTTTAAGTCCCTGTGTGTATGTCTGTCTGTCTGTGTGTGTTCATGCCAGTGCCACAAAGAAAAAATGAAACAGCCTATGAGAAGAAACGAAAGCCTGGTTCCTCATCATGCGCTTGTTAGCTTGTCCAATCTATGGCAATCAGCACAGTCCCAGGGGTTGAAAGACACGAGATGCTGGGGAAAGGGAAGCCGAGGCTGAGGAAAAGATCAATACTGCACTGTGAAACAAGAAGTGTGGGCTATTTACTCTCCATTGATCTGATGATGCTGGAGAAACACCTCACTCTGCTATTAAATTGAGGGTATAAGTCTACTGTGGAGGGCTTTTTTTCTTCCTCTCTCTCTTTCCTTTCTCTCTTTCTTCACCCCAAGGTCAAGAAAAAGCTAAAAACATCCACCAACAAATAAAAATGGATTGCTTGGGCCAGGGAAAGTAATTAATCTGCATTAAAATGCCATGGGAACAGCCACTAACTACCCATCTTAAGTGAAGTTTTGCTCAGAGCGACAAGAGACCCATGGCAGCATAGGATGGACTACTAGAGGACACTGTGATAAATACAAATAGACTGCTAGCAGGAGGCCAGCAGAGTTTCACAACAGCTACTTTAAGCCTAGAATTTCCACCTGCATAAAACAATAAAAAACAAATAACACTTTGAGGAGAGAGTTATGCAGGCTTTTTGCCACTGAGCAGTGAGGGATGGAGAGATAATTTCCTTGTATACTACAAACTATTAGCACACACAAGATAAAAGAAGGCAGGTTCAAAAACAAAGTAGAGAAAATATGTCCTTTTGATTTTACTATTCAAAGAGATGTTTGTGATGATATAAGCATGATATAGCATTTCATACTGCTTTCAAGAAAGCAATGCGTGACAGTATGTTGCAATTACTAAATTTCACTTTAGTGTACCACAGTATTTAAAAGGTTGAACTACTGTATAAAGTGTAATATGAAACATATGTGCTAGTGGAAAGGTCTTTCACAACCACACTGACCTTAAGTTGAAGAATCGTCACTAAACCACAGCACATTCGAAAAGATCATCTGAGAAATGGTTGCTATTTTGAGTCACTTCATGGGTAACCATCAAATCTTAACCATATAATTGTGTTGTAATGTCTGGCGTGTAACTGAAGTAATTTTCTTTCATATCAATATTCTATGTAATACTGTAAAGCTATTAAACATCTTTTTTACTCTGTGTGAGAAGGCCTACAGTATTGATGTGTTTAGGATTAATTATTTTATTTTTCTTTGGATTAATTATTGTATTTTTTTTTCAATGAAATCTGTTATGAAATCCTCAATTAGATCAGTACTTTGGAATTCGGACATGAATTTTGATTTTATTTTCTATCTAGTACAATTTGCTTCGAAAAGGAGAATTAACAACACATGAAGGTTCACGAAGGAAATCACTATAGTGAGTAAAGTTCTTGGTTTTACACCCAGTTTGATGTGGCCTAATACTATAGTTCACAGGGTCAGTGCTAACAGGAAGGTAGACTTCATGATGCTGCAATGAGTGATCCATAGAAAACAAATAAAGATTGTGAACAGTCATTCCCCAACAAGTCAAGACATTTTGTGTTAATTTGGGATTGTTTTAAAAAGGTAAAAACTCTTCAAGTCCATGATTATCAAATTATGTTTTACAGTGTGAAAAGTGGTGACACTGTATAAGATGTATATTTCCAAGGATAATTATTACTAAAATCGTCTTTTCATTGTAGCTGATGAAAAATAATGTCACCAAAGTCATCTCAGGTTTCCCAACATGTGTCCAGTGGCAGAGCTCCTGCCATCCAGACATTTTTCATAGTGTGAAACTCCCTTTCCCTCCATTTCTTTCTTTGCCTTTCTTCTACTCCTCAGAGAAGTAGCCTTATTGACTGTGTGGCTGTATTACAACAAGCAGTCTCTAATGACTCCCTGAAGACCTCTCTATCCCTACTGCCCGCCCTCCTTCTCGCTCTGTCTCACTCCCTGTGTCTCCCCTTCTCTGCGTGCTCTTCAGGCTCCAGTTCAGCAGCTAATTAACCCTCTCTAATAGCGTAGATTACATTAGCTTTGAGCGGCTCGCACCCTCCACCGGACTTGCACTGCCACACAATGAACCCAGCCTTGCTTTACAAATCTCCTCCTTCACAAGAGCACAATTATGAATTCAAACAACTTCTTATCCACACTCACTCATCCGGGGACAGAAGCCTCCTCCTCCGCAAGCACCCCACTCCTCCCCTGCCACCCATCTCCCAGGCCTTCACGCAAAGAGTAATGAGAGAACTGAAGAGAGGAGACCACACAACGAGATGGTCATGAGGGGGAGAGGGATATCGGGGGAGGAAAGGACCCCTATTGGGTAAATCAGAGAGGTCACTATAGGTGTTTCATTGGGTGAGCCTACAGAAGCCCAGTGATAACCCTCCATCTTAACATTCCTATTCAGAGCAGAATGGAATCTTAATTGGGCGGACAGAGCTAGAGGGGTGAATACCAGGACCAAATTGAGGTTTATGCTATAAGTGGTTAAAGAGAGGGAATTAAAAGGCAAGAAAGAATGACTTAAGCCATTGGAAACAGGGACAAAAATGGGCGGGGAAGGTAAAAGCTTTGAGACTTAAGAAATGTTTGTTTCATCTGCAACAGCTGTATAAAGTTGCAAATTATGATGTATGACACTGTTTGATCAGTGAGTCCAATCAATCAGCCAAGATCCACCACATCTAAAAATACACTCCTCTTAGGGGGATAAGAGACTATTACACAGTAATCAGCACCCGGCTTTAAGAATGTAGGAAGGTACTATGGTTGGTTAGACATCTTTGATGCAATAAAGCTGAGCCGCCATCAAACTGCAGTGGAGTTCAGCCACACTGAAAATGTTCACACCAGTAGTACCTAAGAGGAAAGGGAAGAACACTGAATCCATGAGGAAAAAAACACTTTTTGAGTTGGATGTTTTTGTCTCTCTTACAGCACTTAGTGGTATTTTATGAATGATAATGAAATGAGATAGAAGGGAGGTTAAGAACAAAGGTAGGAGAGAAGTAACGTATGGAAGAAATGCATGTAATCTCTTGTATCTAAATGTACTATAAATTGGTACATTTGTAGTGAAAGGGCATTCTCATGTTTCTTTGTCCCACCATATAATTTCCCCTCTGTCCCTCTTCTGTAAGGCTTGCCATAGCAGCATTTTCTGCTGCACAGAGAACTCTCCTTTCTATTTCAATAGGACAGCTCATTTGCTAGACTCCTAGCCCAAACTGCTGACTAGGTTTTTCAAGGCTGTGTACTTTGTGTGTGTGTGTGTGTGTGTGTGTGTGCACAAGCTTGTGCTAAAAGAGAGAGAATAGGGAGAGAACAGCATGAAAGAAGGATAGGCAAAATGGAGGGAAAGAGTGGGAGAGAGAACACATTGTATCATTAAGGTACTCAGAGATCATTAGATATATAAGGGCTCTGCTATGCAAGGTCAGGGCTGCTATGTTTTTCTAGGTCGGCAGAGGAGCAGTAAAACCAGTATAATCAGCTGCTTCTTTCTCTTCTCTTCTCTTCTCCCTGCTCTCTCCCCCTGCATTGCTCTCTTCCTCTTCCATCTAGAGGTAGGGTGGATTACAGCCCAGTTTATCCATGCCCCTGTATGTATTTACCAACATTATCAAGGCTTATGAGCCAAGGACACGGTAAACCACACAAAAGGCACAGAAAGGCTTTAAGCTAGATATTGGCCTCATTATGGGGTAAAGTTGTTGGCTCCCCGTCTCGCTCCCAGGATGTACAAGGCTGCTTTAACAGGTGCAGCACACTGCCCGACTCTCCAGTATTTTTTCATTAAGGCCGTCCTTTGAACTGGCAGCCTGCCCCAATAATGTGTATGTATGTGTCTGTGTGTGTGTGAAACCCCAAAACATTCAGTTATAAGGGGGTAACAGGGATTTTATCAAAAGGTAAATCCACTTTGTATAAAAGTAAATGTCCAACTCTCTTTTCACCCACACTTTGACTGGATAGTGAACCTCAGAACTTTTTTGATATCAACCAAATGTGCCTGTAGCACCAATTATTGAAAACTGTCAAGTTGACTGTCTGGTCAGATTTGTGATACTGCTCTTCAATCAGATAGTTCCCAATTTAATTTTTTTTTAAATTGCCTACAGTCTCTTACACCATTTTCTTTAGGTGGTTCTTATTTTTAGACATTTAATATTTCAGAACTTTGTCTTTTTGGTTTTATTGAAATAATATATCAAAGAAATTACTTTGTGTTAAAAGAAGACTTTGTTTTCTTGTCATTTTCAAATAGTACCCAGCCCTAACCCTGGTGTAAAAACACACGCTCTACCCCTCTACATGTGACTGAAGTTCTCATGAGTCCACTGAAGGACAAACAGCTGCTGGCCATGGATAGCAGGGAGGCAATGCTGTTGGTAATGTGGCGTGTTCATCAAGATAATGATAGATGGCTTTAAAACGGACCCTTGGCTTTATAGAGATGAATGTCCTGGTTGGCTTCTTACTCAGCACTTTGGCCTTTCCCCCACTCATTGTGCGCTTTATCACACAAACAACCTCACCCAGCCTACGATGGAGATTAGCAAAGCCTGTCTGGAAAATGGACCCAACTAAAGCCTATCAATCAAACTTGCTCCAGGGCTATCAAGAAAGGACACACAAATATGAAAAGCATCACTATACACTCTTTTCCAGTGTGAAGTTTTAGTGTTAAGTGATTAGAGCATCAGAATGGGGTAGTGATAGAATGGCATTTGTAGTCTCCTATAAAATGAAATTAGAAAATGAAGAAGGAGAGAGAAAGGTCTAAGAGAAACAGTGTGTAAAAGAATGCCTCCCTTGCTCTCGACCGTCTCATTAGGCTAATGTTTTTTTATACGGCACTTCAAATGTCAAGGCATTGGTGGATTTAGTGTAAACTTAAATTCCATTACCTGGCAGGCATTAATTGCTAACTGAGCCCAGGGATCTTTCCCCTGGGGCCTCTATGTTTCCTCTCTGTCATCTGGCTAACTATTCTGTCTAGACTAACTTAGAGCACCATAATCCACCATGGGGATCAATAAACTGCACATAATTCAGCTCCAATAATGAGCTTTCACTTCAACACAAGCGCCAGCCCACTTCCCAAGGAACCGGCAGGGGTGTAAAATGATAATGTAATTATTAAAAGGACAGGCAAAATGAGTAAGCACTTTCACACAGAGGGGGAGGGTTGAGCCCGGCCTCAATTAGACACACTTAAAGCTATCATTGTTATTCGAGACAAAGCTAATCAAGGAGGAGATACAGGGGCATCCATTTCAGCAGGTAATGGAATGATGCTCGCTGGCTCTCCCATTTCCCCAGGCTCATGATGTTATAAAGGCCGCCCTGCAGTCACGCGTTAGTGGGCACTCTTTAATGGAGTGCAATTGATGTGGCTTCATCCACCAATCAGAGATACAGAGGAGGGGACATGGAATTGAGAAGTTGAAGATTCACACTCCATAATAGCATCACATAAAACCATAAGTGTGAGAGATTATTATACACCTGTTGTTTCCGTTAGTAGTATATGAATAAAGAAGTTATGTTTTCTGTGTGTGGCAGCTTATGGAACGACTTTGATTCACCATGAAAGATTTAATTCTCAACAATGTATATACTCATAATATCCTTGGCATTCACAGATCAAACTAGCAGCTTCCTTTCAAACCAGCATGAGTGATTTGGTGTGACAAAGTAAGGTTTAACCTGGGGCCTTATCTACTAACTACTGTTTCTCCAATTATATGCATCCTTGAACTCCAGTGAAATCAAGAGAAACTAGTTTGTTTTTTTACACCCAAGTGCTCCTGATTCATCTGCAGGCTACAGGAGGTCCAGGTTGGATAAATCAGGCCTTTACGGCGGGGTTGCTCCTACTGTTTATCTGCTGGTGACATTTGCTGCGCAGCCCCAACCGCACCATAATTACCCCACTTATTCACTAAACAGGAATCATGCCTGGCAGGAACCCCCTGCCACAAAGGTTGCAGGACTTAAGGCTATATTCTGTCTCCAGAGTTCAATAGCCATGGCTTTATGAAATGTTCATTTGAACATCAGCATGGGTTCACTTTAGCATGGTCCAAAAGAAGAAGGGGGCAAAACAGACCTGCCTCAATAGCTGGAACAAAGAGCATCATGGCTGATGATGATGATGAATTTACAGCTGACTGCACATGCTTTCCTAACACACGGCACACCTTGGCACACTTCGAATGTCACAGTTCCCATAGAGGACTGGCATTTGGAGTGGATTCTCCTGCCCCTGGAGCCAGCCCACTGGGAGTGGATAGCTATCCATGTCCCAATGAGGTAAACTGTCGAGGGGTGATGACACAAAAAAAACAAAAATCAAACACGCATATCTCAATGATTTTATTACGCATCATGCATGAGCAGATATATTTATGCATTGTCATTTTTAGAGGAAATGGTCAATAATGAGTAAAATGTTTTGGATTTGGTGTTTTGGATTCTAATATTTTTTGTAGCACTTGTTTAAAGGCAGTAATGGGTAACTAGCTACTGACACAAAGGATTACTTGTTTACTCTATAGTTCCTTATATAGGAATTCATCATATAGGTTGTGTATTTGTTGTGTAATTACTTTGTAAAAAACATTACACATTACATTACTTACAATATTAAATGTCATGAAAACACATCCAAAACCACCTTAACAAGGAAACTGCCAATTAAAACTAGGGTTAGAGTTTCTCTGTTACTTGTTTTGCAACTCTTTAGTTGCCTGGAGTTCTGCATAGTCTTATCTGTCAAAGACAGTCTAGCACAGATGGATGACGAGTGACAAAAGGATATTTGTTTGAGGTTGTGCAGTAATGAGTATCACGTGACTGCCACGTTCAAATTTCAGACTGCCTCTTCTGATCCTAAAGCTGCAATCAACACCGGGCCATCTGCAACACTGCAAATTAACATAATTGGTGTACATTACATGCTTATAGAGAGTACATTTGTATCCACTATTCTTCGCCCTTAACATGATGAGCTGTGGAGATACTGAAAGAGTAACACTGTTGATTAGACACAGATAGTGGGAGCAGACAGCAAAGACTTGTTGTCTCGCTGAAAATGAATGAATTGACAATTAGAGTTTGGTGAACAGCCAGGTGTGAGGGCGAGAGTGCAAGTAGGCTAGTGTGCATCTGACACAAGCACCTTCCCTACACCTGGAACTGGGGCTAAGGTGATCGACAGCCTGGCTGTCTTGTCAGACAGCTCACAGACAGTACACAGACAACACTTAGGCCTCTTCCAGCTGCTCTACCAGAATAAATTGAACATGATTAGAATTAATCACACTCAACCACATGCAATTTGCAAATATCAGGGAAAATATTCAAGGAAATCTGCTTAGAAGATTGTATCAGTGAACAAAGGGGAAAAACTCAAGTGAACCAGTGCACTCTAGTTTTGACAATGTGTCTTGCACATGCAGCATTTGTTAAACTAGAAAGACAGATGTACATATTTCGTAACTCAGAAGCCAACTTTTTTTACGCAGAGTGTATTTCATATGTGCACTATGATGGATTGTATGAATTACCAACAATCCCTTGAAAGTTTCAACATTGGGCAAGACTAAAATGCTTGTACATCAACAAAATTATCTTTAAGTTACAATACATTAGTCTCAATAGGCTATTTAAGCATTGGGAGTTCTCTGCTGACAAATTACAAAATACACACACGGTGCACATGGGTGGGAAGAAATAAGCAGGCAGCTCTACTTACCATATTACAGGTTTCATAAAGCTGTATGTCAAACTTTCTTAAAGAAGGTGTAAGATAAAATTGTCATGATAGAGTCACTCCACTCACATTAACATTAATAGAATTCATTCAGGATGAAGAGGGAAGAAAGTCACCATAAGTTAGCTGTCTCCAGCCCTGTGTACACCATGAAAAGATGAAGTATGCAAACTGCCTGATTTTAAACTTGTATCTAATTGTCTCACGTCATGGGTCTGGGCCAGGGCATTGTTGCTTGAAGAATAAATTGGGTAATTCAATTAAAGTGCTTTCCAAAGACACATCATAAGTGATGGAGAATGACTCTAACCCAGGCCTGAACTCCGTGTCCCCCCCATCGCTCCGCTTGCCTGACAAATGGATGGCGGTGTATAATTGAAACACATTGCTGCCAGCGTAGGTCAATAACATCGCTCTCTCTGCTCACCAGCACCAGATTAACAGACTCTATTTTATCTTCCCTCAGCCTGTCCCAGCTTGACAGAGCGGGAGCATCAGCTGCTTATCCATAAAAGAGGCCCCTTATCTTGAAAATAAACAAATACATAAAGAGCAACAGCCTGCTGTCTGTCCAAGCAGTTAAGGGCTACTTAGTTTTAGGCAAACATGTGGACAGTGTTTTGTTTAACACATCATCATATGAGATGAAGCACAGCTGTCACTTCAGAAAACCTATACAGACATGCTGCTCAGTTGAGAAAACATGGCAGTTTTCCACTGGCTAAATTCGAGATTCTCTGGAAAATGAATTTGTTATTTAGATTTCTTTAAACTAATGAGGATTTTTGTCAGATTTCTCTTTTTTAAGTGCACCAAATTCTCAGTAATATAAACCATCAACATGCCATAATTAATACAAATGTCATTCAATGTCATTCACCAATGACAGAAAGTGACTTTGGACCACGAATAAATAGTGATGGCACTAAATAATTAACAATTTTGATAAAACTTAAAAGACGCTTACTTCTGTAGATATATAATGAAAATCCATCACTGTTTATGCATGATAAACATTGAGGATTAATTAGCTCAAGCATAAATGTAATGTGAAGCTAAAATGGGTGATTATATGTATTTAAGCCCGTGCATAACAAATCTACTGGCTTAAATTAATTTGATAAACAAATGGGAAAAGTAGGGTTAAGGTTCAAGGGTAAAAAACTCCATTATCTCCCACTCCTCACTCTGTGCTTTCATGTAATTATATGTTAGGTTAGACAGAGTTAATTGAATCCGGTCCATTCAATTTGTTTACAGTTTAGCCATAAGGATTGGAAGCAATAATTCCTGACTTTCAACATCAGACTAAATGAACAAGTAACCTCAAAATAAATTCCTATAGGGAGTATGTGCACACAGCTTTGTCTGTGTGTGTGTGTGTGTGTGTGTGTGTGTGTGTGTGTGTGCGTGTTTGAGTGTGTGAGTGTGTGCCTGCGTTTACCGGCACTTGCATGTGCTAACTGAAAACAAGTCTGTGTTTTTGTATGGACTTTAAGCTTGTGTTTACGCATGTTCCCACATGGAACACACACAAATTAGCCATGGACGGATATTCAATTAAGTCCTTTGTCAGGGGTCTATGTAGGGGCGGGACAGGATGCGCAGTACAGTAATCCGTGATGCCGAACAAGGTGGCAGCTCTATTGTCTGTCTGACGGATAGAAATTATTTTCAGGCATGCTAGACCAACAGATTAGACCACTGTTGGGGGGCGAGATAAGATGGCAGCCAGTGGTATGGAAAGCACTTCGTCTCCCATCTCAAACAATGCCTTTAATCCATTCCCTTCTCACAATCAGCCTGTTTGACATTACTTTTCAGCATCCCACACACTCAATTCTCTCCCTCTTTCCCCACACTCACTCCACCTTTCATCAGGGGAAAGGCTTAAAGCAGAAGAGACTTCATCATGTAAATTAATTTGTACATTACATTAGAAGCCCCAAAGCCAATGTCGAAGAGACTTTCACTGTACCTTTATCAAATGAACTAGAGTTTTACACTTTTTTTTTTACATGTCCTATTTGGCTTTCAGTCTGAGTAACTCCCGGCCACATGAGTTATATAGAAAAGCACAATACTGTGTTTAATTCACTGCTGACTGCCTACTTGTCTGCCGGCCGCAAGGCTCTATCCTTCCTGCCAGTATTGTACTTTTCCATGGCATTTTATTATTGAATTCTGGGTTGCTTTCAGTTGAATGAAATCACAACTCTAGATTCATATTGTAGAGGTCTGACCTTAGAAGTTGTCAAAGAGGACTCATTCAGAAGTAGTAAGAATCCATAAAACAATACAGCTGAAATGTCCATGACTAAACAGAAAAATCATCATTGTAAATATAGAATACTGTCTCTCTCCTTAACAAAAGCTTAAATACTTCCTCTGTAACTAAAGCACAAATGCTCATCTCTTTAACTGATGATCAACTTTTTTGCATCTTTTCGACACCATGTACAGTACGTCTTTAATAAATATACCTTCAATTCAAAACTATTTAGTCAAGACAGAACAAAGGCAAAAAAAAGAGAAGACAGAATGCAATATTGCTGACCTCAGCCTGACAAAAATTAGCTGAACCAAGTAGAGGCTCATCAGAAGTACTTGAGCATGGAGCTAAACTTTAAACACCTTTGTCATTATGAAGAACATTAAATATACACCCAATATAATATAATAGTCACATCAAAGTCATGGAGGTGAACTATCCAAACATGTGCACCCAAACACAACCTTGATGCTTTTTTTAAATTGAATGTCACAGAAGACGATTTGAAAACAATTAGAGGAACCAAAAATAGAAACTATGATACAACAAAGTTTGATTAAAGCTCAACATACATGGCAATAATTAAGTGCAATGCCGGTTGAGTTATGCATCAATGTATCTGTAGGCTCTATACATGAATCCTCTAGTGTTGTTGATGGATTTTGATAGAAAAGCTTTTACAAGTGTTGCCAGGTATGGGTATGGGTATCTAAGTGTTCATGTATGGACCACCTCCTGTAAGCATTGATCAGCCACATCCTCAAGCATCCACGCTATGTTGCCAGAAGGTTCCACCAACAGCTGTTTGTTCTAGGGGTAACTGCCTATTTTAAATTTGCTTAAGTAAAAATGATTATTGCCAATTAGATGCCCATTAATTGTGCAAGCATGGGATGCTGCCAGCTGTTTACATAGGGGAGAAAAATAGCCCTTCTTATTAAATTTTTCCCTCAAAGCCAACAGCGCAGTCTTTCTCCGCCAGAATGAAAACATACAATTACTAAACAAAAATGTATACTCTAAGAGAGGCAGAAAGAGAGAGACTAGTTGCAAATAAAAAAGTAAGCGAGTAAGCAACTAAATTATATGTACAGCAATGTGTTATCCTGAGAAGGTAGTTTTGAAGTAAAAAAGTAAAATTGCATACAAAAACATAATTTACATAATTGCAAAAAAGAAAAAAAACATTGTAGAAGAGACTGGACTGCTCAAATGAGTGGCCAAGTTAATTATCTGAACCTGACCAGACTACATTGTTTGGAGTCATCATGAACTAAGGGAAAAAGTTACACAAGAGTTACAAGCCAAAAGTAGAGGTGAATGTTGAAGCTGCTAGAGTGAATTGTTGAACTGATTCCAAAATTGGGGCCTGTTTTTCCTTGACTGACATCTATGTGCAATTTTTGGTTATGAAAAAAAATAGCCAATTTCTTTTATCGGCGGCCAATGTCTCCTATTGAAGAAAAAGGAAACAAAGGAAAACAATGACCTATATAAACAGAAATATGCATTCACAACTTTTTTCATGTCTTCAAACAATTAAAAGTGATGTCTAAAGGTTTTGTCCAAAGCCTGTAACCTACCTAAGTATAACTTTACAGTAATACAATGCTGATCTGTTGCTGAATTTGTGATGAATGGTTGTCAGCTGCTCTAACAATCTGGATGGCTTGAACCTGACCCCAAAACAATAGCCTGGGACCTTCATCTTGTGCCCCAAACCAGCAAAAAAAGCTGAATTGAGTTTTTCCAACGGGTTAGCATCTGACCTAGATGTAGCTTGCTCATTCTCAAAGCAACACACTTTTATTCCCATAAGCACAGCCCCTGCTCAGCCTTAGCTTAGACTTCCACGAAGAAGCATCCATTGCAGGTGTCATTAGTTTGCCTTTGACCCTTTTCTGAGTTTACCCTATTAGAGGAGCAGAGACTGAACACAACCTGCCTCACCTCTAAAGGGCGCTGAGCTAGCTGATCCAGCAATTGGAAGTAGACTAGAGGGATAAATAGCATTCAAGCTACCATGCAGAGCACTGCAAAAGACTGTAGAAAAGATAAATGAATGTTGGAATCGAGGAAAATTATTCAACCATTTACAACCCCTGCTAGCACATCACTGTTATTCTATTTGTCTTTCACCACTTAAACTATAAAATCATACAGAGTGCTGTGGCCATTTCTCTCTCCGGGTTGTTGCCTCACTTCCACAAAATAACACATCATTGGACAGATAGCATCAATTCTGCCCACGGTAATCCCAGCACCTCTGGTTGTATCACTCATTCAATTTCAGCCGCCGGCTACAACAAACATTACACACTGCATCAAGATTACCAGAGAGAGGCAGAACGGGGGAGAGAAGAGGAAAAAAAGGGCTGTATCCATCATGTCATGATGCCCCTGTTATTGTGACAGATCAAATTCAGTGCTGTATGTGTTCAAGTGTGTGTGCATGTGTGTCCTGTATCTGTCTGTGAGGGATGCAAGCTGTAGTCTCCTAGGCTGGTGTGATGAGCATCCGTGTGACTGTTGATGTTGTGAGTGGATTTGTGAGGGTTGTCTGACTTAAGCTACGTTCACACTGCAAGCCTTAGTGCTCAATTCAGATATATTGCTCAGATTTTTTTGTTTGGCTGTTCACATAATTATTATTATTGTTATTATTATTGTTATTATTATTATTATTATTATTATTATTATTATTATTATTATTATTATTATTATTATTATTATTATTATATTAAATGTGACCAATATCAGATTCCAGTGTGAATCGATCACTGGTCACTGAACTGACCCACATGCACAGGAGACCGATTACAAAGACAGCACCCGCTGTTGTATGAGGCCACTGAAGTCAGCGTTTACAGTTTCATTTATAAACTGATGTGCAGTGGAAGCCAGCAAATTTGTGAGCACATGCTAACAAGGACAAGCATTACAGAGCCAAATTTTTTATTATGGCTTTTTTATGGCTACTTCCAGACTGCATCCACACACAGTTCAGAGCGGTGGGAACGTGACGTGAATGGCTTCAACAGATTTCATCCAAAATTTCAGGATGTCAAGGGCTACTTTTAACTTTAACTGTCAGCACCTCTTCACAAGAATCTTGCGGCAAGGCATACAATTCAGGCGGCCCATCTCACTGAGAAAGCATGTAGGAGTTGCACTGTATTGTCTGGAGTGATGTAAAAGTCATATGAATTCCGATATGACTCAGACTGAGGTCACATTGCAAAAAAATTAGACCTGTATCTGATGTAGGACCACATAGGAAAGTGACCCAAATCAGAATTGAAAAGATCATATTCCATGTGATTTGTGCTGTTCACACTGCTATGAAGAAAAAAAAAACCTGAAAAAAAAATCTGATTTGGTCCATTTTTGACTGCAGTCTGAACATAGCCTTAGATGATCTCCATCATACAACAGCTGGGGCCCTGGCCCCCATGCTTGTTTTAGCTGCTACAGTTAACCTTATAACTTTGCAACCTCATCCACACAAGAAAAATGGCAGGGAGTTTGACTAAAGAACACAGAAGGAAGCAACACAATAAGAGACAGATGAGACAGGTAGAAATATAGGGCAAAAATAGGTGTGAAAAAGACAAAAACAAATAAGAGAGGTACTGGAGGTCCTGGAATAAGTTAACAGTTTTAATGACGTAGGAGCATGGATAAGATTGGTGATCTGGTTGCTCGCTGTCTGGCTGGCAAGACTGACACGACAGGCTGGCTGCCTGGCTCATTGGTTGATTTGCTGTGCTGAGTCTCTCCTCTGGGGGACATGGGTTTGTAGTGTCGGCCTTTGAGCAGAGGAGAAGATGAAGAGGCAGTGTCAGGCTGCCTTTTAATGGTCAGGAGTGTGGTTAGTTCCACTGACTCAGGCCTCTCCCTTGTGACACTGGGTCCACTCCACATAACTGGCCATAATTCAACTCATTTGGCAGTTTGAGGTCTCAGAGGTCTAGGGATAAAAAGTGTGGAGAGGCCTAATGGCAGACGGAGTTACCAGCTGAGGGCACTTCTTACGAGATCTCTGCAGGAGAACATTTCTGGAGCAGACCCTGGAAACCACAACGATCCATTAGCCACTGAACAGGAGGAACAGGCAGGGCGAGAGAGAGAGAAAGACAGGGGGACAGAGACTGATGCAGATCAGGTATGCAATGCAATGTGAAAGTCCTAGTCTTTTTAGCAGTGTAACTTTCTAAACCAAGTCTCCCAAGCTATCAAAAAGCACATCAATAATTACATTTTCAGGGTTTCCCATACATTCATTTATTCATGGCGGCCCACCACAATATCAGCATTGCCTGTCACATATTGATTTTCTATTTTTGGAGCAAATACATGTCACAAACACATGACAACTGACCTGCCTGTGAATAGCATGATGTTACACACTCCAGTACAGCAGGTGGTGGCCTACACCTTTGTAGTCCACCAATAAAAACAAAGAAGAAGAAGAGGAGGGATATATATGATTGTTGGCTTTTCCTGGCAGAGGAGACAGCTAGCTAAATCAATCCCGAGATCATGTATATTAGCTCTGATAGTCAATGGAAAAGATCTAATCATTAGTGGCAAACTATTACACAATCTAGGGCCAAAAACTGCGATTGCTCAATTACCTTTTGTTTTTAACTAGGTTTGTGGAATGGTGTGATTGGTCAGCAGATCTGAGAGGTTTGGAGGTGGAATAGGGATGAGCAGTCCAGAGATGTAACCTGATGCAAGTCCATGCAGTGCTTTAAAAACAAAAGAATCTTAAAATCAATTCTGTACTTCACTGGTAGCCAATGAAGAGAGGCCAGTAGAGGGGCGATATGGTTTGTCTACTTTGTAACAGTGAGGACTCTTGCTGCATTTTGAACCAGCTGCAGACCCCAAAGGAAGCATATATAGGGAAAACAAAATAGGGCCTAATATGGAGCCTTGTGGTACTCCATAAGAGATGGAGATACACTACCAGGAGTTTCCTAGGCAATGACACAGTCATTGACTCGCGTTTCGAAATAGGCCTCTAAAGAATAGGCTCTAAAACACTATTGATTTCTGAATGAATAGGTATTTGGCATTATTTTTAGCATTTAAAAAACACATAAACCCATGTCAATTGACGAATATATAAAAGTTTTGAATTACTGCTATGTAAGATTAAACATTCAATTCCAGTACTTTGTCCACATATATACAGACTGTCTAAATTCAACAAGATTTAAATTGATGAATTCTATGACTTTTTGTCTTTTATGGCCACTAAATCTGATAACCTTTCAATTTTAGTTGATAGTTCACATTTAGTTGAACATTCACATTCTATCTAACTCATGTTTGGGATTTCTACATTTAATTGACTCTTTCAATCTTATCCAGTTAGTCATGAGTCCTATTCACATACATGGTCATACTCTTGACCTTATCTTAACTTCTGGCATTCTGGTCCCCAATGTCCAGATAAATGAGGTCAGCTTATCTGATCATTGGCCCATTATGTTTTCCACCTCACTCCCCTTCCAGACTCCTAACCCCAGTCTGCGAGGAAACCATTCCAGGTCTATTACCTTTCTTACTGCCAGGCAGTTCTTAGATGCCTTCTCCTCTGCTCTCATTAAAGCTCCCCCTGCTGATGTGGGCACAGAAGAACCAGTCACAGTATTCAGTTGCACCAATATTCTTGATTCAACTGCAAAGTTAGAAAAGCAAAAATCAAAGCTAAACCCTAGTTTAACTCCTTAACTTGTGTGGTTAGGCAGGAATGCAGGAGAGCAGAGCATAAACGGAAAAAAGATAAACTCCAAGTGTCTTACCAGCATCCAGAGATACTGTCTGGCTAAATATCAACAGTGTGTCAAAGCAGAGAGAGCCAAATATTTTTCTGACATCATCTTCAAACATGCACCTAGACCCAAAGTTTTATTTAATACAATAAATAAAGTACTCAGTCCTGCAGTCACAAATTGTCATGAAGCAACACAGGATGCCTCTGAATATTTCTTAAGATTCTTTATTAGCAAAATTAACATTTTACACTCTCAGATCTCACTGCCAGCCGTCAGAGTTATGCTTGTGCTCCTCAGTTCACACCAACTTTGAACCAATTTCTCTCTCCTCTTTGACATATATTATCTCACATATGAACCCTACTACATGTCCCTTAGACATTATTCCCTCATGCCTATTTAAGAAAGTGCTGGACACTGTTGGGCCCAGCATTTTATCAATAATTAATAGCTCTCTGGTCTATGGCTATGTTCCAGCTTGCTTTAAACATGCTGTCATTCACCCTCTGATCAAAAAACCTAACTTAGATCTGTCTGATCCTGATAATTACCAACCAATCCCAAAGCTCTTGTTTTTTTCCCAAATTATTGAAATAGTAGTTTTCTCTCAGCTCATCTGCTTCTCATACAAACACAACATACTGGACAAACTCAGTCAGGTTTTAAGATGCTCCATAGCACAGAGACTACTTTCCTGAGGATGACAAATGATTTGTTCTTGTCTTTAGATTCAGAAAATGACAGTGACACTTAATTGTTTTAGATCTCTCAGCTGCCTTCAATACAGCGGATCACTCCATCCTCTTAGACCATCATAAGCATGTTGTTGGCATTCAGGGACGGGCCATTCGGTGGTTTTATCTGCCTATCTAATAAAGAAGATTGTTCTTATGTCTTGTCTTTAACACCTCAGAGACAATACCTGTACAGTATATATTCACGACAAAGCACATCAGCCAAAATAGAATCTTAGCCCCCGAGTTCTCATAAGGAGCAAAAACTGGATTTTCAAATGCAAAGGCAAAAACACAAGCACATACACGCACATGTTGCCCATGAAGCATTATGTTTAATATGTTGGTGTTGATTAGGACTTAGAAGGAGTTAAGTGATAGTATAGTGATATGGTTAAAATTTAAAGCACTGCAGCATCTGTGGTGAACGTTCATAGGGAGAATCCACCACCACAGTGAGTCTCTGTGACTCTGCAGGGTGCTATGCCTCCTAAGGGGTATTAATTGAGATGCTGAAGGAATAAGTGGTATGGGACTGAGATGGGGCACAGTGTGTGTTTGTGTGTGCAAATTCCAGTCTGGACATGTTTTGGGGGGCCCTTTGAGGAGTGAGAGCGTCTGTGAGAGAAAGAAAGAGGAATTTGTGTGTGTGTGTGTGTGTGTGTGTGTGTGTGTGTAAATGAGTATGAGCCCTGCTGACCTCAACTTGGAGTGTTCTGACTACACAATTAAATGGTGTTGAAGCATGAGAATGAGAATAATCAATCTGCTTTATTATCACTGATGTGAAAATTATAATATTGGTGAAAATGGCTAAGAAGGTTAGAATATTTCTTTATCCTCAGAAAAGCCTACAACAGAATTATGTGTGTGTAATCTATTTGTATATTTCATAAA
The DNA here is from genome assembly GCA_029490765.1 of Euthynnus affinis. Classification (NCBI taxonomy): domain Eukaryota; kingdom Metazoa; phylum Chordata; class Actinopteri; order Scombriformes; family Scombridae; genus Euthynnus; species Euthynnus affinis. The sequence goes on along the minus strand of CM055842.1, from coordinate 22,734,787 downwards.
TACCTTTAATTTGAAGAAAAAAGAATGTGTAAGTCAAAGAGTGTGCCTACACCCTCCCACAAAAAGGCCAAATACTATCCTGTCTGACTGAAATATGTTGTTTGAGTATTACACACTCAGGCATACAGTACCTCAATTTGCTCATGTGCAGGAAGCAAGAATCATCATTGTATCATGTCAGGCTGGATGGACGAGGGAGGAAAATGTTTAAATTTGACAAAGATAGAGGTTTTCCAGTCCAAGTGGGTATAATTTTGGGATTAGGATTCACTGTATGCTGGTTAGGCAACATGTATATGATGTGAAGGTTAATCACTGGCTGCAGTTTTGTAATGCTCGTCGTCACTGTGCTGCAGCGCAATCAGCACTGTGAGAAAATAAGTGGGTCACAATGCGAGACCTTGATTAAAATCGCAGTGATTATAGTGCGGCTTCAGCTCTGATTTTGTGGGTTTCCCAACATCTGTCCTCGAGAGGAGGAGCCCATATGAATGAAAATAGACACAATGTAGAAGTGTAAGTATGGCTGCAGAGGCTCTTCATGGGTGCACACACGTGCATGATCCTACTTCATAACACACACACATGCATATTCACAAAAAACACAAGTATGAGGCATCAACATGCTGTATATTTCTTTGTCTATTTTGATACACAGTACACACAGAAAATATATAGTATTGTATCTTACTGAATCAATTTCCTCAATTAATTATCTCTTTATTATTGAGGAATTTCTGTATTAATTATAATCAACTTCACTAAAAGCTCCCCTCAACACATTTTAAGTCATATAAAAATACTCTGCTTTGAATAATAATTGATGTCTAAAAAAAACTTAATTAAAATTCTTAACATTGCTACCTTGAAAAATCTAGAATCTATGAAAATCCAAATATTTTTCATTTCAAAAGATTAAATGCTGGATGCAACATGTTTGCTACTTCACTGAAAAGTCCATTCTCAGTGTATGTAAATTGCATACCTGGCCATGAAAAGGGATCAATCCACACTGTCCATTTCTGAGGTTTTCATCATCCACCAAAAGCATGATGACAATGGTGAGACAACGACCCTCAAAATGTAAACAGTTTAGATATCATGGCTAAACGTGCATACACCCACGCATATCCACACAAGCACATATCAACAGTTTAAAAAGAAAAGAAAAACACACAAATCTGACCCTTGCTCTCACCATTGAACACATATGTAATATTTGCTATCATAACAGACACTAAACTCAATATGATGAATTGAATTCTACATTCAGTGATAGAGTGCAAAAGTAAGATAACTGCATGATCAATACAGTTCTTCCCTTTTTCTCCAGTTCCTGCCAAGTTCATTGAGAGACTATGTGGAAAAACAAAGTGCAGGTTGAGGGAAATAACGCTCATGCCATTTAACAGCAATGTGAAATCAATATATGTTCTGAAATGGAAGGAAAAAACATCATTGTAAACTAGTTATTGACGTGTTAAAGTAATTTACACTTGCTAGTACAAGAGAGATTGTGGCAATATTTATTTAGCTGGCAAGCTGGCGGTGGGAAAACGATACGGCAGCTGCAGCTATCACCAGATGCTGGTGTTACAATGTCCGTCCATCAAACCGTCCCCCTCTACCCCCTCTCTTCCTACTCTATACCCTCCTCCTCCTTCACTTCCCCAAATGGCTGGCTCCCTTTTCGCTGCAACCTGACAGTCTTAAAACAACTGTATAATTAGAGCTACATCTGTCACACAGGTTTATTCTGGCTTTCAGTTTTGGAGCTGCATGTTGTGGGAGACACAACACCAGAGCAAAGGGTGGAATTAACATTTTGGCCTACAAATACCGCTAGTTCACTTGTGTAAATGTTGGAGAAAAAGGTTATAAAATTCAGTTCAAAGTTTCAGTTAAATCAATGTATTTTGCATATAACAAAGTGCTAGGGCAGATAGAGTTGTATAGCAGGGAGGAACACCTGATGGCATACCATTAGACAACATGTGAACAATGCAATAAGTCGAAACCAGGTCGAAACCAACCCCACCCTCTGCTAGCCACCTCTATTTAAAAAAAAAAAAAAAGGAGAAGAAAAAGGAAAAAAGCCAAAGGGTAGAAAAAAGAGGAAATATGCAGCTGTATCGTGAGCTATCCCACTATCAGCTGCTGCAATTAGGGAGCACAATGTAAAATGTCACAGCGGATCTGTATCATCGGCAGCCCTGTCACAAGAAAAGGCCAGGAGTAGTGGAGGAGAGGAGAAGCGCAGAGTATATCCCATCGGCCAAGCCTGTTTTAGTAACGTGAGAGGGAAGATCATGTAACGTTATATCAGGACAACTCTGGGACTCAGTTCAGCTGTCATGTCACCCCACTCCTATTAGTGAGGGAAAGAAACCAAAAAATTATGATTAACTGGCAATATGCATTAGTCTTCTGCAGGGTGATGAAATGCAAGAGGGCAAAGGTGCACTCAAGGTAGGAATATACTGTATGTGTATTTGGAGGGTGTGCACAAATCGGAAAAACTAATAATGGTTCATAAAGTAAAGTCACATGTTTGATTCGGTGATGAGCACCCCAAAATTAGTGAATTAAATTATGTGCAATAGGTAGTCCTTAATTACTTCAATTACAATTTATCATTTATAATTTCAAAATGAAGCAATGTTTATATTTTGTATAAACATTATTTCTATCATTGTATATCATCTCTTTTTTTTCTTGAGAAAATGCTCAAAATAAAACAATAAAATAGATCAATAAAGATAAAATAAGATGTAATATGCTTTAAATTGAAGCAGATATCAGGGCAATTCTGCAAAAGAGAGGCTTCCTCTCAGTGAAACTTCCCTGAATAAATAAAGGTTAAAAAAATAGTTTTCCTCTACTGTCCTGACTGAATTGCTTTCATGCTCCCACTTTCCATCTATATTAAGAAAATAATGGTGATGAAAGATGCCTTTTAATTTTCAGCTCAGCATCATTCTGACATGTGTAACTGATGAATCTCCACAGGATATAATAAATCATTTGCAGATTTCCTCCCGTTTTTGATCAAGTTGGGATGACCAGACTTCTGCCCAGACTCATTACATTTGGGGAGCAGATTGAAAGCACGTCTAGGCATGCTCTCTATTATTGTCATTATACACCCTGCTCAAGCTTCTGAGCAACTGTAGAATTATCACCTCCGCACATACACACAGAGATTCACACTAGCAGATATCTGTGTTCACACACAAACACATGAGAAGCAATTATTGTATTTGTTTGAAGGAAGGCACACTCCTAATGCCAAGCCATGTCTTTGTCCCTTGTCTAGGTTAGAGGCTATAGTCTCTACATTGTCAAGCAAATGACTCTGTAGGACAGTTGAGGGTACTAAGGGACAAGATGGGATACATTCGAAGGACTGTACCTCCCTACTGGATCAACAGTACTATAAAACAGATTCCTGGCAGAGGACACAGCATAATGTAAGCTCCCTCTAGTGGCTTTAGAGTAGATTACATGAAAAAGAGTAGTGATTATGGTAGGGAAAAGAGTCCTGTGCTTTTTTGGCATTGCTGAAAATAAAATCATATTCAAACCGTATTTCTGTGTGGAGATTTCAGCTTCAGCAACACTGGTTTAGTTTGTTAAGCTGTAAATTTTCCATTTGACGTGGTCACAGATGTAAATGTGTATAAAAAAAAACTATGAAAATATCCTTAGTGAATCAGAGTTAGCAGTGGAGGCATGAGTATGTGCATTATGTGCGTGTTTGTGTACCAGTACCACAGAAACCATCCCCCCAGCTGGGCTTGCCACTAAGGAATGGAGATGCCCAGGGAGAAAGATAAAGAGAGAGAGATGTGGAGAGATTGTGAAAGAGGGAGCAAAAGAATGAGGAAAAAAAGAAGTATGTGAGAAAGAGGGGAAAATGGAGAGGGTGTGTGTATTCATATTTTGCCTATTTTGCCACAAGCTCTTCAAAGGCTATGTCTTGCCTGGAACACATCTGGGAATGAGAGTGAAAGTTGAAGAGTTCCTCCTGCTCTTCTCTCTCAAACCCCCCCAACCTATTTTGCTGATTCCTCTTTTTCCTCTTTCCTTTCAGCACTCTTCTCTGTTTATCTCTCTCTTGCCTTCCCCTTTTTTTGCACACAAACCTTGGTAGCTGCTGTCCAGCTAACCTCGCCTTGACATTAATTTCACTAGTTTTGTGTTTTCTTTAGTTTAGGACAAAACACAGCACTCTTCTTTATCATACACATTTCTATCATTCCACTCATTTAAATGCAAGAACAACATCATCCACAATAATAACACCAAACAAGAAAAAACTCAGCTAAACTAGGACAGTGTCTAACCCCAGTGTGAGTCATATAGATATCACTTGCACTGGCTGTCTAAATATGAGACTGTCTGGGGCATGAGGCATCAGCAGATCTCAGCTTTCACTGTAAACACAGAACACAGCAGAGTGTTCAGAAAGTGAATGCTGATATGGAGCGCTGTGATTCCTCTGAAGAGGCGTCGGCAGGTTAAGAGGATACTTCTTTCTATATATTTCTACTGTTTTAGTCACGGCTGTGTCTTTTTTCCAATTTCACTTTTTTCCCTCTATCTTCCTTTCTTGCCAAGGTTTATCCCTGAGGTGTCCTCTGGGGCTACCTACTGGATAAGCCATTTGAAATGCATTTTCTAAAGAACCTTCCGTTCCATTTTTGAACTGCTGCTATCTCTCAAAATGTCCTTAAGAAAAAGTGTGAGAGAGAGAGAGAGAATGGTAGTAAATGTTTTAAAGTACTCCCGCTGTACTTTTGCATGTAGTTTACTCATACAGAAAGAAGCCATAGTTTCCCACCAGCAGTATGATAAAGACGTCTGGGACTGTGATCTGTGGGTACTTCAGAATGTGACCTGCACCAGTATTGTGCAGCTCAACAGGGGCTGATGGAAAGGCCAAGCAGAGAGGAGTATGAATTGGGATGAGATCATCCACTGGTTAAGAGAGGAGCACCCTGCGCTCTAAAGTTTTCTCTTAACCCTGTGCAAGGATGTTATTAGCTGATAGTTTAAACCTCAGTCACAAGATGGTGAGGAAAGGCAACAGTTTGATTTTAACTCAGAATTATTCTAAATGACTATAATTGCTTTATTATAGATGAAGTGACTCTTGTCATTTATTAAGGATGACCCACATGTAATTCTTTTTGATACATTAGTGCATTTTCCAAACATTTCCCAAGCAAATACAACACACCAGTGAACCCTACCATGTCCTATGTTTGCATATTAAGTAAAACTCTTCTTGCACAGTATCTTTAAAAATCTGAAAAGGCAATCTATAGACCTAAAGCCATGATCAGTCAGTTCTCATAAAGTGCATCACTGTGCCACATCATGGACTGCAGCCTTCTCTATCAACCAATTATGCCAATTATAGCCAGAAACCCCTGTGGTGTTTTGATAAGACCTTCCACAATTTCTTCCAATGAAGTAATTTGTTCCAGTATTTGTTTACAGAGAGAGGCTGTGACTCGCAGCAAAAATAATATTTGTTATCTCCATTTGCCATCAGAGCAGAGTGAATCCACCACTGGCTAATCTTAACCTGGCTTTCTCAGTGAGGTTTAATCTGGTCATGGCTGCTTAGCATCTAGTATGAAGTGTGTTGTGTATGTGTGAAGGTGTGTGTGATTATCTGTGTGCCCTGTGAGTGTGTGCATATGTGTGCATTTGAAGAGGGTGTGGAGGAGAGAGATAGACAAGCCAGTCATTCTCCTCCTGCACCCCTCCCTTTCCCCCATCCATGTCAAGAACCAATCACGTGTGAAAACTTGCCTTAACTTCCCTTGCCTGTGTGACTACAGCGTCAGCGAGAGTTTGACAGATCTGTGCGCCACGGAGGCGTCTCCCCGCCATTTGGCATGCCATGCGCGTCTGGTGCGCTGGAGACTGCCTGTCAAACGCCTATGAGTCGGTGGCGCAGCCAGGGACCCTACGGAGCGCCAGATGGGCCATTAAGGTAGTATTAATGTAGATGCCATCGCTTTTCTCCTCTGACTGGGACATGCTCTCTCGAACTGCGAGCAGCTGCTGCCATTTACTAGGACAGCTTCCTGCTAACTTTGGCCAACTGGCATCACCACTGACTAGCTTTCAATGTAATGATATACTTTTTCCTCTTACTATACCTGTGACTTTTGTCTTTCACTCCCCCCTGCCCTCCCTTTCCAGAGGTTTTAATAGGATAAAGCTGATAACATCCTGCTTTGTACATACACACGCTCCTGCACATTGCATTATTGCAGGCAGTGATTTCCTCTCCCCTTCTTTCACAGACACACATAAAAAAACACAAACACTCTAATAGGAGTATAGAAACTGGATCCATCTGTACACCCACTCTTAAGCTCATAATCAAGGCATGATATTCAGTAGTGTACGGTTATTTCTGTTTATGCCCTACTGAGTGCTAATATCATGCTTTAATTGAGAGAAAATTGGCTGTTGGCAAGAAACAGAAAAGAAGGTTACCAAAACCCCAACCATGAATAAGTGTTGCAATCAGTAATATTCTATTTAGTTAAGTAGCCTAAAATGGGATGTTTTGAGATCATTATTCAAATCACATTGACAAAATCCTATTATGAGAATTAGTTTTCCAGAAGGAAATGTACAGAATTATTGATGTGTAATAAATGTGCTTTCAGCATTACATACACTAGGGGCATATTAGGAAACAGTGGGGCATATGACTCAAACTAAAACAAGGTCACAAAAACCATATTCTCTCTTTCACACAGAGAAAATAATGCATATTCCAAATGCAAAGTTTGCATAGCATCTACTGGCAAGAATAGCAAACAATGAAAAGTGCCTATAGTGAGTTCCAGAGTGTAACAGAAGTCACCATGCAGAACTATTTCAACAGTGTGGCGCTAAACAAGTCAGAGGAGGGAGTGAGTAGTCAGAGAGACTGGTTTGTCTTGGTGCTTTTGAAAAGACGCAGGATCTCCAGAGGGGCAGGTTAGCCTTCCTACACAGCTGAGACTACCTCCCTCTGTTCCCTCTCTTCCCTGTCTCTCACTTGCTTTGCCTCTCATTTTTCAGCAGAGCCCAGGGCCTGAGAAGAGGAACAGAACAAGCGTCCTTTGAGGTGCACCTAGGGGAGATGGGTATAGTAGTTTAGGTCGCTGTACTCCCACACTTTGTTCCCACATACTGCATAGCCTGTAACTGCAGTGTAACAATATACAAGTGATAGAAGTGTACACTATACATCTACTTTATTGTCTGCCAGCCTCTCACTTACTTTTCTCCTTTTCTCAGTCTCTCTCTCTCTCTCTCTCTCTCTCAGCATCAGAAGTGAGATGTGGGGGAGGGCAGTCTATGTTCGCGTCTCAAGAGGCAGCTCAGATGAGGACTACAGAGTTGGCATCACCGGTGGTCAGTGTTGAAATCAAACGCACCGTCACCGAAGCGCAGCGAACGCTTATGCTCCCGCACAGCCGTTAGTGTACATGCGGTATCAAACTGACACCTTCTCCCTTGGCTGCTCCTGACAAGGAATTTCCTCGTCTAAAAATTAGCTGCACCTTGCCAAGAGCACAGTGGCAATTTGTACAGTTGTGAATAGATTTGATTCTGAGTAGATGAGATAAACGTTTATTGTGTTGAATAACAATATGGAAGCCCAGAGGATATAAATGCATGGCATTCATACTGTATAAACTATGATAATAAAAAAAAACATTGTTTACTGCTGACCTTACTGTGTAGAATGAATACTGAACCAGCTGTCTGTCAACTCATCCTTGAAAGTATTGTCATTTTAAGAGCCTCTTAAAAATGTCACTAATCAACCTCTTCCAACAATGCAAACCATTTTCTTCATAATTGATTGAGAAAAGCATTTGCTATTTTGGTACTTGGACTCAATGAATAGGGCCGGCTTTCTATCTGGATATCTACATATTGAAAAAGAGGCAAACTGGCACTAATCAGTGTATGTGAGAGAACTGCATACATTGTGTGTTTCTGCCTGACAGAATGACAGACAGACAAGATTAAGGAGTAAACTGCTATTGCGAAAGGAACTTGAGGATGAGGAAACAAGTTCTGTTTATCGATGCAAGATGGTGCCGGGATCCATTTCCCACAGCTTTATCCAGGAACCTGCGATGAACAGGATCAATTCCTTTATTTACAAAGTGCATGTTATTGCTTTGCCATGCAAATGCTTTCAAAAGCACAGTAATGCCATCCCGCTATTGTGGGGGAATGATCACTGCACCAGGACAAGCAAGCCAGGCTTTGATGGGTGCAGAATAACGGTGTTAAAGAGCTAAGCAATGTGTGTGTGGGTGTGCTGCAAATAGGTTATTTTGGATGTTTTTTTTAGAAGAAAGGAGGCATTACTGAGGCCTATTGGTGCACCGAGGTATACTTTCCAACCAAGGCGATTAACATGAAAGGAAATATCTAATGTTATTTTCCACTGCTGTGAAGAGAGAAGCAGAGAAAAGCCTGTAATCACATTATTATTTGTGTTGGAGATCAAGATCAATCAGGGTTAAAGCGTGTCACAATGTTTAACAATAACAATGGATGGTTGCTTGTGTAGGAGATGTGCATAACGCAACTGAATGTGGGATACACAGGTTGGGTGGGGGGAGGGAGGGGGGTGTACAAAGATTCAGTTTCTATGTGACTTGTGGTGTTTCCTAATAACATGCAGAAAGAGAAGGAAGAGGCATCATTGGGGAGGAAGACAAGTGTAGAAAAGGCTTCACCCCCCCTTAGAGGCCTGTACTGGAAACAAGGCAGCATCTCAGTGCCCCGGGAGAAACTAAAATACAGACTACATCAGCATACAGACCAGAGAAAACATTCAGCAACACAAAGAGCAACACTTCTTTTACAGTGTGTACACAATACCTTAAAAATGAATGAACTGCAGAAGAGAGCCAAATATGGAATCACATATACCAATCAAACAAGCACGCACAAAAACACAATCGCTTTTATGATCCCTCTAGCAAACAGGTGCAACAAACCATTGTGTTCCTGCAGAAAGGGTGACTCCTAAGATTTAGTCACGCAATGTATCGAGCTGGTGAGCAAGCGAGTGGTGAGAGGGAGATTCAAACTTAATGAGTGCTTTGGCAGCTTGTGTGGAAAAGGCAGAGAGGCAGGCAGTGATTAACGGAACACTTCAGAGTACAAGGCACAGCGGTGCTCAAAGAAAACAGTGATGATCTCCACTTAATCGCGGAGAAGCCCGGAGCATCTGCCGCCAGAGCAGGGCAGCGGCACCGGCGAGCTCCCGCTCCGCTAGGTTGTCATCTCCAGAGAGCTGAGGCCATATGCTCGGCTCTGCCGCAAACTCACAGGAAGTTAATTTTCTGACAAAACACAGGGATAAATATGACATTCAAACAAGTTGTGCTCAGCCAGGCTGAACACGGATGCCGTGCCAAGCTCAAGCTGCACACGTGTCACACTTAGGAACAGAGTTTATTTTCATGCTCCCACAGTCGCTTTTTGCCTAGTTTTGTAGAAATACAGACAATGGGTGGTACATTTTCAGCTAGGAGGTGTTAACCTACTTACCGACTGAACTATGCTATGTATACAGGGAGAAAATAACTTGAACACGAAAACAAACAGACCTATGGTACATGATACGGGTCTGATACTTCCAAAGCTACAGCAATAACACACAGTAGTCAGTGACTTAGTCTTATCAAAATGTTTATAGCAGCCCATGGAGAACTAGAGAGGGACTGTCCTACCTGCATACAAACACATCCCTCAAAATCCTGAGAAAGTGACAATGTCATTGTGCTAATGAGGAGAGAGAAGGAGAGGGCAGACACATGAGAGGGAAAAAAATAAGATTAACTTTCATTTCCGTTCACAGACGTATACCTCCCCACGGTGTGACATTAAATAATGTCAATCAAATCATTAAATAGGGGCTCTGTCTAACCTTGTCTGTTACGGGTGAAATGCCATAGCAAGCCTGAACAAAGGGCTCACAGGTGTGAGCAGAATCCCAACACCTTATCACTGAGCCAATAAAGAGCAGAATATAGTGTTTCCCAGATCTCAGCAGTCTGCTACCACTCTATTTCAGATGGTAAGGAGAAACTGAGCCTTAGGGGTGAAGCCGGCAGTTCCGACCTACAGATTCTTTATAACAATAGCCAGTATCATATAGTATGGAGTCTAGGGGATAGCTGGAGGTGGGGCAGCTTGTCTGGACCTACTGAACAAACACACACAGGGAAGCAATCGGGATGAAAGCATGTGGAGGTTAGGGAGAGGGCCGGGTTTGGGCTCCTACCTGGGGCAATCAGAGATCATTGGTAGGGCTAGAATGAGAGGAAAGAGTGACTATGGGATACCACCAGTCCCCATTCTCTGATACTGCTGCTGCATTTCCCCAATTCACAGTATCCTTTGCTTTAGCATAAAGATGTGAGGGCTGGGTGCAGTCATGCAGCTCCAAGTGGCCTTTAACAGGGAGGAGAGGTGCTTTGGCCCCTGGGCCTGCATACTGCTGCCAGGTGGCTGGGCTCTTTCTGCCGCCGCACCCAGTTTAAGGCCAGTATGAATAAGAACACAAAAGCATCCTCTCTAGGAATTTGTTTTACAGAACTGCTACAACAAGGCCAGAGGAACAATAAATAACGTAATGAGAAAATGTGATTATAAAAAACAGCAACCTCAGTCTTTTATAGTTACTCAAAATGACCAACTAAAAAGGAAAATTAAGAGATACAGTCTACAAAAACACTTCACTGTGGCAGGTTGTAGATGATAATACTGCTTTTGGTAACCTCGTAGGGCTTTTACAGTAATCTTCAGTCTTGATTTATTTCAGTTGGATTACTTTGAGCATGTAAGTAAACAGTAATTTTTACAAGTAAATATCTCAACCCTGACTTAAGCACAAGGAGATACAGATAAACCAAACAGAAGAGAACAGGTAAAGAAATATTTGGCCATAAAAGAAGAGTGGACTGAAACACTCTGTTGCACATTAATTCATTCATTACAATATATGGGTGTAAAATACTAAAAGTAATGTATAACAACGCTCTAATGTAACTGCAAGGAAAAAATCTGACGGAACCATAATATATCCAGTACACACACGCACAGAAGCACATTCACACATATCAAGTTGAGTGGCAATCATTCACCTAGACACTGTCACATTGCAGTAAATGGGCTTATTTTGCATGAGAAGGAAAAGGGAGCGATGGACTGCAGCGAGCAAAAGAGGGACTGAGGGACTGAATCAAATGATATGAGTAGGCAAAATTAAGCTCCAATGCAAGTGGAACACTTCACAAGAGAGCCAATTTCAATTCCACAGCACTTAATTTCGGATTTGTATGGTTCAGCAGCATGCTTCTGTATGGTAAGCCATGTAAGGACAGAGATAGAGAGAGACAACCAGCAAAGAGCCATCCAGGCCCTTGAGGTATCCATCACACGGGCCTGCCTCCATCAGTCTCCCTCTCTCCCTCTCCCTCTCTCTCACAACAATGATTTAAAAACTAATGATATTTTACTGTAGAGATTACATAGATGTTTTAAGAGGACATTAGAAAATCACATGGTTTTAATATGATTATTGCACATTTCTGTGTGATGCTGACACTGTATGTGTTCTTGAAAAACAAGCACAATATTTAGTCAACATATATTTTTAAACCAAGAAGCTTTATATGCATTTCACTGGACCACTAATGTTTGTCTTCTCTTTTCCTTTGTGAGACCTTAAATCATTTTAGAAATGAAATGTGTTTAGTTTCCTTTGGTTATCAGTTTAAAGAGAGTTTCATCCACATACCTGGTGCTCTTTGAAGTCAGCCCTCTGGAGGTCATAGCCTAGTTGAGCGTAAAAGTTGTTCCCAAAACCGTAGGCCAGCCCACTTTCAGTCCATATGAAGGAGTGTCTGCTTCCACACGCTACACCAACTATATTGACAAGGCCGACATTGATGTGACTTCCTTCAACATTCAGTTCTTGTGGTAACTTAACCTCAACTGCCTGGTCTTTCACCATCTTGTTTCCGTCACCCAACCTAGAAAAAGCAGACAGAAAAATATAAGGTATACACGGTATTCTAAGATATGGGGAAAGGTCTAAAAGAAAACATGTAAGTCCACGGACACAACATGTTCAAGTTACAAGGCATTGCAATAACTCACTAATATCACCTACTGATTTTCAGTGCAATAATATTTAGATGATAAGATTCATATCATGGAAAAAAGTTCTGTTGTTAACTTGCAGTACCCTGTGGAGTCTCTGATCCCTAGTAAGGAATTTTTTTATGAGGTCTGTTTGTCTAGTTTAGGGTTTTTTAAAGAGACAACTGCTACTCTAAGAATGTTTTTATCATATCTGTGTGTTCAGATTGACAGTTATGACCCTGGAGTACACATTTTGATGCAAATTGTGGCAATCAGGCAAAAAAGGATTTTAAGGTACCTGTGTGGCTATATGTGACAAACTACAGTAACTAACTTCCTGTTGTTTTTACAACACCAGCATACACCTGTCTCTTTCACCTCAAGCAGCATCTTTTTCTCATGTCTCTCCCTCCATGCCCCACTTCAACTGACCCGCGCTGCTTCACAGTTTGAAAACCTCTGGTCTAGTGCACACACGTGGGTGACACAATACACATTCCTGCCAATGGTTTCACACTATTCCAATGATCTACAGGTGGCTGTAATGTGCCAAGTAATGCAACAATGTGCCAAAGTGGCAGGGAAAAAGAAGTCTGCAAGCAAGTAAAGAGGGATATAAATTGTAAATCCAGGATCTAAAATACTTATAAATGTTTTATGAGGAAAGAAATGAAGAATTTGTTTGCAAAAACTGATAAACACCATCTTTCAAAAAAAAATGAACTGACTATTATGAGTTATTCTTAACACAGAGTACATTCTGAACCCTAAATATGTTTTTTCACAAAACCGTTCATTGTCCGTTGTCAAAGCATTGTAAGTTTACGATTTACAGCAGAAAATGTTAAAAGCCAGTGCTGTTCTTGAACAGAAGAACAGCATCTATTCAGCAAATCAGTGCACAGCAGTGCACAATCAATCAAAGTTCTGTTTAAAGATGGATAATTCGGACGAAACTGAAGTGTTTGTGATGTTGTCTCATTCAGTGAATCCAGATTTCCGGAAAGTACTGAAATAGTAAACAGAGTGGAATACTAAACTGTGAGATACGGAATATTGCAAAACACTGAGTCATACTACGAGTTAAACTGAATACTGTGAAATACTAAGTAACACTAAATAACATGGAATATGGACTTACACTGAATACTAAATAGAATAGTTTAAAATAATTGTTTTTCCAGTTTAGTGCAGTTCCCAAAGAACTGACTGTAGACTAAAAACTGTGGCAAACTTTAGGCTCAATGAGTCAGTACTGCAATGAGCTTGTCTGGTCAACCACTGTGGTAACTGTTTGAAAAAAGGACAACTGTGGCCTTTAATAACACTCTACAGGTTAAAACATTGGCACGTTCATGCTCAGGGGTTTTGTAGTCTGGCTGGAATTTTCCAAGGTATAATCTTGTAAATGTGTAATATTGCCCATTAATGGGCAGTTTTTACTGCAATTTTCAGCACTTTACCCATTTGTTTTATGTTAAAGAATGTTAAATGTTGCACTTAGAAGAAACTTACATCCATTACATGGCATTGTTTGACTCTGAAACATAAAATGTGGAGTTCTGCTTTTACCCAAAAAGAATCTTTTTTAATTTTGTAAGTTATCTGTATTTTGTTGACTTATTTTACTTACAAAACAACCCAACTGCAGTTTGATTGATATTGCCTGGAATGCACAATAAAAAAAATATTATCTATGAAAATGACTAAGAATGGAGATTTCTGATTTTGCACATAATGGAACACTGCCATAATTTTTATCATCTTTTATGTAATTTTTCCTCCATTTGCTATATTGTGATATACATTGATATTGTAAAAAATATTCTTAATATATTAATTTAAGTATAGATGAAATAAAGAACAATATAACATGAAATCTCATTAGACATTTTTAGCTTACACCACTACAGCAATACTGGTATGTTTTCCCTATAGAGACACGAGTCACATATAAAGCAAGTGTGTCTAATAGGCATATTTCAGTAAGGTCAGTTTTATGTTCTTGGGAAAGAAATGATAACTGAACCTAACTCAATTTGTAGCTGAACAAATGACTTTACATAGGCCTTGGCTGAGATTTGTGTTTCTGTCTCTGTGTCCCTGGTGTCAGTGAACAAAGAACATCCAAGACCCCTTTTCAAGATGAGCTGGTCAAACGCAGCCCCAGCACTCCTGTGACCTGTGAGCTCCCTGCAGCTTCAAACAGAGCTCTGCTGTTTGCTTCTTGATAAAATGCTCCTCTTTGTATTTGTTTCCCTGAGCCAGCGTCATAACCTGCAATGCCCTGGCCATATCTGCTAGTTTGCGGCATGTCTGGGAAAAATAACAGTCTTCTCCATTATTTCCACAAACGGGGAACGAAAGGTCCTCGCCCGCCATCCCCATGAGAGCTTGTATTGATTACAACAATGCTTCAACTCAAGACAAGACCACTCTAGGGTCACTGCTATTTCCATCAGAAAGTTTGCCAGTTTAAATTTACACAGCTCCTTCATACTCTTCTCCTCTCTCGCCTCCAGTGAGACACACAGGAGAGCTGAGGAGTTTTCAGATATCAGAGTGCCAGCTGTGTAACGGAGATGCTCACCCTTTGCTCTGCAAGTGGGTGTTGTGGAGCTCCAACTATAGGCTCCTCCAACTATAAGCTCCCCACTGGAGAGCCTCAACCTGCTTAGAGAGGTCAAAGCGTCATGAGAGAAGAGAGAGAGACAGACAGACTGAGAGATGGAGTGCAATAGTGAGAGAATAAGGGACAATGGGAGATGATGAGAGAGTGAGAAGTGATGCCTTTGTTTCTTTTATGTATTTCTCTGAGGTCTGCTGTGCTGCTGTTTGAGTACTTGAGGGCCACTGAATCATGGTAGCCCCCAGGCCCTTAGATGTCATTATAGCCAGACTGGCTCCTGGAGAAGTTTTAACAAGGAAGCTCATCAGGAGGAAAACAACTTATGTTAGTGTATAACTATGTCTGTCTATTTGTTTGTTTGTCTGACTGTCAGGGTGACTTTCTGTTTTATATCCACCTGTACAGTATATATATATATATATATATATATATATATATATATATATATAGTCAGAAGACAATGAGGTATTTGGATGACCATTGGGTGGAACAAAACTATCCAAGGATAGTTCAACTTTAATGGATACCTGAGTATCACTAACGCATTCTTATTCACTTTCGTCGAAAGTCTGCCAACACTGAAGTAATAAGCACTGTTCACATGCTCATTTAGATATTTTCACTTCTGAAATGTACTTACTGTCCACTAGTGCCATTTCCCCATGCAAAGATCTTGTTATCCACTGTGGGGAAAAGGAGGACAATGTTATTAGAAAAATCAACTGAAATGATTAACAATGGTGTAAAATACTCTCTAAGACTCTCTTTGAAACAACAAATGCCCAATGCAAATGATTGTTGTTGTGAAAATAATTAAAAGCAACTATCTTCAAAAGGTTAGATGTTTTACACTAACAGCTTAGCTTGTGTGTTTTCCCTTTTGTCCTCAAGTGTAGAGTGAGCAGTGCCATGTCAGTGGGTGGACCCTTCCCCGCGGTGTGAAGTTTGATTAATACAGCCTCAACAGAGTCCAGAGACTGGGGCCACCTCTCACACACCCTGCTGTAAAATAATGAACCTTCAGTAGGGAGGATTACTATACATGGGAGGGGAGAGACACTTAGTCAGAATCCAAGCTGAATATAATCAAATGAAATGAGAAGAGGTGGTCTTCCTAACTGATTAGACTTGTCTCAAAGAGAAGGAAAAGCCTATATATTTCTCCTTCTATGTACATGTATTTAACTGTCACCTCTCTGCTCTAACAATCCAACATGGCACTGATCCATTTGCATATGGTTTCTATAAATACCTGAACCGCTACCTTTTCCTGCAGTGATCCCAGTCATGTTGGAACACAGACAAGCCTTATTGGTCTTCTGGGAACTCAAACACCACAGGGGTAACAGCCAATAGCAACAGACTTTACTCATCAAGCCAGCTGAGTTCTCATACATTATAGAGTAGGTTATATGATTTACCTAAGCTTGTCAAAAGAGAAAAATTATCAGGCAAATGTGGGGTAATAAATTGTAATCCGTGCTGCATATGTTTGACTCATGACCCTTGGCATTTTAAGAGTTGGGTAGTAGGAAAGAGTTGTAGCAAAATGTGTGAAAGAAAATAACACAAAAGGTGAAATACCACTTGGAAACTTTAGGGAAAATGTACAAAACTGATTACGGATTTTTAGAGATGTACTGCATAGTTTAAGGGATTTATAATAGATGAGGCTGTTATCACAGGAACAAGAATACAATGCTTATTCAAATAAAGGATGTTCATGGTGTTATCAAAATTCAAGATTCAAGAAGATTTTATCGTCACATGCTCAGCAACACCGCAGATTGAAAGCAGTGAAATTTGGCTTCTTTGAACTGTAGTTCCTATCAGAGTATATAATAAAATGAGAGAGAAATATACAAATATACATACATTATATGGCACATTGGTGCACAGGTATGGTATTGCACATAAGTGATGGGTGATAAATACTTCTGATAAAAATATAAACATTGTGTGGTGGGGAAGAGAGTGTGTGTGTTTGGCAGGGGGTGAGTAAGTGTGTAGAAGAGGAAGAGAGAGAGAGAGAAACTGTGTGTGTACTTTTAAGTATACTATATATGTATTATACACTATATACTAATGTTGGCAGAGCAGTTTGTGGTCACTGCTTTCATTACACCCCTGTCACACTATTATCCAGCTGTAAGAAGCTCTGTCTGTTGTATTGTTGGACAATAGTATCCCTCACCAACATAATCTGAAATCAAGCAATGGTAGAATGTGTGCTTGTGATATTTATACCTCAGTTTTGCCCATTTTTCCAGTATAAATAAAACATATTTTATATACAGGTGGATTTACAATAGTTTATATTGTGAAACAAAGACACAGGCATTTGCTTAGATTCTGCTTGCAATGTATATACATATACAGAACCAGTCAGTTTGAACACACCTGCCCATTCACTTGAATGAGAAATGAACTACAAACTTTTGCCCGTTATAATATGCATGTGTGTGTAAAGTTTTTAATTGTTAATACTATTTTGGTTCTTTGTACTGTAGCCAAGCATGAACTACAGTACGTACAGCACAATGCAGTCAGCTTTGATGCCCTTTCCAGCAGAACAAAGCCAAGCAATAAACACAAGAGACTGAAACTTCAGCTCCATCTTGGGCACCAGAAAGAAACGCCACCTCTGATACATGGGTACGTTATAAGCTTTTAAGTGCTCCTGGAGAAATGCACATGGTAATAATTCACATGAAATTATATCCTTGAGCTCAACTCAGAACATACAGCTCAGTGAACCGACCACACTCATTATGAACTACTGCTAATTTCCAGTCTATGTATGGTTTCTCTGGTCACAGGAATAATGGGTAACAAAAATACTATAATGAAAGGACATCCGTTAAAGGACCAGGCTTTTAAACACTGAAATCCTTAAATACAGCAGCAGCAGGGCATTGATTTAAAAATCATTTTAGCTCTGTGGCTGATGGTGGGGGTATGGTTGCTGTGGAGATGTTAGTGTCATGCATAAAGAATACAAAAACAGTACAGGAGTCCAGGATTTAAGTTTACTTTTACAAGCAAAAGAGTCCTCGCTGGAGTAATGAAATAAAGATGAGAAGGAAAATGCAATGGGAATAAAGATTGTGACTGTTCCAGAGTTTTATTTTCTTGTTTTGTATTTTTTGTTTTCTTTTGTTCTAATACTTTTTTTTTTGTTTTTGTTTTCTTTTGCTCCTTTAACTCTTGAGAATTATTATGTGGGAGTATGATAAATAGCGGTGCTTAAGAGTGTGTGGAACCATAACACAAAATATTGGCAGCCGTAGGTCTTCTGCAGAAGTCTGCACTCAAGCACATTATTAACGATATCTGTGTTAGCGCCAAACTTGGGTCAAACAGTGCATTGCAATAAATAGCATTTAGTTTTAGATATTTTAGTTTTAGATTACAAAAGTGCAAAATGCGTGGGATATAAAACTCCAGTTGACTGCTTCAAACTTTAGAAGCTAATTATTTAGATATTTTAGCATTCTTTGCAAATACTGATTAGCAAACAAAGGCTTTTCCAGTATTATTTGATCCAGATTTTTATATATCTGTGGCCATTAATGTGCATTTTTCGGACTATCTAGATTCATCACTTCATGTGATCCCCCCCCCTCACCTTGTATCTTTAAGTCCTCTGTTATCCTCAGAGTGGCAGATGTTTCTACCCCCCTCCAACCCACTCATCCACCCAGCCACTCAGTTTTCTCTCTCTGCGGCAAGGGCAGCGGCTGGCGCGGGGGCACGGAGGCCGACAGCGGTGCATCAGGCTGACGTACAGAACTGATGGGCAGGGCTGAGAGCTGGCAGTCTGGCAGGTTGAGTGTTCACCCTCCTTTGCCCCCCACTAGCCCTCTGCTAGCCCCTGCTGCTCTGCACCATACCCAGGCACCAGCATCCCAGCGGCTGGTGGCCCATTGCTTTGCTCCCCCATAAAAATAGCCCATCCCATTATTCTTCTGCCTCCCCGGGGGCCACAAGGTCTCCAGCATCATTACCAGGACTAAGGATCTGACTCTGCCGCCACTACTTGGCACTCCCCCTCCTCTCCCCTCACTCCTCTTCTCTAATTATAGGTCAAGCACTCTTTTTGTAAATTATAAAACCTTTGTTCTTATCAAGAAAACGGAACGGAAAGGAACGATACCATGGAGGGAAGAGGAGCAAGGAAGAGGAGAAAAAGTAGATGAAGAAAGAGGAGGGAAATGGTGTAAAAATTAGAAAGGGGGGGAAAATTTTCAATTATAAAACCAAGCTAATTTGGTATGACCAGCGACTGTCATGCATGGTGACGGAGCTCCATTATGCAGTCATTTGAGCTCTTTCAAATTAGTTATGTTAATGTCCTGCGTGTGAATGTAACACTTGGATGGGACAAGATTTCAGCAATTAATTTCTACAGTCAGCGGAGAGACAAGCAAATTTATTTTCCCCCTCTCAGGGAATTGGTGGTGGAGGGAGCGAGGAGGGGAGAGAGCATTCTGGAGCAGGGAACAAGCTAAACACAAGACCTAAATAAAGCCTGAACAATGGGAGCCAATGCCTCCTCATTCATTCAATTGACAATGTTTTGCAGCTTAAACCTGTTTTATTAATTATGTTTGACATTTCCTTAATTAGTTTCATTTACACCAAATCAATCCCTGCTGCTGTACAGCGTCATTTATCATTTTATAAAATTTGCATAGCCAGTGCTGACTTTTTCTACTTAATTATACATTAAAAGTGTCAGCCGTGCTTGCTGCCTGGCATTATCTGAGGCAGAAAGGTTTGTGGCTGGACGGGGGTGGCATTAATCATCAGGGCGGGCGCGGGCAAGGGGTGCTCCCGGTCGCCAGCGGGGGAGCCGAGCGTGGCTTCTCATTTTCGAAGCTTGATGCTTCCGGGGCCATAGTGACCTCAAGTACCTACGGAGAAAGGCAGACAAATCAACGACCTCGAGCCCAAAAAACAACTACAGCTTGTTTATAAACCACAGTAACAGGAAGGAGGGAGCGTAACCAGGAAAATAAAAAGCTGGAGGAAGTGCAGCCAAATATAAAACATAAGTTGAAGAGACAACAGGGCATACACACGGTTATGTGTTTAGATTTAAAGTGCACAGATTCATAGTCTTTCAGCATATGAAAACCATGCTCTTCAATAAAAAGAACTACAGCAAACTACAGCTTCCAACACAAAGTAAAATGGTTTCAACATACAAATCAAAAGTAATGAATATTCACTATGTACATAACTAGTAACAACTAAGGGTGGGACAAAAAGTTGATATTGCAAAATATCGCAATATTTCCACTTGCAATACATTATAGATACAGTCGCACCAAGTATCAATACATTTTTTTAAACCAGGGACGCTCAGAATTGATTCAGCTTCTTTGGCTTACCACTACCAGAACACCACTGCCCTCCACCCCCTTGTGGAGACCCTGAACAGACTGGTGGTGGTCAGGTAAATGCCAGTTGAAGGAGACAATGGAGAAGAAATGCAATCAAAATAACCCTTTGTAAAGGTTTCTGTGTGGTACTGTTGTATCCAAGGTAGCGGCTCAGCATCGAGAAGTTCTCCAGTGTGTGAGTGTGTGTGTGTAGAGCAGTGTCAGTACGTAGCCGTAGCCCCGCTGTTTACCATGTTAACGTTACTCTTCACTCGTCAGCCATTAATATCTTGTAAACTTCTGAGTATAGCACAGTTCATTATCGGGGGTCGTGTGTTGTGTATACTGCCACTGAAAAGGAATAAATCTTTGGGTTATTAGCACGACGTCACTTCTCTGTTGCCTCGTATCAGACTTGGCTATCAGGTCGCGAAAGGAAAGTTGTTAACGGAGAATCAGCCTCAACGAGTGAATCATCACAAGATCAAAATGAATCCATGAAAACAAAAGGAGGATTCAGAGAAAGTACTCTATCGCTAGGATTTACGAGCGTGGGACCAGAATCCAATCCCCTGCCTGTCTGTGTGCTATGCTCAGAGGTGCGTGATCTCTGCCGAAAGCAGACGTCCACTCAGCCAGAAATTAAGACTTTAACAGCTGTTATGCAGCAACATCACCCTTCTCATTAGGTGAATTGCAAGTGACACAATGTAACATTACCCAACATGTGATTCATGTTCAGTGTATCCACATGAACTATTTCCGGGTGGTCTAACAGAGACTGGAGTAAATCTTGTGTTAATGTCAATTTATGGACTTGTGAGAGTGAGTGCTTTGTTTCGTGCTGTGAAACACCTCAAAATATTACACAACAATGAGCCCAGCTGTGATGGATTGTAATAACTGAATCAGAATGCATGTATTGAAAGATATGCAAGCGTTGGCCTGATTCATTGTTAAAATGATATTTTCTGTCTGTTTTTTTCTCCGTGTTGAGTTTGGGTTGGATATTGTGAAATTTTAGTTAAAAGTGTTTTATTATCCAGTGTCAAACAGCCAAGATACCGGCTTAACAATTCACTGCATTTGATTTCTTATGTTTGTTGTTTGACAAATTGTGGATTATTAATTTACACAGCATTGCCATGGGCTCACATTCACATAAAATTGTATGTTTATGGAATAAAAAATATATAGGGCAATACTTCAGCTTAGTGTCATAGCTTGATCAGAGTTGAAAACCCTGGAAGGTTTTCAGACTTCAAACTGGGCTTAAGTTTGGGAAAGGCTGTCATCGATTATTTCTTTGTGATATGTCGTGTATCACAAAATTACCTTTGTTGTGATACATCCTTATTGTAGGAAAATAATTGCATTGTATTGTGAGTTCATCTATGATTCCCACCCCAACTAATGACCATATGTATTCCATTATAACTCTATAAGCAACTCAGTTGGCTGAGTCAACTGTCTGAGTCTGGCTATTACTTTCCCTTCAGCAACTTTGTGAACACAGAGCGAACTGACAGCTCAAACACCTGGCAAGCTCACTCCTGAGTAAATCTTCTGAGTGTTGAGGTGAACATGGCTTTACAAATCACCCATTCAGGAACTGAGACAGAAATTGGCAGGTAGGCAGAGCCGTGGTGTCAGGAGTGAAAATTACTCTGAAATGCGGAGCACAGTGAGAGGCTGAGTGAGTGAGTCTCTGAATGGTGAAAGCTATGGGTGTCACTGTGTACTATGTTCACATGGGAAATCAAACAAGTGTATTTTGGAGGTGAGTCAACACTTTTGTCCTTTGGAAAATGAAAATATTTGATGTCAATTTAAATTCAGAATGGCCTCAGGTATTGCCACATACAAAGAAAATTGTAGTGCATATCAGGATATGGTACCTGCTCATATACAACTGAACCGATTACTCCTCTCAGTGGTAGAAAACTAGTCTTTACCCTGCAGTAATTCCCATACTTGAATTATTCTTTTAAAAGGAAGACTCTCTTTAATTAAATAGATGCAATAAAATGTAGAGCGATAAAAGCAGTCATTCTTAACATGAGGTGAGCAGCTTGAGCTGGAGTCAGTGAGAGAGAAACACATCCTGAATCCAGAGCCTTAAAAAAAAAAAAAAAAAAAAAAGCCCGTCCTAAGCCACTGATTTCTCAGAAAGTCCCCTGAATAAGCTGTATCAAGATGTTAAGAGGAGGCTGTAGCCATGGCTTTGCTTGCAACGTCCTTCAAGGGCGACACAAAAGAGAGGCGGGCAACAAAGAACCTGATGAAGTGGCTAATGCCCTGGCATGCCCCAACAGGAGCAGCAGGGGGGCGGCCAGAGGCGGCTACATGTGCACGCCTCACTGCCCCGTCTGGCCCCGGCTGAAGTATTAACTATCCTCCCTTGGTCATTAGAGTAAGAAATGCAGAGCCAGGAGCAATACCTGAGATTGCAACAGGCCAGATCAATATTGAGAAAGAAAAGGAGAAATAAAAGTGAAAAATAGTTACTCTTGCTAAGAGACAGGGGAATGCTTAAGAATTAATTCTTAAAATGTGGACGAAGGAGAGTCTGAGCATCAAACATCATTATTCTAGAAAGTTCCTAATCAGCATATTAATGGTGGCGCATTGACTGCGGAAGTTTCTATTATTTCAGAGTAAAGTAGTTGAAATAAGCCACTGACTTTTCAGTCATGAAAATATTATAATTTATATAAGTGATCACTCTAAAAACTAGAACTTTCCTTTCTCTACAGCCCCCCCCAAACATCACCATCAATTCCCCGACCAAAAGTACCCCTTTAAATGCAAAACATTTCCACTATCAAGGATTATGCTTCCTTTTAGGATATATGAAAAACCCTTTGTGAAAATATGATGATGAATTCATGGACCTAAAACTCTGGGGTAGTTTTTACATCGGTGAAAAACGGAGGAGGGGGGAGGAGAAAAATCACCTATTTGGATGGCATACATTACCATTACTCTTGTATTGTGTCTCCACTTTTTATAATGACAGGGATAAGTGTCCTGCTCCGAATGCGTATCCGCTGACAATGGAGGCAGACATTACTTGGTTAAAAGCTCAGGGTCCTGTGGGTAAAGAGGCCCGGAGAATAAAGAGTATCCTTCATGGCTAACGAGCTATAAGGATAGCACATTGCCTTTATAAATCACTAGATCTTGCTGTTTATTTAAATTCATTGGTGCCTCATTATAACTGAGCTATGCACCTTTAGGTCCGAGTTGATTAGGAGTGCCATAGCTCAAAATGGCTTTTAATTCAGTGAAACGTAGCTCTGACCTTGGTGCCGTAACCCTGACTAAAACACGCAGCGACTCCCACATTAATAATGATGCTACCTTTACTGGGCCGCAGAGCCGTGCCGCTGCTACTTAAAATATGTATTATTAGTTACCAGCGACGGCACATTTATCACACCAAATTACCCTTCGGTGTAAAACTGCTTAATTCTGGGTCCCTGTACCCCTCTGCACTATTACCTGCTCTTTAGAAAGGCCTGGAATTAAATGTAGGGATGAAATGTCAGGGTAATGGGGAAGAGGATGCGGGTCGATGGGATGCACACTTGATCATTCCCCAGTGGCCTTCTCCACATCTAGACGATATACTGAATGTGTCCTCCTCATAAAGGAAGTTCCATTGCCCCATGCTTTGCAGACCTTTAAAGATGTAAATGAAGGGAACTTCTTTGAAATATACTTTACACTGTTCATTAAAATT
Organism: Euthynnus affinis; assembly: GCA_029490765.1. Taxonomy (NCBI): domain Eukaryota; kingdom Metazoa; phylum Chordata; class Actinopteri; order Scombriformes; family Scombridae; genus Euthynnus; species Euthynnus affinis. The sequence goes on along the minus strand of CM055842.1, from coordinate 22,710,828 downwards.
ACATGCAAAATATTATCTACTCCTTGTGAGCTTGAGAATGAGAACTTTATACTCTAGGTATTGAAATCTCATGAAATATTTATCTCATAAACAGAAAGTTTTGATAGGATAAGAAAACCAAAGTAACCATAAACTTTATTCACTAAGGTATTTAAGCAGACAGACACTCCAGCGACTTGGGTGCACACAGTACATAAACAACCAACTAGGCACACACACAGAGACACACACACAAACACAGACAACTTTACCTACTTCTAGCCTATTGTAGACAGAGACAAGAAACCGTCCTGCAGTCACTAAACAATTGTCATCATTCATCCCATGTGTGCCCACCAGCAACTGATTACTTTGACCAATCGGCTAAATGATTAGATCAATTAGGTACTATGGAGTGGGAATCAACAGTGGCCTGCTACAGCTTCAAGAGCTGTGGGACTTAGCCCATCAGAACCGCCTCATTAGGTCTCTGGACTCAACCCAAAACAACACCACAAAGACAAAGACAGAGGACCAGAGGAAAGGAAGACAGTGGGGAGGAGAGACACACACAGAGGAAGAGAGAAGACTAAGCTTCAATAGGTGAATTAGATGCATTCCTACCATAAAGCACCTCTGGGATCAATTGTGTTTACTGTATGTGGTGCAACATCTCACAAACATGTAAAAACAATACAAAGCGATCTAACAGATACATAAGTGGGAGTATTTTGAGTGTTAGCCATATAATCCATTGTTATGAGACCAATGGGAATGCATTGGTATACAGAATTACTTTTCTCTAAGGGTAACATCAAACAGTCCAGTAATAATTTAGATTACCAGGGACAACACTACTTGGGGTTTGCAGAGGAACACAGACAGTGCTGGCATAAACACATTTCTCATATCAAACACAGCCATATATTACATAAATATATGCACAATACATTAATGGTTCCTGCTCATCTGAGCAAGTGGCAAGGCTGGAGCAGCGGGGGAAAAGAGACGTTACACACGTTCCATCAGATGTCGAATCAATTAGTCACGACCATCTTCCAGAGTCAGAAATAACCACTCGTCCTCCAGTCCCCAGGGAGCCGGGGATAGGCCCGGGCAACAGAGGAGAGATGGGAAAGGATCCAGAGACCCAAAGGGGGATAAAAAGGAGGAAAATGAGAGAAAAGGAGAAAAGGGGATAAATAATGCTGTCTGTTCTATACTGCACAGACTAGCTTCTCTATTTTCACAGGATTTCCATACACAGACAATTCTACACTCTCAGCAGAAGTGCTTTGCATATCAGAGGCCACTCATTTTGCACACTGCAAACACTCCGGTCATTAACATGTGATGACATTATCTTCCTAATCGCACTACAGAGGGTCTCCTCCATAATGTATACAACACAACTGTAGCACCGGCTCCAACCCTTTTTGACAATATCGTGGTTTTCATTGGGCTGCTGTTTGTGTCTTTTTTCTCACCACAAAGCCTTTAATCTTTTAATCTGAAGCATAAAGCAAATGTATACAGCACAGAGATCATGTGACCACTTTGCTAAAAAGGTAAAGAGACATGATTATTCTGTGTAAAGGCAAACACAATGGTGATCCTTTCCCCGCAGGCTAAAAATAATTTAATCTGTCATGTAGGTGCACAAATAACAGCCTTACACCTGAATAGCACCCTTTATTACTGGGCTGCTGAAGTTGGTAGAAGATGAATGTGTTTCTTTTCATTTCTCTTCTTCTTCTGTGGTATAGAGAGGAAAAGCTAATATATCTGCTCAGATTTACGTCTTGCTTTGGTAATCTCTCTGAACTGCCAGATTAGAGCAATCTGTTGTATGGGGGGAAAAACTGAGTAAAGTAAAATCTTTAACAATGCTTTTATCAGTATCTATGTTCTACAGAGAAGTGCAAAAATTATTATCTGCAATGTAGAAATCATAGATATATTGTTATGGTTTACTTTTTTTTAGGAAACATTATGGTTGACTAACTGCAGTTGCTGCAAGAAAACAAGTGCTCCACAAACTACTATAAAAAACATTGAACTACATAACCTTAATTGACCCTTTTTCTCAGAAGACAATTTGCCTAGTCAAAGCAGGAAAAGCACAGGTCTGGTTAGCTCTGGTATTGTGCCTGCTCACTCACTGACATGGCTAACTAGGAAAATTAATGGAATGTAGTTTAGTTATTACTTACTCCTACATTTTCCCCACTTTGACAAGTCGAAGTAAAAAGCGTCTACACTCCGCTGATAACTACTACCTCTCTTGCAGTCCAAGTCAAATCTGTTTCATTGTCTTGTTTTGTTTTCGAAGATTTTTTAAAAACAGTACCAAGGCTCCACTTTTTCAAACAGGCAGGCAACTCGAAGTGCTGCAAATATTATTCACACTCCCTCTCCTTTTAAACTTTCAATGGTGAAATCTGTCTAATAAGGCAAAGACAGGAGGTCCCCACTGCACGCAGCACCAACCGATCCTCTGGGTTGAGTGTTGTTGTTTGCACATGGCCTCAACCCCTAGAGGCACTGAGGAAAAAGACAGAGGGAAACTAGTAGGAGAGAGGCAGAGACAGAAAGGGGACTCTGTTGAACCCAAAACCACTGTAGACAAGGCCACAGGCATCCCACAATCCCCTCTGATTCTGCCTGTTATTTTCCCAGGTTGCAGCGAACACTCCTTGTTGGTAGGGGTTGGCAGCATAGCATCGGCAAGAGGCGTCATCAGAAAGCTCTGGTCCCCGCTCTGATTCCACCACATTAGATGGCGTGTGTTTGTGCCCTAGGGATCGCAGCGCCTCAGCCTGTGTTTAGGGTACTTTGTCAGATGACTCAGTGTGTGTGATTTATGAGCTCTGGAAAGGTTGCATTTCCAGCACGCGTGGACGTCCGCATGGTAAATGGAGAAATTCTGAATTTATTAACATACAATGAATGATGATTAATGTTTTGGTATAGATCATGCTCTCTTTTCAGATGTCTCAGTGTGGGGGTGATATATGCAGCAATAAAATGATATGTATGTACTCAAAAGCACATTGTATGAGTGTTGAGTCCATGACTCTTTTAGACACATTCACAGTGTGCCTGTGTGAAGACAGTATTGGAAGGCTTCGCAGTGTTGTCTGAACTATCTCCACGGACATTTATATATACACACAGCACAAAGGTATGTCGTCCGCATGCATTATCCTCCACACAAAGTGAACTGTTCTCTTTATGGCACCAGAACCTTGCATAGTCAATGAGAGAATGTATAAATTAAAAACACAAAAAACTGTGAGCAAAAGAATGCAATTTAGACGGATATCAGGATACATTTAGAGATCCATTCGTCAAAATCCCCACCATTATTAACTTTTGTATTCTACAACACATCTTGTGTCTCCCTCATCAGCTTTTTCAATATCTTCTCAAATACATTACTGCCAGTGTCGAGCGGGTATGTTCACCCTAGGCCAATTACTGCAGTGAACCATAAAGGTAAGCAGTGCTGAAGAGGCTTTTGTCATATATTTGCCTTTGTGTCCCAGCTAGACCCCAAAGTGGTAGGTGGGAAATACAGGGAATGTAAGACATCTTTCTAATCGCAATGACAACAAAGGAATCAATATGCAGAGGCATGTTTCTGACAGGTTTTTGGGAGTACATCTATATGGGTGAATGTGAGTCTGCCCACATGTTTGCATCTCGAAATGGTGAATCAAGGCTGACTTGTACTTATGCAATGACCTTACCATTTCACCCAAGGAATGAGGTTGAATATTGCTCTATGCTTGCATGTGAGAGGTAGCTGGGTGGAGTGATTCAAATGTGTGTGTACGCATATCTTTATCTGGCTGTAAATATGTGCGCTTTGACATGACTGTGTGTGAGGTGTGTGGTGTGTGTGTGTGTGTGCCTGTTCTGTGTTTATTGTATATGTATGAATGCAAGTATATATACAGTATGTGTCTGAGTGTATGTGCATGTGCACGTCCTTGTGGGCTAACTTGATATGTATGTGGTTGCTGTCAGAAGAAGCTGACTGGTGATGAGGGATAGAGAGAATCAGAAACACATTGGGTTGGGAATGGGGTGTGAGCCGCAGGGTCGCCCTGGCACAAAACACAACTGCCTCGCACATCATTACCCTCATCCCCCTAATGCGCACAACACTTAGAGCTACAAACAGGCCTGACTCCAGAACACACACATAGGCACACAAACATAAAGAGCAACGCACTCACACAGGATACCACATGCAGACGTATAAAGACAAATGTGCATACACATACAAAAGCAACAAAGAGCTCAAATGTGCTAGCGCTTATAGAAAAGTGTTAAGAACCAAAACATCTATATGTGGGTGAAAACGATCAATTCATATAAAAACTGTGATTCTTCTACGATTCTGTAATTATGTTAGTAATGTAAGTTACGTGAACAGAATGAAAAATACAGAACTCAACCTCAAGGGCACAGTGCATCCATACAGTATAGAGCACACACATACCAGTTATCTACCAGTTGTCTTAAAAAAAACAAGCATGTTGGAGCATTTTGGATTTAATGACTGAATAATGCAAAGCTGTACAAGACGAAGGTGAAGGATGTTATTAATTTTGTAGCCCATTACCAAGACGATAATATTAGCAGAGTGACCAACACTTGACTTGACTTTCGAAAACTACGAAAAACTAAGAAAATAACTTGCAAGCACTGCTCACTCTCTTCGGCACAGTGCCAAAATAAGTTTTAAAAACACACAATTACTAATTGAAGTGTCTCACGTGGAGGTTCTGACACTGACAGGAGCACCAACCCACAGATACAAAGAGATGTGACGGATCCATTTTACCAGACTGTACAGCAGCTGGCAGCTGGTTAGCATGGCTAGTATCGTTAGCATAGTCATGCTGTGTTGTATGTAGCCCATAAACTGTATAAAAACAAGGTGCAGCGGTGGTGTTTCCAATCTAACAGTATGGCTTAACCATGTCATGTGATATGCTACTTCGGTACAATTTAACAGCAAATATTACTGTGACCCAGGGTGCAAACTTGACTTTTTTGTCCATTCATGAAGTACATTCAGAAAGCCCTGCGATACATGCAAATTCACATGTATTCATGTCTTCACATTGACTTTGCATGTAATTGCACCACCCGAAGAATTCACTTCGTGTTCAGTCTGGACACACCATTACACTTTGATTTCATTACTCTCATACAGAAATAAAAAATGTAAGATGCTTCCAGATGAATGCAATTAACTTTTTAAAATGAAAAAGGCTGCGTACTTTCAGTTACGTTTCATATTGCAGTTCAGAAGACAAAGGACACCAGTCAATGGTTTTGACACACTGCACTCGTGTAAGAGCCTAAAGTGTCCTAGTGTCCCCCTTTCTATTTACTGAATCAAGAATCAAATTGTGACACCACAAATCTGAATCTAATCAAATCATGAGATTCCCAAAGATTACCAACTTTAAAAACTTCCACTTAAGTAGGAATGTAACTGAAACTCTGGCTGAACATTTCCTGTAAATGAAGAAAAACAACTGCATAAGACTATACATGTAACAGTTCTCACACCACATTATACAACAGGCTGTTGGTAGGAGGTCACTGTGATGTATGGTGACTGAAGTAAACCTATTCTTAACAAAGTAAGCCAAAGAAGGCACTTCCCCACAGCCTCAGATCATTCACCATTTTGAGAAACACACTCAATGCATTTCAAGGCAAAAAAAAGATGAGAACCATTTCAAATAGAATTGAACTCCACTGGGAAAAGTATACCTATTCAACTGCTGGACCTCCATAAAATCACAGTAGTTTCACACTGTAACGGATGCCTTCCTCCCTTCTTGCTGCATGAAAGGTTTTAAGAATGGAGGAATTGGGGGAGCGGTAGGGCAGAGAAAAAAAAGAGGGAGGAAGACGAAGAGAGCAGAAGATACGATGCAGAAGAGTGGAAGAGAGGGGTAAGCCAAGCATAAAATAACTTCAATCTAACATCCTCTCTGTGGGGCGGTAGGAGGCAAATAGCAATCCCACCAATGCCGTGTACTCAAGGGGGTTCCCTCCACCTCTCATTGACCCATAGAGAAGAGGATCATGGGAGAGCAGGGATGAGACAAACCCACTTCAATTAAGGCACGGCGACGTCTCGTCAGCACGGCAGATGAGGTGTCAGAGAGTTCAGCCGTGGATAGATCACAGGGAAAAAAACAGTTCCTGGCTCAGCACAGTTAGGGTCTTGCATGCCTTGTACCTTTCTTTCTGTTCCCATTTTTTCTCCAACCCGTTCTCTCCGCCTTTCTTTCAATGGTCAGCAGGCGTTTATAATATCAAGATTTTTTTGGCTTTCCTGCAAGGTCGGTGTGGCAGGGATATCAGCAGACCAACCAGTGTTCCTTCACACAAGGCTCTTGGATTCTAGGACAGATAAACTTCTTATCAAATTTTTGCATTAACAGTGAGCAGCTTCAACACACCTGCAAATGACATTTAAAGGTCAAAACGACATGTATGGGTGGGAGTCTCATGCTACATGTTAGATTGCTGGGGAAAGCAGGGAGTCAAAACAGAGGAATGTTTGGGAAAGAAAGAAAGAAAAGACTAAAATTAGCTGTTTCACAGTGATAGTCATAAAAAAACTATACAGAGAAAAGTGCCAAGTTACCAGGTTGCTTTAAACACCAAGGAAAATCAAGTCATTGTGCTAATATAATAAAAAATAAAAAAAACATGCTATTTTTGCATCACACCATTCAAGATCCACTACTGCAATCTGTGAAATGTGCCATCCTATACAGAGAAATAGATTGTTTTTAAAGTAAGACAGGCCGGGGGTTCTGGGGGGGGTACACAGCAGGGGGGCACACACTGGGAGACCCTGAGATATTCGCACGGCCACTCCTCTGCCAAGGATTTCCAGGAGATATCTCTCTCTGTGATTAGACTGACATTACCATAATATCGGCTTTGTCACCTTGCAGGCCAATTGTTAAGGAAAAGTGCCATCCTTTCCTCTTTTCCCATGGAGGCATCAAGCAGGCAAGCAGGCAGGCAGGCATCCCAAGGTATAGAAGCCGCTTTCTCTCTCCCTCTTCTTCACCCGGCAACCCCCTCCCACCCCCCCTCCTGTGAAGCTCCGCTTGGGAGATACAAGCTGGATTTGGCTCGCATCCTTGCCTCTTCCTCAACACTCTGCGTGGCTGCCTGGTGTCAGAGCGCCAACTCTCCCGGCCCAGCTGCACTGATTAGCACAGGCAGATTATTAGCCAGGCATCTTCTGGAAGCACTGCATACTTCTTTTTTTTTGCCCTTTTTTTGTTTCACTTTCAAATCATTGTGTCCCACACAATTTACTGTATGCATGTAATCACCCTGCAAACAACAAACAAATGGATAGAAATAGAGGAATGAACTAGCCCCGCAAGTATAGAAGTGAAGTGGGCAGTTAGATGACGCAAACTCGTTAGTACTGCTTGTGGATACATCAGCGAAAAGGGATTCATCAGCAGTGTGAAAAGAGCTCGCTCATCTTTCATTCCTTGTCTCTCCTTCTCTCTCTCCCCTCCTCCACTGTCTAGCACCTGTCCTGCTGCCAAGATTTCACCTCCCAAACCCCGGGAAGTGGGCATCCTGCTCTCAAACTTGTGCAATACCTTATCTGTACCCCACACACTAACATCCAGCATCTGAGGCATCCTTCTCTCCCTGTGCCAGAAATATGCCTGCATCTCTCTCCTCCTCACGCTCTCTCACCCCATTCTCCATCATGTTCTTTTCTCTTTCTCTCTCCCTCTCTCCCTCTCTCTCTAGAGCTTTGCATTTGAAATTGAACAGACACACAGCCAATTTATCATAGGCTGACACGTGTCATGTCCAAGGCCTAACCACAGGGACTTACAGTAGGCATTGCATTTATCCCCTTTGTTGTCAGCAAGGACCAAGACAATACCAGGAGCTATTAAAAAATGGGTAGAGAAGGAGAGAGGAAAAAAAGGTGGAGAATACCACTAAACATCAGCCAGGATTGCATACCTCTGATGTTTACCCCTCTGAAAGGTTACAGACCTCTGCAAGTTTCAAGCCAGCACATTTTCCTACCCAACAATCAAATATGTGGTGATGCAAGGGATCTGTGTATAACCCTGATACAGAGCCAAGACAGGCATGAGATGGATCGGGTGGAGAGTTAGCACAATATGGGATTAGACCTTTGGGCTGGGGTTCATGCAGTAATTTAAATTTTAATATCACTGTGCAATACTCATTCGATTAATAGACACACAAAATGTAAGGACAAAAAAGAAAGTTCTATCCGGATGCAAAACAAATAAGCTGTCTGAAAAACACCTCTGGGAAAACATTTAAGAACAATCTGAAATACATAAAGAAGCCTAGAAAGTTCACTCCCAGTTGCTAAGCTGCCATTTAGATGCTTTCAAAAGCTGCAATAAAGAGCCAGCGAGTTACTTAAAGGTAATCATTCCTGAGACATGAAAGAGGACAAAACTGTTCATGTGCATCATATAAAGCCCTTTCTGTTTAATCACTTTATCACTGTATTATCGCTCCTCTCTTTGAACAGGTTCTTTAAAATAACACAAGTCTTTATCGTTATACTGTGTGGAAGAGGCAAGAAAGATGACCCTAGCCTGATAATACTGTCACTACAAAGAATGTATATATTCTCCTCATGCAGACTAGGTGGAAAAGATAAAGAGAATGGGGACAAAGGCTAATGAGATGAGGGAGGTGTGTGAGTGTGTGCATGTGTGTGTCAGTGTGCAATAAAGTTATGAACCACAAGGTTATTAATTGGCATCTCACACTTCCATAGGCTTACATTCATTCCACTTTAACACTACAGTATTTGGCATGAATGTTGAACAGGCTGTCTGCAGGGAATTTATATTCTACCCAATGACTCTGACTTTAACTGACAGACAGTCCCCTCACAATGGTCAAAGAAACTTGAAAGACAAAGTACGGTCCTTCATCTCGTCTCACTCAAAGGTAGCGTCCACATTACTACAGCATACATCTTTAGCCATTGACGGTCTACTAGACCAGCAGACCATCGAACTTGAGAGCCACTGAGACTGTTCATTACCCAGTGGTAAGTGACCTTTTACAAACTAGCTTTGGAGGCCATTTTGGCTCTCCCAGTAATTAACAAGTGGTTATGCATGGAAGACAATTAATGGAAGGTCAAGTGTTCGCCTGCTACCCTTTTCTAGATGCCATTGGGCCCCTGACACTGAATTTGAAGTTCAGAGCCCATCAGCTCTTGTCTGGTTTTCAGAATAGTGCTTCACACATGGGAATGAGTCACCTCTGTGGTCTGTAGTAAGAGGTAGACACAGCCTTTGGTTTCTGTGTAGATTTGGAGAAAGGAGAGCATAATGTGACTCTGAGGCTAAATACCAGGAATGAATCTAATAGATGCGCTGGGAAGAAAGGACGATGGATGGAACACTTTGGAAAGACCTCTGGAGTCTCCGAATTTAATGACGATTGCCCATGTACACCAAGGGTTTCATATTTAGACACAGCCTAAATGATAACTGAAATGAAATCTAGCCATGAATAGCTTCTATTGGCTTAACAGAGCAAGGGACACTTTTCCACTTACACATCCTGATTTACACCAGTACATTGCTGAATTATTCTACACTCACAGCCTTGTGTATTTATCCTATTTTTTACTTTCATAGTATAAAGGCTGATGTTGACTGCTATTAAATTTCCCTTGAGGGCACACTCCTTCACTCACATGCTCCTATCAAATGAGCCAACAAAGCATATCAGGGTGTCGTGTCTGTAAAACACTGCATCACCTTTGTTCACCCTTCATCAACCCTCCGCCCCCATGCTATTACCTCAGGACTATTCCCTATTCTCTGCTTAACCCTTGTCTACAGGGCTGATGTCACACAGAGCACCACTCTGCTGCTCTCCATATTCCACAGTACCTCACCTCGGCTGACATCTAACATTCGCTTGTCGCATCTGACGTGCGCGCGAGCATACAAACGCGTTCAAATGCACAGCCACCACAACTAACTGCATGGATACACAAACGTGCTACTGCAGACAGAAACATAACTGTAAATTAGCAACACACAAAGACAAATACACACACGGGTGATTAGCCTGTGAAGGGTTTGATGTCTCCAAATCTTTGCCCTTCATAATAGTAGCAGCACTTGTCATTCCCACTGAACTCTGCCCACCCCCCACACTCTTCCAAACACCCATGCATGCGTGCACACACACACACACGCACACACACACACACACACACACACTAACTGGCATACTAGTGAATGAGTTAACAGTGGATGAAAAGGTGGCAGGAGAGAGTGGCATTGGGAGCGTCTGTGCCAGTTGCCTCCCGACAGCACCTTTGGGATTGGTAAAGTTTGATTTGATGGCTTTCCCTGTTAATTAGGGTTTGGAGGTGACTCCTGAAATGGAAATGGGCAAAATGTTCAAAAAAAGATGTGCCAATTCCCACACCCCCTCTATCTCCACCTTCCAAAACATGTGACCCATATACTCGAGCACCTAGTGAAGAAACTAGAGCAATCAAGTCATTTGAAGTTATAGGCCACTCTGTGTTTGTGTGTTTCTGCCAACGTAGGCAGGGCAGTTCAGTCAAACTAATAATGTGAAATAGGCTAAAACTTGTATGTGAACAAAGTCAACAACAAATAAGAGAACAAAGAAGAGAATGTTTGTTCTTTAATTGTGCATACATATTTATTCAAGCATCTCAATTTACATGTCAAGTAACACTGTCCCCTGCTGGTCTGGAGAAGTGCTTCATGTGCAAAATGAAGTTTCATAGCTATTACGCAGTTCTGCCTTTTCCTTTTCAGTGCAGCAGAAAATACGAAAGCTCATTTGTAACTTACCAGCTGATATTTGATCACAGAGAGGAAGAGGGTCAGACGATGCCCCATATCTCTTACACGGGTCTGCTCGCGCTGCCTCATCCTCTCGTTGCAAGGCACTTTTACTGCGGTGTGGGACTCTTCAACACATACAGTGCACAGTGGCCCAGCTATTTCTGATTTACTGTGTACGTGCCGTCCTCCATTTTATTTTACAGCTGGCTGGGATGCCGCTGCAGGAGGATACTGCAAAAAGCCCAAGGTCAGGCCACACAGCCACTGAGATGAGACACTGGTAAGAACACATACACATCATGTTCTCTCTTTACTCTGCCCATCTAACATTAGTGCTCCTTTTACTTTGTCCCTTACAGACTGCAGGTTGCCTCTTTCAACTGTCCTCTGTTTTTTACTGCACAACACCAAGTTTTGTTTTCACGTTTGCTTTCATTTCCAACAACGTACATTTTTCTTTAGTTTCCCTTTTCTGTCTCTTCACTACCTATAGATTAAGTCTCCTGTGGAAAAAGTAGAGCAAAATTTCTTGGCTGTATCACACTAATGCATCAATCCAGATGAGCAAGGGAAATGTCCATGATAAGAAACCCTAACACTGTAACAGAAAACAGTAAAAGAAAAAAAAAAAGAAAGAAAAAATATTGTTATGCATGGTGCTTATTAAAATTACGAAATGATCTGCATCCAGGGAGATTACGGCATGAGTAGTGAGATTACAGGATGCATGGGTGAAACGGGGTGAGAGGTGAACAAAGTGGGAAGAGAACAGGGGAGAGGAGTCCAGGAGATGACACACATGAGGTGAGTGGGAGAAAGAAGAGAGGAGGAGTTGTTGGGGTGGGGGAACACTAACAGTGTGCTGACAGCATGTAGAACAGTCACCAGATATCTTTAATCAGTGAAATGTATTTCCCTCCTGCTCCGCCCGGGAATTGTTCAGCGGTCAGACCTGCTGGAGCGACACAAATGAATCTTGGCGGAGGTGTGGACAAAGGCGGCCGTAAGGTTATGGCATGTAGATGATTGGAACTCTGCCGGTTTCTAAGGGAGCTGCCACATCCCACAGAGTGGGTGTCACAGCCAGATGATGGGGACAGGGTACCCGCTCCCCAACCAACAATGGCACAGGCGGAGCTGCCGCATTGTGGATGCAGAAGTGTGCTTGTATGCAAGTGTGCATACACACAAATTAATATGCACACATATCCTAGAGTGTAGACACACACAAATAAAGCCAAATTCAAATAACAACCATTTTTAATCTTTCTTGAAATATGATCTTGATCGGTAATTTATGATCACTGACAAAAAACACAGGGGAAAAAAAGTCTGTGTGTGAACAACAATCACAGAAATGAAAAAAAAGTCAAAATTCAAATGTGAAAAAGCAACAATTTCCACTTAAGTCATTTTTAAGAATGTGTTATTCTAATAAAGGCAAAATAATAAATGGCAATGCTCCCGAAACAACTACTCTTATTCTTTGTTGACCTCACAACATGGTCTTACTCTAAAGAACACTAAAGAAAAGACATTTTATATCTCCACTTCATAAAAATGAAGGCTATATTTGCATTTTTTCACACCATAAAATCCCTTCATTTGTTATAAACCATTTATTTTTTTGTTCAGTGTAAACAGTACAATAGTAGTTCTGAGCTGGTCTCAGTGGGTTTCATTATGTTTATTTGGAAAAGCCACGTAATTTGATAAAATGTAATTTAGAGTGTTGTCCACTTGGCCAGAAAAGCCCTGATCATCAAAATTCATGCCAAGGACACTAAAGATGCTCTGCTGTAATACAGATTTTTAATTATGTTACTGTACTTTCATAACTTATTTGTCTGATTATTTGGCCTATTATTCTAAGTCTCTCTTCCAATAATAGTGAGGGAGAGCCAGTTTAGGTTTTCCCTGGCCTCAAAGTGTCAACCAATCAGAATCCAGTGGGTGTGAGTAAAGACGGTAAAGGGTGTGGCTTATGATGCCCCATGACCCAAGCCCCTGAGGGAACCTCACTCGCGCAGATGTCTTGTCTGTACTGCTCTCTCCTCCTCACAGACCTACCACCATTTCTTGTCAATGAGGGAAATCGTATGAAAAGCAAAAATGCAGAATGGCCTAGAAAGGTGTTGTAGAGCACTGATTGTCAAGGTCTTACCGATAGAAGGCAAAAAACACATAGAGGGAAAAGGGCAGCTCCAAATCATAGGTCAGAGAAAAGGGCAATACACCAGGTGTGGAATTGTGGGGTACAAATGGTGGAAAGGAGAGGACGGATGAGTGGAGAGGAGGATAAGGTACGTGTGTGTGTGTGTGTGTGTGTGTGTGAGAGAGAGAGAGAGTGTGTGTGAGTGAGTGTGTGTGAAAGACAGAGAGACAGACGGAGAGAGAGAGACTTTGTATGTGTGATTGTGTGCTGAGGTGAGAATGTTCTTAATGGGATACAGGTGACAACATGCTGACCACGGCCACTGAACAATGATTACTCAGGGAGCTGGAGGTGTGTGTATGAATGTGTGTGTGCTAAAGAGAGAAAGAAAAAGATGTGAAGCTTGAAAGCTAAAAAGAAAACGACATTTAGAGTATTTTCCAAATAATTCTGCATAAAGAAAAAGAGTAGACTTCCCAAGAGTATATTAAATGAAAAAGAAAAAGGATATGATCTGTCTCTTTGAGATGATAGAGACACTGATAAAAACTTGGTGGAGGAAACAGAATGGGACACTGTCTAAAGCTGACCACGATGAGAACAGTGTTCTGGTATATTACTAATTAATTTATATCACTTCAATGATTTTATCAGTTTGTAAAAGTTTAATTTAAATTTAAGAAAAAAACCTTGAGTGATTTAAATCTTGTTGTATTATATCATTTTGTTTTTATCTCACCAAATCACCTCAGAGAAAATTACTGAGTTAAGTTTGATATATATCTGTTATTGCATAAATGATGAAAATTCAAGCTATGTTTTTTCTTTCCAAACAATCACCAATACCAATATAAATTATTTTTAAAACCTTATTCTTTTACTAATTAATAATTGATTAAATAAAACAAAGGCCGTTGATTTGATTTATTTTGTAAAAAGGCAAAATAAAAACAAAACAAAAAAAACTCGGCTTGAAATTCAAATCTATTGCAGAAATTATACAACAGTCAAACCTTGACCTATTAAAAATCTTCCTGTTTTGTTAGTTTTTAAAAGACACATTTGACATAACAGTTAATTGATTTCACATTGAGCCTGAAAAATTAAAGCAGTTCTCTTGGCAACAAGCTCATGAACTTTCACCCTGTTGGTAGAAAACAAATTCTTTGAAGCTTTTTTGGGAAGTTAAACTGAGGTACGTTTAGTATAGTAAGAATGTGAATAAATCAAAGTGAACATAATACTTGAGGCTTGGGATAAACATTTTTCTTTTTTTTAAAATACCCTTTAAAAAATAAAATATTTTTCTTTGTTTTTGTTTCCTGAAATTTCATTAAAAAGCTTAAACTTTCTTTGTTCTATTTGACTTATAAATCACTACATGAAATGAAATAAATCAAATTTTAAGTTAAATTTGATTGGTTAATTGCTCACTTTGATTTCTGTGTAGCTGATGAAAATAAGAACCGCATTAAGCACTGATAACAGGTGATTGTTTTCATTAGTGTTTCTTTGTGTCTACCTTGACCCCAGCATTTCCACTAGTCATTTCTTCTGAAAAGAAAATTATTCAGTTGCTGTACTGTCAAAGTAAATTTATGTAGTATGTCAGAGTCATTTTGAATTACTCTAAAAGGCTCGTCAAAATTAATTAAAATATTTGTAAGGTAATGTTATAATTCCTCTTCCTTGTGAACATGTGTTGTAGTGCCAAAAGCACATAATTTTTAAAAGCATAAAGTCCTATCCAGTGGTGTCTCCAGAGTGGAAATACAACGTTGTGTAGAACACTGGTGCCCCCTAGTGTTAATTATATGACCTTTGATTGGATCAACACTGATTAAAATTATGTCCAATCAATTCTAGCTGGCATGTAATGCACTTTTTGCAGAAGACTCTACATGTTCCACATTTTGATTATATTCATATACTGAGTGTGGATAAAGAAAAGGATTTAATTATCTGCTTATTTTTCTTTTAAACTCTTAACAAGTTTTAATAGCATTTTGGTTTTCTGAGTTTACAGCTTAATGTAGAAAAACAATACAAGATCTAATACATCTTAAATTATAAAATAAATATTAAAATTAATTTATGTAAAAGTTGGCAACAAACAAATATCCCCCACCTGACACTCATACACACTCTCATTACTCACTCACAAATATAGGATATTTTTGTCTACGAGAAAATCATGCCTAAATTGTCACTATTGACATGAGGTTTAATCCTATCAACTTTCAACTTTTTTTCTTTTCTATCCCTGTTTCTGCATCTCTGTTAGTGAGTGTGTGTGTGTGTGTGTGTGTGTGTGTGTGTGTGTGTGTGTGTGTGTGTGTGTGTGTGTGTTGGCTGCGATTGCGGGATGCTCTCCTTTCCCCAGTCTTTTAGTTGGTGTGAACTTTAGCTAGTGCCGACAGTCTCAGACATTGTACAGTAGTTCTCTGCCCTGTTACCACAATCCATGGTCCAAAGTTAGATATGTGTGTATTCTCCTGATACTTCATCGGTCCACAGTCATCATCGGGTGATAGAAAAAAATCAAATAAAAAGAGTTAACTTTTCACATGAGAGTTTTGAGGACAATTTAATTTTTATGGGGAAATCCTGGGATTTGTCCCTGTGTCAATTCCTTTATGTACCCTAAGCCCACAACACATATTTTTACATCACATCTTAAACCGTTTTTGTCCTTGGTCCTAAATTATTGGGAAACAAAATGTGTGGTCTCAACAAATATGAGCAGGGTTTTGATGTTGATAATTGTAACCATTTGGGACACACAATTTGGCTTTTTCTCTTTCAAAAGCAGTCTCCTGTCTCTTTGCCACATAGATGCGTAGAGTAGCACACACACACTCTTGCACAAACACTGTAGATTTTTTTTTCCATTGCCTGAGTGAGACTGCATCATGAACTTATACCCTCAACTCTTCTCTCTCATCTTGGAGCTTTGGAAATTAAGTTATTCTCATCTGGCAATCCTCCCTCCCCTCAATCCCCATGATCACAAAGAAGCCGTCAAGCTTAAGATATGAAAGCACCCCACAACAACCCCAAACCCCCTCCAATAAGCATGCCATGTTTCTTATGCAAATGCCAAAGAGAAGCACTTACAAGAGGACTTTAAAAAGTATGGAGACCCCGTCAATGCAGCTGGGTATTATAACACTTACTTGCTAATTTCTATGGGTCAGCTGTGGAGGAATAGACCTGCCAATCATTTTCACATGTAGCAGAATTTGTCTGTCTACAAACATGGATACTTTGCCGTTGCTATGGAGACTAATCCAAGTCCGCAACTCCCCCCGCACTCCCTGTCCACATTCTGTGTGTTGACACCGTCAGGCAGTTTTTGAAACTACCTGATCACACGTTTAGCTGGAGGCTGCTGGAGCCACCGGGAAGCTCTCAAACGGAGTTCACTGTACTCGAGGTCGGTAAGAGGGCTCTGTCACTCTCTAACTTGCTCTCACACATACACGTACACAGATACTCCAAATATAAATATATACAGATGTTTTTACACTTTTTTACACTACAGCTGACTGAGTTTTTGCCATGAGATGGAAAAAATAGTGAGAGCAAACAAGGCAAAGTGACAGCTCTTCCAATGAACGCTGCCTTGGTCTAGCCTATTTTACAAAATGTTTTTGGTAAATATTTACACATAAAATCTCCTTAATATCATAATATCACATAGTAACAGACAACACTTACAACTGAACTGCTATTCAAATTGCAATACAACACATTTCATTACACACAAAAGCAATAAAATCCCTTGGACATAAACAGCACCGTATCTTCAAAATATATAATAACATTTGTTATTATGTTTTTAAAATAGTCACAGACAGACAATTAAAAAACACATATTTGCATGATGGTAAACCTGAGTGTATAGATTTCCAAGAGGAATATTCTAGGTTGTCTGTTTAAAATGCTGTGCATAGATCCTATACCTTCTCCCTGCAAATCAAATATTCATGCACTACCTTGTTGTCTCTAGTCCTGAGGGTAGAGCTGGAATTACATATGCCTCACACGCATCTTCATGAATCATATATCACTGTATACCTACACACACTCATAGTGGCCATTATAGAGTCCACACGCGCGCACACACACACACACACGCATAACAAGACAAAGATATGTGCGAATGCATATCTACACGTGAAAACAACTGTCCAGCTCTTAAGGTTTATTTAGAGCACATAGACAAGGATTATAGTTCTCTGCTGAATAGGCCCGCTAGATGAAACCTCAACGCCACTGTAGCACTTCAGGATAAATGAGAGGCTGATAAAGGGTAGGAGAAAGAGTGGGAAAGAGGAAGAGGAGTAACCTGAGGGTGGGGTGTGTGAGTGTGGAGGGGTGTTTTCACATTCTCAGGGCAGTGGCCTTTCTTGGTGCCAGGATAGGCTCTGCAGCCCCCTTCAATTAAGCAGGAAAATTGATGTGTATCATTAATTATGTCAGTAATATCATAAATCATCACTGGGTGCAGTAATTAATTATTTTCAACTCGTGTGAAGAACATGACAGAGTAGAGATAAATAAGGGGAGAGAAAGCTAGAGTGGAATTGTGGGGGAGGAGGGTGGGAGGTGAAGGGAGGGATGGGGGGCTATTCGTCCGTCAGTAACTGGAGGGGGGGGGGGGGGGTACACTCACACGCTCTATTTACCGGACCATTGGGATGTGACGGGAACGTGACAGCCCCCCTTCTGCTCTCACTTACCAGCCTTCTCATAGAGGAACGACAATTAAGCCTGAACGAGACGGGCACTTCCTGGAACAGATGCTGGCGTTCCCTGTGAAAAGCGACCCTGTCCAGCCTCTGAGGTTAAGGTGTGTGTAGCAGAGTTACCATTGCCTTTAAACGAACTAACAGCCCTGTGATGGACCATTTATAATCAAAGGGCAACCTTAAAGAAAGTACGCCTGTAAGGCCAGTGAAGCTTGTCTGAGGAGCTGAATGCATTTTATTGTTCAAGTCCTGCCTACCATTATGGGAAATGTTTTAGTGGCTTGTATGCGATAGTTCTGACGCTCACTTGAAATCTTGCTTATATGTGGGTGACAGGTGTAAGTGGAAAATAAATTAGACAAAAATTGTTGAATTGTTAAAATTATGATGATTTTTTTTTAACCACTGCATAATAGAATATTGCATGGTACTGTGTGGTAAAATACAAAACCACAATTACTAGTTAACTGCTTAACAAGTCTTTAACAAGTGTTTTCAATAGCTACAGTTTTTTTAGACTTTGCAACTATTAAAATTGATTTGAGAATCAAAAATATAATAATATATTATAATATAATAATAGTTACTATTATAAAACAACACAAAATTATTCTAATTTTTGGTTACTTTTTTTTTTTACAGGTTACAGGACACTGATCAGCATAAGAGTCTGATGTTTTATTCTCTTTAATTTTATTTGATTAAATGGCCACTCGAATAAAAAGCATTTCAGTTGATTAAAGAATAAAGGGGCAAATGAAGAGCTCTCTCTAAAAAGGTTATCCAAACAGAACTCACTTCTCTGTACGCTCTTTACTCACTTAAAGAGCTTAAAATATTTTGTTTCATGAATTTTTAATTGTGTACAGTACATGCCTTTGCTGTTTGCCAAAATATTTGGGAAATGTATAACAAATCAAAAATTTTAAATAATTAATTTATCATTTTAAAAAGCCAAAGCATTTTAATAGCTGCAACAGATGGCATATTTTGTATAGTTTTTATATACAGCAGCTTTTTGTGAAATTACTTCATCAGTCTACAGTGGAGTCAGTATAACACCTACAGTACCATCACTCCACATCCAGCGCTTCAGAAAGTCTAAGAAGTGGGAGAGAAGGTGAATAGAACGCCAACTGCAGCCTGGGAAATTTCAAACTCCATTGCCTTTAGCTCAGTAAGTGTTGACTGACTCACATGCTTGTATGCCTTCTCTCGGACCTTTGTGGATGCAGAGTATCGATCCGGAAGATAGGGAGGAGATGAAGGGAGGAGAACCTGAGCTGAGAAAAAGTAAACACCGCTCCAGATGACAAAACACTGATCACCCCTGAGACGTAGACCTTGCCTTCTCTTTCTCCATCATTCCTCGTGACCTTTGGTGCCCCAGCCTAAAGCCATGATCAGCCCCGCAATTTTTACCGACTGTGTCTATACGCTGTGTTTGTGTGTATGTTTGCTGGAAGTCATCCATGCTGGCAGTGAGCAGCAGGACCAACAACAGAGTTATGCATTTTAAGAATTTTTTTATGCATATGCAAGTGAAGTAAAGCAGTAGCAGCATTGTGCAAGAAGGCTTTAGGGAACACAGGCATCTAAGCAAGTGTTTAATATCAAGTGCACACGGCAGAGTTTAATCAATACCAGGCCTCTTTTGTTCCCAGCCTGCTGAGGAGAGTTGCGGCCATTCACTCCAGAAAGGTTAATGCTTGAGGTCAAGTGATTTCACACCCACACCAGGATCCTCCATGTCACCACAGCTACCACGCCTCCAGCCGCCATGACACCAGCATCCTGATTTATGGGTTGTGAGAGGGTGATGGGATGGAGTTGGGGGGGGAGCAGTGTTATCTTATGATAATGCTGTCCCTCTGTACTCCCACAAATGAAGGGAGTGAGAGAGTGAGAGACGAGAGAGCAGACTCAACCTCCCCTGCACCCACGTGGGTGTTTTTTTTTTTTGTTTTTTTTTCCTCTGTCTCCTCTGTGACATGGTTCTTTAGTTTCAGCCAACTGGCTCTACATGCAGACAGAATGGTAATCTTTATTGTAATAATTGCTCTAAATTTGCGTGTCCACTTGTGAAAGGGCAGTGACGCTCGGCGCAACAGCAGTGAGTCATGATGGATTAGAATATCAATAATACCATTAGCAGAAGATTACAAATCTGTGAGAACTGTTTATAATGCCTATCAACAAATCAGACAACACATTTTTGCCGTTTGCCTTTAAATTAAGAAGTGAAAAGTGAAGCTGTAAATATCCCGTCTGAAGTCTCACTGTCTGTGCGAATAAATCTATATAATGGGGATGGCGTGGTTAAGAAGGTGCCAGGAAAGGAAGAGGCACAAGAGGAATTAACATGAGGACTTATCTCACACAGGCCATTATTTAAACCCTCACTATTCTAAACACACCACCCCTCCAATGAGAAGGACAATAAATAATCCTTCCAAATAAAATCTATTCCCTGCAAATTCTCCAGGATACAGCCCATCATTATCAGTAGGAGGGGACAGACAGCAATTAATAACACAACCACCCATCTCTCAGAGAGCATCCATCTTATTTTCATTAGGTCTATTGCTGCATGCATACGTGTGCTTGCTTGTGAGGATGTGCTTGTGCATGCCTGTGTATGTAAGAGAGATTGTGTAACAGCGTGCATATTTATGTGTTGTTGCATGATTTCACTCAGACCACATCGCCACATTACCTTATAGTCCCGCCTTTGTGCTGTGGGCCTGGATGTATGCTGTTTGAGGTCATTTTTTTGTGATCCTGCCTTTAATTTTTCTAATGCCTTATTAATGCTCTACCAGAACCACCTTTGATTTGCTTCTCTGGACTTCCTGCATTTTTTATCTCATGTTTGGAGGCAGTATTCTCTCCAAAAGGGCAATTGCACTAGCGTTAGCATCCTCTAGGTCTCTGGGGTTGACAATAGCAATTAGCTTCAATGACAGAGCGATATGAGAGGCTGCTGATTGACAGTTGCCCCCAGAGAAGGGGCTGACTGAGGTGACAGCTGGGCTCTCCACTCTCCCTGGCTGCCCCAGGCTCTGGCCCTGTGTCATCCCATGCGCCAGCCAAACCCTTCCCCAACACACAGTCACATGTCTAGTTACATCCTGTGCAGTGGCCAAACCCTTCCCCATCACTCAAGCTCATGCCTTGTTATATCCTGTGTGTGAGTTAAACCCTCCCCCTTTGGTCCATGCCTGTTTCTTGTTGTTCTAACACAGCGCATTGTGACACACATCACTGACCTTTAATTTTACTTTTCCCTCATCATACTGTATGTGTGCATGCATATCCACAGTGTGTGTGTATCTGTGTGTACGACACAAGAAAGTGTGTATGTTTCCATCTATTCTCATACAGTACAGCCTGATGGTTTGGTATCTCTTCTATGTCAAAGCAGCAACTGCAGCAGCCCTGACACATCAGTGAGTGTTTCTTCAGTAGAAGCCTGAGGAAATGAAGCGCTCCACGTCTATTGATCCCCCTACACTCCACTGTGCATCAGGGAGACTTTGTTTTCACTGCCTAACAGAAACACAGCTCCATCAATACTGTACAGTACTCCTCGGCACCAGCTCCTCTCCTCACACAGTAGCGTCCCAGGAGGCCTGTGATAGACTCCACTAACTGTACACAAACTGTACAGAGAGAGAATACAATATGTTTGTGTGTGTTGTGATGCGTTTGTCAAAGCGCAGAGGGGGCCCTGGGATGGCAACAGCAATTTAAGGAGTATAAAAGACATATTGGCAACAATGCTTTGTGAATGATATATTATGTAATCTGCCCCGGGAGTATGTCTTCTACTCCATCTCCCTCACTTTTTCTCTCCTTCCATCTTTCTAGCTCTGTTTTTCCCATTTGTATCTTCCTCATTCTGTGTGTGTGTGTCAGTGGTGGGGCTTTTAAGGCTCACTTCTACATGCATCAAAATAAGTGCCAATAAACAAATCACTGCACTAAACGGCATCAAGGTCACATCAATCTGAGAACAACAATGCTGACTGGTTTCACCCGAGTCTATTAGTTGAGGGGGGGAGCAAACAAGCAAGCGCTGGGCCAGTGTGTGTGTGTGTGTGTGTGTGTGCGTGTGGGGAGAGAGACCTCTGTCAGCACTGATAGAGCCCCACCACTCTTATTTATGGCCCACTGTACTCCATGTTCAGCATTCAGCCTTCAGCCTGTAAATAGGACAATAGTAGAGAGGTCTGACAATGTGTGTGTATGTGAGTGTGTGTCCAGTATAAAATACACGCCGTGTATTCGTCTGGTTCCCTTGCTGTTTCTTTTCTGCTGTCATCTTGTGAAATCACACCATTTTCAGATAAACATTTATGAATGTTCTTGATTTAATAATTAATTGGCATTTTTTAGTTTTATAATAAGCATCAAATGTGGTGTTGCGGTGCACCTGTTGTTTCATTTACATGGAACAATGATGCTGGTGAGTAATTTAATAAATTCTTTAATCAAATCAAATAACTGATTAAGTCCAATAAATCCTGATTATTAGTCCACTAAGAATTTCTTCATTAGAGTTCACACACGCATGCGCACATATACAAAGACAAATACTTGCAGACTCCACAAGCACATTTCTTCACATATTCTTTGTATCATTTATAAACATAAATTATAATATCAATGTGGCATATATTATATGTATTTTTGAAATCCTGCAACAAGTCCCCATATTTTTGGGTTTGCTTGAAACAGAAGCTGTTAGCTTTTACTATCTCCTATCATCAACATGCAGAAATTCATGCTGAAAATCAACATTTAAATTGGAGCATTTTATTTTCAATCAACTCTTCTATATTTGTAATTCTCCTGACATTTCTCTGTGTAGTTATGTCTGACTCAAATGCTTTACATGTGTATATAAAATTTAAGAAAACATTTGAAATTCAAAACAGTGGAAGGACATTTTAATGGAAAACATTAAGACTAACAAACAGCCCTCCTCCAATGACAGCAAACTGACTTACAGGAGGAGACTATGTGGGTCAAATAGCATCATTTAGTCATGTTCTTCACTGTTCTGTTACCTTATTCTTTCCTTTTTGAGTAAAATACTGCTAATGCTAGCAGGTTAAAGGTCAATGTGTAATTGAGTGCATATCTGCCTGTCACTACACAACTGTCACAGTTAAAGGAGACAGCATAGCCACAATTTGCTGTGTAAGTGCTAGTAGAATAAGTTCAGCTCCTTTTGAGAGATGAGATTAAAAGGATTTAAGGTCAAGATTAAAAGTGAAAAAAATATTACATTATTAATGGCAAATAAAGTTTTACTCTCACAAAAACAGCTGTAACCCCTGATAAAATACTGAACTCTACTCAGGTCTTTAGGTTTGGTAATATGATGTGGAGTTTATTTAAATGTTTAGTTGAGGTTGCTTCTACAACACATTCCAAACAATTTCTGGCATCTTAAAGTGAAGTCCAATTAAGTGCCACTTAACGGGTTTCATACGTGCACAAATAGAAATAACAATACATGGTTGCACTTACGAACATACACAAGCATGCCAAAGTTCCTGCACACATGCACACACACACATACACACACACACACACACACACACACACAGACACAGACACCTGAAGATGTCTTGTTTCAGTCTGCCTAGCCACCTCCTTTAAATCTGTCCTCCAATCAGAGTTATTGATTGGATGAAATCATCAGCCAAGTGGCCCATCGTCATTCTCTCTAACCAACGCAGTGGGAGCTCTCAAACTCTGACGCCACAAAAAATATCCAACCCACAGCTTTCATTTCACCAGACATACATTAAATGGTATTAATAGAACACCACTTAATGGATCAATTCCCTCTGTTTATGTAAAGTGGAGTGGAAAAGGGGAGGGAGTAGAAGAGAGAAAGAGAGACAAAAAAGGGAGGGAGGGATTAAGGGAGAGAATGAGGTATGGTAAGATAGGGAGAGATATTTCTGTGTGTGGGAGAGGTGTGAGTGGAAAAAAAGCACCTTATTAAATGACAAGCTTTTCCTGGTTTGCGCTAATTAATTGTGCACTGCCACTGACTGCTAATTTGCTGGGAAAAATGCATCCCAAAAGCAAAGGGGCTCCTGCTTGAACTTTGCCTCAGAAGCACCTAATTCACCGGTGACTGCAGCTGTGTTCCTCTCCTGGACTGCAACACTATTAAATTAGAGCGCCTGGGCCATCAATTTAATAAGCGCTGGAGCAGATCATTTGAATAAGGACAGTATTAGTATTCTAGCTGAGCACAACTAAGAGCAGCTGACCTTTTTCACCGCCGAGAAGATCCTTGAACACATCCAGCTGAATCAGAGAACACGGTAATAAGCCCGTCAATGTTTAACAGTGTCAAAAGGAAGGATTTTTTTTGCTCTCTTCTTCAGACCATCACCCCACCGCCCTTTGGTAGTAACTATTGTGGTCTATCAAGCCAGCTAGAATCTCAGCAATTTAAAACAAAGGGACAGACCAGGGAAAAGGTAAGAAAGAGATAGAGTATGAGATAACTAGAAATACCACTTTGCAGTTGTAAGCCTCCACCACCCAGTCAAGTTTCAGTTTACATCCATGCATACTCTGTCCAGACTCATATAATATTTGTAGTGAAGACTTTGAAGGAATTTAGGTATTGAGCATATTGTTGGCGAAATGAAAGTTATGACTATATTGACATGTATGATTCCAGCGAGTAATTTACAATGAGAAACATGATATCAGTGACCTTGACCTTTGACCACCAAAATATAATCAGTTCATCCTTGAGTCCAAGTGGACGTTTGTGCCAGATATAATGAAATTCCCTCTAGGCGTTCCTGAAATACCGCGTTCACAAGAACGGGACGGACGGACAGACAACCTAACAACATAACGCCTCCGGCCACGGCTGTCGCCAGCGCAGAGGCATAAAAGCACGCTCACAATATGCTGAAAGAGATTTATGATTAATTGCACTATAGTCTACACATGGGTCCATTTGTGCATGTGTGTGTGCATGTCCACACATGCACGCATACACCATGTGCACCCATGTATACCTTCTTTCCAGATGCAGAATTGATTTATGTGCATGTTGGGGTGTGGAATTGATCAGTGCACATCAAAATTCCCCATGAACTCCCACATAACAAATCAGATCCTGACCTTTGGCTCCAACATCTTTAGCTGCTGATGCACACCTGGGGGACAGCCTATTAAGCACTGTTTTGACACACACTGTAGGTGTTTTGAACAGTACCAGGGTGAATTGGCAGGATAGTGAAACATTAGTGGTAGTAATGCATTGGGCTGTGAAATAGATCATCCGCAGTGACAGTTACAGGGCCTGTCAGACCATAGAGAAATAGATTTAACTAGCCTTTTGTCTGCATGAAATAAACATTGCACGGGAGGTTAAATGCGCCATCATATGACTGCTTGGCGACAAATTTTTCTATGTACCTACTGTAGTAGTATTGAAAATCCCTATGACATTAAATGAAATTGTGTAGACTGTTCATTTTCAGCAATTAATTTCAAGCTTGTTGCTACAAAAAATTGTGAAACAGTCAGATATAAACCGATAAAGCACATTTTTACAGCTCCATTCTTTGCAACCTAAAACTAAGCAGCCCTGCATTTACTGAAACGCTTCAAGGTAATTCTGTTATGACAGGCAACACAGTAATCAATACAGGGCAGTGAGCACAACACACCAGGCTCCAAGGGTAACATGGAAAACAAGGTCTCTGACTGGTCATACGACTGCCACTACTTGGGCTTTATCCAGGGATATAATAAATAAACAAGATGGCGTCTCATTCACTCACCATGCAGCACTTAAATGCTGAGGACAAGAAAGATCCATAAATAATGGGGGAGTTAGATGGTAGATATATGTTTGGCCTGGGAAATGGCCGGCTCTGTGTTTTATGGGGCTAGTTGCAATGTTGATGAATATTTGCCGGTTCGGAATCATAGCTTAATGTCAGCCCACAATTTGTTGCAATTAGCCGGGTGATTTATAGGAATGCCAGGGCCAAGTGCATGGTAACAATTAACACAGCTTTCTGTAGGCTTTTTATTAATGGGGTGTCGCACCAGAGGAAGGTCTCAACCAAAGCTAGTACATCTGCAGGCCTCTCGGTGTGTGGCACCGTCAGCAGCAAAGATGGAGGACAGACTAACCCAGTTCAGAAAAAGCCAGACGAGCTGCGCAAAGAGATTTTCTCTCCTTCTTTTCATTCTGTGTGTGTGTGTGTGTGTGTGTGTGTATTCAACTGTGTGTGCATACAGTATGTTATGTTTATATTACCCTAACCTTTTTGTCATTGTAAATAATTTATATTTTATTTTTATATAACTTGTATATTTAATCTTAAACATTATTTTGTTAATATAAAAATGAGTATAAAATGTCTGATACATGCATTTTATTTTTCCTGTCACAGAGAAATTCACCAAATGAAATGCAATATTTGTGGACTATGATGACTTTTCTGTTGCCTAATTAAATTGAATTTACTGCCTTATCAAATGTTATAAATAATTGAAATTAAAAAAAAAAGTATAGTAAAAATACATACACATTTCCAAATATAATTTCTACTTCTCATAAGCAGCATTTGGCATTTAAGTACTTTTTTTAAACTATGCACTGAGACAAACAGTTAAAAAGGAACCAAACAGCTGTTCTGTCTGGCAATAACAGGGTTCAAGTGGAGCGATGTGCCCCTAAACGGCTAATAAACGGCACAAAATGAGCCTGCAATTAAATTTATACACTTGATTGCACTGCTGTCATGTCCACTACAGGCTTATCGAACACCTGGGATCTATTTCCTAATAGAACCTTGGGGAGAGTGGGAAAGAGAAAGAGGGGGGAAAAGAAATGAACAAAGCAATCTTTTTTCCCTGGTATTTTTGGCTGCTTTCTCAGACGTTTGTAGAAGATCCTCTTCATTCGAGCAGAGGGTTTGAGATTTTAAAAGAGGAAAGACAAAAGAAGGCTGCTTTTATTGGACAATGTTGTATAGCTATAGCAAATTAGTTTTTCATACATTTAAATTATTGAAGTAATTTGTAGTCATTAGTAAGCAGTGTTATGACACGTCCTAAACCAAGGTTTGTGTTTATGGATTCAATCAAGGTGAGTATTAAAAAAAGAACATTTGTACATGTAGACGTACTGCATTTTGCAATCTTAAATGTCACACCTTTCTAATTTTTGAACAATTGTGCAAGGAAAGCACTGAGTTGCATAAACATCTATATATGTTATTTGTGACCTGTCTCACCAAGTTACATGCGTCAATACATGATAATGAATAATGTTGTTGCAAATCTAATGAAATGACAGATTCTCTTCTAACTGACTCCATAAGCGCTGACACCACACTGCAATACCTCTCAACCCAGCTTCAACACTCCATTTCATCATGAAAAAGGTGTCAGCACAGCAAATTATAATCGTTAATAAACCTTTATTCGATGGCGTTTGACAAAACTGTGACATTCCTGTGAAAATGCTCGTCTTTTGCTTGTGTCTAGTTATATGTACTCTTCTCACGTTCATCTCTAACTCACTCTGAATACATAAGGGCAAACATTTTTGCCCTTCTCAAGCACGTATGCTGATATACTGCCCAAAAGCACTGATTAAGCAGAAGGAAAAAAAAGTCTACTTTTATTTTACTCACAACTGGTGAAAACAAATGTAGAACTAGAAGTTCCACGCTACAGCAATTCTGAGCAGTACTTTTAGTGAAAATTTTAAACATGTAAATGGACATACAATGACAGAGGGTGTCTCTAGCTCTTCTTCTCTTTTGTATCAGTGAAAAAAAAACGCAAGAAAAAGGTTCAACTTTGTGAACAATGAAGGTGTTCACTGCATTAGAATGAGTTATCGTCGTCAAGAATCATACACTGAGACTGTGTTCTGTTCTTCATCTACAGCAAGACTTCCTTCTCCCTAAATTTCCTTCAATTTGCTAATTACACCGGGCAATTTCAGAGAGCTGCGCTGATAGAAAAAGTCACGTTTTAGGGACTCTGGGCCCACAATCTGTCTCTGACCACTGCAAAGTCACATAAAGTATGTGGCAGGAGGCCAACAATAATTTTGCTAACCCTTTTTTAATTGTGGGAGGGTCATTCACAATGCCCAGTAGAAAGCATTAGCCACTGAACTGCGACTGACAAGGGCAGGTTTCCCACCAGCAAGAGGCACCTTGCAGGCAGGCCAAAAAGGCACAAAAAAAAAATGTAATAAGTATGCCATATTAAAAGCCACATTTTAGTGCAACCTGGAACTGGTTGTATAATTTAAAAACAACAAGAATCTAATGTGTTTGTGTTTCTTGTCTTGTACTATATGTAAAATTTAAATTTATAAATTTTATGGGAACTTAAATATAGCATTTCTGTGCTGGGAATCAAAACCATAAATTATTCAGTCAGCTCCTTATTTGATTATGTTTGCTAATTTTGTGACCTTGTCAACCAATTATTTGGCAATCTCTGCCTTTCTCTCTACTTACCTGGTTCACTGGTTCACTGAGTGGCTAATGGTATTTTAACTTGGCCAAATTATGAGAGCTCTTCTGAAGTAGCCGCAACACAATTGGTTCAACATGTTTCAGAGTTAGAAATTTAACAAAGCAACTTTTTTTTTGAAGAATTCACGGGTTTATCTAAAGAATTTATCCCCAAGGATGTGGAAATAAAGAAATATACATTTGCTTCTCTTTCTTACTCTTGCCTTAAATTATCCATTTTTGACAGCTGACTAACAATCATCATTACAGCTCAAACAGTTACCTGTGAGAATGGCCATAAATCTTGTTAAAATAACCAAAACCGTCTCTTGTGCTTTTTTCCCCACAAGAAGCAACCTGTCTGTATGCACACACCATCTGTACATAGTTAGAGCCGTATGCACACAGATGGCAGCCAAACACTCCCAAAGTTGCTCCGTCCGCACGTCTAACCTTACAAAGCAAACTAATTAACAGTAAAACGCACAGAAAAGGAAGGAGCAGTTTGAAAGAATTTGCAACGACTCTAATGAGGAGAGAGAATGGTCATCTATATAGTAATGCCAGAGGGATGGGGGGACCACTACTGAGGCTCTAGGTTTACTGCCCTCTTTAAGATCCATAGTAAATGAGGGCTACTTATCGTCAAGCCTCTGCCCCAACACACAAGCCTTTAACAGCATGGTGCAGGGCATAGGGCAGGCATCAGAAAGAAGGGAGATGAGTGGCGGCGGAGCTGGGGGAGGAATCTTGATTTACTAAATAAGATATTGCTAGAAGCACTCGCTGTTGCACACTTAGATGTAAGAAGCAAACCCAAAACATGTTATTCCGGGGTTTAGTGGTCGGTAATGTGAGTGTTAGGAAGGTTTTGCTACAAGCCCAAGTTTTTATCTTTTTCTTAGTTAAATATGTAAGAGACTGGTCACAACTTTATGTCTATATTTGGATCCACCTGTTATGACAAAACTAAATAACTTTGTGCCAGCTGTGTGCAGTTTACTTCATAAAAACAATATTTAGTTTATTTCCTTTAAATGACAAGCAACCAGTATGGAACTTGTGTACTGTTGTGGTTGTTGTCTTTTCATGAGACAGTGTACCCACACTTTCAGTGGCCCACCATACTGATGAAATTCATTTTGTGAAAAGGAGGACAACTCCTTGGAAAGTTAATTAGTAGGAAACAAGCAGAGGAAAAAGCAGGAAACGAGAAATGACCCAGCTGCCAAAAGTAATAACGTTTTCATTATTTATTTCATTATTCATTTATGGATGTGTTCAGACAGAATTAATAATAGAAATCCCTGAGAGAAAATGTTTGCACTGGAACTCTATTACGAGCAGGCCAAGTCCAGTGGCACAGTTAGTTAACATGCACAAATGTACTGCCCCCGACAAATAACATATCAAGTGGATCCCTGAATTATTTTGTGCTCCCAAACCTCTCTCTTTCAATTCTCTGCTTTTCATTTAATTGTTTCAGTCAGGGTTAAGGTTTTATTCAAACTGCTACTCCCTGCTACCTTCATGGAAAAATAAAACAATTTAAGAAAAAGCTAAAGCAATTCATCTGCTGCCAAATGCTGTAAGAACTGTATCGCAATAATCACCATGGCATCCATTTAAATGTCTATTGCTCTGTTTTCATAATAAAGTGAGCTGTCCATTTCTCCCTGAGAAAACTAGTAATGAAGCACAGAATCAATTAGAAGTCCCTTTGGAGGGTGGAATTTGTGCTGTTCCATTACACATTTCTTCTTTTTAGTCCAAACATTACTCTGCATGATATTCCCTGATCTGGCCTGTGTTTGCTTTTTCTCAACTGTTTACTGCAACACTTCCAGGCCAACTCACATTTGATTTTCCCCACAGAGATTCCAAACTCACTCCCAATACACGCTCTGGAGAAAATGAGGCCGGAAAGGAGTAGTGGCGATTCATTCAAGGCTGTCCAAAGATCTCTATTACAAAAGCAGATTTTATTTTCACTTCCAAAACAGACATCTCTGATAAAAAGCATGTCAAAGGCAACTGGGATGACTGGTTTTTCTCTTGGCATATTATTTTTCACTTATCAAATGTGTTTCCCTCACCAGCCTCCCAACCACAACCTACCCACCCAATTCCTGGCTTTACTATACTAAAGAAAATTGAGAACGGATGGCGAGGGACAGAGTGCCTCATTGGATCGATCTCTATATCTATAGAAGATACGGTAGAGTTGGTGTGTGTGTGTGTGTGTGTGTGTGTGTGTGTGTGTGGGGGGGGGGGGGGGGGGGGGGGGGGGGGGGGGGTTGGAAGGGAGGTAAAAACAAAAAATGAAATACAAAATAAAAAAAAATTAAAGAGCCTTGGCCATGTGTCAGTTGAGCATTTCTACATTAGCCATACGTAAGGCATTTCTTTCTTCTTCACTTATTCACAGCTCAAAGCACCAGGGCCACGGCCATGTGTGAATAATCACACAGAGGGCCTCAGAGGTGCCCTCACCGCCTTACAAGAGGCTGGGTGCAAGGGCAGATGGGGGGAGGCGCAAGTTGAAGGAGTTGAGAGATGGGGGTAGTCGTAAACGTTAACACGTTTAGGATTTGGATATCCTCACAAGCTTGTCTCATTAGCTGCTAATTGGCAAGACTTTCCCCCCATCTTTTGTTCTGCATAACTTT
Source organism: Euthynnus affinis (assembly GCA_029490765.1). Classification (NCBI taxonomy): domain Eukaryota; kingdom Metazoa; phylum Chordata; class Actinopteri; order Scombriformes; family Scombridae; genus Euthynnus; species Euthynnus affinis. Next base: position 22,679,799 of record CM055842.1, on the reverse strand, counting down.
TGTCTTTTTTAGGGGGTAGGGAGGTGTGTGTGTGTGTTTGGGGCGGGGGGGGGGGGGGGGGGGGTGTAGTGGGATGTTGAACTACATATTTCAAGCGCTCCATGCTTCACTGAGAGAGAGTTAAGCCCATATTACAACAACATAAACACTTCTGTCCTACGATTAACCTTAAAAAGCAACTGAGTGCAAAACTGAACGCTCAACCTGCTCAACCAAATTAGCACTGAGATCAAGGGGGAGAGCAAGATAGAAAGAAAAAGAAAGAACAGTGAATGAGAGAGAGGGTGAGAGGCAAGGACAGGGGTTATTTTCCCCCTTTTTCCGCTCCTTCACCTTTGCCAACTGGGAAATTGTAGAAAAACATCAACACAGCTAAACGGCAAATTATTACCAAAGCTCCCCTCAGTGCTGGGTCCAAAGGAGACATATTGGAGTTGTCATGCAGGGGGATGGCCAATACTTTCCCAGAATTATTCTGAGTATTGCACTCTTTGACAAACATTAAAAGAGACAAACAAATACATACGTAAATGTGTATTTTCCTACAAGCAAAGACGACTTGAAAGAAAGACAGGAAGAAACAGAAACTGAGAAAATAGGTCTCCATATTAACAACACAGCCTCCTGACAGTCCAAGTGGATTATACATTTACAGAAGTAGCCACTTGAGTCTGCATGAACCCTATCCTTAAGGCAAATCCTGGCTATGACTGCTGATTTGAAAGTCATGTGTGCACCTTCAGGATTTTTTTTCTGCCAACGTGACTGTCTGTCTGTGTCTCCATCTGTCTCTCTCTCTCTTTCTCTCTCTATCTATCTTACTCTTTCTATCTCTTTGATTCTACAGAGATGTAACTGTACCCTGAATGCCAATAAGGACTGGGTAGATGGCAGGTCAATTGTCCATTCCTGTTTCTTTAGGGGATTTCATTTTTTCTAGAAAGGTATTGGATTTCAGGACCATGTAATTCAGAGAAAACTATGTCTGAAGTAATCTATTTTAATGGACATCATTAAAATGAATAGACAGAGATATAGTATGTGTCTGTCCGTGTTTGTGGAGGGATTTTTATGATACACTGAAGACTAGAGGATGTATCAATACTTGCTTCTACTGACAAATGGAATATGCACTTAAAAAATCCAGACGGTGTTCTTTATTACCAACAGGTGCATGATGTCATTACATTACTACAACTTTTTTTTGGATTGTTTTAAGTTGAGGAAAAGCTTGTGATCACAGCTGAGGAATGAGAGGAGTACCTGAGGAATGTTTAACTCATAAATGGTCCAAAGCTTATCAACAGCATGAAGACGGAAACACTGGAAAACAGTGGAAAAGAAACATGATGGTTACAATTACTGTAAGAGTGAGGCTCTGTTTTATGTTAAGAGAGATGTCAGAGAGGGTTAGGAAGCTGGGTCATAGCCCTCATATGCTGTTTAACACCTGACACCAAGGCCTAACCAAGGTTCATAACTCATATGGAAAGAGAGGTGAAGAACAAACAGGGAGGGGGAAATAAAGAAAAAAGAATAGAAAACAGAAGAGCAGTCTTCAGTCAGGTTTCTTTGGATATCATACTGTCTAACTGTCAAACACCCATCACAACTATACCATCCAAAAACTGGACAATCTACAAAGTAACTGATTTAAAATATAAAGTATTATACACACATATACAAACAATTATTTTGCTTATAACATTCAAACTGCTAAATCAAAAGTAATAAATTCTAACCAATGACATCTGACTTCTAACATTGTCCATGGACTCGAGAGTGAGTGAGGCCTGTAGAAAATCACAGTAGGTCACAACCGGCCAGCACATGAGTCCTTGGCTTCATCCAACATCCAGCAGATCAAGGGCCTTGAACTAAAGCAGTACTGACACTGACCTCACTGAGACCCAGCAACTGAAACAGCCCTAACAAGGTATTAGCAGGCACCTCTGTATACCCTCCAACTCTCAGCCCGGGTCTAAAGAAACACAGCTGCACGGGGTGTTTTTCAGGGCGGAGGGCAAACCTGCAAGCAACGTGGTGCCCCCGGCTAAGCTCAAGGGTGCAGCTGGAAGGTCAAGAATTCAAAGCAACGGGGGGCAAAGTTTACAGAGATTATTTTTTACTGGCATTTTTCTCTGTCCAACATAGCACTTATCGCACTAAATCCTTCGGATATCAATTTTTAGGGTAGTCTTCTACCATCATTTAATGATTATATACAGTATATGTGCATATCCTGTTGTAGCGGGTATGGGTGTAGTTTGCCCTCTAAAAATGTGGTATAACTGTGTTTTTGTGTGTGTGTGTATGCATGTGCAAGCACGTATGGCGGTCGTTTCTGTGTGACTGTGGGCGTCTGGAGGAGAGAGAAGCCTCATCTGTTACCAGCCCAGCCCGGCCGGCCCGCCACGTGAAGTAGAGCGACAGGGTGTCACCACCGACGACAGTGATAGATGCCCTAAATTCAGTAGTCAACTTGGGCAATTGGACACATTAACAACAGGCACCTGCTTTCCCCCGTACAAATCTATTAAAAGATAACAGCAATGGCGGCTCCCGCACTATTAGTAAATTATAGCTCTGTCTGAGTGTGAGGTAAGTGTGGACCTTCCTTCTCTCAGCTACCCCCTCCCACTCCACTCTGCTACCCTCTCTTATTGGCAGTCTCACAGTGCCACCCAGTGGCATTCATTTATAATGTTTTTCTAAAATGTGGAGCAATATTTGAACATGGACAAAAAAAAGTCAGCAGATGAGACTATGTTTACACAAAGAAAATGATTTGTCTGCTCTTATCTGAGGGCAGGATCCATGTACTAACATACAAAATAACTGAGAATTTATAGTCACTAATTTACACTCAAACTGCAATCAATTTATCATTACATTGCATTTATCAAAAATCGTTGAAAAATTGTTTTTTTTTCCTTTTTTAAAATTTAAAATAATAAAAATTCAATTATCCACAATCTGAACACAAATAAAAACTCCATACTAAACATAAAGCCAATATTCACACATGTACAAATTTGCCATGACAATAAGCCCTAAGGCCAGTCTTATTTACAGTGGATCGTTTAATGTTCCTTGGGGTGAAAACCTTTAATCAGTTAACAGTTTATCTCAGTCTGTGTATGCGTGTGTGATAGTGTATGTGTGTTTCAGTGGGTTACACATGTGTAGTTCATCTTCACCCTTGTGTGCACCTTATGGATTTCTCTTACAAGCTACTTTTCCATAAACAAGTCTTTCCTTGGGTTGAGTGGGCCAAACGGCCAGTGATTGGAGACAATGTGGCTGACATAAAACCATTATGGCCTACTCAAGACCTGCTCTATTAAAACATTAACAGCAGACCAGTACTCTCAACATGACAACATTATGACATGTCTTGGGCTAGAGCTCAGGTATGCCACATAAGTGTGTCACATAAATTTGCTGTGGGTAAATATTTCTGTGTGTGCTTGCGAGGGGGTATGTGTTTGCAAGCTGGCCAAGAATAAAGGGAGGACAAGACCAGTAAATACTTTTACAGCAGGCAATTTGTCAGGAAGTGTAAATGTCTCCAATTCCCAACAGCACTGGAGTAAAATTTACAGTCACTCTGAAAGTGACAATGCACAAAAAAGGACCACTTTTTACTCTCTCTTATCTCCCTCAGACCACTAAAACCTTCCCATAAATCTCTTCCGGTCCCCCCAGATGTCTGCTGTTGTCAGATATCATGCCTTGACAATGCCTTCTACCATCATTGTCTTGACAGAAATATGATATGTGAAACTGCAATGTCACATCACTTAACATGATTTATCCTAAGCAAGTCCGCACCATTTTAATCAATCAAAAATGTCACCTTTTTTCCTGTAATGATGGTAGAGGTATAGGATCCCTGTGTTGGGGTGATCTATAAGACTTATCTAGGCTAGGCTACTGATTTATGACTACTGCCGGCTAATGTACTAAAGGAGCCTCCTCTCTTCCTGTCTTCAGGGTTTCTATCAAATTGGCAAATAAGTAGGGCAGTATTACCTCATGGGCAGGGAGGAAGACACTTCATGTTAAGTGTGAATCCTATGAATATGACTTGATACGTGTTTGAAACCTATAGATTACCCCTTTAATGCAGCACCAGATGAATCTGTTTTCTGGGCCCCCGAATATGAACTCCATACATTCATGGTGCTGCAAGGTAGTTTGTACAACATGTCCACAAAATGTCAAATAATACATAGGGTGGTTACTAATGAAATCTATGGGCTTGGCTGCTTACACATACTTTGATCAAATGTCTCACTAAACTGGTTGTTCTGTAAATATTGTAAAGCCTCACTGGATTATTGTGTCTTTCAAAAAATCATCATTAGCGTATTAACAGTATATCAGGCTGGTTATTCCATCTTGTTCCAGTAAGTTCCAAATACTACAAGACCATCCTGCCATAACAATACATTTACCAAACCATAGCAAAATCCGATGTCTGGAGATGCACTAAGGGCTTCATCATGGTAAACAATGATTTGAAGAATTAGTGAATAAAAACCATCAACATGAGCGGCACCAATGGACGAATTAATCTGCTAAACAATGTTTCCTCCATACTGGACAAATGGTAAAATACATGCACTTCCCTCTCACTATTTGCACCCGACCACAAACTAACCCACACATAAACATCTCACTACTCAAATAAGTTAAACATTGACTGCATTTTGAAACAGAGAGTGGCATTTAGACACCCACATTATGCTATAAAGTCCAACAAACAGTATATAAGTGGATTGCAAACTGTACCTGTGACCACAATGGAGTGACTGGATCCACATGCTATCAGCTTCACCTCGCCCAACCTGGTAACTGTGAACTCTCTCAGATGGGCCTCCTCTGGACTGATGTCCCCTGGCCTGCCATGTCCATTCTGGCCCAGCTCCCCACTACCCCAGCAAAGCAGATCCATATCCAACTCACACAGTATGTCCTAAAAACAGAGACAGGTATTTAAGTGACATGAGAAAAGTGAGGAATGTTTGGTTAGTACTTTTTTTCCATTTTCAACTTTATTTTATTCACAAACAAGAACTGTGGATATGCATGAAAATGGTTCTCTCTGAGGTTCGGACTCAGACTTCATGACCTGAAGATATATAGCAGTAGTTTCTATCAACTGCATATAAATCCTATACAAATACAGAATATATTTGTATATGTTCAAGTGAACTGGAGTCATCTGCCACCATTTGTGTATGAAAGACCTAGTCCCAAGTACAGTAAGATGTGAAATGGTGGAAATGTTTTCATATAGCCGTTTACATTAATACTGGCCTTCTAGTCAGCATTAAGCTTGCATAAAACCAATCTGAAGTTCGCAGCCTTATTTGTAATGAACTGTGGATCCAATGCAGATCACCAATATTCCTCTCAACATGTTTATTTAAAATCTGCCCTCTGTGCTAATTAGAATGTGACCCGCACATGCATACACACACACACACACACACACACAGAAACCATGTGTGTGTACACAAACATATGCACACCCCACAGCGATATTACCAACACAATTCCATCCGACTGATATTGGAATTTTCCGAAAGAGCAAACCAATAGATAACCTATTACAAAACTATAAGAGATCAATAGCTAATTTCTTTGCATTGATTACCACTTGGACATTTAACATGCACCCTGTGGCCACAATGTGTGTTCCACAAGCTTAGATCCCCATTGGCCCTCATGAGTATTAAAATTATCGATTCAGACAGAGGACTAAAAATGTCAAGCTGTTCATTAATCTTAATAAAGACTGGACTTGACCAAGGCACCCTTTCTCCCGATGCAGGGATACAACCAAGGAGCACATACACGGCATAGATTAATGAGCTTCTACTGAGGGATGTGATTTAAGTCTTTCCTATAAATGGATCAATTGCAAAAGAACATGTCTTTTATAATAGTACTTACTTTTACTTAGTGTGCAACTAAACACATTTTACAATTCATGTTGACTATTCAATAGTAGTTATTTGATTGGAAATTTAAAACAAACTTTGCAAAACAACAAGGAGCACTGCAGTAATGAGGTCTTTGTATGATATGAAGCTGCATCAGCTGTTATGCTACAGATGGCCCTCTGCAGTCTATAACGGACAAATGTTATCAGGCGCTGCCTTACAGTCAGTTTCATCTCTGTCTTATGTAGATGAGTTTCAAGGCATGCAGGGCTGTCCTTAGCTTAATGAGAGCCCTAAGCAGGATTTGATTTGCTCACTTTTCTTACTTTTAATTACTTTCATATTTCTGCCACACTCACTCATATGTTTCCTGCTCACGACTGATTGGCAGCTAAGCTGTTGCCATAATTTCCATGCACATCCACTAATCAGGGAGAGTGGTACCAGATTGTTTCAAAATAAATACATGTATACAATGGCTCTTTCACATAAAACACATTTTTCAATAGACAAAAACAATAACAGCTGAAAAACCATTTTTGCTGGCCACCCAAGACAGTGACCCCTTGACTAAATTCTGTGCATCAAGAAAAAGTTTTAAGCTTTTCAATGTCTGCCACACTTGGCAAAGTTACCAAGCTCTGATTCTGATAGAAGTTTTGTTATTAACATCCCAAAAACTTTATGATTAAAATAAATAAACCTACAGGGAGTAACAGCTTAGGCCACTACAAACCACAAATCAATTCATGCCATTTGGAGATGCTGTTTCTTGCTCCCTTGCACACATCCCTCTGGTGAAAAATGTATCTTCCAGATTTTACAGAAGCTTCTGGTTACACACATTTTTTCTCTATTATGTCTCTGCATATGTTGCATTGTTTTGCTTTCTGAAGGGGATCTTCTGACTGTTTCAGCTTTTACAGGCCTTGTTCTCAGAATGGGTACTGTGAGGAAGCTTAGCCAGAGTGTCAAGAAAGATCATAGGAGGCAAACTTGAGCTTGTTCACAGACTAAAAGGTTAGTTTCACCAAAAAACAACTCCAAAATAATGGAAGAAAACAACTCAAACTTATGCCATGATTACATGCACACAGCTACACAAACTGGCGTCCAATGTAATATTTTTTCTCATTGGCCCACTTGGCCGATAGATCAGTTTTACTGGCCCGGCAGCAGAAAAAACTTTTTTCCATAATTTTGGTGATTTATTCATTGTATACATAATGCGTACAACAGTGAAGTTCCCATTGGATATGGGTGTTTTCCTTTAGTTATGGATATGTGGTGTTGATATATTACACAAACAGGGTTTCAACCAGAAAACTTGATAGATCCAGCAGAAGCGGGGGGGGGGGCAAGTATTTATAACACGCTTAGTATTTTACTAATTTGTAAAATACTAAGCGTGTTACAAATACTTGGTCAGATGACGGACACTATAATTATAAACTGAAAGTGTTGCCTCCGTCTGCAGTAGCAGCAGAGTCTCAGCACAGAGTAGCAGAATGAGACATCTGTCCTCCCTCCTGCTCTCTGCTGTAAACACACAGAGCTGCACTCATGTCTCTCCGGGTCTGAGTGCTTGTTTTCAGCAGAAACTCTTCTGCTTTCTGCCTGCGCAGCCTGCTCTCAGTGCTTGTCTCTCGTGATGGCAGGCGGGTTGCTCAGGTTCTGGTTTTAAGTTGAAGGTTGTACCACTGGCAGCAGCCTGAAGCCCACCATCGCTAACACTTAAGTAAGGGGAAGGTTTAAACTAAAAAGCTAATGTTAAAGAAGAAAGAGTAAGCGCTCTGCAGATACTGAGTGTCATCAACGAGTATCTTATTTTGGAAAATGTTCAGCCTAACTGGCACGGTGGCAAGCAAGACACAGGAAATTGGAACATGCAATACACTGGCAGAAACATTGCACAAATATGCAAAATATAAAATTAGGCACATATTGGATCAGTAAATGAATGGTGTATAGATGAAGGGAGTTATTCATTGCTGCCAACAGTGTCCTTTTCTATAAGAGGAATCTGGGTAAAAGGAGAATCCACTTAGGATTGTTTTAAAAATTAGTTTCAGCCTACAACTGTAAGTATAACAACATCAACAAGGAATAACATTTCAGTAACCCTGTCAAAACTGTAAAAAGCATATGAAACGCACAAGACCAGAGACACCATGTTTGAAATAACAATGAATGAACAATGAAAAAACACTGAGCTTAACTTGAGCTAAAAACTTCAGAGTGTTTTCAAACAGCCCCACAGCTCGCTGTCCACTAGCAAGACAGACAGACAGACAGTTATACAAAACTCTTAAATCTAGCTGAGTGTATATGAGCAGGGCAAAAAGCACAGTCACTTTTCAAAATCCAACGCAGTTATTCAGAGCAGCAGCGGAAACACTGAGCTACACACAGCAATTAAATTACAATTATGTGCATGGTTCAGTAGCTCTACAACAGCTGGTTACACAACACGCTACATTAGACAGATACACAGCACAAATAAGATCAAACCACAGCTGAGTTTGGTGTAATAATGCACTGATGTCCCACAGCAGCATCATAGCTACACTTGCAGTTGGTACATCAACAGAAAACAACACAAGCTTAGGTGACTATCTAGTGTCAGTGACGTTACACACCGACTGTATTCTCTGTTATCTCCGAAAGCTAGCAGGTTAACTTTAGCTGGTGTGTGAGCTACCGCTTCCTCCACCAGGCCGAGGCTTGAGCCACCCGCAGCACTTCTCTGCCCTCAAAACAAAGAAGTGCTGTCTCTTACTACTTACTCTTTGTTTTTCCAAAAGGACTTACCCATGACTCTGATTGGCTGTCGCTGGCCAAGTTTGCCCTGCATAAACTTTTACTGGCTCGGTCCATCAGTTATGGCAGACCCTGAAATTTTATTGTCTCTGTCTTTAACAACCAACAAAGTCTCCCCTTACATAGGCCCTCCAATCTGTCTAGGCAAAATCATGTTCCTCTCAGGGGGGTGTTACAGTCTTCCACACCTATAACAGGTAAACAACAATGTTACTTGTATTAGTACACATTGTCCATATTAAAAATAAATACTTAACATATTCCCTAATATAAGCCAAAATAAATATAAAATCATTTAACTGAATACAGTAAATCTCCCAATACTTAGTCAAAACCATGACATCACTGGTGATGTCAGCAAGAGCTTAAAAGCAGGGTTACTGGTCAACTCGCTTTTTTATCTCCTGGAAGGCATGGTGTGTATGGTAAATGTAACAGAACAAGGTAATATTAACTCAAGACTAAACTGATAAATAATAAATAATAAATAAATAAATACTAATAATAAACAATACTTGTCTGTGTTTTACTTAAACCATAAAATCTTGACAAACAGTACTTAAAGGTATAATATGTAATTATTCCACATTAAAATGTCTAAAAACAACTATACCTATGTTAAATATGTTGTTGAGTTGTGTACTTACATTATCCCTATTGCTTCCAACAATTTTCAAACCCAGAGAAATCTATAATTTAATAAAAGTAACGTTTCATTTGGTCGCATGTCAATAGCATCATACGTCAACACAGAGTAAACTAACGTTAGCACAAGATGCATGAGCCAGCACTGTGTTTGTCGCTATAATGGCATCTACCAAAGAGTAACTTACACACGTACAAGATAATAGATCAGCATTGTGTTTGTTCCACACAAACTGTTATAAATGGACTTTTATTATGTTTTAAGCCACATTTTCATGATAAACTTAGGTCGTTTTTAACTATATCTTTTAGCCGGAAGAAGGATTTTAGTGTCTGGACGTTATCAAAAAATAAACTGTTAGCAGCAGCTCGGCTAACAGCCCTTCCAGGAGGTCTGTGATCACCAAACATAGCCAGAGAAATATTGATTTTTTTTTTTTTTTTTTTTTTTTTTTTTTTAGGTGAAACAGCTTTAAACTTTTTTTTGTTACAATTTCAGTCTGTGTGTATGTTTTTGGAGAAGTGGAGACCTCTGCGGATAATTCGGGTCCCGGGAGAAACCTTAGGAACGTCTGGATGTAAAGTTATTAAGATTAATAAACAAGTGTTAGCAGCAGCTCAGCTAACAGCCGTCCGGTGGTCACTAAACATCGTCGGAGAAACACTGATTTTTAAGGTAAAACAGCTTTAATTCATATTTTAACAATTTTAATCTGCTTGTTCGGCTCCTGGAAGAAACCAGGCGAACGTCTGGATGTAAAGTTATTAAAATTAATAAGCCAAATGAGTGTTAGCAGCAGCTCAGCTCACAGCCTGTATCTAACGTCCGTCCATAACCAAACTTTGTAGAAGAAACACTGAATTTTTAGGTAAAACAATTTTAATTAATATTTTAACGATTTTAATCTGCGTGTACGTTTGACTTTGGAGAAGAGGAGACTTCTGCATATAATTCGGCTCCCAGGAGAAACCGGACGAACGTCTGAATGAAAAGTTATAAGAGATATAAACCGCTAAAGTGTTAGCAGCAGCTCGGCTAACAGCCCGTATCTGACGTCCGCGGGTCGCCGTACATCGTCGGAGAAACACTAATCTTTTAGATGAAACAGCTTTATTCAGTGTTTTTACCTGTAATCGCCGGCTCCTGGAGAGGAGGAGACCTCTGCGAGTAATTCGGCTGCCGATATATACACATCCTGAACCATGAGTACCGGAGTTATCCTGTCCGCATGAAGCTGATGATTTAACAACGAAGACAACAACTCCCATGATCCCTTGCTACTTCACACCGTCATCACACTCCGTCTATTCCTATTGTTTTGATTGAGAGACCCCTAGCGGCTGAAATTACATATTGTGCGTTTAACACAAACAAACTCAGGACAGTATGCGAAATCAATGCTACAAATAGAGATATTAAACTGGCTAAACAAATAAATGACAAGCATGGTAAGAAATAGAGCAAAATGTAACAGAACAAACTGTGTGGTCACACCCACTTTGTTAGTTTTGGACATGTAATATTCTTTCAACAGGATCTCCCTCCCTACCAACAGACAAATGAGCCATAACAACGAAATAAACCAAAGCTGGTAACAGCACCTAAAGGACATTATCTTTGACTTGAAACCAATAAGGTATAAAAGGCTTTGTCTGAAGTTGTACTTTTAGAAACAATGAGAAATTCACGCTTTGACCTTGACATCTTTTTCACCAAAACAACATCTTTTCTCGTCAAAGTTTTTATTTGTTCACTCCAATGAGATAAAATTAACTTAACTTGCCCTAATCACAAAACATATTATCATAAAATAAACACCTCAATATAGTACAGACTACTGTTACTGTGTAACTATCCCAGACGAATGTGCACAACATCGAACAGAAAGGCAGAAACAAGGGCAAACCACTGGCTTCCTGTTCTACACTTACCACATTAACACCAACTTGTACAGTTCGGTTCTGCTGCAGACCTTTGTTGCATGTTATACCCCTATCTACACACGTTTTCTGTCTATGTGAACGTTCAACTGTCAAAGGCAAAATAAAATTTTCAACAAAAAAAACAGAAACACATTCAGCAGGACACAGCAACCAGCAACTAACCTTTGCCAATGTTGGAAAGGAAAAAACTTTCATTTAACTGATTTCTTATATCACATTTCCTCCTCTCCCATCAATACTTGGGTCTGTCGGTCCCTTTGTTTTCTCAGATTGGTCTTGTTGCCCTGACTCCATTTCCCCCTCCTCTTCTCATTGCACTGACCACATTGGCAAGGTAACTGTCTCCATAGCACCTTCTGTTGACAGCACACCAGCTAATCGAGACAAGCGTACTTTCTAAACTGTGGCAAACTCTGAAAGGACAAGAGGTATTTAAAGAATGGCAATAGCACATAAACACTGGTGGTGTCTTAAGTATTACTGAATTGTATTTATATGTATGACCACAGACTGTAAACAGATGACTGGGTTTGCAGACTTGCACTTTTTCTTTCCAATGCGTTTGTAAGGGATCTTTTCTAATCAACAGGCTTTTTTAACAGAAGACATGTTGACATGTCACAGTAGGAAAAGCACAGGTGTAAACAAAAAAAAAGATGGCCTCTATCCATTTAGCTGCTTAGGCATCAGGGGTCTGTTATAGTGCATGCTGGTTCATTGTTACACTTGCACATGACTTACAGGGGTTTTTGAATAGAATACACACAGTACGCTCCTGTGGTTTTCCTACATTGACAAGTCAAAATGTCCCCTGTGAAAAAGGCCTATTATATAAGCAGTTGTGTCATACTATGAAATAGGTTTGCTGCAACGATTAGTTGATTAATCAATTAGTTGATTGACAAAAAATTAATCTATGAAAAATGCCCAATTTCTCTGGTTCCAACTTCCTAAATGTTAATATTTTTTTGTTTTCTTTAGTCTTTTATGATAGTAAACAGAATATCTTACAGTTTTGGACTGCTGGTTGGGACAAAACAAGACATTTTTAGGTTGCACGTTGGGTTTAAGGAAACAGTGGAGGAATCATTTTTCACCATTTTCATAGGCCAAATAACTAATTAAGAAAATAATCAACAGATTAATCAATGATGAAAATAATCGTTACTTGAAGCCCTGCAAAAACTCATTCACTACTCCCTATATGAATCACACTCAACAGTTTACTCAACAGTGAGAAATAAATTGAGATTTTTTGGACATTGTGGGATTGTTGGTAGAAAGTAGTATGCATGTCACAGAGACTATATATGCTGTATAGTATACAGTGGACAGATTTACACACTCGGAATTTGGAAACTCAAATAAAATAGCATACAGTAAATGCAGTATAGTGCACTATATAATAAATAGGGAGTGATTTTGGACACAGTCATAGTAAATGGGAGGTCTGTTTACTTGACTAATTCTGCCTGTAATGCTATCCACTTTTTCTAAACGTTTCATATATTCAAATCATTATTTGGAGATAAATAATATGTAAATTAGATTAAATACATATACAGATGCTATTCACAATATTAAGATAATAATTATGTGAATAAGTATGCTATTTTTGTATGGCTAGAAAAGAGCTTCATATCAAGTCAGGTGAGCAGACTACATTATTTCCCTAAACGAGGCCTTCCTCCACCGTTTTACAATTCTTCTCTCATGGAGTACATGCAGCACTGTCCTGTCAACAATTTTACAGGCGTCTGTTTTACAATGATGGTCTATTGGGAAAATCCTTTTTAGGCCACAGGGGGATTTTTCGCTGTAATACCGCGAGTGGCCACTGGAAAAAAATGACTGCAAAGCTGAGCGGCGGCGCCCTTTCTAGCTCTTATTATACATCCATGACCTGTACCTATATAACAATAAGCTGCTAGCTTGTTTTTTGTTTTGTTTGTTTGTTTGTTTTTATTATTATTATTGAAAGTGCTTGCATTGACAGACATAAAAAGAGCAGGGGGTGAGGGGGTAACACAAGAGAGTACAGGAGAGGAAAACAAAATACATTTCTGGTAGGCCAACACAAAATCATTTCAAAAACATGGAAACAAAGAAAATAATTCTAGAGTCTTTATGGATTTCTTGTTTTCAGATGTGTTAATGTATTGATCGATTTCCTTTTCGAGACGGTAAGTACATGGTATTTGATTAGTGAGTTTCCTGTTATGGATATGAGCTTTGGCTAAAAATAATATTTAAATCAATTACGTAATATTGGTCTATTTGGGAGACTAAAGAGAATCAATACATTTTGATAATCCAAAACTACATTTTTAGCTTGGTTATTTGCAATCTATGGTTCAGCCGCAGTGACATCGTTATACATCGATGGTCGGTTGCGTTTCTCGGTTGACTCTGGCTCAACTATCCGGCCGCAGTCCATTGTGGTGCCGCAGCGGCCAAAATATCATTTGAATTTGTTGTTGGGCTACTGTTTGTAAGTCTCAATGACTAATAATAAATATTTGTAAGAAAACAAAAACAAAAAGTTGTAAATATTATAACTATCATCTTTTTTCTATTTCAGGCTTAAAGAAACATGGCTTGATGTAAAAGCTTAGTGAAAAAGTAGGCTACTACAATATGCCATGATACGATCCATATAATAAAGTGGATGAACTACATTACAGACTGAATAACATGATTTACTGCATGAGGTTATTCTTTGTGAGAAAAAAGTGTTATTTTGTCACAGTACAGACAGGTGTGTTGAGGACTCAGCAAGTTCTGGAGAGGACTCTTAATAAAATAAATAAAAATTTATATAGACTGTTTATTTCAAAGCGTGTATATTTATTGAAGTATGGTGACTTCTGTACATATGGAAGCCCAGATGCAGCGCCGATGTCCTGCCATTAGACATGAGAGCCAGTGGTAAATCACCAAAAAGCTGCACAGATCATTTCATCTATTAATTTTCTCCCCGGGATGATGACGCAGAACTCGGGCTGCTGCTGCGAGATGACCGGCCGGTCTCACCCATGGAGGTTTCACCCTGCCAGCGACTCCTCACATCTCCGAAAACGTCGCAGCATATTTATAATCAGGCGTTATTTGGGTAAACTGATCTATATTGGGAATCTAAATGTCAAATCTACGTGATCTTCATATATTAACAGTCCTAAAGTGAAAATTACAACAGTCTGGATCAAAATATCCACCATGATGGATATTTTCATCTAACTGCAAGGCATACCGGGTAATGTAGGCCCAGCAAGGACACCCCTGTACACCACGTTAACAGAAAGTCACTGAAAAAGAGACATACATAAAGAAAAAAAAATCTGAAGGTTGACACTGAAAAACACATGATAATACAAGATTTTTTTTTTTTTTAAACGAGATAATAAGATTATTTATTTACACTTCTTTCAACTTTTTCCAATACCAGTGTTTCAATGCCAGTGTTTCCTTTTCAGTTCAGATTTTATTTTCGATACCAAAATTTTACAGTCACTGTTCTGGCCTCATTTCTCTCTCGTCTGAACTTAATGGCAATGGGTATAGAAGCAATGTAAGTTCTTTGGTAGAGGTCTCTGATCAAACTTTCAAAAGGTGTGGCCTATATGGCCCCCAACTTCAGTGACATGAAACTGTGAACTTCACACGCAAGCATTCACTGAGGGTGGTGGATCAATTATCAATATCATCTCATGTATCATCTCCTTTACTAACTCTTCTCTGCAAAAATGCCTTCCATTCAAAGCTTAATGATGACTTGCGATGCGCTGAATAAGGAGGGGACGTTTTCAGAGGGAGACATTATAACTGGAAAAGTAACACTGGCTTTATTAAAGGATATCACAGTTAAAAGCTTCTTCGTG
Organism: Euthynnus affinis; assembly: GCA_029490765.1. NCBI lineage: Eukaryota > Metazoa > Chordata > Actinopteri > Scombriformes > Scombridae > Euthynnus > Euthynnus affinis. Next base: position 22,664,558 of record CM055842.1, on the reverse strand, counting down.
AAAGCAAAAGGAGACGCTGAAGTGCGTTGGACAAAAAACAGCAACAACGTCAGAACGACATACTATGGAAGCCGGAGATATTTCAAACTGAAGCAGTTTTTTATCCCAGAGGGCTCAAAGGGTAGGTGGTAGATTTCTTGTGAGTTACCATGACCTATTTGCGGTGCAGACCGTGTATACTGTTTCCTATATGACTGTCAGTTCATCCTGTTTTTGTTTTCTTTTTGTTTATTTTTATTTCCTATTTGTCTTGTAATCTGTTATCCTGACACGATATGAACATATTCATAGCTGATAATATAAATATAATATAAAAACAAGGTAAATCCCGCATTCTTAAATTAATATTAAGTAAAAGTACACAAGTATTATCAGTATAAATTAATTAATTAAAATGAACAAACTCATTGTACAGAGTGGTTTTTCACTACTGTGTGCATCAATAATGATCGAGTTGAAGCTAATTTTAACTTCTTGAGGGTATAGTTTATTCCCTAACAGTGCAAAGAGACTAATAACTGTAACCAGAAATTGCAGCTGTCACATCATTTAATGCGAAAATGTACATTACTGAAATTATGTGTAGTGGAGGAGAAAATGGTCAATCTTATACAAAGTTCAGGTATCTTAAAATTGAGTAAAAGTACTTGGTTGCTTTCCACCACTTGCCATTAGTAGTAGGCTCGTACTAATAATGGTATTAGACTGTCAGTAGTAACACCAAAATCCTTTGACTTGCAGATACTGTAATTCCTAGAGGGACCCATGTCTATAAATTCTGCATTAAAATACCACCAGTGTAAGTAAGAGGATTATTTACCAGAATATAATGTTTGCACCTTAACGATGTAATTAATTTTAAAAAGGAGGACCAAATAACCTACTCCTGCACATTCTGTAAACATGTTAATTTAATTTAGATTACTGTTGTTAATATATTTCATATTACAAATGAAGATTGTATAACATTAATGTGCTGGCTCCCCATTACAGAAGCATGCCTACATCCTTCAAGGGGAATCACGGGAAGATTGTTTACAAGCTTGAAGCAAAGTTGTCCAGGAGTTGGAAGTTGGACCGTACAGTAGAACACAAGATCAATTTTGTGTCCAAGTCCTTTCCAAACCTTCAATCTCTGATGGTACGTTAGGTGTTTATTCATAGTCACTTGATTCACAGTAAAAATATATATATTCTATATAACAATTATAATACAAATTATATGAAAATAATTTCTTCATTGTATGAAGATGTCTCAGTTCCAGAATCCAAGTATTGTGTATAATCTACTGGTTTGGCTCACTACAATGTATAAATAGAACAGATAATTTACAGTATTTGCTCTGATTGTGCTTTTCCTGTTATATGACAAGTGAAAATATCTGCTGTGATAAAGGCCTTCTGGAGTTTTGGTTTGTGCTGCTCAAATGTTTTAAAATATTACATTTTAAAATCTCAACAGCAATATTCCTTTCAAGAAACAATGTCCCAGTTAATCTGGATAATTAAGAGGAATATGATATATCAGACTTTGGATACACACATGATAGTGGTACATGGGATGGCTGTGCACATGAGATTTTTTGAGAAAAATATAGATAATTACCAGCCTTATCCTTTAACAGACTTGGGCCTTATCCTTTAACCCTGGGCAGTTTTCATGGGGACTATTTCTTCTGTATAAAGAAGTAAGAGATGAGATTCAAAAGGTAGTGTAGAGATACACACTTAATCCTGAGGACCTGGGACTCTTTGTTTCCTCATTTTAGTCCTTTTTAGTTAGTTTGATTTTTAAGTAATTGTTTCATGTGTTTTTATATTCCAGTCTCGTCAAGTTGGTTCAAAAGAGAAAGAGATGGGGCTTTTCTCAAAAGGACATGTAAAAATGGATGCCGTCATTGACAGGAGGGCTTATGCCCCAGGTAATAAAGTTCAGACATAGAAGGTTCAAGTCATGGTGGGAGATCTTCTGCAGAGAGCAGATACTGGAAACTATTTGTCACATGATAGTCAACACAGCCAACATTTTAGTAAAACATGTAGTAATAATAGTGGCCTTAAAGTTCATGAATTGTCTTATCCAGCTGATCACTTATGCCAACAAGAAAGAAATTGAATGCTCTGTATAGTCCTCTCTCACAGAGAAGCACTGATGTAACTAATAACATTATTAATGGCTGCATTCCATTTAGATGTGTTCATTTCAGTGTTCTGGTTTTGCGCTTACCGGCTTATTTTTGTGACTTCTTTGGGCACTTTATAACAACTGACCCATCATTAAAGTTATAAGATACACCAGTGCTCTTCCTGCTATCACAATTTCCAATGTCTGCCATGAAAATGGTCTTATTTGTCAGTGATGGTTTTATTAAAGCATATAAAAGAAGAATTTATAGAAATTTGGGTAAAGGTTTAGGCGGTTGGGATGTTACCTAACATATGTTATGATTACATACATATTGTGTTATTTCTAGTTATATGTCATATAGTACTTTCAGATAACATGCATGGAGTAATAAATGAGTAGGAGCACACTGAATTGTATTATGTGGACCTTTAATTAGAATTAGAAATAGAAAGTTATTAATTAAAAATATTTTGTTTTTCTTACAGGAGAAACAGTGCTGATTGTTGCAAAAATCAACAATGCCTCAAGCAAGGAAATGACACCCAAATTCAGTTTGACGCAGAATGTGGTGTACCATGTCAACAGTAACACCACACGTGAAAGCAATGTTATCCAGAAACTGTGTGACAACTGTATTAAACCCAAAACACAGAAGGAGGTCAGATGTGCCATGAAGATTCCCCATAATCTGACGCAGACAATCCAAAACTGTGAAATTATCTCAGTGGAATATCATTTAAAGGTATGAAAAGACGTAACATTGTGACTTTTTGGTAAAGCACAGTAATCTGTAATCCAGTGACAAAGCTGTTTGTTAAATTTGATTTGTAAAACTGACCCATAAATATTGAATTGTGACTGTGACTGTCAGATGGTATCTTCATCCCATTTTAACATCATGTGTTAATGAGGCACTCATTTTTTCCTCAGGCCTATCTGGACATCAGCTTTGCTTTTGATCCAGAGGTCATTTTCCCACTGGTCATTATTCCTCGTGACCTAGCTCCTGGCTTTCAGCCTGGTGTTTCTTTGGGTCCCTATCCAGCAGAGGCTTCTGGGGGTCCAAGCAACAGTGACTTCCCTCCCTCTGCGGTGGCCATGGGTTATCCTGCATCCCCACATTCAGGCGGTTATAGATACCCAGGAGCCCAACAGTACTCAGCACCAGCACCAGTGTACGGATCCCCATTTTCATCTACATCTTCCTCTTCTTTGTTTCACCCACCGCCTACTGTCCCAACATTTCATCCACCCCCATCTGCTCCAACAATTCACCCATCCCCTTCTGCTCCACCAACATTCAACATGTGTCCAACTGCACCAATGATGAACACAGACTTCCTGTCTCAAACAGATGGAGCTCCATCTTATTCGCTTCTTTTCCCGTCCTCTGCTACTGAAAATTCTGATGCAAAATAATAGAACGTATGCTTAATGACTGATTCAGGGTATTAATCCTGATGCAAAATACCAATAGGTTGTAACAAAGTGTGAAAGCCTTACATTATACATATATAGTGTCTTGTAAAATTTGAAGATTTTAAGTGTAATTATAAAGTGAAATGCATTGGCTGCAATTGTTTGCATGTAAACATTTATATAGGCTTAAAAAAGGGGCTGAGTTGTTTTCTGGTCTGGTCTGCTAATATAATCACTCACCTCAGTGACTACATCAGTGTTTTTAGGATCCTTGCTCAACTCAAGTGTCTGACCACTGTTGGATCATTTCTTCCAGTATTAGTGGTTATACCTACCTCACTCTTCTGCTGGAGGCTAGTCCAAAGAAACTTGTCAACATGTGGCCTTCTATCTCAAGAAAAATGTTAATTACAGTATTCTCCCCCCCCCCCCCCCCCCCCCCCCCCCCCCCAATGTTTTTAACTGTAGCAGTCAACTATTAGGCCAAATATTTTGCTGTATGGTGAAATAAAAACACACAACTTCTGTCTCTTTCACAAACAATAAAACCTGATTCACAAATTTCCAGTGTTTTTTGTCCGATTTATGAATTTGAATAAGGAACTGTCAGCTAAAGTTTCTCTGCAGCTCTTTGAGTGCGAGTCTGGACTCTGACTCCTAGACTACTGTTAGTATAACCATTTATTTTATTGTATGGTTTAAGTACAAGGTCACATTAAATAGAAGCATCTTGTACATCCATTCCTTTCTCTCTTTCTCTCCTACGTATAAATGAATAATTACACCGGTGAAATAGAACAATAACAGATACGTTACAAACAAAACAATTTTATAAGGTCACTTTAAATTCCAAATCTGTGTAAATAATCATCGTGTGCAACCTGTCAGCAACATGTTGTGCGCAACGCTGTTGCGATACGTGGGTTGCTCAACAGTGTTCTGTCATATATCTTTTAACTGCTCGTCATAAAGTGAGGCCGATGCGGAAGTATTCTTGTGACTCCACCCTTCAGGTGAAGGCGATATTTTCACTCCTACCACAAGTGATAGAACGATACGTTCAGCCGGCACGCCTAAAATGTCTCCAATAAAGGACTTCACTCTGACTTACGACGCTCTCAACAAAGAAAACACCTTTTCTGCTGGGGACACGGTCACAGGCACACTAAGTTTCATTTTGAATAAAGAAACCAAAGTGAAGAGCCTTGTCGTGAAAGTCAAAGGGGATGCGTCCGTCCACTGGAGAGAGGGAACTGGAGATCACAGGAGAAACGTCAGATCGCACAAAAGATACTTCAAAGTCAAAGAATATTTAATTGCAGAAGATGGAAAAGGTAGGTAGAAAGTGTGAAGGTGTGGTTTGTTGAATTGCCTGATCAGCTATTAACCTATTTAAAATGGATATTTTTCATCTCACTAATGACATAGATGCATTATATGCTGACAGCTTTTATTGCATGTACTTTATTGTCAACATAATTTTATTTCTTTAGATGAGCTCAGTGATGGCTCTATGACTTGTCAGAATCAATTGACATTTGTAAACCAACCTTAAGTGACAGGAAAGTGACAATTACCTTTTTTACCCACTTTTGTGCAGACAATGTTCTTCCGGAAGGAGATCATCGCTTTAAGTTCAGCCTTAAAATCCCACAGGAGTAAGTGACAACACATCTAGCATTGCTTTTGCAAATAACTGGACTGGACAAGTTCTCTTTTCTTCTTTTCTCAGGGATTTGCCACCATCTTTCAACGGGATTCATGGAAAGATTGTCTACAGGCTTCAAGCAAAGCTGTCCAGGAGCTTGCATTTGCCTTCTTCGGAACAAAAAGAGCTCAATTTTGTGTCCAGGTCCTTCCCACAATCACAACTGATGGTAGATGTCTAATGACACGTTGCAAATTTAATAGAATTTTATTTCCACTCCCTAAGTTAAACAATATGTATTTCACAGTTTGGGTATTAAAGAACAATGGAGGCGATCTCAAATGCAGACACACCCAAGCGAAACAGGTTGAACAAGATTCACAAAGCCCATAATCAGGCTTACCATTAACAAATACGATAGAGTACAGTGTGTCTAAACATGCATATGCGCAGAAGGCAAAACGGATCATAGACAATATATCCTGAGGATAAATGAGGGAATGAGGGACAGGAGTGTACGGAAGTGCAGGATCAGATTGGCAGAGGCCAGGAATCTCTGAGGCCATCTGGTAGAAAGGTGGATGGATCTGGAGATCCATATCAAATCCAGGGAAATGGGGAAGAGAGAATGTTATGAAAGTGGAGGAGGAGAGAGGGAAATGGAGCGAGTGACAAAGTCAGTTGAATTAAGAGACAGTTGGTCTTCTTAAGTTCTTAAGTTTGCAATCAGTCATATACAGTACTGAGTTTTGCTAAGTCTAGAAAATGCTAACATAACAGTGTATTATACTTCGGTTTACAAACCGGCTGCTTGCATTAACAGAAGGTGGAGTAGGTTCTGCTGCAAGAAGTGGAGTTGGCATGAACAGTGTGGAAAGCTTGAAATGCACTGATTTATTTGTGTGGCTCATTAGAAAGTCAAGAGAGCACTTACAATATTGCGCAACCCCATCTCAAACCAGGACATGGAAGATTCCTTTTTAGATTTTAAAGTGTTCACTTTTTGTGGTGTTATTCTAGACATGGCTGGCTTAATTTAAAAGTTAATTGCAGGACGACAACTTTTTCCTTTGAACTTTGAATTTCAGCTGTATGAAGAAGTGTTTAAATAAAATGTCAGTATAAAATGTTTGTTTATATGATTTGTTCAAGTGTTCCCAGGCTGGTTCGGTCAGCAAAAAAGATGTCCAGATGTCCGCCACCATTAACAGAAAAGCTTGCTCTCCAGGTAAAGTCCCTCCAGTTTACTAATCACACAACCCAGTGTCCCTGTAGGTCATAAACTACAGTGTATTGTCAACTGATATCAGATGTTTATAGCTTTTTACATTTTTAATTACTAATTCACATGAAAGTCTGAATGATTATTACATCTCAAACAAAGTTTATACAACATTTTTTGTGATGTACTATGGTGACATTATTCCAGAAAAATCAGAGCATATTCAGATGTTATGATTAATTTTCTTTATAGGTGAAACTTTGTCTGTTGTTGCCAAAATCAACAACTCGTCTTCCAAAAAAGTAAAGCTCAAATGCAGTTTAGAGCAGAGAACAGTGTACCGTGCCATGGCCTCCAGGAGGGTCACTCACTACAGCCTGTGCAAAGTGGTTGGGGACAAAATTGCACCACACTCAGAGGAAACTGTCTCCTGCCAATTGAAGATTCCTGAAAATATCGTCCATACTGTCCATAACTGTGAAATCATCTCAGTTAAATATGAAATTAAGGTATGTAATAATGTAGTATTGAAATATAAAACTATAGCACAGCAGCTTGTAAAATCACATTATCAAATACTGAATTAACACAGACACTATAATACAGCATGATCAAACCAGCAGAGCCATAATGAAATGTATGTCAAATGAATCAATTATTCTGGCAGTTTGATTGAAATCATTTATGATCGATTTTACATCTCAATTTTTCTGTATGCCAGGTGTACGTGGACATCAGCTTTGCCACCGACCCAGAGGTGTCGTTTCCACTGGTCATTGCTTCTTCCAGCTTTCTTGCCCATCAGCTTGGTGAAGATTTTGGTCCCAACCCAGCTGCAGCTGTGGGAGCCCCAAGCTACAGTGACTTCCCTCCCCCTGCTTACCCTTCTGGATCTTATCCTGTACCTGCAGCTTCAGGTGCTTATGGATACCCGGCACCAGATCCTGCTCCATATGGTTTTGCAAGTGCAGCTTTCCCCCCTCCTTTAGTGCAGTATCAAGCCCCTACTGCTCCACCTCAGTTTCAACCTGGGGATCCTCCATCTTATATGTCTACTTTCCCACCTTCTGTCAACAGTAGCAGCGGGCCTGATGGCAAAGCCTGAGCATGAAAAACAACACATATAACCGATAATGCTAATAATACTACTCTACTACTATAATCATACTCTTAATGTGTAACTGGAACTGAATTCTGAAATTGTGCTACTGTTACAGTGTGGGTGCAACAGTTTTTAGTTATCCTTTACATGTGAAAATATTGAATGTACATTGTGTGTATGTGTGTTATGATGGGAAATCACCTTTCTATATTCAACATAAATTCCATTGTTGTGGGAAATTATTAGATTAAAATTAGTAAGGGTTATTTTCAGTTTATTGCTTACTTGATTCATTAATTGATGGTAGTGCCCAATAAACCAGTTTATGCCCTTTAGCTCAACAAGTTTCCTTCTAGGTACAAGATTGTTAATAAAATCTCAAATGTTTTATAGAGAATAAGACATTGTTTCAGTTTCAGGCATAAAGGGAGCTTCTGTTTGTTTGTTGGCTGTGAAATTGTTGAAATAAAAAAGATTTTGTTGATGAATATGTTTTTAATTGTTCTGTGAATATGGTTTAAATTTGTTGATGAACATGGTTTCAATAGTTCTCCAAAGATCACAGAATATTATTATTATTATTATTATTATTATTAATAATAATAATAATAATAATAATAATAATAATATATTTATTGTTACCAAGGCCTTTCACATTCTTTGTGAAAGTGCGCGATCCTATTCAGCTTGGAAGTTTTCTCCTTATAACAAATTTATGCTCTTCAAATCTAATTGGTAGTCCATGGAGTTGTAGCACACTGGTTGCACACAGATTATCTTGATACCGTAGTAGTAAACAACAAGTGTGTATGAGTCGTGTGTATCAGTTTGAAAACCCTTCCAGAGTAATTAAAGACACGCAAAACAGCAAACAAATGAACCCAGCGTCAACAATAACCCAGATTTATGGTGAACTCACTTTTTCCATTTCTAAAGCCCTCAAGTGACCACCTACAGGTGCAGCAGTATATGAGATGCCACTGGTTTGTGAAATAGCAATGGGCAAGACCTATCAAAGTCATCCTTATAATGTTAAAATATGAACAATAGCTTTTGAGCTCCTCACTTTGTCCCCTATAAAGGCTGCATTTTTTACACTATAGTTGGACGTCAGATATCCTGATGGCTTAAACTGAGGCAACAATTCAAAGCCAGGAAAACTGTCCCTAAATCTGTTTATTTCACCTACAAGCAACAATTTAAAGGTGTTTGAACGTTAGCTTAGCTAGTTACTAAGGACACTTTGCAAGCCTGCATGGATTTAGTAATTAAATTAATTAATAGAGCAGTGCGTTGACGTTATTAGTTCATAAGCTTTAGGTTACTTGTTTAGTCTAACTTATATCTCCTGTATAACAATAATTTAGCGAATCTAGCCATTCATCTCAGGGCAAACATTTAAATAGTTTTGAGATGAGTGAGGGCTGTTTGCTGTTTCAGTTGTATACCTGCTTCAGAGCTACGTAAAGTATAACAAGAGCCTATTTAAAGTAATATTTTATGAGACGTGGTCGCGTAAAGAATGATTAAATTGCCATATCTTAATCGACATTGAAAAACACATAATAATGCAACAAAAATATCCAAAGAAAACGAGATGACAAGATTGTATTTTTAATGCCCTTGTCAACTTTTTCCAATACAAGTGTTTCAATTCCAGGGTTTTCCTTTTTTCACTTAAGGTTTTATTTTCAATGCCAAATTTTACAGTCGCTGTTCTGGCCTCATACGTTACTTCTCTCATCCTAACATTTGATGGCAGTAGAGGTCTTCGAGCAGACTTTCAAAAGGTGTGGCCTATATGTCTCCACTCTCCAGTCAAATGAAAGACCCTTCACACGCAAGAACCCTCGGAGGGTGGTGGATCAATCAGCGATAACGTTCAATATACTATATCATTTACTAACTCTTCTCTAGAAAAATGCCTTCGATTCAAAGTTTAACGATGACTTACAATGCGCTGAATGAAGACTCCACGTTTTCGGAGGGAGACACTATAACTGGAAAAGTAACACTGGCCTTAATAAAGGAAACCGCAGTTGAAAGCTTCTTCGTGAAAGCGAAAGGAGACGCTGAAGTGCGTTGGTCACAAAAGAGCGGCGATCGTACCCATACATACTCTTCAAACCGGAGATATTTCAAACTGAAGCAGTCTTTTATCCCAGAGGGCGCGAAGGGTAGGCTGTAGACTTTTTATGAGTTGCCATGACCCATTTACGGTAACGTACAGACCACGTATAGGCTACCTCCCTGATTGTCAGTTCATGCTGTTTTTTGTTTGTTTGTTTGTTTTGTTTTTGTTTTTTTGTTTTTTTCTATTTGTCTTTTAATCTATCATCATGACACGATGACTCACTGATGTTAAAATGTTCATAACTAATTAAAAAATAGCAATACCACAATATAGAAACAAATTAAATCCTGCATTCTAATCTTAATGTTAAAGAGGCCATATTATACCCCTTTTCCACAAGTTAAGTCAGTTTCTTGGGGTCTTTATAAAATGTATCTGACATGCTTTGGTCAAAATACCACAAGGATCAAGCCCCACTGTAGCCTTGTCGTCCTATCTGAACAGCCCTGTTCAGAATGCTGGCTTGAGTGTAAATAATCTTAGATTTTGCTGTGATTTAATTGCAGTAAACGGATCGGGATACCGAAATAATACGTCTTGATGTCGATTTGTAGAAAGCCTGAATTCATCCTTTGTCAGGTCTGTCCACAAGACGACAAGCAAACTGATAAAATGCTTGTTTTTGAATGGAGATTTGATCATTCAGAGCTATGCTAACATTGTAGCTGCTCCATCCACACTCACAATAATGTAACCAGCATAAATATGGCAGCAACATTATTGTTTATACATATAGATATCTATATATTGTGTAACATTAAAAATATATAAATTCAACAGCATTTAAGATGTTTATTACTGATGACAGAAGCAGAAGTGGTGTGTGTGACTCCGGTGTTAGCTCTGGCTAGGTTGAGAAGCAAGATTGAAGATAAATCTACTTAATCCCGAAATTAAAAAAAAAAAAGTCCTCCTGCCAGTAAACTTCTCCAGATTAGAGCAGAGCTTGCCAGGCTCAGCAGTCTTCCGTTGACAACAGCGGCTCTGTCCCCGGGTCCAGCCCCGCAATACGGATGAATTTTTCACCCTTAGCTTAGCTTAGTTTAGCCTAGCTTTGCCCCATGTGATATCAGAAGGGGCATTAAATCTGAATTGCTTGTTGAATCATATGAGTAAAGAACAAGTCAGCCCACACCAAACTGATGAGGTGGTAAGTAAAATGAACTAACTCGTTGTACAGAGTGGTTTTTCACTACTGTGTGCGTCAATAATGTTGCAGGTAGTCGAGTTGGGGAAAATTTTAACTTCTTGAGGGTGTAGTTTATTCCATAATAACTAATAACTATACTATAACCAGAAATTGTGTGTGAGAAAATGTACATGACTGAAATTAAGTTTAGTGGAGGAGAAAATGGTCAATCTTATACAAAGTTCAAGTATCTTAAAATTGTACTCAAGTAGACCTACATGAGTAAAAGTACTTGGTTGTTTTCCACCACTTGCCATTAGTAGTAGGCTCGTACTAATAGTGGTATTAGACTGTCAGTAGTAACACCAAAATCCTTTGACTTGCAGATACTGTAATTCCTAGAGGGACCCATGTCTATAAATTCAGCATTAAAATACCATCAGTGTAAGTAAGAAGACTGTTTACCAGTTGCACTTTAACAATGTAATTAATTTTAACAAGGAGGACCAGAACCTACTCCTGCACATTGTGTAAACATGTTAATTTAATTTAGATTACTGTTGTTAATATATTTCATATTACAAATGAAGATTGTATAACATTAATGTGCTCGCTCCCCATTACAGAAGCATGCCTACATCCTTCAAGGGGAATCACGGGAAGATTGTTTACAAGCTTGAAGCGAAGTTGTCCAGGAGTTGGAAGTTGGACCGTACAGTAGAACACAAGATCAATTTTGTGTCAAAGTCCTTTCCAAACCTTCAATCTCTGATGGTACGTAAGATGTTTATTCATAGTACACAAATCTGATATTTCACTTGACAGCAATCGTACCCCCCTTTTTCCAGAGTATAGTATGAGAAGAGGACAGTTTGTAGTGTGATTTTACAGAAAACAAAATAAGTTGGCCATGCATGCACTGAAGCGATTTTGCTCTGCCACCACCACAGTACAAAAGAGATAATAAGCCTTTATCATCACATAGATATTTTGAAATGTCATATTAGGAAAAACAAGTGAGCAAAGCAAAGTTTATTTATATAGCACCTTTCACAAACACCAGTTACAAAGTGCTTCACAGTCAAAGAAATAAAATAAAGTGAAATAAAAATAAAATAGATTCAGAGTAAATAAAAAGTGTGCAATTGTAAAATATGCACTACTAATTTCTTCATTCTATTTAGATTTCTCAGTTCCAGAATCCAAGTATTGTGTATAATCTACTGGTTTGGCTCACTACAATGTATAAATAGAACAGATAATTTACAGTATTTGCTCTGATTGTGCTTTTCCTGTTATATGACAAGAGAAGATATCTGCTGTGGTAAAGGCCTTCTGGAGTTTGGGTTTGTGCTGCTCAAATGTTTTAAAATATTACATTTTAAAATCTCAACAGCAATATTCCTTTCAAGAAGCAATGTCCCAGTTAATCTGAATAATTAAGAGGAATATGATATATCAGACTTTGGATACACACACAATAGTAGGACATAGGATAGGTCTGCAGATGAAATTTTTTGACAAGGAAAATGTAGAAAATGACCAGCCTTATCCTTTAGCACAGAGGTCTGAGCCTTTTTGACCCCCCAGAATAATCAGGTAAAAAATTCCATTTTGGCTTCAGTGTTTTTACATTCATTTAAATGACTGCACCTTCACAGTCAACATGTGTGCATTAGGCCTAAAAGAACAATAATGGAAAGAAATATAGTCTAATATTACTGAGGTAAATTGGCCTATTAATGTAAAAAAAAAACTAGTTGTGGTCTTAGTTTAAGAACTGTTATCATGTCAGTTTACATCTGTTCTGTTTACATCAGTTAATTCATTACATTTTCCTGTAATAATGGAGATTCTGTCTGTTCTTTCAGTTTTTGACACACTTCCATTTAAAGACTTGTTGTCTATCAATCAGTTCATGTCACATTTAGTGGGATGGCTGGGCCTGCTTATTTGAACAAAGCAACTCTATTCTTGGTTTTATGTTGGAGACTGCCACGCGAAGATCTTCAACTCTGATGAGCTGTGATCTGTATTTGTTCTTGATTAAAGTCAGTGTAGAACATGTCTTTTCACAAAAATATGTAGATCCAAAAGGAATGAGTATATCCATTGTAGCTTTTGACAGTCCTTTGTGCACAATACAAGAGCAATCTGTCAGAAGGAGCAAGTACGTTTGTGCTTGGGCCTCGGAGGGATGTATTTAGACAGTTCAGTTTTTCAAAAATGCCTGCTAGATATGCAAGACTACTTTGGTTCAGTCAGATGGTCAGCGAGGGAAGAACCACAGTCAGATAGGAAGATGTGGACCTCTTCACGCAGTTCAAACACTCAATCAAGGTTAATACTTTACCACAAGAAAGCCATCTGAGATCTGTGTGAAACAGTAGTGACCCCTGGTCGGATCCCTTTTCATGGCAGAGTGTGGCAAACAGTCTGGTTTGCACTGGCCAGGATTTTATGAAGCTCACCATTTTAACTGTGATTTGGAGAACATTGCAGAGTCAATTTGCATTAAGAATCTTCCACTTTTCTTTACTCTGTCCATGAGCTGGTTTTTAATGACATGAATTTACCGCCTCATTGTGTCATTTGACAGCAGAATTGTTTTTGAGTGTGCTAGGTATTTTTTCACCATGCATAGCCCTCATCATTGCAATGGCTGCGGAGCAGATGAGGCTCTCTGCAATAGTTGGGGGCTTTTTCGAGCAGGCCCTGGCAGCTTCATATTTAATGGCATATCAGTTCTCCCTTTTTGCATTGAAAAAACTCCAAGGGTTTGTTGATGTGAGAGATGTGTTTAGTTTCCAAATGTAAGTTTAACTGGTTTTAAGCTTTCAAATGCAAGCACTTCTGAACAATGATCCATGTTGTTTTTGGCTATACATGTAAAGAAAAGTCATGCTGATATTTCCAAAGCTTGTTGGTAGCTTGGGGCTGTGTTGGAACCACTGGCGCCTTGCATTTCTCAGTTGATGGTGCTGCTGTCTTTTCAGGTGACCCACCTTGAGACACCTCCTTTTGGCTTGAGTCTTGAGCTGGAATACTGTTTCTGAGAGGCCATCTCTCCGTAGTCATTCCATATGATAGCTAGTAAACCGGCTATAAGCAGATATTGTGGTACAGTGCGTCAAAATGATTTTGTGTAGAGTGTATATGTGTGTGTTTGTGTATATGCGTGTGTGTGTACAATCAAAACTCAAGCGCAGGCACACTTTGACTCTCATACACACAGTAAAATCTATGCCAAGACAAATCACTGGTACAGGCGGTAGAATGTAAGAAACATTTTCCAGTCTAAAATATGTTATTTCATTTTTTCCACACAACCATCTGGCGACCTTCAGAAATGATTTGGGAACCCCCAGATTGAGAACCACTTCTTTAACAGACCTTACCTTGGACAGTTTTCATTTCTTCTGTTGAAAGAAGTAAGAGATGAAATTCAAAAGGTAATATAGATTTACATACTCCTAATCCTGACGACCTGGGACTCTTGCCCTTTTTTTTTTCTTTTTTTTTTTTTAAGTAATTGTTTCATGTGTTTTTATATTCCAGTCTCGTCAAGTTGGTTCAAAAGAGAAAGAGATGGGGCTTTTCTCAAAAGGACATGTAAAAATGGAGGCCATCGTTGACAGGAGGGCTTATGCCCCAGGTAATAAAGTTCAGACATGGTAGGCTCAAGTCATGGTGGGAGATCTTCTGCAGAGAGCAAATACTGGAAACTATTTTTTGTCATATGATAGTTGACACAGCCAACATTTTACTAAAACATGTAGTAATAATAGTGGCCTTAAAGTTCATGAATTGTCTTATCCAGCTGATCACTTATGCCAACAAGAAAGAAATTGAATGCTCTGTATAGTCCTCTCTCACAGAGAAGCACTGATGTAACTAATAACATTATTAATGGCTGCATTCCATTTAGATGTGTTCATTTCAGTGTTCTGGTTTTGCGCTTACCGGCTTATTTTTGTGACTTCTTTGGGCACTTTATAACAACTGACCCATCATTAATGTTATACCAGTGCTCTTCCTGCTATGATAAGTTCCAATGTCTGCCATGAAAATGATCTTATTTGTCAGTGATGGTTTCAGTGAAAGCATATAAAGAAGAATTGATAGAAATTTGAGTAAAGGTTTAGGCGATTGGGATGTTACCTGACATATGTTATGATTACATACATATTGTGTTATTTCTAGTTATATGTCATATAGTACTTTCAGATAACATGCATGGAGTAATAAATGAGTAGGAGCACACTGAATTGTATTATGTGGACCTTTAATTAGAATAAGTTATTAATTAAAAATATTTTGTTTTTCTTACAGGAGAAACAGTGCTGATTGTTGCAAAAATCAACAATGCCTCAAGCAAGGACATGATACCCAAATTCAGTTTGACCCAGAATGTGGTGTACCGTGCCAACAGCAACACCAAACATGAAAGCAGCGTTATCCAGAAACTGTGTGACAACTGTATTAACCCCAAAACACAGAAGGAGGTCAGATGTGCCATGAAGATTCCCCATAATCTGATACAGACAATCCAAAACTGTGAAATTATCTCAGTGGAATATCATTTAAAGGTATGAAAAGACGTAACATTGTGACTTTTTGGTAAAGCACAGTAATCTGTAATCCAGTGACAAAGCTGTTTGTTAAATTTGATTTGTAAAACTGACCCATAAATATTGAATTGTGACTGTGACTGTCAGATGGTATCTTCATCCCATTTTAACATCATGTGTTGATGAGGCACTCATTTTTTCCTCAGGCCTATCTGGACATCAGCTTTGCTTTCAATCCGGAACTTGTATTCCCACTGGTCATTATTCCTCGTGACCTAGCTCCTGGCTTTCAGCCTGGTGTTTCTTTGGGTCCCTATCCAGCAGAGGCTTCTGGGGGTCCAAGCAACAGTGACTTCCCTCCCTCTGCCATGAGTTATCCTGCATCCCCACGTTCAGGTGGTTATAGATACCCAGGAGCCCAACAGTACTCAGCACCAGCACCAGTGTACTCAGACAACCAACCAGCATATTCTGGTCCGCCCATGTACCCTGCTCAGGCAGCATACATGCGTGGAGGTTACAGTAATCCAATGCCACAGCGGCCTTCTCTGTATGGATCCCCATTTTCATCTTCATCATCTTCTTCTGTGCTTCACCCACCGCCTACTGTCCCAACATTTCATCCACCCCCATCTGCTCCAACATTTCACCCATCCCCTTCTGCTCCACCAACATTCAACATGTCTCCAACTGCTCCGTCATACAGCCTGCTGCCTTCTGCACCAATGATGAACACAGACTTCTTGTCCCCAATGGATGAAGCTCCACCATCTTATTCGCTTCTTTTCCCGTCCTCTGCTACTGAAAATTCTGATGCAAAATAATAGAACGTATGCTTAATGACTGATTCAGTGTATTAATCCTGATGCAAAATACCAATAGGTAGTAACAAAGTGTGAAAGCCTTACATTATACCTATATAGAGTCTTTTAAAATTTGAAGGTTTTAAATGTACTTATAAAGTGAAATGCAATTGCTGCAATGTTAATTGTTTGCATGTAAACATTTATCTAGGCCTAAAAAAGGGCTTTTGTGTGATATATGAGTTGTTTTCTGGTCTGGTCTGCTAATATAATCAATGAGACCTCAGTGACTACATCAGTGTTTTTAGGAGCCTTGTTCAACTCAAGTGTCTGACCACTGTTGGATCATTTCTTCCAGTATTAGTGTTTATACCTACCTCACTCTTCTGCTGGAGGCTAGTCCAAAGAAACTTGTCAACATGTGGCCTTCTATTTCAAGAAAAAAATATTTTTAACTACAGTATTGATTATTACAGTTTTGATTTTTATGTTTTTAACTATAGCAGTCAACTAAGGCAATATATTTTGCTGTATGGTGAAATAAAACACACAACTTCTGTCTCTTTCACCACACAATAAAACCTGATTCACAAATTGCTAGTGTTTTTTGTCTGATTTATAGATTTGAATAAGGAACTGTCAGCTAAAGTTTCTCTGCAGCTCTTTGAGTGCGAGTCTTGACTCTGATTCCTAGACTACTGTTAGTATAACCATTTATTTTATTGTATGGTTTAAGTACAAGGTCACATTAAATAGAAGCATCTTGTACATCCATTCCTTTCTCTCTTTCTCTCCTACTTATAAATGAATAATTACACCGGTGAAATAGAACAATAACAGATACGTTATAAACAATTTTGTAAGGTCACTTTAAATTCAAATCTGTGTCAAGTGCGCAATGCTTTTGCAATACGTGGGTTGCTCAACAGTATTTTGTCATATATCTTTTAACTGCTCGACATAAAGTGAGGCAATAGTGGAAGTTTTCTTTAGACTCCACCCTTCAGGTGGAGATAATATTTTTTTTTATCAGACTCCTACCACAAGTGATAGAACAATACGTTCAGCCGGCATGCCTAAAATGTCTCCAATAAAGGACTTCACTCTGACTTACGAAGCTCTCAATGAAGAAAACACCTTTTCTGTTGGGGACACGGTCACCGGCACACTAAGTTTCACTTTGAATAAAGAAACCAAAGTGAAGAGCCTTGTCGTGAAAGTCAAGGGGGATGCGTCCGTCCACTGGACTGAGGGAACTGGAGATGACAGTGAATCCTTCAGATCGCACAAGAGATACTTCAAAGTCAAAGAATATTTAATTGCAGAAGATGCAAAAGGTAGGTAGAAAGTGTGAAGGTGTGGTTCGTTGAAATGCCTGATCAGCTATTAACCTATTTATTTGTTAAAATGGATATTTTTCAGCTTACTAATGACGTAGAGGCATTATCTGCTGACAGCTTTTATTGCATGTACTTTATTGTCAACATCATTTTATTTCTTTAGCTCAGTGATGGCTCTATGACTTGTCAGAATGAATTGACATTTGTGAAATAACCTTGTTCTGTACAGTAAAGTGACAATTACCTTTTTTGCCCACTTTTTTGCAGACAATGTACTTTCCAAAGGGGATCATCGCTTTAACTTCAGCCTTAAAATCCCACAGGGGTAAGTGACGACCTCTAGCATCTGGTATTAGTAGTAATTATTTGCTTTTTACAAATAACTACATTTGTGGACTGGTTCTGTCTTCTCTCTTCTTCTTTTCTCAGGGACATGCCACCATCCTTCAAGGGGCCTCATGGAAATATTACCTACGTGCTTGAAGCAAAGCTGTCCAGGAAATGGCATTTTTCTTCTAAAGAACGAGGGGAGCTCAATTTTGTTTCCAAGTCCTTCCCACAACCTGGACAAGTGATGGTAAGTGAATAATGACACATTGTACAGCACCTTGTAACTACTTGGTTTTGAAAGGCGCTTTAGAAATAAAGTTTACTTACTTACTTACTTACTTTATGAATTTAATAGAATTTTATTTCCACTCCCCAATTTAAACAATGTGTTTGTCACAGTTTGGGTATTAGACAACAATGGCCCCGAATGTAGATACACCCAAGCTAAACAAGTTGACTACAATCACATTACTGGAACTTAAAGTCAGTAATCAGGCTGACAGTTAGCAAGGACATCCAAACATGCAATCACAACTGACAAGGCTTTGCATAAGGCGAAATAGATAATATGTAGTATATTCTGAGGCTAAATGAGGGACAGGAGTGTACAGAAGTGCAAGATCAGATGACTGGCAGAGGCCAGGAATCTCTGAGGCCATCTGGTAGAAAGGTGGCAAATAACAAGATCTGGAGATCCATATCAAATCCAGGAGAATGGAGAAGAGAGAATGTTATGAAAGTGGAGGAGGAGAGAGAGAAATGGAGTGGATGACAAAGTCAGTTGACTTAAGAGACAGTTGGTCTTCTTAAGTTCTTAAGTGTGAAAGCAGTCATATACAGTACTGAGTTTTGCTAAATCTACCCTGTAGAAAATATTAACATAATCAATCAATACAATTCAGAGGAGGACGGTGATAATCTGAGAGTTCACGCTTGTGATGTCTGATATGTTGAGAAACAAACCAGCTGCTTGCATTAACAGAGGGTGGAGTAGGTTCTGCTGCAAGAAGTGGAGTTGGCAATGAACAGTGTGGAAAGCTTGAAATGCACTAATTTTGTTTGTGTGGCTCATTAGAAAGTCAAGAGAGCACTTACAATATTGCTCAACCCCATCTCAAACCAGGACATGGAAGATTCCTTTTTAGATTTTAAAGTGTTCACATTTTATGGTGTTATTCTAGACATGGTTGGCTTAATTTAAAAGTTAACTGCAGGACGACAACTTTTTCCTCTAAACTTTGAATTTCAGCCATATGAAGAAGTGTTTAAATAAAATGTCAGTATAAAATGTTTGTTTATATGATTTGTTCAAGTGTGCCCAGGCTGGTTCGGTCAGCAAAAAAGATGTCCAGATGTCCGCCACCATTAACAGAAAAGCTTGCTCTCCAGGTAAAGTCCCTCCAGTTTACTAATCACACAACCCAGTGTCCCTGTAGGTCATAAACTACAGTGTATTGTCAACTGATATCAGATGTTTATAGCTTTTTACGTTTTTAATTACTAATTCACATGAAAGTCTGAATGATTATTACATCTCAAACAAAGCTTATACAACATTTTTTGTGATGTACTATGGTGACATTATTCCAGAAAAATCAGAGCATATTCAGATGTTATGATTAATTTTCTTTACAGGTGAAACTTTGTCTATTAGTGCCAAAATCAACAACTCGTCTTCCAAAAAAATGATAGCCAAATTCAGTTTACAGCAGGTATCAGTGTACCACGCCAATGGCTCCACGAATACCAGTTGTCAAAGTCTATGCCAAATGGTTGGGAACACAGTTGCACCACACTCAGAGGAAACTGTCTCCTGCCAATTGAAGATTCCTGAAAATATCGTCCATACTGTCCATAACTGTGAAATCATCTCAGTTAAATATGAAATTAAGGTATGTAATAATGTAGTATTGAAATATAAAACTATAGCACAGCAGCTTGTAAAATCACATTATCAAATACTGAATTAACACAGACACTATAATACAGCATGATCAAGCCAGCAGAGCCATAATGAAATGTATGTCAAATGAATCAATTATTCTGGCAGTTTGATTGAAATCATTTATGATCGATTTTACATCTCAATTTTTCTGTGTGCCAGGTGTACATGGACATCAGCTTTGCCACCGACCCAGAGGTGTTGTTTCCACTGGTCATTGTTCCTTCCAGTGTTCTTACCCATCAGCTTGGTGAAGATTTTGGTCCCAACCCAGCTGCAGCTGTGGGAGCCCCAAGCTACAGTGACTTCCCTCCCCCTGCTTACCCTCCTGGACTTTTACCTGCAGCTTCAGGTGCTTATGGATATCCGGCACCAGATCCTACTCAACATGCAA
The DNA here is from genome assembly GCA_029490765.1 of Euthynnus affinis. Classification (NCBI taxonomy): domain Eukaryota; kingdom Metazoa; phylum Chordata; class Actinopteri; order Scombriformes; family Scombridae; genus Euthynnus; species Euthynnus affinis. Next base: position 22,644,396 of record CM055842.1, on the reverse strand, counting down.
ACATAGCAAGTGGCTATCATAATCCATTTCCACAGCAGACAGCTCCATATGGTTTTCCAAGTACAGCTTTCCCACACTCTTTAGTGCAGCATCAAGCCCCTAATTCTCCACCTCAGTTTCAACATGGGGATCCTCCATCTTATATGTCTCCATTCCCACCTTCTGTCAGTAGCAGTGGACCTGATGGCAAAGCCTGAGCTTCAAAAACAACATAAAATAACCATAAAGTATTGACGATTGTAAAGGCATTTGAGTGCTTTATAATGTATTTGTCAGTAATGTAACTGAAATTTATGTTTTTAAAAATATTTAATTACATTGTGTGTGTGTGTATGTGCTATGATGGAAAATGACCTTTCTATGCCCCATATAAATCCCATTTTCATGGGAAATTATTAGATTAAAACTAGTAATAGTTATTTTCACTTTATTGCTTACTTGATTCATTAATTGATGGCAGTGCCAAACAAATCATTTTATGCCTGATAGCGCAAACAAGTTTCCTTCTAGGTGCAAGATTGTAAACAAAACCTCAAATGTTTTACAGTGAACAAGATATTATATGAGTTTCTGGCAAAAAGGAAAATTCTGTCTTTTTGTTGGATGTGAAATTCATTGTTTCAATAAAAAAAGATTTTGTTGGTAAATATGGTTTTAATAGTTCTACTAAGACCAGTGAATATATTTATTGTTACCAAAGCCTTTCACATTCTTTGTGGTGCATCATGATACAGAAAAACATCATGTGACCATGAAGGCCCCAAAAGCTGTCCCATTTCTCACCTTAACGAGTGGACGATCCTATTGAGCTTGGAACACTGTTTTCTCTTTATAACAGATTTATGCCCTTCAAATCTAATTGGTAGTCCATGGAGTTGTAGCACACTGGTTGCACACAGATTATCTTGATACCGTAGTAGTAAACAACAAGTGTGTATGAGTCGTGTGTATCAGTTCGAAAACCCTTCCAGAGTAATTAAAGACACGCAAAACAGCAAACAAATGAACCCAGCGTCAACAATAACCCAGATTTATGGTGAACTCACTTTTTCCATTTCTAAAGCCCTCAAGTGACCACCTACAGGTCCAGCAGTATAAGAGATAACACTGGTTTATGAAATACCAATGGGCAAGACCTATCAAAGTCATCCTTATAATGTTAAAATATGAACAATAGCTTTTGAACTGAAGCCCTGTAAGATCCTCACTTTGTCCCCTATAAAGGACCTTTTTTTTATAGAAGGAATGCATGGTCCCTCTATTCATTCATTCACGTAATGAATGCAGAGAGGAAGGCTGCATGAAGTTTTGTTACCGCCCACTTGCACTTGTTGTCGTTGATGTGACGGAAAGACCCCAAACTATCTGTGCCTGTCATCGCCATCGCCATGAAAAGAAAGCTGCTATGCGTTTATCTGCTTCTCCTCGTCATTTTTAAAGGTAAAACAAAATAATGTTGATAAGTTACGCTTTGCTAAGTCAGACTGACAAATTAAACCGTTACTTCTTCCTTTCTTTTCTTTTTCTTATTGTAACGTTAGTTGGACGTTAGATATCCTGATAGCTCAAAGTGAGACAACAATTCAAAGCCAGGCAAAACTGCCCCTAACTGTTTATTTCACCTACAAGCGGCAACTTCAAGTTGTTTTAACGTTAGCTTAGCTAGCTAGTTGTCCGAATAGTCGCACACGTCGTAGCTTAAGTAACGTTAGGTGAGAGACATTAGCAAGCCTGCATGGATTTAGTAATTATATTAATTGATAGAGCAGTGCGTTGACATTATTAGTTCATAAGCTTTAGGTTACTTGTTTAGTCTAACTTACATCTACTGTATAATAATAATTTAGCAAATCTAGCTATTATCTCAGAGCAAATGTTTAAATAGTTTTGAGATGAGCGAGGGCTGTTTGCTGTTTCAGCTTCAGAGCTACGTATATTGATATACGTAGCTATAGCTGTATATGTGTGAAGAGACTATTTAAAGTAATATTTTATGAGACATGGTCGCCATATAGCAAAGAGTGATTAGGACAAAAGTACAAAACTCATCCAGCGTCTCAATGTTAGACAACTAGTAAACTATGTACCTACTATCTTACCTCAGGTCACTTTCAACCAAAGTAAGTTGTAGTAGTACTTAAACTGGAAACAGATTTTTGTATCAGAACTTCGTTTTTTCTTCTTTCCTCTCCCATGAAATATCTCAGGACCTTTCTGATTTATGTGATGACCTTTTTGAGGGGCCTGACTCCTAAGTTGGGAACCACTGAACTAAACTAGTTTACTGTATATATAAAGTAGTTGAAACTAGCTCCACCTCCAGCAGCTACAACAGTAGCATGCTGCTCACACACTGATGCTTCAGTATTAATAATCTAATGGTGTCATATATAATAATATATCAGTCAGAGGGACCAAACCACTACATTCACTGCAATACTTAAAGTGTATTTTGCTGCTTATACTCTTGTACTTTTACTTAAGTAGGATTTCTTCATACAGGACATTTGCTTGTTGTTTACAATGTGTTTTTACATTGCTGTATTGGTACTTAAGTAAAGGATCTGAATACTTCTTTCACCACTGCTTTCAACACATATTTCTTATGTGAGAAAGTCCCTTGATTTGCCAATTATAATAACTACCTTTGTTACTATTACAGATTTTAGTCCCCTGACATGCATGAATTTGTTATAAAGTTAGACAAATGCATAGGATAATACTCTTCTTCATGTCCCCTCCACAGAGGTATCTGGCTTAAAGATTCGAAACAAGCTGCTGGGTAAATGTCTGCAGGTGCAGGAAGGAACCTCTGGAAATAGAGTGTCACTGGGGGAATGCAACCCATATTCAACCTCACAAGAATGGCGTTGGCTCCCTGGGAGCCAGGCACTGAGCAGTCAGCACACTGGGGAGTGTCTGACTGCCCTCGGAGAACAGTATGAAGGTGTCCACCTGCAGCCCTGTATCTTTGAAAGTGAAGACACTGGTGCTGGATTAGCAGCAGTGGAAATGGGCAGAGAGACAGGCAGCCAGGAATGGTCCTGTTCCAAGAGAGGCCACCTGACTTTGATAGGGAAGGGGCTGCACCTTAGTGCTACACAAGAATCCACCTTGGTCTTCCTTTCAAGGGAACTTAAGCAGGTAAGAGTATATAAAAGAATATTTAGGAAGAACAGGAAGTTCCTTCTCCATGTGGTACACCATTTGATTGTACATTAATTTGATTATTTAAAAACTATCTAAAAATTATGAACGAAATGTGGAATATTTTTCACCTAATTAAAGTAAGTAATAAAATGTCATATGCTAGCTGGATGTTCTATTGACTGTTTACAAGCAGGGCAGCAGGTGGCGGACTCTTGACAACCAAACACTGTGCAATGTGAGAGACAGCAAACATAAGCAACACCAAGACCAACCTCGCCACCATCTGGGGAAATCATTGGAACCTGTGATTTTTCCAAACACCATCTCTGATATGGACAGACAAGCTCAATCATGTAAGATCCTCATAGTAGCTCACTAGCGGTAGTTTACTGACATGTTGTCTTCATACAATATATAACACTAACAGGACCAGGCCAGTGTTGTTTGCTAGTTTTTAACCCTTAATTACAAATCACATTGGCAATGATGTATTAATGACATTTTTGTCAAGATATATTGTTGGAAAGTCAAAACCAGAACACAAACCACTAAAATACAAACTAGCAAATGTGAAGATCATGAAAAGGAAAATTAACATAGTCTTTTTTTCTGGCATTGAAAAGGTTGCTGTTCATCAGCTGATCCTCAAAGCTTAAATGTTTTGCTTTCTTTGAATGCGCCAACATGTGGCCTTTACAGAATATCCAGCTTCCCAGTCATTGTAATCTACTCTTGTATCATGGTGAAACTAACTGAATACAGCATACAGGAAGGTGGGCAGTTATTTAAGAATAAATCATTTATCATAATCATGTTGGGTGTGCAGTAACATCAAATGTGCACAATTTATAATTAATTGGCTAAAACATGTAAAAGTAGCCATATATTTTTTATATTTTTTAAATATGTTCTAAAATCCATATTGTGTATCTGATACCAGTTGCATGATGTACTGTATTCTGCAGTGGTCTGCAGATTAGATTACAACATGCCTGCTCTTAGCTTGAAGCTGGATCTAATTTAGTTAAGTGCGCTTTCGACCAATCAATATTTTCCTCCTGCTGGAAGCCAACCAACCACTCCAAGATACAGCATCCCAGGGATTTGTGAAGTCATGGAAATGCTGATTCATGTTGTGTGTTTACATCAAGCTGGTCCTTTATGAATAGATTTCCCTCTCAGTACCCTAGATTTGACAGACACAACTATCTCTTTCTCCATCAAAAATATTTGTTGGTTAAGAAAACAGAACTTGTGAAACCTGTTTTGGTGCTTTTAGTTGATTTGTTGTTTATCTTTTTTCCTCCACTTACAGTTGAAGGTTTAATGGGTGTGGAGGTGACAGGATCATATCCTGTAATAGATGTGTCTGTGTCATCCCTGAGCACTAAATCCCCCGTGGATCCTACCATGATTTTCTTCAGCATGGACTATGGTAAATTTTGTAAACTTTAATCAATAAAAGATTTACTGCATCCTTCATACGTCCAATTTTAAGAGTGGAAATCCACAGTAGGCTGACATAGAGTCCACCACTAGGTGGAGATGGATGAAAGGGAAAGTGAAGAGAAAGTTTGTGGTGGTTGTGTTGCAGTGTTTGTAAAGGAGTTTCAATCCGCTTTTATTTGCAGGTTAAGAGCCTTGATATTATCGAGGGAGATTAGTCTCCAAAAACAAGATTTAGAAATGCGTATGCAAATATTTTTTTATGGATTTATATACACAGGAAGCTTTTCAGAAGCAAATGTTTTTAGATGAACTATTAAAGAATTTAAAAGTTTAAAAATCAAAGATGTAGAATAGTGACATTCATTCAAGTTGGGCTGTATTTATTTGTAAAATAGTTTTACATTTCTTTTTGCTTGTATTTGTGGGTTGGAAAATGCATTTGTGAACACATATGTAAATTTTGTTTTTATTTGTAGGTCATGAAACACACATTTGTCACCAATATTACTACTTCGACTTACTTTCTTTAATGTAGAAAAATATTAAATGTAGATTTGTGGGTTGTGTGAAAGTTATGAGCTGTTGTTTGGTCTTCATTTATATAGGGATGGGCTGGAAAATAACCATGCTGGTATTAAGCTCTTTGGCTCTGGTCCTGGGAACTGTAATTCTTATTCTCAATGTTTACTCCAACAGGTGAGTGCCTAAATACACACACACACAATTATACAACCACACACACTAAAGTCGACAAGTTTATTTATAATCCCCTTCATCACGAGGTATGTCTCAGAAAACTTTGTATGTAGGCCTGACTTAGATCAAACTATAGTATCTGTTATTGAAATAATGAAATAATAAGTTAATGGATACCTACATCCCTTTTAGGACCCCATCAATACCAATACATGTAAATTAACACCAAAAAAAGTTGAGTTCAAAAACAGAACATAGTTGAATAAAGGGATACAAAAAAAAATAAAATTATATATATATATAAAAATAAATTAATTTGGGGAGAAAATGTAAAAAAAAACTTGGTCAAGATGTCAAAGTGTTCTGGTTGTATAAAAGTTGTTCCTCCAGCCACTTTCTGTCTTACTGTGCCAGAAGGAAGAAGGTGGTGTGTGTTTTGAAGTCATACACCCCGAGGCCAGAGATGAGTGTTCCAGGGTCCCCAGTGCCCAGCGAAAGAGCCCCGCTGACAGAGCATGCCATGAGCCTCCCGCACTCCTCCCCTACTTTACAACGAGGAGAAATCCTGATTCAGTGGAAGGATGGCACTGTTACTCCACTGTATGAGGCCTGAGCGTTGTGCTGTTTATGTAGGTTTGGGCGTGGGTGTGTTTGTTCAAGCATGCAGCGTTTCTGGTGCATGGGTATGCATGTTATCATCTGAATTCGTCTGAATGGATGTCAATTGTGAAAAATGACAAGAAAAACAAAAATAAGGCAAAATAAGGTCTGTTTTTTGTTGTTTCAGACTGTTGGCATCAAAATGACACTAAATCATTTCAGAAAATGTCTGGACAGATCATGGATTAGTATCAGGCGGTTTGTGTGAAGCTTAGCTGCCAGAGGGAGATAAAAGCTGTTGTGAAGCTGCCAGAATTGAAAAAGTTGAGTATTAGCTGGACTAAAGGTTTTCAAAGATATCGAGTGCTGTCTTCTGGTGTTGGAGATTTGAGGGATTGCTTGTTGGATGAAAGGACTGAACAACGAAGCATTCAGCTCTTTGACACTTTAAGTACCATTGAAAACATAGCAACCTATAACTCAGACCTTTGGTTGGATAAATTCTAATCCAGGAAACAAAATATGTTTTGCTAATGCCTAAACTATATAATGATCTAACTGCGTATATATCTGGATAAATGTCGCACACTTATTCTGCTGTGTCAGCTCAGGTGTCATTTGACATAATGTCATTTTAATGAATTTAAAAACTGTCATTTAGTATTGTCTATAACAACAAATGAGAACAAGCACACCGTTAAAGTTAGGATTAATAGGTTATTATAAGTACAGTTGTGTTTGCATATGTAAGTTAAAGAATGTTTAGTCAGACAGTTTCTCATCACATAATTCAGTACATTTTAGCTTGAATTTCATATCATAACTAAATATAAAGTAGTTAGATGTGTCAGAAGAAAACCTTAACCTGCTGCCTTGTTAATATAGGAAATGTTTATAGTCGTTGATACTGTATAATTCAGTACTGTTCATTTTGTAATGCACTTTGTTTTGATACTGACAATATAAAAACTTTAATACATTTAAATTGTGAATCTATTATTTACACCTCTTTCTTGACCTTTTGACCTGAACAATTGACAAAACAATCACCACTCAATGTCTGTTTTAAAGCTTTAGACTGTATCACTCAGGGCTGATTTCACAAAGATGGACTTTTAACATTTTAACAAATGTGAATAACTTCCATGATCATAACATCTCAACGCAGCACAGACCTGTAGTAGAGCTGAGCTGCTGTGGCTTCTTAGACCATGTCAACATGTCAAATGAAAACAGTTGACATTAAAAACTCTTTCTCTTGTTATTGCTCACACTACAACATGTTAACAAACCACAAATTATTATTTTGCTTTTTCTTGTCATCTGATTCTTGATTCTATTCTTAGCACTCTTAGGATTTCATCTCCATGTTTACTAAAAGTTGACAACAAAGACTGCACAATACATGCTTGAAAGCCCTGGAACCATCGAGTAAGTGAGTGGAGATTGTTTTGTCAACTTACCTTTGACTTGTTGCATTTGTATGTTCAGTTTGGATCAGTGATTTGTGTTAAATTTGTTAAATTTATTAACTTAAAAAGTTTTTTTAAAAAATCTTTTTCAAACTGTTACCTAGCTAATAAAATTGGACATATACTACTGAATTTATTGTTTTTGTGGTAACATAGATGAGTGAAATGATGTATGTATTGTTTAAAATGTATGTGCTTTACATCCGCAACCCCTTTCCCATAGTTTAATATCCTAGTGAGGGGGACTGAAAAAGCAGCATTTATGGTAATTACATCAGACAGTCAGCAGGGATACAGTAATCACAAGTATGTTGAGTTGATGATGATAGTAGGAGGTGGTGGGTCTCCAGACAAAACATGGCATTTCCCTGTGGCATGGAAAGTTCCCAGCAGGAAGAGTGTGTTTACAACAGAAAAAACAAAGTCTGATTTACTGTTGGGAGATGCTGAGAAAAGTGTTGTTGTGCAGGTTAATTTGATCTCACCTTCATTGTGTGTTTCAGATTTGTGTTGGTATGAAACACTGCCAGAAGGAAAGAATAGTGTTTTACATGTAAAATTTCTGCTTTCTCAAAAGTGCATTTGCAAACAGGTCTTCTGCCATTGTTATGTATGCTTTTAATGGACATTTATGTCTTTCTGTGGAGAAAGTAACACCAAATGGAGAGCTAACAGTCTGTCCCCCCCCTGACCAGCATAGAGCACACTGAAAACGACAGTCCCTCAACCTTCATATATATATATATATATATATATATATATATATATATATATATATATATATATATATATATATATATATATATATATATATATATATATATATATATATGTACATATATATATATATATATATGTACATATATATATATATATATATATATATATATATATATATATATATGTACATATATATATATATATATATATATATATATATATATATATATATATATATGTACATATATATATATATATGTGTGTGTGTGTGTGTGCAAAGGAATCATTGAGGTTCAACAATGATTTTTCAATATTTGGCCTTGAACCTGTGTGTAAACTACATCATTGGGACACTACTTTTATCATGCATGAATTACTTTTTACTCTTACTTTGTGTTTGAGGTGCCACACAAATGTACAGTCTATATTTGAAAAGTCAATATTTATGTTTTGGCTGTATGCTCTGTAACACTTTGGATTTGAAATGAAACAATAGCTGAAAGAGGTAAGTACACTACTGACTCTCAGCTTCACTGTAATTTGAGGTTGTTTACACATTTGGTGAACAGTGCAGGAATTGTAACCCTATCATTGTCCTTCTCTGCTGCATTGGACTCTAAAGTGCTCATCCAGTAAGGATCATGTGAAACTAAAAATCAGCCCTTTAATTTGATTTTCACTTTATCTTCAGTGTGCTGGAGTGCTGACCCAAAACAAAGGAGAACTTGTCACTGTCCAAACAGTGGTGTACGTGCACAGACGTGTCTTTTTGCTGGCGAGGCAGACAAGAGGTGGGAGTGACACCTGTATGAATAAGAGGCGTGTGTCACTGACTCAGCACTCAATATCTGACAGATCATATATCTGGTTTCAGTCTCCATAAAGTGGGTTCTTCAGAAATGTTTGTTATATTGTTTGATGTTTCTGCTTGTTCCTGCTTGTATGTTTTTCTCAGACAGTAGTGATTAATTCAATGCTTGGTCCAAAGGAATAGAATTGAATAGAACTTTATTGTTCACCAGTTTGTCTTAAGCTCACAAAAACAATAGATATGATAGGCACAAAATATATAAAATATATATAAAAACATGGCACCATCAAAAAACTATAATATACTTAAAACAACATTTAAAAAAGCGTAACATGAAACAAATAATGAAGAGAGTGTCTACTTTTACACTGCTGATTGCACACTTACATTGTCTGATTTCTTGGTAGAACTCACCAGTTTGAGTTTTCTACATGTAAAATACCAGTCAATGTGAAACAATGAAAATAGTTTGCCATTGTGAAGTGGTACGGACAACCTTCCAGTATAGAGAGTAAGATGAAAGGGAAAAGAAGATGAGGGAGGAACAGAAGCAACAATAAACAGATGTGTTCTTAGGACTGCAGATTTATGAGCATCCTCTATTTCCTTCTTAGCAAATACGCTGTGGCCACTCTTTAGTTTAAGTCCAAATTCCAGAAAGAAACATACTAAAATCTTATGATCATTCTTAAAGGTGCAGCATGTAGGGTTTGGTGGCGTCTAGTGGTGAGGTTGCAGATTGCAACATACTGAATACCCCTCCCCGTCCTCTCCACTTCCAAGTGTGTAAGAGAACCTGTGGTGGCTGTGAAAAACAGGTGCCTTCTGTAGAGCCAGTGTTTGGTTGGTCCATTCTGGTCTACTGTAGAAACATGGTGGCTCTGTGGATATAAAGGACCTGCTCCCTCTGAAGATATAAAGGGCTCATTGTAAGGTAACGAAAACACCACAATTCTTATTTTCAAGTGATTATATCAGTTGGAAACTATTTTGTGTGTGGTCGGTAAGGCACACTTAAGATTATCCAATACACACTGACACAAAATTAAGCATACTTAACACAGTAGCTATGTTTGTTGCACTTCTTTTCCTTGCTGAAAATTGGATGTAACTGAATTTCTTTATATTTGGAATACAATGAATAAAATATTTTTAGAGACCCAAATGCAACTAAAAGCAGGTGGAGAATGTGTACCTCCCTGACATGCATATGCCTGTACTGTACAATCTAACTTTGGCTGCTATTGCACAATGCAATGCAACTGGTTACCAAATTTGGTAAATGTGATGAAATTTGTTGGAAAGGAAAAAAGTGAAAAAATTGTTTACAAAAAACAATTAAAATCCTTATCATTTACATTAAACACACATTATTGAAGGCATCTTCAAATGACCAGTCTGAACAGGATAAATGATTACTGCAAGAAAAACCTATTTCAGTGTTCACACAGGCACGTGACTATTGTTTTAAGACAGGCTTGAAAAATTGTGAATCTATCCTTTCACGTGTTTGGCAAGAGAACATTTAACATTGAAGTTTTTTGCTTATATCTATAGTGTTATTGTTGGTGATAGTGTGGAGGCTTCATCAACCCCAGAGGTTGCTGGGCTGATGAATTCTTGTAAATTTGGCTGTAAGTGCTGCTCTGTTGAATTTTCCAAGAATTATCACAGGAGTCATCAAGTTCCTCAACAGTGGTATACTGAACTTGTTGATATAGCTGTCTCCTATTTGGATTCACCGTGGCCTCAGAACCTCATGCTGCTGTTATCACACATGGCATGCACATGGTACCAACTCTTCCCTCAGGTGTTTCTCACTACAGTATGTGTAACAAAACAGGCCATTAGTGTCGCAGTCTGAGCAGACACTCCATATAAGTATGTGAGATACATTTTATTGTCTTGTAAAACAGGGTGAAAGTTGTTTGAACTTACCAGGCAATTCACCTCTTATGTAATATATTCTTCTTTCTTTCTTTCTTTCTTTCTTTCTTTCTTTCTTTCTTTCTTTCTTTCTTTCTTTCTTTCTTTCTTTCTTTCTTTCTCATTTATTAATTTGCATGTATCAGTCAGAACAGGCAATATAAGGTTGAAGAATGTTGGTTTTTCCCACACATTCATCAGTCTGTTTTTCCTGTGAATATGTGTTATACAAGACTGAAATCTAGCCAGATGCAAAATACTTTGATAAGACTCTGGCATGAGCTACCTGGCCTAGGGGCTATGATGGAGATTTTACAGGTATACTCAGTACCAGGTCCTGTGAAAAGGAATATACTTGGTATGTGAGATGCTATATTGAGGGTATTACATTGTTTTAACATGAAAGCATTCTGTGTTGGGAAGAAGGCCTCTTTTTTTTGCAACAAGCTTTTGTGGGATCTAGGTACGCTTCTTTCTACAAGATGTAATGTTAGAGGCTCATGTGCCTTGCCTTTGTGATTAACATAAACTTTCACATCTTTTCAGCTTGTCTTGTAAAGCTTAAAACATGCTGAACCAAGCAGTTTTTTGTGGGGTTTTCACCCACGTAGGACATGATTATAGGTATTTATCCACCAGTAAAGATTATACCAGAGAAATAATATGCATGTGTACCTGCCAGTGATCAATACCTTTCAAAATCCCAATTTATGTAGTTAAATAAGGTTGCATAAATGTGCTTAAGACTTGCTGCTAGATTTACAGCCAAGTGAATACTACTCCAAGATAATGCATCAAGAATATAAAGGGCAAATATTTGCTGAAACAATGGAGACATACATCAAACCTGATCTAATGGTAGAATTCCATTGGAGCCTCAGGCAGCATACTGTACCAAGCGGTTCTGTCCATGATAGAAAACATATGTCTGCAGCCATAAGGTTGGTGAATGCTGCTTGAATTAGCTCTTCAAAGGACCATACTGATGGTTTTGCATGTTTTAGTCCATTTGCTATATTGGCCTACTGCTGACAGGTTTTCCATAGCATATATAAATTGTTTTATAAGAATTTCCTTCATATTTAATTACCTGTTGTGAGGAAGTGTTTTAAATACTCTTTCTGTTGATGTGTTTAAGCATCCTCCAACATGCTCCAGTTAGATAAAAATCTGAGTTTGATTCTCTGAAACCTCACCCACCCCACTTCAATGTCATGTTTTTCTTCTGCTGGCTCTCAAATGTTGAAGGAGCAGTTACTTCACTGCTGAGAGTTACATGAGAAGACTGATACCACTCTGTACTGAAGTTATTTGAGAAATTTACAATGTAGTACAAAGTCAGGTTGTGATATGTAGCCACACACAATACTTCGAAGTAGAACTCTGCACATGAGATTTGTTAACAATAAGAAAAACAATTGCCAGTCATATCCTTTTAGATGTAAGGGCTAAGACTGTTCCCAGTAGCCTATGAGCAAAGTGTACTGTATCTACTAAACCTGCTGTAACAGATTTGGCTACTCTGTGAACACAACACTTACATATTTCCCCTTTTTGATATGATATGACAACTGGTAAATAACCAGTTGCCTATTTACGTCCAGCAGATTCGGAGAATCATTAGCATTAATTTGAAATCGTGTTTCTGGCCACCTGGTGAATGCAGGTCCAGTATTCATCCTCTCTTTAGTGCTGTCTTTAGTGTGTTAACTCATTGGGGAAATAGTCTGCTCTTTTTTGCAAAATGCTTAATTATATATATATATATATAGTCAGAAATCAGTCAGAAATCAGCTGCATGCTGTCAGTGGCTGAAAACGACTGATGAAAGTGAATCAGAAAAGTGAAGTTATGGGCTGAAAAATGAACCAATGAGGTAAAAGACACCCAAATGCTTTGTTGAGCTGAGGGACTGCAGAGTTGGGTGATAATTCTCTATGGATTCATCAATATGAGAAACGCCTTTCACATACAAGTAGTCATCCATGCTGCTTTTAAATGATGGGTTTAAACTGGTGTCTTTGTCCTCAGTTTATTGAATTTTGAATCAATATCAACAGCATGACAGGAAAGCCTTTCAAAGTAAACATAAACAATATGATAATGTGATATGTTATATTTTTATATCAGTATTTTTAATTCCTCGTTATGAACTGTAAGGAGGTGCCCTGGATCTCTAATCATTTATATGAATCCTTTGTACATTTACAGATGCTTTTTTAAGGCAAAAACTTTTGACAGTATTTAGATTTAATATGATTCACTTGGAAGTCTTCTTTTGTGAAGAATATGAAAAATTGATCGTCTTAACCTGTCTGTTTTGACAACAATGCCGTGTGAGTGTTTTGTGGGAGCTCAAGCCCAGTAATCTTTTCCACACATACACACAGGTGACCTGCTAAGACCTGTTGGAAGCAATTGTACAAAATAGCTTACTCATATTGGTCTGCCAAAATCCCAACTCTGCAAGAACAGATTTGCCCTTTGTTTGATTCTCCTGAAAACCTCTGAAAATCTGTTTAAAGAAAGAAACATTGAATAAGCATGTTATCATGGGTATAAAGCAAGCATGTTTACATATTTTTTGTCCATATTTTGTTAGTAAACAGCAAGTAGGCAAGAGTTTCTATCAAAACAAAGCCTTGGCATGGAGGACCAAGGCTGATTTGATTTGATTTATGTACTGAAGGATGGTGGCCCAGTCCTTCTGGTCTGTGGATACTGAGGTATGCTTGGAAATAAAGTGTAGCCTTGAAATAGAAATGTAAAATACTGCTGTGCACTGCATAATGATGGAGAAGGTCTCCTTTTGGGAATGTAAAATCATTATTAAAGAGCACAGCTGAGTGAATGTAGGGATCGCTGTGTGTAATGTTGTTTCTTTGGACTTTGGACCCTGCTCTTACACTAAGATGCAACACATTTGCAACAGATTCTTGAAATTTTTCTCTAAAGCTGCTCTCTCAAAAACTTCAGTTCTTTCCCAACCTTGTTCTGGGACCTATTCATTTACATGTTTTGTTACACGGTGTATTTCTCAATATTTTTCTCCCTGACTTAATGTTCTGTCTTAGATGCAACTTATTAAGTACTAACTTATTTCCATTAATTATCAATTTTGGATAACAGAGATTTAAAGGACCAGTGTGTAGGATTTAGTGGCAATGAGGTTGCTATAAACTGAATGCTCCTTCCCCTCCCCCCTCTTACAAGTGTGTAGGAGAACCTATAGTGACCGTGAAACCTGTGAAAACGCGCAAGACCCTCTCTAGAGCCAGTGTTTGGTTTGTCCATTCTGGGCTATTGTAGAAACATGGCAGTGCAACATGGTGGACTCCATGAACCCACTTACTACATAGATATAAAGGGCTCATTATTAGTTAACAAAAACACAACAAGTCTTATTTTCTGGTGATTATACACTAATTAAAACCTACTTTTGTATATTATATTCTATTTCTGCCAAGTCCTTTCGGCAAGATGCCACCAAATGCTGCACACTGCACCTTTATTTCATGTTTCTTATTGTTAAATGAAAGTTGAGTTTGAAGACTAAATGGGATCAAAATAATAATTTAAATTTGGTGAATAGAGAATTAACAGAAATGCACTCCACTGCACCTCAACCAGTGTTGTCCTACTACAAACAGAGCAAAGAGCGGTACAACTCACTGCTATGTTCAGTTGAGTTGTGCTCTGGCGTTATTTGATTTCAGTCAACCCCAGAAATGAGAAGCATTTGGGACAAACCAGAAAGATCCGCAACCAGAGTGTAACACGATCCACAATCATGCAACGATAGAAACAAAACTTTATTGTATTAGTACAAAAGCCTTTTCCCTCAACCTACATACAAAACACAAAGAAGCCCACAGTCCAGTTTAGCACCCAACCACTGAGACATACACAAGATACAAAGAACAAGAGGCATAAATGAAGATAACACTTTTAAGACAGATAAATGGTACTGTACAGTCCTATGTAGATTATTTAAGCAAGGTAACGGTCATTTGTTAACACATTTCTGATATTATCAAGCGTGAAACGAGACACTAAAATACAGCAGCTGCTAATAACACTTAGTTCATACAAAGGATAAACAGTGGTAGCTGATGACGCATCACAATAATTGTCATCTTGTTTAGGAATTACTGGTTGGCCCTTTAAAGGGCAAAGAGAGTGTATATAAAAAGACAGCAGCTTTAATATAGCTGCCCTAGCAGTGGTAAAGTGAAGAATGCTGTGGAAAGAATAGCTTCACCACCATCTGTCAGCTCCAAACATCAGAGTTGATGTTGACGTAGTCTTCATAGATAGCATTATTTAACTTACTCTGCTTGCAATGTACAACATTCTTCGCAAGCAGATATTCACTGACAGATATTTGATCATTAAGTTAAAAGCTTGAAATTGTAATTTCCAAATTTCCTGACAATATCCCTGAATTCACATGTTAACATTGAAAGGTTCTGGACTGACACAATGCATAAGAATTGGTTGGAAAGTATCTGTCTAAATAAATCTACTGTATGTAAGTATGTAGAACTATATAAAAAAGCTATATAAAATAACATTCAACAATAAACTGTTCAAACTGGAGTGCTATAGACACTTAGATCCAAATTTTCATCTCTTAAAAGAATTAATGTAATTCTGTGTTTCTGAAGTTGTGTTTCTCCCCTCTACACTCCTACACAATCGTTCCTCTACAATATAATACAATCACATGATGAGATCAAGAAAGTGGCCTGGTTTGTTTCACAAACACACAACTATCTTGGGAGATATCCCAACAGCTGTGAAGATGGTTTGAGAAAAACAGTTGTGGCTGGCAGGAGAAATGTTGCTGCGGGTTGATATTTACAAAATGTACATGTTTTTTGAGTGTATCTCCAACACACTTAGTGCATTTCTTTGGTAGCCTCTTTAGAGTTTTCATTGGCAGCGACACTGGTGAGCCGGACATTCTCCTGCTCCTTGCTGTTCCGGTCACGTACTTCTCCCTCTACGTGGAAGCCAACCATCACCTGGTAGATCATCACACCGATGATGGTGCCAAGGAATGGAGCAAAAATGGGCACCAGGAACCAGCCGTTTCTGACACTGAGGAGTAAGAAAAAGAGTTAATTATACAACGTTTGTTTTTACTTTGTAGACAGTGAATGTGCACTGTGAGAGTGTTTTGAAGAAGTGTTCCATAGAGATAAACCATTAGTGGAAAAAATGCATAAAATCTGGGCACGTACGTGAAAACCCCACTGCCCCATCCAGCTATAGCGGTAAAAAGACGTGGTCCGAGGTCTCTGGCAGGATTGACAGCATAGCCAGAGTTAAAACCCATAGACAATCCAATGACCAGAACCACAAATCCCACAGTGAAGGCTTCCAGCCCTGGGGGGATGGGGTTGTTGTATGGATCGACAATAGCCAGGATACAAACGATCAGTGCTGATGTGCCAATAATCTATGGTGGAGAGGGGTAAATGTAGAGGAAAACGAGAGTTAAATACTTGAATTACATCATATATATTCTGAAAATTACAATTTAGCTAATGACAGCTGATTCCACATCTCATAAGAGTACCTGATCAAAAAAGCCATTGACAATTGTGAGATGTTTTCCAGGGTAGGTAGCAAAGATGCCAGCTGTGGCATGTGGCCCAGTCACATTGAAACTCCCAGGATGGTCCCACAGGGCATCTTAAGGGATATAAGTAAGAAAAAATATGGCACATACCATTTTTGTTTAGACTTGCTGTTTAAACGAAGCACTATTTGACTATGTGAAACCTAAAACACAAATCTCTTCATATATAGCTGTAATAAGATGAGGACAACCTCTCTTTAAATTTGACTCCATATCTGGACTCATCCCTTACCGTAATACATGCCAAAAATGATGGCAGCACCAAAGAAAGCACCAATTGTCTGAAATAGAAAGTACATGGGGAACTTTCTCCAGCGCTCTCTCCCAAGCAGGCACAGGGCAAAGGTCACTGCAGGGTTCAGATGGCCACCTGCAAATGAACATGATGACGGTATTATAGACCATGAACATATACAACAGCATTACCTAATACAGACAAAAATGCTTTAAATACAGACTCCAGATTTATAAATATAAAGTGCAAAGCCAGGTAAAATGTTGCCATGCAAATTGGCCCATCCACCCACAATAAAACCAAATGTTTTATTGATCTAGACAATGGAATCTGCAATAAAGTATTTGTTTACCTGATACCTGGCCACAGACCAGGATGCCCAAGGTGGCAGCGAAGCCGAAGGCGAAGTTGACAGTAAGAAACATGCCATGGGAACCACCGCTCAACACCAGCTGTGCTACAGCACCACAGCCAAACATCTGGAGAGAGAATAGAAAAACAAATTAACATTAAGTCCCTATAACTTACTGTAAAAATAACTTTTGCTCCTGATGCAGAGACAACAAGTAATCTAATGACTGTTAATTTGATGTGTGTGATTTTAAAATTAAATCTTTTTAAATATGGTCTGGTATTAAGCAAAATTAAATTTAACGCAATGTGTTCTGTCAAGGTGCCTGTTCTATGTATTCTCAGAAAATTATATCATTTTAACATGAGGGGGCACATTAGGGTTTCAGCAAGTTCCACTAAAAGGTTTTGTACACCACACACTAACTGTATTCAGTATTCAGTGTTGTACAAACCCCCCCAAAACAAAACAAAACAAAAAAAATTTAGTACTTTGCCAGCCAGTCAAGGTCGAACCATGGAGCGAATGTGATCATTATCAGTGAATCCAATGAAACAAAGACCCATTAAACAAGCTCTACTCAGAATTAAAGGAGCTCTATTGTGTTCATAATGGTACACAGGAGTACAGTATACTGTATGTAAAGAAAGGTCACTGTAGTGACCTTGATTGGGGGAGATTTGTCACTGTTATTCCCCAGTGGATTTATTAATACAGTTTGTTTCCATTTTGGATGAGTGAAAAAGGGGGGAAACGTATATAATTCTGTCAAAAGAATAAGGTTTTACAGAATATGTTGTCTATAAATGGAGCAACAGTATTGCCAAGCATATGCCATACTGTACATTCTGCATACTCTGTGATTATGTGTTTATGTGTGTGTATCCCTGTGTTCTCTTTGTTATGTTGGCAGAAGTGTGTGGTCCATGCTTGCTCTGCTGAGCCCGCTGATGAGGCGGCTTTTCACTCAGACCACAGGATTCAGATGTTGAGGTTAGCTTGAGGGAACCACACTCAGAGGGACTGGCACCTGAGGGGCTATCATCATCACTGGGCCCAGTCTAAACTCTTTTCCACCCCAATGAGACCAGCCATTACTGGAAAAATGCTATATAAATCATGCCCCATGGTAGAATTGTGCTTAGCTGTTTTGTTTGTGGAGTGTGAGTGAATGTCTCCCTGATGTTATGCCATGACGGGCTTGTGGGATGTGGAAATACAAATGCAAAAACTCTGGATTTTTCAGTTCACAGTGTTTTTCCAAACGTCAGATGCATCAGATTGCAAATGATGGGCTGTTCGCTTGCAAGTGCCAACTTACTTACGTAGATCAAATTCCTCCAGAAAAGTCTCATTTAAATCCAACACTGAATTCAGGACAAATTAGTATTATTCCTGACTGTGCACAACAGAGTGCTGTTCAAGAATTCCAGCCACTTACTATGTTACTGTAATAATGTTGTAGTAACTTAACTGCACCCCACTGCTTCCCCAAACAACACTGAACTGGCTGATTCAGCTGGTCATGCATCTGTGGAGCTACTCTCAGCTTTTAGCACAGCCGGGAAGCTTATAAAAATCCCACAGCCTACTGAAACACACATTTGGCATTTGTTTAAGAGCTGAAGGCAAAAAAGAAATTGCTGGGCTGGAACCTGTCTCCAAATCACTAGCTTTGTGATCTTTTCAAATTCAGGATGAAGAGCCTCAGACGCCCCCCTACAGCTATGATCCAAGTTAAAGCAGGGGAACAGTGGTTTGAAGTGGGAGAGACTTTTCATTTTGTGAGTGCAGTGAGAGGTTAACTGTACATGAAAGAGTATCCTGACACTTTTTGTTTTTCAGCTCAGTCCTTACTTTATGAAAAAACAGTTACAGCCCATTATATGTCTATAGGTGACCTTCGGGGGCATCTTTTCAAAGTCCTTTTAGATTACATGACTGACCTCAAACTACATATTCCACTGCTTGAGTCTGAACTCAGCCAGTAGCCAAAAAGTTAATTATACATCAAAAGCTTTTTTTCAGCACTGGATTGAGAAATATCTGATTCAATGATTGCAACAAGTTTCTAAGAGCTATCAACTCTGTGCCAAGATGCTGGAATTTATTGACACTAAGAGATGCACTGACACACACACACACACACACACACACACACACACACACACACACACACACACACACACACTCAAGTTACCCATCTAATGGTTGATTAATAATACTGGCTTCATTTTCTTTGTTACAAGCAGAAAAATGTATTGACAGGATTTTATATCTGGAGAGAGAAGATGGTAAGCTAAGATAACGACGGAGCGAGAAGACATACTTCTGTAATCGCTGGTGAGAGGAAGTAAAATCATGTCAGGCATGTCAATGATATGTCACCTATTGTTCTGCCTCTGACCCTCCCAGCGCTGCCAATGACATGTGTCATCTATTAAAAGTGACTGCACCACACCTATCTGTCACATCAGTAGTCACACAAAATGCTAAAACATCACGCAAACTAAAAAGTTTCATACTTTTTAGTTGTTTACTTGATTATATATTAAAACCAAGCTACTTGAAATTATGACTACACTCATGCAAGTTGCTTCATTTGATTTTTTCTTTTTTTCTTTTTTTACAAAGACTTGAATTATGTATTAAAATAAAATGCTCTCTTAAATTAATGACATAATGTTACGCCTTCATATGCTGCTTTGTTAATCACTGCAGATGAAAGCGTGAGTCACCAAAATTTGAGCCACCCAATGAATGTTACCTTTAGCTTACTTACTAAACCGGTTGTTTTAGTATTTAAAGTACAGTATTAATTTTAAAAGTTGCTTTACTCAAACTGTTGACAGGGGCAGGGGAAAATTCTTCTCAAAACACAGTAGCTTATGACAGCTATAATACTGTTTATTTGATTTGTTAATCAGGGCAGAGAGTATAGAGTCTGGATTCATTTCACTCACTCAACAAAAGAAAGTTTTGTATTTCCTCCTACTGAACAATGTTCTGATGCTGCTTTTAATCTGAAGCACCTCTTATGACTGGGTGTGGATGAAGAGCTATAATTCAGTTTTATCTGTTGGTCTGTGGTAAATACAGCAAAAAATGAATAGTTACTGATGTTTAAATGGGGAATTTGTAGCTACACACTGATGATGCACGTGAACACTCTTAGACAGACAGAGCTCCTTGTAACATGGTAAAAGGATGTCATGAGGATTTGGATCCCGGATCCCAGCCCGGAGCAAATATTATTGTGTATATCGCAAATATGTTACTGTCCACAGTGGATGCAGTCCTGAACAACCTGTTACTTACCTGTTTGCAGTGCACTCTGTTTGCCAGTGCAAGTTAATTTAGCAACTTAGAGAATAATCCCTGGCTCTCTCTAACACAAAGAGTGTCACTTTACTCCCTTTGAAGTCTATGTGTGGCTAACTCTTTGAGCATGGCAAACTTGTAGAAAAAAAAGCTGTCATATAGAAAGTAACTGATGATCATATTGCAACATCAATAAACAGAAAAACTGAATAGTAAGAGCACTTAGTGTAAAGAAAACACTATTTAAGAGGGAGCAGAGTTCAACTGTTATCAGCATAAAGTATATTACAATGTATGAACTTGGTAAACTTTTCACTCAAAGCTTGTCAGCTTTTTCTTCTTTTTCTGTTTTTGTCTATTGCGGCATACAGTAATACAATGTATGTTCCATGCATACACACACTTGAACAAACACACACTTACCACAAGGATGAGGGTGCCAAGACACTCTGCCAGGGCCTGACGAAGCAGCAGGTTACGGATCTGGAAGAACCGAGCCAGTTTTTCCAAATACACCTTCTGTCTGCTCATGTTGTCTTGCTAGTTGCTGGTAGGACTGTGAAGAGACAGGCAGCGTGGGTAGACAGGTTTTTGCTGAGTGGCTATGAAGCTAGGAGGACTGGGGCCTTCTTATAGAAAGATGGACTGGGCTGGTACCATGCTTGAGCTCAGCCCCACCCTCTGCACCACGCCTCCCCTCTTGTCATAGTGTGATTCACACATTGTGCGGTTTTCTCAGCATGCTTCTCTCTCTCTCGCTCTCTCTTTCACACACACACATACACTTTTATACTGTTATACCTGTGTGCACCTTCATTGACCTCAATCATTCAAACCGAACCCTCAGCCTCCCTGACACATGCCTATCTATAACATTAGTTTAACTGAACATAATCCAATTCTTGCTTATATAAAGTTCTGGTGATTATTCATCTAGAAGTTAGTTAAGTTAGTTAGTTAAGTTTGATCACTTCCTAACTTGTAAGAGTTGGGAACAGACATTGAGATCAGGAAGGTACATGGACAGAAAGACAATAAAGAACCAGCACATGCTTCCGCTCTCTCCCTTAGAAATACATTTGGAAAAAGCAGTTTTATAACAGTTTTATAACAGGTTTCATAACCACTTCATGGTCTTCTCTTTATTTGGTGACATGCATGTATCTTATCCTATTTGATTGAGGATTGACATTCTATATACAGTATATTTCATTTAGGTCAATGTGCTTGTTTTATTATATTGTAGAAAGATTAAACAACAAAAGGAAAACCGTACACCTTTAATTTAAAATCAATTTATACTTACAGTATATCAATCAACTATAAATCAAGTGAATCCTACTTTCCCCTTTATTTTATAAATTTATGTTATTTGAGTTTTGAAGACATCTCGTATGGAAAAACATACAAACAGAAAGTAGAAGCATCTGCACTGCAACATCTTGTTTAAACTTATCTCTTAACTCAAGTTTGGGTAACACTTCCTATGACACTCTTTTCTATAATGCATTATAAACATACTTACAATGTATTATAATCTTCTTATAGCGCTGTATTTTATAGTTATAAGCACTCATAAATATTGATAATGCTTTATAACAGTAATCATAACACATTATAAAACATTTATATATGACTATAAGGTCAAGTATCATAATACTTTATAATATCATTACATTTTTTAATGCAAGGGTCATAGTGTATAATAATTCTCATAGCTGTTATACAGTATAATCATTTTATAATGCATTATAATCACTTATGACTTACCAAGTTTTTGTAATGAGTAACTTTTGTTGATCAAACATTTATATAAAAGTAGAACATACAGCTACAAGTAAAGTAGAAGTTGTGTCCAGTGTTACCTATACTTTGTCAGTTGAGTCTTTAGAGTGAGTTTTGGGGAAACATCACATTAGTGGATTGTAAAAGTTCATCATTTAGTTGTTCATCATCAGAAAATTGGAGTACTCAGTTCATTGTCAGTTATGACCCGTTAAACAAATGACAACAATAAATTAATTTTACATTTTACTATGATGTATTAAATGATGATGTATAAATTGTTATTAGTTAGCTAGTTGTGTATAAAATTATTATAATATATTACTATGAGAACTCCTTCCAAATCAAATGATCCTTGCAAACAAATGTCAGTGAGTTATAAGGCATTATAAGTGTTTGATTATTGTTATAAACCATTATGAATATATATGCTATAAGTTGATTATAACACATATAACACATTATAAGTATGTTTATAATTCATTATCGACATGGATGTCATAGAAAGTGTTACCCAGGTTTTTACCATAAACTAACTAATCTTTAAAATCAACATAATCTGTACTCTATCCCTAAACCAATCCAAATCCAAATCTTGAAGTTGCCCCTTTAAAAGGTGCCAAATGTCCTTAAATTGGATGTTGCACCTTTTTGGTCCTCAAAGACATTTTGGTCCTCATAAGTGTGGAAGAAAAAGACACACATAACTGTAATGTAAACCTGTTTGCGGCCAGTACTTGTTCATTCCCACTGGTAGACACACATTTTTCTCTTTTCCCTTTCTGTCCCTCACCTCGTTTTCTCTGACCTGTTCTTTTGTTCCTTGTCTGAAACTTCATCACCACATATTATGCCTTCTTTGTCTGGTTTCAATAGCAGTGTGAGAACATTTCTACTTTTAAAAGCCCACAGCTATGCCTCTATCAGTAGGAATCAGGGTACCATTTCTTTACAGTGTTTGGAGTTCTTTTGTTCTGCTTAGACCTTGCCTATTTTGTTATGACAGTAGAGCACATTATCACCTCAACTCACCTGAATATTAAACTGCAAAACAACACTGTGCACACATCTGTACTTGCAGTAGAGAATTCAGACTGGCTTCGCACTTTAACATTTCCATTTCAATGTTTACAATTTCCATTTCCATTTGAATTCACTGCTACCAATAACACAATTGCTTAGTCAGAATAAATGTATCATACAGAATGTATCTCAATAAAAACACTGGTTCATACATACATTATGTGACATGTTTCATTGTTTAAGAACCCTGAGGCAGTCTGAGACACGTCAGTTACAGCGCCGACATCAACCATACCTGCGTCATGAATGTTGCGCAACACATTAAACTGCTCCAATATAGTCTTCACAGAGAAGGGAGGTAGACAAGACGATGACAAGTTCATGAAATATGCGAGTACTATCTTCCAAGGATGTTACATCTTTTCTCGATAAGACAATTAAACACATATCTTGAAATTATACTCCATTTCCCAATACTCTAAACACAAATGCATAATTGCACATTCATCTTCACATACTTCAAACATCTGCGTCAAAACCATGCTCCCACTCAAAATTAATTTTATATCTAAACTCAACTTTGCCTTCAAGCATCACACATCAAACACACACACACACATTACAACATAGCTATTACACACAGGTAAGAACAGTTCAGAACACTACTGTAAAAGCCTGTTACTGCATTGTATAATGGTGCTTATAGTTTTCCCCAGAACAACCTCTTTACATGATGAACACAGTGTAAAGGCACAACACATGTATACATTTTCAAAAATTTTAATTCCTCAATTTACTGTAATAATAAACTGAAAAAGTAAATGTACTGTAAAATATGCAACTGATAAAAATGTAGTATACAGTAAAATCATTTAATGTATTTACCAATATAAACCAGTGAAAAAAACACATAAAGAAAGAAATCACATTTATTCTGCCTCAGGTCTTTGTAGATCTGTTGTTCCAAAAAAAGAAGTGAACTGACCCATGCTGCTGTTAGCTATCCTGATGCTCTGATTAGTGTGTGAACAATTTTGTGTTTACACCTGGGGTTAATTGGATTACAGCTGTGATGACTTGAGTTAATGATATTGGATGTCAGTGCTTTCTAAACGAGCATATGAGTGTAAACAGGGGAATGGTGTTTATAGTTTTAGAAAATAGGTCTGTCTTTTGGTAGATTTGAGATGTTTAGTTGAAAGGCCTAGTCATAGTGTGTAAGCCATCCAGAAAAACAGTAACTGGAAATCGGACCTAGGGCAAATGTTTGTGTGCGATTCATGTTGATGCAAGTAAGGTGAATATGACACATCACACAGAAGAATTTGGTGCGACTATATCCCAGTAACTTTTCACATAGTGGCTCAACATCGTAGGTGTGATCTCTGTGTGAGGTGTCCAAGGCATTGTTTATTGGTGTTAACCTGCTTTAACCCCCTTTCCAGATTGCTTCTCTGCTTTTTGTGCTGTGCATGTTGGGATAGGCTAATAAGCAGGTAACTGAAAATATGCTTTATGTGCCAAAATATTTTGTTGATAATGACACTAACATTTTTCTCATAAACTGTAAAACTGACCCTGACTAGTGCTGTCATCTTCTACAAAAATATATTTTGGTGTGTTTTTCCCACATATTTTTACTCTGTTTTTGTCTTTCTGCTCCAGATTATCCTCTCAGGCTTCCAGAAGGAATACCATCTTGAGAGCCAGAGGAGCTGCATTTTTGGGCTGCATGGTTTTAAACAACTTTTCTTGGAATGGTGTGGCCAAGAAACAAGTCAGTAAGTGGGAAAGTGAAAAGAATGGTGATACCCGTTAACATTTGGGAAAGCTGTAAAACCATCAAGAATTTCTGTGAACTTTCTGCAGTAACATGTCCTAAGAACTGCTGTTTGATAGTGGGGTTTTTTTTCACTTTTTTTCATAACCCAGAGATCCCTAGGAAATGGCAGTGACCACTGTTTTTAATCTTTATGATTGATGGCCATATGTAACATTTGCCTACCAGATGTGTACGCCTCCAGGAGGAGTGCCAGTGTTGCAGTTGTTTTCTATCAGGTGCTGGAAGATGTGACGAATGATTGATATCTCACAGACAGTACAGGTTGGCACACGGCGTTGGGCCAAGTGATGAGATGATATCAGCAACAAGCACTACTGATGTTAAAGGACTAATACATTTTCCATTGCAGTCTAAATAGTCTGGAAAGTACAGTAGCAAAGTCTCTTGCTCACTGTTTTAATCTAATCTTAAATTGTAGTTTTATTGCTGTTTTTTCAACCACCTCCAACCTTTTAAAAGACAAATCATTCCACTGTAAGACAGTTTTAGAGATTGCTTAATGGCTCAATGTGAGTAATTTTCAATAGAATAACAAGCCTCATATAATAACTGCTTGTCCTGGCTGTTAATAACCCTGTGGTATCAGTCCAAAATGTGTGAATAAGAAATCTGCACTCATGTCAGGTCATGATATCACTGACTAATGTAGTGCAGTACAAAACAGTTGATGGTATTCTGTTATCTTCTTTACATATGAGGCTTCCTGTCAGATTTTTGTCACCCGAGACAGGCTTGAGTAAGATCATATTGATTCTTATCTTTCTCATTGCTTAAAGCAGTGGTTCCCAAACTTTTTTAGACTATGGCACACCTTCAAATGAATTTATTTTTATTTTTATATTAAATTATAAGAATACAGAATATAGAAAACAACCTGCGGGTCTGAATCCTCAGACCATAGACTGTAAAAAATAATGGATGCATCCACCATGACATCACCCATTGATTTGTGTACTCCCATTTTGAAGCAGGTTTAACATTTAATAGCTAGACTGGATATGTATTGCTAAACCTAAAATAGATGTAGTCTAATAGAATAGTCCAGCCAGGATGATATGAAAGCGTGAGTTATCATTTCGGGCTCCGGTTGTGATACAACAGACCTCAGTTTTGAGATATTTCTTAGACGGAGAAAACATGTACAGGTCAATGATTTAACGTGCTGATTGAAATGCATACCCTGGTCAAAGATTTAGACTTGATTTTATAGTTAGACAGAGGAAAGGGACTGAATACTTTTTTTAATTAAATTATCTATACACACCAAAACCATTCTTTTGTTTTTGGAGCCAGCCTCAAGCAAGTAGGTCTATCTTTGGACTAGCAGTATGCATGAGGAGGGGGATGGTTAGGATGTTTAGGGTTAGGATTAGGGGTCAGGGGGTGTGTTGTGTAGTAAAGTGGGTGTGTCGTGTAGGTCTGCAAGACAGCAGATAGACCCTTGTCTCAAGTGGCCATTCGAGGAACTGCAGCTTTTGGCACTTCAACGTTGGCTTTATTTTCCAGCCCTGGACGTTTCTGCTTGCCTTAGAGAGGACATCTTTTTTTGTCTACTAGCAATTAGAGAGCCATATAACATTTACATGAATTTGGGAACATGCACTGAATGCGCATGGACAATGATGGATATCCGTCTTCCACAAGCACCCAAAACCTGTATGTGAAGCTGTTGGCTGTTAGCTGTCGGCCTGCTAAGAGTCAGTCGCCTCTGTGTTGAGAGCTGAGATGTTTCAGCATTTCTTTGAGTTCTACCATCTCAAATATTTCCATTGTTACTCTGACGCTCTTTTTTTCTGACTACTGAGCTCCGGCCAAACTCCCAACAGTACCTAGCTGCAGATAAAATGGCGGACACAGAAACTCCAAAGCTGAAAAGTGTGTTGTGTTACTATGACAATCAGCAACCGTGAGTTGTTGTGTCAGCTGCGACCACCTGCTGTTTTTAATGAGATGATTTTGATATTCATTCCTTATTTATTCTGTTTGATATATTTGAAAATGTAACAAAATGTGTAGTTAATATAAACGTAATAGATTTTTTTTTAAATGTGGTGAAATAATCATTAATTATTGGTCACCACGTGATTGTTGAGATTCAATTATATAATTTATAACACTTATACTCTTGTTTGTGGCGCATAAAGACCATCTCTGGTACATTTCCACTTACTCTATAATCATACTGGGCTGTAATCAAAAGTCACCAGGTGCAGATGCACAAACACATCCCATGACACCAATAAATGTCAGCTTTGCTCTAAAGAATGTTTAAATGATGAATTGTTCACAGTGTGGAGCAATTCATTATCAACTTAGTCAACTATTCTAACTATGTGTTTACAACAGTGATTATGCGACAAACATATTGCACATCTGTGTTGTAATCAAGGCTATCTAATGGAGTGGTTCTTAAAGTGGTGTCCGGAGACGCCCAGGAGTCCTTAAAGGGGTTCCAGGGGGTCTCTGGCTAAAAGGGGAATAATTTATTTTCACTATAATTCCATCTATAAGTAACACAATGACAGAATGTATAACTATTTTGTTCATGGGTTTCATACACTTTATGTAATAAAACATCTAAAAGCAAAAATCTTATCTGATGAGGGACCCTGGGACAAAATCTTATCAAATGGGGGTCTGTGGTCTAATTTGTGTCAGTTTAGGGGTCCTTGATGTGAAAAAGTTTGAGAACCAACTGATCTAATGGATCATATAATTGGTAAACTGTAAATTGGTAAATTGTAATAAATAAATAAAAACAAAAACATGATTTTGGTGCCTAAAACTTTAAAGTTGTAATTGTGGGTTTGAGGATTTACTTTCACAATTTTAATTAGCACAACAATTTCTGACATTTCTCTGAACAATTATTCAATTCAAATAAATAAAGAATTTTTTTAATCTAATGGATTATTTCATCACACTCTAACTACATTTTATACCATGACTAAACACAACCCTCAGCTTGCATCTCAGATTTTATTGCCCTCTTACTAACCTGTGGAAGCTATTTAACTGAAATCTTAGACGGACCTTACAGAGAGCTGAGGTTGTCACGCAATAAGTACTCTCAAATACTGTTCACCTTCAACTACCAGTTACATATAATAGCACACCATAGGTCATCTGTATTTCCACTTCCCTTATATATTCATCAAAGAACCAATGACTAAGGGCAGTTTTATTGTATATGAATATGTATATATAGTAGGCTACTGTGGAAAAGTTTAGAAACTTAGATGTTTAGATTCTTATCCATGATGCAATACCATCAGGAACAGTGAACAGCCCCAATTTTTTCTGCAGTATGACAAGGACCCTAAACATAAAACCAGACCTATAAAGAACTATGTCCAGTGACAAGAAGAACAAGGAGTTCTGCAACAGATGGTATGGCCTCCACAGAGCCCTGATCTCAACATCATGGAGTCAGTCTGGGATTACATGAAGAGAAAGAAGTAGCTGAGACAGCCAAATCCACAGAAAATGATCCAAGATGCTTGAAACAGCCTACCTGCCAAGTGCCTTGAAAAACTGTGTGCAGGGGTAGCGAGGAGAACTGGTGCTGTTTTAAAGGAAAAGTGTACTCACAGCAAATATTGATTTAATTTAGGTTCCTTCTGTTTAATGAACTTTGTATGAAGTTAATTGATCAATAAAAACTATTCACAGAATTATTTTTGAAAGCATTCTCACTTTACTTTTAGTGCCTAAAACTTTTGCACAGTACTTTATATATGCAGACAACTCTGGATTTAACTTATTGTTACATCAATTTGTCACTTGTCACAGAGGTTGTGAAAATTCACTAAAAAAGCCAGTTTTGAAAAAGTAAGTAGCCTACAGACTGAAGAAATGAACCAAATGAAAATAACTCAAAAGTGCTCCAGTTCCTGATAAGTAAGAGAAATTAAGTCATTCCCAGAGCTGCTTGTAGGAGACTGGGAAACACAAGATACTGATGCAGGAGGCATCTACAGTTAACCTATATTGTCAGAGATTTTTGAAGCAACCCTTTACACACACACACACACACACACACACACACACACACACACACACACACACACACACACATATATATATATTTACAACAATCCACACTACATTAAATATCAAGTTCCAGTATTGGTGGGGTGATAGTAAATAAACTTGGACTATATATTATCAAGACATTATTATTAGACTAGAATGTGCAACTAACCACTCATAAAAACAGAAATGCAGCAACTGAAATGTTTTGATCTGTGTGATATGTAATATATATGTAATACAATACTTATATTTACCTATAATAATTTAATGTACTTTTGCAAAGCAAGGAAAGTGTGAACTTTGCTCTGTAAATATAAGTTGCAGGCCTTAGCACAGATTAAATAATACTTTATTCTCTTTCTTATCTAAATCTCAGTGTTTTGTGTGCTGAAACAGTTTGTTTGGAGAAGTGCACTGATCAGCTACAAATTAAAACCACTGACAAGTGAAGTGACATTGATTATTTCATCACAATGGTACCTGTTAAAGGGTTGGGATATATTAGGGAACGAGCGAGGGAACATTCAGTTCTTGAAGTTGATGTGTTGGAAGCAGGAAAATGGGTGAACATAAGGAACTGAGCGACTTTGATAAGGGCCAAATTGTGATGACAAGACAAGTGGGTCTGAGCATCTCCACAATGGCAGGCCCTGTAGGGTGTTCCTGATATATAATGGTCAGTACCTACAAAAAGTTGTCCAAGGCAGGACAACAGGTGAACCATAGCCAGAGACTGGTCACAGTGCCCTGCTGACCCCTGTCCACCACTGAAAGTACCTACAATGGGCACGTGAGCATCAGAGCATCAGAACTGGACCATGGAGCAATGGAAGAAGGTGGCCTGAAATAATGAATCACATTTTCTTTTACATCATGTGGATGGCCAGGTGCATGTGCGTCGTTTACCTGGGGAAGAGATGCAGGGTGCACTATGAGAATAAAGCAAACCGGCAGAGGCAGTGTGATGCTCTGGGCAGTGTTCTGCTGAGAAACCTTGGCTCCTGGCATTCATGTGGATGTTACTTTGACACGTACCACCCACGTAAACATTTGTAGACTAAGTACACCCCTTCACGGCAGCGGTGTTTCCTGATGGCAGGGGTCTCTTTCAGCAGGATGATGCACCCTGCCAAAGAGTTCAATGTGTTGCCTTGGCCTCCAAATTCCCCAAATGTCTATCTGATGAAGCATCTGTGGGATGTGCTGGAAAACAAATCTGATTCATCAAGGCCCCACCTCACAATTTATAGGATTTAAAGGATCTGCTGTGAATGTCTTGATGCCAGATACCAGAGGACACCTTCAGAGATCTTGGAATCCACATCTCAACACGTTAGATCTGTTTTGGCGGCTCAAAGGGGACAATATTAGGCAGGTGGTCTTAGTGTTGTGGCTGACTGGTGTATATCCCTTCTTTGTGATAGCTATGGATGTGATAGAAAGGCTTACTGTCTTGACCCTTTTCATCAGGCTGAAATCTATTTGATCAGATTTACACTCAGCAAGTTGGAACCAACTTGATTGACATATTGTTTTCTTTCTTTCTTTTCTTTCTTCATCACAAGGGGCTATAAAAGCAAGTTATGATCCGTTGGGTTGTGTTGCCGAGATTTATGATTATTGTCATGTTTTGACAGTTCAAGGCTGTGGCTCACTGAAGTTTCATTTACATTTTTCCCTAGAAATACGAAGCTAGGAGACAAGCCCTTCCCATGAAGTTTTTAGAAGCAACAAGTCAACAAGTGTCTCAAACAGCTACATTCAGTCAATTGGCATGTCTGCTTGATGATCACCTCCCTGTACTTTCAGTATAACTGACAGTACAGTTCTATTATGCTCTATTTAATCTCGGCATCAACATCAACAAACAGTTATGGCAACCTCAGTGTCCAGTCTGGTTGGATTTTCCAGTATTTAAACAACTATCCAAACATAACGTAGAGATGCAACTAACTTATTTTTAGCATCAATTAATCTGCTGCTCATCTTCTTGATTAATTGTTTGGTCTATAAAATATTAGAACAATACTCTCACAAGCTGAGGTGTGTTCAAATCGCTTGCTTTGGGTGACCCAACAGTTGAAAACTCCAAAATAATCATAGGAAACAAAAGGAGTAGGAAGAAGTGAAGTTTCGTCATTTGTTTGAAAAATATTCTTATAAAAGTTGTTGGTTTATTTTTCTGTCAATCAACTTGACGATTAATCAACCAATTGCTTCAGCTCTTATGTAACACTGAAATGGTAGAGACAAGCTGAGTTGTTGCAGTGACTAGCATTCTTGGAAACCGATAAACACACAGATTCCATATCTGTACTCCCACGCTTTATAACTGCGTAGCATGCACATGCATAGAAACTATCTACGAACAATTTCCTTTTCACATTTTCATCCACTGATAGACTGGTAGATAAACTGGAATGCACAGGAGTCGAATATAAATCAAAAGAGTAATGTGTTTATTAGACATGGTACAGCATTACCAAACAAACATGACAACATTGTTAACAAGATGTTCAAAATGAATGTTTCCATTGTTTTGTTTTAATAAGTCAAACAGAAACAAAACAGGTATAAATATACCTTCTCTAGAGGAAATGTCAAATGATAATATATAACATATCTATTGAAAGAGTTGTGTGCACACATCTGTGTTGACTAAAATAACCATCTTTCAGTCCTGGCCTCCAAAGATTTGACCAAACCCTTTCCAATGACCTGGAAATCCTCCAGTATTGCTTCAACATTGGGAACAGTTCTTGCTTCATCCCCAGTCACCTCCACATTCCGTGCAGACACCTGAGATGTCTGTATGATGAAGGAAGCATAACACAGCATATCAATGTGGTGGATATTAAAATGTGGGTGAAATTAAGAAAAGGAAAGAAGTAGACAGATAAAAGGTTTAACACAAGGCGAGCTGTCAGCTTGTAGGTAGAGGACATGATTGACATTAGATGATTTTACCTTGAAGGGTGCTGGGGTGAAGGCCTTTGGCTTCCATAAAACTGCGATCACTGTTCCACCATAGGGGTCACAGAAGAAGAGAGCCAGATCTCCAAATGCATCCTGAAAATACATTTAGTTAGCTGATGGAGCAGAAGTTCATTATACCAAATAACAGAATCAATTTTTATTTAGGACTAAAGTCAAACTTGTTAAATTAGGAGTGGCTTCAGTAGCAACTTTTCTGATATTAAAAAAGGACTGCCTAAGAAAGCTGCATCAGCTGGTTGTTTAATTTCCTCAGATAGTTGTCACATTTGACAGCTTGTGAAATGAAAGATTTGGAAATGGGAAAGATGAGCTGTTACTTAAAGGATGGCACTGTACGTGCTTATTGGAATTGAAAGGCTTACAAATAAAAGTTGCGCTCAGTAATTAGCTCTTGATTATCCTTTTCAACTCATAATGGCTAGGTGTGGGTTTTTATTTATAAAGGGCAAGGAACTGACATGTATCAGCAGCATAGTGTAAGCCTTAATCCTCTCACTGTATCAACAGGAGTGACAGAGGGAGGGAGAAGACAGACAAAGAGATCCCACGATTACAAGTCAAGACACCGATTGAGAAACATCCATAAATGTGTTGATGAGTGAGAGCAGTATGGACAGGGCAAAGAACTTCGAAGTCTACATTAAAAGAAATCTGGCTTGGATTTTGGTGCTCTGTCTGCTGTAGAACAATGTAAGTATAGCTGAGATTTTCTAAGTATTTTCTCTTCTCTGTGGTTCATTTTATTATCATGAAGTTGCTTGACATCATGTTGAATATGCTTCTGGACTGAACAGCCCAGCTGAACACCGTTTTTCTGACATCCTGTGACATCCGTTCTGAACACCGCACCTCCATTTCAATATGAACTCCGTTCCTGACATATAGAACTCACTCTGAGCTCCGCCAGATAGAGGGACACAGGGTTGTAGTCGATGACAGGCAGGGCCCCTCCAGACGACGCCACACTGCCAGTCATGACACCCCTGCTGAAGGTGACGGTGGGTGGGTCCACTGCCTGGCTCAGCAGGGGAACCTGCTTGGGGTTCAAGTGGATCAACACATCGTAGACATCTAGAGGAGGACGCATGACGACCTGCACAAACACAGACAACTCGATCACATTCTTCAGACAACATACAAATATCGAATCACAGTTTATTCAATTATAATTATGAAGGCAATGGAACGGTGAGTAAATGAGAGTTTTCAAGTGCTTTTTACTAACCCTGACATCTTGTATCTGGCCACCGTCCATCAGCTGATGTTCCAGCACCTTAAGACTCTCTGCTGCCACCATCATCACACGTTGCAGCATCTTAAGACACACATAGACATTCATAACATTTGATAGCCAAACACATAAGCTTTTTAATTACTAAAACTGCTCTGAAGATAGAGGAGCCGCCTACTTACTGTATTTGTTTTAACCCGTCAACACTGAAACAAGTTTTGCTCGCTGTAATCATTCCCTGTTCCCCTCCAAATGTGCTTACAATTTATTTGAAGAGGGACAAAATCCAGAGCTCTTGTTTTGAGAAAAAAATGTATCTGAAGTTTATCTGAAGAAAATATGAAGCTTCAGCGGTCTGAGTTGGTTGAATAAAGTGGATTTCCTCCAATGTTAAAGTCTTTTTAGTAAAAAAAAATCCCTCTTTGTGTCTCGATGGACAGTGTTTTCCTGGAATGATTGTAACAAAATGAGGGAATTTGGCACTAAAAAGACTAACTTTGAAAGATCGACTTGGTTTTAATCATTTGGACTCATTATGCTTAAGCCTCATATTAGCTTTAAATAAACTTTTAATTACATTCATGTATGGAAGGCAGACTGTACATGGAAAGTGCATTATGAAGAGATTTCTTAACAGGAGGACTGATTACAGAAATAAGAACACCTGTTAGCATTCATTTGGGCACCTGACTATTCCTTTAAGACAGACTTAAAAAAAACCTGTGAACCTAACTTCCCTTAAATGGTTAAAATGACTCTTAATGATTTCAAGTACAATAGCTGTCTAGAAGAGGTACATCAGGAAAATGCAGTCATTTATCATGATGTGCACGTTACTGAAATCACGGAAATGTAGGCATTTTTTGTTGAAACAAAGCATCTAGTGTATACAGAAAGACACTTATTGAAATATTAATTTGTTAACTGATTCACCCCATCACAATCTGCTCCCTATTGGTCATTCAGAGGCATTGCCACAACTACAAACAACACACTGGACCACCTTGTCTGTGCCTATGATGTTTTCAAATCTCGTTGCAGGCTGTGAGGGTGGACATATGAATTCAACGAGAGACTTATATATGCTCTCCAAGTAACAAGATGACCTAAACTGAAGTTAAAAGGTTGTAATTAGGTATGATGAATTAAGTCCACGGTGACGTCTCTACTGGGACGTCACACAGCACACAGTTCCTGCCCTCTGCCACCATTATAAAGGAGGATGCTGGGAGAGGCTCAGTGTTAATGTTGGGCTTCTAGGGGAAGTGAGGTGGAGCATAGGAAGCTTATTTGGGTCAGCTACGCAGCATGGGAGGCTGGTGTGTGTACCTTTTCTGTACACTACTGTGTGCTGCTGGAAGCTCTTACAGCTATGGTCTCATCCAAAACAAGGAATACAAAGCTAAATATTTAACTTATTTTACCACGACAGAGGACAGCAATGAAAAGCAGCTGGTGAGCATCACCCAAAAACATTAGTAACGCTTGTAGATTAAGTTAAGAGTTAAGTTTGTTTTTATACGTATCCATGTAAACATTATTGTCAGAAATGTTCAGAATGTTCTTTGTTATTTGGTATTTTTATGCTTGTTTAAGTAATAAAGAACATTTCTATATTTCCAGATCAATGATTTACACCAGGTTTTGGAGAGACTTCAGAACAATCAATTCTCAGCTCTCCGAAAAAAACATGGCTATCTGCCTATGGTATGTGATGGAACAAGTCAGTCCAACTGAAAATATCTCTATTTCTAAAATCAGTTTAATTAATCTGTTTAAAGCAATATGTTTAATATCTTTTCAAAGACATTTACAGTTCATATATGAAAAGTAACTTATTAATCTATATCATTTACATTGATATTTTTCTAGTGTGATCCGGGGGATCAGTGTGCACTAAGGAAAGGCTCCAGGATCGGGAAACTGTGTGACTGCTCTCTGCCAAGAACATGCAACTCTTTTCTACATCGTTGTTTATGATTCTCTCTGTTTGTTTATATGTGTAACAGCAAAAAAAGAAGTATGACACAGTTAAAACAACTTGTAAACTTGTAATCTAGTTTGACAATGATATTTTTGAAGTTCTCACATTTTTCATTATGTATTTTTTTTCCTGCTTATTGAAAAACTGTAATATTCAATAACTTTATAATTCAAGTTCTAAACTATTAAATGTGTTGTTGTATGCGTTGGTGTACTTGTGTATTTGTCTACTGACCTGTACACTAGGGGCTCGCTTGGTCCACATAGACAGTTTTTTGTCTTTAGGCGTAGCTATAAACATGACAGGCAGAGACTCCCTGGAGGCCATGAAGTCATTCTTGATCTCTGTGTAGTCGGGGGCTGCACGTGACAGAGGAGTTAAACAACAATCAAACTTGGCGTTTAAACAGGGACGCATAGAAGCAGGATGTCAAAGTATGTCAGGGGTGTAAATAGAAAGGTCAGGAGGGATTTGTTTTCTGCGACACAAGGGGGGGAAAAAAGGAATTTGTGTGAGAGTGCTTGCCTGT
The DNA here is from genome assembly GCA_029490765.1 of Euthynnus affinis. Classification (NCBI taxonomy): domain Eukaryota; kingdom Metazoa; phylum Chordata; class Actinopteri; order Scombriformes; family Scombridae; genus Euthynnus; species Euthynnus affinis. The sequence continues at coordinate 22,608,590 of CM055842.1, read as the reverse complement.
GAGCTGGTTGTTGAGGTTGACAACCAGCGGGTTGTTCCTCCAGTCAAAGGAGGAGAGCAGATGAAGGAAACGAAGGAAGCCCACCTGAGGAGAACTGAGGAAAACAAAGGCATTCACATGACCTACTGAAGGAACAAAAAGGAGGGGAAAGGAAATTATACCCCCAAAATAAGACTAATGTGATGGACAGATTATTAAAAAGTAGAAGTGGAAGTTACCCAGGAGGAGTAAAGGGTGCAGGCTGCAGGAAGAGTGATGACACCAGCAGGTCTGCTGTGTCCTCTGTGATGTCTTCGCTGAAGAGTTGAGCCCCCAGCCAGCGTTTGGCCAGGCGACACACTGCCCCGAAACATGGGTGCTGCTGCTGGAGCCTACCAACAATTAGACGAAATGACAAACAAAGTGAAAGGAAAGGCATGGCAAGAAAAACCCCCCCCTGCTTCCTCACACAAACAAATAGAACTTTGTGTTGTGGTTTTAATTTTACCCATGCAACGTGCTGGTTAGTAGAGGCTTGTGTATGGTGGCCATCTCCAGGGTCTGAGCCTCCTCGTTGTCCCTTACAACCAGCAGCCCCTCTGCATTCACACTCTCCCTCAGCACTTGGGGCTCACGATGGTACGCAACCTGGATGCGGAACACCAAGCCATCCTGGATACAAAAGAAAAGGAAAATAAATAACAGCTTAACATTTCCGCTATCAACGTCAATGAAAAAAAAATAACTGAGCCAGCAACTTGCCTAGACATGGTACAAATGTATAATTAAATTACAAAAACCTATTTTACATGACCTTTATCCCAGTGAAGTTCACAGACACGTGGGAGACACGTAAATAAAATATACCTTCCAGACATCCAGGTGTGTGGGGCTGGGCCTGCATGTATAATTATGGTGCTTCTTCAGCAACTCTCCCAGGCGGATGTGGAATGCAGCTCGGATGTGGCGGATGGCAAGGCGGTCATGAGGCCACTTTCCGCTCCCCTCCATGTGACAGATCACTGCAAGAGTGGGTTATCAATACAGTTATATACAGCCTGAGGGTTTGTATAACTACATGTCTGTGGTAATTTTCCTGCTTTGAATACATTGTAAATCATTTACGTTATGTTATGTCAGTTATGTTATGTTATGTTATGTTATGTTATGTTATGTTAAGTCATCATAAAAATTACAACGAAACAGTGAACCCACAGAGAGCCACAAAAGCGACAGGGAAAATCAGGTGAAGTTATATTTCAGTGAAATAACAGTGAACAACTTCTCAAACAGTTGGAGGTGGATGAAGCTCTAACCTGTGATGGGGGTGATGTAAGCAGGGCAGGGTTTTCCTTCCTTTGGCACCAATGATCGGCAAGTCTTTTCTCTTTCAAAGAAGGAATAGTCCAACTTCAGCGGTAGAGGAGGAAAAACCTGTAAAGCAGACATATCAAAACTGTGAAAAAGCTGAATTCATCATCCCACGATCTACAAACACAACAATCAATAACTGAACAAATGTTAATTGGTGTTTAATTGCAGTTGTGATTAATTATGATAATATACTTCATATCAACAAAAACAACTACTACATTAATTAAGGGGTTTACCTGTGTGTATCTGAGTGCAGGATGGGCTCCTTGCACTGATGTGATGGAGAGAGGCAGACCCTCCAGCCTCCAAAGTTTTCTGCTCAGGTCATCATATGACTGAATCACCAGTAAACTCTCCTCCTCTCCAGTACTAGGAACCTGATGGGCATAAGAAACATCAATTACATGCTGACTGTTGGCAAAACAGCAACAGTGACACCCCCTTCTGGTGGTTGACATCTTTTTTTGACTGAACAAGAAGCAACAAATGTATAACAATTCAGGTAATAGAGAAACATAAAATGAATTATGCTATACATTACATATCTATTACAATAGGAATACAACACCCCACATAATAAATAGATTAAATAAAAATGTATTAAAATTGTACAAGGTTGAACAAAAGAAATACACATACAAAAATATTGAACACATGAACTTATTTATGTTTTCACTGAATGTCATTGACTTTTAAAATCTACATCAATTAAAGATTAATCAAATCAATTCTTCTGTACTTCAGCTCAACAGGACTACTCAACACAACTCTAATCAGATTGTCTGTGGTCAGAGGTCCTGTGGAGGCACTGTGGCAAACCACTTCCAGATTTTCTTCAACTTTTCCAAAATGGAAAAGTGGAAAAGTGTCAACAGTGTTCTGGAGGCAGTTTAAAATGAAAATTTATTTTAAGTTTAAAATCATGTACCTTAGTGATCGAGAGGAGCTTCACTGAGCAAAGCGAGATAAATATTTGTTGAAGGTGTTGCTAGTGCCATGCAATGCAATATGGAGAGAATTAAACTTAAACTAAGAACTCAAATTGATGTCTTTGATGAAAATTAGTCAAAATGCCTTATTCATGTGTTAAGTATAAGAAAGAAAGTGGCATCTCCATGCACTCAAAGAATGCCTCTCCCATTCAAATACATTGTAAGTTGAAAAGTGGCACAGCAACTTTATGGGCTCATAAACTCTAAACAAATTATTACAAATTTTTCAATAACTTTTGTTCAGCACAGTCTCGTAAGTGATGTATGAAAACCTAAAGCCGATAGCATGAACGCCCTAGGAGGAGATAGATTTTGTTAAGAGTCCAAAATTGGCAAAAATTAAAAAAAAAAAAAAAAAATCTGACTTTCATGAATGTATTGCGAATTCTGGTCTGGGGTGTATGATTCTAGGCACTGTGGAGGGATAATCTTTTACATATTATCAAATTTTTCACCAGACCTGATGTGGGTACCAAATTTGGCGAGTTTTTGAGCATGTTTAGGTGGTCAAATTCAAGTTTGAAGTCGCAGTATAATAAAACAGAAAGAAAGAAAGGAAGAAAGAAAGAAAGAGGACAGGAACAATACATCTTCGCACTGTTTCAGTGCTCAGGCCCTAAAAAGCACAGATTTGGTATTTACCTCACGTCCTACTTTGATGACGTCATCCATCTTCGCCCCCACATACCGCACACTGGACTCGGGGATATCTGCATGCCTGGTGGAAAATGATAAATTATATTATTTCTTTTTAAAAGGTTGCAGCTTTGATAAAACCATACCTACATGCACGCCACTTCATGTTATGTCGGATATGCTGTTTTTTTAAAAGACCCCAGAGACCCCTAACGGCGCTAACGTTAGCTACCTTGCTAACAGTAACAACACTCGGCTCGGACATTTATCCAACTGCAGACAATATGAAACGTACGGGGAGGAGACGGAGCTCTGTGTGGGACTGCTTCGAACAAGTGGGCAACTTTGTTCGCTGCATGAAATGTGACGCCACGCTGAAATACTGCGGCGGAGCCACCAGCTCCATGATGAACCACATGAGTAGGTACCACCCGTCTACTACACCGCTGGACGAAGACGAGAAACCGGTGATCTGCACCGTACAGTGCATCGAGGAGGAGAGCGCTGTTAGCTCAGACACCATGCAGGCTGCTGCCATGCCAAATATAAGCATGAACACCAACCCACCTGAGCGAGACTACGGGGAGAGGAAGCGCTTAAAACGGAGCTCAGTTTGGGACATTTTCATCAAAGTGGACGACGAGGTTCATTGTACGATGTGTGACACCAAGCTGAAATACAGGAGCAGCACCACCAGCATGATGTACCACATTAAAAACAAGCACCCGGACACCATGCCTCATGATGGTGTATCACCAGCAACACACACAGAAGTGACTGAACTCATCTCCAGAATGATAGAGAAGGACATGCTTCCCATCAGCCTGGTTGATGGGGAGGGTTTTCGTGAGCTGCTTGCATACACCGTGCATAATTACAAGATGCCCTCTGCTGGTGAGATTACACGCCTTATCGAGGGCCATTTTCACGAGAAGGTGGAGGAGCTTGCAGTACAGCTGGGTAAAGTGGAGAAAGTGGCTCTCACTGCTGACTTCTGGACAGCTCTGCCGTTCCAGCGTTACATTACAGTTTCCTGTTCGTTCATAACTGAGGACTGGCAGGGGAGGTCGGCTGTCCTGCAAACTCACAAGCTCTCACCAGACAGTCACACTACTGCAGCCAGCATCACTGAGAGGCTTCTCCACACTGTGGAGACCTGGGGTGTTGCTGGGAGAGTGACAGCATGTGTTCATAACAACACACAGGATATCTTATCAGCTCATGGCTGTGCCCGTGTTAACTGGGACTATGCCACTTGCTTTGCCACGACATTGCAGCTGGCAGTCAATGATGGGCTGAGTGATGATCTAGTCCGCATTATTGTTGCTGCGGGGAAACTAGTCAAGCATTTCAACCACAACTTGCTGGCGAGTGAGGCCTTGGAGCTGAAGCAAGTTCAGATGTGCCTGCCACAGCATAAGCTTATCCAGTCGAGCAAAGCCAGATGGGACACCATCTGCGATATGTTTGAACGGCTCCTTGAACAACGGTGGGCGATTAAAGCCGTGCTCTCTGATCGCACGATCACTAACAGACAGGAAGCTCAGACCCTTGAGATTGAAGATGACTGCTGGCAAATAATTGAAAATTTCACGCCTGTGCTGGCGACTCTGAAATGGGCAACAACGGTCATATCTGCTGAAACAGAGGTGTCCATTTCAAACATCTACCCAATCACATTCAGCCTCATTCAGACTCACCTTGTGCCAAAAGAGAACGATGTGGAACAAGTCTCAGAGTTCAAGCTGAAAGTTCAGAAGTCACTTAGAAATAACATGGAGGTAGGCATAAACTAATGCTGATAATCAGTTTGTGCTCTGAGTGAAATATATGAACAATCTGCATCCTCTTAACATGATTCTTAATGTTATTTCATTTCACTGTTTGCAGGTTGACTCGAATGACCTTGCTTCCAAACCAGCTCTGATCGCCTCCATGCTGGACCCTCGTCACAAACATCTCAGCTTCTTGACACCAACGGGGAGACTGGCTGCAAAAGTTAAGCTGCATGAACTGGTTTCAAGATTAGATGTAATAACAACCACTGTGGGCACGAAGGACGAACAGCAGGAGACCCTGGTCACACCTGATATTAGCCAGGTGGCTATGCCCTCACAAATGAAAAGTGACACCAAAAACACCATGATGTTGCTCTTAGGAGACAATTACAGTTCCTCTTATGCCACAGACTCTGAGGCTCAGGTAGATTACTACTTGAGAGACATTGCTCCATCGCTGGATATTAACCCTCTTGACTGGTGGAGGGTAAATGGACCAAGATTTCCCAAACTGGCCACATTAGCGAGACACTATTTATGTGTACCTGGGGTCTCGCTGCCGTCTTTGTTGTCAGAGGCTGGACAAACATTTGCAACGATGCGCACAAGACTGAGCCCAGAGCATGTTGACATGATGATCTTTGTGAACAGAAATCCCTAACTTGCATGACTCTACATGATTGAGTTGTATGCTTACTAACTATACCAATTAATAAGACTATAATACTGTAGAGCAGTGGAGGGAAAAAGGCAGCGGGTGCAAGATGGGTAGATAACCTGACTGGGTTGGATGTTTAAAGTGTCAAGGAAGGGATAATGGGACAAAGGCATTTCTATTAAGACAGCAGGTGATCTCCTATTGTTGAAATATTTTATCTGCTGTTGCTAAAAATGTCAAAAACTTAAAATGTCTCCCCTCAACAGGTGCCACCAACATGACCAGAACTGCACATACTTTACTATAACTCAATTTATATCTCCAACCTTGTATCATGACCTCACCTGACTCAATGGCTGACACTCCTGGCTTGAAGCATTGGGCAGTGAGCCAATGTTAAAATTATATTGGCGATATATCTGATAACAGATCCTTGGCACTCAACATCAAACACCAGGCATACACAAGCATCCTAGTGGAGGCTGCCAACAATATCTAAGCTTCAAAGATTTTGATTTCTCTAAAAACAATTAAGAAAAAGAACTGATTGTCCCTTTGTTACTATACTGAATATTTGTACTATTAATACAGCTAGAAACTGTCTGAACAAACTGTTATCATTGCCAGACTAACCACTGTATAATTACCAGTATTGTATGCATGTTCTGTCTCTCTGTATAGCGTGCCCAGATAAATACATACAGCTGTAGCAGGTGTGTGATGATCTGTCTGGGGACCAGCTGTTTCTGGCACATGCTCTCTCCATCCCACAGCACAGCCTCAGTGATGGCACCATCCTGGAAACGACGCAGCTCAGAGCGAGAGCCCCACAGCTGACGGAACTCAGCTGCCTAACAGAAAAACACCACTATTGTTCAAAATGAATCACTGCACAAACACTGTTAACACATAGCAGGTTGAGGAACAAGTCTACACAACAGAAACCAGTTTAAAAACCAAATACAAATTCTATACTAACATGTGGACAGTTCGTCTCTTTTGCATGCTGTAAGAAAATCTTGAATGAATGTGAGTTGAGTTCAGAAGTGCCAGATTTGGTTAGATTACTACAACGGTTTTACATCCTTAAAAAACATGTTAGTCAAAAATACAATTCTGAATACAGTACAGAGAGCAATTCTATTGATATGAGAAAGTTATTCATACTTAAATGTTCATTAATAAAGTATACTGTGTAAGTTTGTTGTTGCATTGAGTAGACACTTGTACAAATGTTTCCCTGCTTATCACACTCGCATAGAGTAAAGTGAAATAACCTTGATGTCTTTAGCGCCATAAGAAAAACAGACAATAAATTACTACACATGCACAGAGAGGAGACAGGCTGTTACCTTGGGGCTGTCTGCAGGTGGTCCTCTTTCCAGGACAGAGGCTGCCAGCTCCGGCCTTAACAGTAAACCAAAGGAGAGAGGAGGTTGGGTTTTGTGCTTCGGGGCTTCACTCTCCACAGACCACTGTGACGAAGCAAACAAATAAGTTCACGTTTTGTTAGGTGAAAAACATGACAACCATTACGGTAACAGTATTAGTGCTGTGTCAATCAGGACATAGTTAATAATAGCTTACACTAATAATACCTTTTTCACTGCAGACATTTATGACTTGTCAAAGCAGGAAAAACAGGTATGATTAATAGCGTAATAACAATGGCTCCATGCCATTGATTGTCCCAGTAAGCCATTTCAGTGAGTGAGAAATAGAATCTAGTTGTTTCATTAATATCATTAATTCCGTCTGCCCTTTTCCTGCCTTGATAAGTCAATGTCTGCCGTGGAAAGGGTCTTTTATGAAACTGGAATATCAGTGTCCACTTTGTGCCAGTTGAGTGAGCTAGACGTGGATAAATGTAAATCACACCCACCTCAGGATCAGGAGAGAGGGAGTGGGTGAGGAGGCTGATCCTTTGGCCCAGTCCTCGCTGTAGCAGTGACAGAATAAAAGGGAGCGCGGTGTGGACATAGTTTCCACTGTGGTCCATCAGCTCGCTGAGGAGATTCAGTTTCTTACAGCTGTACTGAAGCTTTGCCGGCTCACACAACCTGAGTAGGAGATGAAGAGCAAAAAACTGAATAGATGGCAGCAGCAAGATGGGAAAATCAAACCGAATGTCAAACAGTGTACTCTGAATGGAGAAATGACTACCATGGTGTCAAGCAGCAGCTAGACACATTTGCAGTTCCCTCTTTATTGTCTGACACCAAAGGGCCTGTTTATGACTGTTTGTATAAGAAATCCTTGTTAGGAAAATGATTTATGTTTAGATGGCGGTGGGAGATCTATGATTAAGCTGCCTATGTAGTTCACAAGCTGGACACAAATAGGTTTATTGGAATTACATACTGGAAGACATGGTCGCTTGTCCTTATCATGGGTTTAGGGGTCATGAGGAGACTGTGGAACCCGTCCACTGTAGGGTCGTCCCAGAACTGCATCGACACAGACGCCTCATGCTGCAGCTGAGAAATTAATTTAAAAACTGTCAGAACCTGTTGCATAATCTCACCACGGATCTTGTTTGAACACGTTAATTTACAGCATATACCTGTTTGTAAGTACAAGCTGTCACATCTGCACACATGTTGAGATGTCCGGAGGGGTCGACAAACACAACCTGGAAAGCATCGTGAAAGTCTGCAAGTGATGGCTGCAGGAAAAAGAAAAAAAAAAGAAGGGACAATAATGATTCATTTAGCAGGTAAAAGAAAGTATGCATAAACAACATTCTCAGGTTTTAAGTTTAAGCTAGATCACTCACAGCAGTAGAGTCAGGATCTTTAGCGAGGCTTATTCCATTCACAGTCAGGTCTGTAGATGCTGAGAATTAGAACGAGAGATGGATAAGTTCCAAGATACATAAACAAATGTACAACTGTAGTACATGTTTACCATGTAACCCGTTATATAAGTACTGTGGTCTAGTAGATTTTATTTGCTTACCCAAGAAGTTCAAGCTGTTTCGAAGCAACTGATAGGCTGTCATGGTGCTACTGATTCTGTGAGTGGTCAGCAGATAAGCCAAGAGCATTGAAGCCAAAAAGCCATTAAAACAACCCGTGCCCTACAGGAAATTGAGAGAGGTGACGTAAGACAACACTGTCTGACAAGTAATGAATAATCCTATTGAGAAAAAAAACAAAACAAAAAAAACCCAAAACAAAACAGAGAAAGTGAGCAATTGCAAGCTTCCTACCTGGTCAAGCTCTCTTTGACGGAGCCAGACTTTGAGCAAAGCCACCCCATCAGGAAAAGCTGAGCACTGAGAGCTGACAGCAGAAAGAAACTGGAGATGAGCTCTGGGCAGAAGATCCCCTAGAACAGAGCTATTGTAATGCGGAGTAGGAGGTTCGTTGCTCTCTGTAACAAATAAACAAGAGAAGGAATGGGTCTTGATGACAGTAATATTTAAAAAACAGCGAAAAACAGTGTGTTCCTGATTATAATACTTGAGGAGTTAACCTAATAAATTAACAATCTTACCAGACTGTGAGGCCTGCAACCCAGTGTACCACTCTGTCCTGATGTTATTCCTCTGGGGGTGGAAACGGCTGGGCTTGAAGAATCCAGGAGGTGGACAGGCATGAACGCGTACAGTAAAGGTGGAAGACTCTTTACCTGAAGGAATGGGACATACGTTACATCATGGCTGTCACACACATAACCCGAAAAACAACCCCAAAACTCTTTGACACATGCTATAAATTAAAAGTTAAATACCTGGAGGGGTCAGCAGGAGAACAGGGTGAAGTCGATTCCCATGAAGACAAGAATAGCGCATGGCTCCAATTTCAGAGGAGGACATGAGATGCTGAGCCAGGCCTGCCAGATAGAGAGCCCTTTTCCTGGGATACCTCTGGTTCAGAAGGTCCTTTGGATGGAGGATGTCCTGATAAATGGAAAAATGAGGAGACATGAATAACTTACTGTATTGTCATACTGCATTCAGTATACGACTCAACATTTTGCTCTCAAGGCTCTTCAAGTGATGTTAGGAAAATGAAAGAAAAAACAAAACGGGACAGATGACTCACAGCTGGGATCGTGACAGCCAGGTCCACCATGATGCGTGGTTTAGTGCATGTACCCAGGGGATAGCTGCCGATCAGGTCAACAGAAGTGGGACGTGCCATGTGGAACTTGCCCTTTGGCGTTTTGGGTACAAGGAGGAAAGGGACCTTAACTGCATCACACAGCCATGACAGGTCGCTCACCTGAACACAAAGAGTGATTGAGCAGAAACATGTGGTTAGAGTTTCCGGTGTATAAACTTGTACAGACCAGAATAGATGGATTAGAGCCACATAGTACCTCAACTTCTGGGGACTCTGGCACAGTCTGGAGCAGCTCGGTGACTGTCTGAACGAAGGAATCGATTTGCCCTTTCCTGCGTTCACTCAGGGCGACCTCTTTCAGCAGCTCTTCCATCTGTTATCGGTGACAAATTACGGACAATTTTACACAATCCTTCTGGTTTCAAAGTCACTCTTCTCTTTCGTGTTCATGTCAGTAAGTCAGAAGGTCTTACCTGCATTTTGAGCAGGCTGCAATGAAACAGACTCTCTGCCTCTTTCAGCTGGTTTAGCTCTTCTGCTGTAGGAGGTCTGTAAAGATCACTTCGGGACAGCTTCACCGGGTGATAGACCACCTCCTCCCCTTCAGCCTCGTCAGGTTTGCTCCTTTTAGCTTTAACAGGAGCTTCATTTTCCTCCTCCTCATGAGAGGAGTCTGGCAGAATCATCTGTACAAAGCACAACGTGTCTTAATTATCTTAAAGTATTTCTCTAAAGCTTTATAGTCAGAATTGATATTAAACTGGGTATTTAATCTACAATTCTGATGTCTGTTGATGCATTCATGCTTGTAGCACAATTTACAGTTTTCGAGTCTATCTTAGAAACAACAGTCAAGTGCTCAAATTAACATTGAAACATGTTTTTGCCATATTCATTCCTCCTCTTCATACTGGCTATTAAAAGATCCCTTCATAATGCACTTTCAAAGTAGGTGATGGGGGTCAAAATCCACAGTCCTTCTAAGACTGTAAATATGGCAGATATCCACTTGATGTGACTAACTCAGACTGCTGAAACCTCATATAAGCTTAAGATACACTTTTAAATGCATTTTTGCATGACTGTGTGGACACACTGTGGATTTTGGCCACCACCATTTAACGTTACATAGAAAGCACATTTAAGTGATCTTTTAAAAGCCAGTATGAACAGGATGAATGATTACAGCGACGGAAACCTCTTTAACTGTTCATTTGGGCAGCAGACTGTTGTTTTGAGACAGAATTGAAAAACTGTGAGCCTATCCTTTAATGAAAATTGTTGGGTAAGCATGCAAGCAGCCCTCCATACACTTGAGAGTAACGTTAACTTCCCCGCGTATAAACGATAACGTTAAGTCACCAAGCAAGTGAAGCCATGTTTCATGTCGCCAGTCTTACCTCTGCAGCTGTCTGTTTCTTTTTCATGTCCGAACTGCTCGCAATGCGGTGTTTAAGTTGATATTGTGATAGCTTTCATCAACACTGCTTCCCCTTCATTGCGCTCACACATGTGCATAGGGGTCAGTTGAACTTGCTACTAAGCAAAATATTCCTCTGATTGGTCTAGAGGATTCGGTGGTGAACGCTGATTGGGTCGCTGCTCGTCGAGCGTCCTGTCGGTTTCATCAAGATAGGTTGCAGGAGCAGAGTGACGTGCTGTACACATGGATGTATAAAGAGAAGATGTACAGCAGAGGTTCCCAACCTGAGGTTCAGTACAGTGGGTCGCACGATTAATCAAAGGGGTCGTGAGACGAAAGGACATGATAGGATACAGAAAAAACATATTTTGGACACGTAATTATGTTTTTTTCAAGCTTCTTTTAATTCTTGCTTTATTTCTTGATTATTGTGTTTTACCTCCTCAAGCCTCTAAAAGTTATTAAAACAAAACGAAAAAATCCTCTCTCTAGAGCAGCAAGGAATTTATTAGTATTAGATTAATCAGCAACTATTTTGATAATTAAATAATCTTAATAATTTGTCATTTTATTAAAAAAAAACAAAACAGAAAAAGTAAGATGCTTTCAGCTTCCCAAATGTGATGATTTATTGCTTCATTTTGTCAAACATGATAATGAACTGAATATCTTTGGGTTTTGGACTGTTAGTCACAAAACCAGACATTTGAAGATGTAACTTTGGAGTGTGGGAGACTTTAATAGATATTTTTCACTATCTTGTGACATTTTATGGACAAAAAGATTAACCTATGAATCAAGACAACTAAACCGGTAGACAGTGCAGCATGGGACGAGGGGTCCCAAGTGACTTTGCTTTATTTTAAGGGGTTATAGGCCAAAAAGGTTGGGAACCACTGTACTAGAGCTGTTGGTGTGTCAGGATCTTCACATTTTGATGTGTTGAAAAATACAGACACAACCATGCTGTAAATATATTGAACTCAAAATCAAGTTAACATATGTATTTTTTCAAACAAATTAAATATGATCACAATTATGTTTTTAAGTGAACAGCAGATCTTTGCAGGGGTTGCATATTACTGGTGTGCATGTCATATGATGACAGAAAATGAGTTTAACACATGCTACATACAAACACACACACATACTCATGGATAAATTCAGTAAGACTAATTAATATGACTAATTGATGATTTATGTTTGAGTAATGAATTTGAGCAGTTTCTGCTGACAATTAAAGAGTGATTAAACCATACTTAAATCTCACAGTAAGTGTTGATCTCTGCATACGGATGGACTTGGAACTGTAAATAGACTTGAAAAACAAAAACCCTCATAAGAGCCCCCTGTCTTAAGATATAGCATAATCTAATTTCCCTACTTCTCAGTGTTTGGATATAAAACACTTCTATCTCTACCTTTGTCATATTTTGTAAGAGGCACTGATAGAGCACATAATTCATTTTCTTAAAATATAATTTTACATGAAAATAGAAAACATTGACAATGTATTGTTCCACAGTTTATCAGCTTGTAAATGCATGGAGTGAAAAATGTCACAACATAAGTCCAAACATGTATAATCATCTTTTACAACATCCTATATATGTATAGATAGATAGATATATAGATGTGGCCTCAAACCTTTTTCATCAATATTTTGCTGCAGATATCATTCTGCTCCAGATACAGCTACTATGAAATGTATTATCACAATAGTTCTAGGACCGAAACAATGGTGTGACCTGAGGTGGCGGAGCAGTGGTAAACTGATCCACAGAGAACAGCGGCAAAGTAGCATCACTTTGAATCGGCCTCAGCTTGGCAGACTGGGCCTGAGGTTTAAATGTGAGTGAGTTAATTTCTGCGGACTGAGGATCCAGGAGAGAAACACCCTTGGCCAAATCCATGGTGTCCAGCCTCAGAAGCCCAGATGACATAATCACTTCTCTTGTACGTGTAGAAGGAAATGACTTCCTCAGCAAGACATCTGCCTCATTTCTCTTCTTTGCTGGCTGATCCTTGTGGTCAGTTAATGGCTCTGATGACCATACTGTCCACTTAGATTGTTGCTTGTTATATCTTGGTTCTAGTTTGGATAGTCTATGTGGTTTCTTGGAGTTTGGTTTTGTGTTGTTATCTAAGATCTCATACTGAGGAATGATGCAGTGTCGTGGCGGACAGGAGTGATCAAGCTTTGGTATGGATTGGTGGTCCTTATGCCGATATAAGGATCCAGTCATTTGGTTATAAACGGACTGTGATCTACTTTCACCCTCTGCCTCTGTGTCCATTTTTTCTGGTGAACAGGGCAGGGGTGGCAGAAATTTGCTTGTAACAAGCTTGGGAGGTGAATGATCTTGCTGTTTTTTCTTTCGGTTTATTTGTGGTGGGGAGTGGGGGCTAAGTACTTTGCATCTCCTGTCACTGGCAGGCTTTCTGGGACTTTTTTCCTTATCAGATTGCTTTAGAGAGCTGTTTGTTTGGGCCATAACATTACATGGCTGGTTGGTTCTTGGCTCTGTTTTTGCTGGGACCTGGCCAATGTCAGTCTCCTGCTAGAAATGGATAAAAAGATAAAGATTTACTGTAGATATCAGCAGTTGAAATTTGAAGGAGAGACTTGTAGAAGAGACATATCAAAAATACCTGTTGTGAGGTGGGTTTAGATGAAGGGGTAGGATATAAGACAGGAAAACATCCTTGAGCCCAGACATCTGGAGTTGCTGGCAGTGGCTCTGAGTCTTCTGTTTTAGATGCTTCCTCTGGTCCTTCTCCTTCATCTTGGCACAGGAATTGCCGCTCCAGAATATGTATGAGGTAACTTTTGGCCCAGGATGTGGAAAAAGGTGCTAGCTTGAAGGCACAGACAGGTGTCATCATAAATCTTGCATACGTACATGTACATGTGTGTATGTAAGATATTAATTTTATTGTTATCTCCACATATATAAATCAGTAAGATGGTATCTACATTGGAGTAAAATGAAAATCATATGTCTCCAGTTTTACCTGTCTTTTAATGTATGCCTTGAAACAGCCTTCCATGACCTGGCTCAACAGTTCTGCCATAATCTCCCCCACTACATCCTCTGTATCCTCCTGGATCAACATGTCTGTCCATTGGACCTGAGTTAAGCGACCAGGGATAATGTCTTCCACTTCCAGGTCCTGGGTTCGAGGTGTGGTCACCTGAACAGAGGACCTACGTCCACCTTTGTCAGCTTGGGACTTGGCTGCAGAGCGGGGCATCTTGGCTCAGAGGCTGTGGTCAAATAGGAAAACACAAACCAGAGAAAAATGAGAGCCAGAATAATAAAAAAGATGTTTATGATGATGAACCGTTTCACATATTTACTGGGGGAAAAAATCTCTTTCTATATATGTCATAAGCATTAGCACACTCTGGTGGCTGTGTTCAAATCTGACAATGTTTTTAGTTCTAATCATAACAAGACTTTAGTTTGCTTATGAACACAAAATTATTTGGCTGACTAATTATTCACAGTACTTAAACACTAAATAGACATGAAATCTGGGTAAATATAATGAGTAATCTCATCATGTAAGTTAGTTATTGGGTAACTTAGTGTATAAAGAAAGGACAACGGTTGGGACCAAACTCAAAACTTTCTAGCCAAATAATCTGGTAAAATTAAGTCATAGCATTTGGAAGATCAGGGAAAATAACTAGTTAACTTTAATAGAAGTAACAGAGATAATAATCACTGGTATTAGTTAACGTTATGAGCTCAAACATTTAGCGTTAGCGTTACCTTTCAATCGCTTCTTTGCATCCTCTGCTTGGTGTAGGCTACGGTTGCACAGCAACCAAGCACGCAAGGACGACGTAATACGTAAAGGCGGCGTTGTCTCTATGGCTGCGGAGGACGCGGAGGTAATCCTATTGCTAACGATAGCTAGAAAAGTGCTTTGTTTCCGTGAACTGTATTTGTAATGATCGACCATGACAGTGCTAAAGGAGACAGAACCAGTTCATGTGTAATCCGAAGCAAATGTATGTCCGTTTTGTCACACAACAGTAACGTTGTCCTCTTTTTATTTGGCTACGTAATCGCAGTTGGCTTCTCGCTATCATACCTAGCTTGCTGCTAATGTTAACCGCTAGGTTAGTATTACCTTAAGTATTAAGTACAATAATTTCCTACTACCGAGCGGTGTGTTTTTAATGAAATTGCCAGTTTAACTTAAGGAGACTCTCTTAGACTGACACCAGATCACCCACTACCATTCAACTGCGCTGTTCAGAGAAGGCTGCTCGATGTATCACAAAGAAAAAAGCATCCAGATCAAAAACAGCGCGTCTTCGCTGTACAACAACCTCAGCGTGCTGCGCATCGCCCCGCGGCGTCTCACCTACTTCACGGTGGTCCATGCCAATGTGGTCAACATGGTCAGCGCGTCCTGGGACGGCCTCAACTACTCCCACCGTCAGCTGCAGTCCAAAGAGCCAAATGTCGCTACGAGCACATCGCTGATCATGCAGGTCAGGCCATACTTTGTGTTTGTAACGTCCAGAATGAGCTATTACAAAATTACAAAAACAGATTTATGTCATTTTCTTTCTGAATGTGCAGTGCAGCCATCAAGTACTTTGATAATATCACATTTTTCTTATGCTGGCTCTGAATTCAAACACAATGAAATAAAACAATAAAAACAACTCGCCTGTGATTTGAGAGTGTGTGTATTCACATTAGATGGTAACTGTAACAATTTTTACATAGTCTCCCAATTTTAGGGATAGAAGCTAATTTAACCAGTTAAAGATCCCCTCTAGACATGTTTGTATATGAAATGCTCTAATTTGAATAATATTTTGTGTCTGATATGTTTTTTCCACAAAACAGTTAAATCATCAGATTGATAACAGATATTATTGTTTTCTTTTGCATTCTCTGTGTGGTGGAGTACAGAGCGAAAACAATAAAAATACGAAACTGCCTCATATACAGATAAGAAAGTTTATTAGAAATTTTGTGAACTTCATTTTTCATTTGGTTTTACACTCTGACATACTGTATATGCATTTGTAAGCGTCATAGGAATAAAAACATCCTGTGTTTTCTTGTAATAGGCCGCGTTTTGTGTTCTGCCCTCTCGTGATCTGCTGGTGGTGACCTCTCAGAAAGGCATCCAGGTAAGTTGTTGTACGTGTCTGCTCTGTCTCTGCTTTCCAGATACTGCAAGTTATGTTACTTGCTACGTGTCCATGGCTGTGTTTGTGTATTATGGTGGCACAGAGGTCCAGACAGAAGTAATTTATGAATTCAATACGAATAATTAGTTTTAAATGTGAACTTAAATAAAAACAGGTTTTTGCAGCCTCTAACTTTTATCTATTTTTTCAAGATGTATGAATCTGATGGCTCCATCATGGTGTACTGGCATGCACTGGATACTCCAGAAACACCTACAGGTAAAATCAATCTACAGATGTAGCAAATTAAATGATTAGATATATTGTTATATGACGCAATACAACAAGATATTAGTCAGTGTGATATGATACAACGAAACAGTAGAATATGATACCAATATAATGTGTCGGTGCAGTTGACCTATTATTAGAACACAAACATAATTAAAAACATCAGTGGTGGGACCTGATCATTAAAATGAAATCAAATATCTCCATGCATCCACACCTATCTGCATTTATCACATCAATGAATTATTTTCTGCTCTTTTCGTTCACAGTATAATCACATTGTTATATCTGTGCATTAACAAACAGCAGTGAAGGTCCACTCATAGATACTGCTTGCTTTTTATTTGTGTGTGTGTGAGTATCTATCCAGACTTTTACACCAGAACTAGTGCACTCACAGAACTTACTTGTGTTCCAGCTCAGGCCGTGTTTGCTCGAGGGATATCAGCAGTGTGGGAGAATTATATATGTGTGGGTATGTATTGCATGAAATTGAGTTTGAGTATTTAGAAAGTTGTAGCAAAATTCTATAACCTACTTGCGTCTTTCTCTCACTCTAGGTGTGTCATCTGGTGCGATTCTAGTATTTGATATTCCCAGCAAAGGCAGTAATATCACCCTGTCCGAGGTCCTGGAGGAACACAAGGACTCCATCACTGACATGGCCTCAGAGTGTTCTGGCAGCCAGGTACAGCATGTGTGTTTGTGCAGTTTGTTCATTGTCTGTCGTTTGACTGTCTGAACCTTTGTCGATACTGGATAGCTTAACTATAGGGTAACTTAACTTTTTCTATAAATTACTTCCTACCTAAATAAATGACTACTTTATATAACATTTCAAGGAACTATAACCATTCTATGAATGACATAATTATCTCCACTCTGTTGCTGTCTCCCTCCCCTCAGGAGTGCATAGCTGATCTGGTCAGTGCAGATGATAGTGGCAACCTGTGTGTGTGGAAGTCTGGGGAGGAATTTCAGCTGCTCAACAAGATCCCTGGCTTTGAGTAAGAAGTTAATAGTATTAATTTTGTAATAGTTTTGTCTTTTTTGTCTGGAATTCATAATGCAGCTTTGAACTTTTATTTTCCTCTATATTTCTCTCCCTCTTTCATACATCATTGTACTTGTCTGCTCTTAATTTATATTCCTTCCCACCATCTTTTGTTTCTTCTTCATTCTCCCTCCTCTCTCTATTGTCCTCTCTCACCATTTCTTTATTTCCACATTGCAACGATCCTCCATCTTCTTTACTCCTCTCAGTATGAGCTGCTCATCTGTCAAGCTGTGGAAAGGCACAGTGGTGGCAGGTTACGGAACAGGCCAGATCCGTCTCTATGAGGCTGTGACGGGAATTCTACATGCTGAGGTTAATGCTCATGCTCGCTGGATCTACTCACTGGACATTGCTCCTTTCTCTGGACTGGTGAGTTACATAAACCATAACAGGTTATAATGTTGGAGTTTATATTGCAGTTGTCAGAAATGTTTTATTAAGGCCAGGTAGTTCTCAATGATCAGTCAGTATTTAGGGCATTTCTCATGTCACTGTATACATTTTTTATGATTCTCTGCTTGTGTGCTCTAGCTACTATCTGCTGGTGAGGACTCTCTAGTCAGGGTGTGGCATCTGACTGTGACCCCAGAGAGCAACAGTGTGGAGGTAACTGGTCCTAGTTAAGTCCAGAATAAGATACATTTAGTTGGTATCACCCAGGTTCAATATAATGTATTAACACATATTTTTCTCAATCTCTCAATGAGGCTTTGACTGAGTTTCTTTCTTCATTTTCTCATAGGTTGCCCACTTGCACAATGAGTGTGTGACAGACACACAAATCTGTGGCGCCAAGTTCTGTGACGGTGATGGTTATGCCTTTGCAGTGACAGGCTATGACCTGAGTGAGATTATCCGCTACACACAATCATAGGACATTGCCTTCATTAAGGCTGAGTATATGAATGTTAAATTGATTTATTGGGTTGTTTCCACAAAGATCATGTGACCCAGTTAGTCAAAAGTGGTCAGGTTAGGATCAGGCTGAGATTCTGCAAGGACGGTAGGTATTACACATCATCGATTTTGGGAGATGAATTGTTTCATGGCATTTCTGTCTCTACATCTACAAAGGTTAGAGGCAGGTTAACATATAGCAAAATAATGTGAAAGTAATGTATTAAATTGTTTCTATAAATATTTTAAGTACAAATGTTTATATGTATGTGAATGTAGCTTTAAAAAGTAATAAAATATTCTATCATTATTCCTGGCATGGATATTTTTAAAACAACTGTACCAGTAAAGCTTTTTGCACTTCATGGATGCACCAGTAGATGGAGCTATGGATTAATTATTTTTGAGTAGGAAAACATAACCGTGTGGCACAATGACAGTTCACTAGAGGGTAGGTTGGAGTTGTCTAAAAGGTTATGGACTGCAGACCAACTATTCCTGAAGGTCCACATCATGATTAGATACTGTGTACAGGCAACTGCTCACATATCAGTCATATCAACCAGTCAACATGGAAAAATTGCAGAGGGAGGTAAACATTTTCTTTTCATTATATTGGCTAGTTTGATTGATGGCCCCCTATGCAGATTTTAGCATAATTTTCCTTTACAGTCCAAGACATCTACATTATGTCTGTGATGTCTGTATTATATTAATTACTCTTGCTTTCTGGTTATGCTTTATTTTACAGTTAACAGGCATTTCATCTTGGTAAATAGGTATTTTTGTTTCCTACAAACATGAAGAATTAGAAAGGCCTTTATTGCAAACAAATGGAAACTACTGACTACCATTAATCAGATTTACTTTGCAAAACCAGGGCAAGATAAAACATTGCAAAGTACAGCAGAGATATTGTTCTCTATGATCTGTTGAGACAAGATGTTAATGCATTTACTGAAATCAAATCTTGCCAATTCAGTACTATTTGATAGAGAATGTGGCCTTGTTTATCACAGGTCACATGAGTTCTTTTTTTAGTTCACATCAGGGTTTGTTCGTCTTGGGGCCTGGCTAATATCAGTCTCATGTTAGAAATGGATAAAGAGATAAGGTTTTACTGTAGATATCAGTAGTTGAACTTTGAAACAGAGGCTTGTGGAAGAGACATCAAAGATACCTGTTGTGTGAAGTGGGTTTAGATGAAGGGGTAGGATATACAACAGGAAACCATCCCACATCTGGGATTGCTGGCATTTGCTCTGAGTCTTCTGTTTAAGATGCTTTGTTTGCGCCTTCACCTCAGCAAAGGAATTGCCACCCCAGAATCTGTATGAAGTGACTTTTGGCCTAGGATGTGGAAAAAGGTGCTAAGTTGAGGGCACAGACAGGCATCATCATAAATCTTGCTCATGTATATGTACATGTGTGGTAGAAATGGATGAAAATGCAGCAAGATATTTATTTTGTTGGAAATAATAAGATGTTCAAGCGAAATCAAATTCATATTTACCTCCAGTTTTACCTGTCTTTTAATGTACGCCTTGAAACAGCCTTCTCTGACCTGGCTCAACAGTTCTGCCATGATCTCCCCCACTGCCTCCTTAGCATCCTCCTGGATGTTTATAAGGACTAATATCAGTCCCTAGTGTTACATGTTGAGCATAAATAGTAGTTACCTGGATGTAACTCCAGGTTTTATGAATATGTGTGTAGCCCTCTAATGGACTTTGCTATTCGTTTACCCTACGAGGCTCTGTGTCGGCATCTGAGAAAGATCTTTGCACTCACTGCCCAATCGGCAGGTAGCAACCATGCAGCACCCTCCCTCTATAAAGTCCCAGTGCACTCACTGCTTGTCTCTCTTTGGAACTCAGGAACAAACAACTGGGCCCAGCTGGGCTTGTAGTTAGAGGGCTATGCTTACTCATAGAACTGTAGTTACACTCAGGTAACTACTATTTCTATGTTACACATGCTCTGCCCTCTATCAGGGTTCGCTATCGGTTAAAACCTAAGGCAAAGGTTGTAAGGGATGAGATGTACTTCCAGTTGGGCCCAAACTGACACTGGTCTGAACCCAGCCACAACCAAGAAACTACAGCAGTCTAGCGGTCGAGCATTACCTGCCTGAGGGTCTTGCACTAGACTCCAAAAAAGTCAGCAACAAGCTGGACATTTATCACAAACATCTCAGTCTGCTCCAGACGAGGCTCCCGCTCACAGTGGACCAAGCACTGAATGAGACATCAAACCAGTACTCATATCCCTGAGATATGACTGCACAAAAGTCAAATTGGAAGACCAGGAGGTGGCCAAACAGACAGACATTCCTCCACTGAGACACTCCTGAAAAGTGGCATAGAGGATGCTATGCCCCTGGTGGACTACGCCCTCAGTCCTGCTGGGGGAGGTTGACCTGCCAACTCATCTTCTGCGGATCACATTCAGATCCAGTGAGCAAGCCATTGCACAGAGGCCTCCAAAGCATGACCACTGTGGCAGGCAAACAAGTGATTGGACTTCCTGAAAGCTCAAACAAGGGGCACAGGATGATGAAGACACTCCTCCTCCCCATCAGTGTGAGAAGGGGGGAAAAAAGCCCCTATGCAACTAACCCTCAACCTGAATGAGGAAGTGATCATCTCAGGCTGGAGAGATGGATTTGAACGTAGTTCCACTGTTGCTGTTTGCTGACAACCTTATACTCTACATGTCAGATCCCTTTTACTCCTATCCCTATGGGTATAAGGTTATTTCTAAATTTTGAGAGATCTCAGGTTACAAAATAAATTTTACCAAGAGTCTATTATTTCCAATCAATACACGAGCACAGCAAATGTCATCTGAAAAATTCTCTTTTGAAGTGACCCAAAACAGACCCATTTAGGTGTCTCAGTAACCCGGGAATATAAAGGCCTTTTTAAAAATCAGTTTCAACCAGCAACCTTACACGTTGGTCCACGCTTCCCATATTGCTTGCTGGATTAATTAACTTAATGCCCTCTGTATTATAGATATAATAAATGTGCATTGTGGATATAAAGTATTTAAGATGTGGCTGATGTCTACTGCAAAGGTTTTTGACATTGGTATGCCAGAAGACATGACAATATGCAACAGCTAACAAATCCCCTGCAAACTTTATTGAAATAGGCCCATCTTGGATGTTATAGTACTTAAATTTTTTTGCTGACGTAGATTCAGCGCTTATTGACAGAAATTGTGAGAAAATATGTATGTCCTCAACAATTAACATGTTCCCTTCAAACTGTATGTAATTACTCTGCATGGTCTTTTAAGGTCCTTAGTTGTTTGTGTCTCTTATTTATTTAATTATTTATCGTTTGGTGCTTTATGCCTTGGTTTTCCTTACGTCTTTTGTGTCTGTAGATTATGTTTTTTTTAATTGGAAAAATTCAATATACAAATTTGAATAATGAACTCAGGTGGGCAGAAAACATTTAGCATCACTTTAGTCTTTGTATCCTCTGCTTCGTGTAGACTACGGTTGCTCAGAAACCGAGCCAGCAAGGGCAACACAGTAGAAAAGGCGGCTTGCTAAAATAGCTAAGAAAGTCCTTTGTTTACGTGAACTACACCGAAAGTGCTTATAGAGGCAGACCCAATTGCTGTGTAATCTGAAGCAAATGTATGTGCGTTTCCACACAACAGTAATGTTATCCTCTTTTTTATTAGGTTACCTAACGTAATCAATCGCAGTTAGCTTCTCGCTAACATACCTAACGTTAGCTTCCTTCTAATGTTAACCACTGGGTGAGTATTAAGATATGTATTGAGAACTATCATTTTCTACAACAGAGTGGTGTGTTTTTAATAAAATTACTAATTTGACTGAACCAGACTCTCTTAGACTGACACCAGATCTCCAACTACCATTCAACTGCGCTGTTCAGAGAAGGCTGCTCGATGTATCACAAAGAAAAAAGCATCCAGATCAAAAACAGCGCGTCTTCGCTGTACAACAACCTCAGCGTGCTGCGCATCGCCCCGCGGCGTCTCACCTACTTCACGGTGGTCAGTGCAAATGTGGTCAACTTGGTCAGGGAGTCATGGGACGATCCCTACTTTTTCCATCGTCAACTGCGGTCCACAGAGCCAAATGTCGCTACGAGCACATCGCTGATCATGCAGGTCAGGCCATACTTTGTGTTTGTAACGCCCAGAGTGAGCTATTACAAAATTACAAAAACTGATTTATGTCATTTTCTTTCTGAATGTGCAGTGCAGCCATCAAACACTTTGATAATATCACATTTTTCTTTTGCTGGCTCTGAATTCAAACACAATGAAATAAAACAATAAAAACAACTCGCCTGTGATTTGAGAGTGTGTGTATTCACATTAGATAGCAACCGTAACAATTTTTACATAGTCTCCCAATTTTAGGGATAGAAGCTAATTTAACCAGTTAAAGATCCCCTCTAGACATGTTTGTATATGAAATACTCTAATTTGAATAGTAATCTGTGTCTGATATGGTTTTCCAACAAAAAATTTGAGTCAGTTGTCTTGTTAAAATCTTTAAAGTAACTCCTCCTTCTCCCTCCAGATCTATAAACATGCAAATATTTTTAATTTCAAAAGTTTAACTATTGAGCACAAGATGTTTCCTGTTTCGCTGTAAAGTCAGTTCTCAGTGTTTGTGCACTGGAGGCTTCAGGTTTCCACATCACACTTGTGTAAGTTGAATACTGGACCGGGATTGGCTTCCAAAATACCGTAGTTGTAATTTCACAAATCATACTTGTAGGCCCATGACTTGAAATCATATTTTCAGTGAGCACAGAGAAACTTTTCATTCTCAGCAGATGAATATGAAAACAGCCATCTAGTATCAAACACTGCACACACACCATTCTACACAGTGAAGCTCAAACATTCAACTGAAGGAACAAGAAGAAAAACATATTTTGAGCGGAGCGGGACTTTAAACTCCCCATAGCATTTACTATTTGGTTGCAGATGTCTGTGACCCATAGACACCTGCAGACACATATCTTCCTTGCTCTGCTAGGCCAATACTTATTACTGCCATTAAAAATTCCGTGGTTACCTTGTTTGTTTCTTTAGGATAATTGTCCTGCTGCAATGTTGTAAAATTGGGATACCAAATATTAAAGTGTCTACAAATACTACACTGTTCATCCAATATGGATTTGAACACTGTCAAATACTTAAAGTACATAATAATATTATTACTGTGTGGTGGAGTACAGAGCGAAAACAATAAAAATACAAAACTGCCTCATATGCAGATGAGAAAGTTTATTATAAAAAATTGTGAACTACATTTTTTATTTGGTTTCACGCTCTGACATACTGTATATGCATTTGTAAGCATCATAGGAATAAAGACATCCTGTGTTTTCTTGCAATAGGCCGCGTTTTGTGTTCTGCCCTCTCGTGATCTGCTGGTGGTGACCTCTCAGAAAGGCATCCAGGTGAGTTGTTGTATATGTCTGCTCTGTCTCTGCTTTCCAGATACTGCTAGTTGTGCTACTTGCTATTTAAATTTATGAATTTAATATGAATAATTAATTTTAAATGTGAACTTAAATAAAAACAGGTTTTTGCAGCCTCTAACTTTCATCTGCTTTTTTGAGATGTATGAATGTGATGGCTTCATCATGGTGTACTGGCATGCACTGGATACTCCAGAAACACCTACAGGTAAAATCAATCTACAGATGTAGCAAATTAAATGATTAGATATATTGTTATATGATGCAGTACAACAAGATATTAGTCAGTGTGATATGATACAACGATACAGTAGAATATGATACCAATATAATGTGTCAGTGCAGTTGACCTATTATTAGAACACAAACATAATTAAAAACATCAGTGGTGGGACCTGATCATTAAAATGAAATCAAATATCTCCATGCATCCACACCTATCTGCATTTATCACATCAATGAATTATTTTCCACTCTTTTTGTTCACAGTATAATCACATTGTTATATCTGTGCATTAACAAACAGCAGTGAAGGTCCACTCATAGATACTGCTTGCTTTTTATTTGTGTGTGTGTGAGTATCTATCCAGACTTTTACACCAGAACTAGTGCACTCACAGAACTTACTTGTGTTCCAGCTCAGGCCGTGTTTGCTCGAGGGATATCAGCAGTGTGGGAGAATTATATATGCGTGGGTAAGTACTGTATGAAATACATTTTTTTTGGCTAGTTTGAGTATTTAGAAAGTTGTAGCAAAATTCTATAATCTACTTGTGTCTTTCTCTCACTCTAGGTATGTCATCTGGTGCGATTCTAGTATTTGATATTCCCTGTAAAGGCATTAATATCACCCTGTCCGAGGTCCTGAAGGAACACAAGGACTCCATCACTGACATGGCTTCAGAGTGTTCTGGCAGCCAGGTACAGCATGTGTGTTTGTGCAATTTGTTCATTGTCCGTCGTTTGACTGTCTGAACCCTTGTCAATACTGGATAGCTTACCTATAGGATAACATAACTTTTTTCTATAAATTACTTCCTACCTAAATAAATGACTACTTTATATAACATTTCAAGGAACTATAACCATTCTATGAATGACATAATTATCTCCACTCTGTTTCTGTCTCCCTCCCTTCAGGAGTACATAGCTGATCTGGTCAGTGCAGATGATAGTGGCAACCTGTGTGTGTGGAAGTCTGGGGAGGAATTTCAGCTGCTCAACAAGATCCCTGGCTTTGAGTAAGAAGTTAATAGTATTAATTTTGTAATAGGTTAGTCTTTTTTGTCTGGATTTCATAATGCAGCTTAGAACTCTTATTTTCCTCTATATTTCTCTCCCTCTTTCATACATCATTGTACTTGTCTGCTCTTAATTTATATTCCTTCCCACCATCTTTTGTTTCTTCTTCATTCCCCCTCCTCATTCTAATTTAATGTCTATTGTCCTCTCTCACCATTTCTTTATTTCCACATTGCAATGATCCTCCATCGTCTTTACTCCTCTCAGTATGAGCTGCTCATCTGTCAAGCTGTGGAAAGGCACAGTGGTGGCAGGTTACGGAACAGGCCAGATCCGTCTCTATGAGGCTGTGACGGGAATTCTACATGCTGAGGTTAATGCCCACGCTCGCTGGATCTACTCACTGGACATTGCTCCTTTCTCTGGACTGGTGAGTTACATAAACTATAACAGGTTATAATGTTGGAGTTTATATTGCAGTTGTCAGAAATGTTTTATTAAGGCCAGGTAGTTCTCAATGATCAGTCAGTATTTAGGGCATTTCTCATGTCACTGTATACATTTTTTATGATTCTCTGCTTGTGTGCTCTAGCTACTATCTGCTGGTGAGGACTCTCTAGTCAGGGTGTGGCATCTGACTGTGACCCCAGAGAGCAACAGTGTGGAGGTAACTGGTCCTAGTTAAGTCCAGAATAAGATACATTTAGTTGGTATCACCCAGGTTCAATATAATGTATTAACACATATTTTTTCTCAATCTCTCAATGAGGCTTTCACTCAGTTTTTTTCTTCATTTTCTCATAGGTTGCCCACTTGCACAATGAATATGTGACAGACACACAAATCTGTGGCGCCAAGTTCTGTGACGGTGATGGTTATGCCTTTGCAGTGACAGGCTATGACCTGAGTGAGATTATCCGCTACACAGTTGGCTGAGTAGTAAGGCTGAGTGTATGAATGTTAAATTGGTTTGTTGGGTTATTTTCACAAAAATCATTTAATCCAGAAAGTCAGGCTGAGATTCAGCAAGGACAGAAGATATTTCAGATATTTTCATGGCATTTCTGTCTCTATATTTATAAAAGGTTAAAGGCAGGTTAGCATATCGCAAAACTATGCAAAAGTAATGTGTTAAATTGTTTCTATAAATATTTTAAGTACAAATGTTTATATGTATGTGAATGTAGCTTTAAAAAGTAATACAATATTCTATCATTCTTCCTGGCATGGATATTGGTTGAAACAACTGTACCAGTAAAGCTTTTTGCACTTCATGGATGCACCAGTAGATGGAGCTATGGATTAATTATTTTTGAGTAGGAAAACATAACTGTGGCACAATGACAGTTCACTAGAGGGTAGGTTGGAGTTGTCTAAAAGGTTATGGACTGCAGACCAACTATTCCAGAAGGTCCACATTGTAATTGGATACTGTGTACAGGCAACTACACACATGTCAGTCATATCAACCAGTAAACATAGAAAAATTGCAGAGAAAGGTAAACATTTTCTTTTCAACTGTATCGGCCGGTTCCTGAGATACCCTCTTTATTGTTCTGTCAACATGTGACTGACTCAAATCTATAAATAGATATTTACTTTTACAAATTGATTCTTCTTTTTTTTTTAATTATATTTTTCTTTTATAGTCAAAAACATTTTAGGCAAGTGTGTTTTTGTCCCAAGTGTTTATAATGTATTCATTAACTTGGCTCTCTGCTTACACTTTTTTTTATAGTTAATGGGCATTTCAACTTGGTAAACAGTACTCTGGTCTCTGTTTCTTGCAAACATGAACTAGAAAACTTGAAAACAAATGAAACTACTGACTACCATTAATCAGTTTTTTCAGAATTACCTTACAAAACTAGCACAAGATAAAACTTTACAAAGTACAGTTGACACATTGTTTTCTATGATCTCTTGAGACAAGCTGTTAATGCATTTACTGGAAACAAATCTTGCCAATGAAGCACTATATACAGCGAATGTGGTCTTGTTTATCACAGGTCACATGAGTTTTTCTTAGTTTACATAAGGCAGCCAGGTATCACTGTAATCCTCCCACCTTATCGTGACAAGATAAGAAGAATCAGGTCAGTAAGGAACTGTGCTGGTTTGTTGGTATGAGGGCTAAGCATTCATTAGATCCCTGAGTTCTTGTCTTCTCTCGTTTGCAGTCAACACTGATCACATAACATCAACTGACAAGACTGTTTTGAACACACACACAACAAATTATGTAACTTGAATTAGCTCGGTATCAACTGACAGTCATGTTAATGTAGATGGTTGGGTCAAATGTAAATCACAAACATGCACTATATTAGCGTGAACACACACACACACACACACACACACACACACACTGTCTTTATGGAATCAGTTATTTTCAGTATGTCATGTTGTGTCATGCTTCCCAGCTGCCCGGGGTGGCTAACTACTCTGGCTTGGAGAGGGACACTGGAGGACTAAGCTGTCAATATGAGGGCCCCAATGACATGGACACTGAGATTACATAACTAAGTGGAACAGTACAGAGGGAGGGAAAGGTTGGTCAAAGGTGTTACATGGAATAAGCAAAGGATTGAACGAGCAGAGAATGTTTGAAGCTGGGTAAAAGAGCTTCTTAAACACAGGGTTGAGAGTAGAAAAGGGGAATATGACATCACTTTTCTAAGAAAAACATGTGGAGACAAACAACAGCAGTCATTTAGTCCTTGTTAACTCAATCAATAGTGTTGTGTGACGCTCTGGTCCCATACACAGCCCCGGGGCCACTCATGCTGTGTACTGCTGCAGTACTTGTCAATAGTCGGCTCTTAGGTGTTACACAGCTGAGCACACAATGTGGGAGGTCAGAACTCAACATGAACTGCTCTGAGTTATGGATGTGTATCTATCTGTACTGTGTATGCATGTGTGTATGTGTCTTAAATAATAATGGTATCCTGCTTACTTTATATTCTCCCTTACGAATCTTTTATTAGAAAGAGTGACAAAACAAAAATGGATTCTTCAAGACGTTTAATCAAAGTCCCTCAAGACTGTGATGTGTCACTTTAATAAAATAGGAGAGAAAACACTGACTTAATAATAATAATTAATAATAATGATAATTCCCTCATGTCACAGAAGTTGTCATTGGATGATGGCAGCACCGTCATTTCATTCAATTGTTCAACTATTAAGGCTTGGTCAGAGTTTAAATAATCAACAAAACTTGTTGGTTCAGTGTACCACCCAAACTGTGCATGAGTATGGAAGCCTGGTTTGTCAAACATATGCCATAATACAGGATCAACCATCAGCTGCAGTTACAGTATGACCTTGTGTGTCAGTGGGTGTGGTTCTGTGCCTGTATGTGTGTTTGTGTGAATATCAAAGAGTGAAAATCTTTTAGGCTGCATGTTTGTGTGTATTCTTCATTATTCTGATGCAGAAAGAGCAATTTATCCCATGCCCATCCAGCCTTGTGGCAGTTGCCTGGGCCTGTGTCGCTAAGCCTGCTGGGATAGAGCCTCACCGGGGGGGATGAAGAGCCTAAAGCCCCTACAGCCTGCTGCCACAGACAGACCAGCTCTATGACGAAGCAACCAGGAAACCAGCTCCCGCAGACATGCTGTATAAATAGATTTTCCCTTTTAAACACACTGAAATGGGAAGGGAGGGTGGAGGGGGACTATAAACTGACAACCTGAAAAACTACCACTGCTGACTGACAGACGTGCAGAGATAGACAAATAAGGCAATCAAACACAGAGGTTAAAACTAGAACTAGGTCAAATAACGTTTGCAGACAGTATCTGTTACACAATCAAATATTAGTTTGGGATGGTGAGCAGGGTAGAGGGCTGAGATTTGTTGCAACCATCTTGTAATATTTGGAGTAGTCAAGGATGATACCATGAATGCCAGAAAGGTACCTTGTAACTTGTTACATAGTACCTTGTAACTTGTTACATAGTTACATAGTATGCAACACAATACTCAGAAATATTATATCACCCTGGCATGACAGCTGGTAGAACAGGTTCAGTAGAGGACACAAAGGATGTGTAAATATCTGTGATTTAATCATTGTGATTATGTTAATTGGAACATTGTGGAGTAACTGAAGTGGCTTGTTGACATAGACAGCTCATCTAGGTGGATGGCAATGCACATAGTGGGGTAGATTTGTTTTACTTCTACCAAGTAGATTACAGTTAATAATAACCTTTATTTATATAGCAGATCTACAAGCCAAACCAACCCATCCACCTCCAGCCTCTGTGCATCAACAGCCAGTATCATGGAAAGCCACACCCACACATCTTGCCAGGACAATCCACCCTTCCTGCCTGTATGGGCTTCTGTCTAACTTTTTGGGAAATTTCTCAACTTACAGTAGTGAATGACTCACTGTATCCCAAATCTGTTCTCTGGAAACTGTGGCTCATGACAGGGCAAGTTGACTCTCCATGGATGAAAGAACAAAGAATTTTATCTTTCACGTTGTCAGACTTGGTTGAAATAATTCTGAATTAAAATACTGTTTCATTCATTTTTTCACATTTCCAACGTTTTTAGTTATCTCTACATCATGTTTTAATGACTTGGATCTTAGCATACATACTGTGCAGTAACATTCAAGAACTGCTTGTTGGTCTGAAAAAGCCTATAAATGTTGAAGTTGTTAAAGTTTACCTTGTTTTCCTTTACTTCCACTTCCCTGCTTGTGTATGAGCACTTCATATCAGCACATTAGACAAAATCTGGTTACACACCATATCTTTAGCACAAACCGAGCCCGATAAAAGATTGTAGGCTTAATCATTCCTGTTAAGCAGAGCATTGATATTTGCATGTCTAAGTGTCTCTAAGTGACACACAAGGCCATACCTTCCCAAAAATGTGAGATACCATTGTACTGCTCTTCCTCAGTAGTAATCCTGCTTTGTCACTACTGGCAAGCAAACTTGATTGATTTCACATATCACCACGATCAAGCAATGATGGGGAAGAGCCCTTTCTATACCCTTGTCACCTACTGAAAACCCTGGCTGATAGCAGAGAGGTTGAGAGTGAGTATTTCTGCTGATCAAACGCTACTGCTAGGTTAGATTTTGCATTCATTTCAACCCCTACAGGACTACAGGCCAATGTTAAAAAAAACAAAACACAGATGGCAGAAGCAAAATGTTCCACTCTGTAAACACCATGCCTTGTACCTCATATAAAACAGAAGGTTGGAGTTGGTTGAAAGAACAAAAAAAAAACATACATGCACAGGCTTCAGCTCCAGGTCCCACAATTTGGATAATCATTTTAGCCATGTACCTGGCATGTGGTGGATCACAATACAAAGAAGTAGTCAGGAGCAGAAGAGTGGGAGAATGCTTTATTGACACTCTACAGCTGCAAACCATAGCAAAAGCAACAGAGCCAGATGCAGCAGCATGGTATTGTTGTCCTGAATGCTGGTGGTGGCATGTTTTAGAGGCAGCGTTATGCATCATAATGCCATCCCTAACCTCAAGAGTCATTTAATCATTTAATCAATCAATTTAAAATCATTTAATCTCTTAGTGGGTCTGTACTGACCTCTCAAAATGCACGCATGTACACAAACACGTACACACAGACACACACTTGTATATTCACAGTAACGTCATTTGGAAGGCATGGATAGGTAATGGGACTTAAGTGCATTAGATTAGAGTAAAATAAACATGATCAGATGCTGCCATCTGCACTGGGATGGCATTGTTGCCTAGCACTGGGCACTGTTTGGATTGTCTGACGTTGATGTGCTGACGTTGGAGTGTGTGTTAGTGTTTGTGTGTTTATGCCTACTTGTGTATGTGGGCATATGTGCAGATGGCATCATTCAAATGATGATGGATTTATTTTCCAGACAGTGTTCCAAATAAAGGCAGTCTTGTCTCAGATTTGAATTTGTGTATGTGTGTTTGTGCATACCTTTCATGTGTTTATATGGTTTGTGTTTAGTTTCAATTGATAATCATAACAATATGATCAGAAAACTTTAAATGATTGGGGATAAGAATATTTTATCCTTAAATATTAAAATATTTTCTTTTGACACAAATCTAAAATGGCATGATTTGCATTACATTGTTTACTGTACTCAGAAAAATAGAGCAGAATGTAATGGATGTCTCCTAAAGATGGTTAAGTTCAAAGCCAGCTGAAATGGTACAAAATTTGGTTGCTTTTAACTCACAAGCACTCTTTTCTCACACATGCACACCCCTCTCATTACCTCTAGTGCGTGGGTGAGTTATTGAGTCTTGGAATAGAGTCACAGCAATAATAACAGCAATATCCTGGCAACCCTTATCATTGTGCTCTGTCAGTGAGACTGCTAATTGGGTTAACATGAAAGAGATGAATGAGTGACTTCAGGACATAACCTGAAATCAAAATACATAAACATCTCCATAAGAAATTGGGTTATGTGTGTTTGTATGTGCAGAGAGAGAGAGAGAGAGAGAGAGAGAGAGAGAGAGAGAGAGAGAGAGAGAGAGGCGAGATGCAGGCTCTATGAGTGGACCGACTTGGCATTCACCTCAGCATACACACCATTCCTAATTGGCAGCTATAGAGAAAGCCCAGGCAAGCTAACACTGCAGGGATGTCATACAGAGGTTATCTAGTGCACAATGGAAAACAGATATGAATGAAATAGTCATTTAAATCACCTTGGTGTCAAGAGACACTATAAGTCCAGCAGGGGAAAAAAGGTGTGTGCATTTATTTATTTTTGTAAAGTATGGAAAAATTGTGTTAGATAATTTCCCTACTGTTATTTTTAATCGAAGTAAAGAAAAAAAAATTAACTAGTTGATTTTATCCTAACAGCCGCACCACAGAAAGGCCAGTTTCATATCGCACCTGCTGTGCTTCAACAGAGGATCTTCAGTTCAGCTCTGGAGTGCATGTGTGTGTGTGTGTGTGATAGTGGTGGTGGGGAGTAGTTGGATCGAGGGTCAGGAGTTCATTAATCTGGGCAGGGTTTGTTTCGACATGTTCAGCAAAGCTCTGTGAATGTACAAGGACATTGGTGAGACAAATGTTTCTTCTTAAAAATTCCCTCCACAAAGACTGTGTAACTTCTTTCATCATGGCCTAGGAAGCCATAGCTCAAGTCCATACTTTTCCTTCGTCATTGTTTGTGTAACCTTTTTTCACCCGGGGTATGGTAACTCAGCACGCTTACCCTAGCAGTGACACACTCACATGGTGTGGTCTTTTACACTGGATGAGCAGGCCTTAACCATCTGTGGAAATTCCACAGATCCTCCACAATCTTATAACTATTCCATAACTCAATATTATTGATTTTCTTCAAATTTTCCATAGTCTTATCTATTCTTGAATCATTTTAATAGCCTGTTGTAAACTTTTATTAGAAATCTGTTTTCCCCTGTTGAATCTAAGAATAAAAACGACATTTTGTTAAGATAACACACTGTATATTTAGTAGTCAAAAACACAAAGATTTCACATAAGAAAAGTTGGAGCTGGAGTGGTGCCCTACTGACCCTCATTACCCAACACATTCCCCAGCTGTTCTGTCACTCACGCACCACAAATACACACACATTAAAACTGTGCCCAGTATACACACCCACTTAATCATAACCATGCACAGATGATGACCCATGAAAATGGTGTCAGAGTGGTTTAAATTTTAACTGACTGGCTCTAATTTAATTATTGTCTGTTCAGTTTTTTTGGCTTGGTGAAATCACTGGACATGAACCTAAGTCTTTTATGGCTGAGACATAAAGGACTTCTTTGAAAACTATGTGTCATAGTATCACATATCAGTACTCACACATGGTGTATGAGAGAGTGAGGCTGAAAAAGAGTGTGAGTCCCATCTCTGGACTGTTATATTGAGCTTTGCTTCATCTGTCTATTACAGTAAATAATCCAAGTGTCAGTAGATGAACTAATGCCAGATCGCTCAGAGAGGAAAAGACATATTACCAGATATTTTTCTCAAACCATAAAACAGATTTAATAAAGATGGCATTTCTTGGGAGGAACAGGAGAAGGACTGAGGAAGAAGAAGAAGATTATCACAGTTTTGATGTTAATCAGCCAAATATTAAACTCTGAAAGCAGGGACCTGTGCCACACACACTCCCAGGTGAAGAAACACCGGGCAGAGGATGCAGCTACAGACCAACTCCTGCCTTTTTCGTTTTGTTTTGTTAACTTAGTACCTGTCCCCTCCCACCCATCTGGCTTCCTGCCTGCCCACCAGGACACAGTAAATGATATGTGATTAAACACAAAGTAGTAAATGGAGCAGAAATACAAACACTGCAATCTGCTCATTTGTCCTGAGAAAGCTGTTGGATCTCCGTGAAAAATGCAGTGACCTACACACCCCTCCATTAAGGCCAGTCACTCCCACACCACATGCCTGTGTGGATGGAGGGTGAGGCAAAAAGAGGGAAGTTTGGCAATGAGAGAAAGTCAGAGGAGGAGAGAGACGTGACAGTCGCCATGTACTTGGAAGACCTCAAGAAGCTCTTGGTTTGGCTAATGATTCACCAGTGAGGAAAACAGGCAGACAGACACACACACATCTGCACAGTACTCAAAGGGAACTTGTAGAGCCAGACCATGCATGAATACACACATGATACAGTTCCTGTAGCTTTCATTAGACTGATGAGAATGACAATGACACAGACTTAGACAGCTCATGAATATAAAGCCCCATGGATAGAATCTCAAACCTCCAGTTCCCTACTGAGTGTCATAAGTCATGTATATAGAGGCAGAGAACCAAACATACACAAAAAAGACAGAGCAGGAGAGAGAATGAAAGACATGAAGAAAAAGACAGAAAGAAAAAGAGATCAGTGTTTGAAAACACGTCCAATGGATGTCAGGGCAGAGGTAGCTGTGCTCGTCCCTGTTTCCATGGCAACCCAAATGTGCTGTTGGTGCAGTGACGCCAATCGAGAGCATTGCTTTGCGGCCGCGCTGACATGAACCACACGTGTCAATGCCCAGCTGACAGCATTGAACATACGCCAGTGTCTATTCATAGCACCTCAGTGACGCCCTGCAGGGACACAGGCAGCTCGGTGTGCAGGCCAAGGAGTCCAGGCGCCCAAAACTAGTTGGGGCCAGGAGTGGATGGCACCACTTGATGAAGGTGGATGATTGCATGAAGAGAAAGAGGGATGGTCTCATGGTATGGGTTATGTCATCCTGTCTCTGATCTCTGTCCAGACTGACAAAATGACACCTGGTCCTACAGTCATCACAAAGATTTACTGCTTGTTTTGGGCCCAAGTAGGAAACAAATAGGAAAATGAACCTATCAAAATCTCATGAAGTCTTTAAGGTTCAAGCTCATCTTTACTTGCCCACAGAAGCCAGTTCTGTTTTTCTTGTGATCTGCCACCGCCTGAGTTTAGTAGGATCCTGGTGTGTGAAATGGTTGTGCTTTCTCAGTCTCTGACTCACAGCCATTACAACTTCATGTAATTTTGGTCATGATTCCTATTTTGTTCTGAGAAGGACACTGGAAGATAATGTGTCTGTCTTCTACATTTTTTGTCTTTTGTCATCAAAATCAGATTTTTAATTTACTTTAATTTAATGGAATCATCAAAGCAATGTATTACTGTGCAAAGAACAAATATAAGAAATAACAGTAAACAGTAAATCCCCTGAAATAAAACTGTTCT
The DNA here is from genome assembly GCA_029490765.1 of Euthynnus affinis. NCBI lineage: Eukaryota > Metazoa > Chordata > Actinopteri > Scombriformes > Scombridae > Euthynnus > Euthynnus affinis. Next base: position 22,573,818 of record CM055842.1, on the reverse strand, counting down.
TACATCCATGAGTAAGTAATCAACATGCATTTATTGCAATTCTTTTTCAAGAAATCTTTCAATATGAGAAAAATAATGCACAAAAAATGATTAAACCTGAACATGACACTCTGTGACTCATTTCAGTTTAAAAATTCACAACATAATTGTTTTACTAACCATTATCTTACTGAGAATGGCTGCATATGATGCCAGTTTAACTTCACACGACACTGGCCAGAAAGTGGTACAGTTGGCAAGAGGGCTGGAAACACCAAGTCAGTGCCTCCTTTGTGAGCGATTGTTCAAGCTCAATTGGTACTTCTGTAACACTGCTTTGTCTGAGAGATCAGCGGGAAGAATGGCAGAGGCCCTGAGGCGAAGAGAGGCTCATTGTGGTCAGTCTGCGGCCAAAGTTAAATGTTATTGTGGGCATTCGATGGCTGGTGTCAAAGGCCATTGTGGCTCCTGACTTGCCACCATGGAGGTACAGAGTTGCTGAGTGAAATTGATCTAGACGGGACAAAGGTCACCTTTTTGTGAGTGTGTGTAAGTGCATGTGCTTATATGTGTTTGTGTGTCTGTCTGTGTTGAGGGTGCAGTGTACATGCAGACTGTGTTTGTTTGTAGAAATTCAGCTGACACAGGCCTTTTACACCCATGGGATCAGCAGTTTGCCCCCTCAGAAGAGAGCCTGACCGAGAGACGGGTGAACCATGTGGACGCCCCCATTATGCTCCTATTGTGCCCACGCGGCCGCATCAATAGTACTATAACAGAGGCCACTGGCAATGGAAAAGTGCTGTACAAGACACTTTGAGATAAAGGTTTGGTACACCTGTGTGTGCCATGAAGTAGAGAGGGGGCAAAGAGCTGACTACACACACATACACATAGTCATATGACCTGCAGTGTATTACATGTCAGCAGAACTCAGAAAACATTACATGTAGAATGGAAGTGAGACATATTTTTTTTTTAGCATCCACAATTCATCCCAACGGTATCCACGCCATGGCTACAACATGATGTTCCACCACTTGTCTTTACTGGTGTGTGTGTGCATCAGTGTGTATGTGTGATGAGTCCCATGCCTGCTGGGTACTGCCTGAGGATGGTTGCCTAGGACTTGCATGCACGCTGAGTTAGGAGCAAGCCTAGACAGGTCGCTCCGTTCCCTTTACAGGACAATGGCTGTTTCAGATGCTTGGCTGAGCAGAATCTTTTAGAGAAAGGGGGCCTCTCACGGCCCCTCAGCTGCCTGACATTTATGCTTTTGCCAAGTTCAAAATGCCTTCACAGAGATATTTTTTCCAGAAATGCTGATGGAGGCTGGTTCTGACATACTTTCATGACAGTGCAAACAAATGAGTCGACACTGAACGCTAAATTAGAGAGTGCTGGGTTTTTGTTGTACTGTATCATTTTCCCATCCTGCCCCATCCTGTTTCTAAGTAAAAGTTCAATAGTTTTTGATTTGATTAGATCTATGTAGCTAAGTTCAGCAAAATCTTGAAGACACTAACAGTCTCTTATGATTAATGATACCAAGTTTAGTCCAAGCCACTTAAGATGTAGTTAAGTTGGGTGTAGAAACAGGCGATGTCATGTCATTACAATAGTTGCTTAAATTATAGAGAAGCTGGATTATGACTGGAAGGTTGCTGGTTCAGACTCCTTGACTGAAAATTTGCTGGAGACGAGAAGAAATGGTACAGCTCTGTATGCTCTGATTACTGTTGTCATGATGCCAATGAGTAATTTGTTCCGGTGGCGATCCTGTGGTTTTACTGGGCATCTCCGAGGTATCACTGTCAAAAGAGTTGATTAAGAATGTAGTTGTAGCTTGCATTTATAGGACTTGGCACAAGAGTCTGGGTAACTGAACTGACTGAATAACACACACAGCATGCACATGGCATATGATATGATTAACACTTTCTACTTAGATATATACTTCAGTGTCAGTGCTGAACAATGGCTGTCGCGGCATCCACCCTTAAGGGTGGCAACTCACTGTGTACACAACAGAGTATTGCTACACCTGCATATCCACCCAAGTAGTTTCAAAATGAACTGGGTGGATAGTCTTAAGGACAAAAACAAAGGTAAATTATGTAATGTCACGCAACCCTGCTTAAACAGGCAGGTTCAGCAGGTGGACAGTCAGCAGTTTGGCAAAGAAGGGAGGACCTGCATTCAAGTGGTAACCATAAGCCTTGCTTAATTTGAGAGTTGCTTTTTTGTTCAACTGACTAATCATTTGGTCCATAGAAATTTGGAAAACTGTTAAAAATGGCCTTCACAGTTTCCCAAACTCCAAGGTGGTGTCTTAAAATGTCTTATTTTGTCCAACAGTCCAAACCCCCTAAAATATTTAACGTACTATCATAGAAGGTGAGGAAGTGGCATTTATGACTGAAATTAATTGAAGTATTAATCAGTTATCAAAATTGTTGCTTATTTATTTCCTGGGACAATGTAAATCATTATTTTGCCTGTGTATTTATAGGATACACTCTAGTTTTTATATTCTATAGATATAGGGACCATTGGCACCTTAGTAGTCTCTGAAAAAAATCTATTTATCTATCTATCAATCTATCTATCTACCATTGAACTTCTTTTAAATCAAAAATTATCATAAAAAAACGAATTTTATATTCCCTATCTACCATATAAGACACAAGAGTATCATAGCCGGTTTATCAGTCCCTGTAGGATTATTATGACGCCTCATGCTGCTCACTGTCCGGCCTGGAGGCTGGCACACTCTACTTTATGAATGGATGGGTGTGGCACTGGTGACTAGCAATGAGGCTGTCGTCACTGCGCTCGTTGATGTGCGCTGGCGTGCTGTTGCTGAAAGCTGGCCTGGAGTGAAACATAACTGGGCTCTGCCACCGCTCGGGAGAGACAACGAGAGAGGGAAAAGGGAGGAGAGGAGTGAGAGAGAGAAAGAGTGAAAGAAAGGGAGAGAGAGAGAGAGAGAGAGAGAGAGAGAGAGAGAGAGAGAAAGAGGGGGGGAGAGGGAGAGAGAGAGACAGCAGCGCCAGCCCACTCCCCAGCGAAGACTAAACTTCTGGCGAGAAATTTGGTGAGATAGAGGATTGTGGGACACACACACGCACACACGGACACACACATACAAATCAAGGGTGCAGTGAAACAAAAGGCAAACGGACTTGCAGTTTATTCTATTTTTTTTTAACACGCGAGGTAGCTCAGATCAGACAAATCAAATAAATGGAAAATCAGTACAGATGAGATTAGGTGAGATCAGACAGATGCGATGAGGATGAAATGAACGCGAGCTGATAACATTTCGTGGAAAAATCCCTCGTGCATCTGTGATAGCTATAAAGTCCGTATCGAATCATTATTTAAAGAAATAAGACTCATCCAGACATGACGGGAAGCACCGCTGTGTAAAAAGAAAACAGACAGACAAAAGAAAGTCGAGGCAAGGGTCCCCTCCTCCGTTTGCTCCCTCCTTGTAGGTGTGACAGAAACAACAAAGGGACGTGGAAAAAACTCGCATCAGGACCACAGGCGGACAACAGCCCAGACAGATCCCAAGCACAATAGCAGGGGCCTGCAAACAAGAGCATGTCTGCAGGTTTTGCAATATGCAGCAGTCTTCATGTAATTACATTCCTCCTGGCGTCTCTCGGCTACAGTCGGGAGTATTTTGCTTCTGTCAGTTTTGGCAGATCCTCACCAAACACGCGCATTTAGAAACGAAGCCGATAATTTGAGGACGCTCAAGTCCTGGCTGAGACGGCGCAAGTGTTAAAACATGTGAGTTATGATTAGATGTTGTCATCTAGCGGAATGCTCTGGAGTGATCGCATGTGTTTTGTGCCTTGCAGTTTAATGGGGAGAAGCGAGAGACGAGCGCAGTCCGGGAGAAACTGAAGGGAAAAAGAGCAGCGGAGAGGTGTGAACTGAAAGTGGACGTCAAGGGGGAAAGAGACCTGAACAGATTCCATAGGTGGATGTCTTTTTAAAGGTAGGAGCCACTGGGATAATTATACATATTCTATGTTTAAACTTGTGATCTAGACTCGCAACAAAAGATTGTAGACCACATGTGGACAGATAGAGATTGCATAACGGTTCGGTGAGTTTGGGTTGCTCACAATTTTGCACTTATCGTAAACCTGAGGCTGAATTTTAACAGTTTTAAACTTCTGTTCTGGATATCATTTGTTTTTTGGGGGGATATCAAACTAAGATATTTAGGTAGGCTATCTTAAAGAAGGTGCTGCGTGGGCTTCCATCATCTGCCTTTTCTGTCTTTCTTTTTTTTTGTCATTATTATTGTCATTATTATTTTTATTTTTAATGCTTAGACCAGGGTAAAACTGAAACGTCATAAAACCTATGTGGGTGTGCCTCTTTAAGAGATCCCCTCCAGGCGTGTTTAGTCTACTTTGAACAATAATTTATGTCTAATAGCCTATGTTTTTCTCTACAAAAAAGTTAAATTATCTTGTTAAAATCTTTAAAATTACATCTTCTCTGTCTCCCTTATTAAAATTCAAGAATCTATGAATATTCAAATATATTTCATTTCAGAAGACATCCTACTTCACTGTTAAGTTCATTCTTAGTGTTTGTTAACTGGAGGCTTCATGTCTCCACATCACACAACTATTTGTGATGTCACAAATCTTGCTCCCATGACGACCCTTTAAAATCAGATTTCCTTCTTTCCAGTCTTCTAGTGTCAAACTCTGCACATACATCATTCTGCACACTGACACTCAAACATCCAACTGTAGGAACAAGAAGAAAAACATATTTTTGAGTGGAGTGGGACATAAAGTCAACTCAAGAGAAAAGTTTTCTGCCCTGAAGGAACACTTTTGTTTTTGTCAACTTTTATTGTTATTATGCCTAAATTTTTTGGAAAATATTGAACATTGAGTTCAAACTGGCATATTCAACAAAGGATATTCAAGAGATATGACATAACATGACAATGTGGAATGATACCATTTCAGAAAAATGCAGTAGCAATGACTTTATGGTTTCAAGTCTCAGTATTAATATCTTGAATTTCAGCTATTTCAATATTAACTCACCATTAAGTATCTCACGCTAATACAACGGCTATACTACTCTCATTATATACTTTATAAATACAGGTCTGCTCCAGAATAATTTAACTGGTGTCTCTTTGGTAATAAAGCAATGACTCAGTGAGTCAGTCTTTGTTTTGGAAAGGTGTAGTTTTCTTAGCTGGGTTAAAATACAAAATCAGATATCTCCACCACCTGCAGCCTAGAATAATGAGTTCAGCTTGAAGGCATAACTAAGGGATGGGATCACTCAGTATCTACAGAGCCAAACAGTGGTCACTGTTGTATCTGTATGTGTTAAAGCACACAAAGACCAAAGCATAGAAGGAAACTTGGTATTTCTGACGTCACGCAAAACACCATCCAGTCATCACCCACACCATGAATCGAATCTTTCTTGATTTGTCCCCTCCATTTTATTTTTCCTACACTGTGAGCAGAGAACAGATGGTGTGTGTGTGTGTGTGTGTGGGGGGGGGGTCTGATAGAGTTGACATCAGTTCCTCCGCTCTGTCCCACTCCTCTGTATTTTTCTATCAGCTGTGGAATTTGAACCATTCTTCCTTTGGGGTGAGGCCCGTCCCTCTGCCTGCCCCTGCTCAGAGGAGTAGGTTGTCTCCAGAGGAGGCTGGGAGTGTGTGTGTGTATGAGTGTGTGCGTGGGTAAGTGGGGCTTTCCAGTAGTGTTGCACACCAAACATTCCTGGCTGCTGGATGGCTGACTAGTGGGCCAAGTCCGCACAGCTGGGAGACATATAAGACGCTGTGTCTTTGTGTGAGTTGAGCATACACATTTGGTCACATGCACACACATGCTCACACACACAGAGGCGTGTTATGCCTGCTGTAAGACCCCCCCACCCCCGACTGGATCCAGAATCCTAGGGGCCGTGAGTGAGATATATGTATACAATGCAAGGTTAAATCCAACTAAACTTTGTAGCCCAGTTTAAACAAATTGAAGAAAAAAATTAAACTCAAAAAGTGCTACATTTAAGCAGTCTTTGAAGAAAGACACACATGCACGCTCTTGGACGCCAACACAGGCATTTATACATTAAATGTAAAAAAAAAACCTAACAGAGTCTCACAGTCACTGCACAACAGTGTCTTCTTCTCTTACCAGCACCACATGATGTTTGTCCTCTTAAGTAATTTTTGCAGAGAGAGAGATAGAGAGAGAGAGAGAAAATGTAATGGGGGGAAGTGAGAGGGAGAGAGTGAAATGAGTGATTGTGCTAGTGATGGCAACTGTACAGTTTGTCTCCCTCTTATTGGCTGCCTCTTTGGTTGTTTTTTAAACAGGGTGTCAGTGAGCAAAGAATGTGTATGCAAGAGCAGAAAGCAGAGCGAGACAGCTAGGGGGAAAAAGTTAAAGAACATGGAGAAGAGAAGAGAAGAGAAGAGAAGAGAAGAGAAGAGAAGAGAAGAGAAGAGAAGAGAAGAGAAGGAGGTTGTTTGAAAATGAATTAAGGGGAAATTGAGCTGTGGAGGGTAGAAAGGACGGAAGAAAAAGGAGTTCAGATCCTGAGGAAGAGGGACACGAAGGGGTTTTGGCTGAGGGGAAATTAGAGCAGCACAGGCTGAGGGAGAGAGAAAGAGAAAGAGAGTGTGTGTCAGGCGCTAGATTGCATATGACTGTAAAGCATAATAATTCAGGGCAAAACATACTGCTTGAACCACAGATCTTTCCTCCACTCCCTCTTCTAAGTTTGAAAAGAAAAGAAAGTATTTAAGTAGAAAAAACCTCTTCCTTTGTCCACCCAGACAAACTGTTTAGAGGAGAAGAAAAAGCTTTATTCAACCAAAAAACCTCAATTCTTTCAGAAATGATTCCACATGTTAGAATCGTTTGAACATCTGTCTTAACATCCTCAAATGTGGTAATCTGCTGCACTGTGTCACTGGCACTACCACTCTGTCTGTTTCTATGTGTGTGTGTGTGTGGGTGTGTGTGTGTGTGAAAATGAGTGTGATGAGCTGTATAGGCCTCTGCAGCTGGTCTACATTACAGTGAGCAAACAAATGTCATTATTGCTCTGGTCCACTTAACAATAATAATAATATTAATATAAAATTAAATACATATGCCTGCAACATAGTTTTTTTCATACTCTTAATGCCCTGCATGTCCATATCACTTGATTCCATGCAGGAAAAACACACCTTTACAAGGACAGTTCATGTGTGATTGAACGAGTTCTGTATGTGTGTGTGTCTGTATGTGTGTGGTGAGAGACTTTGATAAGAAGGTGTTGTGTCACCAGTGAGGACAGGACAGGACAGGACAGGGCAGGGCAGGGCAGAGAAGGACCAAGAGGGCGAGAGGAGATAAGAATGCCAGTTAATTTCAGCCAGGGTCCTCATCTTGTTGCGAGCCCGCTCAGAGAGCTTTGTGCTGTTTCAAGGCCAAGGTCTGACAGGGGTGTGTGTCCAGAGATCCAGAATGGCTGCACTGATAAGAAGGCTCATTGCACAACTTCGCTGTTGACAGAATATGGCAAAAGTGTCAGTGCGAGTCAGTGTGAGTTCTGGGCCAAAGGTTCTATGCAGCTAGAAATGTTTCATTTTTGGTGTAGTCTGTGTCAGTTTATGTTCCTGCTGTTCTGTGCTGTTTTTCAGTGCACCGTCACCTGTGATGAAACCTGCCTTGCCCTATGTTCTACATTGCGCAGCTTCAAATGACTGATTAGCATAGGCTTGAGGTAGGACAGGGTCAGGGTCAGGGTCAGCTAGAATTCCAGCTGAAGAGGAGCACGGCTGTTCTCTCAAAGAAAACAGCTGGTGGAGCAATATTTTTAAAAAGCCTTGGACTGACAGGGTGCCTAAGGTCGCCAATACTTCTCTCAGGCACTCATACGCACTCTTAATCATGTGTACTGTATCAAGATTGATACACCCTTTTTTCACTTCTTTTTTGAGTCTCAAACTGATAGATGCTTACATTTGAATAGCTCTGTCATCAGCCCTGACGTTGTTTTCATTTCACCAGAAATTATTGCTTAATGAGTTCATGTATGTGGGTACTTTTCATGTGTGTTTGGAGAGAGAGGCAGCATATTACAGACTGCAAGAGTCACAGCTTGGCTGCTTGGCTGTAGCTCCTCTCTATTTATGTTCGTGTTTGTGTTTGTGTGTGTGCTTCTGTGTATCACTGTAGTGTGGACGTATCACTTTAGCAAATATATCTTCCTGTGCATCTGTGTGTTATTATGCATGCAGATTTTTGTATGTGTGCGGCGCTGAATGCAATTTGATCCCCGGGCGTTTCTTTCTTTAGCATCTGCTCCTCTCATTTGCGGCAGAAAGCTGATCCCCTTGGGTGAATTGGCTCCAAAGTCATACGACTGAATATATGCCAACCAGGTATTCAAATGTTTGTGCCGCAATTACAGATTGCATTTCACGCCGTAGGAGGTCGTCTGAGTGTTTTATAGTTGCGTATGTAATGTGGAGTAAGTGCATGGTTGGAAGGGTGTGGCTATCTCCTTCTATCCCCTACAGGACTTTGGAGGCTGACCCACTCACCAACCACTTTCCTTGTCTGTATGGGACCAAACAGACCCATATGTCTGGCTTCTGTGTTGTACACGCGCAGTGATAATCTCTAGTGTCTCTCATCTTCAACGCCTGCAAGCTTTGGCTGTCTGTCTCTCTATCTCCCTGTTTATTTTCACGTCTTGTCGGCCTGTCTTTCCATCTGCCTTCCTGTAATAACAACAACTCACATCTCATCACACACATCATTCAGCAGCTGTGGCTTTCATTAATTGAGAAGTAAGAAACCCCAATTAGCACCTTAAGCAACATCAGTGATTGGCTGTGCTTGGGTTAGAGGAAGCGAGGCAGAGAGAGAGAGAGCTTATTCACAGTTTCATTTTCGTGTTTGTCTATGAGAAAGCGGGTGAAAGTGGAAAAAAAAAGAATCTTCTGGGAGGTGCCATTGTACGCTTCATGTCACATAGACATTTGCCCTCATGTCTCATTTTAGCACTTCCTACAACTAATTGCTTGTGTTAGTAGCACACTTGCAAATGTGTTGGGGAACAATAGATTGGTGATTTCTTCAGTCAAACTATTTCTATGACTTCAGAAGCTATTGTTTTGGAAGTTAGTTGCTTGTATTGTATCCAGAAAGCATCTCATTTCTCAGAATGCTCCTGGGATGCATGCAAAAATCTTCTAACACACCCAAACTCATTAGCAGACATACACAGAAACAGACACAATGACTCACGCAGAGAAGCACATGAACTCGCTAACCCACACTTCCTATAGACATAAACACATTGACACATGCATATGCTCTGTGCCTCTCTGCCTGTCAATGTGTCTCTCTCACTCCTCTGGTAAAAGCTTGAGGCTTTAAACTAATCTGTGGTGAGAGAAACGCCCAAGGGTGCCATTCCTGCTAATCAGGGTCAGACCAGTTTCACTGTTGGCAAAGCCACTCATGAAACCACAGGATTTTAATCTCTAATTGTATTGGGTATGTTCTCATGTGGTTGCACAGGTTAAGGTGTTTCCCTTCACATTTATTTTTAAACACATTGTTGTCCTTCATGCTTGCAGTCACCCACGCGCCATTTCATCAAGAGCTACCCGATTTTTGCAGTTTCAGGAGGCTGATGCAACCTGACTGACACTCCTGCTCTTGTCTCTCCTTCTCACACACACACACACACAGATACACACATTTCACACACGGGAGCGCACACACCAGAATGGATGAATCAGATACGATAACTCAGGGTAGCAAGTTGCAGATGAGATCTCTGTCATCATCCTAGTCAGTATTTGTCTGTCTCTGTGGTTTGCTCCCACATGGAAAACTGAAATTGACTCACCACATATTGTGTGGTTTGGTTAGCCAGTTTGAGCTCAGATCTATTTTAGTCATTGACTACTTCAGGGACATTTCCCTTAATTTAAACAAATTTGAGGAAAAACTTTAATTGAACCGTGTATAATCACATTACTTTGCTGTTTTTACTGCAAAAACACAGAGACTGAGAGAAATGTGAGTCACAGCTTGTATCTGGGTATAGATCATTTGTAAATCAGTCACAATTGTTAAACTGTCAATAAAAAAATCTTGCTCTTTGTTTCTCTCTTTCTGTTTCTCACTAGATTACATTACTCTCATTCCAACATAAATATTTAATCAATATCATCAATACCATTCCTATTTATGTACTTGAGGCTACTTAATACCAATGCATTTTTCAACAGAGATTGTGTAATGCAGAAATATCGATTTCCTGTGCGTTGACATGCTCCATTATGGCTGTCATGTTTTTTTTGTGAAATTGCCTTTACTTCTCCCTTGATGCAGTGATCAGTAATAAAGTAGGGACATATTGTATTTCTAAACTAAAGGCATATAGAATTGTAAAGGGCATTTACCCTGTTTAAAAATGACACAGGTATATGACATATATTTCTGTGTATAAAATACCAGTGTCTCACTGTGTTTCATCTGAACATTTTGCTGGTCTGAATGACCTCTGTTCATAAGTGGTTAGGATTAGCTGGGATCAACAGTAATGCACCATCCAAAAGAGCTTCAACCCCCTTGCCCCTTGCCCTTATTCAAATGATTAAAGCCTGTGTGGCCGTGCTGCAACTTGGCAATTGAATGACATGTGGTCACAGTGTGCGGTAACTATTGTTTGCCAGTTGTATCACCAGGCCACGGCGCAACAGTGCGGAAATAACCAGACACCAGTATAGATTTTTCCATCACACTATTTTTGGATGCGTACTGTTCATAGTCTATCAGCTGTGTTTATGTGTGTATGTGTGTGTGTGTTTGTGTGTACATGCATATGTAGTCTTGTTTATTGATATTCCTGCATTTAGAGTTGCATATTGACCTCCATCTTGACAGCAGTATGTAGGGTATTGTATTTCACTGCTGTCATGTGGAAATTGTATCCCTGAATTTGGTGATATTGTGTTTTTCAGGGCAGCTGAAGGATTACATGGTTCCTGTACTGCCTGTGAAAATGCTTTGACCTCTCAGGCTTATGAAACGCACTCAAAACTGTATTGGATAAAATTAAAATTGCCATTAAAATAAATGCATTGTTGTCTCTGAGAGATACAAGGTTTTCACCTCACAACAGGTCTGTTTTTGTTTGTGCAAGTGCAATACAATTTGAGGAACTCTAACTGAGCAGCACAAATGGATAAACAACATGCAGACTATTTGAAGTAAACATAACAAAGGACTTTCCTGTTATGCCTCAGCCCTCTGTAATGTGGTTTATTTGTCTGTCTGTGTCTCAGTCGGTCTGTGATTTTTGCTTTTACACTCTTGTTCTTTCTGTCCCCATCATTTGCTGCTTTCTATTTCTGTATCTGTGAGTAACAGCATGTTTGAAATAGAGGCAGACAGTTTCTGGATTTCTTCGTCTGATACAAATATAGATCTTTAGGATAAAATGAAAAGGAAGCTAAGTTGAAAAGACCAACATCTTGATTGATATTCAGGTTTTACATTAACAGACAACATACACAGGTCTATAGAGCAGTAGTTCCCAACCATGAGGAGTGGCAGAATAAATCTGAAGGGTCACAAGATGATAAGGGAGACAGATAAAAACATTTTTGCTCCACCAAATCTTTTATTTTTCAGCCTTTTCTATACCTATTGCTTTATTTTTTGTTCTAGATATTATTAATGGATAATTATATTTCCTCAAACCTCTAAAAGTTATTTTAAAAAAAGTCAAGCTTTGGTTTATATGGCATATACAACCTGTGACCAGGGTCCCAGTTCAAGTGCATTCATTTTAAGGGGTCACAAGCCATAAAAGTGGGGGAACTTCTGCTGCAGAGTCCTATGTAGTGTGTGCTGGGTCCATGTACTGACTGTGTGCAGTGCATGATCTCGGCAGGACTGTGACCCTGCTTCTCTGTGCCAGACTGAAGTCCAGAAGTGTTTGGCTTGGCTTCACTCTCTGTTTGATCAGGCTGTTTCGGCAATACTGACTGAGCTGTACTGAGGCCAAATGCATCTCTCTCTTCACAATTTTACCATTTTTCCTCTGCTGCTGACATTCCTCCTGGTTATATTCACATTGGTCAGAACTCCATTTCATTTCATTTTATGTAGACTTTTCTAGCATGGTATTTTCCTGTATATTTTTGCTATACACAATGAACAATAGAGCAAGTGAAACAAGCATGCAGCATTTCTCTTTTTCTGTCCTGTTGTACCTGAGAGCTCCATTTGCCCTCTCTCACATCTTCCTCTTTGTTGTCTGATCTCAACCACAGTCCAAAGTTTACACTGAAACATTCTCACCAGAGTGTGAGTGTGGCTGCGGACCTGTCTGAGGTTCAGCAAGGTTACCAACATTCCCAATATTACCACAGGTAGCAATGAGGTGTCAATGACTGATAATAGATTGCATATATTTTTGGAAAGACCCCCTGGCAGATTACAAATTACAGTACTTTGTTGTTGACCACCCATTGATCTGCCATTATCGGGCTTGCCAATAATGCTCTTAAGATGTACAGTGTAGCATATAGTGCTATTTGAAATGAAACAGAATATGGGCATGTCCTTTTATTCCTGCAGATACTGTGTATGATCAACATTATGTTGTGACTGACAAGCCACATCAACAGGGCAGCCACAGTAAAGTTACACAGCAAATTGTTTTTAGCTGCAAATTGTTTTTAGCAGTCCCTTGAATCAAAGAGCATGTGCTTTTATTTACTATCATTTTGTACTACATTTGACAGTTAGAGAGAAAAAATAGGAATGATCTATTTTGGCAAAAGCCATTGTAAACTAGAACAGAATCATGTAATGTTGCCACAAGACATGCAGGAATATGAGAATGAGTCATGACTCTTAATAATTAACAGAGTCATTGACTCTTCCACTTACCTATTAAAATGTTAAAATCATATAAAATGTAGATAAGATAAGATGGAGATTGGCTAAAAAGGTGTAATTGTAATACCCCATTAATTTACCTTTTCCTTAATATCCCCAGCAGGTACATTAAAGAGTTCAAGGAGCAAAAGGTCCTATTTAAGATATATTAAGGACATATTAGGAAGTTACTAGGCAATATATCTGCTAGATTAAAACAATTTCAAGCTGGCACTGATTCCACTGTATATCTGGGGAATAAGTTCAATGAATCTAATCAGAGGTGGTGTAGAGAACATGCTCAGTGGGTTACACTTGTTAAATTTGCTCAAGGCAGAGACATTTGACCTTTTTATGACCTCTGTGAGTCAGAATTCCACCACCATGCATCAATCCCTGTGTCTATACTCCTCTGTTCATCAGTATTTCAGTGCCCTTTTATAACCTATTTTAAACTAAAATGTGATTCAGATTTCAGAATTGTAACTTTTTGAAAATAAAAAATGTGACAATGTGACAACCAAAACGTTGTTAAAACCCACAAGATCACATCAGACTTTCACTTTATTTCCTTCCTATAGCTCTAGTCTTTAGCTTTACTCTTTGTAGTGCTAGCCCATACCCATATATAGGCTTAAACCTGCTGATGTTGGTCCGTTTGCTAACCTAAATTCTGTCCTCAGCATCCTATCTTTACCATAGCCCTGGTCCTGTATTCGCTCCCTTCATGATCTCCATCACCTTTTCCATATCTGTGCCTGTCATTCCTCATTTCCTCAACTTTATTCTCACTCCCCACATTGATGTTATTTCCAACCAGGCCTTTGACCTAAGCACCTAGCTCATCTACATCCCTATAATGCCCTCAGACCGGTACAGCCGATGAATCCACCAAGTCCCTAACTGGCTCAGCAGTCATTTCGTAAGGTAATTAAATTGATCTTTCACTTTCCTGGAGCATAAGCACTGTCTAGTACATATGCCTGCTTATGAGTCAACCAGCCACTGATATTTATCTCAGAAGATCAATGCGTGGATTTTTTCTTTACTTTCCATTTGCTTCTAATTTTAGAGAATTTCCTTTGGGTGGAAACATATTCTGTGCTCATACAGGTCTTTACCTCCCCCATCAAAAAGTAAACACTTCCTCTGAAGATACTCTTAGGTTCAAATAGTACTAATTTTCCATCAAAGTGAACTATCACTTTAAGAATTTGGACCAGCAGCTGAAGAGAGCCTTAATAAGATTAGCCTGCCACTTGACAGCCACAGCTTTAGAGGCACCTCTACTGACCTGTGCGTCTGTGTCCAACAGAGAGAGTGTGTGTGTGCATGTGTATTTGTTTGTGCGTGTGTGTGATTGTCAAATTGTATTAGTGAGAGTGTTCTTTTGTTGGATTTGATGAAAAACTTAAGTATGTTTGTCTTTATGTGTCTGGGCACACATGCATGGGCAACTTCAGTCCCCATGAGTCAGAATGCAGACAGTATATTATGACTTTTAGAGCAGGCTACCTCAGCTATGTCCAGTTTTTTTCAGTTTTCAGTTTTTCACAGATGATTTGTGCCAGTTGAGAATTTAGAGCATCCACTCAACCCTTCAACCTCTCAAAATCCACTGACCATGTTGTCTATCCCTGGGCACTCTCCGTTTTTAGGTTGTGATTTGGACGACACAGGCTCAAAATTACAGGCAAGGGTATTAAACCAACAAGCAAACAATTCAACACAAAGCCCATGGAATCACTGGAATTTCTCACCCAAGTGTTTCCACTTAGCGCTCAGATATGTTTTAACTAGGCACTTGCCAAGGCCATGCCAAGGACACCACAGCCACAGGAGGCTGAGGTAACATGACATGGGTATCGCGTGTATGTGGCAGATGTGCTGTTGCTGGTAGTTAGGTGTGCCAGATGCCACATGACTCTAAGTAGCAGTCCATGGGCAGCAACTGAAGGACAGAGAGGAATATGCAGCGTTGTGTGCTTGTTCATCCCAGACACCTCTTTGCGAAAGCCAGACACCTCACTGAGAAACATTTAAGTTGGCATTAATATCACAATCAGAGGTCTGTTTATTCTCAAGCAGACAGCAGGCAGCTAAACACACAGAATGCCCTCACCCCACCTAAACCCTCATATACCCTGAAAAGCTCTGTCTTTCTTCACTCTTTCGCACTAAACATCCCACCCTTCATCCTTCAGATATTCTCACCTTCATCCAGCCTTTGGCCCAGGACCTCAAGCCACTTTACATTCCTGACATATTCTACCATCATGACCCATCATCACCAGCACTTACTTGACCTGATCATTCATCAGTATTATAGTCAGTAAACACAGCCAGGGAGTCGCGCTGTCATTCCACCTACTGTGGCAACGGGGGAATAATAGCTAATGACAAGTATGTTAACAGAAGGTGTTTTAATTCTAATCTTTTATTTGGGAAATTAGAGACCTTTGACACTGTTTAATAGCTCATAGATCATATTCAATACCAAATTCTTCTTTATGAATTTTCCTAATTTATGACAGTTGCTTATGATGTTTTAAAAATCTTCAATGTAGTACACATACACTCTTAACCATGATGAGATATACATCTATATGGTCAAATCTGTGGTCTGTCTTTTTTTTTAAAAAGAGCTACAGTCAACAGGAAACATGAAGATAAAAACTGATCTGTACAATTTGAGGGTCTGAAACAATGCAGAAATGAAGGTGATACCAACAAAACATGAGGGTTAGTTATTGTTCTTATTGAAATGGTCTGCCGCAGCATTTTTGACATGCAAGAAATAAGGCCTGCACAGAAAACTTTTTAAAATAGATCTGTTTTTACAAGGCATAAAATATACAGACGTATGTCTTCCCTAACAAAAAAAGCACAAAATCTCAATAAATAGTGCATACAATATCTTCTGACTAATATGCTGTATCTTTTGACTCCATTGTAGTGTTTTTCTTTATCTGTGGAGCAATTGAGGGATATGTCTTCATTAGGGTATAATGAGGCAACAACAGCTGGTCACACACATGCTTGTGCAAGCTTTCCAACTAACTGTAGATAAGACAATATACTGATAACCTGGCAAGTAAACACTGTCCCTGGCCTCTTTCTCTCTTTTCAATCTGTCTGTCTCTTTCCGTACTTTCTCTCTGGCCTTATCTAGCCTTGAATGTTTTTCACTTAAACTCACACTCTGCTAACATGCCTATCACCAATCACCAAATAAGCTGGCTGTTAGAAAACACATGCCAGGGTGTTGGCTCTGGCGACACATCTCAGCCACCTTTCTGTGTCAAAGTGTATGTGTGTGTGAGAGAGATTAAGAGAGAAAATGAAAAAGAGATTCAGAGGCAGACATTATAGACATGTTTCTGTGCATTTGTCAGGTTTCCAATGTTTTTCTACTTCTCATTTAGGACTGCCAGTATCACTGTTTCCCACAAGCTTACTTCACTTTGCCCTCCAGCCAGTCCATTCTCACCCTTGACCTTTGACCCATGAATTTTCTTCCCAGGGGAACAAACTGAAATGCTTGTGTTATTTGAAAAAAAAAGTGAGCCAAAATCATCCTGCCAAATGAACAAGCTAATGATCTCATATTGCAGATCTATATACATCTAATATGTAATGTGTGTGTGTGTGTCAGGACTGAAGGTAATCTTCAATACTGTTATCAGTTCTATGGTGCTGGAGGACTGTTTGGAAGACTCACTGCAGCTCTGACCTACTTGTGTCAATGTACGGGGGCTGCATGCGGACTGTTTTTCATTGAGTGTGTGTTGCATGTGTGTTTGTTAGTGCTTGGGACAGTGTGTGTTTGAGGCAAACTCTCTGTGGACACGGGGAGTGTGAGAAGCTGGGTGTTTTGACAGCTTTAGAACAGTTCCAGTACAGTGCTGGGGCAGGGGGTGCGCGGTCCTGTTGGATGTTCGGGTGAACTGTAGGGGTGAGAATAGGGTCAGTGAAGCAGTGGATACGAGACAATGAGATGAGCAGATGAGTTTCATTCCAAAATGCTCTACAGACCTCATATCCTTTGGGTGATATTAAATAAACTCATGATGTCATCTTAAATCATTCATTTAAGCCCAGAGGTATTCACTTGCACCATAATGTAAGCAAGAAGGGAGTTTTACTGAAACAACAGCAACTGTTTTGTTAAAAGAGGTGATTGCAAAATGAATCCCTTTCTGAATGTGTGATGTAAGGAGAGACAAAGGCAGATTCAGAGATATGAGGAAAGTACTGCAAAAGGGAGCAAACAAAGCAAATCGGAAATAATTAGGGTGGATAAGTATTGATATTTAGATAGCAAAGATGATGTAGTAAGAAGCCAGTTGATGTATGTATAGCTTATTGTTTTAACAAAAGAACAAATGTGTAATGTGATATTCTCACTTAAAATTGGGTTTAGTCTCAATCTTTGTCTTATTCAGGATATTTGACTTTTTTCCCCCAGATTTTCTGATCTGATAACCTGATAACCTTTCTGAAGCTGATAACCACAACTTTAATAAAACAAACCAACTATCTAATTTCTCTGAAAATATTCTTTTTAAACAGCCTGCAACTAAATAAATATATTAAATGTATGTATAATTAATGCTTGTTAAGTGAGCAATGATTGATAGAAATTGTTATTTACTGAACTTAAACAAGATGGTTTTACTTAAATATGTGAGGAACAGTGGATGGCATTGAATATATCACACACCAAACTGAGTGTTTGCCCGAGTTGCAGGACCCTCCTTGTTAAAGCAGTCATGCTAAGGACTGGTCTCAGCTCATTCTCCCAACTTTAATCTCACCAGAGTGTAAAAGCTATGGGAGTAGACTTCCCACACAGTTCATAAAAGAGTGATAAAGCTCGTAAACAAAGCAGCACAGTCCCTTTTCGTACTACTGTAGCTGAAAAGGCCAGACATCACCTCAGACTGTGCTGCTTGAGAGTTCTCTCACAAGTACACCTCTTCAACAAAGGGACTGCCTCTCCACATTTCTAAGCCCTCTCAGTGCCGTTGAACCCCTGCTTTCTCCAGCAGCATTCCAGCCCATCTTTCATGCTGTTTCTTTTTGGCCATGCCAGCCAGGTCAGGGGGCACCGTTTTCTCAGGGCTTCAAGACCACACTGGTCAAATATAAAACAGACATCTCTTCTAGTTGCACATTCAACTCCTGTATATTTACTGTGTAAATGTGATGTATCTGTGTCTTTGTTTGTGTCATTATGCATGTTTTGAGCAGAAATATACATGGAAATAGACATCTGAGTGAGTCTGTAAGGAGAGACTGAGCATCACCTTTCACTCTTGGTGTATAGTCTATGATATTGCTGATGCAACAGAATCTGTCACAGAGATCTGTCACATCATGGCCTTGAGCAACAGCACTGACACAACATGGGGGGGTTATTACCTCCTTTGTTTCAGACCAATCAGTACCAAATTCTACCAGTAGATGTCTGTCTTGAGTCTTCCACAGTCATGAAAGAAAGTTAGTGGAGCAGACTGTCCAGGGTCCCCACGTGGCCAAAGACTGGAAAATGTCCCAATTGAATGGTTAGATAAAGTGTAATGTAATACAAATTCCACATCTTATCTCAAATTGTTGGCCTGGCTATAATGCAAGGCAAATTAACTCAAAAGAATGTCCCTGTCTTAAAAACATGCCTGGGAAAAGTCTCCAGTTATGTAGCACCACATTTACAAAGGAATTTCATTTTAGATTAATACTAGTTTTGCTGTCAGAATAGCATACCCCACTATACTTTTGCCTCTTGGCGACATGGCAGCATTCTTCTTCTCTGGTACAGCTTAACATTCCAGAAATGAATTCCCAGACATCGAGGTCTTGGAAAAATATGAGGGCAAAAGGCCGGTTATTTTCCACAGAAATCCAGTCTTTTGGCTTTTTTATTGGCTCCTGTATCAGCTATTCCTGAACAACCAGAACAACCATATAGGAAAAAACTTCTTTTTCATTTCTCATGAGTAACTATATTGCACAATCTATCTGGATTTTATTAATGATAATGTATGATTTATGCATATGAGCAAGGATTGAAGGGAGGATGAACCTAAAATCAGATAGGTATTCATCATTTTACACATTTAGCAATTGATGTTACCAAGCTTTTAAATCTTTTTTTTTAAACAGGCCCTTTCACTTGTCTCTGAGTAATAATGACAGCTGATGACAGAGAATACTGCCAAGATTTTTGTGAATGCATCACCTCAACAACAAAAGGCAGCATGCCTTGTGGGATGTTTTGAGCTAACAGGATGGAAAGAGTACAGCTTCAGGATAGGCATACTATCAGCTCTTCTTGATCTGATTGGCTGATGTGCTGTAATCTCCTATGAGAGTTTTAAGTGCTCCTCTTCAGTTCCTACATCAGACACTGAAAGTTGTAAACACAACTTTGGAGTATTCACACACTTTTATGGGGTAACATTAATCTTGAATAATAAAAAAGATTTGTGATTACTGTTTTTAGAAATAAATCACACTGCACAGCAAACCAAATTGGAGAAAATGCTACTTGATATTTTAATCAATGTTAAGCAAACAGTTATTGTATGAGATCACCTTTTTATCTTAATTTGTTCCATGCTCCCCGTTCGACCCAGAATATGTCATGGCAGTGCAGATGGGGTATTGATTATAGTGGAGATAGTTTAGGGAAGTGGTTTTAAAAGTGGGGTCTGGGGACCCCCAGGGGTCCTTGAGGGTATTCCAGGGGGTCCCCAGCAAAGAGGGGAACAATTTATTTTCACCATAATTCCATCCATAAGTAACCCAATGACAGAATGTATGATGAGTTTGGTCATGGGTTTCATACACTTTCTGTAATAAAACAAACAAAAAAAAATCATATCAGATGGGGGATCCTGGCACAAAATCGTATCAAATGGGTGTGGTGTATCACCAACGTGGTCTAATTTGTGTTAGTTTAGGGGTCTTTGACGTGAAAAAGTTTGAGAACTAGTGGTTTAGAGGTGCCGCTCTGCTCTAATTCTCACTTTTTCTGACAGCACCTGAACGCAGCACAATAGGAGTTGGGCGATTTGTGTCGTGACGCGCTGTCGTGGAGGCGTGCCTCTGATGAAATCAGCTGTGGAAACAAAAACAGAAAAGGGGGTGGCTCAGACTAGAAGATCTCCAGGCCAGTTATGTATAGAATTCATTCTAAAAAGCGTCCGTTTAAAATCAAAATTGCAGTATTGCAGGTCTTCCGCAGAGAGTCGGTACTTGTAGAAGAGTGTGAGACGTCGGATCATAGTGGCAGCCAGAGGAAGTAAGAGGAGGATGTGACAGGGCAGAGGTCCTGTGCGACGTCTGCAGCTATATCTGCTCTTTCACAGACAGTTGGACAACCGCGACCACCTCTTCATTCTCTTTGTCGTCTTTGTCCGGTTTGAGTCACCGGCTGAACCACCAACAGAGTGGCATGTGGGTCAATTCCGGAACCGTCGGAAGGTAGGAACCCCTCCTGCAGAAATACTGGGTCACATGCTCCCAGTGAAATATTGTGCACAAAGCAGTCAACACACTGCTGATATTTCCCTTTACTCCAAAGGTTAACTAATTGAAAACATCACCAGCTGTATTCGCCTCCTATCACGGTGACCTTATTGCACTTAATGGGTTTTTAATCTCCTCTTATGTCACTAGTCCTAGATGCTTGCACGCTCTCATACGGCACATGTATTAAATGATTATTGTAGGGAGATGTGTTTACAATGGAGGATTATTGTTGCACAGCCTGGTGTCGTTGAAGCATTTCGATTCAGTGTTGTAGTGCAATGGATGGGCTTGGCACGTTACGCAAGAGTTATTAGTGCATCATTTTGGATGTAGGCTGATGTCCACCTGCCTTTATACAACACAGAAAGGCGTCTCACCACCGCGAGGAATGCGGTGTGTATCCGGCTTTATCTCCCCAGACATCAAACATGGATGGCAATACAATTGCTTGGTGGTGGTGTTGAATCGGATTTCTCAAAAATATGAATGAGTCACGTGGTTATGAATGGGAGGGAGCGCACGAGGTGCTTTTCATTGATGAATGTGATCCTGGCTACAACATAGTATGTACTGGAACAGCGTGCTGATCAAAACAGTGACAATAGATAACGTGAATCTCAGTTTGTATGACCGCACACATACACACACACACACACACACACACACACACACACACACACACACACACACACACAACAAACAAACTGTAATGCTGATCCTGTGGCTATGACGTCACCAGAGGGATTGTGTTACGCAGGTGTCTGTGTAGCTGATGAAGAAGCCTCAATGCTCAGTCAGGAAAAGAAATAATATTCTATATTAGAATTTTTTTTTAACCTCATTTTCATTTCCAGTCATCACAAATTAATCATTTTCACAGGATGTGGTTGCATAAATAATTTGGCGTCCTTCTCTTCCATATTGTGCAATATTTGTCTTTCGGCCAATATATTTTTCCTGCTGAAAAGATGTGTGTGAAGCTAATCTTTGTGTGGAAACACCAACTGTTCAAATTTTATTGTTTATTTTAACATTATCAAATATTCTGCTCTATGCAATTCTCTGTCCAAATCTTTGCCAAAATAATGTTATGTTGAAAATGGCGTCACTAAAAGCCTGATTTATGTACAATACATTTCAGACAGTACGTGGTTTGAACAGTTAGACAGATGGCTCTGGAACAACGCTACTTATTGTCCTGGTTAGGCTCTATGCCCAATTCTTTTACTGTGTCATCAGCTTTGAGATAACATAGTGCAGTATTGGCACACCCACATGGAAATGTTCTGAACTCCGTGTCAGGCCCTAATGGTACACAGAGGTAATAGTGCTTATAATTGTTTATATGTTCAGTTGTTTATGTGTATGTCCTCTCAAGCGGAACACATTATTAAATAGCACGGACAGTAGTTTGATGAGAAGTGTTTTAAAAAGGAGATATGTGGCCAATGTACAGGTGTTGGAAAAATAAAATGGATGACCTCCATGCCTGTATCAGTTTTCAGTAGGGCATCAGGAACTGTAATGTCCTTTGTTTCACTGAAACTTGGCTAAATACTGGAATTAAACCATTAAAGTGGGTGACTCCAGAAGGAAGCGTGTGCTTTATGGTGAATAAGAATTGATGTGACAGTGGGGATATTAAAATGATATCTCATTCCTGCTCACCTGATCTGGTGTTATTGTCATCAAATGCAGACCACACTTTCTGCCAAGGGAATTTCCTTTGGTCATTATCACAGTAGTCTACATCCCACCACAGGTGAGTACAGAGGCTGCCCTGTCAGATCTTTGCAAAGACTTGAGCTGCTCACAGACCGGTAATCCTGATGCTGTGCTCATTGTTGCTAGAGACAGTCAGGCTAATCTTAAGAAGGTTTTGCCTGACCTCCATTAACATATTGACTGCGCCACAAGGGGAATTAACATTCTGGATCACTTCTACATGCCATTCAAAAATGGCTACAGAGTGGAATCCCTATCCATGTTCGGGAAGAGTGACCATGCAGCCATCTTGCTGAGGTCAAAGTATATAAACAAACTATGATGCATGCCCCCAGTGAGAGGTCAGGAAATGGTCAGGGCAATCAAAAGCTGCCTTACAGTCTGCACATGATGCAATTTCAAGCACATTCCAAGACACCACCGTCAACGTCACCGATGACATCAATGGATTCAAGTCTGTGGTGGATTTAATTTGTAGCAGAAGCAACTGTACCCAAACTACAGTTAAATCATTCCACAACCAGAAACCATGAATTAACAGAACCATCCATGATGCTAAAAACATACATTGCAGCCTACAAATTTGGTCTGCATCCTGAAAACATGGAAATTATAAATCAGCAGCCTACAAAGTAAGAAGCTCTTCTTACTTTGTAGGCTGCTGATTTATAATTTCCATTAGAGGCAAAAAGGTACTGTGGGAAAAAGGTGTCAAGGTCTAAGAACTATGACAGATTATAAACCCAGCACTTCTACCCTCATCCTTAACACTGGAGCACCCCAGGGCTGTGTTTTGACTTCCTGCTGGACTCCCTGTACACACACGACTGCATAGCCACTTTTGACTCCAGCACCATCATCAAATTTGCTGACAACACAGCTGGGTGGACCTGATCACAGATAACAATGAAAAGGTCTACCTGAAGAAAACAGATGACCTGACCCGCTGGTGTCAGGGCAACAACCTACCTGAATGTCAGCAAGACTAAGGAGCTGATAGTGGACTTTCGGAAGAAGTAGGCAAGGAACTGCGCCCCCCATAATATCAATGAGTCTTCAGTGGAAAGAATAGATAGATTCAAGTACCTTTGTGTTCACATCACCGAGGGCCTGACCTGGGGGCAGCATACTGACTCAGTGGTGAGAAAGGCAAGGCACCTCATACATTTGGGGAAATTCAGGGTATCCCCTCAAATACTGAGGAATTTCTACTCCTGCATCATCAAGAGCATTCTGGTGGGGGAAAACACTGTCTAGTATGGAAACAGCACTGAACAGGACCACAAGACCCTGCAAAGAGGCGGTGCTCTGCCCTGCCTAAATATTTACACCAGACCAGTACTGAGAGGAGAGGCTCAGGAAGAGCTTCTACCCTCAGGCCACTAGGTTCCTAAATAAGGTCATTGCCTAAGACTGCTTGACCCCAGTAATGCAGGTATATTTATTACTATTCCTATTCTATTGAAACTCTTCTTAATTCAAAAATTGAAAATAAAATAAATCACATAATACTGCAGTAGCCACTGGTACATGACAAAAGAATTGACAGCTCACGTATTTATTTTTGTCAGACAGGTATTGAAAAGAAAATGGTAAGAATGGGTCAGAAAGCAGGAAAGAGCAGAAACATGAATGACGGATGAAATACTGTACTTAGATAAATATTCTATACTGAAGTGGAAGCTGGAGAGAGATGGATAGGAACGACCTAAGACAGCAAGAGAGATGGAGAGAAAGAGTTGGTGGAAAATATGGGCAAGAGGAGGAGGAGGAGGAGGAGGAGGAGGAGGAAGATGGGAAGGGATAAAGGAAATGAGGGCATCAAGAGGAGCCTGTCTATGTTTACAAAGCATTATTGCAGCAGAGAGAAGAGAGTAGGAAGGCTCTATGGAGCAGGATGACATGCTGCTCCCAGAGACCCTTTCATTCATTAGGATAGATGCATACATATCATCGTCTGCCACGGGCCCTGCATTAACGCCCATACCATCTGCAGTGGGTGACGCAATATATGTGCCAGCATGCATGTGTGTG
This sequence comes from Euthynnus affinis, assembly GCA_029490765.1. Classification (NCBI taxonomy): domain Eukaryota; kingdom Metazoa; phylum Chordata; class Actinopteri; order Scombriformes; family Scombridae; genus Euthynnus; species Euthynnus affinis. The sequence continues at coordinate 22,549,564 of CM055842.1, read as the reverse complement.
TATGCATGTCTGTACTAGTGTGTGTGAGTTTGAGGTTTACTGTCAGTCATCCAGGGAGCCAAGCAGAGGATACAGACTAGATTATGTAACCAGTCTGTGCCAGCTGCGCCTGTGGCAGTCACTGTCTCAAACACCCACATAACACACACACATGCACACGCATACACACACACACACACACACACACACACACACACACACACACACATGCATCAGCAGTGTCAGGAAGGTCACTTTTAAAATGTAATAGGCTACAGATTACTAGTTAAAAATATAATAAGTAATGTAACTAATGTGATAAGTAATGTAACTATTTTAATTACGTCATCAAAGTAATGTAACTTATTGCATTTATTTACTTTTTGATTACTTTTTTAACAAATGTTTTAAACTGGGCAATAAAACAGAAAAGTTCTAAAAACACAACTTGAAACCAGGCAGTGTAAACCTCACTGTCAACCTCATTTCCAGCACTGAAAGATGTCTCTTCTCTGACAACATGACCACCTGCCTCAATGTGGTCAGCTGGTCACAGGCGCAGCAAACTTAGTTTACTTAGAGTAATGTGCATCGGTTTGATTGGCAGACAAGAGACGGGGCAAATTCAAACAAGAGAACCAGAATCAAAAACATCACTCAAAATTTGAGCACATACTGCCAAATGTCTAAAGCCTGTCTGGACATAGAGACAACTCCTTGTAAGCCATCCTAGCCTTGACGATGTTGCACTCAAACTTGTCGACAAAAAACTGTTAAAAAAAAGGTTGCATACATGATTGCACATGGACCCATTGGGTTCTTCCAGCAATTACACATGGACACTTTGACTTATGCATTCAAGCCTTTGATAGTGTAAATCCCATACTTCTGGTGAGTGTATAAGTGTTGACCCATTTATGAATTGTTACTGGGGTCCTTTTTTTGTAAGCCAGGGAGGGTAGAGAGAGTGGAGGGCCAGGGGGCTTTATCATGGTGTTGGGGTGCACTATAGCTCCAAGAAAAAGGACAAAAATTGGAATAGGGGGCTATAGAGGGTTTTAGGAGGAATGATTGCTGCTACTGGTTTGTTAAAGGTATTACATAACACAGAGAGAGAGACAGCGGGGGAGGCAAACTGGGTGTGAGAGGGCTATCTGCCTAAAACTGCTACTTGATTGCCATCCAGAAAAGTGTGAGGTCATAGATAGATAGATGACTGCTAATAAAAAGGGGGCAGAAGGTGTGGTATTAAATGTGTGCAGGAGAAACTAACAGAGGACAAGGACACAGTAACTGTCTCAAACACCCACATAACACACACACACACACACACACACATACTGACTCAAATTGTGACATTCCAGAGTAAATCAAAAGGTCGGTGTTTATGTACTGAGTGGGTGTTTGAGTTCCTGTCACAGTGTTTCATTCACTGTAGTCTTGTCATTATGTCACTATAAGAGTCAGAAAAACATGCGCACATGCACAAAAACTGGGACAGAATCTCTTTCTCTCATTCACACACAGTTTATTGTCACATTCCACTGCTTCTTTGTCCTTGCAGCCTCCTTTGCTGCCTTTCTGGGAAGATGACACTGGCTGGCAGATGAAGTCTAGACGCTTGTGTGAGGTTCACTATAGGTCGTTGGCTAAAAATGAAACCTGAGTTTCACAGCTTCTATTTCCGCTCCTCTGAGCTGCTCTACTCCACTCTCACAATCTCTGGCTTCTGCCCATCTTTCAGTCAAACAAATCAGAAATAACTGTGGAGGTTTTTGAAAGCTCATAAAGTCTAAATTTAAACATGAGAGCAGGTGCATTATCTATCAAGCACAGTGATGTGTGCGTGGACAGTTGTGTCTGTTGAGCGATGCGTGACCAGACTCTTGCTTGGAGCCTGATGCAGAGCCACAGATGGAGCATAATATGTGGGAGCCAGGTACTCTTGAGCCCCCCGAGAAACTGTCCACACCACCACCAACGCCGCCTCCTGGTTATATCACTGCTTGCATCATTCCATGTCTCACAGACGGGCCCTAAGCTCATTATCATGCACACGCGCATGCACGCCCGCTTACATGCACATACACACTTCCGGACTCCTAGGGGTCAGTGGTAGAGGATCTTAAATTGTTCACTGCTTTGTCTCCCCCTGCTTTGTCTCTCTTATCTGTCTGTCTCTCTTACAGAACCATACTTTAGTCAGTAAAGCATCAGCAAGAAAAGTAGTGATTTGTTACCCTGAGCAGCCTCGGTTATTGTTGGTCGTGCCCTTTTGATCCCTGCAGCATGACTGACTGATTCTAATGCTGGGCTGACAGTCACTCTCTTTCTCTCTAAGACTCTAATAATCCTCTCTCTGCCTTGTCTCTTTTGAAATCCCCTATTTGCTTATCTGCTGTTGCATTGGAAATGCTGGGAATTAACAATACTACGCATCCTCACTCCCTCTGTCTGTCATTTTTTATCCTGTTCTGCTCATATGTCCTTTGCCACGTATTGTGGATGTTACAGAACCACTTGTGTAGTGTGTCAGGTTTCACACATTTGGCCCTTCGTCCCTCTTTTCCTAATACAGCACTAAGAGGAACTGCTACTTCGGCATGACCATTTGGCTATAGCTGTTAGATAAGTGAACTTTTTATTGCTTCTTTTTATGTTTCTCTCCTCTACCTGGAGGACATGTCTCTAAAGGTGTCGCTGCCTGACAGGTGGTAAGGGAGAGAGGTTATTTATAACTCTGAAAGGCACAGTTCTATCTATTCCATATGGACCACTCACAAAACAGCCTCTTTGACAGTCACTCTTCTTCAGCTAAGGTAGTCAAAGGTAAGCTCTCTCTGTGCTGTGCTGTACCTCCTGGCTGATGTAACTGGGGTTACTTTTTCACCTCCATCCTCCAGGAAATCTGGAAAGATGTTTTGTTGTTGTTGACAAGGGAAATCAATGTCTTTAGGTTTCTGGTGAACGTTTCTGGGAAGTTCTGTGTAGGAGCAGTGGTATCATGGATCAGTTTGAGGTGACTGAGGCCTGGGAGAGCAGGTCATGGCTGAATAGCATGGTGCACACATGGCTCATGTGTCTGATGAATAGATGCCTTTTTAAGCTTATTGTGTCTGTCAGTGCTGGACTGAAGTGTTGCACTGGCATCCACGTCAATGGAATAACAAGTGAAGACCTTTATGAATGTTTCAAATGCTCTATTTATGGGGCCTTGAGGTGAGTCTTTGAAAAAGTTACGAGGATGAATGGACTGACTGGCTGACTACAGGTCTTTGTTTGTGTATGTGTGTGTGTGGGTTGGTTATGCAATAGAGCAGATTCTTCTAGAAATGTATTTAATAAATAGGTATTAACATGCGTTTTGACATGTCAGAAATGTTTGTAAGCAGTTTATGCAGAGAGGATTTTGATAATCTTTTCACAATGATGTTTGGTTTTGAAAGAGGAAGTCAGTAGAGCTGTGTACATAACCTTCACAGTCTTGTGGTAAGGTTGAGGTGGAAGTTGAAAATTGGTATAAGCAACCATACATTTTTCTTTGACCTTCAAAATATGAGGTAAAGCTGCCCCCGGGTCAACGAATGACCTGAAAAGTTCATTCCAAATACCTTTATGAGGGAGTTTATTGTGCTGCTTTGGTATATGCTTCGTCACTCTGCATTATGTTTTCTCTGAAGCAAAGATGCTATCATGGCATCACATAGGGGAACAGAGAGGGGAATGACAGACAGAGGGAGAAGAGGACAGTGTGCTCAGGGGATGTCTCTCTTTTTGTTTCTGTCTTTCTGTCTCTCTGTGCTGTTACAGAAATAGCTCTGCACTCCCTCTATTCCTCAGCCTGCAGACCATGTGTTCTGTTGAGGAGTTTGGCAGAAGCCTCTGAACATTGGTCAGTACAGCTACGGGGGCTTAAAGCCTCCCTAGCCTGGACTGGGAGAGAGTTAGAAGCTAACTCAAAATGCAGTGTCATTCCTGATGGGATGCCTTATCAATGCAGTTTAATTTCCATGTATATTGAATTAACCTCCTTTATTTCTCTTTCTCCCTCTCTCCTCTCTTCTGTTCTCCAGGGCCCTCTCCATGGATATAGACACAGACTATGAGCGGCCCAATGTGGAAACCATTAAATGTGTGGTGGTAGGGGATAATGCAGTAGGTAAGACCAGGCTAATCTGTGCTCGGGCCTGCAATGCCACCCTCACACAGTATCAGCTGCTTGCCACCCACGTGCCAACCGTTTGGGCCATCGACCAGTACCGTGTATGCCAGGAGGTAGGCACACACATACACATATACACACCGGCAAAGTGTGGAAAGAGCCCCATATAACACAAATTCCTTTGGGCATGAGGCTAAATCTGTTTACTGTGAATTTATTAAATAGGTAAAAACATCTCTTTTCACAGCTATGAAATTCTGAAAAGGTTGACAATTTGGAATTTTTTTCTTTACTGATTGTGTTATCCTTCAGTTCCATGAAAAACACAAACATTACAAAGACCTGTTGGCCTGATTACCAGATATGTCTGTGTTGAAGGTGCTGGAGAGATCTCGTGATGTAGTGGACGAGGTCAGTGTGTCCCTGAGGCTATGGGACACATTCGGGGATCATCACAAAGACAGACGATTTGCCTATGGCAGGTGAGCCGAAGCATACACAGAAACAGAGACAGGCGCACCCACACCCATAGTTCAGACTGTCTATCAGCCAGAACCTGGTTATTGACCTGAAAACACAATTGCTGGCTGCCCACAAGGTTAACTACCTTGCAACACGATCCATTTTCACAACTGGTGGAGCCAAGAGATTGCATTATCTGGCTGTAGAATTGGTAAGACTGTTCTTGAGCTAATACCACCAAATTCATTCTGGTCTGGTTGAGGACAAAGTGAGAATATAACTAATCTATCACACCCGCGTAACACTTACTTAACCAAAAGTTGTTTTGTGTAATCCAGCTGTCACGCTTTTTAGTTGAACTCTGCCCTCAAGCTGTTACATCCTTCCTCCACCAGACGTGATTGGATCATCGCTCTATCCTCTTACTTCCCTTCCCTCTATCAAATCTGCTTTATTGGCATGACATGGAAAAGTATTTATTGCCAAAGTAAAATCAGCAAATACAAATTCAAATGTCAGTGACCAAACTTGACCACATACATTTCACATATGAAATATTATGATATTTCTCAAAATAAATTCATTTTGTGTTGTCAAACTGTGTTTTTATTATTTTTTTTATCTTGTCGGACACACTTGCGTGCTGAGACATTTAATAGCAACATGCTGATTTTTTGAAAGGTCTTATCTATTTTATCCATCATTTAATGAAGTCCTAAGCCATTACCAGGCAGTAGGACATTACATACATCCACACACACTCGCATGCACACATCATACCGTACATTCTAAGCTTTCTCAAGGGTGGGTGTGAAATGTCACCCTGTCCAAGTGTATCTGCATGACAGACTGTGTATTTGTGCATTTGTATTTTGCACGTAGTTCAGTTTGTGGCTCAAATTTCCACCCCTCTGTTGTGTTCTTTCACTCTTTAGTGTCTGTACATTTTCACAGTGATCTGCTTCTGTTTGTGTGTGTATATTTGTGCCTGTCCGCATGTCCTGTATGCTTTGTCAGCCTGCAGTCAGCTGATAAAGACCCAGTGCCAGCTCAGCTGTTTTCTGCCTGTCTGTCTGCCTCCCTGGTGTCTGCAGCTCTGGGCATCAACCTCCCCTCCTCCTCCTCCTCCTCCTCCTCCTCCTCTTCATCCTCTTCCAGCTCTGTTCATTCACACGTTCATGCCCTCTCCTCTAACCTGCCCTCAGTCTCCTCATCTCTTCTGCCTCATCTCACCTATCCCCCATCTCCCTCATCACCCCGTTATTCCCAGCATTAGCCTCCTCTGTGCCCTTGACACTTTACAGCTCCTTCACATACTTGACACCTTCCTCTACTCTGTAGCCTTGTGTTGATATAAAAACTCAAAACATCAGAGACAATACACAGACTGTCACATGCCTTGTCAGGAGTGGAATTTCTGGTTGGGAAAACAATCTTAGCCTGAAAATAGGCTAAGCCAAACTTAACCTGAGCCAACCCCAACTTAATTTTGTTCAGTCAGCAGAAATTCATTTAGAAAAAATGCTTTTTGGCTAAATAAGTAAAACAGTGTCATATTTGCCATTGTAAGCATTGTTCTTGTAAGCAGTTTTAGTAGCAGTAGCAGTATATGCCAGGCTGTGTGATTGCAGAGTAATATATATGCTTGTGTGAGATCCATTAATTTTCTTTATACAAAGTAAAATCAGAATATATGGGACGCCTCTGCTGTGTTTGTGTGTGTGTATGTGTGAGCACCTGTGAGCATGTGTGTGTCTGTTCTTACATAATCTGGCAAATGATGACCTTTGTAGTTTGATCCACCACGCACACACGTACACAACCCTAAAAACAGTCACTGGTGGGGCTATTTATTAAACATAAGTGCTTGAGGTTAATTATTAGCGATAACACAGTGAACTTGTTTGCCTTATCATACAATTACATAAACACGTACACTCTGTATAGTCTTCCAGAAGTAAAGAGGTCAAATGAGACTACTTTAAGAAATATTGTTGTATTGTAACATTTGTATATTAATGTGCAGTGAACACTGAGAGCAGCCACAACCAGTTCAAATACTCATGAGGGTGTGTGTGACACAGCTACTAACATCACTGTAGGCACCACTTCTCTGTTTGAAGCAGCTTTACAAGAGAATCAGATGCAGCCGAAAAGCACAAGCCTTAAAACACCTTGCCAGGCTTAGGGTATTTATGACTTCTAATTCTGTATGACTATGGGCACTGTAAGTAAGGTGCACATAAATATAGTATGCAGGTCATCTGGGTTGACCTGCAGGTTGAACCTGGAAGAAGCTCTCTCTCTTTCAAATAGCTGCTTTTGAAAGATAAGTTAAGAATGGACTGGTTTAAAAGCCAACAGGGACTCACAATTCCTTGGCCTTGTTTGACGCCTTTGCACAGTAAAGCTGTTTCCAGCTGTTTCCCCTCAGTCTCTACAATGGAAGTATTATGCTAAAATGAAGGTATAATGGTCCAAACTATGGCTAACAAGGCCTAGGTTATAAAAAATGTTTAACCACGAGAGAAAAGGCACGTACACATAACATGACCTCAAACTGACTAAGCCATACTAATGATCCTTTGACAAAGTGCTAATGGGAATTCCTGTGTATGTGTGAGAGCTGTGATGTAATGTCCGCAGGAATAGGAGCTTAGGTGAGATTACATTAGGGAAAGTAAAGATGGACTATGGAACCTGTGTTTACACTGCATAAAATACTCCTTTGTTGTAAGTCAACTGATTTTGTGCTGTTTGTGTTCATGAGCAATTCTTGAGCATGATCTTATCAGTCAAGTATATTTTCCTCAAAGAGGAGAAGACATCCCAGTAAATAGGTCATGTTAGCTGTAGAACAGGTATTTTGCATTGAAGTGGTGTGTAATGTTTCTTTCAAGTTCAGGATTTAGTTTAGCACCTCACATCTTGTGATGAATATTGCAAAGTTACATAAGTGATGGGCCTAATTTTGTGCTGCTGGGGTCCAAAGTTGTGTGTTGTTTTGTGTTGTTTTAAGAGGTAGATCATTTAGAACTTGTAGATTGTTGCAGTGTCAATATTGTACTGGTGTACTAAATGATCAGTCTCACTAACACAGATCTCTATCAAACATTGCCTAGAAACAGACCAACATGAACAAATATACCACAGAAATATCAGCACAGGAGATCAGCTATAAGTGCTGCTGTCTGCTTGCTCAAACACATCGGTTGAGGAAGTGAATTTGTGTGTGCATCCTGATCTATTCTTAGCTTTCTCTTTGTGGTCCATGTAGCCTTGGAGGGCTTAGTGAGATTTATGTAAGAGAGAGAGAAAGAGAGAGAGAGAGAGTGAGAGTGAGAGAGTGTGTGTGAGAGAGTGTGTGTGTGTGTGAGAGAGAGAGAGAGCGAGAGAGAGAGCGAGAGCGAGAGCGAGAGCGAGATGGGCCACACAGATCACCAGCACGGAGGCCCAGACACATACACACTGACACAAGTACATAGAGACCAACCGTGCACACAGGCATTTTCTGACCCCACCCCATAGCTTGCTTGATGGCACCGTCCATGCTCCCACAATGCCTTGCAGCAGCTGAACTAGCTTCTTCCATAAGCATATCACACATGTTTTAACATAAACTGACACAATGTTCAGTGACTCAGCACTGTCCCCTTTTTTCCTTCTCTTTTTTCTGTACTCCATCAAAGCCCGCATGTCTTCTCTCTGTTGACATCTCTTGCTCATGACACAACATATCAGTTCTTTTTCCTATCTATCTCTCTATTTAGTTGGAAGTACATGAAATGACATAAAAAGGCTATTTCTCTCCCTGTTTTCCCTCTAGGTCTGACGTAGTGGTGCTTTGCTTCTCTCTGGCTAACCCCAATTCCCTGCGCCACGTCCGCACCATGTGGTTCCCGGAAATCAAGCACTTCTGTCCCCGGACACCAATCATCCTGGTTGGCTGCCAGCTGGATCTGCGCTATGCTGACCTGGATGCAGTTAATCGTGCACGACGACCCCTAGCCAAGTGAGACACCTTCAGCATCTGGCATTAATAGACTAATTTAGATAGAACCTGCACCATGTTTTCTTTCTGCATGGTTTTGCATTTGGGGTAGTTCCAGTTAATCAGCAAAAATAGTAGTAAAATATTAACATTAAGACATCATTGCCTTACATTGTGTAAAATATTATTAAAAGTATCATTCACAGTGCACTCCATGTCTTGCTTCCTCCTTACTTGTGTTAACTTCAGCCTTTTAACTGAACACTCTTATTGTTTGAACTTATGAATGTCATCATCTCTTCTACCCACAGACCCATCAAACCAACAGATATCCTACCCCCAGAGAGAGGCCACGAGGTGGCAAAGGAACTTGGGATTCCCTACTATGAAACCAGCATTGTTGCCCAGTTTGGAGTTAAAGATGTTTTTGACAATGCCATCCGAGCCGCCCTCATCTCCCGTCGTCACCTGCAGTTCTGGAAATCCCATTTGAAAAAGGTCCAGAGGCCCCTTCTCCAGGCGCCCTTCCTGCCACCTCGCCCACCACGCCCCATAGTGGGCATCCCAGACCCCCCTCCCACAGATGGCGAGGGCCCTGATTCCCTTTTCTGTCAGCCACTGTGTGCAGATGTTGTTTTCCTCCTGCAGGGTGGTGGTACCCGCGTCTTTGCACACAAGGTCTATCTGGCAACTTCTTGCTCCAAGTTCTATGACCTCTTCACCCTTGATCTAGGTGGATCATGCATGGGGCCACGGGGGGAAGAACAGGAGAGCAAGGAAAATTTGGAGAGTGGGGAGGAAGATGAGCAAAGCAGGAGAGGAGCCAAGGAACAAGCTGGGCGCACTAAGAGCCTGGACATCGACAAAGACGGAGTTGATATAGGGGTGCGGGGCCTGAATCGACCCCAGACACTCCAACAGGGCTCTTTGAGGACTTCCCAGAGTGATAATGCACTGCCCTTTCGAGCCCAGTACTCTCTGGGAGCTCTAGGGACTGGCCGTGCACTTTCAGGATGGGGAAGAGGGTTCCTGAGTGTTTGTCTGGAGCATGTTGATGATCCCATGACTCGACGACCACGGCTAATGACTGTGGTAGCCATGGACGCTCTCATACAGGAAGAACCATTCAAGGTGACAGACTTATAAGCAACAAGATTACTAAAACACATATTCAACGGGGTACAATTTTATCTTTATTTGAAACAAGCTTTTTGATATTTTTATAGTTGTTCCAAAGCTGTGTATTTGCTCTTGTACTAGGCAGTGCTTCAGTACCTGTACACGGGCAGTCTGGATGAGAGCCGAGGGGATCTGATGCAGGTGGCCACCATTGCAGAGCTACTTGAGGTGTTTGACCTGCGGATGATGGTGGCCAATGTTCTGAACAGAGAGAGCTTCATGAACCAAGAGATAACCAAGGCTTTTCACGTACGCAGAGCCAACCGCATCAAGGAGTGTCTCAATAAAGGGACCTTTGCTGGTAAACCCCTGTGCCAACCTTTCAGTGCCTCAATACTTTCAGTAGCATTGGTGACATCGTAGATGTTTTCCATGTATGCATCAGTAAGTGTGTGTGTGGGTGTATGTGTATGTGAGAGAGGTGTGAGAAAGACAGAGAAGACTTTGCTAATTCCCAGCATTATCTTTCAGTCTCAGGAAATGTACATTGTGTGTACATTTGGTCATACTGTATATTGTATTGTATATTTTGTAGAAAATATGCATTTTGTATATTGTGATCTATCTTAAGTCTTTTTAAGGTCATCAAGTGGCTTGATGGCTGTGTGTCGCTTCAGTCTGCTTGGTTTTCTTGTCTTCATTCTTCTGTGCTTCCTGTATCTTGTTTGTGTAGTATTGTCTCTCCTGCTAAGCTGTTGTATGTGCATGTTGCCACAGCATTTGCAGCCAATGCCAAACATCTGCAGTTTCCCAACAAAGCCTGTCTCACATTCACTCCTTTCTACACTTTCTCTGTTGTCTTCATGATTATAACAATGGGAATCTTTCTCTATAATACTTACAAGAGATTCTATTGATGAATTAAGCTGAATGACGGTATAAATAGGTGAAATCCTTTGCTTTGAGATGCAGTTTGGTACAAAATGATTACACTGACATAGTTGCTGTGTTCCCTGCCAACACTTTACCTACCAAAGCACTAGTCCAGAGTCCAACACAGAAGATTTACTCCATGACCGACTACCTTGCGTCTGCTCTCTTTCCCTTACTCTGTGTCAAAAGCTCTTCTGTCCTTCTGTCAATTTATCTCTCTGTCTGTCTACCTGTGTCTATGTCTCTGTGTGTGTCTGTCTGTCCTTCTTTCTGCCTGTGCGTGCGTCTGGACGTCTGCCTTGTCTGTCTTGTCTGTCTTGTCTGTCTTTCCCCTTCTGTAGCTTGGGCTTCTGTGGCACTCCACGAGATGAATGCTCTTTTCCCACCCCGGTTTTAGATGTGGTGTTCCGACTGGACGATGGCTGCCTCCCGGCCCACAAGCCCCTGCTCATCTCCAGCTGCGACTGGATGGCCGCCATGTTCCGTGGCTCTTTCATGGAAAGCTACATTGAGGAGGTAAGTTGAAACATACTGGGAAAAACTTGAGGATGGACTTACCTTTAAGTTTTTTGGCTGGATTAAGTTTCTGTGTCTTGAATCTTAACCTTAAAGGTACAGTGTGTTGGATTTAGCGGCATCTAGCGGTGAGGTTACAGATTGCAACAAACTGAATACCTGCCCCCACATATTCCATTTCTGCCATGTCCGTTCCACTAGATGCCTCTAAATTTTACACACTCCACCTTTAAACAGTTCAGGAAATTACAACAGTAAACTCAAGTAATCCTTTAGGAGCAATGTAATCATACACCTATCCTCAGCATGTTACAACAACAGCAGTAACATCTGAAAAGAAAATAATCAATAAGTGAGGTAAAGGTTAATGGTTTACTTGGATAATGTTTATCACATTGAGGATGAGTGTTGCTTGATGACCTTTTATAGAAACTCACATGTATCTGTGCTTTCTCACTGAAGGTTTACAACTGAAGGTGATTGAGGGTTGTTATCAGATTGACCTACAAACCGTTGTTTCACCTGAAAATGTGCTGGAAGCTCTGCAACTACCCCTGTGGTGTTGCACAGATAATGAGCACATATAGAATGTGCACATGCACACACACACAAACATATTTTCCTCTAACATGGTTAAGGCAACAAGAAACTTTACCTTTAATTTAATGTTATTTGAGACCATGTGGTTTCTTGTGTCTTCCCATGACACAAACCACACCGTGTTTCGTTTTGTGTCACAACACATTCACAACACAAACACATTGCAACATTTGTGTGATAGCAGATAACAGATTGAGGATGTTGCATAAACCCATTTCAGTACCCAGAAGAGTCTCCCTATTTGAGGTCAGCATTTCCCAAGTGGTGGGTCCGGTTACTTCAGGTGTGCTCTTACCTAACGCTCAGCGTCTGGTTGAGGGCAGAGCCTGTGCGTCGGACTTGACCTAACCAGAGAGGAAGTTCATGTCTCTGGCTGTCTTAAAGTTGACACTCCACAGACTGCAGAACCAGATCCCCTGGGGTATGGTTACTTTCAAGGTCAGCAGGGTTAGGTTATGTTGATTCAGGTCCTCAGAGGAACTAGAAGTAATCCTTAGAAATAGAAAGACAGAGAGGGGATTAAAAATATTGTATATTCAGTTTCAGTGTTAGAAGGCATGTTGGAAGAAAACTTATGAAGACCTGAGACGGTATATCAGTAATATCATTTTTTTGTATTTCCACTTTGTTAGCCTGGATTTTATTACAGATCACACCATGTGAGTGGGTGTGAAACAAAGCTGTTGTAGCTACTGTGGACTGTGGTAAAAACAGGACATCAGCATCACTGAGGGGCACAGTGTTTGCTGCTGGGGGGCTGCCGTTGTCTATGGTTACTCTAAATGGTGCATGTCTGTGACTATTATGGCATTGTTTATGGCATGAAGCTGGCACAGCACAGAAAACAGGTGCCCTGGAGACAAAGCCTCAAAGAGTGACTGCACAATGAGGCTGTTACCATTTATGTTTATGAGAGAAGAGTCTGTTTGTGTTTGTATTTGCATTTACTGTGTTAACAAGCTTTGCAGTGCTAATCAGCTAATTCAATTTCATATGTCAAGCTGGAGTTACTTGATTTTCTGCTGGATTTGAAAGTTCCTGAGGTTAAAAGGTGACTTGTGGTGTCAATAATGTTCAAATTGTACTTTGAGAATTGCCATGAGAGCGGATGGCTATATATCTTACTCTGAGGCACCATTCTTCTTGGATAAATAATATAAGCAGAGTCAGTAGTCTTTCAATAGAGGCAGCTCTTTTGGAGCAGGACACAATAACAAAATTGGGCAGTCTTACCATAGAAAATGGTCTCATTTTATTGATTTACTCAGAAATCAATATAGAGAAATGTTGTTGATGACGATTTAGAAAAAAATAAACGATAATATGAGTGTGACAGGATAGGATCTAGTAAGGCAGGGGGATAATTCAATCTTTTTCTTCATCAACTTTCAATAGAATTGTATTGCAATTATAGAGTATTTTAGGTTTGAGTGGAGCATCATACTATAAATGCATTGTATGGAAATTTAAAGAACAAGTGACTCTAACTTGGAAAGTAGCATGTGATCAGCCAGTGCTTTTCTATTTTCATGGTCATGTCACACTTCCTTTTCAGTATTTGAGTATTTGTTAGGCTCACACATTTTAGTGTTCATGCTATTCAAGTTCTGTGCAGAACATTATTAAGACAGATATGTGTTTCAAATTGATTTATTATTAGTGCCATTATTATTTGTTGTAGCATTAGCATTAATACCATTTGCACTGTTTGTGTTATTTTAAAGTAATCAATCAAAAGACAATAATTATTTCATACTACAAGCTTGCTTGGGGGAAAGCTCCATGGACTTTTTATCTTCAGAGTCTAAGACATGTTTTGAGGTTTAACTTCTGCGCAGACAGTTATACAAAGTGACTGCTGTCAGCCACAGTGTGTGTCATGGTACACCCTTGGATAATGTTCTAGGTGTGTGTCTGTGGTTCTGTGTTCATCATGAGAGCAAGCATCCCAGCGGGGTATTACATGTTGAGAAACCTAGCTTATCAAATGTAATGGCCTCACACTCACTAAAAAAGGGACAGCAGAATCACACACACACACACACACACACACACACACATATGTATATATATATATATATATATATATATATATATATATATATATATATATATATATATATATTTTTTTTTTTTTTTTTTTTTTTTTTTCCTGTGCTTTGTGACTCACTGCTTTTTTTTCGCACAACCATTTATTTTGAGTTTTGGCTATTTTTTGTTTTACACTCACTAATTCCCTTGGGGTGAGGTTTGTTAAACCCTTCAGGGACTGATATCTCATTTACACATTTTTGGCATTGCAGCTGTTCTTCCTATGCTTTTAGATTTTTATCATAATTCTTCAGTCTCACTTTATGGTTATGTAAATTAACTTAACACTGCACTAAATAAGTCACTGGCCTCTATGAGTCCAGCCTGAGGGAACAAAAGAACATCTGTCAATATAGCTGATGGGCCTTATTCATATGAATGTGTCCATTCATTAATGCTTTCTGTCCCCAGCTGGGGCTTTAAGCTCCAGAGACCACCCTTGTCTCAATGTTGTGACTTTTAGTCTTAACGAGAGGTCGTGCCAAGCTGACATTCTCCTAATTGGTTATGGGAGTGGAGGTTACAGAGCGCCTCTGTGGGTATACTCAGAGTGCTCCTGGAGGGGTCAGGTCATCACTCTCATCATTTACTTTCCTTCTGTGCCTCCAGGCTTAGGCTGCATAACCTGGCTTGGAATTGCTGATGGTCTGACTTATAGTAATTAGGCCCTTAAAAAGGTCTTGCTCATTTGTATGCATTTATTTATCCCATCCAAAGTGAAATGTTGAGCTACACAGGAAAGTAGTGTGGCCAGTACCTCTGTTTTAGCTAAGGTCCTGCTGATGGTGTAGCGACATCCAGAGGTCATTGCAGGTGATTCTTTTTAAAGTAAACTTTAGTTTGCAATAAAGTTTACCTTTTGTACCACTAATAAACATTAGTCTTATGTTTCATATGATGTTTTCTGTAATATTAAACATTACTTCTTGAGTACATCTGTAGGTCACAGTCCCAGTCAAAAGTTTGGACACGCTTTCTCATTTAAGTAAATGGGAAGGTGTGTCCAAACCTTTGACTGGTACTCTTGCTCGCATCACTAGCCGTCAGACTGCGCTTTCATCTGAGCCTAGATCAAAGGGAATGTGACCAGAACAGGATGTCCTCTGCCCTTTACCTCCAAATACCAACAGCATTGCTTCCATTGATTCATAAGACACCACCTATTGCTGGCCATTATATTTAATATAACATATACATTAGTTAACGTATTATTTGTGGATGCACACATGCAGGAAAAGATATACACATGCAATGTTTACTGACTTAGTATGATGTCATCTAGAATTTAGGTCGGTATTTAATTCTCATCATTTATCATCATTTCTCATGTTTTTCATTCCCACTTGATATAATCATTTTCCAGGTATCCATTCCTAACACCAGTACAGCCTGTATGCATGGGGTGCTGGAGTTCCTGTACTGCGGTCTGCTGACACCATGTCCTGGTCTGGAGCCCATAGAACTAATTGTTCTGGCCAACCGTCTCTGTTTGCCACGCCTTGTTGCCCTCACAGGTAATGACTCTCTGCATTATTCACTTTGATGAGTGTATGTGGGAAAATTGGGTTTTAATAGTGTTTTATCCTTAAACCTTTATCAATGTCTAAACAAAAGACTTTATGTGCAGTGAAATGTGTTAAATGCAGACTGACAGATAGGAGATAAAGATGTGGTCCCATGTCAGTGGTGCATGTCAACAGTAAATATTGACATCATTACATTTTGTGCGTCTTCAGAACAGCACGCTGTGGACGAGCTTCTGCAGTTGGCAGTGAAAGGAGTTGACATAGACGGACAGGTGTTGGCATACCTGGAGCTGGCACAGGTCTGTCCCCAATAAAATATCTTTGTACTTAAAATATGAATATTTCAAGTTAAATAGGAATTCATATTAATTTACAGTGATGAATGGTAATTTACCTTAGGTACATTTGATAACAGCTTATCTTAATGTCTTGCCACTTATTTTAACAGCTGTATTAAATGCCCATTTCTCCTCTCTTTTTTCCATTTGCAGTTCCACAATGCCAAGCAACTATCAGCTTGGTGTCTCCATCACATCTGCACTAATTATAATAGCATCTGCCGCAAGTTTCCCAAAGACATGAAAGCCATGTCTCCAGGTACAGATACAGCATTGCCAGCACAAGACCCAGTACAAACAAGAATCTTGCTTTGCAATGCTAGTTTGAACAAAAACTTTAATTTCACAGGTACACTAAATAGGAGGTGTAGCTTCCTGGCACTATTCATAGGGGAGGGCTCAATCGTTATTTTTTTGTTGGGGAAAACCACTTATGGAAAGTAGCTATAAATAAAAATAATAGTTGAAGAAACACATGAGTCCCCATGGGGTGTTTTTGTAAGATTGGAAAAATATGTCTTGCATGAAGTAAATGCAACATCTATCCTCACCTTTCACTAAGGTGTGACTAAATTTCACACAGGGAATTTTTAAATGGTATGTATCAGTATGTAGTAATACAACACTGCTAGAGAGGTTACTATGTCTCCTCTTTGTTGATTTGTCCTGTTAAAAAATGTTGGTCTTCCTGTCCACTCTCAGTGCATATCTGAAATGACACCTAAAATATATTTTTTTGAGTTGAAATACTTAATTTTTAAAAAAAAATTCTGTTTCTGTACATATCGTTGTGTTTCTCTCTGCAGAAAACCAGAGGCACTTTGAGAAACAGCGCTGGCCTCCTGTGTGGTTCCTTAAGGAAGAGGACCGCTACCTGCGTTCTCAGAAGGAACGAGAGCGTGAAGAGGAGATCTTACGCAAGCAACACACCAAACGGGGCTGGTGTTTCTGGAGACACCCATCTTCCTCCCCACATGTCTCCTAAGCGTTTCCTCCACTTCCACTACACTTCATCTTGACCTGGGTCACCCTTCCCAGGATAACTAACACCCCTGTAATGCATATAGAGGAGGCTTTGAACCCTCTGTCAGTGCTACTATGCCTGAATGTCAGCTTGTTTAGGGGGAATGTATGTGCCTCTTTATAATTGTGGGTGACTTTATGAGTGCATTTTGGTATGCCTGTGTGACAAGTGTGGACTTGTGGATGTGTGAGTGCATGCGTATGGTTATTATGATTGAAGCTTCCAAGTTGAGTGCTTCCCAGACGCCCTGATCTATAAGGGCCTGCGGCATTGCAGTGCAGCCTCCCGTCCCCTCCACAAGAGCTCTGTCCCTCCGCCAGCACTCTCAGTGTCCCAGCCTTTGGACTGGGAGCAAGAGCTCTCTATCTCTCTCAGTCTCCATCTTTCACATTGACCTTAATGACTATTAGACATTGACCACTGCAGCTCCTCTTGGGGAGATTACCTCTGCCTTCACTTCTACACAGACTGTTAGCTTGCACACACAGACCCATCCACCCCTCTAAAACCAGCACTGGATTCCCAGGAACTGACACTGACAATGTACTTATTATTATTTTGATATTATTTGTCCATTTTATATATTTTTGCACCTTCTAGGACACTCTTATCAGGGGAAATGGCGCACACTACTCCCACGAAGTGTTTGGGGACCTTGATGATTGCCATTGCAACCGCAAAAATGGGACTGTTAAACTAGAGCCCAAGTTTGGGTGTAAGGACAACCTTAAAGCTGTTGGTGAATTAGGATGCTCCAGTTAGGAGGCTCAATCATAGCTATTAATCTCCAGTCAGTTTTGATGTGCGTCCATCATCCATCCCTGCACCTACCATTCCCTCCTCCTGAACACCACACACGCAAAAAAAAAAGCAAAACACAAGCTGTCCTTGATGAGTTGGATTCACCAAACTGCACTTCAGAGACATTCAAAGTGACCACTCTATAGCAATGATGGGGGTAGAGAGGGCTAGCCTTACTTGATACCTCGTCCATGGAAAAAAGATGGATACAGTATTAAACAGAAAAAGCTTGTAACGTCCATGACCACTAGGTTGCATTGAAGCGCCTCAGCCAGCCTGCCTTTACACCCCTACATCACTAGGGGCAGCACTGCTCAGGGCCCCAGCACTAACCTCCACACTAACAGGAGTTTTTTTTTTTTTTTTTGCGTGTGATTTCTTCTCACTAGTTTCAGTTATTAAGATCATCAGTATACTTAAATCCTTGCAGAGTGTTAAGAGAAAGCAAAAGCACATGCACAGTGTTATTATGTGCAGTTATTGACTATTGAAATTCACCTGACTCTGAATACCAAAGCTGTGATTCTTTTTGATCTCTTTCTTCCTCACTCTCTTCAGTTCTGCTTCCCTGCTTCCTTATTGGAAAGAGGGGATGGAGGAGAAAAGAGAAAGGGGCTTGTAGGAAAAGGATACCGTACAAGATGATGTTTGAATCCTTCCTCGAGGTGGCATTTTTCAGTCTGTGGTGTCAGGAGAAAAGTGTCACTGCTGGACATTGCCTTCCATTCCTCTCGCTGGAATTGAAAATGGTGCTTAAGACACAATAAGACAGTGTCCACATGAACACACAGACACACACGCAATTCTCTGTTCACAGTATAAGTGTCTGTCAAGTTGTTAAGTGTTTACCTGTGATGAAAGTGCAGAAAGTTTCAAAGAAAGTATTTAAATATGACACATTTTTAATTTTTCTGCTCCATATGCTAACAGTCTGTAGGAGGTCATTATAGGTAATTGATTTTAGAATGTGTAGATTTCTGATTTTACACACAGTGGTTACAACCTTGTAATGTCTTTTGCTGCTTTTGTATTCTAAAACAGTATGATCTGTTTAGCTTCCTTGTTAACCAGGAAAATAATATTTAGATTGAATTTGCAATCATAAGTGTTGTCTCAAATGATGAATGGTTTGATATATAACCGCATATAAGAGCAAATTGGATTTTCTTGTTAAGGGTGCTAATTTCTTTGGGCTTTAGGACTGAATGTGAAAATGAGACTTTGTGGTGATGAGTTTCTATTAGCACGTTGTTCTATTTGTGGGTCTGTGCCCCTCAGCTTTACCCAGGCAACTGTTGGAGATAGACAGATTATGTGAGACATGTGGTGCATTCTGCCGTTCTCCATGGGAGGCGTGTTAAAGTCATTTTCAGCCACCAAAATAGAAGTCAGATAGGATCTCATGAGACCCTAGTGAGAATTGAGCTGATTCCTGTCTGATAAGAGTGAAAGTGAAATAAAAGTTAACAAGTCTCAGTCAGCTTTGCATGCAACCTACATATATTGGAATTACTCCGTGGATATTTAAACTCATCCCAGTGCAGGGCTTTGGGAATTTGGAAATGTGACCTAAAGAGGAGAAAGTTGGGGGAAAGTTTTTGATGGACTTCCATAGCCTCTTATTAGTGCACCATCGAAGGGATGGCTACTAGATTTGTCTTATTAATAGTTGGTATGACCCATGAAGCCTCTTCTCTTGGTCCATGTGCCTTATAGTTGACAGATTTTGTCAAAATTGAAATTTTGTTTGGGATTTTCACAAAAGCTTAGTTCAAACCTGCAGACAGGTTCCGCAGTGATTGACATGATTGATATATTAGATAATGATATAATTGTAAAATGGATTATGGTTTTTCTTTATGCACTCTCAGCTATTATCCTTCTTGAGGAGACTTTTGAGCCAACCTGAGCCATCCTTGTGGAAAATCTTTTGGCCTAATACTTGTTTTTATGCAGACACATGGCCTTGAATTAAACTCTTAGAGTGTAGTACAGTAGGTTGGTATAATTATATGGCCTTAGATTTGTGGTTTTTATTATTATTTGGATGTAGGACCATAGTTGGATTTCTCCACTAAACAGGTGATTGAGGGGTAGTGATAACAATGACTGACAGGTTGATTCCTGTAGTGTAACTTCAAAACCACTGACTTTGAGAAAGCAAAGCTTTTTAATGAACACTGGCTGGCCTGTGTGCTGGAAGAGTGTGACCACTTTTGGAATGTGGTTAATTTGCATGGTGGCCTAACTTTGTCACTATAATGACACTTTGTGTAGGAATGCACTTTCTTTTTTTGTCTATTACTATACATTTCTGTGCTTAGTATGAATTGTTCCTCGTGTAAGATTGTTTATAAAACTGATGATTGTAGCACAATATTTCCACTTCTTTTAAATTATCCCACAACTTGCTCAGTGCAGAGCTGAATAACATGACTTATCCAGCTTCTTATTTAAGTCTAGTTGGAACTGATCCCTACAGTAGCTCTCTCTCTCTTTTTTACCATGTGGCATTATGCATAGATCAGTTTAACTAAATTAGCTCAACACAGCTTAAGGTAGCATCACTAAATATACAACTTTTAATAATATGCTGGGAAATATACATACATATGTTTGAAGAACTAATTCTGTTGCTGCTGTACAGTGTTACAGCTGTTCATTCTATGCTGTTACTGTAGTTTAATACAATCAGTCAAGATTATTTTTGAAGATACAAGGCATAAAACTGAAAAGCATAAAAAGCAAGTATTTAGGGGAATTTGAGTATTATAATGCACATATTTGAAGAATGTCCTAAATGGATGAAAGTCAAATATAACAATTTGATTTAGCCTGCATGCAATGACATAGGAACTTAGAAAAGCATGATGCATGTTTTTGGGGTTAGGCGTCGAGTTTCTTAACCTTAGGGTCGGGCCTCTGTCTGGGGTCACTTGATATGAAACTTCTAAAACTGAAATACAAATCTGTTATTGTTGGGTTTAAATATATGTCATAATCATTTTGGATATTTGCATACCTCCATGCCATTGAAAATAGAGTACAAAATGTCTACTCAGTAAATTCACATGACAGTTGAGTACTCTTATATTGTTGGGGTAGGAATTGTGGGAACCTTATAAGAATAAGGTCATTGGCCACAAAAAGTTGAGAAACCCTGATTTACAGCGAGGGAGATATCCAGATGCAAAATTTAAAACCTTGTAAGCTTTAGTCAGCCCTCACCTTTTGCCCCATGCTGACCCCTATAGGCCAAAAGTATACCTAGTCACACCTTAATGGATGGTTGTGTTCAGTATTCATTTGGTTTGTCTTGTTCTATCTTATCACATCCTTTTTACTGCCACTTCCTCTTTAGCAGGACTGACCCTCTCTTTTTTTAATGTGAGGCCTAGTGACTGAGAGAACACCTTGTTGTTTGTCTTTGGTGTCTCCTCTCCTGTGCCTTCAGTGATATCTCACTCTTTTTAGCTCTGCACAGGCTGATGGCATTGTACTTGCAGCCTTCTGAGCTCAAGTTTAAGTTGATTAAGCCAAGAAATACACATGTGAGCACAGAAATAACAGTAGGCAGCTTTCTTTAATGTACAGTATCTTAGTGCTTGTGTGGATTGGCTCGTGTTTCTTTAATATGTGTGAGGCGTAAAGCAGTTACTGGTTATTGGGGGCATAGTGATAACTTGCAGTGATGACATAAAATGACCAAGAAACCCAGCATACCAGCAGTTTTAAACTAATGTTTTCGCACTCTTTCAGGTGCCTGGACTTTCTATTATGTAGCCTAACACAACTTTTGTGACTTTAAGTCTTTATATTTAACATTTTTCCTGATCAGAATGAAAATATCTTGTTAGAATTTTCACTTTGTTGTGATTATTTTCTCTCTAAGCCAAATTGAATATTGCTTCCACTATTTAGCTGCAATTTTAATATATTGCAATCATGCATAAAGTCAATGTATTTTAAGTTGGGGAACAGCATCTGTGAACTACTGTTTGGATTGAAGGCAGATATTAGCTGTGACAACTATATATATAATGCTTTAATTAAGATAGTTGTTATCCAAAGTAAAGTACAGTGTTGTAAATTTGAAATTAGTAGTTCCAGCTGGAAAGAACCCCTCACCTTATAACTGCTCACCACACTGTATGTATTTACTAAGCTGTTGTATACATATAATTGTATGCACAGAGATGCCCAGGACAGGGAGAGTTTTAGATAGACAGACATGGTGTGATTAACCTGTGGTCTGTTCTGTAATTTTTAAGTGGATCGTATATATTGTATAGTATTGTTATGCACTTTTGTTTCAATTGACTCATATGAGTTTTATTAACATTTACTGCTCATGTCATTGTGTTTTATTACAATAAAAGGCAAAAGAAAGAGCACACCACACTCACAACTATTAAGGGCTTTCAAAAAAATATACAACAATCAGAATGTTTTGCTGCTGTTGCAAAAATGTTTTGAAACAAAAAATTTGTAATATTTTTGAACCACTGTGATTTGTACAAAACTTCAAAAAGAAAAGTAGAAAAAAGTTGTTTTTTGCCATTTCAGTATTTTGATGTTTGACATGGATTTTATTAAAACTGTTAATCTTTTGAACTTGTTGTCTTACATGTTTGTTATTGTGTGTTTTTCCTGTGCCAATGTGCAAAACAAAACACTGTGGAACATTGCAGATTCTACTATTGCCAGACAATGAGAAAACAACAAGAAGAATGCTGCTGTTTGTGTGTTTTGATAACAAAATAATCATAATTGCCTCTGAAAAGTTATTGCAAACATAGTACGGTATAACTCACACTGCCAGACACTTGGAAATGTGAAGAAAGGTTAATCTGGGTTTCAGTAATTAAATCAAATTTGTCAAACATACTGTGAACAATAAATCCATATCAAAAATGTTCCTTTGAGAGAATGTAAACTGAGACCAGTTTGTAAACATTTTCTTGGAGAAAACATGGCATTTTAGGAGTCAATAAGTTCTCAACAAATTAAGAGGAATAAATATATTGTGACTCCATAATATTCTCTGTAATGCAGCTGTGCCACCTGGTGGACAAAACCAGCTATCCAACATCACAGTGTGAAATGTAGAGAAAAAAAATCATCTCAAAATGGAATAGGTTGCACACCAATTTTCCACATTTCTATTTAAAATAAAAGTTTTATGCCAAGATATGCCATGCAGGCTTTTCAGAAAGATAGATAGATATATTTGACTAAAATAAAAGTACATACAAGGCATCCTAAATTTTCATTTTAATATCTCATTATCTTTGATTGGTTTTGATTGGAATTATACATAAGTTCAAGAACATTTTTTTTCATCATTATGCATCATCTCTCCAGTTTTAATATTAAAAGCTGTCCACCAAATCACAAAGCAGTTGCATTCATACATTCTTGCATTTCTTTTTACATTTCCTTTGGATGAGCGAGACACTGAGTCAGCAACTCCCACCAAGTGGCTCCCTGAACATGTATCATCAAGATCAACATACTGAGAGCTGAGACTTCTAATTGAGCAAGTCTGGTGAGGGATCACAGAAAGCCACAGAAACATGGGGGACAGGACTGACTGTTGCCATGGTAATGTTTACTGATGTGGCTGATGATGCATAACTTAGGAAGGGTGACGAGGGATGGGGGCGGTTGTGGGGAGTGGAATATTTGTATCCATATGCTATCTTGACGTGTGTGTTTGCAAGTACGCATGGGTGTGTGTTTCGCAAAGCTACCATCAGTTCAGACTCTTCCAGGAAAACACACGAGTCAAGCTGCCAACCAACAAACTCTTAACAACCAATGACGTACGTCAGTTTTCCTTTCATTCTCTAGTAAATGTAAGAATTTACTAGCGTGTGTTTGTGGCAGCGACCTCAGCGTTGTTTTATCAGTGGGCTGTGTTCAAATTTCCCACTGACCTTGCCCCTGATCTCACACCACAGCCTCAAAGAACACAGCTTAAGAGTCACAGACACGTGCTGACATCACCACATCTGGCTCTCATTTCACAAGGTTCCCTTGGGAGGAGATGAGAAGATGTGAGTTTGAGGGAAATGGACAAAGTGCTGCCTTGGATTTGAGAGTTTACATGAGTTTTTATGAAACATGTTGCATACAGGTAGGGCTGAAGCTGAAATAATGAGATTAATCTTGCTGATGCTTGTGGCCTTGATATACAATGGAGGAGTTTTATTGTTACAGTGGAAACTGATTGAGGATAGAAATTTCAGAGTTTTGAAGCTTTCAAGGATATGATAACACACTCACACACACAAGCATGTATATTCCTTGGACATTTGATTAAAAAGTTGACCAACAAGTAATACCAAAAGTACAAATGAGGTCTATTGGTTGAGAACTGACAGCACATTCCTCTGTGTATTTCACCCTCCTCCAAAGTGTGTTTCATCTACATGTTGTTAGTCCAAACCTCCCCAAAGTCTACTCCATAAACAAATCTGTCTGCCCCCCCACACACGTATGCACACACCTCTAAATCAGCAAAGCTTATGAATACGTTCCCATCCTGACACCATGGTCTAATCTAAGGGATATTTTGTAAGAGAAAACAGACATAGAGCTTCTTTCTTTAACAGAGATTTCTACTATCTTTTTATTTCCATGTAACACTGCCGTTTGTTTATGCTTGTCATATTTCACTGCAGAAGAGTAACCTCGACATGATGAGGAAGTCAAAAGCTTATGTTTATTCAGTCTGAATGAGATAAGGGGAAACCAAATGAAGAGAGTTTGGAAAATGCTGTTTTTCATTACTCGTGTTTGTGTTTATGGAGGTGAGAATGTGATTTGAAACTGCACACAACACATGCATTCACATGGATACACTCTCGCACACACTCATATACACACTGACATACACACTGAGGCTCAAGGGGAAGATATCTCAGGGTTGTTGTGAAGGCGCATAGCTGAGCAGTGACCTCACCTGGAGGCCGGATGAGAAGACACCCAGATTCACAGGGAATGTGTGTAGACCTCTCTCACACTCACTCACTAAATGCAAAGGGTTTGTGTGATCCTGTTACAAATCTTTGCTCTCTCTATCTTTTCTTTCTCTTTCGAACTGATGCATGTTGTTTCCAACTTTGCCACATATCTCTGATGTTTCCTTTTCTTATCTCGCCTGTCTGGCACCTGAATTGACCTCAATTGTTTTCCAAGGCTAAACCATGGTGTTATTACCCCTCAGCTGCTGGTGCTTTTGTGAGTTCAGCTGTCAGATAAATGTGTGTACACTACTAGCATATGACTCCACATGATTGTATCATCGCTACTAGTGAACCTCTCCCACATCCACCTCATTATCTGTCTCCAGGAAAGCAATGACATGACTCCTCAACTGGAGGTGGTCAGACAGTGTCTTCAGTCTGCTGCAGTAAAAAAACAAAACAAAAAAGCGGTGTTGAATTCTGATAGTTTTCAATAGAAACAAGCATTATGTACATTATATTTTATGTCTTCATGATTTATAACCATCAGTCGCTGTTGATCTGTTAATTACTGTGCTGGATGATTTCCAAGGGTTGAGAAAATAGTACCATGCACATCAAGATTTTTTCGTTTGATATACTGTACAGCTGGCAAGAAAGGCCTCTAAAAGGTTAGACACATTCCAGCAGTTCGTAATGTAAAACTGTAAATGCAAAACACAACGTCATAATGTCATAGGACAGGCTGTATTTATGACAACATGAACTGAAGATTACAACCATTGCAACTGTCCATAGACACGCAAATATGGCATGCTCCCGCATTAGTGGGTGGATCCTGGCCTCCAGAGGAGCAATGGAAAACATATTATTAGTGAAGTATAATGACAACAGGAGGACGAAGATGAGGCTGTGACCCCTGAACCCACAGAACACCATCCCTCAGGTCTAAGTACACATAAACCTGCCAGGCAAGCCTCAATACGCCCCAAGAAAACAGGATTTGGACAAATCCATGCTTCCATGGAACCGGTTTGTTTAGTGGCAGAAGTATGTTTTGTCAATTCAGAGGGAGATTATGATTTGTATGTTATTGAATGCTACATGCCATTAGATGGTAGAACAGCCACATGTACAAGGACTTGATAAAAATCACTGAATGATCTATGACTGATAAGAGTTAATAGTGCTCTGAGAGGCTATGAGAGGATGTCACGTGTGACTGGACCTCTCAGCACTCTGTCACCCACACTCTTGTTAGTTTAGGCTATATCAGGGAAGCAGGATGTTGAACAAAAAAGCCTGTGACAATTAGAGAGGGAGTATTAGTGGGGAGTAAATCCCCACTAATACACACACACACACACACACACACACACACACATATGTCCAAATTCCCAGTGGACATACAATCATTCCCACATTTAGACCCCATCTCCAACAACAGCTGCCACCGCACCCCAGCAGAGGAAATGCCAAAGTCCTCTGAAGTGGAGCATAACAGCAATGCGTTCACATCACAGTGAAGGGCTAAGAGTCTGGAAGGGCAGGAGAGCCTCTAATAGCAGGAAGTTGTAAGAATAATAGCGGCATGGAGATGTCATGCCCCCTGTCCTTCTGGCATGCAAGCTTTGGCCAAAACAGCAGAGTCTGTATGTGCTGCATGCTTTCTTACACAACTAATAATAATTTTTAGCACAACTTTCAGTAAGTAGTAGTAAACCTATCAAATATTTCCCTGACACTGGCATCACAAGAAAAGTAGTTGCAATCCTGTGTGAATAATGTGCCCAAAGAATCTGAAGAGAAATAGGAATACAAAGACAAAGACAGAAACTCTTTCCCTTTAAAGGAAGTGGGTATTTATATGAGTGATCGCATCTGGTGAGTGTGTCAATCCAATATTCACCAGAGGATTACTTAGCCACTGTGAACTATTTCCAGATCAAATCTTCGTGGTGAAAAGCATGGCACGGAGTATTAACTGTTGATGAATAGTGATCTGAAATGAAATTTCATGAGGTGAAATCCAGCCTGAGTCTGACACATCAGAAAATAAAAACCTGTGACTTTTATCCTCTACATCTGTCGTGGATTATCTAAGAATGGCTGTTAAGTAAATTACAGAGCTCAGGAACGTTCCCATAATCCAAGATCTTAAACCCCCATGCCACTGACCTACAGTCAAATACCATTGTATGTGTGTGTATGTGTGTTTGAATGTCTGGAGGGAGTTTGTCTTGAGTATGTGTGCCAGTGGGTGCATGGATGCACGTGTGAGCGTGTGCATCAATGCATGTCAGTGTTTGTGTGTGTGTGTGTGTCACTGTTGGGCAGCCATTGAACAGACCCCCAGCTGTTCTTAAACACTGAAACAGCCTCCCCTGTTCTTTTTTATGTGCAGCCTGCTTCAGACTCAGTTCCCATGAAATTGGTCCTTCTTTGGCTCCTTCAGAGTTTGCCTGCACTGTAAATGGCTTCTCTGGAGTCTGCCAAGGGCCAGTGGGGGCCAATTCAAAGACAGAAGGACACAAAGAGAGACTGACAGATCCAAAGCTGCCACACTGCCCCTGTAGTCACTCTAAACCACATCAACCACATCATTTCTTATTCTGGATTGCTTTCCATCTGAAGCATATCCAAAAAATAGTTTGGTTTGAATTATTGAACAATAATAACTTATTGTGCAACTTATTGGAAAATAAATAATTTTATTGGATTGTTCCATTTGCTTGCAGTATTATGTAAATATTCGTGATGTGGTGCAATACCACCACTACTCTGCTTTGCTTTAGCACAACAAAGTGGCTTTTGGTCACACTGTTGGGCAATTGAATTGCAGGGAAGTTGTCCTATCAAAGACAAAAGTTACAAAGTGAATACCAGGATAAAGTGGATGCATGAGACATATTTTTATGACTGGCTGCGTTACAGGCTGAAGACTTTTCTTCCAAGTGACCCAGCTAGTGAAGTCATTATGCTTTCCACTCTCTCAAAGGGAGGTGGGGCTTTTTGGTGAAAACTTATTCTACCCCGCTGCACAAAGACCAGTGTGCAGTCGCAGCAGTCTCCTCCACGCTGTGTGTGCGCAGCGCCTGCACAGATCGCTCCCATTTGGAACTTAAGCCCACATTGCATGAACCTGCGTACCTTTACTGCTGTTTTCTCGGCCGTGAACGACCCTCATTGTTCCGCTGTGGCTGTTTCAAGCAGATAGTCCGACCCCGAAAACCGTGGGGACCAGTGAAGAGAGAAGCTGCGGGAGTGGTCTGGAAACCTTTGCCATCATGAGCATGCAAACGGTCAACCTTGATACCTACAGCCTGTCGCTGCTCACGGCCAAAGAGGACATCCTCAACACCCGGTCCTCCACAAACTGGTAACACATAGTGCTCTTGAACGAAATTCTGCATCATAGCATAACGGATTCATGTCAACATTATAATTGTGCGTTTTTAAAACGAGAAACACGAAGACAAGTCGAATTAGAAACTTCCATGAAAGTTTCATGTTGTTTTACTGAATGGGCCGTGGCAGTTTGCTTACGACCACAGTGGCTGTTGCGTAATAGAGGCTTGATTTCAATTAATCCAGTAAGAGGCACACAAAGCTGGCCAGCACAGGGGTAACACGCAACCTGGACGATATTTACAAGTTCAGCAGTGACAAACACATAACTGGCTGTTTTAGGTGGCACAGAGATGTTTTGGTTCCTTTCTCCTCTTGGTGAGCTGATGTGAGGTGTGGATGGTCGCCCATTACGCACGCCAGGCGGCTGGTGTGGCTCAGAGCACAGCACCTGGCTGGCGGCCCGTTGCCCTCACCCGGTCCTTTCCTTCCATGACTTTGCTATTCTCCCTCTGGAGCTCTGAGGCTTCATTCTTTGTGCTGAGGATCGGGTTTCTGCTGATGTGCTGATCTTTGACAGGGGTTGTCTTTCAGGGAGAGGCTCTTAAATTTGACAGACAGGATAGCAAGCATGCATGAGTACCGTAGCATTCACTCGACTATCAAATAGTGCTAAGAAATATGTTGAGTAACAACTAAGATAGATGTGCAATATATGTGCAATTATATATATATAATTTGCATTTATTTAGTACATATTTTCCAGATTTTCCAGTGATGTAGGATCATATCGTGCTGTAACCTGACCACCTGACACTTGGCTCATTCTGTCCTCTTGTCACAGGGTTTTGCTGGTCTGTCACTATGGTGACCTGTCCATCTTTTCCAAACATACCAACCTCCAGCTTTGTCTGCATGTCTAAATCCCTTTCTTTGCTTTTTCCTTCTCTTTTACTGTGTGCGTGTGTGTGTGTGTGTGTGTGTGTGTGTGGTATTCTCAGCTCGAGCCATAAATGTGTTTTCACTGGCTGTTTTCAGCTAGTAAGGGGAGAATTAGACATGCTATCCTGCTCTTTCCACATTTCCACTCACTTTAATGACCAAAGGTATTGTAAATTACAAGTTATAGCTTAGAGAAGTGGGACAAGGCCCAAGAACACGTGTGCTCATGTGTGAGTAGAGGACTGATTATGTCTATCTCTGTTTCATCGTCTTTAGCCTCTTTATGCCTTTGTGTGTCTCTGCTCACTTTCTTCCTACCTTCTCCTCGGCTTTCCATGACGCCATATGCAGACTTCAGGAAATGAGCGTTCAGAACACCATGAGTTAACCTTGACAAGCTGAAATCTGACATCTTCATGAATAGGATGGAAAGAACTTCCTCATCCAGGCAGAACATGCTCAGTTTCCTTTCTTTCTTGCATTTGGAAAAATCTCTAAAAGTTTCCATGTTCAGTATCACTATGGAGATTTTTGTCCCAACACCTCTACACTGATACTTCCCTGATCCAGCAATTTCTCACTGGAGAGAATTCGCCTAAACTCTCAGTGAAAAACAGATCTGGTTTGTGTTCTTGCCAACCCACTGCCTGTCAAACAATCACATAAACTATCCACCACACACACGTGTATGCTTGTGCTTACAAGAGATGAAAAAGAGAAAAAGAAAGTGGGAGAGCAAAATTCTCCAGCATTCATTGAGCCAGCTTTAGAGGGCTAAATAACACTGCTGTGACTGAATAGGGAAGTGGGAGGAGGACATGATGATGTCATGATTCCCACTGTCAAACCACTGCGAGAGACACCCACCACGTGTGCGTGGAAGAGATTTTATGAGTGTGCATGTAAGTTTACGTGTGAACATATTTGTGTCTGGATGTGTATCCTACAGAGACTATTAAAGTGAGTCGGGGGCGTTGAGAAGTTTGCATGGAGAGAGGGGTAAGAGGATTGTTTTGCGGAAAGATCCCGCCCCCACTGTGTGGCCTTGAGGTCCCTGTGTGTATTATCTAATGACCTTGTGTCCTGAATGGGAAACAGACCCTTTGTGGTGAGGCTCTGAAGAAAAGAGGAGCAATTTCAATGCATCCTCCATTCAGACCTCTCTGCTCAACATACAGCCTTGGAGGTCTCTCCACTGTGGACTACAAAACGTCTCAGTCGTGGGCTGGAAATCTGCACTGTTTGCATGTGTTTTGTGTTTGTGTGGCACAAACTCCCAAGGATGTGTGTAATTCTGTGAACAAAAAACACTTCTAAGTCTGTGTATCAGAAATAATTATGATTTATTTCCATAATTTCTGTCCATTTATATATATAGATGGACTGGACAGCCAGTGAAAACACACACACACACACACACACACACACATATATATATATATATATTCAATTGAAAGGGCACTTCCACAAAATTAATGGAAGTTTTTTGTTTTCCTTAGGACAGATATAGATTTGATGTAGTTTTAGCTCACACTCAAGATGTTCATGTGTCTTATGTTTTTACTATTCAATAAAATTCCACTCAGATTGTGGTTTGCTCTACACATTTTACACATTTTCAACCCAGTCAGTGAGTCAGTGTAAATAAGAGCCATTTTCCGAAGGAGCATGTAATACTAGAGGTGTCTTTCTGCCAAATAGACTACAGCACCAGCTTAGCGAAACATGTAAAACAGGGGGAGGAATCAGTTTAGAAAAATGTTTGCAGCATTGTTCCAGTCTTGCATAATATATCAGATGGGAATTTCAATTGAGCTGTTGAACAGTTTGACCTCTATTCATCAGAAATGGGTGTGGGCTGTATCAAGGCATCTGTGGGACCTTGTGACTTTAGCAACTGCCTAAACACACCTTCTTCATGAACTTATGCGTCAGGCAGTGACACACAAAGTAAATATCTGATTTCATTGTCATAACAGTGATTCAGTTTAGATAGAGTCTTTAAAGATCAATCAATCTTGTCTTCTTTCATTTCCAGTTAAAAGGATAGTTCTTGGTCTAATTTGCATATTTCATTTACAAGTATGAAGCGAGCTGCATCTCCAGAAAAAAGTACAGTAAAATGTGTTTCAATTACATTACAGATTATATTATTATATTAAGATGGTATAAATGTCATGTCATTCACTCAACTGAATTAATTAATATCTGAATCATTTCTTTTTTTATCTTCATTTATTATTTCTTTGATCTTGGCAGTCTGTAGGGAACTGTAGGGAACTTAAGTTCCCTACAGACACGCTTACTCATTTTCATTTAAGAAACAAAGCACTATCCGTTACTTTCCTCTGGTCTCATGTGAGGGGACTCTCCTGTTGATGATGAATGGAACAGCCTTTATTTCAGCATAGGCCTGGGGTGTTTGTGTTGCTGCTACTTGCCAGAATTTCCACAGGCTCATGCATGATTAACTGAGACCTAAAGAGTTCCTGGGTCTAAAGTTACGTGCTAGATGGAGTACACCTGTGGGTGTGGGGTGAAGATGGGAGGGAGGAAGGCAAAACGCATGGTGTCCAGTGTATGTGGATGCACATGCCCAACTGCTTCTGCTTGTATTTCCTGACTCCAAAAAGAGATTAAATATTTAAGCATGGCAAGACAATTATCTTGTTCATAAAGATAAACAACCATTATCACCTTGCTCTTACCAAGCAGTTATAGGCACCTATAAAAATCGTAATTATTCACAAAGACCCACCTGTCAAAAGAGACCCAAAATGCTAGCTGTTGACACATGAGCTGTTGTGCAGTCCTCATCTCTTTAGGTCAAATTAGCTTTCTGCATTGAAACAAATCCTTCTGATCATCTCACCATAGAATCCCAGATAATGAAAACAAGCAGTCTGGGCGGTTTCCTCTGGCTCAGGCTTCAGAAGTCTCCCATAGTGTTGTTATCAGGCTGAATGATAACAGGACATGTTTGATTGATCCCTGATATAAATAACGGAATACTGTAAATGGGAAGTCAAAGGGTGGTTATACTGGAGCAATGCCCAGTCCATGCTCTTGCTATCGCTCTCAACCTCTGTTTTTCTCTCTATCTCTGCTTCCTGTGCAATACCTTGCAGTAGCTCTCTGTTTGAAATAGATCTCCAATGATTTCCAAGGAAGCATGCAAGTATTTGCAGGATGCTGAGGCATGGAAAATAAGAATTCTGCACTAGGAAAAGACAGACAGGAAGCGTTTATCTCCCTATTGCTGCTATAAAAATCTTAAAAAAACAAATTTAATGTATTTCAGGTGTTCACATAACTTTGAATTTGAAGGTTTACATCTTCCTTTATTATTTAAGAACAATTTTAGTCTCAAATATGATTGGTATGCACAAACTCTGGTAAAAATGAAGGGGCATATTTCCACTTCCAAAGTTGGTGTTCAGTTTTAACCCTATGAACACACCAAAGCACTTACAGCAAGAACTAACCAGATGGGCACTTGGGCTGAACACAGGAGCAGTTAACTTGACTTAAATTAACCTCACCAGAATAGTGCACATGTTACTCAAGTGCCTCAGGTGTGGGATTAGGATGAAATGATGTGTGCAAGTATCCCATTAGGGTACTGCCATGAAAAAATTAACATATCTAACTCACTGTCACACCACTACTTTAGTTACCTTTGCACACTGTGGGCTGTAGGTTGTGCCTCCTGCAAAACAGCACCCTGAGCTTGCCTAGCTGCTTGTGTGAGCCAATCTGTGGGTGGCATGTTGGAAGATGATGACAATGATGGCTATAATGGCTGTTATATGTATCTCTGTTTGGATGAACTTAGAGAATGATTCGAGCAGTAATCACTAAACAACTGCTTACTACTGCCTTAAACATTATTTAGATGCATCTGGGGTCTAAGATGAAGCTGCAAGATAATAGTAGGTCTCAGGCATGATGAGACATGACTGCCTAAGGTTATACTGTGTGTGTATGTATGTGTGTGTATTGTGTGTATGTCTTTGTATGGTTTCCAGACTGTTGGGTGCAAGACCACAAATTGACACCGTGTTGAAGTATGAGTTGTAATTGCCCCAATAGAAGATGTAAAAGGTTGATAATTAATGTTTCATGACTTGGTGGCACTGCAGTGCTGTTATTCTTCTTGGTGTCAGTTTTCCGAACAGGCAGTTTAACTTGAAGATTAGCAGCACAAATGAATTACTACCTTAAAAAATGACATTATATGCATCAAGTGTGGCCTTTCTGTTTTCATTTTAGTAAATGTTTTATTGTTGTTATTGTAAACAATAACCCTCCAAGTATTTTGTCAATTCTACTCACACCTGACCTTTCTATCAAATCCTCCTTTTGTTCATGCAAGTGCCTCAGAGCAGCTGACCTTAATCCAGATGCCCTCTGCACATTGTTTCCACTGGAAATCTGTCCTTTTTATGCCTACAGAAGTGGACATAACACATGCTTTATTGTTTTCCGTTGCAGTTCAAGATAAAGGCTGAAGCACTTGGAAAACTGGAAAAGTTTTGGCTGTATCTTTGTGGAACCAGATGGATTTTTCATGCAAATACTATAAAAAATAGAAGCTGGATTGAGGTGAATTGCTTGTTTAATCTAACTAATGGGCCTTGAGTGTAGCAGACAGAGTGGTTTCCAAGGGTGTGTCAGATAGCTGTCTAAAAACATATGTATTTTAGTGTTTTCTTCAAACACTGGCAAGAAGATGAATACAGTACTTGGTGTGTGTGTGTGTGTGTGTGTGTGTGTGTGTGCGTGTGTGTGTGTGTGTGTGAAGGCCTAAGCACAATTGAGGCACTTTTACAATATGTCTGAGCAATGATATGATGTCACACAGATTTTTCTACAAGTGTTCACACGTGTCTTTACTGCAGTTTTCCAAATATATAATCTGTGAAACCAAGCATTTTGCACTTTAATACACTGGCACTCATATTGCAGATATGACAATGACCCACCTCGGTTCTCATGTTTGGATCACAAAGTGCTGAATTTCAGGGGGTAATTTCTTTGAAGATCCCTGTAGGAGTGATGCAAGGTGTGCTGCTTTGCAGTATTGTCCGAAATAAATCAAGTAAGTATGAAAATGCTGTACTGTATGCTGTACTTTGTAAAAACATTTGATGATTGAATGAGATGTTTTTCAAAGACCACCTTTTGACTCTGGTTTATGTTAATTGTGCATCTTTATTTCTAGAGCACTGAATAAGCCAGAGCCTTAAAAATAAAGAGACAGAATGAATATTGTGAAAGAAGTAACCAAGTTCATGCTGAAACGTCTCATCATGTTCTGTGTTGCTGTAGCTCGTCTCTTTGTGAGTGTGCCAAGCACAACACCAGCAGTGCCTGACTACCACAAAACTTTTCACAGACGACAACATATTTATAGTTATTTTGCTCCTAGTTACATGGTTATGAAACCATCAGACGCATGCACTGACACTTGCATACATATTTTATACACATATTGGCACATACAGTTTGATAAGGACACAGCCGTCTTTTGCTCTCTTTCCCATAGTTCTCCTTTCTGAGGTAACATCAGCTGTGTTTACCATTGGTACAAAGGAGCACCACAGTTGTCATCATGACACTCTGAGGGTTAATTGTTGACGTCTTGCAGCAAAGTCACATTGGATGCAGGGTCTCGACTGGGAACTCCAACCTCCTGTCTTGTTTGTTCACTTGCTGGTGGTGGGATTTAGGTTGAGGGTGGGTGAGAAGAGTCGGGGGGCTCCGTTGTCCTGACGACCCTGGTGGGAAAAAGCTAGGTTGTTTGTTAAGGGAGACTGAATGAAATGGGGGAGATGAGTGGGGAGGGACTGGGGATGCTGGGATTGCAAATGAATGGGCAAGAACACTCGGTAAGAAATATACTGTAATAATGAGATGACAATGAGTGAGAGGAATGTGAAATAACTGAGGAGACTGAAGACAAGTTCAACAGGGTGGTCCAGATAAAAGGCTGTTAAAAGGCAGAATCAGCAAGTGATTGAAGTTGAGAGGGGGAGTGATAGAGCTGAGAAAAGGGAAAGATGGGAAGACAGGTGGACGGGTATAGAGGAATGAGAGGGACATCAAAGCATCAAGAGGAGAGGATGCGGAGAAGACAGGCCAAATGGGGCAGAAGTGAACATGTGATACTTAAGAGAATTTTGTTTAACTGAAGGAAATGGTTAGAGATAAGATGCCATCTTGTTTTAATGACTCTGTACAAACTGTGATATAGAGAAGGGAGGGTATTTTTGTGTGTCTGTATCAGTGTGGGACAACATACAGGAAATGCCTGAGGGATCCCAGTAGACTACGACTTTAGAGCGTTTATGATCAACCTCTCCTCTCCTCTCCTCTCCTCTCCTCTCCTCTCCTCTCCTCTCCTCTCCTCTTCTCTCCTCTCCTCTCCTCTCAACCATATACCGCCCCAAAAGGGTCCTTTTAGGAGTCAGAACAATTTACCCCATAGAGACCTGCACCATTTCTGCTGTAATACTTCCATAAGGCACTTGCCCCCAATAACCACATACTCTTCTGCCCCCTTGGAAACCTTCCATACACTCTGGTTGTTTCCCATTGTGTGTGAAATGTGCTCCTGTTAGCCCGCCCATTTATACCTCCGTGCATCCCCTGGTGTTTTTCATCGTCTTCCCCAGTGTGAACTCCAACCTGAATATATCCCTCCCTCTGGTGCACTCTTTTCATGCACCTCATCACTCTTTAAACACACACCCTTTTGACACTGAACTCCATGTATATATCATCTACTGATTCCACCAGTGTTTTAGCCCAAAGTCTCGCCATGCTTTTTACTATCATGAGACTTGATGCAAACTGATAAGGCTTTAGTTGGCTTAAGCTGCATGTTTGAGTATATTTGTCTGTTTTGCCGCGCACTATGTGCACATGGGGTACCTCCACACTCAAGAGAATGCCAGTTCTACATACTCTTTTTGTTCAAAGGGGAATAAAATGAAGATAAAAAAATGCTGCATTATCTAATGCCAATATGCAGTGTAATATAAAAAGATGCATTTATGTTTAAAATATAATAGCTATGCACACCAATCATTTCTATATTACTGAAAATGTACAAGAATGTAAAATGTTAAAAGTAAATAAACTGGATGTAATCTACTACTATTATACATTTGTTTGTAATATCCATTCAAGTTAGCAACTATGTTTGAGAGCAAGCTGAATTGTATCTCTGAGAGTAAACATACCTGCGTCCTCTTTGTTATCAGCTCGTACATACTGTATGTTACACACAACGGGGGAGGTCTAGACTGCTTCCTCCAGCTGTATTGAAAAATGTCATACAGCTCTGAAAGGAAGGATACTGTCTCTGTGAATCTCTTTAAAACCAGTGAGACTGAGCTGCTCCAAGTTTCAGTCTGTCCAGGGTTTAAAAAGTAGTGCTGTATGCCATGATACAGTGATAAATAATGCTCTCATATTCTGTCTTGAGACAAAATATGCTGAGAGAGACAGACACACACACACACTTGCCTCTCTTGGTTGTTAGGATTATATTACGCAGAGAGAATTAGTACATGTGCAGCTCTGCTTACACAATGACAGGTTAATGTTGTCTGTGGATAAACTCACAGCTGTAACATGAGTCCAACTGTTGTCCATGCGTGTATGCATGCTACATGCACAACCTCACCAGACTGTGTCATCCCCAGTCTGAGTGTTAATGATCTGTTTTGTCTATGCTTGTTGCAAGTTTGTTGTTTGAAGACATTTGGAATTGACATCTGCCACACAGAAGCATATTTTCTGTCTCTCTTTCTCTTTCTTTGTCTTTCCCCCACTCTTTTCCATCCGCCTAAGCACAGAGAGGGCTGTTTTCTCTCACTGGTCCTTGGCAGTGATTTAATTGCTTATTTGTTTAGTTTGTCATATTCTAAACTTCTCTGGCTCCGTGTTTTGCTGAGAACAGAATTTTTCTTCCCTCCCCTCCTCCTCCTTTCAGCATTCCACTCTCTCCCTCTGCCCCTCTCTTCTTCACCCCCCACTGCCTGATATTTCATGCACTCCGTTTTGTTTTTTTGCTGTTACTTAATTTTTCTGCACATTCTGCTCTTTCTTATAATTTTGTTCTCTATTGCCTCTGTCATTTCCCCCTCTATTTACTGTTCTCTTGAGGCTAAATAGCTTTAGTGGTCTGTAATAATCTCCAGAGGAGTCTGCTTGGTCCTCCACCCAGTCAAATATTACACGGATCAGTCAGTGTAACTCATTGGGTGGATCTGAGCATATGCTCTTATGGGTCATATATACTTCAAATTGGCTTGCACAGCTGTCATGAAAAGGGGAGTTGAACACAATTTATCATCACTATGAGTATTACACCATCAATAAAAATAAAGAGAGCAAAGAAATATCTTTGTGCTACTTTTACTTGTCCTACTCAATAATGCATTTAGAAACTCATGCTTTTAGAATCTGTCAAATAGACAAAAAATGGGAAAGGACACAAAAGTCAAGAACTGACATGAGGTCATATTTTGACCCTGTATGTCTCAACATCCTGTAATACTGTCCTCAAAAGTATTTGAAGCATGCAAAGCAAACTGTTTTTGCATTCATTTGTTTGCTCTGGAGTGATTCTCTTTGTAATATTTTTATTGATATTCCATAGTTAAACCTTTCAAAGAAAACAAGATCATCAGCATCTTGTTGCTTTGTTCTTCATTCACATTTGTGACAATACAAAACACTGTGTGTGACACTGTTATGCTATAGCTTCAGACAATACAGCCTATTACTCCATTAGTACATCAGCTCAAAAGCAGAGCTTCAAATCAGATGAGCGTTTCATTTTAATTCTATTAAATAATACTGAGTCAAATTTGATCCTGCAGCCTACTGCTGTGTGTTGACTGGAATTGTCAGAGCATCAGTTGAAGCTTTTCAACAAAGTTTCTGTTTGTTGCCATTGCCGGTAAGATTAGTGCAGGCTTCTGGATTAAGCATGACTTGAAATGTCACTGAAGCATAATGGGCTTTACAGATGCATTGTTCTTTATACTTTATCATTTTCATCATAACAGTAAACGGAAAATTCCAGAGAGTGTTTACTTTGAGAAAATGTAAGCCTGTTGTCTCCGGTGATACTGTTATAATATATTTAATCTAATTTTAGATTAAATATGGATTTTAGATTTTAATGGTCACGAAGCATTTGATGAACCAAATTCCTTTGTGCGTTCAACTGACAGTTTGTTTGGCTCATGTAAATGTTGATTGGGACTGTGTTATGCATCACATCATAACTCAAATGTAGAGCCCTGCCAAAGTTTTACATAAAGACTTTTCCTGAGCTAGCTTTATTATACATGTTCATGCATGTGGAATAGACCAGACTCTATATTTTGAATTGGTTTGATAGTATGTTTCATAATGAAAATCAAGCTTTCACTTATTATTCTGTAATAAAATAATGACTTAGTGATACACTGCCCTTCTCATGGGGCCTTGCTTGAATCCCATCTCAGTGGGAGAGGGTTACGCTAAGTATTGTCTTCAGTGGAAATGACAGCAAAAGGATATTACACCTTACTCCATAAACCACAGTGTTGCTTGAGAGTGTTTGGCTTGTTTATATGTGACTTCACCCCAATCATTGCGGGGATCCACAAACATCCATTTAGCTATTAATTTTGGTTTTTGTGCCTTCTGACATGAGCACATCAACAATGTTTTTCCGATAAGTAATACATTCAAATGTAGATTACATTTTCTCTCTTCCATTTAATTTGTGGCAAGTTGAGAAATATTACTTTACTAATATCATTTTAAGTTGTCCCTCGGGAGCCTTTGGTGCTGTGTTTCAATCCCCTCCTGCTCAGCAGCTCTTATTAAGGGGCCCTGTTGCTTGGCCTGTCAGGATTACTGTGGTTTCAGCCCACTCTCTGCAGGGCACCTGACTGAATTCTCTACAGAAAACCATGTGTTTGAGGGCCAAAACTCTCCTCTGTTTGTGTGCTTTTTCCTTCTCTCTTTCCTTTGCAACTTTTCGTTTTGAGACAACACCACTTTCTCTG
The DNA here is from genome assembly GCA_029490765.1 of Euthynnus affinis. Taxonomy (NCBI): domain Eukaryota; kingdom Metazoa; phylum Chordata; class Actinopteri; order Scombriformes; family Scombridae; genus Euthynnus; species Euthynnus affinis. The sequence continues at coordinate 22,510,685 of CM055842.1, read as the reverse complement.
TCTCCCATGCTCTCTTTCAGCCTTTTTTTCTCTTTTCTTACCTGTCGTACTTTTTCTCAGTGGATCTAGGTCAGCTCTAATCTAATAAAGTTTAATAAGCACAGAGAGGTGTTCATATAAACACTTTTCCTCTACAGCGGTCTTCATCTTTATCACATCCACGTTTCATCACTTGATGAGAGGCCAAATAGAAAAACACTGCTTGGGTCACTGTGGTCTTAAGTACAGGGGATTGTGGGTGGATTTTTTTTTACCAGGACAACATGAAATGTCATGCAGCAGATAACTTTGTTATAAGTTTTCAACGTGTGTGTGCTTCCTAGCAGCATCTTTTACCACAGTACGTGTGGAACGTATCTGTGGTTTACTATCCCACATTTTTCAGTCATGAGGTTTACAGAGATTCCTCACCTTAGAGTGCACAGTACCAGTCAGTACCTTTACAAATCAGGCAACTTTAGTTCCCTTCCTTTACCCTCTTCTTTGGATTTAATCTTCTATAAGTCTCTCAGTTTCCATCACTTCCTTTCTCTTACTCACATTTTTCAACTTCTACCTATAAACCCCCAATATCTCCACATGTCTCTGCAGTCCAGACGGATGGAGGAATGTGTGTACCACTGGGGTTGCTGCGTGGACACTGTATGAGTAACATGGTGGACCAGGGGGGAAAAATTACTTTTTCAGCAGTCGAGTCTGGCTTGACTTCTTTTGCCCATGTTTGGAGACAGGAAATGAGTGCTGTGTGCTGTGGGGACGTCTCTGAGCTCCCCACTCCAACACAGACAGAGAGGTAGACAGAGAGACAGGCTAAAAATAGCACTGGGAGCCCAGGTCAGCTCTGAGCCAAGAGTAAGGAGTGATGGGGGTTGAGGGAGTGAGGGGAGAAAAAGCATACAATGCAAAATGAACTGAACAAAAAGAAGCTTGTGGATAGGTAGACGTAATGAAAAATACAAATGTGGAAGACCTGAGAGCATGAAGTAAGTGTTCAAAAGACTGCCCGAGAGTTGTTTTGACCACTGGGGATGTGTGTACAGCATGTGTTCGGGGGACCAACAAGGAAAGGTGAGGAAGAATGAGGTGATGCTGTTAGATGTCTGATGGAGAACTTTATCTGTGTGCTGAATCCTGGCGAGAGCTACCAGAGTCTCATCCATTTTCTCATGTCTTCCTCTTCATGTGCACTTTATCATATTGCAACAGTGTGCATAACCACAAATCTCTCATATCTCCCCCGCTGGCAAAGATGGAATGAATAAATGACCTATGAGCCCACAAGATCTTCCTGTCAGAGAGACACAGAAGGTAGAGAAATGTGGAGTCAAGGAGGAAAAGATGAGGATGAGGTATTGCTTCAGTTTGTGAAAGAGGTATATTGTTGTACTGGATATTAAGTAGGAGGGAAAGAAATATATGCTCTAAGTGATGGGGGTCAGAATAATGCATTTAGAGTGGTAATGATATGCTGATATACTTGATATGTCAACAGAATATATGAACAGAGTAGTGATGATAAAATACGAGGAATACGAAAAATGGTTATTGTATCTCAGGTCCAAATATATGTTCTCATAACTAAGTTATTTTTACATTCTTTTACTTTATGTATGTCAAAACTAACTAATAATAATAAAAAAAAGACTGTAAAGAAGTGTGTACATTGTGTTCAAGTATTTCCTGCATATTACCACATTCAAATGGCTCAGAGTTTAGCCTGGTGTATCGGAATGCCTGAATAAGTGAAATTGAGGTCTTCTCCAGCACAGCTCACCATCTGTTTCTGTTATGTTCATCTTGAAATGGTAGAGCGTAGCATGTTTGGAGGTATTACAGGGGCTCTGGCAGTCCAAAACAAACCATCCCTATTGTTACTGGCTCAGGGTTACATTATACAGTGTGTGCACAAGCTTGTGTCTTTGTGTGTGCGTGCGTGTGTCTGTGTTCTTTTTGTATACTCTGAGATGAATGCTTGTTTATTTGTTTGTAGCTGAATTGAGTGGCTGGCTGTGGTAATGATGCACAGATTTAATTCCTCATTGTTAAGATTATGACATCATTGTATTTTTTTCTCTTTGCATTGCCCTCTCCCCTTTTCATGCCCCTCACTCCCCTTAATGATGGCCTCTATCCCAACATTTCTGTTCTGTTCTGTTCTGTTCTGTTCTGTTCTGTTCTGTTCTGTTCTGTTCTGTTCTGTTCTGTTCTGTTCTGTTCTGTTCTCTTCTCTTCTCTTCTCTTCTCTTCTTCACCATCTGTCCCTCCCTCTCTTAGAGCTGAGGTCATAGCTGGCTGGGTTTCGAGGTGGGTTGGAGTACAGAGATGAGCCTGTTTTTCTCATCAGCCAGTTGGGCTCTCAAGAAACCTACATGTGTTAAGGAGTGGGAGTCTCTGCTCTGTTAGTTAGGGTAGATTTTAGAAGTAGTAATACTATACTACCACTACTACAGCAGTACAGTAACAAAGCTAATTAATCGGTGCAGATAAAAAAGAGAGACAATGGTATCCCACTAGTTTACTTTGGGTCAACTACATAAGATGGACCCTAAAACTACTTTGGATCCATTATCTTGTTACACTGGTGACGTGAACTTGAACCTTCACCTTCACCTTCTCTTTGGAGGACTGAATATGCTAGCACCACACTGCTACCATTTATCAATCAGTGGTTTGCCATAGGTTCAAAAACATTTTTTCTTAGGGTTAGTTTTGCAAGCTTTCTCATCAAAGATAATCCATTTATTTCATATCAGCAATAAAGACTTTTATCCTTTGGCACACTCACTAAACAAACAAATTATTTAATTCCTTCCCTGAGGCACACCAGATGAAGATGAATGGAGATGAGTCTTGGAGATGTTTTTTGCAGTAGAGTTTATTCAAGGGATCATGAATGTTACCTTGTGAGGCAGCTGGACTCGCAAGATCACAATCTCATGGGATCACACAAGAATCTATCTTGTCAAGCTTCAAGTTATGTGCTTGTGTTCAAATCACTGGTGGTTCGGACCAATCAGCATCCTATGAGAATTCTTGTATAATGACGTGACTGTATGATCTAGTGAATCCAGCTGCCTCACAAGGTAAAATAGTGATACATGGTGATAGCCATATGGGTCATCCAAACACCTGCCATTTTCCAAACAGTTACCAAGGATGACTTCTCAGATGGTTCTGTGTCGCAAACCATCTGGTGTTTCAGGTTGTCATGTATGGCTCTATTTTTGCTTTTCCAAAACAATTTCACAGATTTCATTTAACAGATTTTGATTGTTTTTCTAAAATCATTGCATTTGTAAACCCCTTAGCCTTGTATCCAAGACAGGGATTAAAGAAAGTCCTGAGAAGAAAAATGCCTGAAAATAGGATCTTTGCAAACTCCATCTCAGTAAAAGCTCTGGCAGAACAAAGAGTCTCACACAACACAATGTATCATCATGTGCAAGCCTGTTCCTTGTGGGTGGAGAATTTGCACATGCAATTAAGACTCCTTCAGAGACACACTGACCTTTGACTATGACTTGTTTGTGAATGGTGACCTTTAGGGATGTCTTGAAGACCAAGAATCAGTAAATGTGGATTGGTGTCTAAGCTCTGGATTCTGGTAAGACTAATGACTGAGTGGAGTGTGTTGTTTCTATGCTTACTGTGGCTAGACTAATCCCTGGAAGGATATGTGAATGATCCGGCTGACACAAAGCTCACCTAATGCTGGAGAGCCCTGGAGAATGTTTCCAAGGATTGCCTCATATTCTGACAAAATCTTATATTATATATTGAAATAATAAAGAATGGGGCATACTTGGTTTCGTTTAATAACCTGATATACAGGAAACAGCATTATCAGCACAGTAACAAATTAGGGAACAGTAGCAGCCTGCCTCACGCTGCAGCATGCAGCTTGCTCAATTGGGCAAACAATATGGTTATTGTGTAATCAGCACACACACACAAACACACACACACACACACCCACACACACACACACACACACACACACACACACACACACACACACACACACACACACACACACACACACACACACACACACACACACACATAAGATTGACTTTTGTCGCTCTTTGTTCTTTGGACTGACAGAGACAATGTTGTGTCAGGATGCTAACTAAGTTAGCTGGTCTTGTTTGTATAGTATTGTAGATTTTGTGGAGAAAAGAAAAAACATTTTTAAATTAACACCTTCACTCTTTTTCTGTTTGTCTAGTTCTCACTGTCTCTCACTCCCTTCTCCAGACACACACACACACACACACACACACACACACACACACACACACACACACACACACACACCATTCACCTTTGGCCCATTGTAATAGCTGCTCATGGCCTTACGCTCTCACTACCCAGCTCCAGATGTTATTGACACACCCCCAGGAGTCAGCGAGAGAAATTTACACAGACACGCAGTCAGATGCAGAGCCATTCACACACATGTACACACACATACAGACAGTCTTGTAGAGCTCCGACAATTCATCTCTCTGCAGGCCACCTCGTAAAATCACTGACACTCACAAACACGTTTACACCCAGTTGTGCTTCAAACACACAGATAAATCAGGATTATATTAGAAGCATGTCATGTCAAATAACATATGGGTATCAGTTTGGGTATCACTATGAACTAGTGGTATGGGTAACAGCTGATCAGGAAGATGTTTAAGATGATAAGTATCAAAGTAAGAATCACATTTGTCTTTGGTAATTTTTCTATTATGAAGTCATATATTTCTGTCTTGAAGAGTCTGTTTGTAGCAGAGCTAACATGTATATCAGTGTTTACTTATATTTATCCAAACATTCAAAAGAATTATTTTGCCCTTAGGTTGTTCAGCAGTGGAGATGTATCTCAATGGTCTTATGAAAACACATCATGAGTTGTTGAGTTGTCACAATGGCCTTCAGTTTGACACATTGAAGGGTGTGGTAGGACAGGTTTTCACCTGCAAATTGTCAAAAAGCCTTTATCTCTGAACAGCACCAACTGCATTTATTTCACATTCACAACATCCATCTGATGCAAACACAATGAATGAAGGTTATTGTGCTTCTCAGTGCCTTCCTGTTACACACATATACTGTAAAGGCTTCTGGGTAACAAGGGCAGGAAAGGAAAGACAGGAACAAGTACATGTGTCACAGCTGAGGAGAATTCATTTTTGTCGGTACATTGTCGAGATACTTTGCGCTCCAGGGAGGCTTGTTATGGTTTAGACAAAGTATGTGCAGTAAAACATCTGGCTGTGTGTGTGTGTGTGTGTGTGTGTGTGTGTGTGCCGCTCTGTGTCCCCTGTGCACAGCGATAGTCTGAACACATGGCGTACCCAGCTGTCCACATGCTCATGCATGGATTTGAAAGTTATACAGAAATCAAGCATGTAGTTGTTTAGTCCAGAATATTCAACCTGTGCACTGTTAAACTTTATCTGTTCCATCACTCAACATAACAAATGTATCTGTCATGTCTTTGTCACCCACATCTCTTAGTATCTGACCTGTATGTATGTCTGTATGTCCACAGGGCATTATTCGCATATGCTGGAGTCAGCAACAAGCTCAAACTGGCTGACTCAGGAGGTAAGGTTGACTGTCATATGTAGTGTGTTTTTCAGAAATGCACATTTTGAATTCCTAAGCGCCATAAAGAATGAAACTTGTCAGCTTCATAACTTTGGCCTTAGAGGAATTCACATCTCCTCTTGCATTTAGAAATTAATGTAACACTTTCACAGTTTGCTACAAACAAGTAGCATTTTTGCCCACCAGTATCTCTTTTTTTGTTTCCTCCAACATCTCCCCATTTCTGTCTCCTTTCTAACAGTGGGTGGAGTGGCAGAGTTGGCAGGGAAGTTCCATGTGTCCCAGGCCCAGTACGGACTGTGCAGAGTGGGAAGTGCAGAGACAGGAGGCCATCGGATTGTTATGATCAGCTGGGTAAGAGGCAGACAGGCTCATGGGGTTTAGATCATGTAAGCATGAGTCTATCGTGTTAAAGAAACACACATTCCAGCACAAATTACGAACACACACACACACACACACACACACACACACACACACACACACACACACACACATGCTTTGTGCATACTTAATATGAAAATAGCAGGCACACACACAGGCTCTCACAGACATGCACTCATTTCAAGATAGCAAAGTCATTAGCAGGTCTGCGATAATTGGTTTAACATCTTAAGTGGCCACACACAGAATTATCTATGCACTTATTAACCTGTAGAATTCTTTGGAGAAAAGCCACAGCCACTTGGCTTATTCACATTCTATGGTTAGACAGGCTTATTTGGCACCTGACATGTGGGAAAATGTTGTGAAAGAGTCTTATTACATCATTGCTGTACAAACGTTTATGAATCACAGGGCAAAAGAACATTTTAATAATCTTGCTCATTTGTAGAGGTCAGATATGTGTCAGACAGTAAATGTGGGATTAAAACGAATCAAAAGGTTATTTATATCCACAACATGCTGTAGATATACCTATACAATTGTAGAAAGCCACATACACACATATGTTCTGATCATAAATGAGTCTAGGAAACAAATACTGAGAGATTGGAAATTTTAAAACTCACATATACACATTAATACTTCTTTTAGCTTCTATAATATTTGTTGTCCTGCATCCAAATACTCATGTTTCATGAAACAAGGATTAGACTCTGCTACAGCATTGTGATTGCTATTGTTCCTGCTCCTCTTTTTTTAGTTTGTTCAGGACAGAGGTATGACATGAACGTAAGTGTCCACATCCTGTGTTTGTCTGCAGGTCGGCCAAAATGTGGATAACTACCGGAGGACAGAATGTGCCAGCCACATTCCAGCCATCAAAAACTTTTTCAAGGTGCAGTACATCAAGTTGTTTTTTAACCGTGCATCAGTAACCTTTGAATTTGACAGTTGCTAATGTGTACTTCTAGGAGTAGTTTGTCTGTTTGTTTGGTTTCCCTGCTAAACTGTTAAATTAAAGATGACATAATTCCAGCTGCCAATTAGCATTGAGGAGGAACAGTATATAAAAGTGTTGGTTACATGGTACTATTTGTTTCATCATACTCCTTCCACAGACAAAAGGTTCTGTCCTGTTCTATTTTCTTTATCCCTGGACCCAGACTTTGTACTTTCAAACTCTATATTTACACACTCAAGTTTACTTTGTATTGTTTTCAGAGTTTCCTGTCCCCAGTCCACTTCCTGTCTTATTGCTGTGTTGGTCCTGGTGGCCATTTTGATACGAGGGAGAGATGCCTAACTTTGGGGTTAAAAGCTGCATTGTTTGTGGTGCCATATACATACAAGTGGTGACAGGACAGACAGGAAGAAGAGGGGTAGAGCTTTTGTGAAGAAAGAGATTGGAAAGTGATGATGAAGGCTCTGTAAACGTATATATAGTTTTATGATGCAGGTGTATGGTTGTGTATATGTCTCCTCACCATCTGTGCTCCGCAAACAGGGTTTATTTAGCATTTCAATCTAACTAGAATATGTTCAGCTGACCCCTAAGTTCACTAGTTTCCATATAAAGGCATCACCCAGTCAACTGCAGAGGAATCTGTGGAATGTTTGTTGTTTTTTTGTCCTTTTTTTTAACAGTCAATGTTGAGTCTGGGATTTTCTGAGCAACTGTTCTAAAGCCCCTTAACTCCTTTGTGTGTGTGTGTGTGTGTGTGTGTGTGTGTGTGTATTGAGCACCCTTGGGCCTCTGTACATTTTCATATGGGGTTTCAAAATTGTCACGAAATGATTACGTAGTCAATATGGTGTGGAGCGAAAAGAAATCTCTCCCTTCTATGAATTGTGGGAGAATTGTAACCTCTAACCTCAGCAAACACATACACCACATACACTCATACATTAATGGCCAGACCTACATATGTCACTACAATGCAAATAATCTGTGTTCATGTACTGTAGAAGGAAGAGAAACTATTTATTTTAAATTAAGACCAAACTTAAATGCCATTTTTTGTGTCTGTGGGTGTTTGACCTTATATTATGAGAACAGAAAAAGAAAGGATGTACAGTCAGTTTAACTTTCCATTACTCAGCAGTTCACACTCTTTCCTCAGTTTTATTAGTTGAAGCTAATTCAGAATAAAAAAAGAACATACTGTAGAAACATACATGAGGGACACCATAGCCAAGCATATGGATCGCGTTTGCAGAAATATTTTGAGTTTAGGGATTATGGTGATGATACATGCACATAACTGTGCTATCACTTCTTGTTTTTCATACTGTGTTAAGGCCATGTGATTGCTATTAATCACCTTTCCCAGCAAGTATGTTGTTCATGAACAATAAAACTCTTTGAAAACATGCTTCATATGCTGACAAGGGATAAGTGAAACATCAAGGGAAGCTTGTAAATAGTCTGTGTCATACCTCTGTCTGGGAAATCATCTGGGCTTGGTGTATGATAAATTCTTGAAAAATGTTCTCTCATTTCTCACAAGACCTATTTGTTTTGTGGTTCAATCTATCAATCTTAGTGTTTGGCAAAGGATTGGCAAAAATCAGCAGCCCAAGAAGTGACAGTGTAGAATTTAAAATGACAGTAATACCAAATAATACCAGTATTTGTATTTCAATAGACCTCATGAATATCTGATGTTTTAAGGAAAAAATTGCTTCTACCACAAGCTCTCACACTGATTCATTGTCTTTGCTGTTGAAATTGAGTGGTAACATTATGTTAATATCTTGATTTATAGTCAGTTATTCGACTAGTTTATAGAAAAGTTATTTACTTAGTGCTAAGTAACTAAGTTCTATAACCATTTATTATTTAGTAATTTATGTCACTGAAGTTTTTAACATTTTTGGGGTTTGGTGTAATTGGTGGACCAAAAAAGCAATTTGAAGGCACCATCTAGGGCTCAGGAAAAATGTGAAGAGCACAATTTCCTTATATTTTTTAATTATTAGTCAATTGTTGGTAATTACTGAAATGTTAATTGGTAAAAGCTTCAACAGATGAATTAATAATGAAAATAACTTAGTTGCAGCTTAATTTAGTACTTTATGTGACCATTAGCTATAACAATGCTTGAGCCTGTCTTGAGAGACCATCTGTAAGATCGAGCACATTTAATGAAGTAGATTTTTGTGCAAATGCTTGTCTTTTTACAGAAGTGAAGTTGTAATGTGAGGCTTATACTTTAGATTTTTACATTGAATAAAATACACTTTTCCCACCAGTGCACCAGACATTACATAACACAATATATCTACAAAAACTCATATGGTACCTGTTTACAGGTCACTTCCCTTCATTTTGGTTTGTTTTAAATAAAAATTACATGTGACTGTTTTAACATAAGGGCACATTTCTCAGGGCACATTTTGCACCAGTTAGAGGAGAGTGTTGAGTGGAAAAGATGCTAAAATAGAGACATAACCCTGAGACATAACCTACAGTATATCACTAACCACCTCACAAAGCAGGGGATTTTTAGTTGTGTGATACTGTATTTGCTGATATATTTATCAGAAACATAAATGGATGCTGCAGCTTTAAATAAAGCTGATCCTCAGCTAAATTCCTACTTGACCTTGTGATGACCTGTAATCTTTCATTACCTTAGATACAATATTTCAGAATTTCCCTTGGCACTTTGTTTTCCTTTCTTTCTTTCTTTCTTTCTTTCTTTCTTTCTTTCTTTCTTTCTTTCTTTCTTTCTTTCTTTCTTTCTTTCTTTCTTTCTTTCTTTCCCTGTCTCTCAGCTGCATGTCCCAGCTGGCAGTGAGGGGGTTTTGTCAAGGCGAGTCTGCAGCAGCAGATTTGGGCGTGTTACATACTGTACTCCAGTGTGGCATTAAGTTATGAAAACTAAAATATGAATAGGGTGTACATGTTTCCTTTGTTCTACATTTGCATTCAGAAATACAGTCAAGTCAGAGGGGCTGTGTGTGTGTGTGTGGCTTTAGATGTTTATACTGTGAAGAGATGAGAGGGTAGATACTGTGAGTGTATCTAATATAGGCAAATATGAGAAAGGGCATCTCAAATGGAAATAAAGACATTCAAGGAGTTGTATGAATGTATTTAACTTTTTACTTTGTAAAATTAATCTTTGATCTATCAAAATATTATAAGAATATCCTTATTTGGCCACATAACAGCCTAGCACATGCCCAAATGTCTTTTAAGGTGGAGCAGGAGATTTGGATTACAACAAAGAACAGTACTTCTTTTGTAAATAAAGAATAAGCAACATGTTCAGGTCAAGGCACTGAATCCTGAAGCACTTTAGATCATACACATCTGTCATCTCACCTTGACACATACTTGAGAACAGAGTCTTATTTCAGTCATCATCACTCTTAATTGCTCCTTCTGTCTCGACATAATATGCTATTAATGTAACAAGAACATTGCAACTATCTTATAAATCTTTATGTTTTTATCATCTTACTGTTTATGGTGAATTTGAATTACTTTTTTTTTTACAGTAAAAGGAAAATAAATGTTTTCAGACCACAAATATTTTGCTGAAAGCTTGACAAAATCTAAATTCCTCAAGCAAATATCGTGAAACCAGCAATCAATTGGGGCAACTTTCAACAAGGGACTGTCCCTAGTTGAAGTAACCCCATGTCCACCTACTGCTGCTCACTCTGAATGACTCCTTAGTAGAGAGAGCCTGCATGAAGCAGTTTAGTTCCAGAGTAGACAGTTTGTGCAAAGTTAAGCCAAATTATATATAGCCAGTAACTGCCAACCTGTCACATCATGTTGGGCTATTTTCCTCCCAGAGAAGTTATATTTTTGTACTCAGAGCAAGTTTCCTTTACAAAGGTCATCAATGCCACACATCACATAAAAGGATACATTTTATTATATTACATTTTATGAGAATATGTACATAGTATGACCTGAGTAAATTTCTGATTGGCATTACATTTACAGTAAAGACACAAGTTGGGTAATGGAGTTGGCACAGGGTGAAAACAGTAGGGATTGATTCAATTTCAAACATTTAAGATTTACATCTGAAATTAGATGATGTTTTTTGATATATGGATGTGCTGCAATATGACTTCAAACAATGTTATGTTATGAAACGAGTTATGAAAAGAGGAGAGTTGCTGTGTGGTAGCATGCAAAGAAAAGCATATAGACAGATATTTTTAGTATTCTGAGAGAACATCTGTTCTGTTATCTATTATATGTTTGTCTGCTAACCAACATACAGCTGGCTGGACAGTTTGTGTCAGGGTATCGGTTACACCATTTCTAACACAGTTTCTACACCTCCTGTCCTTCATGAATTAGACAAGGTTGCAGTGCTTTTGGTCTCAGTAATAGACAAACATAGTGATTTTCCACACTGTGCTACTCATATTTTTTGCTGCAGATTGTGGTTCTGTCTGTTATGATTTTAACTGTGTCCCTGGCAGCACTGTGGACCGCCTGTCTGGTCTGTGTGTGTGCAGTTGGCAGTGACAGCTAGAGTGATATGGATTATACACTGTACTGACATGTATTATAGGGCACATTGAACGTTCTGCTCAGTGTCAGTGTCAGTGTTGTCACTCAGATAAAGCTGTGGTTTCCTGTTGGAGGCTGACAGACCTGGCCCTCCATCAACAAGCCTGGACTTAGTCTCCATGGAAATTATTCTGAGGTTTACAAATGCTTGCATACATACACAGACATGCACCACCAAACACAGGAGTTCAGCCCATGTTTAACACCTCATATGTGTCTCATAGAAAAAGCATCAGTACAACATTATATTTTGGTCTGTGGTTTTTGACTCTGGTCTGTCAACACTCTTTTTTTGCAGATCTCCTAAGCAATTTCTCCATGTCACGTGAGGGTCTTTTTCTCCCTCCTTGCACATACTCATGCTTTCACACCTCTTTTTTCCTCACTTTCTCTACCTTACCCACCACCCCTCACCTCTTACCACCTATTTCTCATTTTCCCATCTCCCCCTCTGCTATCTACAACCATCCAAACCAATGCATTCCTCTCCTCTTGCTGAAGCCAGGGAGTATTTTTATTCTCTCACCATCCTCACAATTGAAGCAGTTGCACAATAGTTTGGCTCCAAGTTTGCATAACTCCAAGTCAGACCAAGTGAAAACCACCAGAGAGACTGTGTGTACTTGTGTATGGACTTCTAGCCTGTGTGTGTGCGGCTACAGTATGTAAGGGTGGATTACATTCACATCTGTTTTGCCATGTCTTTATTTTAATTCCCCGCCCTCCATGTTTCAGGAAACACATGCCTTCATCAGTGCAGAGAAGGTGGAGGATGTGACGGAGGAGAAGATAAGAGTAGAGCTCAGTAAAACCCAGGCCCAGGCTCCTGCACAGTGGGTGAGGAGGAGCTCCAGGTCTGTGGACAAGGAGGACATTGTGGTGAGTCTCCTGCAATACCTCATCTGCCCATCAGATGGAGGCAGAGACTATCATATGCACATTTGTGACACAGTTTGTCTGGTGACTTTTTAATTGACTTCAGTGTTTAAGGTTTTATTTTATTTTTTATAATGAGAACAATAAGAAATAATGTGTTTTAAAAAGTTTAAGTATATGGAAGATAACAGACTATATTACCATGTATAATATAAGTATATTACTGTGTATTGGAAGGTTGAAGAATCTCTGCCTGGTATTTGTTTATTTTTTTTTTCTAGGGTACAAACTACAGAAAAACTAATGCTGCAATGGAGATGAGACTAATAAACAGAGACTCCTTCTGGGCACGTGCAGAGGTATGTATAAGCAGCCTTCTCTCTATTTGGACAGAAAGCTACATTGTGAGTGGCAAAAACATAGTTCTGTTGGGTGCTTACTTCCATTTACAAGAGCTACTGAAGAGAGTTATTGTTTGATATGAAAGTGAAGTTAATGTACAATATTTTGTCCCATTATTTCTCTTCTATTGTCAGCGCGAGGAAGAACAGAGGAAAGATGAGGAGAGGCGACGAGCAGCAGAGGAGAGACGGCGGCTTGAAAGAGAAAGAGTTTTGAAGGACCGAAAGGATGCAGAAGAGAGAGACAGAAAGATGAATGAGAAACTTCAGATGATCGAGGAACAGAGGTTGGAACAATGTCTCTTTTCTATCAAGGGCCCTCTAGTGGCTATATTTGGTATTGATCTGGGGCTGTATTCACAAAGTGTCTCATATTACCATAGAAGTTCACCTAAATAGGGCTGAAAGAGCTTTCAACAAAGCTAAACTAATAGACCAGGTTGGATGGACATAGTTGCTATGGATGACATCATGTGTCTTAATTAATTTACCCTTTTTTTCTACCTTGATTGGTTGACAGGCGATTGGTCCATGTCTGTAAATGTGAAATAAAAAGGACTAGACTGGATTAGATTAAATCAAATTAGACTAAATTGAAGTTCAAAGTCAAATTAAAGTTAAAAATTAAATAAATCATAATAAATAAATGGAATAAAATTAAAGATTAAATTACATTACAAATGAAATTGAATTAAACTTTAAATTAAATAGAAGATTACATTATCAAATTTCAAATTAAATTAAACATTTAAGATATTTTGTAAATTGTGTCACAAATACAAAAAAATACAATTCTATATAGTATAATTCTACATTTAGCATATTTTACAAGTAATTGGTCGCCATGAAATCAGCTTTGGTGAAAAATGTAGATCTGAAGAACATATTTTTTTAAGGAATAATTCTCACGGACAGGTGAGATATTTCAAATTCATCCTGCCTGAAAACTGCATTTTCACTGTGTTAAAGTAGTGGAGAGAGAAACTGTCATCTCCCTTGTTTTTGGATCGTCTCAATTTGTTGTTTGATTTGTTGATGCTTAACTCATCCGCCATCAAAATGATGTTCATTATTGTTGTAACAGTCATGCAATGAGGCATATTACCTGCACCATTTGACTGCTTGTGAGCAGGTCTTAGTGACTTAGTTAGAAGTATCTTGACTGCCTCTACCTACTCTCAGATTTACAGTGGCAAAGTCTAAAATACTTTGTGAATTTATCTTAAACTGAATTTCTCCTATAACTCAACCAGCTACTTCTTTCCTTAGGACATTTTGTGAATACAGCCCCTGAAGAACAAACTATCATGTACACATTAAATGCACTGTATTTGGGATCATTTCCTTTTCTTTTCTTTCATTCAGAAGAAAGCAGGCAGAGCAAGAAGAAGCATTGCGAAGAAAGGAAAAATTAAGATGGGTGAGTGAAAACATGTCTATATCTTCTTACAATTTTAGTTTTTGCACATAAAATGATGCAAAATCCCCCTAAAAAAAGTGTGAATATCTTGTTTTCATGGGCTTTTAAATTAAACCTTATGGCAAAATTGACACATTTTACTGGCTTCTCTGTGGAGTTTGGTCAGGCTGACCTGAACTCAGTGATCCCTGTGTAGGAACTGGAACTTGATCATAGGATAGGTGAGGTCTGACTCTGAAACTGTGTTTATGTCTGTGTAATTTACCTTTTGATCCATGTGAAGGTCACTGTTGTCTGCCACAACATCTGCTAATGCATCCAATGCTAATGGATTTACTGTTACTTAAACAAAGACAACAGTGGTGAGAAAAGTGGCCAATGTAACCACTGCTGATTGTTCATTTATGAAAACATATTAAAGGGATTAGGCATTGACTTTGTATAATTTTTACTCATAGAGCCATAAATTACCCTGTAACTGCAACCCTGTCACATACTCTGAACAGATGCTGTGCATATAAATTGGTTAATATAGCAAGACATGACAGGCTGTGATTTTGTTACTTGTGCCATTTTTGAAAAAAAGATACCACTTGTGTCACTGTCAGGTTGTGTAACCTGGTATTTTTTTAATGTTCACATAAACAAAAGTATTAAAATGTGCATGTTACAATTGGATGTAGTATATGTGATTGCTCTGTGCTTCTGCACTGACAGGAGCAGCAACAGAGGGAGCATGAGGAGGACATGAGGGCTCGTCTTCGAAGGAGTGAGTCCATAGAGAAAGCAGCAGTAAGTCCATCTTAGACTACTATATACCAACAAATCAAATAACCAAATATTGCTTTGAACTAGTACTTAACCAAAGACCTAAATAGGCCACATGTCTCATTTGAATAATGGATTTTGGTAAATCCTGCTTAAAACCAAAATCTGTATAATCTTTGCATTTATGTATTTATTTTTGTCAATTTACCTGTAGGAGGCAGCAGTATTAGTGTCCCAACGCTCCATGAACCCTAGGGAGTTCTTCAGGCAGCTGTCGTCAACATCACAAAGTCCAACCAGCCCTGGATCCTCCCGCACTGGTATGTACTGGTATATTTGTGTGAGCTTGAATAGGAAGTAATATTACCATGTATTCACTTGAAGGTCCAGATGAGCTCATCAAAACATAAAAATCAGCTCTGAATTACTGTACATACAGGTTGATGTTTTTGGATAAAAATGTGTATTCTTCAAGTTTTGAACTGCTCACAAACTGTTTTGCTTCTCTCCAGGCAAACCATTCAGACGATATCAGCGCAGCCTGACAGACACAGCTTTCATCTTCTCTAAGGCAGAGGAGAGCACAGCATCCTCCCCTCGCAGTTCTCCCCTGGTCTCCCCCTTCTCTCGGGCTCCTCCCTCCCCCTTGTTCCGTGCTGCATCTCCCCCCGCGAGCCTCGATTGGCGCCCTGTCACCTCTCCACAAAGGCCCAGACCCCCCATGTCACCACCCACATCACCACTTCGCCCTGCCCCTCCAGTTTCAGCCCTGCCTTTTGTCCCACCACCTAAGCACCAAGTTCAGCCTGCTGATGAGCCCAAACCTCTGTCACCCACAGAACCTTCTGCACCTCCAGCCTCGCCTAGTCTCTTGGCTTCCTTGTCCCACAGTTTAGAGAAAAATATCCGTTCTCAGTCACATCCGGAGACTTTCCCTCCTTTACCCCCAAATACCCCAACTGAACCAGAGTCCTCAACTTTCTGCTTCGAGCCTGTCCTGGTCCCACAGGCTCCAACAGCTCCTCTTCCTGAGAGGCCACAGCCAAACACAGGTGGGACACAAGGAACTGTATTGGGATCTGATATTGATGTCTAATAGATTATCATTACTGGAAAAACAACAAAATGCCATTACTTTCCTTATTACTAATTTGTTTGCCAAAGACATTAGTCATTTGACATTAAATATTGATTTTAACATTTTTTAATAAAGGCTTAAGTTTCTCATGTGCCTTTGCCAAAATCTACTCCACATACTCCAGATTGTTTAAAGCAGCCAAGGGAGTAAGAATCAGAGGGCTGTTATACAGAACTATACTATGGGCCAGTCACAATTAAATATTCTCTTTAAGCTCTAAAGTAACCACATATACTGTAAGTCCTAGTCATGCCAAGGTTGACTATAATGTACACTCAGAGAACTTTGCAGTACTACCACAGCCATACTCATTCACATTTAAGTTCATCAAAATGTACAACTTTGTTTTTTGATTTTTAACATTATAATTTTCCAATCAACAGAGCCACATGCAGCCACACACGTGCACACTGAGCTGGTCTCAGACACTGGCTACAAAGTACAGGCTGTACTGATAGAGGAGGAGGAGGAAGAGGAAGACGAGGTGGAGGAGAACGAGCAAGATAAGGCCGAAACACAACCGCAGCCTTGTGCCTTCACTACAGAACGAGTCCAGATGGAAGCAGAGGAGCAGGAGCAGGTGGAGGAGAAGTACGAGCAGGTGGAGGAGAAGTACGAGCAGGTGGAAGAGACATATGAGCAGGTGGAGGAGAAATACGAGCAGGTGGAAGAGACATATGAGCAGGTGAAGGAGAAGTACGAGCAGGTGAAAGAGACGTACAAGCAGCAGCAGGAGGAGAAGTATGAGCAGCAGCAGGAGGAGAAAGATGAGCAGCAGGAGGAGAAGAAGGATGAGCAGCAGCAGCAGGAAGAAGATGATAAGCAGCAGCAGGAGGAGGAAGAGGAGGAGAAGGAGGAGGAGGGATCAAAACAGGAGGCTGAACCTCCATCACTAGAGGAACCTGTGGAGGTGCTGCAGAAGGAGGAAGAGGAGGAGAAGGAGGAAGAGGGATCAAAACAGGAGGTTGAACCTCCATCTCTAAAGGAGCCTGTGGAGATGTTCCAGGAGGAAGAAGAAGAGGCAAAGGAAGATAGAGCACACAACAACCAATCAGAAGACAGCCAGGTCCCTGCTGAACCTGCTGAGCTTTTAGAGACAGAGGAAGAACCAGCAGTTACAGGTACTTCTTGCTCTTAGTTATGTTGTCTTGATCAACATTTTATAAGGAGTATTGTGTTTGTCAAAAATGTAAAAACTTGATTTTACAAAACACAGTGGCAAAAGCTTACAATCAAATCGTTATTTCAGATGCTGAACCAATTTGTCAGGAAATCAAACATGAGACTGTTGTCCCGTCAACCAATGGAATCACAAATGGAGATGACACACAGGAACAGAACGGCATAGGTTTGACAACAGATCAGTTCAAACAATATTAAAACATTATTGTACAATGATAACACAATACATACATGCATCAGTTACTCTGTGCTGGTCAGAAGTGTGATGAATGCTTTCCACACTGGTCTTTCTTAGAGCGATCTTTGAGTCCATCTGACACTGAACTCAGCTCCCCCGAGCTGGGTGTGTGCTACGATCTCCGAGGCACAGCAGAGAAAGATGACATCAACAAAGATAAGGAACAGGAGATCTCAGAAAATGGACAAGAGGTACTGTATCTACAAACACTAACTGTACTTGTACTGTCTTGCACAAAGCAAATTACTCCAAAATTGTCAAGCAATGAAAAAAAGCAACTATTAAACTATTTAAAAATTATTTTCCAGTTGAGTTTTTGACTGGGTCCAAAAATCTCCAACATCTCTTACTCTCTTACATCTCTTGTTAAAATTATTTATTTAAGAAAGAAATTATATGTACAGGTACAATAAAATATGCTTCGCAGGAAATAATTTATTGAAAATAAGAAAAAATATAGGCCTATCTTAAACATTAAAAATTATATGAAGAAAGTTTCTATGAAAGTGATTACATACTTATTTTCCTCTATTCTGCCTTATGATTTCAGTTAAACAAGATGTTTATTTCATGATTAAAGCCTTTTTCTCACTCTATTTTCCTCTGCACTTCAGGTTTTAGCTGAGCGACAAATGTGTGTCCGAGCTCTGTATGACTACCAAGCAGGTAAGGTGCCATTTAGAGGATAATCACCACACATATGCACATAAAGTGCCTCCACTTAGAGTAATTACACTGTGATTAGCGGGTTTTCACCATGTTATCTTGTGGTTCCCACAGAGGATGAATCCGAGATCTCCTTTGAACCCGGTGACATCATCAGGGACGTGGAAACGGTGGACAAAGCCTGGTGGAGAGGGTGGAGCAAAGATGGCCGACAAGGCTTGTTCCCTGCCAATTATGTGGAAACCATATAGGCAGACAGACTCACACTAGCGTGCGCACACACACACACACACACACACACACACGCACACACACACACACACACGCACACACACACACACACACACACACACACACACACACACACACACACACACACACTCAGGGACACCTTCACCCCTCACGTTCATGCATGTTTTTACCTTAATCCTCCCACAGAATCTTTGTATTCTCTATTTTGTAGAAAGGATAAAGAAAAAATGTGACTCTATTTTGATGTTCTTTGATAAAAACAAAATATTCTCACAAGTATGCAGAAATTACCCTGCCTCATTTTCTTGGATGAAATAGTCGAGACCTTTTCCTGGACCAAAATAACTTATTTCCTCTTGAGATACTGTAGGAATGTTGGTGGGAGGGATCAGATCACAATGACAAACGATCACAAACTTGCTTTTCTTGTAAGAAACACAAACAGATTTTTAGAGTGTATAGTCTTCCTTTTGATCCACACATATAATAAGCCTTCCATTCTGCTCACCGTTTGCTTTGTGTGTTACATTTCTAAAAATTAATTTACTGCTCTTGACTGGTATATATAATCAAGATACATGTATCATCCATCAACTTATAATCATATTCCTGTATTTTCCTGAGTTATTTTATAGCACTATATTTTCTACTGACAGCCTCTCAGCACATTTTAATTACCCACTGAAAACAAAACAGCAGCATAACAAAAGATTAACAAGCAGAGGAAAAAACCCTGTACCTGTATTTCTCTATCACTCTTTGAGACGAGGTTGTATTTTGTTCATGTGGTGATGTCCTTCCATTCATTTTGTGATTATGTCTGATATTATTTTTGTTCTAGATTTTAAGAAATTAAAGGATTATGTTGACACACAGATGATATACAAAAAAAATCTTCCAACTTTAATCTTCTGTAATATCTTAATACATTACACTGTATATAAGAATATATAGAAAAACAAATATCTTTTTCTATACTTGGCTTGTATGTTTGTATGTTGTATGCTTATTTGATCACATGTATGTTCTTTGTATTTACTCCAAACTTACAAATATATAGCGTCTCCAAACTCAAAAGGTTTTATTAAAAATGTTTGTTTTCTTCATTACTCTTCATATTTACTTTTTTCAATGGTCAAACAGAACCAGTCTCAAATTTTGTCATTAATACTATATGCTATTACTGTAATAACAGCATTTTAGAGATTTTTTGAGTGTCCACATTTTTACTAAGATAAAAAGTCTTAATCAGAACACAGTGCTGCTAAATACCAAGTGTACCAACAGACATTTTGGTTTTGGAAGAATTTCTAAAAATCACAAAAATACAATGTATAAGTCATTTACATTACATAACTTGAAAAATGAAATTGTCACAGTTCCCTTAGCTATCAAGTATTAAAGAAACACAAAAGTTGTAATAGTAGTAATTAGCATTAGTTAATGAAGTGTTAACCATAAACTGGTCACAGAAAAAGGACAGAACACATTTAATTTCTCATTAAGTAAGCAGACAGACTCTCTATAGCTTATTTATGCTTTGATGAAAGTAGGATATTATGCAATTCTATAGTTTAATTGCAAGGGTTTTCATCCCAAATATATTTGTTTTTATTGTATTTATTTAATTTAAGCATTGATTCTTAAATGAATTGTATAAAGGATAAAGAAAAAAAGTTTTTGAATTGTAGTGCTATATTTGAACCCATAGGTGGAGACATTGCCTTTTCCAATGTGTCACTGGTAACACTATTGAGAGTGTGCCCACTGATTTGAACAGATTCCTGAGGACAAAATGCAAAATATTTTGACAGGCAAAAAGAAGGCTCATTGTTACACACATTTTAGAAGCAGGATATCCAGACGTTCTCAAAGCTAAAAATTGCTAATGCTGCTACACCTCAAACAGGATTTTCCCCTAGGGTAATAATGATTGATTGAATATGACATTAATATTTCTTAACCATACACCTTTAATATTTATGGGGTTGAGCTAGGTTACGCTGTTGTAGTGCCAGTTCAATAACAGTGTTTGGCAGATGTGCCTCTGTTCTGAAATAGAGAGGTAATGTTTGACATGGGTCTCATCTTGCCTGAACTGATGCCTGTTGACAGACTGAATAAATCTATCCAGGAGACTATTCTGTCGAGGTTATCCCAGGAGGCTAATCATCAGTGATATGTGTGAAAAGGTGATGAGCCTCTTATGAAATACTAATTGGGTTGCAAGGAGAAGACCGTGAAAAGCACAAATGAGCAAGATTGAGAGATAGAAAAAAATAGTTAATTTTAGTCTTAAACAGGTAGATAAAACAAACAACATATATTATACACACACACATACACACACAAACACGTATGTATGTATATATATATATATATATATAAATATAAAGATGCCATTATATATATATATATGCCTGTGTGTGTGTATATATAACATTGTATACATACAATGTGTATGCATGAAAGAGAAATAGCCACAAAATGAGAGAGAAAGTGAGGGAGAGAGGACATCTGGACAGAGAATGTGAAGGCAAATTGGTCTCGACAGTTGTGTCCCCCTTCTCCTGCTTCATCATATCCCCGTTCCCATGGTCATCCCCACAACTCAAGAGATCCCTTGTCTCTTCAGATTAAGCAGAGTGATAGGGAGACACCAGCTAATGTGCCAGTCAACTTTCCCTTCCCCTTTGTCTTTAGGCTGTTCCTTCATTCTGTGACCCTCATCAGTAACAAAACCCTTCAACCAGGGTGCTAAACTAACAGAAGAGCCCCTCCCCCCTCACCCTGACTTTCCCTTTATCTCTTACTTAACTGACAGACCCTATCTGACCGGTGGAGGACTGACAAGTGTGGGACGGCCGAGGTGAAGTGGCGGTAGGGAAGTGCCACTCATTGTAGTGTTATCAGCACAAAGACCAACGACAGAAGCCTAATCTGACCTGGCTGCTGATGGCTCGTGGCTCACTGGCTACATTTCTGCTCTGAAACAGATCCTGGCAGCCCCCGAGATACTTGGAAAGGAGGATAAGCACATGTATGCACATGGGCACGGATGCACACATGAAACACATATACATGTACACGCAACCGCAGATGTCCACTATTCTTAGCTCTCGTTTCTGATGCAACCCCATTCTCCTTGCCACTCCTCAACCCCTGCCTGTCATCGTCTAACTAATAGTTTGCTACAGCTTTTTGTTATTAATTATGTGTTTGGGAGAGGTATCAGTTTACAAGAGACGAAAATCTTACCAGAGCAGTCTCATAACTCTGTATTCAGCCTCTCCTCTTTACTGTACTCTAGCTGCAAGCACCTGTGTGCAAGTGAAAGCAAATGGGACTTGTTTTGTTTTTGGCCCATTGTTCTGTAGAAGCAAGGAAACATGTGAAGAACAGAGTTACCCTGTCTCTCCTCAAGGCTTCAGGTTACCTCACCAGTCTTTTTGCCAGAGGACTGCCCATTAGGATCTGCACTTGAAAGTGCTATGAAACTTAGGTTTTCGAAGGTTTGGCAGAGCTCAGGTATGCAATGCTATTCTTAAAATACCTTAAGAGCTCCTGTTTAGGTCTTTTCCCTTGCTGGAATAAATATTTGTGTTTGTAAGCACTAGTACATAAGAGAACTCACTGAGAAATTGGGTCTCATTTTCTTTTTGGCTCATTGTTCTGCAGGGGAAACATTTACCATGGGCAATATTGGATCAAACACTACCCACCCAATAGAAACTCCATTTCAAGCCTTGGTGGTGTATCAAAATGTGAATTCACTGCTGATTCTGTTTGCTTTTGACACAATCTCAAGGCTATACATCAGTTATCTGGGAAGTATATTCTCTAAACTATTATGCTTCCTCAACATAAATCTGCTTTAGCTCGGTGATAATTCCATCTGGTATAAGTCTTGATTAAACCTTTGCTTTTAGACATCTCTCTTGTTCTTGACATTGTCATTTTTCTGTTTTCCCTTTAAAGATAATCTTCAAAACCGCTGAAGTAGATAACGCCTTGGAAGCTCCTGATGGCTCCAGCCAAGATTTTACTGTCAGCATAGAAACCGGCCCATTAACTTCTGAAACCCTCTTTGGCAAAGCTCCCTTTCCCCTCCATTGCCATCAAAAAGCTATTTCCCTCGGCCAGTCTCACACAGCCCTAACAATGAACAGAGGATTAGAACATCTCTCTATCTTAAAGCAAAGAAAAAAATCTCTTTTTACCAGTCATTGGTGAAGACTAGTTGGCAGCATTTCCTCCTTGGGATTTTTCCTGACATGATTCCCAAGAGGCGGTTTTTGCTTTTACGATACAATTCCTGTGCTTGCAATCAGCCAACATGTGGCATTGTGATCCAATCACAGGATTTTTTTTCCTTCAGTTTGTAAATGGTTAAGTCTCTCAGTCTATTGTGAAGGAATCTTCAAAGTGGTTGGAAACCACAGGGGAACATTGGTAGTTGTTAATTAATGCAACAGACTCCGTACAAATGCTTTATTTTCCTGACTCTAAAGATGAAAACAAAAATTTGTGCTTTGAATCTAGCAACAGGCACATCCAAATCTCTTACCTCATCTTCAAACCATCATCCTGGACAATGAAATGCTGTTGTTTCTCTGAAAACCATAAGTGATTTTTATTAACTCTGCTGCGGTTCCAGAAGAAATCTCTCTCTCTGGTTTAGGTTTATTGGATTTTTGTTCATACCGATCATTTATGTTTCCATTCAGTAAATTGACGTAAAAATGTGTTTTGCTAAAATGATCTTTTCTGGTCTTTATGACTATCATTGAATTTGAAAGAATTGGGAGACATGAGAGAGGCTGTGGTAACGGCTGAAAGGCAACTGAAGCAAAATTGGCTATGATAAATGACGGATAATAGGGTTTAATCTTAAGATTTTCTAAATTGCTTTCAATCCAGTAAATGACTTTAAAGGTTTTGGATAGCTTGTGATTGTACACGTTTCATATTTTTTTTTAATAATAAACAGCAGTAATAAAAGAGTAGATAAATATTGTCAAAATAAATCATGAACTTAAAGGGAAACTTCAGGATTTTTCAACCCAGACCCTATTTTCCCATCATTTTGAGACTAACAGGGACAACAATCTTTGAAATTCATCCAATGTTGAGTGAGAGCGCTTCAGCTGGCAGCCACGAAGTAGGCTGCAGTGTAATCCTTTGGGGCAATTGCGCCTCCTCAATTTACATCCACTAAAAGTGCTTGTCTTTGCCACTGACAAGCTCTAAATCCTGAAGTTTCTCTTTAAGCTGAGAACTAAATTGTTTTCAGAAGTCACCAGTGCACATGAAAACATAGGTTAGGTCCTGGAGGTCACTAATTGGGTGAGCCGTGTCTTATCCTAAAGACTAGCAGGGGTAAAAGGCCTTGTCCTCCTTGTGACTCACTCACCAAGTGGATTTCACACATACTGCCTGTGGCATCACAATCACTGCCAGATGCTGTGACTTTCTCTTAGACAATTCATTTCACAAGTACCTCTGAAGGAGCGATGCCGATGGTGGCATTTGAGGGAGACAAATGTACCTAAGCATGTGTGTGTTTGTGAGTGATGGGGATATGCCAGTGGCAGTGTGTGAAAAGGACACATATGAGATCAGATAGAGTTGAGTCTAATGCACAACCTAGCCCGAGGACACCAAGCGGGGATAATGTGAGACATCTTTTCTCACACCATTTAGGCTAAGCTCATGGGGAAACATTGTTTATTTCTTGGTTGAACTACATAATTTCAGGCTGTACGGGTGGTTTTGAAACACAGAAAACAACATGGCATAATTTTATGTAGATGTAAAAAAAACAACAAAAAAAGGAACAAAAATCCCCCACATCAACAATAATGACAAAGGCAGACAAGCAAAAATATATTTGTTTTACTAACATGATGTGAAAACAATTCACATTTTACTCATCCTATATTAAGACATGTACAACAACTTCGTGCTTCACACTGTTATTCCAATGATTGTGATGTTAACCGTGCAGATTTATAGTGGATGAGACACCCAGAGCCAGCCCTTGGCAGCCCAGGCACGGTGCCCGACCCAGGGGAGGAGGATGATGGAGAGCAAACAGCTAATAATTAATACCATGATTACACAGGCTGCAACAACACAGGGAGACAAACCTTTACACACCCAGGCAGGGACCTGACCAAGACTGATAGCACAGGAGCATGCAAGTACACACACAGATGCACAAATATACAGACACAGGCATGTGCGCACTGTAACTGTGACACACACACATACTAACAGCGACTAGGGGCAGCACTCAGGCAATTAATACCTCAGCATTATCATCTCTTTGTTAATACAAAGATCAATTAGAAAATGTGAAAGCCACGCTGGAGCATTAGAGGAGTAAAAAACAGTAATTTAATACTTTTGTTGAGATTTTATATGGTCTGTGCAGAATAGATATTACACCCTATCTGCAGGTGAATGGGGACTTGTGTTTTAAGTTCTATTCTATTCTATTCTATTCTATTCTATTCTATTCTATTCTATTCTATTCTATTCTGTGTGGCTTTCCTAAGATGAACTGCTGGTGTTGACTGTTTCACTGTAAACAGAGCCGGTCCCCTTGTGTCAGTTTGGCTGCTGTCAGACATTTAAAGTAAATAAATCCAGCTTGCTAACCAACCACTAAACCCTACCTGCCATGTGTAGAACTGATACTATGATTCAAAGGCGAAAAAGACCATAAAAATGTGTTTAGGCTGTAACAATACCACCCGGACCCCCCTGTGCGTGTGTGGATGAAACCTCCCATCCTATACAGCCATGACCTAAGCCACACAGTAGGATAACAACATAAAAACGTCACGGTCACCCTCATTAGCAGCCACACTGGAGTTGCTTTGATTTGTACGTGCATGCACGGGGTCCACGATGGCTTCCATATGGGCACCCTTTCATTTTTTAATATAACCAAGCATCATGTTACTCTGAGATGAGGTGATCCCAATTTCTCCAAAACCTCAAGTATTTTTCTAAATGTGCTCGACATGTCCAGGATTTCCTACCATTTGAAGGGATGCAGGGGTGGTGTGTGTTTTCACTACAGTGTGGCTTTTTTCCCTCATAATGGTGTATATGTGTGTGTGTCTGTGTGTGTGTGTGTGTGTGTGTGTGTGTGTGTGTGTGTGTCTGTGTGTGTGAAATCCAGAGAGGAAGAAAAAGAGAGAGGTTGTGTGCATTTATGTGTGTGTGTGTGTTTGAGACAGAGAGTAAAAAGATGCCAACCATGGAGGGGCCATGCAAGGCCCGGGGCCCACAGCCCTTGGCCACCACTTCCTCCCCCTCTGTGCCACATTGACTCTGTTTCCATTACTACAGTGGAAGGAACAATAAAGAGCTGATGTGTGGATGTGTGGTCTACTAGTGCAGCAGAGGCCTGGACAGCCCAGGACAGATTGGACTAAGCTAGTGGGACCTGGAGAGCTTTATATATGTGTGTGTGTGTGTCTGTGTGTATGTGTACATACTGTATGTGCTCTACCTGACGACAGCTTGTCAGACACAGGAGAATAGAGGAGAGGATTACTGCAGTAATCGTATACTTTTTGTGCCAATCTAATTTTAACACCTCAGCCTGCTCAGATCAAAAAATAACTCATATTGAATTTTCAGTTCTGACCAATGTACTCTATAGTTTTTTGTGATTTCTCCTAGATAGATCTTGATTATTTTTGAACAATATTCAACTTTTTAAAACTAGATAATGCTGGGTAACAATGATATAACTTTCATAGAGATACACATGGACTTAATTAAAAACACTGACTGTAAATGTGTCAGCTCTGTGGTACTCATTGTCCTCTGTTGTTTTCTTCACATCTTCACATCTATTGCCCAAATAGGAAAATACAAATAATCAGAGAAACATTTTTTGAGACAAAGGCCACAACTATACTCCCCTGAACATTACCTATAGAGGAGCTAAATCATTGTTGACTAAATTAAACACTGACTAAATTAAAAAAGATGAAAAACATTAACATGGCTATGATATTTCTGACAGATATTAGCTTACGGTAGAGAAAAGAGTTTCTCATCCCTTTGTTTCTTTGTTTGAGAAGATGATGACACATTTGATCCTGTCTCGCAACATCACATGTCAGCCTCCTCATGCCCTGTCACTCTGACAGCTCACAGCCTGCAAGGCAAAGGATCATGGGTGCTGTGTCAGACACAGCAGGGAGGTCGGAGGAAGGCAAGCTAAATGCACGATGTGTGTTTCTGTGTGTGAGCGCATGTGCGTGTGTCTGTGTGTGATGGTATGTGTGACTGTGTGTGTGTGCATGTGTGTCAGTCTGAAGGGATGGATGAATGCCAAAGGCAAGAGCAACACCATGTCAGAGTGCTAGCAGACGATGCCCATTTCAGATACACTAATTCAAACAGTCAGCTCAGCCATGAAACCATTTCCTCCCATGATTCCTCCACTCCCTTCCTTTCTGCTCCATGTGCGTCAGCAGGGTATTGCAAGGTGTAGCAACAGTCATACCTAAGTCTAAGTGAGTTTGTTACCTTTCGTTATCCTAAGTTCATCAGGTTGTAGCTGACCGCAGGAAGGTAGATATGCAGCTTCAAAGTTTTCACCATCCTTGTTAAAAAGAAATTATAAGTTTAAAGAGTTCTCCACCGATTTAACACTGCAATCCTATTACATTGCCGGAGCCACGGTGGACAGTTTAAAATAAAAATAGATGCAGCAGAACCATAGACATTGTTTTTTTGATTGCATGCATTCTTCTTCCAAGTCAAAACCTGGCGCCTACATCACCCAGAATGCAATTTGACCCCATTCACTTGACTATACAAATTTGGATGTTATGCTGGATGTTAATATATATATATATGAAAAAAGATATTTCAGACACCTGAATCATCATCATATATCATAGCAATAACGATACTTGTAAATAAATGAGTCAGTGAGAGTTTATAAGCTGGTAATTAATATATATACTATATATTTGCAACAGCAAGTACACCCAGATTATATTTTTATTATATCTTATGTCTGTAATATCTGTTTGTGGCAACTAAAGCATAATTAAAATTTTTAAGGTTATGTATTGGCAATTCACAGCACTTGGTCTTGGTCATGGTTAAATATTGAAAAAGTAAATGGGTTACAAGATGTGTTGACTTTCTCAATGTTTAACCAAAACCATGATCTTTCCTTAACCTAATATAAAATGTTTTTATGGCTGAAATCTAAAGACATGCAGGGTGCAGCGTGTACAATATACTCCAGTGTCAAAGACCTGTGCTTTGTATGCTTCCAAACCACTCCAACCACGTCTTTATGACTTACACTTTGTGGAAAAGAAAAAGTTTTCATTCAACATAATTATATTCCTCCAAACATATGAGATAAAGCAATTAGTATATATAGTAGGAGACAGGGTTGCGATGAGATATCTGACAGCAACAATCTAATTGTTATGAATGAACATTTTTGCCATGGTACATATAGTTCACTCAAGAGTGCAGTGCTTAAATAGAACATTTCTCTACGCTCAGAATTTCTCTGGTTTTGTCACACGTTTTGAATTAGTGTCAGCAAATAAAATCCAGTCATTAAACTCCTTTGATGGACAGCAACAAACATCAACATGTTAGAAATGTTTTTGTCATTCACACTTGGAGGAAATACAGGACAATGGCACCTTCTGAACTGAATCTATGCATGAATGTTTTGTGATCAAAGTCAAATAATATGCATTACCAAATTACAATATCATGTCCAGCATCACTGATTGAAACACAGTCCTCAGAAATGTAGTCAACATGAGTAAGTTTTGATGGTAATTAATTTTACTTCCTTAGATTTTAAAACAGCCTGCTATCTCTTTTTCTGAAGCTCCACGGACTAATCAGTGATGTGAAAGCCCCCTCAGTAGATAACCTATCAAACCTACTGGTCATGACACTATGAAGTTGATAGAGTGAGTGTGATGGCATTGGATCTCTTAGCTGCTTTTGTATGTGTACCCTGCAGAGAGATTTTCCCTTACATTACAGGGGATCTTCTACAGATGATAATACTTTTTAAATGTAATAATAAATGGATGGATTCATGCTCTGCTATATGCAAAGAGAGTTTTCTAGCAGAGATAATGTATGTACAGTAAGTGTGGGGAAATACTATTTTTTGCATTTTCCTTCCAGATGTTTTTTTTTCTTTATGAGGGGCCCTAACCTGTAAATATATTTAATATACAGATAGAAATGTACAGCTTCAAGTTTCTCTGTCCTAACTAGGCATCAGCTGTAGTCAAAATCCATATCTGTGTAGTTTTACCACTGATTCAGCTTTTTTCTTAGTGTTAACTTGTGCTTGTTTCAATGCTGTTGTTCAGCCTCAAGTCTAGCTCCCAGCCCATAAGACCATAACTATCACTTACACTGACCAGCTCCTTACATGGCACACAGTGGTTATTTTACCATGATCATCTATCAAAACATATTTGCATATATATATATTGGTTTAACATTCTGTCTTCTTTTTACATGCACACAAACAGATATACAGCGCTGAATAGCTTTTTTCCAATGTGATGGCTAAGCTTATGTGGAAATAAGTCTTCCTCTGTTGACATGATGATGTCTCATTGCCTTAGTGATAAATGTTGAAGTTGAAAATGACAGCATACTAGCATGAATGTGACAAACGTCATTGCCATGGTAGTGATAGTATTAAATAAATAAATGAGCGGGTGGGTCTACAGCGTAATTGCCCATTAGAGCCTGGGACATTGCACGATTATGAGATCTGTCCAACAAAGACCATTCTGTAGTTTAAACCAGAGAGCAATCATATTACATAGAGGACTAGTATGGAAATTGTGATGGCCTCATGCAAAGATATGAATAGTAGGCCTATAATAGTTGTGGCTTTGCCTGAATGATCCCTTTTGAACCAACAGTTGGTTATAGCATTGCCTTTAAATCGCTTTAGCTGTGCGCCACTGTCAGACAAAGAGTCCCACCTACTTACGGTGTTTTGGTCAAGCTATAATGTGTTTCACAGGTGTAGGAGTCTTGGGGTAATTGGTAATGGGCAGCGGCAACAGGGGCCCCCGTACCACCTGGAGGATCACACTACCCCCGCCAACCACCACCCATTTACTCCTGCAGCACCCACCCCGAATCACACACATGCACATACACAGTAGTCACAGAAGGATGTTCCTTGGAAGCAGAGAGAGTGAAAACTGGCTCTCGACGTGGATGTATAAATAGTCCTAACACTGCACAACATGTTCTGTTTTGATGTAATTATGATGCAGGAAGAGCCTGGTTTAGCAGGGAGTGCTCTTGGGCAACTGTTGTGGGGTCTTTAACAAGAGACTTGGTAAGGAAAATGGTTGCACCTGGCTGAGCTTGATGTGTTTTGGACCAGGGAGGAAAAGGAAAGAAAAGACAGATACATAAAGAGGTAGAGGGAGTGAGACAGACATAGAGAGAGAGCGGGTGAGAGACAGAGAAGTCACTCTGTCTAACACACACACACATACACACACATGCACACGCACTGTTGCAGGAACACCTGGACTTGATGAGGGCCAGATGTTCTGGCCAGTTAAGCCTGCTGTAAAGTGGAAAACAAAGAGGATTGAGGGCTAACACAAGCTGGGGCACGAAGCAGACACTTTATCTATAATCTCATTCAAATGAATCATTTAGGCCCCCCACGCCACTTGGTGTCACTTGCCAACATGTTGGATTGATTCAATTTGCACAAACCTCCTGAGAACGATCAGCTTGTTAACAAAAGTTGAGGAGACAGACATTTCGTTGGCAGCCTTTGCCTCTATTTCAAACAAGCGACTGGAGGACAAAATGAGGTAATGCTTGCTGTGCTCTGAAGGAAGTAAGAGACTGAATATGATGTGCAAAACTTTGTTCAAGTATCCATAGTGACAGAGTGCAATATCAATTTAATGCGAGCTAGAGTTACACTGCCCTACAGTGCATGATCACAGTTTATGAAACCATATAGAGAAAGAATTAGAGGCAGAGATATGTATGCTGAACACAAGGGGGAGCACTTATCCTTTCCCTGTGTTTCCCAGGCCTGCTGTCACTTCAGAGCGAAGCAATCTTTTCCAGTCCATTGTTCCCTCTTATAAATCACGAAGTCCTGAGTGTGTGTGTGTGTGTGTGTGTGTGTGTGTATGTGTGTGTGTGAAAATATACTGAACTCAGCCTATCAATCTAATCAATCTAGTCACACCATCCCACACACACTGTATAATATGGAATATTTTTAAAAAAGCAACACTGTACCTTTACAAACTTTTCCAAATACTGGTCACTCAGGCTGAATTACAAAAAAAAAAAAAAAAAACTAATGAAAAAACAAGCACAACTCAAATACTAAAATGAAAGCTGTAACCTTTTCAGGACATGTTAGGGAACAGTAGTAATTCCAAAACACAATGGAGCTCAACACGCTCCCTCTTAACACTTGTTCAGGCCTGTGGCATTGAATGATTTGAATTCTTACTCTGGTGAGTTTCCCCCCCTCCGTGAATTAATTAGTCTTTGCCAAAGCGGCCACATTTGTCATTCGAATTTATGCTAATGAGTGCCGAGATCTTGTGGAAGAGCTGATAGGCCGGAGCAGCTGCTCTGTCCTTGCGGGGCCTAACTGTCTCCCCCTTTTTAACTGCTCCATCTCTCTGTCTACTCCTCTGTCTGGCTCCTCATCCCATTTCTCTCTTTCAGGTTTTGTCTGCCTCTCTGCCCCCTCCCCCTCTCCGCTGATCTCTTTCCCCTTAGCTCCTTCTCCCTCGCTCTTGCTCTCTCCTCCTTGTCTCTCCTCCTGTGGCCTTATCATCCCACCTCCTCCTTTTCTCCAACCTCCCGCTGGTCCTGGGCTCCATGACCTGTCAGTGTAGAGGAGACTGCCCGTGTCCCAGGCTGATAAGGCAGCTAATTATCCAACACTTCACACACCAGGGGAAGTGGATCGGCAAACAGCAGACAGCCACACACATACAAAACTATATGGTCTGCAAAAGCACTGTCAAACATATGCATACACCAGTAGGACACAACACAACACAAGTTATAATACATGATATAGACAGAAAAACATGTCAAAATACTGACTTCGATTTTTTTTCGAAATAACTGCAAAAAATGTGAACAAAACAATATAATAAAACTAATAAAATTGGTCAGGGCTTAAAAAAACTAAAAGGCAAAAAAATTGGTGTCAAAACAAAACAAAAAAAAAATAAATAAAAAAAACAAAATATTTGGGTCGTAAATTTCCCCACAACCAGAGAAAGAACAGAAAGGCCCCTCCTCTCCACTCCTGCATTATACTGTTGTAACTGAAAGCTGGTTGAAAAGTCAGTGGCATATCTTGGCAGCAATTTTAGGAGCTGAGCACTCCAATCTAGCCTCCCAGGCTCCCCATTTGATGGAGTAGAAATAAGTACTTTGGTGCTCTTTCTGCAATGTTCAAACGCAGCATTGGTGGAGGAGAAGTCCGTATTCTGTAATGCTCTATTTTGAAGTTTGCTACAAGAAGTGGCCAAGTGGTTGAGACTGTGTGTTAAAGGACTGTCCAACTGGGCAGTATTATGCATTTTCTCTTTTTGTACTTCTATGTAGCAAATAAAACACTGTCTGACCCAGTATTTTGGTATGGTAGTTTTTGTTAGAGATGTAAGATATAGAATACAATATAGCATGCAAATAGGACTTCAGTAGTGTCTCTGTGTCCTCTGTAGGCCATTTTCTTTAGAAATTACAGTGACCAACACAGGATGATGAAAAGTTTAACAGAGTAAATGTTAAAAGCATACCTTTTGACTGAGCAAGCAAAGTCAAACTATCATATGGACCAAAATTCATTTACTGTAGAGCTTCTAATTGGCTTAGCATGGAATGCTGAGCAGACAGCATATTTATACTTTTTAAACTTAATCAAATTACATTGGGAACTTTATGTGTTTATCACATCGTTCCCAACACCCTAGAGTGTCTTCAGTAATTTGGCTCAGATACATTCCACCTACTCAAAGAGGAGAGTGAGGACTAATGTCATTTCGAGGGGATTATTGTGATCTTACAACACATCTTTGGGGAGTTAAGCATGTTGTTAAAGAGAGGAAGGGAAGAGCAAGAAAAGTGATAAAACCCCACCATAGAGCCTCTGTTTTAACTTTCACATTTTCTCCCTCTCTCTCCTCCGATCTCTCTCATTTTCTCCCTCAGAGCACCAAAAGCCATATTATGTGCTTGTCAAGATGGATAAACCCCTCAGCCAAATGTTCAGATGAAAACAAATAAGTAGGAGACGTTCATGTAATCGCTTCTGCCAGAGAAAGGCTTTAAGAAGAACATAAACACTTTCTGGAAATGTGCCTCGCATGTACTAATTCCCTCACGCTTTTGTTTGAGTCTCATTCAACTTCAGAACCATTTCATACTGCGCCATGATGAGATGTCACCATTGGAGACACGCTTAAAACTACTTTGCAACACGGTTAGCAGCGCTGAACAAAAATATGAGATCATATTACCTTGCTGCTTGTAAAACTGTCATGATTATATTCTGGGAAATTAAGGAAATAATTCTGTAATTAACCTGGCCACGAATACGAATGTGGAGAAGGCAAAAAAGGGGTCTGCCACAACTTTTTAAAAAATGATCAAACTCAGAGTGCCTTATTGTCAGGTCACGGATGCTCTTTGTTTGTAATAGTGTGTTTTTCTATGGGACGACTGAGCCCTTTTCACATGAGAAAAGTCCCCCAACTGTCACTGCACTCCCACAATCTTTCCAGCCAGCCTCTCTTGTAAAGTTCCCATGGTGGTCCTTGGACAGCTCACAGAGGAGCGTTCCAACTGCCTCAGTCAGATAGGGAGTTTGCTTAGGTTGTCACACCACAGTGTGACTTCAAATTCTGGTGAAGGATTGTGGAGATTAGAATCATTGACATACTGTATGCAAACAGTGAATAAAAATGTCAAAACATTTTCTCTTGTGTGTTTTTAAGCATAAATTATGAATAATGCTGTAATCTCGTGTGAGTATGCAGACATGGTTCAATTCTCAATTCAATAAACTTGTAAAATGTTGGCTTCTTAAGAATATCAGATCTGCATGACAAGGAGTAAATAAAATACATTTTAAGATGTTCAGGTAAATATTATGTATGTTAAATTAGTGTGTAATCTACATGCTTTGCTCCTTTGACCCTTCTACTGTCTCTGTTGCAAATAGTATCTTCTGCAGCAAAGGTAATACAGAAATAGCAGGGAGAGAGAGGCAAAGAAAGGGAGAGAAGATGGCTTGGTGAGATGAGAAAAAAATACAGTGACCAAAAGGATGCTGGAAAGTTTAAGAAAAAAGGCTCTCCTCTTGTTAAATATTAAAGTGAGAGGACACGCAACTTTCCTAACATCCTCCCTGAGTTTTTTAACCTCACTCAGTGTACGTGCAGTACATAGAGTCCATTTCTCCTCTGAAGCCTGGCCTTAAACTAAAAGGTCTGTATCTTTGCCTTGCCTCAGTGCTCACAATTAAAGCTTTAAAGCAATGTCTGTTTCAGCTAAATGTCACATCTATATCAACAAATCAAGTAAACCTTACATGACTTTTAACGCTAAATCTACGATCATTCTCTGTTTATATAGTGAAATGGAGCAGCTCGAGAATCGATTTCTCCTCAGCAGTCAGACGTCTAAAAAGAAAAATAAGTACATGTGATGTGGTTGGAATTTTAAGGAAAACCGTAAAGCCTGGCAATGGGTAAATCCCAAAAACTAACACTAGGCTTGTTAAAAGGGAGCATTGAGAAGTTGGTTCTTTGGACTAGCCTGATTTCAAAGTGATGTAATACACACAGAGCGCAAATAGCAACTGGATGAAGGGCTGTGGCCATGACCTCTGTGTCTAGGGAACTCATTTTCATAGTAACTAAACACCAATGAAATGTCTTCCCTGGAATGAGCCAAGCCAGAGCAGCGACCGTCCAATAAAAGGGATAGGGATACGTAAATATGCTGAACAGGAAATAATATTGGGGATGTAAAATGAAACTGCACAAACCCATACTGATGACCTCTTTAATTTCCTCCAATTCCATTTCATCTGTCACTAATAAATGTATTGAGGATATTGGGGAGGACATACTTGTTGAAATATAAAATATGCTATATGCCTCTGCTTTGTGAATCAGTGCAATTTAATAGAGCTGATAAAAAAAGATTTTGCTTCTCTTTGAGCATTAACTTGGTAGTACAGAGCAACTACATTCAACTCACTGGACATCAGAAGAAAAAGTATGCTGCTTTTCCAATAAAATTATATTATCATGTACTGAAAGCATACGACTATATGAGCATTTACTATGATTCAATTCAGTTCAATTACTTGTCAATAGGACAGCCAAAAGAACTGAGCTGTGGATGACCACATAAGCCTGGTTTAAGGCCTGAGGCGCGTTAACTGATAAGCAGGCAGAGCATGTCAGGCCTGTGGGCCAGCTGGCAGGGCTCTAGTGTTTGTGTTGTGCTAGTTGGGATGTCAGGGCTAGAGTGGGCTGAAGGGGGCTGGAGGGGCTACAGGAGGACCAGGCCTCCTCCAGACTTGGCTGCTCTAACTAAATGGACCAGATCAATCACATTGGACGGCCCTGTGACAGTGAGTTAAAGTTCTGTGGCACGGCACAGCGTTTTTGGACACAACGGCCATTTGCAAGGCTAGCTGGCTGGCTGGCAGACGCACATAACCGTTCCTCTCGCTTTCCTTGGGCTCACCAAGCAGATGGCGATGGCAAGGACGGAGGCGGCAAGCCTGCCGTCAATCCCAAGCTCCCATCCATACAGAGACAAGTGATGAGAGAGATTAGGTTGTGGTGTGGATGGAGGGTGGACTTGTGTCAGCCAGGTCTGGGCTGAATCACACACAGCTGGGCAGGGCTGGCCTGGCCTGAGGCTGGATCCATGAGGCGTGGTGCTGGATAGTGGTTTGGGGATACAGTGGCAATGGAGGTCCCAGACAGTGGTGCAGTATGGTAACATGTCTGAGGTCTGCCTGGCACAGCTTCTGTCGGAATGTGTGTATGTGTTCGTGTGTGTGTGTGTCTGTGTCTGTGTGTGTGTCTCCCAGGAGGTAGTGCCAGCTCTGTGTTTGGTGGCATCCAGAGATGGGGCAGGCCTTGCTTCATACTGAGACACTCAAAGAGGCAGAGTTGGAGGAAAATATGACCTACATTGCCATAAGGGAGGGAGGATGCTTAGCTTTCACAATTTACACAGAAGCAATCTAGATACTTTATGTGTACAACAAAAACATGTATGATTTTATCTCAAATGCAATTTTATATACATTCCTATGCAGCCCACAGTTTTCCATAAAATATAATCTATAAATTACCTTTCTGTACAGCATATTATACACCAAGGTGAAAATGCAGTTTTCATTAGTTTCATCAGTGTCATTTATAGATTTTCCAGCACTGGTTAAAGATACATATTATAGAGAGTGACCTGATTTTCAATAAAAGTGAAGAAGAAGAAAAGATCCACTGAAGTACACGGTTTACTTGGAGTAAATCATACCATCTAGCAGAAAGCAGTTATACCAGATGTCCCTTGGTAGGTACCCTGGTGAAGCTTACAATCCATACAGTTTGGGGGGTGCATGTAAAATGCCATAGGCATTTTATTCTTAATCCACATCTGATCTGATTCTTTATTGTGTTACAAAAACAGTGGGGAGGGGTATTGGCTTGTCACAGTGCTTTGTTTACTTGCTGACAATGAATCCTCCCACTTATTTCTATGCAAGTGGCAATGAATGTTTCTTTCCTGAGAAGCCAAATTTCAAAGCTCCCTGATACTCCATTACAGAGGTTTCTGTGAAAATCTGCAGTATTTTCACTATCAAGAGGCTTTGCAGTATTCATTGATTTTGCTGAAATAATGTTGTCGAAATTGATTATAATTATTATTCAATCCATGTGTATCAAGAGATTCTAATCCAGCTATTGAAAATCCATCATTTCTTTCAAATGAGCAATAAATCTGTTTTAAATCATTAAATGGACTGAAATGAATGGTGTTGCAAAATGATTTAAAACCATGCACAGTGGTTATAATATTGAATCCTGGTAATAGTCCTGGCTCTGCAACATAAAAATATAAATTGGCACCTATGATTTATTTCCGTGTTAGTGTTAAAGATAGATAAAAGAGAGGAAAAAATGATTTCAGAAGTGCAGACAATGTAAAGGAGCAACATAATAGCACTTATATAGACTATTACTTGGATATAATTGCAAAGCACATTTAACAGCTTTTTTGAACTAAGCCTTTATTGATTTTTATACTCTCTCTGTGTAGTTTTAAATCCATTTGAGACCCTATGGGAAAGTATTCTACTCATCTCTTCCAATAACCTTGGATGATGACCAGCACAAACCAATGGGCTCTACAACACATTACAAATATTTATCAGAACCATCACAGCGGCCTATGTCTTGCCCATGCTCTGGACACTGTAACTAATTGGAGATCCTTTTTTGTTATCACTCCTCTCTTGGTGGTTGAAATGTAAACAGGGTGTTATGAAAGTGCCCTTATGGCGTGGAGGGAAGCGAGCGAGGCCACTCTGGCACTTACACGGCATGCCTTATAAATAAGTAATGGTACTGGACGTGTAGCGGTTAGTCATAGAGGAGGAAGGTCTGCGCATCAACCCCACCTCTGTTTGCCTTGTACATATTTTATAAGATTCTGGGGTGGATGGAAGTGGGAGGTTGTGGGGTATATGGGAGGGTGGTTGAAATAAAAGGCAGCTCACACAGGCTCCTCTCTGTTCACTGTCATGGGTCTGTTACTATTAATAATACCAAGTGTCCTCTCTCTCTACTGATACAAGTTCATGGTGTTTTTCTCCTCCCTGCCTTCCTGTATTTGACAACAAAATAGAGCTAGCTGCCATTGTGCCCACTGTAACCCAAGGAGAACACAGCACAGGTTGCACAGTGTTAGTTTTAACAATTAAGTCAAAGTTTCCTTTACAGAGTCCAGATGACCAGTTCCTTAGGCACTCTGATCAAAGTTGGCATGGAAAAGTTCACACACGCTTTTATACTGCAGACTAAGAAGTGAAACAGTGAAAGTTGTATAATTATGAGTGTGTGCTATGATGTCACTCAGTGTGTTCAATCTCTGTTTAATCTGTTGCATTAACTTCAAAAACATTTTGAGTTTCAGAGCAATCTTTTATGTAGTTAGTGCACTGTGGTTCCAGCAGCATGTATCAATTAGAAACTGTGAGGGCAAGTTGATCTGCTTACCTCTCCATTCACAACCATGTAGACTATTAAAAGGAGCTGCAGCTGAATCAGCCTGACAGTTGCTAATGATTCCCCACCAATCAATGACCTTCATGATGTCATAATGGAGGTCATGTTATCTGAATAGATCGGGATCCTGTTTACTGTTTACTCACTGTTCAAACAACACCTTGAATTATTGATTGGAAGGAAAGAATAAGTGCTTCAGAACAATATTGTCTACATAACGCTTAACAGAAACCCCCACACACAGAACCTCATTAATTAAGTGGCCTTTGAATGGAAAGGAATTTATTAAACATGAGCCACCAATGAACAAAGTTTGATGGTTCATATCCAAATATTCCCTTCTAACACACTGACCATAAAATGACATAATTGTAGGATGATTGAATATACCTAACTATCTAGATATACAATATAGCTTACATTCCATGTATATTACCCACAACTGGAAAGATTGTAGTTTCTTTTCCCAGTTTCAAACTCCAGTGCTCTCACGTTGTACCTACCAGCATGATAAATGGCCACAGTGCCAATCAATTGCAGACAAAAGCACGCTCTCATACAAACGGTGATCTTGAGAAATGTTGAGGATAGTAATTCCACCAGAAGAGTGGAGCAGAGGGAGTGTCAACACACCACATATCTGAAAACCCAACTATAGCAAAAGTGCTCATCTAGGCCACAGCTTCAATATCACACGCCACTTTCGAACATGCAAGTTTCCTCTTTCCTCCCTCCATTCTTTTCCTTAGGGCTGACTTTCTAATGAGTCTTTAACCTCCTGGTTACCACCTGCCAGTGTTCTACTGATCAAAGCAAATTCAACCATATATGCTTGGGCAGTATTTTCGCCAGAGGAGCGAGCTTACCTGACTTTCTCAACTGTGTTACACAGGCAAATATTTTTTTTTTTTTATAAAAGCACACAACAAGTGAAGAGTACATAACCTGTTGCCAGGTTACAGCTAGCCTGCAAGCACTGCCTCTCAAGGTGGAACAAAGACGGAACAGATAGCTAGCAGAGCCTCAGCAGCACACCTCTAAATATAAAATCTTCAGCTCTTGTCTGTTTGTAGTTCTCTCCCCCCTCTTTGGAGGAGGTTAATGGGAGGCGATGGTCACGCGGTCTGTTGCCACAGGCAAGAAAGCCTCAGGCAACCGCACATCTGACTGCCCTTTGTGTGTGTCTGGATATGTGTCATTGACCAGTATATGTCCAATATGGGATTTAAACCTACATTTAGAGAACAAAGGAGCCCATTTACTCAACTAATAGAGACTAACTAACACTAACTAAGCTGGAGGCTACTTCACAAATTACACAGATTCTGCACAAACAAGGTGATTATTCCTGCCTAAAGCATCATGGCTCATGTGAGGACAGCCTATTTGAGCATGTACTTCAGTCACTCCCTGCTTAGGCAGTTCAAAATCATTTTGTTTGTGTAATGTTTAACTAGAATAGACAATGCATCATTTTAGGGTGTATCAAAGCTCCCATGTTAGGACATAATGTCACCATAAGTGTTAGTTTAACTACAAGTAAAGTGTTGTGAAACTTAATGTATGCTGTTATTGTACTGTACCTAGCATTGAGTTATGTGGGTCAGACATTGTGCTCCTGGGGGCCAATTCCAGCCTGCAGCTGAGGGATTTGGCTGAATCAGCATCTCTAGTCCACTCTCTGGGACCAGGATGCAGCACTTTGTTCCGCTGTGACTAGGCAACCAGACTCAATGTTATGTGCACACATGCAACTGCCGTGCCTCTCTCTAATTTAAGTCTGGCTGTGTCCCACTTTTACCTCATACATTCAGGACAATATAACTATACTTCATAGTATCTGTCTGCAAAGGTGACTTATGTAAGAAAACAACAGTGCATCCAGTTTCACTCCTTAGTTTACTTTTTAGTAGTGCATTATTGTATGAATATCCTATTCATCCTGATATTTAGGACTTATGTGAACATGTATTGCTCATAGTTATGTGACATTTACATTAAATGTCATTTATTTGATCAGTGATTGTAGACACAATGTAAAATAAATACTATATTATTCTGCTTTTCAAAATGATCAGCCTGGGAAGAAGGAGATCTAAATTTAAATAAGTATGATTCATTCCTGTGGTGAATAAAATCATCTCTCACCTTTTGACTAACTGCCTGGTTTAAATTCCCTTAAGGGCAGTGAAAAGTCAGCCACATTCCTACATTCCTCATTAATTTAGCCCTCAGTTAATATTGTATCACGCACTGTTCATGATTTACTACATATCAGATGCACACTCAAGCCCAGTGACAAAGTGTTATCTTTAGCTCTAATTGAACCTGCTTTCTCAAAGGTATGACACTTAAATGGAAATAAAATAAACAGAACAAAGGTATCCAGTGGGGTACAACACCAATGCAAGATTTTAAATAACGTTTTTGAAATTAAACAGACCACAAAGTTATTTATGAACACTTTTTTTGCAGTTGATCCCCCCTACACACATAAAAAGTCTTCTCTATTGCTTCAAAAGCTAAAAACAAACAAAAAACATGGTCCTGAGGATACAGAGATTTCAAAGGTGCTGACCAGGCAGAGCTCAATTTTTAATGCTGAGGATGACAGTGGACTGAGTTGTTAGGGTGATGCAAATGGATATATTGTGTTCAGTAGTTCGCACTGTCAACCTTGTGATGAATAATAAAGTTTTATTCATTTTCTCTATCTCTGGTTCCATGTGATGAACCCTCTAGGCTTTCTTGGGTGATGTAAAGACAGGTTACACATAAAAGGTAATGCACCCTGTGAGGGACCAGAGGCATTTCCATAAGGCCAGCTTAGAAGCTCTCTCAACTTGTCAGAGACCGTATTCATATTAAAACTTAAAACAATATTTCACTAATTAACTCCAATATGTTAAAACCAATAACAGCAGTGTTGGTTAAAAAAAAGTTTTTTGGTCACAAAGATGTTGGACATTCTCCCTGCTTGTTCTGTCTCTGTGATCAGATGGGGCCGTAATCTACAGATATTACTTTCCTTCAGAAAGGTTACTGTGGATACAAGGCTATTACTTAATCGCTCAGCTTGTGGCATTTGGAGCCACTACTGGCTGCCCCTATAATTACTCAATTTCAACAATTCCATCCATTGCTCTTGTTCAGATGTGATTTGAATAATTGTACAGTGAACCATCTCTGAGCCCAATGGAGTGCCTTGGATACTGTTATGGGTCATTGTGATTAAGAGGTAGTGAGTAATTGTGGGAGCTTTTGGAGTCAATTGAGGTTGATAGCATTGGCTGTCACTGGCCATCTGTCTCTCTCACTGAATCAACACATTAGTTATGATGGACATCAGGGAATCGTGGGGTTACATAGTCTGTGGCAGTTATTTGGATTGAGCAATTTAGTGTGCTGAAATTCTATCTAATAGGGGCACTGACATGTGCTGTTATATAGACACTGACTATCTTGGGCCTTTTGGAGGCTTTTCCAACACGCCCACAAAACCATAAACTTGGAAATGATTGTTAATATTATGAACATGATGAACACACCAACTCTTTGCCTCTCTTGGACACACAGTACACACATTTACACACAAGACACATGCACAGACAGAGAGAGGAAAACTCACTACATAGATTTGTCAGTTGGATTGTGTGTCTCATAAAGTCTTAGATCACAATGTGATGAAATGAATAAAGACAACAGCAAGCAGCAGCATTTCATTGCACTTCATTTACAACTGCTGCTCCATCAATGTGCCTTATGTGCCCCAGAACTCCTTTTTGTGTGGCTTTACTATTTTGTGTTTGTGTGTGTGTCTACAGCTCACATTTCAGCGGCCGCCTGCTCTTACAGTAACTCCTGATGACAATGCCTTGGTACACAAATTACATTCGCATTTTCTTTCAGCCCTCCCTACAGGAATAACAATTTGTTTCGCCCAACATAAACACAATGCCATAATAAGGGCTCATTATGAGGCGACCAGATTCATTTTGTCTGTAACAGGAGAAAACGCTCGGGAGATTTAACATGACAGCTCCTTTACATGGATAAACAGTTTTCTTTGATGCATTGTTGAATTTTTACATGTGGTATGTTCTGTTCTCAATAGCATCTCACTGAATTATTGGATGGAAAAAAAGTATATCCTTCTCCTTTGATGAGAGATAAGAGTCATTAAGCACTTGATTCAGTTCCTATGGTTACATCTTAGATCAGTCTTACACTGAGAAGATGTAGTGGACCAAGTAAATGGTGACATGTATTTGTTGTAATAGATGTATGCACTGTATGTATGGCTGTGAATTATGCTAGGACTGTAATGTGACAATGCAGTATCTCAGTAACCCAGATATAGTGAGTGTTAAATGCTCTCAGTAGACTTTGAGGTCTTTAGTCAATGAAAATCAAAGAAAATGGCACTTTCTTTTTGCACCCACTCTGTGTCTTTGTCTTCCTCTAAGCCCTGGGTAGTCCTCAGCAGACAAGAGCAAGAGGCCGGTTGCTGTTAATGCTCTTCAGTAGCAAATTTATTTTAGCGAGGATACAGTGCATCATGCCAAAGGGAAGACTTCCTGACCCACAATCCGCTTAAACCCCGACCAAGGGCACAGTGAGTTACGGCTCCCCACAGCATGGTGTCATGGAGAGAAGCATGGAGAAGCAGAGGTCTGGGGAACAGCAAGGCGCGTGGCAATCGATTTCTCCTTGGGGGAATCCAACACAGACACTGTTGTCGCCTTACTGATTCCTCTCTTCCAACTCTCTCTCTGCCCTCTGTCCCTGTCTTTTTTCCTCTCCCAATCTATTTATTTATCCTCTCTTTCGTCTCTTGTTCTGGCTCTTTTTCACCTTACTCAGACCTACCTACAAGCTTCAGATCTAGAGGGGTTACTCAACAGTATCTGCTTCCTCGAATCCAACAGCGTGAGCTTTGTGACTCTGGCCTGACCCAGCCCTAATTAAACACAATTAGATAAATCCCATGGACTCTAGCATAATCCTCTGGACTGCAGCAGGAGCAAGAGAGAGCACAAGGAGGAGAGATAGAAAGAGGGAGACTTGGCAGGAGAAGGAACAGCACATCCCAGCAGAACAAAGCCAAGCAGAGCGTCTAATGTATCAAACACATGGATTAGCGGTTAGCTGGGAGAGCTGGGGCTGAGCGAGAGCCTGCGGTTTCCAGCTTTCTTGGAGGCTGACTTGGCCCAGTGAGAGACAGGGGGCCCTGGTTAGTCTTGTGGGAGGCCGAAAATCCATCTCTGCACGTGTAAATTGACAACTGTATAAAGATAAGTAAATATATTATAATTCTGTCCAGGAGGATTTATTTTTGTTTGAATAGACAGGTGCCATGATTATTAGTTTTCCACATCCATGTAACCAGAATCCCATGATGAAACATGGAAAAAAGGAAAAACTGAGAAATAAGGTATGACTGTTTTACTCATGCCATGCTGAACAGAGGCACACTTCTTAGTCCACGTTCAGTGAAAAGTGTTATTACAACATTTCTTTTTTTTTTTCAAGTGGGCTATTAGTTCAATTCAAATATTTAAAAAAAATTTTTTATACTTGTTTACATTATTTAAAACTACACCAGACTTTTTAGTTTGGGTGGATGAACTGTAATTTCCTCACAAAACTAAACAAAGCAGATGCTTTTGGACAGGCATTTCAGAAACAACGTAGGCAGAACAATTTGATAACAAATTGTTCACACTGAACAGTAACTGTGAGCCTGCTTCATACGATCATCTTCTCACCTCTCCTATTGTGTTACGAAGGCTGCAATATTTTCATAACCGTGGAAAGATAATCTCACACTTGACTCCCAGTATTGAGTCATTTCAACAGACCCACTTTTGGCCATGTATTATTCACGGGTATTCAAGCCCCACTCTGGCCCAGGGAGGAAGTGCTCTCTCCCAGTCTCCGTCACAGGATATCAGCCTCTAATTCATTATTCAAGATGCTGGAGCAGGGCCACTCAGTCTAACTCACTGAGATGCTGCCTGGACAGGATAGTGTGGGCCTATAGAGGCTGGTCTGAGGCCTCCAGTGATTTCTTCCCTCTGCTCTCTAAACACTTCTTTGCCTTTTCCCTTTCTGGATGAATAGATGGCCGGACGAACTGGTAGCTAGATGAGATGAGTAGTCTATCTGGGTTTCAGATCTAGTCACATAATTTATGCTATGTGGGGCCTCAACAATCACAGTTGTTTATTCACCTGATGATGACAACGATGATGCCATTTATGAGTCTGATGATAATGATGATGCTGCTAAAAATGACAGCAATGATAGCAATGATGATAATACAGCAATGTTAAACAGTGAAAAACTTCATAATCAATGTATACAATCAATTACAATGTTATTGCTATAATAGTATAATATATGTCTTCGCTTTTTCTGCAACTACAAAATTGTGAACTCATTTTTTTGTTTGTTTCAGGAGGGATATATGATAGCAGTGCTGCAGTTTGAATTGCTTTGACAATTTTTTTTTTTTTTTTTTACAATATTTTAGTTTTTGTTTTTCAAAAAACAGCAGAGGCCATGGCCACACATTCTGTTCTTTTTTACACTGGAATTTTTACACAAATTCTCACCAAACTCACACTCTAATGGGTTGAACAATGGTAATAATTTGA
This sequence comes from Euthynnus affinis, assembly GCA_029490765.1. NCBI lineage: Eukaryota > Metazoa > Chordata > Actinopteri > Scombriformes > Scombridae > Euthynnus > Euthynnus affinis. The sequence goes on along the minus strand of CM055842.1, from coordinate 22,466,170 downwards.
GAAAAGAAGAACTTTGTTTGTGAACCTCATATCAAATCACACAGAGTAAGTAACAACTACAAAGGCTGGGGGAGTTCTTTAATGTTGTGCTGGAATATCATTATGGACAGAATTTGTGCAGGGAGAGAGGATACAGAAATTTGCGCATTTACATGACCACTTAGAGCTATATCATGAAACAATCCAGTAAAGTATTATCCGACACATCCTGTACATAATATGGCATAAATTCTTCAGAAAAATAAACACAACATTTTCCTTTCAGAAACAGGTCATAGCAGCATTTTCTGAGATGCAGGAAATCTCAGCGCATTTAACGTTGTTAAATAATAACACTGTCTGATCTTCCAGTGCATTTTCTAAACACTGCTATTCTCTTTTCTGTATATTTGTGTTTGTTTGATATTAAACTGATTTTTCACTGTCAAGCAAAAGTGCCATGAAAAAGCAATAATACAGTAGTCAGAGAGACTTGTTGGTAAATAGAACATTAACAGATCAATTAAAATCATTAACACCCCCAAAATAAAGTTTCCAGTCCAAATTTTTAGTGGTGAGGTAGAGAAAAGTGGCTGAGAGGTCACATTTCAGGGCTTGGAAGAAGATCAATCAGTGTGAATTAGGTCAGTGCCATGGAGGTCTCAAGGGGTGTATGACAGCAGGGAGAGCTTCTGATTTTGGGTCATCTGTGCCCCTGACACAGCCAGCAACAGACCAGTGGGCAAACAACTGACCACTATCCATTTCTATGCTTCCTTCCTGAGATTTTCCTCTCTTGCTCTCTCTTATAGTGCTTTGCTCCAGTGCATCACCATCATCCTTCATTCATCCTTGGTTTCTCTCACTTCCCTTTCTCATTTCCCTTTCTGCCCTATTATAATCACCCCCTCCATATTTTAATCACTCTCGGCTAAAACCATTAAACCTCTTTTGTCCTTTGTTAGAACAATAAATTAAGTGAATTAAAGAATATATCCGTCTATTTTATTCATTTTTACACATATTTCCAGGTCTGAGTCATGGTGGGGTAGCCTGGATATGTTTTTCCCAGCCATGCTCTCAGTTCTTCCTGGGGGATACTAGGGTGTTCCTAAAGTATACCGGATAAAAAGAGGGGGTACAGGACACAAAAAAACATTTCATAAACAAAATGAATTAGACTGAAAGAATGGCCATCTTTGGCTCAAAGGTGGATCATACTTTGTCCACTCTCAAATTCTGCTAGACATAAACATCTGTATGAGGCATGGCCTTATGACTATATAGTGTGTGATGACGCGGGGGTAATGGGAGACAGGGGACACTGACTGACCATAGCTTATTGATTAGAATCAGGACAGCGACATGCATTCCTATATGGCTGGTAGTCAGAGCTAACCAGCCATGCATCTCATGTGTTTCTCTGCTGGGAAGACAGGGAGACGTGCTGTGCATGTGTGTGTGTTTTGTACTGAGTTGAGCAAGAGAAAAAAACCTCTCTTAAATGGTTGACACACCTACAGAACTTAATCCAAAAGGCAGTTTACATCAAAACAAAAATGAAAATTAATAACTACAAGCATGTACCCAAGCTCATAAGATACTCTACACAGAATGAGGATGAAATCCCATATATACTTTATGAATAAAACATGATACTACACTATACAGTGTTACAGATGAGCATGGAAAAAAAGATAAGGTTACTATGTCTGATAATTTATACATATAAAGTTGTATTTAAAAAATAAATCCAGGGTAGTGTCACAGGGTTTGGTGGGATATAATATCAAAGAAAGCCAGAAAGATTAATATTTTTTTTTAAAACATTACAAATGATACTATAGATTACTAGGTTAACCCTCCTCAAGATTTCCCAGTATGCAACAGTAAGAACAATCAATTCAGTGTTTCTGAATTTATTTAATTTTGAATTGATTTTTAATTTTACTGATGTAGAACATTCTCAAATGTATGTCATGGGCACACAGTAGTGGTTATGTCTCTGATTACATATGTTTATTCAAACTAAGAATAACTGCCATAGCACCACGATCCAAAGTGCTATCAAGGAAAGACTAACCACCTGGTGTGACTCAGAATAGTATTGTTTCAAAGCTGAAGTAATACACAGCTTGAGGCAAACTGACCTGCCACTGATGCAAATATGGGTCAAAAGTGAGACCATACTCTCTTACAGGTCGGTATTTTCAACCTTCTTCCAGAAGAAACTGCCTTACAAGTCAGTATTATTGACCTTCCTGAAAACTAAAACTGGTTTGAGTGGGAGAAAAGTTGATAATACTGACCAGCGAGTTGGTTTTAGTGGGATAGTCAATAAAACTGACCCCTGACTTGCTTTGAGCAGGATGAAGATTAATAATACTGACTTTCAGTCAGTTTCAGTGAGAGGAAGGTCAATAGTACTGACTTGCAAGTATGTTTCAGGAGGAGGAAGGTAATAACACCGTGATTTGGTTTCAGACGGCTGAAGGTCAATGATACAGACTTGCGAGTCCGTTTCAGCAGGGGAAACGTCAATAATACTGACTATACTGTACTGTCAATAATACTATACTGTCAGTAATACATCCTCTGAAGAATTTAGAACTCACCAGGAACTCTGGTTCTTTTTGTTATTTCCTTCAACTCTCTCTCCTTTTCTCCTGTCCTCTCTGTAAGTTCATGAAGAACTTTCATAAAGCTCTGCGATACGCACAAATTTTTCCCTCAAGTTGAAACATCTTCAACTTGCGCGGACGAATATTCGCAGATATTTGTATCGCCTGGTGCAAATTCATGTCTATTTGCATCTGAATAGACTTTGTATGTAATCACACCACACAAAAAAATTTGCTTCGTATTATGTCTGAACGTACCATAAGAGTGTTTGTTTTTTTTCTCTTGCTCAACTCCAGCCATGACTCCACCCCCTGCATGCCAGATTCCCTACAGACCACAAAACACGAACGTGGGTCAGCTTTTGTGACTTGTGGGTCAGTTTTTATGACTCATGCGTCACTGGAAGGGCAGACAACAGCGCCATCTACTGCCTGTGCCCAGCCAGCGCCCAAGCACTGACCTGCCACAGGTCAAAAAATATTCTCAAGTCCCTCTCCTTCTGTGCTTCAAAGCGTACTGGAAGCATGTGTATACTTCAAGAGAACTGTTGTGTTGTAACTTGGCTAGCAACTCACCTACAACAGGATCCCCCTGTGTGTTGGGGAGTGCCAGTAAACAGAACAATGTTAGTTGTAATCCTGCTGTTATAATGGTTAACATAACTGTTCGATAAGTCTGAATATTGAGTGAAGCTGAATACAGCACGATTATCTATGGGCCACGTGTTGTGTTGTTTTTACTGCCACAGACAAAAAGAACCTTGTTCCTGTTTGATGGTGTCTCTCGTGAACTACATCACCTAAATTAGTTTTGAAATAATCACAATTCAGAGAAAACTAATAAATATTTAATGGAAAACACCATTTATTCGGTCATAAGTCACAGATTTGCTCTCCTGCTAAAACTTCCTCTCTGTATGAAATTTGAAATTGAGAACAAATCATGATTTTTCAGAGTGACCAGTCAACTTTTATAATGAGCATATTTTTGTCCTTGTCTTCCATGTCTTAGGACATTCAGAAAGTTGATTCACTGCCTGCTTTTTGCAAACTTTTCTATAGAACAGTTGCAAAAACTCCCTGACGCTGCTCCTGTAGTGTTCCATATATATATATATATATATTCCAAATATATTCGCCTGCCTACAGACCGATTATGTCCCATTAAAAGTGTGCCACACACCCTGGTGAGAGTGTCCTGTTTACTTAAATGTCTTAAATGTATTTATTAACTTATTTTAAACTCTACTGAAGGTTTAGGTGCCCATATTAAAATGTAAACAATTTTAATGATGAAAGAACTGTTTGACACATTCTGCCAGTTTCACAATATTCCACTGATCAACAGCTGGTGGTAGTAACATGCTAACAAACATAGAAATGCACAAACGGAGAAGAAGAGTGCAAGCTAGCAAACATAAATGTAATCAATGCAGGACTGAAATGATTAACTTAACAAAATCTACCTCAAGGATACACAATGTGTTTTGGTGGGAAACCCTGAATGGAAGCATAACAAAAAGGGGAAACAGCTACAGTTACAGAATACAACTCTCTGTAAAAACTACAAATTGTTGTTTTTACATTTCTGTTTTTGTACATATTTAACGAATGAGTTATACAGTAACGTGTTAAATACTCTTCTTTAAAGGTGCTGGTATGCATATATATATTTTTGGAGAGAGCCAGGCTAGCTATTTCACCCCTAATCTTGGCTAGTGGTGTCAATCTTCTCAACTCTCTGAAAAAAAACCCAAATATGTAGCCTGTATTTCCCAAAATGTCAAACTATGTCTTTAAGCGTTCTCTCAATCCTGAGAATTAAACAGAGAGCATTTTAATACCTTGTGTGCGCTACATGAAGTCTTGGTGTACTTCTCTTACACTGTGCAATAGATGGACGTCAGATAGGTACAAATGGAGAGGCTGAGGTTATAATTGTAGTGTGCTTCACAGCCATCCCTAAGCATCTGAGGCACAGGTGCAGTAAGGAGGGGGGCAGGTACCAGATGTGTCCCAACCACAGCCTATCTCTGTACAGATAGGGACAGGCATCTCCACTTGCCTCTCATATCATTCATGGCTCATTAAGTTCACACTGTACACTGGACATCTGCTCTGCATTTGTGCTTGAGTATGTTTTTACTGTCTGTTGTTATACACACTACATACAATATTCTATTTCCTCTTCACTCTCTTTCTAAAACACACATATCTTTGCATTTTCTGCATGCTGGGGTACTTCATGCATTGCTAAAGCCAGGCATCAAGAGGATAGATGAGTGTTGAGGGATTGACCTTGTAGTGTAGGTGGTTGGGATAATTAAACCTATACATGGGTTTTAATAATCTATGTCTTAAGAGTGATCTGAAAAAAAAACCTGCCCCCTGATAGGGTCTCCTTAGAAAAAGTTCAGTTTGGCATTGTGCAAAAATATCTCCTAAAAGTTGTATGTATACCGATACTAACTGGGCCATTCCGCATATCAGTGCCTTTTCTGTCCCCAGGAAATTACATGCATAAATATGCATGAAAAGCATCTGTATAATACATTATATTATCAAGCAAAGTGTCCTGCACTTTGTCCTAATTGCAATTTGAAGATACACCATGTAAAACCTTAATACAAAACTACCTAGAACACTGAAAAAATAGGATTTTAGCCTTCTTAGCCATCTTATTTTTTGAATTATTGCATGACTGTATTTCCCATTTAGACATAGAATATCTCATTGGAAAATTTGTATGTTAGTTAAAATACACATTTAGGCATGTCCCCATGTTTTCACCCAGTCCTGTTATCCTGACACATTCCCTCCTCTAAAAATTTGGGACACTTCACAAATCACATGATCAACAGGAAATAGCATCATTTGAATCTCCTGAAGGCCATGGCAAGACCAAAAGTAAGTTCTCTCAGTCTATTTTCAGTGTTCAATGTTATTGTGTGTGTGTTTTTTTAAGGATAGTTTTTAGTTTTCCTTCTTTCTCACAAAGGCAAAGCCCAATGAATGTTTGCCCTGCTGCACGTCATCACTGCCAACTGCAGACTGCCTCACTTAGCCTGACTAGCTATAGGTTAGTCGCCACAGCCCTCCTACTACCTCAAAATCCAAGCAATTTAAGTGGAACAGTAGGGGCCTCAAGTTAATATGAACCTGAACTGGGTGAAACCATGGGCTAAACTTGTATTAGTCACAAATCATACAACAGACACCCTGCATTCCCCAAGTTATCTAGAATCACGGAATGCAGAATGCAGATGTGTATTGCCCAGGGGGATGTCAGGAGTACCACAGCTATCATGAACACCATCCTTTTCACAAGTCCTGATTTGCTTCTGCAAGCACAGACATTGAAAAGGAACCTGTCATGTCCAAGAGATAGAACCTTATGAATGGACAAGGTGTAGACCAAGACGCTTCCGTGCATATGTCTTTGACACTCACCCCACTGAATATGGCCATAGCTCCACCACATGTGGAATGTGCTAAGACCATGGTGGTGGTGGTGGTATCCTTACCTGCCTGCCTGTAGACTTGGGAGATGCACTCACAAAGCCAACTAGCAAGGTGCTTCTTGGATAGGACTTTACCAGCCACTCCCTCTCCATAGCACAGAAACAGTTGTTCGCTGCACTGAAAGGTTCAACATAGCATGCCAATGCAAGTACTGGGCACAATATATGCAATTTTGCCTCCCTGATGTCCCCAAGGGGTGAGTGAGTGCTGAGTGAAGAAGGCTAAGCTGCTATCATCTCAGAATCATGGAGGGCCACAGAGGTGGAAGAGGGAAGGGAGGAGGATTTTGCTCTTTGGTGGAAAATGTAGTTTATTTGGGAAAATCTGGGAAATCATGGTGAACTGAAGGTTGGCGGTGGATTTACAAAGGTCAGAAATGTTGCAGACATAGGCAAGAAGTAGATCATCCGTCGGTGAAGCCGCTGAGACAGTCTCAGCCAAGGCGTCCAGTGGTGGTGGCGGTGGTGAAGGACTGGACGAAGTGGGGGACTAATCCTCGCCATGGAGATCAATCTCGAGTTCTTGTTTGCTCTCGTTGCAGCGTAGTGAGACATCACACAGCTGAAAATGGTCCCACTATTGCCAGTGTTGAGTTGAAGAAAGTCCTTGGCAGTGGATGCAGGGTGGTGGCTGCATCATGCCGCTCTCTGTGTAGCCCTGTCCGAGGCACTCAAAGCAGAAGAGGTTCCTGTAAGTGGTGGTGATGAGACTGGGGCATGATGGGCAGGAACAGCTTCAGGTGGCAACTCCACCTGTGGAGAAATAAGATCAGGGAACTGAGTTTACCATCGCTGAGGTGAGAAGGATGAGAGTTGTAGCAAGCCTTTTATACTATGTGAGAGACACGTGATCGATAGGTACATCCTGATTGCCTGGCTACATACATGCAAATTCCATTGGGCAATTGTGTGTGTGATTGGAAGAGAGTATTACCCATAGAGTCCAGTAAAAGGTGGTGCCTGTGTGAGATAGAACATAATATGTTTTTTTCTGTCCACGAAGTATACATTTTTTGTTCTGCATGAGTGTATAAACTGCTGAGCTTTCAAACTGGAGATTTGCATGTTGTTAGGTTGATAAACTTATGCTACTAAAACAAAACTTGGTTGAAGTCCCTCACAAACATGCTTTACTTATTGTTACTTTAGTTGGATGTTTGACCTTTACTGTGCAACATATATACAGGGCCTGATAGTAGATCGCTATATTCACATTCATCTGAAAAATGGGGAAAGTTTATCTGTGCTCACCTTCAATCTGAATTTAAGTCATGTACTTGTATAGTACTAGTTTGGAGTCAATTGTGGTCCAGTATGCAACTAACAATAGTGTGATGTGGAGCCTTCGGTTTATATACACTGAGAATGGATGTTACAGTGAAGCAGAAGACTTGCATCCAGCAGGTAAAATTAACTGTTGGTTTTGTATATTGACAGATTCTGAGTTTTTCAATAAAGGATAAGAAAGAGATGTCATTTAAATGATTTTAATGACGTTATTGAACTTTTTGTGCAGAGCATGAGACACAGATCATTATTCCAAGCAGCATATTTGTATATATCTTAAAACACAGGGTTTTGTAAAATAAGCAAACATACTTTTTCAGTATTAACCAAGACCTGCATTGTACTCTAATGATTCAGCATCTCAGTCTTGTTGGACTCACAAGGGACAGCTTTTTAAAAAAGGATCAAAATCGATGTAGATAACCAGATATTGTTGGGGATTTTTTTATTTTAGAGGATTAAAATAACTGTCTTTCCTCTGGAGAGTCTAGATATATATATTTGGCCTGTCAAGTTTATAATTACGGTTTTCAGTTTTGCTACTTAAATGTAATGTTTCACAGTATGCTGTAATACTGTAACGTGGGAGCATTTCCATATACTGAAGACAGACTCTCTAATTGTTATGTTAAAGAAATTACATTGTTCCGTAAGTTACAATAAATGTTGCATTATTGGGCAGGTAGGTCTATTATTATGAGTTTCAGTGTAATATCTTTACACAATGTTGTATTGCAGTTGCATCACCTGGCAGGAGTTACCTCCTGCACCTAATGTGAGGCTGTTGGTGTAAATCACCCTCTTCAATCACTCTTCCATCATCTGAGGGCAGAGCCTGGTTCAGGGTTAGGGTTATTGTCATTGTGACTTCTTAAGGTAACCCCCCCCCCGGAGCAATTTTGGTTTGTTTTCCTTGCTTCAACTACAATTAAGGACTTAAAAAGGATGCATATTTCATTTACTAGTCAGAGACTTATGGAATGTATCCGTCTAACTTGCTGCCACAACTGGAATTCTGACAGAGATTCGATCTGATCTGATGTACCTCTGTATTCCAGATGTCCAGCTGCTCTGCTGCCTCATGACCACTGCCCTGGCTTACCTGACCTCATCCTCTGCCACCCAGGATCTCCTTCTACACCGTATCTTGCCACTCCTTTGGCTTTACTCCTTCCGGCTTGCTCTGGTGATGCAGCCCAGGCCCAGCCTCCACTGGTTCACTATCCCCATGATATCAGCATGCTGCAGCCATTCCTCTGCCTCTCTCAGTGCACTGCTATCCACTTACATCCTGTCTACTGATGTCTGCGTGCCGAATCGCCTTGTCCCCACTGTCCCATAGCATCATGGCTAACTGGACTTTTGTCTTGTACTCCTCCACAACTCACTGGCAGCTACAGCTTGCTCTCTGAACTGTGCTTTTGGGGACAGACAGCCATCTCCTCAGGAAGTTGTTGATTTTCCTTTCCAAAGCCTCTACTATTGACAAAGGAATCTCCTACACGAGCAGTGGCTACAGGAGTCTCAGAAGGACTCCATTTTGGTGGCCTCAGGCCTTGTTCTTCTCTGGATAGCCACTCTTCTCCAGGGCTCTTAGCCACACCTCTACTTGGTTGAGCATCTCCTTCACACTTGCCTTGTCTGTAAAGGCTCTTTACAGGCTACTAAGTGACAGTTGGAATGACATCTTCACCCATCTTAAATCAAAAGTGGTCCTGAACATGGCCCGCTTCAGGACTGGGCTTCCTCAGCCTCTTCAGGTGGTCCCATAGGATTGCAATCTTCCTCAAATGTCATTCATTCCAGCTTGCTGAGGGTCTTTGGTCTTTCTCTGATCCAACCCAAAGTGGTTAGCTCATTCCACATGATTGTGGACATTGCTCTCACCTTCCAGCCTATGTCGCCTGTAAGAACAGACTCGAGCACCTGATCTACATCTCTTTTGAACAACTCCCATTCCTTCCTGGCCGCTGCCATTGGCCACCTCACTTGTTCTTTTCTTGTTGCCTATCTGTTCATCTCTTCCCACATTTGCAGACTCTAGTTGTAGCACTGTTCTTTGCCTTTGTCATTTGATCATCATGCATGGTCATAATAGTAGTCCGCCCTGTAGGTTGATCAACCTGGGGGTATCTTACAATAAATACTTAAAATTTTCCATTGATTTTTGGTGGGTTCCTCCTAATGAAGGATGTGCTTTGGCTTGCCAAACCTTGACACCCTGTCTCTGGTCAGAAATCTCTCCAAGCGGACACCACAGTTCTGTGGTTGCCAATTATGTCTTTCCTAGAAGATACTGGGTCATCAGATAGGAAATATCTTCCACACAATGTCATATTGTAGCCACCTCACCTGGCAGGAGTTACTTCTTGTGCCTTATGTGTGGCAGTTGGCATAAAATCAATCTTTTCATTTGCCTTTCCATCATCCAAGGGCAGAGCATTGTGGTTCAGACCTTTGTATTCATAGGGTTTTCAAGTGGGCCTTCACTGGTGTTTTGTTGATTGGTCCACAACAACTCAGTGGGATTTGACAGTAAAAGTCTGACTGTAACCCCCCCTCCCTCAGTTATACCATTACTCACTCCTCTTCAGCCAGAGCCACTTTGTAATGTCCATGTCCAAATTCTTGCGGGCTGATCCTCTGACCCCGAGGACTCCCAGTGCTCTCCACAGTGACTGCCCTGGAAAGCCCCTGCACCAAACTTCCACTGGGAGGTTCCTGGCTCTCCATTCCCTCTGCTGGCTCTCAAGGATGAAGGACTGATATTTTCCCAGCTGCTCTCATGCGCCTCCTCAGTTCCTCCCAGGGTACTATCAGCTCCAGAAGGGGCACCTGTTTTGTAGTTCTTGAGCAGAGTATGATGTCAGATTGGAGGTTGGAATTTTGTATTTAGGGATTTTATAGTCGGTTTTGTCCAGGAGATTTTTCTCTCTGAGATGGTTGCCTCTGCCTCAGTACTGTGGCTCCTTAACAAACTGTTATTACTGTTAGGTTAAAATAAATCACCAAGTTGGGGTCATGAGAAGCCGGTGCATTTTCATCTTTTTGTGAGTCAGGCTACATGCTCAAAAGAATCAGATCATTCACAATAGAAAAACCAGCAGAGAATCAACCAGTTAGAAATTTTGTTGTTGGAGGTCAGTGTTTTTCAAAAACATATAAGGTCAGTGGTGTTCAAAAACATGTGAGTATTGGCATCACTAAAATGCTGTTGTTGCATCATTAGTCTTAACCCAAGCTTGACACACACTTGTGAAGTGATACAATTATTGCACTAAAAGCAACAACCACTGTCCATTATGCTTTGTTTCAGAAATACTGTCATGAAAAGCCTGAAAGTATCTGAAATTTTGTTTTTTGAATCACATTGCAAACATGTAAAAGGAACCCACGTCCTGGGTAAAATGTTTAAAATAGTTTCAAGAAAAAAAAATCTAAGATGGAATAATGTTTTCTAAATATGGATTTTTAGTACCTTTTTGTAATGTGTAATTGTTTCATTTATGTGAATGTGTGGACAAGCTTACCACAAGACTGAAAACAGCAGCCTCTAACAATAACAAGCATTTCCTCACTCACTCAAACACAGATTCTTTCTTGTCCAGTTTCATTTCATTTCACACAAAAGAGTGCAGGGTGCTTTACATAATGCATTAAAAACATTAAAAGAAGATCCAACACAAAATATTAAAATACAAATTAAATAAATCTAAATACAGCTGTGCTTTGCAATCATACTACTAGGTTTATCTTGAGCAGAATGGTCTGTGAAGAGCAAAGAATTTGCAAACCCCCCCTCCCACTTTTCACTTCTTTTACAGCTCACTACCTAAAGTAAATAAAAAAAAATCAATGATGACGTCACATCTCGACAAAGAAGTTCAGAATAACAGAAATCCATCACTTATAAACTTTGTAATCTTCCCAGTGCTCATTAAATAATCAATGCTGTGATATTTATACAAGCAGCATGTTCGATTAAGTGCAAATAGACTGTGAAATCATAAATATTTGGTCTTTTTCAAACACACGATAATTAGATACATCAGCCATACATTAATAAATTGTTTACTTGCCTTAGCAGGTTCCTTATTGCGCTAATAGGGCATGACAGATTTTGCTTGTTAATAATTCTGCCTGTTGCCTGCTAGAGATGATGGATGGGGTGCAAACAGCTGTGGTATCAACATGCATTTCATGTAAAACAGGGACATGAAGACATGTGGTGTGTGTGTGTGTGTGTGTGTGTGTGTGTGTGTGTGTGTGTTTGCACTATGCGTTGTTTGGCACATGTTCACGGAGGGGTGTGTGTTATCCTTGTCTTTTGGAGTCAGACCTGAGGCTATGTCTAATTGGAGTCTTCACACTTTCAGGCTTGACTCACACTGACACGCTCGACCTTGGCTCTCCTCCCTTTGCCATGAAAAGGGAAAACAGTGACACAGAAACATGCCTTCTTCTTAACTGAGAAGAGAAACTTTGCTGCTACTTATTTCTTTTTTTCATTTTCCTTCTTGCTGCCTTTCTTCAGCACTTGTTCTCTGCTTCAAGAGACTTCTCTTTTCTCCGTTTGAAGAGATGAACTTTTCAACCATGGACGCATGATCTAAGAGACATACCAGAAGGTCATAACTGTCTTTCAGCGCAGCATTACCACTGAACAAATTCTTTATCTTAATTACATGTACAAAGCATGTCACTTGTGCACATTTTCCAGCACAAAAACATACAGACACAGGTACACAGCAGATGCATATTACAAAAGGGGAAAGTGCTATAGGGTCAAACACTTCTACTTCTCGGAACTCAGCCATCAATATACCTCTCACCATACATTTCAATGCTCGGTCCCTCAGGTCTCACTCCCCTTTTAGCATCCAAGGGCCCGTTTATGGGCTTGATTTTCCCTTCCCATCAGGCAGCATTGATCAAACAGCACACTTAGAGTTTTTCAAGGTGGACATTACTACTGATGGCAGCCAGTACTGCCAACTATGGTGTAAAAACTATGGCTATTATTCACCTGATTGGCCTCTCCTCCATCTCTCAGTGGTATGCATTTCATGATTTGGCAGGTATTTATATCCCCACAGGACCAAATCTCCCTCAAAGTGTCAGTGGTGAAGTGCATGCTTTCTGGTGGTATCAATTTAGTTATTTAGTCCTGAGGAAGGACAGGGGGTGGGTAGATGATTGTAATAATGTGTTAAATCTCAGCTTGGAAATACACTTTACAGGTTGGGTTGTCTGTGTGACTGCCAAGTGCTTCATTTATTCATCTTGGCGGTTACATTCTAAATATACGAGTAAGTATAATTACATAATGTTTTAATATACAACTGATTGAATGGTATGATACACCTTTTAAAAAGATTTACCGTGGCATTTCTTGGAACACTGGGATGGTTGGACCAAAAAAAATAAGATGTTGTGATTATTGTGCAACAGAAAGCTATAAAAAGACTTCAGTAATAACGTTACAGGTCTTTTTTTGTATCGTTTTATTCTGATTTCCAAAAAGGTAAAAGTGAGAACTCACGCTATTGTTAAAAAGTGAAACCTGCTAATAACTTAATACTTCCAAATACTTGGTTAATGTACTGTAACCACATTTGGCTTTGTGTAGTTCATCAATGCCAATTATTCACCAACACGCAATCCTCCATTTCGGCAGGAATAAATGCTGAACTGCTTATTCACATGTTTGCATTGTTGATGTAATTGTGTTGATAACTTCACTGATTAAAGCGATTAAATAGTTGAGATTGGGCTTTGGAGAAAGCATGTTGTTACCAAGGAGACCGTGACTTTTAAATCCCTCCCCTCGTCAGTGGCAGTGAGTCTGTCTCTGAGCAGGAAAACAACATTCCGCTGCACCCCATGCCTCCTCTTACAGTAGTCCCATTGGGCATACACACTTGGTCTGCGTGGGCAGATACACTCTGTAAATAAAGGAGCAACATACAGATGTAAAAGTCTTCAGATTTTAAACACAGAAGCAGCAGTAGAAGTAGTATTAGAACAACAATGATGTGTTTCTCTCGTGGCCCGCAGGGCCGCAGCTTAACATCGCAGTCAAGGCATCATGTGTGAAAGAGATTGACAGACAAGCAGCTTCAATCCAGCAGCTACCTCCTCAAGCAATTCACATGCATACATCACATGATGTGCCCAAAAAACAGCCCGATTTGTCTCTCTTAATCTAAAGTACACTGGTAAATAAAAAAATATTCATGTAGAGAAACAAAGACCTACATTGTGTGCTAGCAACTCTACTTCACTTCTCCATGTTCACATTCTTAAAAAAAAACCTGAAATGTTATGGGACTCAGGCTATAGTAAATGAGAGGCCAAACATTATAGCTAGTGGGTGTTGATGTCCAGTGCAAAGGGTCACTCATACCCCTTGTGTGTACTTGCAAGTGAGACTCTCATTAGCGCTAAATGGAGATGTTGTGGTAGTTGATGGACGTGTGTTCAGTTAGAGGTGGCAAAAAAGGAGGACACAGGGACAAAAGTAAGACCCTTTCTCTCTCACACTCTCTGCCAGCTATCCAGGGTGAGTTGATTCACTCCAAGCAGACAGCCGCTGTGTCCTTAAATGTGTCCATGTAACCAGGAGTTGGCATAATAGAGCTACCTCATTTGTTTCCTGGGCTTACAGTGACATGGTTCACCATGACCTCAGCCTCGACAACATGTGCTGGTGCCACGGACTGTCCTTTGTAGCAGGGGTGTTTTTGAAAGGTGCCCAATCTTTCAGAGGGCATTGTGACACAGATTAACATTGTGATTCTTTGTATGTGTGTTACTTTGTGTGCATGCAGAGATGGTTGTGTAAATGTCAGGGCACCTGAACAGTAACCCATGGCTGTGGTAAGCAACCCTTTAACACCAAGAGAGGGAGAGATAACAAAGGAGTGTAAGTGTTGTTATTAAAACAAAGCTACAAGGATAGCACCACATCTTGTCATAAATTTGACATTTCAAATGTTAAAGGCACATTTGTTCACACACATCACATTCCAGACAAGAGAATTAAAGGGTGATGATATTCTGCAATCCCACAGAAAATTGTGAAAATTGAGTTAACAATGTCTCATTTCATTTCCAACTAAAGCAAGGGACCTTTGGGGTCTGATCCATAGATGAGGATGAGTACTCTTGTTCGGTCGTGTCTCACAGAGATGCACAGAGAAAAGGTCCTTAACAATATCTTTCTCATACTTGGACAGGAGGCGCAATTATGCCTGCCACGATTTCAGCAGAGACGCACAGATACCCGTCATGTTGAGTGGGTTTGCAGGCTGTGGGCGGCGTGCCAGGGGAAGGTCAGAGTGCCCATCTTGTATCCAGATTTGTCAGCTCTGCTCCTACATGTGTTTTGTCAGTGCTGTGCGGTCCAGAGAAATCCTGAAATAAGAGTGGTGATTGCTGTGATTGCTGTGCTGCCACACACCTAGAGTAGTATTTCTCAAGAGATGTGGAGGCTGAATACCTTTCTTTAATGTTATACAGGAGATCTGTATAATGTCATGCAACAATGAGTTATATAGTTTGACTTGTATTTAAAAGAACAGCATCACAGGCCAACTCTCTTTGTAAAACATACTAAAATAAGTTGATGCACAGAGGAATGCTAACCACTCTATCTCAATGTTACCACATAAAACATAACACACTTTGTATTCAGAGCTTTACACAATCAGTCTCTGAGTCTGTTCATAATTCATACAGAGTAGGGCACTAAACACACCATGAAAGTGGGTGCCAGAATGAGGAGGGTGATCCCAGGGGGATTCCCGTTCTCATTTGTACCTTATCCATACCTTTTCTCAGGTCCCATCTGTTTGCCTGCTCAAATCCCCCTGGCCTGCTCTAAACACAGTGCTGTGCACTCCTCCATGATTGGAGAGGGAGAAACGAATGGGCAATATTTGGTATTTAAATGTGGTCTCTGTGATGCATGGTATTGCTCTTATGAAGCTATATCCCCAGAGTAACATTTAGCTACTGCTGAGCAGGTTACACATGCGGCTGGGTGGGTTAGCGGCACCCACACACTGTAAGTTGAACAGACTGGAAAATGAATTGCAGAGGAAGTTGAGAGGGAATAAGTAATGCTTCACCAGCAGGCTCTAGTTGTTGTGTATATGAGTTACTTTGTAAGACAGATTTTTCTCTGAGGATGCTCATTTCCTCATGACTCAGTTCACTTTGTGAGGCAATTACCCTTCCAAAACCCAAAGCACCCAATCTCTTCAGCTTCAACACAAGGCAACATACAGGCAAAAACACAGTGCTTTTGTCAGGTTGAACGACTGATTATAGATCTGAAACGGAAGTCATGATGACTACTGTACACGTACACCTCAGGAGAGGGGCGTTCTCTTGTGTTATGAGTGTGACACAGTCAAACCACCTCCCCACAGCGTCTGACAGGTGCAGGGAGTTGGGGTTTGCTGGATCCTCAGCGGGGGCATTGGACAGGATATCACGCCCTCTGATCCCACACACTGTCCCCTGCCGACCTGGAAGACGCCTGCCTTTTGTCTCTTACCCACTGTTGACAAGTACCTCTTACTGCCATGTGGTCTCCTGGGGCAGCTGTCATGGTGAACAGAGCCCCCCCATCACAGACTAATACCTACAACTTATTTTACAGCCATTAATAACACAGGAAACTTGTTCCCAGAGGATGCGTTCATAGCCATAGCGGCCAGGATCGATTTAAACATGACAAATAAATTCAAAAGGATGTTCATTATGTGACCAGTTAGAGAAGTGGGGCTCATCTCAGTTGTCACTGTTGTATCACAAGCTTGGTCACTTTGTTGGACTTAAGAAATGTGAAAAAAGGAATTGGCCTTTTGTATTATGTCTAACTATAACTGTAAATTGTGAGCCAAGGCAAATTCCAGGACTGAGAAATGAAATTAGTATGTATATGTACAGACACTCTGTGCATTATAGACCTGTTTTTAATTTCTGAATAAAATACACAATTCCCAGAACATAGCGGGACTGATAAACATCACAGCCATTTCGGAGGAACAATTACTCTCATGTCTTTCTCTTAGCTGATTCCCAGTGATGCATTTATGTGGGCTGTTCCCAGTTATTGGAGGCTAATGAGGAGGAGAAATGTGGTTTCTGCCCATCTTTCCTATCTGCCTGCAGGCCTGCCTGTGTCGGCTGCTCGAGGTTGTCACGGTGCTCTGAGCTCCTGATGTGGCGTATTAGGCAGGACAATCGTTATTAAGCACATTTCAGGCTCAATTACCACTCAAATGCACAGCCATCAAGGCTCCACCACGGGCTCCCAACAGATGGTTGCGGGTGTCAGATAGACAGAACTGGTGATGTCTTTGTCAGACTAGGTGCTATAGTGTAAAAAGAGGACCATATTGGCACCAAAACAAGCTCATATTAATGCTGTGAATGATTTGAACAGCAGAATTTAAACACTTTTTCATTAACTTATTCATCCCATCATTCACCACGATAATAAGACAGTTGATAAGACAGTCTTAAGTCAGTCATCTGTGCAGCCCATCTATCATGTGCTTGACCTATTTGAATAACCACCTCCGCATTCATCAGATGTGGAATTTGCCAGATGCAGTTTACTTTCACATTAAGTCTCCTTCTATATACCAGAGTTTTTGTCAGCAACATTAGATGCTTGCATTGTTTAGTTTACCCATTATTATGTGTTTTTTATTAAGGGGTGGCCAGGCCATGTGCTCATAGAAATGTATTTTCACAGAAAAACAATAAAATGTAAATAAGATAAATTGTATTGTAAAATACTACATATGTCATCATTCCAACTTATGCAAAAAAAATTTTAGTGCAGTGAACATTTGAACTTTTTAAAGTAAATATCACCATACTCAAAGTTTATGAAATAATTCTACATTCCATATACTATAACCCTAATCCAATTAGATATTACCTAGCTGTAAATCAACCTTATTATGTATCAAACTAGTGAAAAGGTGTCAAATTCATGGCATTCTTTTAATTAATTCCTTTGGCGCTGTGGTTTAAAATCGCCACTTACTGTAGTTCATGTTCACAGCATGCCATACATTTCAGAATTCTCCTCACTCACCTTTATGAGACCGTTTTCCATTGGTGAGGGGCAAAAAATGACAACAATAAGAAATAAAACTTAGAGTCATAAACAGTATGATGTCTATCAAGCTCTACTGACAACTAAAATTGCAACAACACTTGAAAATATCACAGCATATGGTGCCCTGAAAATGAATGTCATGTTTTCAAAATCAAGAAGTGTTCAGAGAGTCAAAAGAAACTTCTAGTGAAAGGTTATTTTATAATGAAAAATAAAACTGTTCTGTTACTTTTGGCATGATAATTAAATATAGTGCCGTCTTTTTTAGATATTGATAATATAAAGGAGATATGTTTTTTTTCCAAAACTAGGGCACATTCTAGAAGACTGAGTTTGGAAAGTCATACGTTTCAGATGCTGCCAAAATAATCATTAAGTCATTGGTACTGATAAACTGATATATTACAGTACATTTGTGCCATGGGAACATAACTTGAAATGTCTTGTGTGTACATGTTAAACCCTTGCCATTTGCTAAAATACTTAGTGAAAAATTGTGCAATGCACTTTCATTTTTTCCATTTGAAATTAATGTTAAAGCCACATAGCATTATCTCTGGGCTGAAGCTTCACTTAAGAGAAAACTGTCATTCCAAGGTAAAAGTGTCCAGCAAAAGCTTTGTGTGTTGTGTGGCTCAGAAAAGAGACATTACATAGCCCTCAGATAGTGACTCACGCTCTGCTTTACAGACAGCCAAATTATATAAAGATAATCACGTTCAAAGATAGGCCAGTTGCAGTTTCCCTCAGTGCACGCAATGTTACTTAGTCACTTTAGCCTGTCAGGGAGAATTACCCACGGTAGAAGTGAAAATCTAAATCTATAACTTAAGGCAAAATTTAAAACCTCTCCACTAAGAAGAAAGAGCCTTGTTGTCTATCAGCATTTGACTTGTGGGCCTACAGCAAAAGGTTATCATATCTACAGTATGATGCCTTGATTTAAATTGGATATACTCCAAGACCATAAGATCATATTTAACTTTTATCTTTAAAAAAATATGCATCTAGATGCATCATGATGGTGATTCTGTGCTTTTTATTTGTATTTGTTTGATTTCATTTTTAATAATCCCAGTATATTTTGAAGCTTTTAAAGTAGCTTTACAGTCTCCACGCTGATTCAAAACATCTAATAAAATCAAATATTCAATTTATACAGATCCATTCCAAAACACTTTCTTGTGATGCGGCAAATATGAAAATAACTCAGAGAGCTGCATGGTTTGGATGATTATGATAATGCTGATCTGCTAATGTCATTTTGACTCTGAGGCTGAGGGAGCTATCATAGTAAGTAACAGTCATCCCAGCAAATCAAATCAAGAGCTTTGGTTTGTCTCCAAAACAACCTAGAGATATAACAGCGACGATCTTTGAACTGTAAATCACATTTGAAAGCTGTTCACGTCTCCAATTTGCCGTGTTTTAGCTACTTATCAGAATATCTCCCATGTGAAAGTGAGTGCGTCGGAGAAGCTACAGTTAGCCTATTTAACCACCCACCTGGGCCCATACCACCCACCTTAGCATCTGAGTCACACTCTGCTTTCTCTTTCAGATGGGCTGAGCAGGAGAATCAACAGCGCAGTACAGGACAGCTCAGCTCAGCGTACGTGTGTAGGCGGATCAGCCTTATGGCTTCAGTCATTCAACCAACCATGAGGGCATCAAAGAGACACAAGCAGAGAGAGAGAAAGAGAAAAAGAGAGAGGGAGAGAGAGAGAGAGAGAGAGAGGCAGAGAGAGAGACAGAGAGAGAGAAAGAGAGCGAGGAACAACAACTCAAACGAGATGTCAAACAAAGAATATGAGAATATGAGGGGGAGGTGAAGATCCATAGACAGAAAGTGAAATAAAAAAGCCAAGAAGGAGCAGGACAGACAGGCCAGACAGGAGCGAGCATATAGAGATGATAATGCACAGCAAACAAAGGAAACATGACAAACATCCTCTTCTCTATGTCCATTGCCTGACACCAAGGCAGCCACTGTTGAGAACGGTAATATCACCTCCACCACAACTCAACTCATATGCCCAAGGACTTCCTTTGGTAGGATCGTTGGCATGAGCACTGAAGCTTTTGTTCTGCCAAATAACATTAGGAGGCGGGCAGGCAGAAGAGACAGGGCCCGCTTCTGAGATGGCACAGATGCTGGCGAAAAATGTGTGAGACCAGTTAAACACAAGGAAGAGAACTGTATGGAAGTGGCAGAAGTGACAGTTAAGCTTCACATACTGGACACTAATGCTATTGAGATTCTGACTCATGCATTTTTTAGAGATTTACTGTGTGTGACTTGCTTCAAGTTAAGAGTATGATTTAGGAATGTTTATCACTTGAATAACAATTAATTCATCGTCTATTCATAATGTATGGCACAAGGAACAGGTGATTAAAACTACAACGGATGTTTTCACAAGGTTTTATAATCAAGCACTTTGCTTTGTTATATTTCAAGAGTTTATGACAGAATACTGAATGCACACACCAATACATTCCCTCTCCACCCCCTTTCTGCCTGCATATTTGCCTCAAAAAATGCATAATTCTTGAATACATCAACTCCTTTTTCCTTTGGCTATAACAGCCATAGCTCTGAAGAGCCATCCGCCACTAAGCTCCTCTACACATTGAGCCTCTCAATTCTCAAGATTGATCCTATCTTACTTTAAGTCAGGCCTTGACTGTCAGCAGATGCAGTCTCTTGCTCTTTTTCATATTATTTCTTCTTGTATTGTCTCATCATTTCCAATTTCCTCCAGCACTAAACAGATGATAAATCTGTTCAGCTAACTGTGAGACCAGTACATCTCAATAGCTCCCCCTGATCCCATCAAGGAATCTTTGTTTTTAACTGCTGACGCTATAATGCTTCTGTCTGAGCAAAAAGCGGATGGATGCATAAGCCATGGAGAGAATGCATGTTGTTCCATCCCCATGACTGGGTGAGCGTTGTGTGTTAATGTGATTAGTGAGACATTAAAGCCTCCATGCTCCACCAGGCAGATGCAATAACAGGCTTGCTATGGAACAACTCTCTCTCTCTCTCTTTCTCTTATTCTCAATGGAGGCTGCTACCATCCCCTATGGTTTTTAGGAAAAAAAAAAAAACATTGTGAGTTTGCTCATCTTGATCATTGGTGATGCTTGTGAAGGGACACACAAAGTAAAAAAATTTTGCCATGTAATATATAATATATAATATGAGTTGAAACAATAGGGAATCTTCATACAAACACACCACGCATTTTGAAATTCTTTGTGTACTGTATGCTCATGTTGTGGGTATCACTCACTTGCGGACAATACCTTCGCCTACTATATATGCAACTGTAGTCCAAAAGGACAATAATTTTATGTGCTTGAAGACATCATATTTTCTTGTCCTTAGAATGTAATTTAACTGTACCTTTGCTCCTTTTGTACCCAGTGCAGTATGAATGGCACAAAGGTAAAACATAAAATAAGGCCAATGAAACAATGTTTACAAAGTCCTCTGCTTATGAAGCTGCCTGCAATCCTATGTGATGCTGGTGCATGTGCAGGCTTGTAATATGATCTGGAAAAGATGAAGTTTTTGCAACTTTTGATTGCTGCCAATGGATGCTGTCCAGTCAGCAGCGTTAAATTGATAGACCAATGAACTGCTCCTCAGTTACTGGCAGTAACTAATAAACACTCAATCAATGTGAAGACAAGTTTCTTTTTAGAATTATACACCAAAACAATACAAATATGGACTATTCTCACTTTTGTGAGAAGAAAACAATTCACCATCTTTTCTTTTACTACATATTCACCAAACTATTTTGCAACCTCCACATTGAACAAGGACTTTTCAGGTGACAGGAACAACAGCCCAGAAAATTGGGACTCAATTCCTGGGGCAGAAATGCAAGAAAAGGTCCTATCAAGTTTCCTGGATTCCTGCAAAAAGGTTCTTGGGTTGAAAAGGGCAATAGAAGCAACAAGGTGAGGTTAATAAATGAAAACACTTTTCTCTTACACTGCTGGATGCCACTGTAGACTGGGAATGGCAACAACTGACAATGGTAAGTGCTAAAATTGTATCATGAAAACAATGCACTTGGAAATCCCCAAGAGATAAATGCAAATAGAGGAACATCATATTTTCCATTCTCAATTCTACAGGTGTTATTATGTTGACAATGTTTACATCTGCAAAGTTCCTTCTAGCTGTACATGATATTGTGCTCTCAACGTTCTATGCTGAATGCAAGACAAAACACTGTGGGTAAATCTGTACATATATGAGAGAGGAAAAGGCAGAGTGATGACGGTGCTGGAATAAAAGACCTCCATCTTGAACCCACTTCCTCAGAAAACACTCTTGGCTTTCACTTCACTCCTCTGAGGACTGTATACTCATAGCCCCCTATCCTCCCACCCTTCCATATCCACCGTCCTGCCTTCCTTTTTCATACTCCTTTTCCTTCTCTTCCTTTTCCAGCCCCCTCAACCCCCTTAGCTACAGTAGCTACCCAAATCCTCTTCATCACATAGCACAAAGAAAAAGATAGAGAAAAGAGAGAGAGGAGGTGGTTCTCCAATGCTCTAAAGGAGGTGCAGATTGAGAGGAAACGGGAAGGAGGTCTGCTGGGGCTGGAGGAGGAGGGTTAAAGAAAGAATGAATGAGAAAAAAAGTCATTTTAAGGAGGGTGGTAGAGAGAGTGAGTCTTAATATGCAGACTCAGAGGGTCACTGTGTAGGCAGTAGTGTATTGTTTGTTTTATCAGTGCCCCACTGGCGCTATGGGATGGGGTTTGAGTGAAAGCCAGTGGCCACAGCTTGCCATGGAGGGTCCAGTGATGAATGTTCAGAGGCAATCTAGGACACTGCAGCAGAACCACCATCAATTCAGTAGCTGTATCACAGCACGACTGGTCGAAACTGTACTGTGCAATGTGTCTTTGTATATGTGCACACGTGTGTACCTACAAATTCCATTGTGTTTAAGAAAGTTTGTGTGTGTGTGTTTTAAAACTCATATGGGGGGAAGGGGTTAAAGGATTACAGCTGTCTCTTAGCTGTGGGAAGGAGCTGAGCAATGCTTCCCATTGGTCATTCCCATGAACCCTTGCTCTTTAAGGGGCACGGTGGGAGGCAACAGTGAGGACAGGGGAGTGTTATCACCACTGACTGGACCATACACGGCCAAACTGCCAGCCCAACCTTAATAAAAAAAATGTTGAGTATGTATGAGTCTTTGACACATATAAATTACAAATGACACTGACTACAAACTTTTTCAGACAACACAAACATACAGAAAATCCTGAATACACTCATACTTGTTTTCAATCCCTTTCTACTCCAATTATGGTTTATTCTTGGCCTAAACTCCAGGCCTCATCCCTGCCACAATACCAGCCACTTATCAACAGGTTTTACTGGATGTGAGGTCTGCCAGGCTCTCTGTGCGGGGGGCATGATTAGGACAAGAGGGGTGGGCATTATGCCTCAGAAACCAGCCAGAAAAAAAGACCCACACGGTGATAAGGGCAAAGAATCCCGAGCACGTCATGGATTTTACAAGCTTGTCATGGTTTTACTCCCATCCCCTCCAGCAGAGGACATGTACTGTGAAGGAAACAGCACAAATAATCATGTTGCCTTTGCCCCAGCTGTATCAAAATGTTGTTTGAGGAGCTTCAAGAGACTGCTAAACTTCTCAATCCCTCACTGTCACAGAGATAGAAAGGATGACTTCACAGAGCTGTTCCTGAAGGAGAAATATCTTGGCTGAATGTTTCACTTCCTGGCACTAGTAACTGGATGTCTCAGTCAAAGAGTATAGTCCGTGAAAAATGTTTCTGTAATTTATTTGATCACATTAAAATTGGGAACAGATTTGTTTGCTGTGACAATGTTTGTTGAGTTAGGGGCAGCCAGACTGTCTCCCACAGTGGCCTGTTGGATGTGTATGAAGCTACAGACAAGTTGTCTGTAAGCCTATACAAACACTGTGCTTTACCTTACCCAGTGCTGTCAAGGAATCTGTTCGTATGGCTTAGGAAAACATCACATATATGGAATTTTCCTACCTCACCGTTAACTATTACGTGTTTTAACCTAGAATCCAATTATGATTATTAACCCTTTTTTGATGCATACTGTAGAGCAATCATGACCACAAAATGTCCCATTTCTCCTATAGCCTCACAAAATATCCCACTGTTTTCAGTATATGGTTAATGGGATGATCAAAGGGCTCTTTCATCAGTGAGCCAAAATATCCCCCTATCACCTCACAAGTGGTTTACTAGCACAAGCTTCAAATCTTCAAATGCATTTCCTGTTTCTGGACTTATGAAAAGCTGATGCATTGTCAGCACTGGATCAAGGTGTAGAATAAACTGATTTTTGCATCAGCATGGTCCATTCTATAGTTGACTCTGTAGTGAGCTTGATCCCACCATGCCAGGGAGGATGAATGGTGACCTCTCATTTAGTGTGTTAGTTCTTGGTATTTTTGAATTCACACCCAACCTTCCCACTTCAGAGACAGTTTGAAACCCATGGCACATTGTCTGCTGCCCAAAGAACACAGGAGACTCAAATGAGCAATGGCTAACATTTTCACATTCCTTCCTCATATGGCTTGCACATAAAGGTCATTAACAAATTGAAGATAAAATAATCTCACAACGACACACATGTCAGCACACAGTCTTAATTAAAAAAGGGAATGGGTGGGTAGGTGCTGTGACACACTTTGATATAAGAGAATATAATACATCTGGTCAGTATCCATCTTAAGTTGCTAGAAATCTCCCATGTGCTATGAATAATGATATAATATCATGTTAGATGTATTTATTTAGTTTTTATTTAAAAAGTCAGTTCAAGAACATGGGCCTTATATAGCTAAATGAAATGATGTGTAAATTAGTTTATTTAAAGCAGGTACAAAGAGTTTTTAACTGGTTAAGAAACAGTCTCAATTAAATACTGACTAGGTCAAAATGTGCCTGTTTGCAAAGGGTCGATTGCTTGGCCTCTGACTGCTACTTCAATGCATAAAAAATTAATATAGTTTATGTGAGGTGTGAAGGAGTATATACACTAACAACGTGAAAGAAACTAACATTCTAATATACACAGATGATGAAATAAAATAAGGGCTGCATCTAAAAATAAAATAATGTCTCCTAAAAGTGTAAAGTGAATCAATCATATTGGCCTCCTAGATAGTTCCTATTTTCTGTGCCTTCATTTTGGATTTGTGCTTTGTCTGTAGTGGTGCTTCACAAGTGCAATGGTCTCGGAGCAAATTAGACAAACTGGTTTTGAACTGCCTCTGGAATTATTTTTTCCATTTTATGGTGGTAACTACAGTCATTGCGTGTTGGGCTCTTAGCGCTTCCAAAATACGGGTGACCTAGCTCAACAATGTACCTGAACACCTCCTGTGTATTAACTTGTTGCCGATCTGCTAAATGTGCTGCTAAAACTATGTTTACTGCAAACATTTGTGCTTTGTTTGTAGTGGTGCTTCACATTCTCCATGGTCCTGGAGCAGATGGGACAAATGGGTTTTGAACAGCTCATGGTTATATTTGCTCTATTTTATCTACAATCACTGTGTATTGGGCTCTGGTGCTCAACTATGTACCTTAATGACTCCTGTGTAATCATTCGCTGCTGAGATACTAAATGTGCTGCTAACACTATGCTTTCTGTCAAGACATAGAGTCAGAGAATCCATTCATGATTAAAAACTTTGTTTTCACTGTCTACTTTTCTTTGTTTTTTATTTGTTTTCTTCTGACTCCTGTCATGCCTCCTCTCTGAAGTACGGGAGTCATTCGGCAGAACCCTGAGGCTCCGCCTTGCCCCTGCACAGAGTGGAGAGACTCACTAATTGCTGGTTTATTCAAAGTTTATTAATATTAAATGCATCGTGTGTCCAAATTGCACCAAATTTAATCCTGCACTCTATTTGTTCCCAAGCAATGCACCCTCCAAGTGTGGAGTCGATCAGATGAACAATTTAAGAGATACACGAAGGACATACACACAGACAGAGATTCCTTATTGATTCCATTACCAATGTTGAAATACGATTCCCATGTTCAATGATGAGGTCAGACTTTAGACGTTTAGGCTATTGGACTAAAATGCTGCGCTGTATTTCCTTGTTGTTAAAAATGAGTATCCAGTGGCTTGACAGCTTCCCAAACCCACTGCAGGGGTGCATAACAAACAGCAGCTTACAGTGTTTCGGAATGTCAGGGAGTTATGTTACGTGTTTCATCGGTCAATTATTTTCTTTCATTCTCTGCTTATCCTGCCCCAGTATCAACCTTAACCACAAAATATAATGTAAAAAATAAAATTATCTAAAGCAAAATCTCCTCCTGCATCCTTTTAACTTGTTAATGTTCTACTCACTGCAAAATTTTGCCTGGGAAAATGTAAACACAGGCTCTTCCTGTCTGCGTGCTGTAAATTGTTTCATCTGATCTTGTGGAGAGTCTGACTTGGTGACAGGCATTAGGAATAACTTATATAAATAGCCAATCTTCTTGCTGATTGTTTCGTTTGTTTATGTATGTCAAATAAAGGCATCACAATTAAATTGATTGAAACTCTTTGTAGTTGCTTTAAATGTAGTTAAATATCATCAGATAAAGTCTTCTAACTGTTTCTTACTGTCGGAGGAAAACCTCTGTTAACATATTGACAAATTTAACAGAGTTGAGCTTACCTATAAACATCTACTCCTAAAGATAATTTATGATTTCTTACGACTCATAAACAGACACTAACTCATTCAGTGAACATTTAACATAATTCAGTATTAATTTTAGCTCCATGTAAAGTGAATAAATGTGATGTTTCCCAGGTCATGCTTGTCAGCCAGATCAAGATCTTTATAACACAAGGTGGTGGTGCTCATGGGAAATGCAGTTTTCATTCTGGGAAACACTATTGCTTTTGTTCACAGGGGCCACCAAAATCAACACAAAATGAAAGTTCCTTGTAGTTGCTTTAAGAAAAAAAGCCTTAATGGTTTTCATTTAGTGATTTCAAAGGCACAAAGCAAGTAATTACCACCAGACAGAGATACTCACCGTGTTGTGATTGTTGAAATACCATTTGAGGGGGATTAAAGCTTAAATTACTGTGATAAGATATGGATATCAGACTTAAACTTTCATCATTAGCAACTCAATATGTGTTAAAGATTTTAGAGGGTCTCATTATGTCATTAAATTTAACCACTATTAACCTGCAGGCAACAGTATAAGATACATATAAAAAAGTCAAACATCATACTGTATGTTGATCAATGCTGACAATTTTCTTTTTCTCATTTTTCTGATTTAATGTTTTACCATCAAATGTCTTGATGAATATCCATGCATGGTGAACCACACTGTGAATTTCAACATTTAACTGAAAGACATTTTTCTCTCATCATATGTGGGGAAACAGCCAAAACAACATTGAAGGTGGGAGGGTGGACATGCAAATTGTTGGGTGGGCAGGAGGAAAGTCTAGAATAGATGTTTATTGAAGATCGAGCTCTGAGACCATGGACCTCAATGTCACTGCCAGTCTTATGCAGACGCCAGAGGAATATTATGGCTATGGTGGAAATTAATTGTGGGTACAGAGGGCTCCTCTTGTAGCACAAGACAACACTGGTGTCAGAGCGGGAATAAGGGCTGCTGCCTCCGGGCACGGGCCCATGCCAAGTAAACATTAGGCATAACCCGCCAAAGGAATATTTTGTAAGGTGTCTTTGAGGCCTCACCTAGAGGTTCTTTGATTCTTATTCAAAAAGGAAAATAAAGACTTTTTGATAGTTTCAGAGTTGAAGCTGCAGAGACAAAAATTGGACTTGACAAGAAAAACACTCATAAAAATGAATGAGGCCCTAAAAGGCTTTGAAATGAGGCCTCTTTACATTGAACCGTGGATTATGAAATGGAAAAATCTAAACTGAATTCTTCTATATTTCAGCAGCTCACCAGTGAAGAAAGCCTGGGGGAAACACGTTACTTTACACCTTAAGGTTAAACCATCATCTTTGTTATCAAAATGTCAACCTTCTGTTAAGATAGTAGGACATCCAAATTTCTAAAGCTTTTACCTTTGGCTAGACATAAACTCTAAAAAGCAAGAGTGTATGTCCCTACTTACTGCTAAGGGGATAACAGGGGCTCTCTGGGAGTATAAAGTAAGGTCTCTGGGTGGTCGAGTGGGCTAAGGGGCTGTGCAGAGAAGCTACTTCACACTGACCACCACAGTAATGGCCTAGCAGTGCAGATATCATTGTCATTATCTGTCATTAGTGGTACAAGTGTCAGTCACAAAAAAGCCCATATTTGGACATAAGCTTTGGACAGTGTTTGGTCTATATATGTGGATGACAGATGATCTATGCATTTAAAGTGCACTCACTACTAAACACTTAAATAGCTGCCGATCAGACAATTGCAAATCTCTGGTAGTTGCACAACTGCAACTACCAGAAAAATGGAAAAATGTGAAAATGTGGTGTTGCTATGCTACTATGCAGTACTTTGTCAGAATCAAATCTGAAAATTTCAATTATCAAGAACAACAGTGCTAAGACTGTACCATATGTGTATGCAATTGTTCTTGACATATGATATCTAGGAATGTCACCTTTGTTTCTCACCATCAGTCAGGCCACTGGGAGAGAGCATATACAGTGAAGGTGCCAAACTGTCACCTTTTTCCCTCAAGCTGGGGCTCATTTGGCATTGCCTTCACTGAATGTTCTTAATCATTGGATCTAAGGGTACTATAGTTCATTCTTCTTTGATGATCTTTCTCGTAATTCAAAGTCAGTTCTTAATTTGTAAATTAAAGTTAAAATGCAATCACTGGTAAAGGAAATAACAAATATAAATTGAGTTTTAT
This sequence comes from Euthynnus affinis, assembly GCA_029490765.1. Taxonomy (NCBI): domain Eukaryota; kingdom Metazoa; phylum Chordata; class Actinopteri; order Scombriformes; family Scombridae; genus Euthynnus; species Euthynnus affinis. Next base: position 22,437,695 of record CM055842.1, on the reverse strand, counting down.
ACATTAATAAAGGAGCAGGTTTTCATTATGTTCAACATTTAAGTGTGTTTTAAACATGTTGATCGAAGTCACATAGACAGAAATTGAGTGAGCCTCCCGTCACAAATCAGATGAGTTTAGACACAAAATGAGGAGAGAGAAAGAGTGGAAATGACTCAAGCCAGACATGAACTAGGGTTCATGGTTGGTGCCTTACTGATAGGCCACAAGGGCAACCCAAAGATGAAGCATTATACTGTTAAAATGCTTCACCTTTGGGTCTCTGTGTTATTCCCGATAATATAAAATCCCCCAGATTAATAAAGAGCTATGGTACTCTTGTCAATTGAAGTGGGATCTTCTTTTATGGATCTTCCACCATGTATAGCATCCAATTTGAAAGAGCACCTCATGTCTTTAGGACTTGAACATGACTTAAGTCTTGAGTTGATTTCAGACTTTAGACTTACTTTGCACCAGCTATTTGTAGAGCTTTTTTATGTGTACTGCAATTATTTGCTTTTAAATGAGTTACATAGGAGACAGCTCTTCTCTCATTCTGTACAAATGAAAGTATGACAGATTTAGCCTCTAGGTTATCTATAAAATATCAGAAATATACTGTATGAAACCTCCAGTTTCCAGAAAATTCAAACAGAGCCCCTAGGTTAAAACATTAAAGCAACATAAACTAAATGAAAAACATGAAATGGAAGAGCATACTGAACGTTTGCCCTTTCTTATTTATTCTGTATTCTTGTTATTGAAGTTCCCACAAAATCTAACAATCAGTTGCTAATCCAAACTTTAACAATGCTTGTCTAGTGCTGCTCATTGTACCCCCATAACGAGTGTAATTTCACACATCCTCAGCATTACTGCTCCTCTGAGCCACACCTGCACTACTTACAGACCGATGGTGCTGATTAAAAAAATAACTGACATCAGCAGTGGAAAAGTGAACAAATGCCTCGTGTCACACTTCCAACCCCAGGGTGAAAGAGTGCAAATGAACAAGTGATCAGTTATCTCACTATCCCATCGTCTGGGTAATGTAACTTACCATGTACTCTTACCTGTGTCAGCAGCAAAGGCTTTCTCAAAATCTCAGGCAGTGACTGCTCTTATTAACTACTCATTCTCCTACACTGCCTCATTTTCTCTCCCTCTCTCTTTCTCTGTTCCTCCATTACCCATTTTATGCCTTGGCACCCTATGTGACAGATTGTACAGTGTAAGCCCTGCTGGTACTTTTGACACTCAATAAAACATATCAGTTAAACCAATTACAGTGAGCAAGGTGAAGGAGCAGAGGAGTTTCTTTTTGTTTCTTTTCTTTTGAATTTTCTTGTCTTTTTAATTGTTATTTTAACAATTTCTAGACTAGATTTTTTTTGTTGAAGTTCTCAAACTCTAACTTGTAAGCACTATTGAGATTGAGTGACTGTAAACAATGCATCATGCCCCCATACAACCAAGCAGAATTGTATTTTCAAGCAAACATGGATGTTCATTTAGAAGAGAGAATAGAAATCATCCTCTATCAGATATTGTGGATTTTGTCTGCATCACTTACATTGAAGGCACATTAGGGAGGGATATATTGATGGTGTGTATGACCAGAAATCATACAATCATATAATCATCTCAGCAGCCTTTTTATGTCTCTAAAATCTGAATTAAAATTCCACAACACTCTCAAAACACTCAGCTAACAGTCAACAATCACACTGATTTTAAAATATGGAACATAAAGGAGATGTTTGACATCCCTTAGAAAGTTTATTACTACTACTACTACTACTTCTGCTACTTCGAAGATCCTCAGTGTGAGATTAACTTTTTTTCTGACAAGTACAGTGCTAAACGTCAGCAGCAGTGATGATCGTATATGGGACAAATAATTGATAGGGAAATATATTGTTATATTACTATTGGCTTTTTAGACTTTTCATTATATATTATTCTGGCTTATTGCTTATTGTACTGACTGCCAGCTCAGCAACAGAGTGAATACAGCAAATACAATAACACTGTGTGAGCAACTTATCTGCTGTCTGAGAAATCACACAATGAGTGGTAGATGTTGCATATGAGTTTCATTTAAATGGATTTATTGACAGTGTACTCATTAACAATGCATTTCTCATGCTAGTGGACAAAATCTGTTTCCGTGGTTACCATCTGGCTCAATGTAACTCCTTTCAGTGTATGCAGGTGGCATTTGTCTCTGAAATTCTTACTCAAGACTCTCTGAACACTTAATGACACAGTAGTGGCGTTTCAAACTCTCTTCAACTCCTCAGCTCTGATAACTCCGCTGCCAGAGCAACAACACTAACACTGTTTGTGCAGGCCCGTTAAGAAGTGTTTTGAATTTATCGTCACAAGTAATACAGCACATCCACCCAACAAGTCTTCCAAATTAAACAGCAAAATGCGTTATTGATATGCACTCCAAACAACACATAATAGGAGGATTTTCTGATCTGACACACTATCAGCCGTTATCAGCAGAACAAAATCATCTGTCTATGCTTTCCCCTGCTACAAATCTGTATTAAATAAAATACATCTGTTTTCTGATGTGACAATGTGTTAATAACAATATGGCTAAGGTTAGAGGACCATTGTGGTCATGGTAAAAAAAAAAATCCTCCTTTCACAGAGTTTGTTGGTCTATGATAGCATCACCTGTAAACATACTGTATGTAATTTTGGGGAACTTCTGGATATTGTCATTTGATGAAAGTCTAAGAAATTTGACGCTGGTGATAAAGATAAAATAGTTGCTGCTGTGATAACTTTTAAGTTGTAAAATCCAATTCTTACAAGCCTGGTTGAAAAATATTTGGATCAGTTCAACTTACTCAAGCTTAGAATAGAGCTGAATGTGGTGCACAAATCGTTTACAGGATGAAGACCCTCCTAACCCTTTGACCTTTCCAAGAAGCAGCTTTAACTTTTTCATTCACATCTGAATGTAAAACAGAGACAAAACTGGATATATATGACTGCATTGGCATCCATCTTCACAGAGAAAGAAGAGTGATTCATTAACATGAAGAGAGAGAAGAGACTTCCCAACAAGGTCATCAAGCATCCCAGAGAGGACATTATGAAAAAGTTTTAAGGGTAAACTGCAGAGAATGCTGCCATGTTGTCTCATTTGTGAGAGCTGTTGTTTTTTTTTTGTTGTAAACAAAGATCAGCTGAGGTTGTTATTTTACAATAGTGAGCAGTTTCCTAAGACAGCTTTTGCAGGTGTTAAATATTGGATGTTTGCTCTCAATTAAGTCCTTATATAGAGAACATGCTTGTTGTAGCATGTTTAGTTGTGCATGTGCAGAGGTATGAGCATTTCTATCTGAGAGTTATGTGTATTTTAAAATATACAGTAAAGTATTAATAATAATATGATGGCTACTATATTACAGTGCCATGTCTCAGATTTAATTTGAGTAGGTTTACATCAGTATAGAAAGAACTGCTCTAACACATTGTTTAGGGGTTGAAACATAATTAGACAGATACACATGAAGTCAAAAGAAATCATCATATTCATTTTGTGCAAATTGTTTGCATTTAATAACTGCTTGAAGGCTTTGACCTATAGATATTAGAAGACACTTAATATCTTCTCTGGTGATGGGCTCTGCACAGAGCATAGAGAACAAAAAATGTGTAACTGTCCAAGTACTTACTGTCTGGACTGTATCTGACCCTGCAGTGTGAGACAGAAAGTAATTTAAGGAAATTTAATTCCCAATAACATAGTTGATTTTGGAATATTGTTCGTATCATGGTAGAGTAGAACACATTTTCTACCAAGTAAGCAGCAAAATGGCGCTGACTCAGGTTTGCACCCTCTTTCTCGCTCTGCTATGTTCTGCTCTAGTGAGCAACAGTCACCCAAGTGATTCTGACTCGGCTTGACCTAGGACAATATTCTCTCACCGGGTCCAGTTCCACCTCAGTGGGTGCATATGGCCACTTATGCACTTAAAAGTAGCATGCTCTCTCTTTTCCCCTCCTCTTCCACTCTCTGTCGATCTTGCAGTTGTCTCAACAATTTTTTTTTTTTTTGCATCTCACACTCCTCCCATCACTCACCCTTTCTGCTTTCTCTTTTTACTGTCTGTTACTCCAGCTCTGTCGATTTGTGCTCATAAATTCTTTACTCAGCTCCTAGTCATAATTTAATAATCAGAAGTAAGAAGCAGAAGAACGTACTCCAGCTCGTTTTTTCCTTAGATTTGCACAGTCATGTCCAATCAGATTAACAGATGCATTTGAGCATCACTAAACAGAGATTTGTATTATTTCACATTTTAATATGATATATAGTTGTCTGTCAGGCGCAATACGCAGTGAGAAAAACTGAGATATGAAGTAAGAGTGCACAGTATATGTGTGATAGTTAATGTAAAACAATGCTCATACATGCTAACACAGCATTACACACTGAGGCATGCATGCACACACACATTAGGAGACCACCTTGACCTGATAATGACGCATCAACAGTTCTAGCCCTCATGGCTCTGATAAGGACCACAGTGGCAAAGTCAGTATTGTATCTCGGGCTAATGGGCTCATATTTGTGTGGGACATAAATAATGCTAACAAATAACCACATAAAAAGAATTAATGAAAAGCAAACAGAAGTGGAGCAGAGAGATGCATGGTTATACAGAGTGGCAACAAATTATCCTGGGGGGAGGGTTGGTGGGATGAGGGGCTTTGGTACAGTCATTACTCTGTACAGAGAGTACGGTCTGGCTAACACCTGTGTTTCCCTCCGATCTGCCTCACCCTAATTAGCCCACACACACCCCGGGGATCCTCCGACACACAAGACCTGGACTGGGGTGGGGAGGGGGTTAGGCAGAGGGAAAGTGGGGAGGGCATACAAAAGTTAAGGCAGAGGGAACAAATAAAGCCTATGTGGAAATAAAGGTAGAGATGGTGGATGATTATAGAATATTATTATGAGTTAGTGTCAGAGAGGAAGAGAGAGAGAGCAGCGCAGGCAGAAGTTAACTGACATCTTCTGACAGCGGTGAGAACTGGAGGTTGAGAGGTGGAGGAGTCACGCTCTCCTCTCAGTTTCATTTGCACTCACCCCATGGTTCAGAAGTGTGGAATGAAATGTTTGTTAATTTAAGATGTCACTTTTATTCTTGTTAAGAACACCTGGAACCCCTCCTCCCACTCCCAGTGATAACACAGTTCCTCCATGTCGTCCTTGACAACTGCAGCCTGATGGTCCATCTCTTTCACTGAGGTGTCTTGGCGATAACTTCATGTTGTAACACATCTAATAACTTTGACCTTTGGTGATTATCACATTTTTTTCTGCTGTCAGATGGGTCTCCCTCTCCCTCTCTCTCTCTCTCTCTTTTATATGTATATTTATATAATGTAAATCATGGCATGTTTGATTGATTTATTTCTGTTGATTTGTCTGATTTCTGGGCCAATGACTACATGTTTTCAACATGAGAAAATGCTACATACACATGTTACATACAAAATGTTACAACATGTGCCAGTACAAATCAATTTTATTTTATTTTTTTATTTTTTTACATTTTGTATGTTGTATTTTTCCTTCTCCTTTTCATCCATATCCTCCTCTTCCTTCTAGTCTTTTTCACTGGTGAGGAGCCAATAAATGAAAGAAAATGATCAATGCGATTGGGTTACAGCTCCCCAATGCATTGATCCAGCTTGATGCCCAGAGGATGCAAAGGATTGAGAGAAAAAGAGAGAGAGAAATGTAAACCATACAGTCAGACTGGCCCCATTGAACTCTGTACAAAATGCACACAAGTTATATCACACTGGATGTTAGAGTACCAAAGCATCTGTAAATAAAAGTAGAAAAGAAACAGAAAATCCCATGAGTTTAAAACATGTTTTTAAAGCAAGACCAGAGTAGTTGTTTTTTTGGCAAGTTTATCACTAGTGAATTAATTACATGGTTTGCTTAAATTGACCATTTTGTTGCTGATTTGTTGCTGTGAGGTACAGCACAGTGAAATACAGTTGTCTCTCATGTGCTACAGTTCCAGTTTTAAGTATGGATCATTGTACAAAAGTAGTCTACAGTTTCATATGCCTCCTTTCTCTTTCTGTCACACTCACTTTGACACTTACTGACGTGATGCCTGCAATGCAAGAGACACAGAAAGGCAAACACACACACACACCCAAGCTTACCAGACTGTGTGTGCCTGTGCAAGCAGATATACACACACAGGCATTCATTCAAATGAATTGAAGTTGACAAACATTTTGTCAATCTATTGCCAATCTCTGCCAGGAAGCTCTGCCACTCTGGTACTGTGTATGTGTGTGTGTGTGTGTGTGCGTGTACATGTGTGTGTGCTCACTTAGTGAGATGGGAGAGTACCAATCTCCCACACGCTGACTCCAAAGACAAGCATGGATCATATTACCCTCTGCCTCAGGACCACACACACACACACACGCACACACACATCTCTATATATTTATATATCTTCATTAAGTTTAACTGGCCATATCCACATCCTGTTTTGTAAAACAATGTTAGTTTTCACTGAACCATGTAAAAGTTATATTTATTTACGTATATTGTATAACATAAAATTGCAATGGAAGCAGCTGTAATTCAATATTTTTTGTGCTTTATAAATAATACGCAAGTTTGATGTCTATAAATAACTCTAAATGTCCTCATGAGCTCTCAAGATGGGTGGTTTGTGGTGAAGGAAATTTCTCTTGTTTCAAAACATACAAGGTGTTAGAGCAAGTGTGTGTGTTGATGCAGAATACTGTAAGCGAAAAAAGTAGAAATTGTGGTTTTCCTGGGCCTCTCCTTGCTTAATGAAACTACACCATAGTGGAATTTACACAGACTGTGCTTGTTTGAATATGCAGAATATTGCAGACGTCAACAGAAACCAGGATGTACACCAGTTTTTATACCAAATATCTCCGTATTGAGGTGATATTAGTCAAATTTTCCCAGTTCCTCTTAAAATCTTCCTCTTTAAACATATTACCTCTCACTTCCACCTTTCTTTTTCTCTTTACCGCTCCATTACATATCCATCTCCTCTCCTCTCCTCTCCTCTCCTCTCCTCTCCTCTCCTCTCCTCTCCTCTCCTCTCCTCTCCTCTCCTCTCCTCTCCTCTCCACTGAGACAGATCTGAGACTCCTCTGGCAGTGACAGAAGTAGGCTGCGCACGCCACAGCGCCGGCCCAATCAGTGACGATCTACATGGTAATGTGTGGCAGGGGCGGGATAATGAAGTTCCCAGCTTGCCGACTAGAAGGCTATCCTCCGGTGTGCTGAGTGATTTATCTCCTCTGTCAAGAGCCAGGACAGCCAGGACTTGTCCTTCCCCATGGTCCCCGGGAACAGGAGTCGAGCGGAGCCAGATAAGAGATGGAGAGCAGAGGGCCCAGGTTGGTTGCAAAACCTGAAGTGGCTTACATATATTAAAGCAAACAATACCACATACATTAAAGTGAAGATTTTAATCTGTAGCCTTGTAATTTTTTTATCTAAAAATGTTTAATTGTTTATTTTTCAGGGGAAGCAGTGCAGTTGTTATGGTGTAATAGTTGGACCTATGACTCTCCCCATGTTGTTTCCTTTGTTTGTCTCCTACACTGTAGGCCTATCCATCACACTCATCCTGCCGAAACCAATGTGACAAAATGCAAAATAACTCTCATTCATGATTTACAACTCTTTTGTGATGTAGCCACAAACAAAACCCAACAGTGTTGTTGTCTGTTATGCACAATACATGGCCAAATGAACAAAAAATAAAAGGAAGTAAAAAAACAAAACAACAGTGACTCCCAAGATACTTGTTAGGCCAGCCAGCTCAACATATTATTAATGTTTTATCTGATTAGTCTATATAAATTTCATACTGATAGTACCATACATTTGTGTTATGTTTTTTTATCATGAAATATTTGTACATATTGATAAATGTACTGTATTGATAGTGTGTTAGCTTTTATCTATTAACCATCCACTTTAGAAACATACAACCTGTTTACCCAATCTCAGTTTAAGTTCATCCATTTCAGCATAGTGTGGCATCATCCTGTAGTCTAATGCTGTAGGCAGACTGCTGTGTCATTAGGTACTTGTTATCTGTGTTACACTCTGTGAACTCTAATTCCAATTACCTGTATCCACATGATATCAAATAGAGCCAACATATTCTGTCCACATTAGTAACTTTGCCCAGAACCAACTACAATGGATAGTCTCTACATCTGATTTGGACTGTTCAGGTATGACCTACACAACTTGGGTTTGTTTTACATCTTTTAAAAAAATCACCCGACCCACCATCTCACACACACGCACGCACACATGCACACGCGCACTCCTGCACGCATGCTCATACATGCTCTTCTTGGCATTCAACACTGTTCCTTGTCTCCCAGGTCTACAGATTGGTCACTTTAAATATCTGTCAGACTTGACCTTGGACAAAGAGTTAAATTAGTCCAGTGAAGTACATAATGAGTTCATTTAGGTAATTAACCATTCAGGTGGAATGAAAAAATGCTCACTAAATATGCCTGAGGACTTTTTTGTGTTGGTGAGGCAAAATGATCGAGATACATAATAAATCTAATTGGATTTTTATACCTCAAATAACAATATTTCTATATATGGTATCTATGCTGAGGGAAATGTCTTGGACAAATGCGTGCACAAATCTTAATCTAATTTAAAAAAACAAAAACAAAAAAAAAACATGCTGTACATCTTTCTACTTTGATTCTAAAACCTGATGTGATGTGAACACCAAAAGCTAACTGTCTCTGGAAGAAACAAGTCTATCCAACCCTGTATCCTAGAAATTACATTTATACAATACCAATTTTTTGTGTCAATTATGTCTTGGCGGGAAACATGCCACTGTAATTGCTGTCTGGATTATATTGACTGGCAATGGTTTTTCCAGCAAGAGAAATTCCCCATTTATGTGCTGCATGCTACTCATAGGGAGGTGCAGCCCATCCTTGCAAGAAAAATGTCAGTGTAGTTCTAATATTCAGCCACCAAAATAACCTATAGTTACCTTTATGCCATCTTGCGGCCGTAGTAATTATGACCCTGGGAAGTGACACAGTTCAGATGACATCAATATAAGGTGACTTGATAACTTTGCCTTGTTAGGAAGAGGCAGGTTGGGTAGATGGCTAGATAAAAACCTTAACAACGATTGTCGTGGTGTTTGTGCTACGAAGATGAAGGTTGCTTAACTTTAAGGAAGTAGAAACACTGTTTCAAATGATCATTTTAACCCAAATCATGAGCTTTTCTTAAACCTAACCAAGTGGTTTTTGTGCCTAAACCTAACCAGACCTTAACCATAGTGTCATCACACCATAAACCATCATTATTTTTCAAAAGTGATTTGTTCGAAAAGCGACATATTACACTCCCATTTTGGAAAGCTGCATTTCACACTCCCCTTGTTCAGAAAATGCTCCTATGGGTCATTCTGGAGTGGAGGTACAATCAACCTATGAGATCATTAATGAGGATATGTTGGGAGTTGATCAGGTGGATGATGAGACTGGGTTCAAATCCTGAGTCCCATTTGTGGTTAGGTTTAGACAACAAAAACACTTGAGTTAAGGACACAGAGAGATTGTGTTTCAAGTCTCTGTTGACTTTTTCGATATTTAACCAAGCTGAACTTCATTGATTTTACACATCCAAGTCTGTCACAGGTGTTGGGGAGTACTACTGTATGTGTGAAAAAGTTGTATAAAGCCTTTTGAGGCTCCAGAGGCACTGTACTAAACTGCTATTGAAATCAATAAATTGATTGAATAAAAAATTTAGAGTAATTACAGTTGTAACTATCTTTACAGTGATACTCCAATGAAGCAGAGTAAATGCAGAATATTTCACCCTAAAATATAGTGAAATGTAGTAGAAGTAGCATAAAATGGAATTACTCAAGTACTGTACAATTACCTCAAAAATGTTCTTAAATACAATACTTGCATAAATGTACTTTGTGACTTTCCACCTCTGAAGAGGAGTGATACATGAATTGTGGTCCTTGAAGCACTGCTAATGGTAAATGAATAGAAATAGGAGCAACAGTGGTAAGTTTTATGTGAAATTATCTAAAATTAACTGCACTATGTTTTACGTAAAATATGGATATCTTTGCCCGACATTAGAGACATTATCACACACATAATATTCTGGAATTAATCTTTAATTACACTAACAATGTGCAAGTGTTGTTTTTTCTCTCACCTCTCCTCTTCTGGTTAATTAAAACAAATGAACAAAGCCAGGGGTTCTCATAACCTGATTTGGCAAAGATCAACCTCATTTGGAGTGAATTAAAATATAATGCAGTGGAATTAATTATCTCATTCCCATTGTGTATTCTATAAGCAAATATACAGCATTTGGGAAACACCAGGGGCAAAAAAGGAATTTTACTATTCTTAAAAAGAAAGTTACAGCATTAAAACAAAAGGATGACATGCAGAGACTGACTAAATATTCTGGACAATCGCACACAGTGAGCAGTGTAATTCTCAAAACAAAAAAATGTGAAGACAGCATCCTCTGAAGCTTTTGAAACTGTTAGGAAAATACTCAGTTTTCGGGAAGGGGTTGACACTTTAATTTGTCACAACTCTAATTTGTCACAACTGGAGAAATGTTCAACCTTTCAGTAACTTAATTATTTCGAAAAGCATTTTAAACTGTCTCAAGACTACAGAGAGTGTTGGGGAATGTGAGAGAAAAATCTTGTCAAACAAAGCACAGTGCATAACTACTGCAGCTGCTATTACTACAACAATTTTTTAAAATTGTGGGCACTTGGCTTATGCCAATATTCAGTGCCAATGCAGGAAGTAGTACTATGTAGTGAGGCAGAGATCGTGATCATGTAGCACGTCTGACTTTCATGCAGCTCAGAGTTCATGCCCCGTCACAGACACGCAATTAACATTCTTCTTTCACCTTAACCAAGTGTTTTAGTTGTTTATGGTTAACTATACCTTAACCATAGTTTATTTGCTATAACCATAACCTTAAATATTCTGTAGTTCCTATGCACAAGTATTGTAAATAGTAAGAATTCTAAAAACATTGTCAGTTGCCCAACATTGTTGTTCTTGTCTGGCCTAAAGCCTAACATGTAAATGCACTCTGTTTAGATGATATTAGTTCTCACAGCTGACTTCATGATGTGTCAGATGTGAGCGGTATGATGTGAAGTGGACCAATGAGCTTCAGCATTTATCCATTTAGTTAATATTATAAAAATTACAGAATACCCTTAACTGCACTAAAAACAAAACAGCTGCAACAGTATGCAACTTTGCATATAGTGAGGAAAGTAAAGTAAACTATGTGGTTCAGTCAGCAAAGAACTGAATTTATTGGTTGTTGTGTGTGGGTAAAGAAACAATTCTGTATGTGTCGATTAATTAAAGAAATCAAAATAGACATCTTACCTCATCCTTGAGTGTATGCCTGCACCCCAAAGCCCTCTCTTCTCCAATCCTCCAGCAAGAAAAACAAATAAATTCAATAGAAAGGTAACTAGCCGACACCAACAGAAACCACAACTGTAAATTAGCTAACAATGGCAAGTGCTAAAATAAGACAAACCACTCCTGTATTTTTAGCAAAGGAGTTGTAGTTTACAGAGGTAGTGTATAATGATGCAGATAGGGAGTTCGTAAGTGCTCCTTTCAGCATCAGCTAGCTAGTGGCTAATTACAAAATGCCAATTCAAAAGGAGTCAGGTGTAAGTCAAGTCTTTTGGGGGCAGCAATGCATTATGAGCAGGGGAGGGCCATAAAATACCATCTTAGTCTCACTGCTTTAAGGACTAGATGTGTCATGATTTTGTACTTTGTACAATTTACTCCTTCGGATAAGTTAACATAATATGCACAGAACCTTTAACCTTGCATGGTTTACTGCTTTTGTAAATAAAATAATTAAAGAATAACTGATTGCTTCATATGCACAGCTGTGCAACTACTATTGTATGAACAACAAAAGCGTAGCACATCATTACAGTTTTAAGGTAAACATACCCCCTGTTTCTCACCTCTTTATTCAGTTTATCAGGCATCAGTTTTAGGGCACATAGAGAATGGAAATGTTTTCCTTTTAGTGAGTCAAAAGTATGCAGTGTAACCCTGTTATTCACTGTAGCTCATTATTAGGAAGCGTTAACAAGTCCATGTTCAGGCAGAGGGAGAATAAGTACACAGTAATTGACTCCTGGCCTCTCTCATTGCATTAGAGGTCCAATAAAATGGGCTCTGCTTTCACAGGCCTGCAAGATGACTGAGGGAACATGCTTATCTCATTTGTCATCAGAACTGCTTGAAATAAGCAGAGGGCCTCAGCACATGAACCATGAACTTGAACTTGCATTTCATAATAGACTCACTGTGTCTCTCACACTTTCTATATCTTTATCTACTCACTCTATCATCTGCTTCTGTGGATGAAATAGCATGCATGTGACAGTGTTTCAAAGCATAAAACAACATTTTAACATTCAATTGCACACATATACTGTATATGCACACACAAACTGTGACTCAAATGTCGGAGGCATGTCGGTTCAGAGCACAGCCACGGTCTGGTAGCAGCTGAGGCTGGCGTGTGTCTGAGCAGGCTCCTTAGAAGCAGGAGAGGGTGAGGGTGACAGCGTCAGCTTGGCTCTCCTAATGAATGTCTCACTTCCCCCGGCACATTCCCTTCACTCTCCCCTTGCAGGCACCTAGCACCCCTCCGCCTACGGGCCCCACATCTCACCGGTCGACAGCTAGTGCCATCATTGGTATGACCTCATGGCCTCCCAACCTCGCCTGAGGTGCCAGTGTCACTTCAGTTTTGGCAAAGGCTGGGTTTCTGGGGGTGGTGTCAGGGCACTGTGAAGGGTAAATAGATTAATTGAAGCTAATGAGAAACAGAGGAGCAGTACAGTCAATACAGACAAATTAGTGTTTGTCTTTATCTTTGCTGTTACAGTGCTGTGGATACTACAGGAAGACAGTATAGCAACATACACCTAGCTCTTATTCTCAGGGTACTGCCCTGATATTAAAATATTCTCTGTCAGTCTAATCTAATTATACAAATATAATTTAATGTTTTTTTTTACTGGCCATCCATGACTGCAGTGTAAGAATTTGTTGATACAGTATAAAATGTACTTGCAAGCAGATGACTTTCCTATTACTTGTTTGTATTAAAGCCTTCAAAAAACACAAGTATGCTTCTATCAACTGTTACATATTATGGAATTACATACTTGGGATGTAGTCATCCATCCTCAAGTCACAAGTCAGGAGGACCAGGCCCTAGAAATGACAAGGAGAACTAGAAAGTTCAAAACTTATGGATCTCTCATGTCAATCTTGAACACACATGACAAACACAGCCTTTCAGGGAAAAAACAAAAAACAAACAAACAAAAAAAGAAACACTGTAAAGTATAACCAAGCTGTAAAATCTAATGTTCTCTCCATGCCCATTGTTTTTCTCTGGGTGCTCCTGTTTTCCTCCCACAAGACTTGCAGATAAAGTGAATTGTCAACTTGAATTTACCAATATGTGGATGTATCCACATAGTGTGTATTATTCCTGTACTAGACTGGTGATTCATAGTGCACCCTACATTTTCCCAGATGCATGTGGGGGTAATCTCCATCCAGTATCATGCCTGAACAGGACATGCAGGTATAGGAATTAGATAAAAGTTAGAAAGCTAACTGGTTTACAAATGCTTTACTATATATTGCATATTGTACACTTGTTTTTGGAGTTAAATTATTTATGAACTATGTATTAATTAACTACTAAACATCAGCAGTGAATTAATAATTGGTGTACTAAACCCTGAGCAACAATAATTAAATGACTCAGTTATAAAAACACACAGCCTGGCTTTTGAAGCAAGATCAGATTATTACACATGACAAAACCAAACTTTAACTTTTTCTTCTCAAATTCTGAAACGACAATATATAGGAAAGGTTAAACTGATCTCCTGTACATAGGAATATACATCAACTCTTATAGTATAGGATTAAAGGGCACATGATTTCACACAGTCAAGCAAACCACACTCATTTAAGTACAGCTTAAGTATAGCATTTAGTTATATTCATGGCTTAATGAAGTGTAAAGGAACTCACCCTGAACATGCTGGTCTGGTTTGCTCAGTGACAAAGTGGAAACACTATCAGTGTTACTGGTCACTCAGGCACTAATAATGTAATGACTGTGATCACAGGACAAACATTGATTGTCTCTCACTCTAGTTGTTTCTATCTCTCTCACACACACAAAGCAGAGATGCATACACAGACTTGGTTGAATGCACACCACACATGAACTCACAGATACCGCATGTACTGTAGTGCAATATGTAAATCACACCAGCAGAATATCTACTTCAGCTGGTCACTAAGATGTCCACCACATAATTTCTCTTTTGGTCAGCTCCACTGTTTTTTTCCCTTCTTGTTCCTCATCTTGTCTTATATCTCTTCACCTTTCCCTTTTCTTTGATTGCAGGTTTTCATGTGGTTATCCAATGCCTATCTCTCCCCTGTCCCCTACTTGAGCAAGGTGACAATTACAGGGTTTCCAAGCTGAGAGGAGACGCTCATCAACATCTATAATCTGTGGGGACCCCTGACACACACACACACACACACACACACACACACACGTATGATGATCCCCCTTGTACACCATTCACATACAAAGCCATACAGCGTGCACACACATGCACACACACTTTTTACCACCCCCACATGTCTCCTGCTGCTCCTCACTCACGAGAGCGGAGCAAGCAAATCCAGAAGCATGACAGACATACAGACTCACAGACATATCATTATCCTAGCCTCTCCATCAGGGTGGGTTCTCTGATAGCAGGGCTGAGGACCACAGCTTTCAGTCCCATGATACTCTAAAACAACTCTCTGCATACTAACAAATGCCCAGACAACCGCACATTCTGTAAAGCCCATCTGTGCCTTTCATCTTACCCTTTACTACCTGTAATGTTGGTCTGTAATATGTCGAGGTTATCATTTGTCCAAAGTTAGGTGTTTTGTAGAAGAAATAGGGCAAGAAATTACAGCAGTGCAGACAAAATCAGTCGCGCCCCAAGTGCCCAAAATTTTCTGCACGTGAAAAAGCACTCTTGCAGCCATAGTAATTATGACAGAAGCAAAGGAGGAAATCGGTAGAGTGGATGGCTAGGTCAATAAAACATAATCAACAGTCAATATTGTTTAAAAAAATGTAATAAGTGATGTTTTGGCCACTTGACAGCGGAACACAACACTGATATAATGTATCATTACCATTTAAGTTGATATGACAAACTTGTTAATAATCGCTTCTTTACTTATCAAGTAATTACAGAGCAACATTATCATCTATTTGCAGTCATGTCTCTAGTAGATGGTCAATGCACTCTCTCTTTTAGCTCTGTATTTGGGCTCTACCAACTCCTGAGGGAAATATCTGGCTCTTTAGGCTAAAGGCTCAACTATGTTCACCAGCTAGTTGGTGTGTCTGTTCTGCTTGTGTCTGTTTGGTAGTATACAGTGGCTTTTTAAAGCTTTTTTTTCTCTTTTTACCAAATCAGTAAAGTTGCGTGCCAGAGAGCTAAACAACGAGATGACACTTGCTATAAATCTCCAAAAAGTAGAGGGGATCTCCAGAGTCTGTTGGCAGTTCTCTGTAGGTTCATCACTACGAATGATGCCTCTCACATTACAGTTTGTCATTTGATGCATTGTTATTATAAAAAGTTCCCCTAACCTTAACAAAGTAGTAATTTGAACTTGAACCACAATGTTTCCCTAACATTAACATTGTACTTATTTTAACCCAAACCCTGATCTTGATCTGACTTGTCAAGGATGAGTTTGGATGAGTTTGGTACATCAAGAGTGTGATCAGTTTGAAGTAGTTGCTCGACAAGTCTGATGCTAGAGTAGACAGGTGAAGGAAAAACATCAAATGATACCTCTGTGGCAAAATAGGCTCTTTTAGCAGAACACGAATAACTACCATAATAGTTTCCCCCATCTCTTTAAACAGTTCTCCAGATCTTCCCGAAACACTTTCCTACTCCCTGACTCCCCTGTCCCCTTTCCTCTCCTCCTCTGCTGGCGTAGACCCTGTCTGGACCTAAACAGGAAGGGTGTGGCGCTGAGGTGGCACACCAGGGTCGCGACCTGGCCTCCCTCCCGTCATTAGAGCCTCCAGCTGGGCCAGGACTTCCGTTGATGTGGTCCACCAAGGAGGGGAGGCAGGGGAGGGACATCCCCTTAATTGTACCCTAGGTCATAGCGAAAGGAATGTCTGAGGTCTGAGGCCTTGTTATACACACACACATACACACACACACATCCAGAAACGGTCATATACACGCTCTCTCTCTTGCTTTTTCTCCTCTGCCTCTCGTTCCTCTGTGTTCTCCACCTCCCATACACCCACCCCTGCGGAGAAGGCCACTAATTGGCACATTGGCTGCCAGTGTGGGTGTGGAGGGAATGTCAGAGCGCCACGCCATAGCAAGGAACCCACAGACATCTCCAGAGCAATATGGGGACCCTGGGGAGAAACAGAGAAGATGAAGAGCACCCTACTTCACAGCTTGCTTTGACCAATACATAATAAAAAGTAGGTAAAGAAATGAGATGCACCACTGTTGGTCAGCATGCTTTGGTACTCGAGGGGCAGGTACGTGCTTAGGTTCTCGTCAATATCAGTAGTGGTAGTGCATTTTGCTTTCAAAATCAGTACCTTTGCTGCGCAGGCAAAATGTAAGTATATTTTGAAACATGGGCAATGCAAAGACATTTATATTAAGGAAAATTTTCAGGTCCAAAACTAAGTCTCCATCCTCTAGTAACATTATATAGAGGAAGAGTAAATTTGATCCAGACCATATAAAAGACTGCACTCATTGCCCGGCAGATAAATAAAAGTCCTGTTACAGTTGGGCATTTTTAAACTTTTTTATGGGCCCTCATCCTCTCTTTTATTGACTACTCATGCCATCTGGAATACTCCAGCTGTGAAAAATTTGTCTACTGTAGTTTGAGGGGTTTCTTTCAGGCTGTATTCCCATGTACAGGAACACACAGTGTACATTGAATTTCCCTCAACTGGATCGGCATGATTTAAACACCAATTTTTGATTATTACACACATAATATAAATAAAGTTTGTGTGTAGGTCACTTATTTCTCCACTGAGAACCATAACAGTGATGTATTATAATAGTTGATGACTAAACCAAGAATTGTAAGAGCTCTCAATGGTGCTCTATTCCTTACATTTAATGGGTACTTGATTGGATTAAAGAACCATTTTTCACTCTTAAATTGATTGAACGAATTCTTAGTTTCAAGGACTGCCAACATGATAAATATGGCTTCAGATGTATTTTAAGGGCCTATAGATGTATTTAAAGAGTGTGTGCTTGGGTTTGTTTTTAGCCACTGAAGCAAAATAGGCTTGTATATGTGCAGAGGAATTTTCAAATTTTAGGGTGAGTCTTTCCCAACAGTAACTCTCACTCATTCACAATCCATGTGCCTTTAAGGATTTAATCGTCAAAACATGTATTTCATCAGCAGGTTTGCAATTTAAGATCAGGAGAAGTTAAGTAAACCCAATACATTTGAAACCTTGATTTATTCACTCTCTATGGCTATTCACTCACCTTCTGCACTCTAGTGGTCTACTCTTTCTTTCTCTCTGGTGCTTTGTCGCTTTTCTTCAATTCGTATATTCTCAGGAAAAAATGTCCTCAAACAAAACATGTGACACATACCTATCATAAAACAACCCCAGATAATTAACTCTTACAAAACACCAGCTGAAGGTCACTGTGAAACAATGGCAATTCTTCAATTTGAGACTAAGAGCAGGGTGGTAGGTTGTAGGGCCGACATAAAGACAAAAATAGAGTGGTGATGAAAGCTGGTTAGAGTGGGTGGGTGGATGGGAGTAGGTGGCTATTGGTGCATTTGGACGTGTGGTGGGCTGAGGTGCAGGGGGCCCAAAAGGAGGGAGGGCAGGTCAGGGACTGATAGCCCACAGGGCTAGTGGAGCCTCGGCCCATGGAGCATGCAGCCAACTTTCCAGTCAACACATGAGTCAGTCAGCAGAGATGCGCCCAAAATAAATGGCTTCCCTGTTCCAGGCGGAACCACACCCTCTTGTGGTTTCTTAGAGGGCAGCGTGGGCAGGCTGGGCGACCGCCCCTCTGGGGTTTCTGGGGCCGGGGATGGATCTGAACAGGGGAGGTGGCAGAGGTGGAGAGTGGGAGAGAGGGAGTGGGTGGTGAGTAGGGGCTGTGAGGAGCATGGGGGCGTGTTTGAGTTCCCAAAATGGCAACATTAGGGTGAGGAGCTGGCAACCTCTCAGTCTTTCATTGTTTATTGTTTACCCACACCATGGACAGTAAACAATGGCACGCCCTCTCTTTGGGCACTCTGCGGCAGAGCTTGGAGCTGAAGCTGACCCTGAAGATCAGGCTGTGGGCAGGGTTTTCTCCAACCTCCAACTTTTAAGGCCGCCATTGACACACTTAAAATCTCAGTCACTGTCTTTTCCCCTGCTTTGTTTTTCACTGCCCAATCCATAATATGTGCTTTTTACTAACAACTTTCCCTTTTTTTATTCTTCCCCTCCTGTCTCTCCCGCTATATCATTCAAAGCCCTGTATGTGTGACAGTTATCTGTTGACTTTGTAAATTAGGTTGCTGAATGCTAAAGCAGGACACCAAGTTGTTTGGCCAGCCAGGCGTTAGTTATCCTGATGACACTTGCCCTCTTCTTATGTTTTGTTTTCTTTCTATCTTACTCTCTTTCTTATTCTCTTTTTCTCTGTCTTTCTCTGTGTATGTGTGCATGTCCCCACCCGTGATCGGTCTCGTTAGCTGTCAAGTGTCATCTTTATTAGCGCTCTCGGTGAGTCAGAGGAGTGACAAGAGAGAGCTGGGAGTCGGTCTTTCATTACCCCTGGCGACGGAAGTGTCATTCTCTCCATCTATTATTCATATTCTCTTTAATTTAACCAGGTAGAAGTGGCCTCGCAGCCCAGCGCTCACAGATACAGTGAGTCACCCCAGCAAGACAAACATGGACAGGGAGTTTTTTTATTTGACGCCGTTCCCAGTGAGGCAATCTGCTTGCTGGCTGTCAGGAGATAGAGCAATTATATGTTCGACTCAAGATTCCAGACTTCAAAAGTGTAATGATATGAGTGCCATCTGTTAAAAATATTGTGTATAGCTGGCACAAAGTTATCATAATATTACTGTATCAGATTATTGTCAGTTCAAACTTTGAATCCGTGAAAGGCTTGATGCGATTGTTTATATTAATGCAAAAGTGCTCAAGCTTTTTTGTGTTTCATGCTTGAAAAGAGAAAATGCTAATCATTGCACAATTAATTACATGAATATGATAAAATTGTTGTTTTTCTTTTGTTTGTTATTGTGTTTTTTTCTTTGCAGACATTTCTTAAATTTGCTCAGGGAAAAAAAAACTAAATCTTTAGGGAGTACCACCTTGCCTGCATTAGATAAAAAAGATCAAACTGTAAGCATACACTCTTTAATCCACACACAAACACACACACACACACACACACACACACACACACACACACACACACACACTCAAAATCCACTCAGAACCATCCAAAACACACACATTGACTAAAGCCTTTAGGAGCTCCAACTTCTCAAAGTTGAAATGATAAGAAGTACAAGGAGAGCAGGAAAGAGTGAGACAAAGGCTAGAGAGAAGGAGAGAGAGAGAGAGAGAGGAAAAAAAAACATTACATCTGCTAGCCTAGAATTAGAGCGTGAATGTATTGTCACTCAACTGAATGTTGCAAACTCCAGGTTCCCTCAAAAACAGGGACGTCTCCCTCACCGCCTTTTCCCCCCGAGGACTGGGTGCGTTTGGGGAGATAATTGACGAGTCCCCTGGCATGCAACGAGAGAACGAGCACCACACTCAGCGACTCACAGCCACACAAAGCTTGGCAGTGTGTGTGTGTACATCAGTGTATATGGCAAAACAACAAACTGGAAGAGAGCGTGTGTATGTTTATGTGTGTATGTGCATGGATGTGTCCGCGCGCACCTACGCGTGGTGTGTGTTTATCAGAGAAGGAGGAGGAGAATAGGGTGATTATTCCTTTCTTTGTGTAGCATAATCCATTTCCGCTAAGCTTGAGAGAGCACCCAGGAGTAATGAGAGATGAACCTGAAAGAGCCAGACTCCATGAATACAGTTCTGAGGAAGGCCTATGCTCTTTCTTTTTCTTTTCATCCCTCTCTTTCTCTACGCATCTCTCTCTCTCTCTTTCCATTCCTCTGCCTCTCCATCCTTGTGCCTGTGGAGCACTTCTGTGTTTGACTAACAACTATTGTGTCTGAGCTTCAACTTCTTCACTGCTTTCTCAAACTATAAGACGGCTACGCCAGATCTAACGTGACGGATAGAATTCCGCCTTTTCTTTTCTTCCTTTACTTTTTTTTTTTTAAAAAACAAAAATAAAGCCTGCTAGACTAGAGGAATTGCAGGTACCACAGCCATGTACAAGAGGAAAGTTTTAATTGTTTACAGGGAAAGTTCTGTTGAGTTGCAAAAGTAAAGTTGGATTTTGAATTAGAGTCTTATATTCGAAAACTTTGGCCATCTACATCAGTAATTTTGAATATTTGCAATATTTTTTCATATACCATTTAAACCCTTTAAATAAAGCTCATTGTTTTGTCACTAACAGTAGCAATGTTCATTTTTTCATTCCAGAACAAAACAGAGGAGTGTAATAAAATTATAACATTAAATATTTATTGTTTTTCTTTACAACAACAGGTAAAATGTTTTATCACTAGAAAATTTGCAGCACAAATAGCATTTTATCTTTGCTCTACACCATTAAAATTTAAAAAACCTTGTCCTGCATTTTAAGTGTCATGTTGTATGTTGTCACACATTCTAAAATCAGTGTACACTAATGAATGCAGCTCCTAGTCTAATTTTATACCATTTTAAACATTTATGCTAATTACTGTAAATATCAGAGTGATATGTGTTATAGAGAAAACGACTGAAAATGAATGTTTGAGTCTCAAAGTGACACCAAATAGCAATTGGCTAAAAAGTGCATTTTGGAGCAGTGAGTGTCGCTCCAGACTATAGAAAATTTTCAATTAAAAGCTCTGAGCTTCCTCTAAGAGCTGCCAAACTCAAGCTATAAATACTCACAACGAGCCAGTCTGCTTGTCTGCCTGTTTACTTGGTCAACATTTCAGCACAGCTCTTATTTATTCATTTAGTTTGTTTATTAATTTTACAGACGTTGTGCAGAATCAAACTCTCTAGTGTCGCACAGTGCTTAATTCAATACACAGTCACTTGAAGTTTTACAAATAATTTTTTACAGGTTTCTTGTAGCTACAGTCTTCTTCATCTGAGGTGACACAGACATGTCAGAAATGCAGAAATGTGAGACAGATAAAAATGAGCATTTATTTTTTTGCTGTGAGCTTCTATGCAATAATAATAATAAAAAAACCTGTTTTAAATCCCAGCCCATACTCATCAGAAGAAAAGGGAGAATCCAGTCAGACATGACAAAAAAGATGACACAGGGCCAAGTTCCCTAATATTCTGACTGGAACAGTAAATACTTCCCCTGTTCACAGATTGAGGAAGCTGTCACATCCACATTTGCCCGGGGACAAATTCATTCATAGGAAAAGAAGAAGAATAGGCCTACACACATAACATGATATCTCTCAGTGACAAACACACAGTGTGGCATATCAGAAAGACACTGTGTGAAATACTGAAGATCATAACATCATCAAATTGACAACAATATGATAAATATTAACATGGACATTTTATTCAGATTCACTCCATTAAACCTGTAGATGAGTCCGAATTAACAAAAAGAATATGTGCAAATGTTTGTGTGATATTGGCTTTTTCTGTGTGAATTTGTGTGTGTATGTGCACTACGGCATATGTGTGTGTATGTGAGAGAAAAAGTGCATGCCAGCAGAAGATTCTGCTGTGAGTGCGGTAGGTTCTCGCACTCAGTCAGTTTGTCCCTGCTGTGTGCTCTCCCACCCAACGCCTCCATTGCCGACCCCCTGCAGAGGCCTCTGATTGCTGTGGAAGCCGCACTTAAGAAGAAAATTAGGATTGCCTCCTCCCTAATTTAAAAGTACAGCTTAATTGGTTTCATTTATTACAGATGGAAATGCAAAATAAATGTTGTGCTATCTGATTATATAGGTGCGCTTATTTGCTTAGAGAGGAGAGATGAAAATAAATGAATTAAAAATTATAACAGCAATTTAGATGAAGGAAATCTGCTGCTTTAGTATCGCTGAAAACAAATAAAGAGGCAGCAGTTCACAAACACACAGATGCAGACAAGCAAAAATGTGTGCAAGCATACACTACGTACAGTGCGCGCACACACAAACACACACACATGGAACCATACAGCACTTATCCTCATAGAAACGCCCTTCAAGGTAGACTCAAGTGGGCTGAGTGTAGATGTGGAAAATTACTGCTCTGATCCGACCACCCCTTGCACAATCAAGACTCCAAGCTCAGTGGGCTCAGTGCAGGTATATTTATCTCTTGTGGCAACGAACCGTACATACATACAGACATGCAGACAGAATTGAACACCGCAAAAAACATTTCTTTACACATGTACTGTATAAACAGAAAAAATGTGTGGCCATATGCATGCATCCTTTGCATGTGTCCATCAGCATGCGCATGCCATGTGAACATGAACATGAGTACACAAAAACACCACTCTACCTCTCTGGTCATCTCTCACCCTTACCAATATTCCCTGGAACAGGGGTGTGTATGGTCCCACCATTGGGTGACAGCGGTCAGTGGTCACCTCTCTCTCACTGACTGGTTCTGTGTTGAACCATAACCACACCATCACCACACGACGTCCTGGGGCCAGGTGAGCATGCCACTATCCAGGGCACAACACAAACATCACTCCAGTCCTGTCTCTGTACATATACGCACGGGGGGCAAGCAACGGGGCATGAGCGGTTAAAGTTTATTTCTGGATGTATTCATTACACAGTGAAAGGGTTGCAGTTGGGGCTAGGCAATTGTGGCGCCAGCGTGTGATTGTGGCAAGACAGCCTGACCGCCCAAAAATGGCTGAGCTAACAGGGACAGGGAAGCAGACGACGTTTACACTTGTACTCGGTAGCCTTTGGCAAGTTTAGTCTCCTCTCCATCCCCACCAACACACCTTATGATGATTATTCATCCCACTGAAACCACTATACACTGCAACAGTTTGTTGATGGATGACAAAAATGAGCCAGAGAGAGCGCAAAAGGGCAGAGAGAAGACAGAGGAAAAGAGATCAGAAGTGGAGAATCGGAGTAGTCTGCCTTTCCGTTGAAACTAACAACTTCAGAGGACACAGCCACCAAGCAATCCTGGCAATCACATACTCTTCTACAAAGAAATAATAAGCTACAACTGGAGAGAGAGAGAGAGAGAGAGAGAGAGAGAGAGAGAGAGAGAGAGAGAAATTGTAAGAGAAAGAAAGATGGCAGAGTAAAAAGTGAGAAACCACTTCTTTGGAAAAGTAACTGTGCTCAACCTCCAAACGTTGAGAGAGAAAGCAGTTTATTTGATGGCTCTGTACGTTTGAAATGGTGTAAAACCTGCTCCCATCACCTTTGCCTTTCTATGGCCTGTGTTGCTGAGGGTGTTTCACTCTGAGATGTTATGTAGCTGTTTTGTGATGAGAACACCCTGAGGGAGACACAGCGGGACACAGGGTGTTAGGGTTCAGCTGTGTTTGCTTGCTTACAACCCGAGGAGGAAAAAAAAAACACAGAGACATAAAATCAATGATGAGACTGTTAGTAGAGGTTTAAAAGGGAGCGTTTAGAGAGGATCCCTGGGTGGAAGGTGATGTAGTTGCAGTTTGTAAAAAGCATATGATCCAACTCTACACTGCAAGAGAGCGAGAGGCAAGACAGTTTCTATGTGAAATTGCGTTTTTTTTTTTTTTTGTAAGAGCATATAGGAGTGATTGAGCCAGTAGATGAGTGAGCTTGAGAACATGTGTTGATCTGTTTTTTTTTTTTTTTAGGTATTTACAGTATGTGAGGTGGAAGGGTGAAGGGGTGGGGAGTTTTGTGTGTGTGCATGCACTCTCACATACATGTGCATGCGCGTATGGGTACAAATGCTTGCGCTCTGGTTATCAGTGCTGTGTGTGGTTCAAGATGATAAATCACATCCCATTCTTTAACAGTGACAGCTCTTCGTGGCAGCAAATCTGATTCTGGCCTCTTAAATCAAGACATGTGGTTGAACGGAGGCTGTGAGATCTGAGGTTTGCAATGCCTTTCAAAGAGAATGTCTGAATGGGCCTTTTGATAAGAAAACAGCTTGAAGCCATCCCACACAGGCATGAAAACAGCATGCACCTCCCGTGTGAGAGCCAAGCAGATTGGAGGGGATGCGATGCTGGATCTGTTCCTATTACCCAACGAGCCAAGCGCACAGAGTGATTGACAATGATTAAGTGTAAGAGGGTATGCTAGTGTCATTCCCTGAAACATATTTCCTATGTGTCAGTGTGTAGGAGGGTTGGGAAGAGCCTGTCCATCAAAAAAGACAAGCTGAATACATGGTCTCTATCATTTGCAGATCTCATCACTCTGGATCAAATTACTAGCAGGATACCTGAAGTCTCTTCTGATGTTTTCTCGCTCTTGCATTGGTAAAACTATATTTTTGAAGGTTTAGGTCAATGCAACAATGAAGAGGTATTGCTCAGATAAAAGATAAAAAAAACTCCTCTAGCTTTGGAATGTATTCATCCAAGTTTCAACTTGGAATCTGTTGTGGAGTCCCTGCCAAGTTTCAGGAAAACAGCGCTTGTTGACAAGTTGGTTGAATCGTGATCAAGGCACCTGCCACATTGAAAACCTGAAACAGGCACCATTTGGCAGTTCATAAGGTCATTCATTCTGTGTTGAGGAGAGAAAGCATGTGCCAAATTCTCCTTTCAATCATATAGTACATGTAGAGAAAACCACCTACTTTTACACGTTGGTTTCGGATCAGATAAAACAAAAAACTTAGAGGTGCTTATTATTGGCATGTTCTACAGTTAATTTTCTTTATACACCACACAGTTTTCATTATGAGTTCACCACCTTGTAGTCTGAGCTTTGTTTCATTAAGTACCTGCTCTCTTTTACCTACTTTTGAGTATTAGCGGCCTGCTGAGCTCATTGTGTGTTATATGTTTTTCCTAATTGCAACTGTGTAGCAAAATATAAACACTAAATTGAAGTGGTTATTGCAATTTCACACTTATCACAGCAGTATATTTTCAAACATTTGGAAAACAGTACCAAGTCATTTAGTCTGGTGCAATATCTTTATTTATTCTTAACCACCTTTTAAGTAAATTGTAAGAAATCATACCATTCAATGGCTTCCTTGAAAATATCTGGGTTATTATGGTACTTATTCTCATGTCTATCATTTCTCTGTTTCTTTGGGCCATTGTCAAGATTTTATTGTTTGATATTGCATATGAAGTAAAACCTATTCCCTCTTACTAAACCTCCCTCTTAGGCATTTTCCACTACAGGAATTTAATGACCCGTAACTTAAGGTGTAGCCATTGTCACAGGTTCTGCTTTTTATTTCCACTGTACTCCCCACACATTAAGAAACACGTCCTGAACCTAAATTTTGCCACAGTGTAGGAGTTGAGTTCCAGGCACTCTTAGGGGAAAACAGCTGTTTTGTAACAGTCATGTTAATTAACAACACAGGACATGTGTTTCGATAAGCACCGCAAAACCTTATTATGCATTTGTCCATGTAAAATGTTAATTGCACAGTGTTGGGGGCTATGTTACTAGTTTAATTACATTTCCCACTAACATTTGGGTAGAGTTGATATTTTAAAATCATGCAACATTGAAAGGCGACATAATTTTATATTGCAGCCATTCTTAGTGTCATAACAATATATGCAATAGAGAATTATCCATATATAATTTAAATGAATAGTGCTGTGTCATAAAATTGCAAAGCAATCAGTCATATTAATAAAAATTACATATACAGTATCAAAATATCAAAACCATGAATGCTTCAACAAACACTGATATACACAGCAGCATTTTAAATATGTCACATGACTCTGATTGAATGACTATGACAGGTATCAGCAAATCTATTACAGTGATGGTCAAGTTATGTTATTCAAATTATGATAATTATGTGGATAATCCTAAATAATAAACATTATATTTTTAGCAAATATATGAAAATATTAAAATTGATATTAGGAAATATAATCAAAGTTTTTCACAGAATACATTTCTGAACAACTTGCAGTAAACAAATGGCCACAACACATCACCTGAGCCTGATTTGGAGGAAACATTATTAAGAGTTATTCCTGCTGAATCTCTACATAACAAAGACTTCTATGTATGTGCTGTTTAATTAGGAAAAAAAGAAGATACACCATCCAGGGAGTGTTGGAGGAAGAGTGAGAGAGAGAGAAACAGAGAAAGAGAGAGAGAGAGGAGGATCCTGAAGCCTGAAGGGGGTAACAACAGTTGCAGACAGTGCGCTGTTTTTTTTTTTTTTCTCCAGGAGCTTCCTCTCAGGTACGCTAAGAAGCGGCATGCAGCAGCAGCAGCAGCAACAGCAGCAGCGTGTCTTTGGCTGACCTATTTAGGTAATTGCACTCTTCATTAAAAAAACTCCATCTGCAAGAGAAATTACACTTCCCCAATGGTATCTAGGTAACATAATCTCCCTCCGGCGGACTAATTGCATGGCATGATAACCTCATAGGCTCGGCCTGTTTAATTTTTCATCTCTTTTCAAATAATTATGGATCAGTAGAGAGAGGTATTGATTTGATTCATTAACTTCTTCCACTGAGCCAAGGTTAACGATTACAAAGATCCCCAATTACATGGTAAAGATCCACTGGTCTATTTGCTTTGATTGGCTTCCACTTTATTATTGGCAAAGGTTGCAATGAAACAATACACGGATTTGGCAGTGAGGGGACTAAGGAGCAGGTGTACTGTAAATGCACCATGCCTCACAGCTATAAGCACATTATTGACAAGTAAAATGAAAGTGTGCAGCTGAATAATCTTCTTTAGAACAGACTGTAGCGATTCTGTAACGCAGGGTTGCATTCCCACTGAGAGGTGCCTTTCCACCGCTGGCATCTTTTTGCTCATGCTTAATGGGAAGGACACACTGTTGCGCATCCTAGCCTGAAAGCCTAGCATGTTTTGTTGAGAAACTGAGAGCATTTCAATAAATGAGTCTCACAGCAGCAATGGGAGCTGCATTTCCACCTTGCACTTTGCTCAAACACCTGCTGTGCTCTACTTGTGAACAAACAGATCTTTAGAAGACACAGGGCCTCAGGCAGGGTGAACAGGCAAAGGCAGCAGTTCAGGATTTGACTCCAGGCTGTCTTACTTAATGTGCAAAAGAAATGGTTTGAGGGCATATGTGAAAGAGACTGTAAAGAAACAATATCATATAATATATATCCCTTTATAGTACGTTGTTTTGTAACACAAGACAGTGATGTAATTGTAATGTGTGGCACTATAGCACCACTTGCTTTTCCAGTGACTGTATATTCCCATCAAATTTGAATCAAACCATAACTCCACTTCCCAAACTGTGCCCAGAATCCTGCATTTCCTGTTTGACTCTGTTTGTCAGATTTCTAATAAGAAAATAATGTGTTAAACGCAATACAAGTTTGCAATAAAGTAACACCCTTTCTTGCCAACAGTGTGTCAGACTAGTGTGTCCGGCCCCTCCAGGATGATTTGAAACAGACATGAGGACATTAAAATGACTGTAACGTCTAAATGATTTCCTCCCATTAAGTTTCCTCTCCTCTCTCCTTCCATAATCATTTCTCTTATTTCCGCCACCTTATGCCGGCAAAGGAGAGGAAGCTCGTCTTCACCCATCTACAGATGAATTACATTTCTCCTTCATCACATCAAGGGTGAAAAAAAATATTAATAAGAAAGGAAAGAGTTGAAGAAAGTACTAGATTTTTTACATGTGTATGTATATAAGTGGTGGCTATTTCTTGCTACCCAGAATTGCAGCTAGCTGTAGGGGCAATTTTGAGTCTGCACTATTATATTCACATGAAATGTTTTTTCTTGTAGATCACACTGTGGGGTATGTGCTAATCTACCCCCCGCCATTGCCTCTCCTTGCAGTCTCCAACTGAGGACCCCCTTGTCTACACGGTCAGTGCCTAAAAACACACAGTCACACACTGTCCAATGATCTCACCTGCTTTGCATCTGACTGTCTGCAAGCCCAACATTGTTATGTATGATAGACAACAGTTAGTGGAGTGTATATGCAAATATGAGTGCAGAAGTACATATGTGCATCTGTGTGATTATCTGTATTTAGCACCCTACTAGGTTCTATGATGCAATGGAATAGTATCACAGGGCTGGAAAGTGTGGAAGGACTTGGCTGAGTGGCTTAGCATTTGTCCAGTTCTTTCTATAGTCTCATTGGTGCTACCAACATTGTCAGAAAAGGAGGGAATTATCCACACTATTCCATGCCTCTGGGTGAGATTGGGGTTGGATCTCAGCAGGACCTCACCCAGAGATTATGAAGTGGCCTTAGGACTCACCTCATTGCTTTTTTTTATCAAAAGGATCCCTAAGTTGGTGGTCTCTCTATTCCCTCTTTCTTTCTTTTTTCTTTCTTTCTTTTAACTGTTCCCACATCCTTGTTCTCACTCATCTCTTGCCTTCTTCCTCTAACAGTCCCTGTTGGTCTTTCTTTGTAAGTCTGTCTGCTGTCTGATAATGGAAACTCCTTAGACAGGCTAGACTTTCCATGGGGTATACTAAACTAGACCCTGGGACCTATAGGGGCCCAGAAGGGAAACCCGCCAACTATTCCTCCAGTCTCTGCCATATAGGCTCATGTTGCCTTTCACCATCCATCTGTGGGCAGAGAGAGAGTGCAGACAGGCCAGCCAGCTTTTATTTGCCCAGCGTTTCCATTCAGGGTGATGAGGCCTGCCAAGGTTTCACAGGTACTGGTAATGTAAGCCTTGCTCCTGGGGTCTCAGTAGTCTAATTTAGGGGGTTTAGACAGCAGGTCAGGGGCGTAGGAGCGGTTCGGTTGAATGGCTCTGAGTTGGGTTGGTCTATCTCTCAATCAGACCCTTCATGAAGCAGACAGGGGGAGGAGGAGAGTGGGGGGCACTACTTCCACTGTACAGAGTTCTTTCTACCTCTTACTGCTTTCTATCTTTCTCCCCTTTTCTTTTTCTGTGTTGCAGTTACTCAGTGCGTATAGTGCGGTAGCAGTCCCAGAAGGGTCGTTCTCAGGCTGTTGACATTGCAAAAAAGTGTAAGTTTTAACAAGTGTTTAAAGAGCATGGCTGGGGACACGGGTCTGTGACTCTGAATGTTTGGAGTGTTAACAGGACCCTAGGTACGGCTCAGCACAGATTATGAAGGGGATTCAGAGTGACATGTTGGGAGAAGTTTGGTCAATGTGGGTTACTGGGTTTCCACAGGAGCCCCACCCCCGGCCAACACAACTGGGACAGGGTTGGGGTCAGTACAAGACCATGGATATTACTAAATGGGTGGATTGATACATACAAAAGTTTTATAATTAGCTATTCCTCTCTGAAGCCTCTAAAATGATAAGAAATCAACTTAGAGTTACTCTACCTGAGTTGGGGGCTGTTGGGGGAAATTGGGTAATTTTGCAAATCACCCTTGCAGGTACCCTTGCAATTTTATCAGGTTTGGGGGACAATAAAAATAACTAAGGGAAAAGCAGACTGAAAATAATTCCTGTTTTAAGTAACAACTCAATTACACCACAGCAGACCCAGAGAGACACTTGGATGGGGTTAATTTGAATAATGAGTGTAAATACTCTCCATGGACTGCTCAGCAACAATTCTCCTCATTGCCCACTTCATAGGTTTTTATTTCAGTACTCACATATGTTTCTCATCGGCATGAGTGTAAATTTGACTGTCCAGTAATTTCCATTGCCCACATGATCTCTGATGCCTATGCTTAATTAGCCATACTACATTTTTTGAATGCACATGTCAATCCTCATTCAGTGAAGTAGTTTCAAAGTGTAACACATGGACTAAGTACAGTATACTGTACGTCTTCACAATAAATACACAAAACAATAAAATACAATACAGTAAAACCACCACCAAAACTAGTAACAATTTTCACAACACAGATGATACCAACAGTCTATTTTTGTCTATATTGTAGGCCTCAAGTTACTCATTGATCCGATTCTGAGCTCTCTTAGTTCAGAACCACTGCAGTTATGTCCCTCTCAAGATCTGTAAGAATCTGTCTAGGTTACTCACTGCACCCCTAAAACCAACCTCTAAATCACATCTATGACATCTCTCCATCATTGGTTTGTTGCCAGTTTACCTCATGGCAAAATCCCATCTGAGTTTTACCCCACCTATCCCCCTTCATAGCTCCCAATTCAAACATTTGACAGCCTCTGGAAAGGTGCAGTTCAAGTTGTTTTCAGTCAGACATTTCTCAAA
The DNA here is from genome assembly GCA_029490765.1 of Euthynnus affinis. Taxonomy (NCBI): domain Eukaryota; kingdom Metazoa; phylum Chordata; class Actinopteri; order Scombriformes; family Scombridae; genus Euthynnus; species Euthynnus affinis. Next base: position 22,406,928 of record CM055842.1, on the reverse strand, counting down.
TGCAGCATTAACAGACAGTACAAAAAATACCCCGAAGACACATATCAGTTTTGGCTAAAAACAGGGTGTTAGGAGGAAAACATTCAGAGCCCCTTGTGAACCAATATGTTTGAAACTCTCTGGGGAAGTGGTGCTACTGCTTTGTATCTGTTTTCTGAGACCAAAAATTAGCTTATCCCACATTTCATCTCAGAAGAAAGTTTACTGTTAATGCACTGAAGGTCAGATTTTACACATTGACAAAGGCTGTGTGGGTCTAACAGTAAGTTTTACTTGCACACAACATTGCAGATAATATCCTGTTTCCCTTCAGTGGTTGTGCATATGCTTGTCAAAAATCCCTTTTTCTCATTGTAGTCCTGTGAAGTGTCTGCCATGATGATAACTTACTGCTAGGTCCACTGACCTCTTGAATTTTTTGATTTGGAACATAATTCACAACTTCAGTTCTTTACTTCAATAAAAACATAGTTGGATACAGCACATACCTATCTCTCAACAGAATTTTAACCCCAAACTTGGATACCAGTGATCCACTGTATGTGGTGAACATTTATCAAGTTTCGTTTTACATACTGTTGCACAAAGAGCTGAGTGTTCTGGAAGCCTACTGTAGGGGACAGACCTCAGAGCCCACATGATCTGCATATGTGTGCTTTAAACCTCACCATACTTATGAGGGGATATTTCTACTTCTTCTTTATATTTCAGATACATATCTGTGGTCAGCATTACATATTTTGCATAGAGTTGAGGTGGTGGCTATAAAGAAGGAGAAAAGAGGAACTTGTTAAAGGAACGTTTTTTTAACCCTCTGAATATAAATGTTGCGAAGTTGAGTTAAAGGAAATGAAATCCCTCAATTCCAAGATCTGTGTTATTTTCTACTGTGGATAGTTGATGATAAAAATTCACCCTGATAAAGAAAAACTTTTTTCACTACCTCACCTGAAACCCACATCATTCCTGCCCCTCCCCCACCATACACACATGCACAAACCCATGTATACAAAGTCATACACAATAAGAGAGAGTCCCTTTTCCTTCAAATGGGACATGACAATCCAATCAGGCATGCAATCATGCTAAAACAGAGTAAACATAGCCAATTACAGAGCATTTTGCTGAATGCTGATTAGTGCGTGTTACCCCCAGGCTATAGTGAGGTAAACAGAAGCAGTGACCGACGGCGTGTTGACGTTCTCCCTTCACTTCAATTGCCCAACCGGATGAGGGATGACAAGTCAGCGTGCGTAATCTGTTAAAGGTAGAATAACAAATACCAAAGTGCCACTTCAGTTCCTCCATCCCCCGGCAGCTGTTTCCACCCCTGGCGGGCAATTTGGACCAAGATTTATTAGACATAATTAACTGACTGTGCTGCTCCTGTCTTAGCCCTGATATTTAATTTGCTCACTTAAACAAAAGACAGTCAAATGGGATGAGTATATTATCTGTGAATGCCTTTTGTTAGACTTGCAGTTCGGGTTTTCTGACTCTAATGAAGTTTATTCCGCTAACATGATATGAATGCATGTAGCTGTTAATGCAAATGCATACATGCATCGGTAAGCACTTAGAGGTCAGTAAAACTGATACAAAACATACATCAACAAAAAATTAAAAATTGCCCATTTTAAAAATATATTTTTAAAAAAAGATTTTAAAGTTGTATTGGCATTGCAGATTATGTGATACCACTATGAAACATGCAGATGGTTATAATGCATTTAATGAAATAAAAGCAAAATAGACAGTGTATGCAGTGAGCTCCAATGATAATGAAATTGCTTATAACGTTCACATAACTTTGTTATATCAGAGATACCACGAGATATTCTAATAAAGCTATGTGTAATGGTAATGTGGATATGTTCAAAGATATCCATAGAAAAGTTTTTAGTCCAGGACTATATTTAATCCCTGTTCTTGAAATCAGTTTTAAAATGTTTATTTAAGTATTATTATTCTTTTACTGGCAGTCATAGTAGAAGGCCAAAGATATTGCAAATATGAGCAAGAAAATGGGGGGCCCAGACTTTATCAGTACACATTTAAACATACAAATTCTTCTTGCATCAACAAACTTTTAGCTTCTATCATGCGGCACTCACATTGTGCAACTGGGAAGCTCTTCATTCAGACAGTTATGTAATTTCAGTTTAACAAACCTTAATTCCACTCTTGTTCTCATTCTGTCATCATGCATAGTTGTAGTGGTGCAATAGGAGTCATCTGTGAACTGTAACCAGTCAGAACAAAAGGCCCTTCAGCCTAAACATGAGTCTACATTAGACTAGCTTGCAGTTCACCAGAGCACAAGACAAAATAAATAATTTTATTCAGTGGGTGGTATTGGTGGGTTATCTGTGAGGATTGGCTGTGGTGTTATGGGTATTAGTGGTACCAAAGACTGTGCAGAAAGCGGAAGTGTGTTCTTTGTAATGATGGAGGTTGTGGTGGGGTGGGTTGAGAATGTGTCGATGTCTGTTTGTTTGTCTGTCTGTCTGGTTTTCAATCTGAACCTACAACTGTTAGGAGGGTTTGAGTGTGTTGGAAAGCCCCTCTCAGGCCTGACTGTCCAGCTGCTGTGTGAGAAGACAGAAGTGTTGAAACACTTCACTTCCTGAGATGCAGCAGACATCAGGGTCAGCCAGTAATGGTTCCTATATGTGTTCAGTGTGTATGTTGCATTATGTTCATGCACGAGTATGAATTAAGGGAGAACAATCTAAGTCACTATAGATACACGTATTATTATTGCATTTTTTTTTAAATTTCATACTATTACTCGTTTTAACTTTGACTATTCTCTCAGTCATGCAGTTAATTATGACACATAGTTACAGGAAAGGCGAGCATGCTGGACATGTTGTCTGCAGTAGCTTCCCTTACATGTGCACATCCTGTCTCACTTCCTCTTACAGTAAACAGAGACAGGGTTTTGGGTCTTTTATCATTACATTCTCATTATCTGTATTACTACAGAGTGTGTGACAGTGGCAAATGAGGATACTGTAAAACCAAGTGACCACTTAAACATAACCTTGCAATGAAATAGGGATCTGAAATCACATTTTAAAATGTATGTAGTTTGTGGTTTGCTTTATTTTTAGAGAATCTATGCTGTTGAGTGTAATAGCAATTAACTGGTATTGTATCTTTAGCCTGTTTGGAATAAAGGATTTTACTGTGTAGTGAGTAATGTACATTACATTGGAGATGTGTGCATAGTGAGAATAATAAAAAAATGCTATATTCAGTATACAGTGTGTGTGTGTGTGTGTGTGTGTGTATGTGCGTGCGCATGCATAAGTGGTTGACTGTGTGGCTGCACGCGTACATGAACACACGTGTGTAATGACAAGACCGAGACAAGGGATGCCCTGCAGCTGCTTGTTCCATCTGATGAGGCAGAGTCAAGCTCTGATAGATTCCATCTACCTTGCCTTAACCTTAATTTGCCAGGATGCGGCACGTCAAACAGCCTCAGGACCAATGGAATCTGTCAGCCAACTTCAAAATGTTTTTCGTTTCTTTCTCTGCCGTAACAAAGGGGTTCAAATGTGCATCCACTCAAGCAGCAAGAGATCTTCTATCCTCTCTCTCGTATGCATGTTTCCTTTATGAGGCTTTCCGTGAAGAGTGCTTGAGTACTTTGCTCCAAGGTAGAAATTGTTGAGACTTGAATTTGAAAAGTGATTCAAGGTCTTTTCTCCTTAAATGTTTTTGTGTTGGTCAAACTTACTTTCTAAGCCCTGTCTAATAATTACCTAATCATTGTACATTAATCTAATCCAAATTCTGTATCTAGCATGCATGTGTTAATGTCCACCAGCCATCTTTCTTGGTGTGGCATATACATGATTGCTTCCTATAAACCATGCTTTGTTAATACATTGTGATGTGAGATTGTCTGTATTTGCTGTTTCCAGGATGTTAATCTCAGTTTCAAAATTTTGGTCTGCTAATGTGGGCTTCCCATTAAATACAGACAGAGACCGACATTCTCAGTTCCCCAATTCAGCACACGTAATTGTTTTTTTTTTGCTGGCAGCACACTGTTACACACTGATAATGTAACTGATTAGCAAAGTAACCCTTTAAATCCATGAATAGATTATTTTAATTTCTTTGATTTATTTAGTACATTTTTGACTATTTGACTTGCACCATTACATTTTGCGTGTGTCTATGCATGCACGTACTGTACGTGCAAGTGTGCATGTTTGTGTGTCTGAGTACAGCTGTTTGCTTCTTTCCACAGAGTGCCTCTGTGGTTGCCTTCTTGGCCCTCAATGCCGGAAGTCCCCCACCAGTCGCATGTGACATTGGTTCCTGACACCCTCGTGTTTACAGTGAACGCAGACGGACGCGGTCCCCTCCAGAAACGTTTGTCCTTAGTAAAAGAGGAGGTGTTTGTCCTTCCAAGCCTCTTGGGAAATTGTCCACGGTTCTCGTTAAGCAGCTCCAGACCACACTGAAAACACAGCCCTGTCCACAACAGATGTTTGTTTTGCATCAACTTTGCTCTGTTGCGCTAGAAGCATAAGAATAGAATCCTTATGGAGGCAGTTGTCCACATGCACCACATTACTGTGGAGACTGCGGATGGTGGCAAAAATTATCCCTGGACCCTTGTTATTTATTTTATTGTAAAATGTCATAAATATTTCACACTTAAGACACTCTTATGTTCACTACAAACAATAACTAAACATGTGAATAGATACTGAAAAAAAAGTCATTTACATGGGGAAATTATACGAGATTTTGCAGGCAATTCCACCGATATGATTTCCTGATTACAGTATTGTTTCCCAAATGTTTGCGTGATGAAAAATCTTTGCATAATGTTAAAATGAGAGAAGGTTTAAAAAGAAAGAAAGAAAAAAGGGAAGGAGGAAAGGGAAATATGGCCCAGAACATTACCACCAGCCGGGTCATTAATGAGCATTGCTCATGCTGTCATGGCAACTATTATCACAGTGATGTCGCTAATGGCATCTGAGACAGGGCAAGAGAAATATGTGAAAATTATTGTCAGATTCAATTAGGATCCTTTCGTCTGAACTCAGCTGGTCCTCCTCCAGGCCCCTCATTGATTAGCTATCAAATTGAAAGAAGAATGGGAATGCTGAAACCCAGACACCCTGATGTGAGAGTCATCAAAGGATCCTGACGCTCACTGATAGAAGAAGGCTGACCCTATCCAGCAACCTTAATCAGCATCATTGCTGACATATTTCTATTAGTTGTAGTGCAAACTATCATCTGCACTCAGAATATAATTGTTTTGACAATGCCTGAGATGGCTGGTCTTTCAGTGCAGAGCATTTCAGTTCTTTGTTTGAAACAAAATAAAAAGTCAAGAAAAGTCAAGTTCAAGTTGGCTTTCGCAGTATTATTAACACATAATTAAGTGGAAAACAAATTATTCTGGCCCTTTGAATTTTGTATATTTGTTTAGGCCAAAACCTACAGACCAATCATTCGTTTACCAGAGGAAAAAAAAAGCATGGCTTAAAAGGAAATGGGGTGTTGAGAATGATGTCAGCGTAATGAGAACCATATTGGCCTGATAGGCAGGTGGTTTAGTGAAAGGGAACAAGTGAAAAACAGCGTAGATGTTTAAGAGCTCGGTGCTGGAATAATCTGGATTGATGAGTCCCGTTTGGTCAACATGTTTGTGCGCTCTGGAATGCATGAGGTTGTGGTGGCGGGCCACATTACAGAGGCCGGCCTGGATGGCCAGATTCCTGTGGTCAGACAACGACAGAGCTTCTTGCCCCCGTTTCAGCAAAAAAAGGCAAAACCTCACTCATGTTTGCTGGCCTGCTGTTGGCAATAAAATCTCAACTCAAAGCACACTTAGCTTGCCTTCGAATTTCCTGCTATTTTAACATAGAGGTATATATGTTCCTGTACAGTAAGCTTAAGTCTCATTATGTTTCGGAAAGTCTTCCACAAAAGACTGAATTTTGAAATGGACACAAGTTAATAAGTAAGAAAAAGGACATTTTCTTCCCTCTGAATGAACATCAGTATAGTCTGATCGTGTGTATATTTAGATTAATAACCCACCATGTCTGCAACCTGACTGTGAACCACAGACTACAACACAACCATGCCAAAACTAACCTTTTAAGTTGTTGGAATTGTATTATTGTCCCACTCCCTTTCAAGATCATATGGCAGCAATAATTGCAGGTTATCATGTCTATGTCTTCAGGAAATTTAAAGTCAAGTGAACAATGTGGCCTGTGTTTCTATGTCCGTGACTTCCACGTTGAAAGTGGATTTTCTGTTGAGTAAAGATGATTTCAGTGTTACGAAACTGCAAGAATATTGCAGAATCACTCTCCAGCTGTGATGAAATTTACAATAATCCAGTTTGGCACCAGTCATAGTGGTCGTTGTTAGCATGGTAGTCACAATGGTAACATTGTGTATCCAAGTCTTTGGATCCTCAACCTCAGAAAACACTTCCAGTCTAGACTGGATCCATGATCATCTCAGTCTCAGGGGGCCAGTCAAGAATTCTCACTCGGGGATGGTTGGCCTCCCCTGGTGCTTGTGTGGTTCATTCTTTGGCTCAGTCATGTAGCCAGATCTTATGGGATTGTCTAGTTTGTCTGGGTGGGGGCAGCGGTCAGTCGTCTGGTAGCTGGGGACACAGGCAGTCTGCCTCCTTCTTTCTGTGGCAGAGATTTTGATCAGGGTTAAAGGAGATGTAACAATATGGTTGCCTTTCTTCAGTTCCAAACAGAGTGCCTTAGATGTTTGGTTTCTTTTGAATGTGGGTTGGACATGGTGGAGGAGCACCTTTTTGTCTGGAACATATGAAAACTACAGTGTCTTAACTACAGTGTCTTAGTTTTATCTTCTCTTTCAATGTCTTTCTCTCATTCTCAGATATCACATTACAAGACTTAAGTTATTTAGACAGTGGAGTTCAATGAAATTCTGCTGCCCTTTGGGGAAATTTCAACAATAACTTATGCTTGTGAGTACTTAAACTCTGCCAAATGCACTGCAGACATTTTAGTAGCAGACATTTTATCAAGTTGTTTTTTGTTCATATCTTATAATAATGCATTACGTTGAATAGCTGGGCTTTCAAATGATGCAGACCAAATAACTGCTATTACTTCATACAACCATGCACACAGCATGTCGTGTGCACAAAAAGGTTTTTCATTTGAAATAGTGGCTTGCAAATTATTTACAGGCCGAACCGAAAATTATACGAGGTAAAGCAAACCGACTGCTTTCTTGCAGATAGGAAATTCTTTTGAGTCTTGTGGACACTTCTGAAAGTTTCCCCCTCTCTATTCAAACAGTTTACCAGCTTATAGTGCAAGTGGTGATTTCAGAGTAGATGGATAAGGTGATTGAAATCTAACAACCACAACAAATGCCCCTACCTCATTAGTGTCAATGTTAAATATTCCCATTCTTCTCAGCTTGGCAGGGCATCAAAACTGAATCCCCGCAATCTACACATTCATTCCTCAGCTTCTCTTATTGAAACAAATCAAACATTTCCAAACTGACAAACCATAAAATGTTGCAAGCTGCCAGTCATAATGAGTGACATCTCTTAGCTGAGGCTAATATTATTACAGATAAATAAAGAGGATGTGTAATAATCCATACATGTTATTATCCCATTATGAAATTCTAGCCTGTGGCACAGCCCTTTGGAAACTTTTAGACTTGACTGTGTTTGCTCAGGGCCTATTAATAAACTCCCCTTTGAATGACGGAGTGTGTCCCGAGCAGACAGCACATGTCAGTGATGAGAGAGAGACAGAGAGAGAGAGACAGGAAAGTCGACTGGACCAGAGAGGTAGGCTACCACAGCTCTATACTATTTACAGAGTCAGTATACCCAGTCCGTTTGTTCAGAGACAGGCTCTCTCTTTTTTTCTGGCTGGATGGTGCCACCACATCACCACTTTCTTACTGCCCTCAATATAGTGCCCTGCTGCCACCTCCACCTCTGTTCTTTCCTCTTACACCAGCGCCCAGCCTACTGCCACCTCATTTACTCCAGCAGTGTCGGCTTCCTTGTTGGTCTCACAACCCACTTTCCTGCCCTGGTTCACTGGCCACTACCACAGTACACCCACCCTGGCTCTAATGGCTTATGAACAAAGCATACTTTTCACATTAAAAAAAAGAGAAGGAAACACTCATTCAAATACAAACCAGTATATTTGCGTAATAGCCTGGTATCATAGGATAATTACATAGAAAAAGGGCGACATCATTTGAATGTGGAAGGTTATGTATTGACATGAAACACACAAGTATATGCTTGTTTGTTTAAAGAACATGCCCATCTGTTGATATATTCTTTAAACAAACAAGAGAAATGTTGATATATATATATATATATATATATATATATATATATATATATATATATATATATATATTTATATTTTTTTAAATGTCCTTTTTCTTACTTATTATTTATATTTTTTTTTACATTAAATCACTAAACAAAAATCTTCCTCTGTGAATGTGTTTACAGCATATCTGCTCAGAAGCTTGCATACCAGCATGCCCTACAAACAGTTTGACCTCTAGGACAGATGCAACCATCAGACCAGTCTGGTTGTACGCAAGTCTGGGTGGAGTAATTCCAACCTTGCCACCAGAAATGCTTTTCCTCATACCTCTACATTCCAAAAGCAGATGATACACATTCCTAAAAGTTTTACCCCAGTGGCTTCTTGAAGGCTTGTATCTGTCATAACCACCCCTGACATGGTGTTCAAAGCAAGACCTTAATGAAATGCCACATTTTGGCAGGGAGAAGTATTTGGCTCTGGTTAAATCTTCAACCTAATATCGTTTGATCCCAAGGCAGGGATGAGTAAGGGGCCAAAACAGCAAGAGACATGGCGTCTGCTATGCATGTGGTGATCACACACGAAGCCAAGAAGAAAAAGGAGAAAAGTGGTGGAGGATGTGATTTTGGCTAACATGAACTCACATGCTTATTTGCGTGGATACTTGTAGCAGTGTATGATTGTGCTCCTCTTCTCCCATCAGTACAGCACTCCAGGCACTAACAATAGAACACACCTGTTGGTCATTACTGCAGAGACACCAGACACCATGTAGACACACCAGGCTCACTCCCAGAATCCCCACGGGGGGCCTGCATGGCTGCTGACACATACAGTAGCTTGTGGAGAGAGACACTTTCTGGACAGATGTACACACATCTACGAGTGCACACACACTCCTACATCCACACAAAGGTCTACACAATAGTACAAACATACAGAAACATAGACACACATTGACAAATGGGCTTCGTTGTGTTTGAGAATCACTGAGATATTTAGTCTTTAGTCTGTCCGTCCATCTGCCCACCTCTCCAATCCAATCCCATAAAAGGCATCATAACACGATGTCCCCTGTGTATGTGTGTGATTGTTTGTGTGTGTGAGTGGGGGTGGGTAGGGCCACACAGGCGGTGCTGGAGACTAATATAAGCCATAGGGTGAAGAGGCCTTAGAGTGGAAACGTAACATTCACAATATATGCACTTAACCCTTGTCTTGTGTTAGTTTCCTGCTACCATCCCTTATGTTAACGGGTCGGTACCGACCCGTGTTTTAATTTAGTTGTAAAATACACTTAAAACAATTATCTGTCATCCAATTTTTTTCTCATCTCTTGGTTACCTTGTTAGGCTTCCTTATCCATGAAAATATTGGTTTTAATAGTTTTGGTGTGGGCCCCTGGGCCTTTTTTTGTCAGTATACCCCTCGATTTCAATTTCAAAAAAATGTAAAATTAACCTCAAGAGAAATATATAAATAAATAAAATGTTGTTATGTCACCTGACTATTACTGAGGGGATTTAGAACACATCTCTTAAATAAATTAGTTTTATTTATTTTTCCATATTAATATTATTAACTATAGTAACATCTGTGGTGTTAGGGTCGGTTTCGACCCATATATATTTACTTCAAGAAAAAAGCAAAAAAAGTCCCTTTTTTCAGCAATAGAACTTTAGTACAAACACAAAATGAAAAGCAGAACATATATATATACATATATATAGATATATATGGACATCCCAAGTCCAGCACCCTGAGACTGTACACTAAGCGTGATGAGGGAGGCCGTGGACTGGTGAGCATCAGAGCCACTGTCCGGGATGAAACAACCAACAGGAATACATCAGGAAGATGGCCCCCAAATATGAACTGCTAAGTGAATACCTCAGGCAGCAGAAATGTCATGATGCAGAGGAGGAGGAGAAACCATCATGGAGGAACAAGCCCCTACACAGCATGTACCACCAACAGATAGATGAAGTGGCTGATATAAAGAAAACCTACCAGTGGCTGGAAAAAGCTTGACTGAAAGACAACACAGAAGCACTGATCATGGCAGCACAAGAGCAGGAACTCAGTACAAGATCAATAGAGGCAGGGATCTACCACACCAGACAGGATCCCAGGTGCAGGCTGTGCAAAGATGCTCCTGAGACAGTTCAGCACATAATAGCAGGGTGTAAGATGCAGGCAGGAACAGTGTACATGGAACGCCATAACCAAGTGGCTGGCATAGTATACAGGAACATCTGCACTGAGTATGGGTTGGAGGTCCCGAGGTCACAATGGAAGACACCTCCGAAGGTGGTTGAGAATGACCAAGCCAAGATCTTGTGGGACTTCGAGATCCAGACTGACAAACTGGTGATGGCTAACCAACCGGACATCATGTTGATTGACAAACAACAGAAGAAGGCAGTAGTGAAAGATATAGCAATCCCAAGCAACAGCAACATCAGGAAGAAGGAACACGAAAAGATCTAGAAATACCAAGGGCTGAAAGAGGAGCTAGAGAAGATGTGGGGAGTAAAGGCAACAGTGGTACCAGTGGTAATCGGAGCACTGGGGGCTGTGACCCACAGACTGGGAGAGTGGCTCCAGCAGATCCCAGGTGCAACATCTGAGGTCTCTGTCCAGAAGAGTGCAGTCCTAGGAACAGCTAAGATACTGCGCAGAACCCTCAAACTCCCAGGCCTCTGGTAGAGAACCCGAGCTTGAGGAAGACACACCACCACCCACCACGGCAGGGGGATGAGAAGGATATATATATGACACCTCTTTCTTTTAGAGTCAGGTGGCCTGAGTGGGGCTCTGGTTGTTGTGGATGATGTTGAGGCAGGGCTGGCTGCAAGTCTGCAAGTCACCAATTCTATACAAAATTGGCCTCACATGTCTGGATAGGCCCATATGTTTCTGTGCAGGTATACTGGAAAACAAGGCAAAATGAGAATCCCCTAAAGCTCAAATGATTGGGAGAGGAGCTGGCTGTCAGTGTATTGGCTGACAGTGAACTTGTGATTTCAGTTTTGGCTCTAATTATTGCTTTATAATATTATTTTTATAACTGGGTCGAAAACGACCCTAACACCACAAAGGGTATAATTTTAACTACAGCATTTTATAATTAAGTGAAAAAAAGATTTTTTGTTTTATTTTGTTTAAATAGAGGTTCCTGACAAAGTCATAAAGCCTTGATGTGATAAACAAATTTATATGGGTGTTTCATGCATTTAAAACCTTAAAACGGGTCGGTGCCGACCCTAACACAAGACGAGGGTTAACTAATAATTAAATGACACAAACAAAAATTCAAAAGGTCAACGACAGGGTTCAAGACAAATATGGAAGTGTGGGCACATATCAACCCCCCTGCAGAAACTCCCCTGTATGGGACTTCTATGAGGACTGGTAATTCTGAGCTTCATAGTTGGATCTTTCCACTGTCCTCTTGGGCAGACCACCAACATTCCCCATCCTCCCTTGTCTTACTTGTGCTCTAATACCAGGTCCCCTGCCAGCGCCACCCATGGCCAGAATGCAAACTGTTGGGAAGTGGACTGGGGAAGCCCCGTAATATAAAACTAATCTCAGGGGTATATCCAGTTAAAACAACTAGAAGGGGAAAAAAACTACTTGAATATATCAAGATTCAAACAGTGAGATGTGTGATGCCAACAGAATCAGGATAAAAAAGTCACTGGGAATTATATGAAAGATTAATTCACTTTTAGCTAGCGAGGGATTGCTATTGGTCTGTCTGCCGGTCGGTCGGTCAGTCGGTCGGTCTGTCCTTTGGCACACTACTTTGGTCCAGACTGAAATATACCAACAACTACCCGATTGATTGCCATGAAATTTAGTCTACACATTCATTGTCCCCAGAGGATGAATCTTTATGACTTAAGTGATCCCCTGACTTTTCTTCTAAATGTTATATTAATACACTAGACTAAGATGGTGAACATGGTGAACTTTATACCTGTGTAACATCAGCATGTTAGCCCTGTCATTGCAGGCATGTTAGCACTCTGATGTTAGCATTTAGCTTAAAGCACTTCTGTCTCGAGGTACTTTCTCACAGAGATGCTAGCATGGCTGTAGACTCATAGTCTAGTTAATCTCAAAAGTAGGAGTAAAGTCGAACAAATATTTGATATTTTTGACCTATGTTTTGAACATTCAGTATAGAGTTTGGGTACTTGGCCACACAAGTCAAAGCTACTCAAAACTCAAACTCTTAAGAAACATACTGACTACTTGAGCTCGACTGAAAACATTGCAGCGTGTTAAGATGTGTGTTGACAATGTTATAGACATTAGCTTTATCAGTTTGGACTCAACATTTCATTTTTGGTTAGTGTATTTGTTAGCTAATATGCACTTTAAACTAAATAAAAGCTTGGTCACCATCTTTTTATGTTATAAACAGAAAGATAATAGCTGCCTGCCTCTATAACAACTGGAGCTTTCAACTGTCGTTGTATATTTTGGATGCTATTCTTCCAACCATCTTGTATCCCAAATTCTGGCAAGAATAAAGACACATTTTATGAACAGACTGGGAATGTGAGTAGCTAACCCAAATCAGAGAAATATGAAAATATTGCTTGATTGTCTATGAACATTTGTCAGCTTAGTGCTCACAATTAATTTACAGTCCATCCACTTACAAAAACCAAACCCCATCCTCTTTTGTCATCCACAGAAATCAATTTAGGAACCAGAGAATGGCCTCTCTGGCCCACTCATTATCCTAGCATACGATGTTGCATTTGTAATTCTCATGTAATCAAAATTGTCATTGATGTGTGCTCTCGTCCCTCTGGCAAGGCAATTCATGAAACATAGAGGTAATCACAATAACTGTGTAGTGACAGAATATGCTGATTATGTGATTAAGTGTGCATGTAATTGGCATTATTGTTATTTTTAGCTAGAAGTTAATTGCTAATGGAGATCCTAGTAATTGGATCACCGAATGGCAACACTGCAAATCTATTAGCTCCTAATAATTGCTGCAAAGTGAGAACAGAAAGAGTGGGTGGAAGGTGTTTATGGGGGGATAAGTAGCTGTCTCTGTGCAGTAGAGGGGATACAGATAACATATTTGTCAAATTTTAAATTTACAGCTTTACACTTAAAATAGGAAAGGTGTTATGATGAATTTGATAGTATGATGGTACCGATTTAAGTTTTTTTGCCATTATTCTGTGTTTTCAGGTTCAACAAAATGTTAAATTAAAGCTAATTAAAATGTCCTGTTGTGATAATGACTTGTGTTCAGTGAAATATTCCTTAATGGAAACTAGAGTGAAGAATAAAGAGCAAGAAAAAGAAAAGGACATCAGCAATCACAGGACCATAAATATACACATTAGAGGATAGCAAATACTGTAGATGTGTTGAAAAAAGAACTGGAGAGAAAGAAACCCAGACAGAGAAACAGGGAGAGAAAGACAGGAGCCTGTGCTGTATCATTTGACAGGGGACCTCTCCAGTGCTATCAGATGGAGGCGTCAGAATGATCAGTCTCACACACACACACACACACACACACACACACACACACACACACACACTTCTCTCTCTCTGTCTCTGTCTCCCTCTCTTTCCCCTTGTCTCCTTGCAGAGCAGGGACCAGCCGCTCGCTGATAGAACAGGCCCATTAGGATCCTGCTATCGCCCTCCACAGCAGAGAGATTGAAAGGCCCTGATAGCTGCTCTGCGATCCCCACAGTCTTGAGAAAATCACTCCATATCAGTCATTAGATCCCTTACTTGAGACAGAAGGAAGAGAGGGAAGGAGGGAGCAGACAAAAAAGGGAGATTGAAAGGCAGGTTAGACACCTAGTGAGAGTTAAAGAGGGAAAACACGGAGAAGAGAAGGCAGAGTGGGAATGACAGAGACTGTCAAAGAAGGAGAAAAATTCAGAGAGAGAGACAAAAGGAAGGAGTCTTTGTCTTACTGTCTACATGCTGTTTACCAGAACAGACCGTAGGAGATATCAAGAGAGGCACATGAGCCTTTCTAAAGTTAAAGCTTATACCGTCTGACAGAAAAGAATCCCATCCTCCAACACAAAGTGTCAGGAATTCATGCATCTCACAGTGGCAGGAGCTAAAGATTTCAGATGGAGACTGCAGTGTGCTTTCCTGCAGTGCAGTTATTCTTCCTTTCAGCCCTTTACTATGTTCACTGGTCATCATCTCCTCCTCATTGCCTATTGGGAAATCCAGTCATTTAGGCTGCAGGGCAGAGGGTGCGCAGGTCAGGCCAAAGCAGGGTGGAGGACAGGCAGGACAGGGGAACAGGGTACAAAGGCATGTCCTTGTATGGGCAGACACTTGACTGGCATGGCAGGGGCCAGCTCAGTGGTGCTAAGCTTGTGTATGGCCTCCTATCAGTGGGGACACAGGAGCAGCCAGATCCAGGGCACTTAGTGGATGACTTCCAGAGAACAGACCAGGATAAACTTTGTGTGTGTGTGTATGTGTGTTGATGTGGGATGTAAAAATCATGTGTCCATTCATGTGTTGTTGTGTGAGTGTTGTACATATATAAGTTAATATGTTTGGTTTTGCCCTTTCTGCATGCAAACAGCAACTGTGTGTGCGTAAGTTGAGGGGGGACCGGGGTTCATCTGAGTCACAGTCACGTCGTCAAAAAATTGGACGAGGAACAAATGACTAATTGACTCATATAAGGTGGAAACCACAGAGGTCTGGAGGAGCTCTCTATCTGGCATCTGATTGAGTGAATGAGTCATGCAGATTTAAATAGGCAGTCTGAGCTGAAGTTGCCTTCACTTGAGCTGAGTGAATCTGGACGTAACAATGTTTCAAATTGCTGCATGTGCATGTGTGTGTGTGTGTGTGTGTGTGTGTGTGTGTGTGTGTGTGTGTGTGGCTGAGAATGTACTGTCCTTTGTGTCGTAGGGTAAGAGGTACAGAAGCAAAAAGCAGTGTGTCTGGGATTTTGGCTGCTCTAATAGCACCTTGCCATTGAGAGGTTAATGAAGCATGTCTACTGTCTTCATCCTGACAGAGAATGAGAGGGTGGACACACATAAACCTACATATAGAGCGATGCAGAACAAGAGCTCTCTGGAGGTCACTATAGCAAGAGTGACTTCAAATGTCTTTATACATCTGCAAAAGAAAAAAAAAGAAAGAGAGGGGAATCAAGCAAGAATGACAGCAATATCCCAGCGGTTTGTCTTGCTTTGACTGTAAGGGTCGGTGGGTTTGTGGTGCTTAGACCTCAGGATGCCTCCTAAACTGCCCGGGGGGCCTGTTTGAAGAGCAAGAGCTGATGAGGCTTCACTGTGCAGCCACATAGTGGTTTAACGGTGCAACTAATATGCCCAAGTCCCAGAGTCGACCCAGCCAAAGCAGCAATTCCACGGAACGGTAGATTTCTATTAATTAAATCATAATTGGGTTTTATATATTTATTTGGTGGAGACATTGGCAGGGAGAGGAGTAAGATTAGGCAGAGATTTGCATGTAAAATGTACGAGCTTCATTACACTACCTTGGCAAAGACGGAATAATTCGTCTGCCTGCAGGGCACACAGATGGCTCTGTATGTTTGCTAATTTGCTCTCCTTTCAAGGTCATTAGTTCTGTTTGGGGAACTATCGAAAAGTTTATTTGAGGTGGGTAAGTTCCTGAAATGTTTGCGATGTGACAGCTCCTTTGTTGTGGGACTTTAGATTAGGAGCAAACTTCAACATCAACTATCAGAACAATGCAAGGCTCAGCTAAAATACTGTATAATGAGACATATGGACCAAAATATTTAATGAAATGAATGATAAATTCTAATTAAATATTGAAACTACTAATGTAATAAATCAAATGTTGAGGCACTAAAGACAATAAAAACAACAATTAAAGATGAATAAAAACATATGTGACTTTAACGTACCAAAAAAAAGCCTTATTTTTGCAGTATTTGTTCATAGTTAACTTAGTGGTCATATGTAATATTTTGTTTTCTCCCTGATTTGTTCTCACCATCACTAATGAGTACTGTACGGACATAGTGTACCTCCTGGATGTTATCTAAACAGCACCCAGCCGTGTCTCCCTCGAGCTCATTACTCAGCAATGGTCTGGGAAGCTGAATCAATTTTTCAAAGTACAATATTCACCATTTTCTCTTCCCTCTTTAGACAGGTCCTGTTTAGTTTTTTTGTGCAGGAAATGAGTTTTGACATAATGGATTTTTGCCCAACATTACATAAACACTGACAGCACTGGCATAGTGTGCGGTGCAGGTTGCTAAGGCTTTGTTTGCCCAAAGACCTACCAGTCGTCCTGTCACTCACATCTGATAAATAATAATAATCTAGATACAGTACATGTTTTTAAACATATTACAAACAAAATATTTGCTTGTCAGGGAGCTAGACAACTTTTTGGCAATTACAAACCTGGACGCAATGATTTAAATGAGCAGCACTGTAGGTTCCATTCACTGCATTTTTGTTGCCACAGTATGTATTAGAAACATATGAGCAGAATCAGAGTTGTCACAACATAATTTATGAGCTGCAAGCCACAAAGCTTGTTGTTCTGTCTCATTTTCTTTGTAGTTTGAGTCATTGATGAGCAAAGTTTGATGACAGCTATCATTTCCTATATTGTCTCTGACATTTGACTGACTTCTTTAAACAAGGACCTAAGATAAAACATGCTAAAACCGTCTGAATCCACAAAAATCAAAGCCATGTCAGCACATTGTACAGTTTGAATGGAAATATATACGTATGTTGCTCTAGATTGGTCACGTCTTGTCAGTGGAATTGATTTAAAAACCCAAGAACACAATAGGATTTATTAACTAGAGAATAAGAGATAGTTGTGGGCATGTATCTTTTGAGTATATGTGCTACTGTAAGTGTGATAATTCAAAATTAGCATGTCGAATTCTCTGTCTTCTGAGATAGGCAATAGCACTGTGTCTTATAGGGCTATGTTTCATTTAATAATGAAATAGACGAGTGAAAAAGTTTAATCAGCCTGGTATTATTGAGGATATAGCGCAGACAGACTTGCATAGTAGACATAGAATAAAAGGAATCACTTTTATTACTATCTAACTGCAATTAGTTTAACCCTTTTATCTCTAACCATTTGTAACGCTATTTGGACCATTTCACAGAGCTTGGAAGTAAGAGTGAAATTGATATAGTGCGGAAGATACCATCAGCCCAGAGGGAAGGGTTGGGTGGGGAGTGGGGGGCTCTGCTTATTTCACAGTCTGTCCTCATGGCTTACATCCAGCTAGCTAGTAGTCAGGGACGAGTCTCTCTATTACCCCACATCATTTCATAAATCAAAGCACATAGAAGATGAAGAACATCTATCTATCTATCTATCTATCTATCTATCTATCTATCTATCTATCTATCTATCTATCTATCTATCTATCTATCTATCTATCTATCTATCTATCTATCATTTGTAAAAAAAAAAAAAAAAAAAAATCACCTGAATGCATGTCTGTCCTTTGTGTTACAACCCCACAAGTCTTCATAGAACTATATCACCAATCTGTGCTTGTCCTTACAGGCCTTTGGTTGACAACCCTTAATCTAAAAAACCTCCTGTTCTTCTTCATGGGACTCAGGAGATAGAAATTAAAATATTTTCTTTCCAAATAATAATATGACTAAGACATCGCATTAGCATACAGTGCAAGGAAGAAGTCTTTAATGAAGGTATCAGAAGGATCTTATTATCTGGGGATTAACACTTTCTTTTTCTTAAAAGCCATTATTCAACATTGACTAATGAACGTATTGTATTTATTTGTGTTATTTTTGGTCTTTTCTTCATGTTAATTGGCTGTTTTCATATTTCTGTTTTTTTTTTTTTTTCAAAATAGGGCATTGCAATTACTTCAATTTTTTTGCTGTATAATTATAGGTTAGATGTATTTGTTTATTTCAGTGCAACTTTAAACTCCAGATTGACAACAAATGAAAAATTATATTGGTGGTTAACCATTAATATGACATTTTCACACCCTTCTAAACCATTACACATGGTACAATTGTACAATAGGCCTATGCATTACCTGTTAACTCACTGGTGAAACTAACCTAAACAATGAGTAAAATATACACACAAAAAAACTAAAACAAAAGTTTCACAGTTTTAACACATCCCTTTTTCCATTTTGCAAGTGGCCAAGATGTAGGCATGACAATGCATATCAAGGTGTCCTGATATAGAAAATAATCTTGGCTGAAGAAAAGGTACTGTGACTGTCCACACTAGGGATTAATCAACACAAAAATTTTAACATTGAAGCGAAAATAGCTTAGTTATTTTGTTATGTTTGTTTGTAACTGCAGAAAAAGGAAGTTACTGTAAGAAGCTAACTCAGTCCAGTCAAAATTTGACCAGTTTAAATTTTTCCAGACCTTGTTGTTCAAGCTGAACGGTGTGAGATTAGATGTTTGGGAGTGTAACATAACTGACAAGATTTGCAACTCTTTCACTAAGTGAGGAGAATGTGTCTTGATCATTGGCAAAGAAAATGAGCAAGGCACAGTGCCACATGGCCAAAGACTGAGCCCACTGTTGGCAGCCTTGGAGGAGATGGCTACCTTCCAGTCGACACTCAGGGCTCCGTGTCTCAAAAAGCTTGCTACATACATTTAAAAAAAAAAAGTGAATTTGAATTCAGAAAATTGATCTTGAATTGCAGTTAAATTTCTAATAATCAAATTTACTTCCATTGCGCAACATTTACCATTATGTCATCTAGTGCCATATAAATCTGGTATCTGGAACCATTCAACAAATCATTTTTCATTGGTTCTTGTTTCAGAAGTTCAGTGGTGCATCACAAATTTAAATGTACACAATTCAAATGCAATTTCCACTGGCACTAGTCTCTTTTAGCCTCACAGAAGTCAGATGAAATATCTCACATTCATCTGCTGCTATTTCATGTTACTCAAAAAAACATCAACCGATAATTGAATCTGTTGAACATTGGTGGCAAACTATAAGGAGTGGACTCAATGAACAGTTGAGATCCAAGAAAATTCAAGCAAACAGCCTTTCCTCTGTTTTGCCAAACCACAATGAGCGAAAGTGGTGAGCTGGCTTTGCGATACTAAATCTCTCCCACCCTACGCCCCATGTGATAAACCACAGCTGTCTATTGAAATTATTCAGTTTCTCAATTTAGTTATCAGTGCTCAGATGTTACTGTACAATCGGAAATGGCAAAGCAAATAATGATCACAGCATATTTGTTTGAAACGGGGAGTTGTTATCCTTGTGCTTCCTAAATATTTCAATTTTGCATTTCGGAAAACTCCCCTCACTCCCTGTCACTGGGTTAGATATAGTACATAGTGATTTATTCTTGTCTGGGGTCAGATGTTAAAGACTGTACAAACTTCCTGGTTTGTGAGTGAACTGGAAAAACAGCTCTCATAAACTTGTTTCCTGAACAACCTTTTGTGTGAATAAGTGAAAAGACACTCCTAATTAGCAAAATGTTAATTAAGTATGATATAACAATATATTAAATACACTATATGTTGATAATCTATATTGATGCATGAATTATGTTCATTTTTTATTTCAGTACAAATGTGGTATTTGCATATATGTGTGTATATATGTGTTTTTGTGTGAAGTGTGTATGTGTATGCATGTGTGTGCGATCAGCCAAGCTCTAATGGCTTTGTGTGTGAGATAGGCCAGACTGTACTGCTCTGACAGTGAAAAGAGGATAACAGGGAGATGAGGAGCAGAGAGAGAAAGAAAGAGAGGAAGAGAGAGAGAAAGAGAGAGAGGGGCACTCAGACACTCATTAGCCACCAGACGCTATCTGGAGTGTGTCAATAGAGTCATGTTAGTGGGGTGTTAAAGCATTGACCAAGATACGCTGTGAGAGGCAAAGACAGAGGGGGATTGGGGTGGGAGGGCGAGCAGGAAAGGAAGGATAGCGAGAGCTCCCCCACCATTACAGCACCTGTCACACCTTGAGATAATCATCCATCATGCCTCGCCAGTGACTGGAGAGTGTGTGGTCCTTTTTAATGGCCGCCATTGACACGATTCGTCTTCCCCGCCACCCACAGCCTGTCACCAAATTGCTACTGTTGCAGCAGGGATACATTTTATTGCACCTGTTCTAAGATGAGATGTGTGCATTCTTGCCTATAAGACGTTTTGCCTAGAAAGGTGTGATTTCAATGTATTGATAGAACGGAAAGAAAGTGATAATTTGTCAAAAATACGGCACATTGGGAGGGCCACATGTGATCAACTGACAATGTATTGCAAAAAAGGCTTTGAAGTTCCGGTATTCACCCTTCAACATAGAGGCTCGATAACATCATTCGATGCTATACACAGCCACTGAAGAAGTCTCACTTTGATGCGATGACTTTTGATTTTACAGTGCATTGACAGTGAGCTAGCTCGTGCTTTTTATCTGAATTATTACTATCTAACTAAAAAGTACTTTCAAGCTGAAATGTAATGTAATTGCTGAAATAAATCTCACTGTGATGGGTGAAAGAGCTTGAGCAGACAGGTGGGAAAGCTATGAGACCATGTGAATGAATAGGCACAATGTCCTTCACTCACTGTAGATACTTGGCCTTCGTACAAAGGCACCATTATTTTGTCCAGACTAACATCTGACTTCAGTTCTAGCTCTGCACCACAACAGACGTGCATTATAAGAGGTGTAGATGTTGAAGCCTGAGCGTATAAATGTGAGATCACTTGTGTTAGCATGTGTTAAGTGTGCAAGTAAAGTGGCGGTTCACATGTGCTCCTTCGTTCTTGTGTGCACATTACTGTAAATCTGTAGCATGAATGCAAGGATATGTAACACACCAGGATCTCACCAGGTCTCCTACTTCGCATGATGGCTCTTCCTGGGGAAGCTGTGGTAAGGTGAGCTCAGACGTTCGAACAGGCGTTAATAGCGCATCTAACACGACTAGATGTCCCATGGTGCAGCTGGGCACGCGAACGGAAGAGGCCTAGCAAATGGGAGGACCTCGGTGGGAGGGTGGCACGCACCCAGGGCCTCTGGCGGCCCTTTAATAGAGGGCCACAGAGATGCCTGCCTGCTGTGGTTTCTGGGTTTCAGATGATTCTAGTTTCAGGTGACATGCCTCATGCTCTATTAGCAGACTCTTCCGACCACAGTTTTCTTTGGCAGCCACACAGGTTCAGACTGCTGCAGCTCTGAGCAAGACTACTTTTCCACACGCCACCTTTCTCCTCCTTCATCATATACACACATACACACAAATAAACGTATGGAGACACATACCCACACATATGCGTGGGAATACCAACACATACAAATCAAAATCTCTATTTCATTACTGTAATATATACACATCAAGACACATAATCAAACATAATCATGCACAGACACTGACAGACAAGCCCTACTGTCGGTCTCACCGGTAATGTTGATGTACATAGGTTGTGAGTCCAGCACACAGACATCCATATATTTTGTCTAGGCCAATACTGTAGGTCGGCCTTGACATGGTGGCAGTGAAGGATTTAGGCTCCAGTGGTGTTTGTGAAGTACAGAGCTGTGTCCAAACATCCTGCTCATTCCTGTGAAGTGGTCGGATGCTAGTCCCTCTCTCTGCCCTTTTTCAGCACTGGCATGCGTTCTGGGTGGCATCAAGTCTCAGGCCTCAGTCAAAGGGCTGTCTCCTTGACTCCTGCTATGCTTCACTCTCTCTCCTTTCACCTTCCCTGACCATCTCTCTGTCTGCCTCATCATGCAGAGAGTATAATTTTATTCTCTAATTCAGAGGATCCTGTGAGAGCAAATAATGCCAAAGAGAAGCAAATGTGTCATCTTCAGTGGTTTGCATGCAAATCTACAAAGAAAAGTGAAATTGAGTTTTCCTTCCTGATCGAGTGCTGACTTTTTTCTTTTGACATCATGACAAGTGTATTATAGCACCATATTTTGCATACACGAAGATGTTCTTTGTACTGTACAAATCACAGTTCCTAAAGTTATTGTTCAGTGATATTACTAAGAATTTTCCACTGTGATGTCTCACTTATCTTCTCGGTTGGATACTGGCTCTCAACTAAATGTTGAACAACCATATTGTCTAGATGCATTCAAGTCATTATCCCTACTTTTTAAAATAAATAAATAAATAAAAAATAATCCATGTATTTAAATAGAAACTTTATCAATTAAATTAATGTGACACTGCATGTCATTTGTACAGTATTTTAATATGGTGTGTAGTGTAAGTCTGGACTTCGAGAAGGTAGACTGATAAACCTAATTACCACAAAGCAGACAACTGCCATGAATGGAAACTCCTCTTGCATTTTAAAGTGAATGAGACAGGTTTTCTTGGGGAAGTACAGGGCGTCTGTTTGCATGTCAAAATGTATGCTCATGTATTTCTTACTGAGCACATTGGGGGCAGTGAGTAAGACAGACAAGTACAATTCAAGACCAAATAGCAGTGAGTGTATGAGACATTTGGTCAATATACAGTAAAAAGCAGTAGCTCCTCAGTAACTACTCCTGAAACTAAATAAAAGTGAATTTCATCCACCCATCAGTTATATCCACTTATCCCAGAGGATTGTAAAGGATTAGAGGGGGAGCTGGAACCAGTCTCTGCTGACAGTGGACAGGGTACATCCTGGACAGGTTGCCAGTCAATCACAGAGCTGACATATTCAGACTCACAATTGCACCTACTGGCAATTCAGAGTCACTTATCAACCTAGCTTGCATGTCTTTGGACTGTGGGAAGAAACTAGAGCACCCTAAGAAAAGCCATATTGGCATTTGGAGACCCTGCAAACTCCACACAGAAGACTCCAGCTGTCCAGTAGATTTTAAACCCAGAACCTTCTTGCAGTGAAGCGATAGCGCTAATCAATGCACCACTGTGCCGCCCACAAAGAGAATTGTATGCTCTAGCAAAAACCAAATAAACATAAAGCTGGCTACAATTTTATTTCGTAAGTATAAAAATAATTTACACAAGATTTACACATTTTCTTCAAATCTTTAACTAAAGTTAATTTCCATTACTGTGAATCCATGTAAATCAGTTGTAAGGCGTTCATAATTGTTTCTGGCAAAGCAGACGAGAGAGACGTCGGTGTGGGTTTTTTGATGTAAAGAGAGATCATTTTGACAAACGACGATGGTATTCATGAACCGATGCACTGACAAGTGTCTGTTTATGTCTGTGTGCTGTATATTTGCTGTATAATCTGCATGGAATTGAGATTTTCAACAGAGGATATTTTCATCCAGGATGATCTGATTTTAATGAAAGCTTCTGTCACTCACAAGGCTAACCTGTGTAATTCGTTGTATATGTTGTAGCTTGAGGGAAAATGGCAGCCGAAAAGGCTCATAATGTTCAGGTGAGACCAAGCATCAAGAAAAAAAAAACAAGTAGATACACACATACTAACACCATGAATGTGCTGAGTGTATAGCCATCTTAGTTGGTGTGTGCATGGTGTACTTGTCACTCTGTAATTAATGTATAGATACATTAAATATAGTACACAGAAAGCATGTACCTATAATGTATCCCCACCTCCCCTCAGCCAATATGCTATTCAAACAACATGTCACCAACCACATCACAAAAATAGCCCAAAATTTGCTCTCAAAATCAGTTACCACTTCAACTGTAACCAAGCATGTTTCCTTTGAAAGTAGCCAGTGTGACGGCCCAGCTGACCATAGAGGAGCCTAACCAGCTGGCTCATGTGACCAGTGTCGACCGTGATATTTACATTCAGCTCATGGCGAGCTGTTTGCTGAGAGGGATAATTTGACAGTCAGATAAACAGACAGACAGACAGACGGATAAACAGAGTGTTGGCTACTGACAGAGATCTCACTGTCAGTCTCACTGCCACTCTGTTCCTCTCTCAAGCCCAACAGCCACGGGGCAATATTTGAGCAGACAGTCACCAAGTCTTCCAAATATTGAACAACATGCAGTAGCTGTTTTTTTTTCCCCCCAAAGTGATTTTTGGACTCGATGTCTCTGTTTTCTTTGTGTTCTTCTTCTTGTGGTGCAATACTGGGGGAACACGGGTGACTTGAATGAGTCTCTGTCAAACTTTCCTTTCTTTCTGTTTCACCTCCTTTTATCCTTATGTCTTTTTCATAATTTCAATTATAATAGTGAATAAAAAAAATAAAATAAAAAATCTAAAAAGTAAATTTTTATCTTGGTATATACTTTTTAACCTCTTTCTATTTTAAATGTTTCTTTTGTTCTTTTAGTTTCATTAGTGTAAAACTTAATGTGTGGCACGAAGCTGAAGGTTTACTTGCGGTAGAAACATCAGAGTTTTCATAGCTACACAAAAAATACATTTCAGCTTTGATATAATTTAGAAGTATTGTTTTTCAAGGAAATATAATTAATGCCAATGTGTTATACGGCATCACAGATATCTGTCTTACAGTATTCCTAGCGTCTGTTTTGTGTAGGCGTGACAGTTTTGCAATATCAGATGGTGTCAGTGCTTGTTTTTGTGTCTGCCTTTGCCGTGTGTCCGTATGTGTACATGAATGTGTGTATGTGTGTATCCATTGTGTGACAGTGTGTGTACTCTACTGTATGTGTTTGTGTGTGCGCACATGTGTGTTCAGTGTTATGCGCCTGCTGTATCCAGTGACGTTGTCACACCTCTCTTGGTGTCCTGCTGTGTTTCCCGCGGCGTCCTGAGGTCCTGGATGCTGTCTCAGTATCGCTACTGAGGATGGTGGGCGTCTGGCACAGATAACACTCTGATAGCTCAGTGATGGACAGCCGGGAAACTTTTTTCCTTTGCTCTCCTTTTCCCATCCCCCACTGAACACTATGACAACCTGCTGTAAAAGTACTGTGGCTCAGAGGTGTGTGTGGTTGTCTTTGTGCATACACGCATTTGCACTTATGATTGCAGGATTAGATGGGGGTTGGACTTTATCTGAAAGTATGTTATATATTGGAATCTTGCCTCAATGAATCCTGGAGTGAAGAAAACAGTCTTGCTGAGAATCAAGGCAGCAGAAAAAGAAAAAAAGGGCTATACATAAAACAAAGAACTTTTAATAAGAAATGAGAATTAACTTTCCCTTTTATTTCATTTTCTTTTTCCTTTGTATTAGCAGTTTTCTGCCTTTCTCAATTATATCACAACTTCTAATGCTGCTACATAACTTGTTCATAAGTTTTCAGTGGCTGTTTGGTTATTCACAAATGTCATTGGCATTCTTTTATTCTCCCCTTGTGGTGGCCTGTGGGGGAAAGGCTAATATCTTGTGTGTCAATTCACAGCAGGAAACTTTTAGATCTATATAAGGTTACTCATTGCAGAACTTATTTTCTAAGAGAAAAAAGAAATCCATTATTTATGAACATATTCCCAGTCCATGGCTAATTGTTTATTTTCTTCACAATTGCTTTGATGTAACCAGCTAGACACTTATAGAAGTCTGTCGAAAGCTGAATATTTTCCATTACAGTCTTTTAATATATAATTATTGTGTGTCATTCCACTAAAGTTTATTTTAGTTCAGTGTTTCCCACATGTGAATTTGAGTAAATTAAATAGACATTGTCTATGTCCTGCTCTAAAATGTGCCACCATGGTTTCTTCTTAAGTATATTCCAAATTTTTATTTCCCCTGACAGAAATTTCTGGTTTTCTTTCCCTGGCACTGCTGGGCAGTAGTGTTATCTTTTATCTATGATGTGGAGGCACCCATTTACTTGCTTTGGTCGTGCTTGTAAAACAAAATAGAGAAATCATTCACTTGGCACTGAGTGAAATAACAGAAACTGCTTTTTGAGTGAGCTGGGCGGAAGGCGCTGTGTTCTTCACGGGGCTTTCTGTAATTAAGCAGGCTGCACATTCCTCGGTTAACATTACGTCCCAAGCTGCCTGATCAGCACTCTGCAGTATTTAGAGAAGTTTAGGGTGGGAGCGAACGCCCAAGCCACAGAAGAAATCAAACGGTCATAAAATCAGTTTAAACTACAACAAAGAAAATGGCCCCCTATAATTAGATTAGGAAAACATAAAACATAAAAAGAAAGCAGGGTTGTATGTGCACACCACACACCCTGCAAATCTTGAAACGTCTATATGATGCCTCAAATCAGGGCTATTGGGTAGTTAGGGGGAACAGTGGTAGTGATCCCAGTGTGGTTTCCTTTAGTTTGTTGTTGTTCAGAATCAAACTAAACAGCTACTGGATAACTTGCAAAGAGAGTAATTACATATCACCCAGTTGTCTGTTTACATATTCTCCTATGCTGGTGATTTTTGACTAAATATACTGTATGACTGTCATTTCATTGTAACCAAATGTAAATTCACAGTAATTCATATTGCATGTTCAGACTTAAACAGCAAATTTAATTAAAGATTCCCTGAAAGTGATTAGAATATAACAACAAATAGATAATTTAGTAAGGGAAAACAATTTAGAATTTGAAATTACTTTTGATCATTTTCTAAATTTGGATTTTGTGCATTTCGTTAATTGGCATCATAAGTACAATATTATATGGGCAAGGTACTGTAAAAGCATTTCATAGCAACTGATTTGCATGTTGCCCAGGTTACGGTGCTATGTTCTCCACACAACCTCTCAGGTATGATGGGCTCTATACCAGCCAGCTCCACCTGTCTAGACTTAATGTTCCCAGCTGGCAGGCTATAGGGGAATGGCCCTCTCACTGAGGCTTTAGACAGAGCCACGTCGTTCAAATGCCAGGGTGCCCAGTGGCAGGATCTGCAGCTCTGTTCTGGATATCAGCTTTCATAGGATCAAAGCACTGGCAGCGATATCCTCCCCCTCATCAGTCGAGCAGCAGTGTACAGACCCAAGGGATATGATCGGCGGAGGGGAGGAGGGGAGTGAAAAGGGGGAGTGAGGGAGAGAGAGACTGACAGATAGAGAAGAGAGAGAGAGAAAGAAAGAGAGGTGGGGGTGAAGGGGAATGGTGATGCTGGTGAAGATGGGGGAGGGTTTAAGGGATAGGGAGATGAGAGCTAGGTTAAGGGCCTGCAGGGCTAGGGAGGACGGGAGTGGGTGAGGGAAGGTAGGAGAATTCCAATGAAGATCTTTAAAAAAAAAAAAAAAAAAAGAGGGTTGTTAGGGATGTTTGAAGACAGCGGGGGGAAGTGCTGATGGGAGAGCGATGCAAGGAGTGCAGGGGCTGGGCGATGTGTGTGTGTAAACGAGACAGATACAGCAGTCTCATCAACATATAGGGCCTGGGTCTCTAGATGGAGCCCTAACAGCTGAGTTTCCCCCAGCACAACAGCATCTGTGCATCTCCCTCCCCCGCCCTTGCCTCACCTACCTTCACCACCCCTTACGCCCATGAGTCTATTTACTCACCCGCTTGTTTGCCGAGAGCGACAGCATACCACCACCTCCTCCACCAACACCACCACCGCCCCCACCCATACACCCTCCACTCCAGCTCCTTTCCCCCTCTTCCTATCCCCTCTATCATCTTCCTTAGAGATATGAGGAGCGAGGTGCAACACTTTCCTCTTCCTGCTCTCCTCCCTCTCTCCAGGCGCTTTTTGATTTCTCCTCTCACCTCCTCTTTTTCTCTCCCTCTTTCATATCCCAGAGTGCTTCTTTTCTTCTGTTCGTCTCTTCCGATTGCGAGTTCTCCTCAAGGTATCAGTGTGTGGTATAGAGTTGTGGCAGAGTCTTTTCTTAAAAGTGCTAGCTCATTAAGGAGTGAGAGTGTTTGGATATGCGTAGTTTGTATTTTTAGTGTGTTTGTTTGTGCCGCTGTGCTGGGGCTGTGTTCTCGGCTCACCGTGTGTTTGTGCGTGTGTGGCATGTGTGCGTGTTGGGTGTAAAGCAGAGGTAGAAACAGTGCTGAGTCTGATTCTTTCTGTTCCACTGTGGCATTTGGGAAGCACAAACTTTATTCCTGTATAGCAATAACATCTGTTTACAGTGTTGAACACCAGGCGAGGTGAAACAACAAGATGTTTAAAAATCTTACTGCATAATGTAAGGATGTGATGATACAGTAGATGGTGTTGATTCAAACTTTTGTTGCAAACACACTTTCTTATTATAGGTGCAGGCAGTAGTGATACTATAGGCAAACATATGTCATTTTCAGGTGACAGTGAGAGGGCACCTGACTATAGTTGAAAACAAAAATATGACATGTCTTATTAATAGTGTTATACGTGTTTTTGTGTGAAAATGAAAACATGAACACTTGCAATTCCACTACAATTCTGGTCCAGAACAACTACTAAACAGAGGTAAGATTGTTTTGTCCAACATTTAACAACAAACAAAACCTCCAGTTTTTGAAAAAAAATATGCCTTAAACTGTGACCTTACACTGACCTCTGACCTATTTGGTGTTGATGCCCGTTTTCATTTTAGTTAATGTTCACGTGACAGAGCCTTTGAGTGGCTGTAGGAATTCAGACTCTTGTCCACCGAGCAAGTTGGTTTCTTTTAACCATGATCACGACCATTCTCTAATCGTAACCGAGTGGTTGTTCTTTTAACCATGATGACGAACTTCCCCTGACCTTAACAAAGTAGTATTTTTAACCCAAACCACAACGTTTCCCAAAACTTAACCATTTATTTTAACCCTAACCATGATATTTACCTAACTCTAACCAAGTTGTTTTTGTGCCTAAACCTATCCAAACCTTAACTATATCATATAATGGATTTGATTTTCAAATGGCGATGTTGTCCTGCTGACTGGAGGGAAAGAACAATACATGCAAGTATGTATTGTTCTGGAGGTCAGGGACCAATGACGTTGTTTAATTTGGAGAACTTGTTGATTCATACAGAGGCCATTTAATGTGTGGGAGAAACAATTGTAGTCACATTAAAAATGTGTTACAGTTACTGTACTTAGGTATTTTTATATGTAGTACTTCTAGTGAACATTAGTCCACCTTAAGATACACAGTTTTCGTTTTTGTCTTCTGTATTACACTTGATGTTATCAGTCTGAACTAAGAAAAACTTTTTAACTTTGTCACATTTAACCATTTTTCTGTGTCCCTCCATCCTGAGAATTGCTTTTAAATTGCACAGTTTCCTGTCCGACTTTGACAAAATACCACACCATGATGAGAAGTATTTGTGTGACATGTCGTCATACACAGGCGGGGACACTGGAACAGCAGCAGTCTACATGCTACAGAGAGTTCACCTTTTAAAGAGCCATGTTGAGATTGCTCTTTCTTCAGACAGCAACTGTCCAGGAAAGTTCTGTTACATTTAGAAAGAAAAAGTAGATCCAGTAAGAAACTACCCAATACACCATAGTTAGGGTTATGAAATCTAATGCTTTTTCTGTTTTTTCACTCTGAGGGATTGTGCAATAATCATTGTTGAGTGAAAGAATAGTGACGGTAATGTTTTTTTAATCAGGTCCTCCCCATTATCATTAATACTTTGACTTGGCCTTGCCTTTGGAAAAAAAACCCTCCCCTCTAGTATTTAAAAAAAAAAACACAGTAGTGAGTATAACCTTACCATCTGATGTTTAATAATAATAATATTTATGTTTAAGTTTTAAATCTGACCCATACTCACAGTATGCACAATAAAATGGGCCTGAGCTGGCACGGACATGTTAATAACCTTGGGCTCTGTCGGATTTGGACCGAGCTGGCAACCATACATTAGCAAACTCAAAATGGGTCTATGTACCCAGTTGCTGTCACCTTATCTCCTGTCAACAGATCACATTACACACACACACACACACACACACACACTCACATACACACACTCAGTCTTCACCCCAGCAACAGGCTGGCAGCTCCCAGTCCTGAGGTCTGTCCCAATGTGAATATGTGTGTGTGTGTTTGGGGGTGGGGGGGTTGATAGGCCTAGAGTCTGCACCATGAATATTTCAGCCTTGACCCATTTCCCCCATGCTAGGGATGTCCTGTCTTCACCAGAGGAGACGTGGTGTCATATATTCCAGGTGGTTAACTGAGTCACTGTGTGCACTGTGACATTTCAACCCACTTCAACTTAATATGCAGTCAGGATTATACTGTGTGTCAACCAATACTGTGCAGGCCTGCCCGGTGATAGCTATTCATTATGGACAAAATACTTGCAAGTGACTTCTATTACTTTCATATAATGCATGGTATAGATTGGTCCTTTGAATTATGTACATATCTGTTAAGTAAATGACCTGATGAGTTCTGAGATCACAGATTGAGGGCAATATATGCACAGATTCTTTAACTTGTGTATACCCACACACACAAACAAACAGGGTACAATGAGATGCCTTAAGGTCTATCCTGTATGTGAAGAGTCTTCCTGGAAAGAGGAAGGTAGCAGTAGCTGGCAGGCTCACTGCTCCAGATCGATACAGGACTGCTTTTACTGCTGTTTGTGGACGCCTCCTCTCCACTGTGTTATTTTATCCTTCGCTGAGCTCTGTTCATTTGTTGTTCATTTGCTCTGCTGTGTTGGTTCAATAAATCTTATATCATCTTTGTTTTCCCCCATTACAAATAGCTCTCCTTTGCCAGGTCCTCCACAGTATGTCGGCGCGTCCCCAGCAGTTATTGTCTTTCCAACATTATCCGTCAGGCCCATCTGTGAGCTGGGAAAACAGATTTGATGGAAGCATGTGATCTACAAAGAAAATCAAATTTACATACACACATTACACATGCAAATATACAGCACGCTTTGAAACAATACAAGACTGCGCACAAATGCGCAGATACACACAACATACTCCTCCCCCGAGCCCACATACACACACAAACGCACACGTGCATGGTATAGCTGACCTGCCATAAGCTCCATTTAGGTCACAGTCTGCCTGGGCACAGGTGGTCTTCCTGTCACAACCAGTGGACCATGACTATGGAGTATTAGTTGGGAAAGGTACAGTACCACACGACACAGTTTATGTTAGACAGAAGGCTGAGAAGCTTAAGTTTCAATGAAAACAAAAGAATGAGGGAGTAGGCAAAAGGAGAGAAGAGGAAAGGAGGAACAGACTAAGTTTCTCTGTCCACCAGACTTCTTCGATGGAGTGTTTCAGGCATGCCAGGGAAGCTGTCACTGCTCTCACTGCTGACAACCCCGGTGCCACCCGCCTCTGTTTGTGTTTTATTCCCCTGCTTCCTCGTCATGGCAACCTGCTATGTTTCCTCTCCTCCTCACCATCATTCTTCTCCCTCTTCTCCTTTTCTCCACCTCGTTGCCTCTTTTTCACCATGTAAAGTGATTCTCCAGGTGGAGGTTGGACGTTTGGAGGGTTGCGGACTGGCAGTTGACATGGTACGCGGTTTCTCCCTGAACCCATTCTCACCCCAGGGACTGAGGCCCAGGGGGCTCTTGAAGCTCAGCGTGGCTGGCGTCCAGCATCTCCTCATCGAGTAAGACCGCCACTCCGCTCCCGGCTCCAGACAAAGGCTGCCATGTCCTGTAAATACTGTCAGAAGCAGTTAGGAGCTACACTGATGGCTGATTAATTTGTGCAGGTCATTTCCCTCAGAATTTGGGTGCAAACCAGATTTGCCTATGGAAAGAAATTCTATGAACCTATGTGCCAACATTCAGCAATTTTGTGCTTTCTGTGTTTGGGTGTGTATATGACAATGTGATTTGTGTCCTGTACATCAATATAACAATGACATTTCAATCTATCTGTATGATGCTGTAATATTTCTGCACAGTTGCATTGTCTGCGCATGTACGTGCCTGTGTGTGTACCTGTGGAGGTGTGTATTTCAGAACAGAAGATCACCTTGACTGTGGCCAGTCAGAGAGAGCCGTGGGCACTGAAACTGAGAAGGCGGGGTTGAAGTTGCTCCCAGAAGGCCGTTCTGTTCAGCATAGCCGTCTGCAGCCCCTCTTTAGACTCTCCCTCTCTCGGTCTCGCTTACACACACACACACACACACACACACACACACACACACACACACACACACCCTCCAGCTGGGAGGTCCCAGGAGGTAGTGAGGCTCACTGACTGATTAGGTCCCAGGTAAAGTACTGCCCGGGAGCCTGCTATAAAGCCAAAGTCAATGACGACGCTCACATGCACACACACACGTGCATGTGCACACACACACACACATTACGACTACTGTACACTTCTCCCCACACTTTTTTACAGCACACAGATATACAGACACACAGACGTGCGCACGCCTACTGTCTCTATTAGACAGCTGCTCATGCAGTCTGCTCACCACTGGGATTTCCCTGTATTGTATATGATATAATGATATTATTCCCTCTATTTGCTGGATAGTTAGGCACCATGCCAGGCAGCTCACTTATGAAATTGAGGTAAAAGCATGATGTTATTTCAGGATGCAAAATGGCTATGGGGTGGGACTGATAGAAAATCTTATTTGGCCTCTCTCTACATGTTGATTTTGTTCCTTGTCTCCTCCTCAATCCTCTTTTATCTTATTTACTTTCCTTTCTCTTCCTTGTGTCCTCGTCTCTAAATGTCCTTTTATAATAGTCTCGCCTTTAACAATAGCTTTCATAGCACTGTACCCGCATTTATAAACCATGCTCCACAGTGCAAATCAGGAAGTTACTGGACAATGGTGGCGGCCCCCTCCAATCCACAGGCAGTAAAACGATAGCAGCCTCTGATTCTATTCTCCGCTCTCTGCCATTTTACAGTCTGTCAGCGTGTTAGTAGCTCTGTAGTTCGAAGCTCAGACCGGAACCCTCCAATGCTATTTCCAGCTCTTTTCTGAAAACCCACTATTGTGGAGGTATAATTACAGGCCTATACGCTGTGCTTAATTCTCAAACAATAGGGTATACTTTTACACAAGGACATGAAATTACTCTCCATTCAGAACATGCTTGACTAGACAACAGAGCTCTTCATGTTCAGAGGACATTTATGCCTCTGTAACGATGCTGTGCAAAAGCCAGACTGCAAGGCTCTTCCTGTTGTTCCCTCTCATTACTTCAATGTTCCCTTAACACTACAATGATGATGACAATGATGAGTCAGGTGGTAGGCTTTTGCATTTGTCTCTATCTATCTATCTATCTATCTATCTATCTATCTATCTATCTATCTATCTATCTATCTATCTATCTATCTATCTATCTATCTGTCTGTCTGTCTAGTCTCTCTCTTTTGTCAGATTAAAAGAAGGGACGGTGTTGAAGTTTCACTGTTTCAGGAAAACAAATTCAAATTGCAAACATCAGCGAGCAGATGTGGCAGATTCTGCTTTTTCTCTAATTTATTAGAAATCTAATTTCTTCTCCTTTCTCACTTTCTTTCGTGGAACAAGTTGATGAAGTTCCTTAATTAATTAGTAACCAAGGACAACCATCACTGAAATTCATTTTCTCTTTTTCTCTTAGTGTTTTTCTCCTTCTTTCCTCTGTTTTTTCTACTGTAGCTCTGTTGTTCCTCAGTGGTCATAGCCCTGTGTCTGACAGTGATGGTGTTGTTTCTCCGCTCACTGTTGGCCTCCTTCTTCTCTGACAGGCACCCTGCTCCTGACTCCTAATTGGTGGAAATGCTAGCAGCATCTGGTTCTGGTGAGCGTCTTTGTCGACGACGGCGGTTATCCAGCCGTTTGACAGCTGGTTGCCATAACGTCATCACCTTAGCGACAGACTGGACTCTGGCGCTGTTCTGGAGTACCTGCCACTCAGCATTAACAGCCACCCTCACAGAAGAGACAGGACATTTCATGCATCCAAGAAATGAGACAGTTTCATAGTCAAATTTGATAATAAGCTTATTTCAGCCCCCACCACAACACACCACAGCAAACAGTCCTTCCAGCTCTCCATGACTAACCCCAGCCTGTGGGGAAGGGACTAGTATTTTAGTGGATGAATTATATGGCCTGTTAACTTGAAAAGATTCTGTCGACAGTGCAGAGTGTCAGAATGCCATTTCAAATAATGCCATTTCATTCCTCTACTTTTCACTGTAAGAATGCAGCTTCTAACGATAGGGAAAGCAGAGACCTTGTTGGCCTTGAAAAAAGAACAGAGGAGAATTAAGTCTTTGGGAATTCCCACATTTTCCCTCGTCTCTCTTTCAAACCCCTACACTCTAGTCCTCTCTTCTTGTCTCTGCTCTCCTCATTCCCCTGTGGCCACATTCATGGTATTCTAGGAATACTAAGGCTCAACGCTCATTTGTGTTGGCCTTTAGTGCAAGATACTGGTGCAACTTCTGCAGCTGATATAGTCATTGTTATCTGGCAACAATTACTTTATATGCTGCACTGAAATGACATTGTTATTTCAAAATTTACTACCAGATTATTTGTTTTGATAACATGTAGTTAACATTTTGGGGAAACAGCATAACATATTGATGTTAATTTATTTACATTCATTAGACTTTTCTGCACTATCTTTGATTAAACCTGACATTTTAAATGATCTTTTAAATCTGAGACTGTATGAAAGACCTTCAGCCCTGAAGTTATTTGGTTTCTGTCTGTGTCTATTTGTTACCTAAATGAACATAAACCAATGCCGAGCACAGTGCATGGTTGTTGAGATGAGAAGAGGACCAGAGCGGACGGGAGTGGAGCAGTCTTGCCCACCATGCGGTTTGGTGAGTAACCCTTTAGGAAACGAACAGCAGAAAGCTAATTTAGCTAGCTGGGGTTCAGTTAAAGCCTGCATCCTTTTCTTGTTGATTGGCAACCAAAGCATTGAGGCTATGTTGTGGCCTGGTAGTATCTAGTACAGCTAGAACGCTAAGTGGTAATTTAACCCCTGAACCTAAAACAAATCATTCTATCTGAACTACCTGCCACGTGACAACATGATAAAATGAATCAAAATCAAATTACTTTAAACAACATGATCTTTTACCTCTCAACCTTTCATGATGAATAATTTATGCTCATTTGTATACCGAGATTGTCAGGACAAACATTCACACATTTAAAAAAAATATCACAAAATAAAATAAACATACATCTTGGTTCCTGCAAGATGGCACTCAGTTCCACACATCACATCATATTTGCTGCTATTTCATATCCACGCATGAGCAAACACAGTGGTGGCCATACAGGAGAGGAGGCGGCAGAGGAGCAAACAGCATGAGGGCACCATGTTCAAACTGTGGTGACCAGTGGCTCCTGCCTGTCCGTGGCCTCACAGCGTTGCCTCTGCCCCAGTGGCTCAATGCAGGTATTCACAAACTGGATTCCAGTGGCCACCAAAACATCTAGGCCAAATGGACACAGTGACTCTTCTAGGTAAATAGTGATTCAGGCCAAAATCTAAACTTCACAGCCTCTCTCTCTCGCAGACTGTCTGTCTCAGTTTCTGGTGCTCTCTGGCTTTGTTTCCCTCTGCAGCCTTCGCCTGCCTAAAAATGAAATTAGCATGCCGTTTAACAGACCTCACAACTCACATTGTGGAATTAAATGCTCCCAGTCAGTAATAAATGTGAATGCTGCGTTGGCACTATTTTCTTTCGAGAAAAAGAACTAATGATGATTTGGGGGGAGGTTTGCTTCAAATCTATGTTTCTATAAAGATTAATTGAATGACATTGTATTATGAAAAAGAACAAACATTTCAAGCAATAGAGAGTAATTTCCCATCCTTTATTGTTAAATTGTGTAATTATTGTTCTACATTTAGTGTCTCACCTGAGCAGCTGTGGAAGCTGGTGAAGACTTGATGATTTGGCATACTCTTGGCAGAAACAAAAGGCAAACATGGGCTACAGAAGAGGCAGACAGCCCATGAGAGAACAAACCACACCACAGAGAGAGAAATCAAAACCAAGCACAGCCTTCTGAAACCAGACAGCCCTATCTCCCTGCACGCCTTGGCTCAGATTGTTTCTACTTATTGTTTACTTGGCTGTTTGACTGACTGTTTCATTGGTTACAATCCAGACTAGGGTTGACATGATCTGAAATTGCATATTTAACAGTTTCAAAGTATTTTGTCTGTATTCAAAAGTTTGTTTTAATTCCAGACCAGCAAGTATTTATAAGTCATTGTTGTTTATTCATATATAGTAGGTGGGCCTGTGATTCCTCAGGTGAGCAAACACCTTTATTTACATTACAACCCAGCTTGATTTATCAGCTGCATGACATCACTGTTTCGCATTTCAACAACCTAAGTCAG
Organism: Euthynnus affinis; assembly: GCA_029490765.1. NCBI lineage: Eukaryota > Metazoa > Chordata > Actinopteri > Scombriformes > Scombridae > Euthynnus > Euthynnus affinis. The sequence continues at coordinate 22,370,361 of CM055842.1, read as the reverse complement.
TCTCGACTATTAGTGGCACTAGTATGTATATGATTTCATCAATTACAGGAAAAAACTGTGCCTTTATCAATGACACACTATTTTATTGTGTTTCATTGTGTTGATATTGACTGTACTATCTTGTTATTTGTCCTTAAGACCCCACCTCTATACGTGTAAATATAATAATTATAAATGTAAATGTAACAATTTTTTACTTTAATTATTTCTTTCTGAGTTTTTTTCTTCTTCAGAGTTTATCAAAAATCAATATGTAGAAAATTATTGAAGTGGTAATTTTCCCTTTTGCTACAAACTGGGCTGGAAATCCAAATGGACTTATTTTTGATAGGGGTATTGTGGTGTAGATAGTACTGTCAACACCAATCACATACAGAGCTATGAAAATCATTTGTAATTATGCATGTTTTACAGCTGGGGTCCCTGAGATCCCAAACAGAAGTAGTGCTATTTTTTTTAGCTGACTTCTGAAATAAGTCATAGGTTCATAAAATTAGGAACATTCATGAATTATCAAGCTGATAAAACAATGTTTTTTTTTTATGGCGTGAGATCTTCAGGACCCCAGACAGATTATTGGTAACACCTACTTAAATTAAAAATAGGTGTTGGTAATGGTATTACCAGGCCAAACAAATCATCTCTCAAGGACAAATAAATAAATGTATAGAACTTGTATATAATCTTGAATACCTGCAGTAGGTTCTGGGAAATACCTGATGTAAAATCAAATGTCTCTCATTAACCTCTCTGCATGATTTATTGGCTATGACATAAGTAGCGACTGGTGTATTTCTGCAGGAACCTCAGCATCGTCTGGCTACGGCAAGCAGTGGTCTACAGGCTTTCCACATTTATCGAGCATAATTGCCGCTTAAAGTCTTAAATTATTTATTATTGTGAGATCTGACAGTGCTGCTCAGAAGCAAATTGGGATCATCTTCCATGACCACCAAGGATTTGCAGATTGGAGGCAGAACTAAGTTTATTTCCTCCGCTCTGCTTTTATCCCTGCAAACGAAGCGTTTAAAAGGATCACCCGCGACAGATAACCACGTTACTGTACAGACGAATAACGCTGCTGCTCTTAAGATCCTGATTTTGTCTGTGGATTTTTTTCTCTCTCTTCCCTTCACCCCAGTCTAATTGTGCTGATGCTCTCCCTGTGGGTTTTAATGTTTGACACGGCGAAACACTCTTAAATCCTCCACACTGCTCCCTCCCTTATGAGGCCCAGTATCTTAAAAGCAAAAAGGATGTATGTCTAATTCACAAATTTATCACTTCGCAAAATGATGCATTAAATGAGAGGGGACACGCTCTGATTTGAAATGCTGACTTTAGAAAAGAAGTTCTGATTTTCAAAATGAGTTTAGATGGGCTCCCCTTCACCCCTCACCCACCCGCTCGCCTCCCACGTCCTCTTGCTTTCTCAGTTATATCACTCTCCCTCCTTGAGATGGGAGGCCATGGGGCTCTTTCTTTGTCTGCTTCTCTCTATCAGTCTCACTTTCTGTCTCTCATACACAAACACATAACACACATTTTATTGCTTAGTTAAGCTGGTTGCTAATTTAGCATGTGTAAGTACATACATGTGCTTTGCATGTGTACTTCGGTTGCTGCATGCACATTCATGCTTGTGTGTGTATCATACACAGCGCTGTACATACTCTACATGCATTTCTTTCTTTTTTTTAAATCATGATCACATGATTGCCTGCATGCAATTATCGTTTGAGGACAATGTGATAGAGATACGGCTTCTTTTGCCACCATGAAAACATTTAATTTCTCTAGCCTAGAGAAAATAGGCACTTACCTCAGGAGTATCTGCTTAAGGTCAGTTTAACATATCAGACGTGTTGCAATTCTTCTTTTCCAGCCTTCCTTTGCCTTATATTGTTCATCAAGGACAGACCTTAAATGTGTGTTACCTAAATAAACAATGAATGAAACCTCTTTCATTTTTTGTTCTTGGAAAGTCTTGTTTTTATGTAGCCAAACACAGTCTTATTGAAACCAAGAAGGAAGTTATGGTCATATGATCAACAAAAACGCTAATTTGTCAAGTCATGTTTCACTCTGACCAAGACCAGAAGTTGTGACTTTATTTACATATCATTTACTTATGTTCTGTTTAGTAATATGAAAAATTCTGAAATGCATTATTTGTATATTTAGATTTTTTTTTAAATGATCATATTTTATATTGTTGAGTTTGGCTTAGATAGAAAAGCAGTTCTCTGGAGTATTCTGAGCTCCCCAGAGGCTGAAACCAGAGAAGGCTTTTTTGAACATGGTTCTAACAGCTTCTGAACACAGCTCAACTGGCTGTGAGGCACCGTGGGCTCCCTCTCGACAGGTCAACCTGCCAAGAAACAAGTTTAAAGAGGAAAAAAAAATCTGTGTAAAAGAGTAAATGTAAATGTCTGCTCAAGAAGCAGTGATCCCCGGAGATGTGTTAAAACAAGGGCGAGGACTAAACTGATGACAACTCCATCCACACGGCCTACACCGTGGAGAGAAAAAAACAAGACATGCTTAGTTTTAAGAGCTGCTCTCTTGACAGTGTTAATGACAGTGTTAGGCTACTGGTGAAATCATGAAGGAGAAGAGTCCAAGCAGCATGTTGTGTGCTGAGAGTGGGTGTTGTGTTTAGGCAAAAAATAATTCTCTACAAATTATCCTTCTATTTTTTTTAATACTTTATATTCACTAAAATACTACCAGGACCATTAACATAAAGTACTTCCTGCTGTCATCAGATATGAGTGATTTTAAATTCATAAATACAATTAATTATGTATGTGTTAAAACAGGTTATACATGAAGAATTTGAAACTAAAACAACAAAATCCCATTTTTTGATTTCTTTCAAATTCCCATTAAATTACTAATCACTCAATGTATGATTTTAATGTAATGTTGCATCCTACATGCATCAAGAGTTTGATGCATTGATCTCATAAATGCAACTTCCTGAGACTGGGAACTTTTGGGACCTTTGTTGCATGTCATTCCTCCTCTTTTCCCCACCATCACCTGTCATATCTACATTTTCAGCTATCAAAATAATGGAAAAAAGCTTTGAAAACAAAACCATTCAAATGAATTTGGTATTTCCAGCAGCCGGAAGTATTGACACTCCAAATTTGTCTATACGAAACCAGAGGTATGAAAGTGTGGTATTTTTGCAGTGTTCCTGTTATCAAAATCACATATTCACACAGATAGTCTTTCAGTCAGAAACCCAAGCCATGAAACACAAGTTGTTTGTTGCTGTCGCTCTGGTGTGGTGTAGGCAAGTAGGTCTAATAAATAGTCTACAGTGTCCTGTTACCAGGCAGCCAGGGTTCTTTGGCTACTCACCAGACATAAAGCTGTAAATCAGAGGGAGTCAGCAGATTACTGAAGCATGGCGTGTGGTTAGAGGCTGACTGCAGGTGTGTGTTCTCAAACACGAGAGACAGAGGGAGAGAGAAATGGAAGGAAAGCCAGAGTAGAACTGAGAATGTATTTGGTAGATATGGTCACTTCCCCCAACTCTCCAGGTGCAGGATCATATTGTTGGACAAAAACAAGGCCTCGCTCCTTCTCAGTGTATTTTGTTTTATATAAGTAAAGTATGCTCGAATATTTAAGGGAGAGGAAAAAATGCATATATATGCATACATATGCATTGCTGCAACAGATCAGAGCAAGGCCCTCTTCAATACATGGTCCCTCTTTGGTTTGTGGATACATGTTGTTTTTCCCAATTGATTAGAATGCTAGGATTCACTGTCTATGTGTGTGTGCGCATGTATGTGTGCGAATGAGTCCCAGAGGGTACATCATACTCTATGTTGCACACTGTTTCATCCCTCATGGTATATGACTCAAAGACTGCTGTCTGCATTTATGCACCCCTCCCTCTTGATCGAAACAAACACAGCCTCATTAGACGCAAACACACACACACACACACACACACACACACACACACACACGCACGCACTCACATGCATACATGCATAGAAACATTCAAGCAGTATACATAATGAACACAGAGCCTCAGAGTAGGGCAACATCCTCCTCTCTGAGTTCAGAAGGTGAGGTTTGACAACAACAGTTACAAACCTTTCTAGCTCCCCAGTACTAAAGGCCACAGAGTATAATTAAACACTCAAAGCATAGAAAAGCAAATGGACAATCCAACAATTTATTTGTATTGCACTGAAGAGAACTTACAGGTATGCTGAATTGAGGCTCAATGCAGACACATTCAGACAGACACATCATTATATCCCTGGGAATTTCACCTGTGAAAGAGATTAGCACATCTGCTTGTATCTTATAGATTTGCAAGTATACAGGCAGCTGGTGTTTTCTCAACTTTATTTGAAACAAGGAGAAGTGAAAAAAAAATCTACACCAACAGTCTCCATGAACCCACTGGGTATAAGGAATGGGTGGGGGAGAGTTTGAAGAGACTGTAAAGGTGAACAGGTGAAAGAGAAAAGCAGACGAGTGTAGCTTTGCCCACCACCTCTCCGCCCTTCGTTGTTCCCCCATTCCTGCATCACCTCGCCTCAGGGGGTTGAACAACTGCTCTTGATGGGGGGGCAAGTGTTCTCTCTGTTCTCTCTCAGTGCCTCTGGGTGTACTACTGACTCTCACTACCCTGGCGATCTCCTGCCGCCTCACACTCTCAGACTTTCACACACACGGAAACACAAACACACATACGAACACACAAGCGCTGTGCAGCATCTGAACCCACTTCACTCTCTGCTCCCTCTCATCTTCCTATGTGGGGCTCTTTGTAGCCGCTGTGCCTGAGCTTGGTGAGGAGAACAGGGAGTACAAAGCGAGGGAAAGAAGAAGGATGGAGAAAAGAGGACTGAGGTGGTGGTGGAGGAGAAGGGAGGGGATGAATGAGAGAGGGAAGGAGCTAATATTCACATTGCACCGAGAGTGTCGCCTGTTGTTGCTTGCAGAACATCGGTTGGTGAGCGTTTGTGCTCCACAGTTTGATTTGGGGGTTGTCCCCAGCTGCGCATGGAGACAGCAGTGCGGAGACGTGGCAGAGACTCTAATTAGACGGGCCTAAGTGTGCTGAACTGAGGGAGAACCCTGGAGCGCGAGCAAAGGCTGCTCAGCCCCCCTGCAAACAGAGCGGGAGGAGACCCCCAGCAGTAATTACAACGTTTCACAAACCAAGCAAGACACCTCCAGGAAGTTTTCAATCAGAAAAATCCTCTTCCACTCACTGGGGAGCTGGAGAGGAGTTGCATTTCATTAGCCCTCACCATAGGGTCCTTTTAAAGAAAGGGAGATTAAACTTTGACTGGGGGAGGTCATCCTGTTACGTCAGCTGTAATGGCATGCCAACTGTGATTCAGCATTGTTGACAAAAATACATTAGGCACAGCATCTCCACAGAAAACTGCAACATTTCTATAGGAAATGGTTCAATACCCATAACAGAAATTCAATAGGCTTCTGACAAATAAAGCCGAATAAAAAGCACTTTTTATTTCACGCATACAGACTCAATCCTCATTCAATCATACCTGAGTGCTGTGAACATTAAAAAGCAGCTGATAGATGGATTGAAAAGATGTCAACTTTTCTGCCTGACTACAAACGAATGATTGACTGGTTGGTGAAATTTAACTTTGTCAAAGTGTTTTTCAACGGGATTTTTGTGGCATGTGAGCCCTGGAATATACATATTTTTTACTATGATAGATTTATTCTAGGATTTGATTGAAAATGGCCTTTTAAATATAACTTGTATTGTTAATGATGCTCTTTTAAGTGAATGTTCAGTGCAGGTGTGTGGCTTGAGGTGTAGTGTCAGTATGTAGATCTGGAGAGAATCCATATTATATATATATATATATATATATATATATATATATATATATATATATAGGGCTGCGGTTTGTTGCAACAGTGACGAGATCATGTAAAATTCTACATTTTGTCAAAATCATATGAAATTTTTTGTACACAATTTAAGCATGGAGGATAACAAAAACATCATACATTCATCCTAATTTAATGAACACAGAGTTGTCAGCAGTCAGACCCTGAACTATATAAAACGGCAGGAAATGTTCTTCAGTCCCTTGTGTGATTGTTCTTGCAGGTTGTGGATTTTTGCTAGAAATTTTGAAACACATTAAGATTTAAGTGGCAGAATAAATTTGATTACAAACAGGCTATATTCAGATTATAGAGTTCATATTTGTAACATATTGTAAGTTACTGCATGTAAAGTGTAAGTTCCCCAATATATGCAATACACTCTGCATTAATAAACACAATGGAGGTGGGGTGATTTTTTTTTTAACTAAAGTGTGTGTCACTGTTCTGTGTGTGACAAAAACATCCACAGCAAAGGCGTGAAGGCACTCTCACCTGTCTCAAGCCGGAAGCATGTCAAACATGCACAGACTCACATACACACACACAAACATACATACGAAGATGCGTATACACACTGAGGCATGTGTCACGGAAAACAGATGTGCGAGGAACAACGCTGCATCAATTATCCCACCAACTTCACTCAGTAAATTAGAAAAGGATAATTATGTTGTACTTATTTTTCTACCTTGTCTATCTTTTTCACTTTTTCGTTTTTGGCATAGATTGTGGCAGTTGTCATGGAGTGCATGTAAAATCGTCTGTGCAGGTAGAAAATGTCTAATCTATGCTTTTCCTGTTGGGATTAGCAAAGGATGCTGTGGTATGGCTGTCACAAAGTATTAGAGAGGAAAAAAGAGGAACAGGAGCAATATGGGACACCTACAACTTAACTGCCAGACCAAATTCAGTATATGATGAAAAAAGTTGAAAAATACATTACACATTCTCAAAATATTGGTTTCGCGGTTTCAGCACATACCAGTGCAACGGTTAGATAAAGCACATTTTGGAATGTTGCACTAACAATTGATGTCATAGAAACTGAAATAATATACAAGTCTTTTAACATACATTTTTATGTATATTATTTGCTAACATCTGAAACATGAATTTGTATTAGCTTTATCTGCTCTTCCTTACTAAAACCCACATTCTTTTACTTCACCGCAGAGATGGTAATTACAATCACACTAAATAGGCTTGAACCGTATCAAAAATTAATTAATATCAAATTTATTTGGGTTATCCATTGCTAAAACACATGGTTTTTGCATGCTAATGCCACATATTTTGAAATATTCCTGCAATTCAATTAATTGGGAATATCATTAAAGGCAACAAATTTACAGTTTAATTTGTGTGGACTATTTAAGTCACTCCAGAGCCACAGAATCCCCTTCCTCTGTAAGTGGATTAATTAATTTGAATCAATAAAGTCTCTTAGTCGGGTTGCACCACTCCCCCAAAAAATAACTAACTCCACACAAAGCCTTATCAGCTGCAATGGAGGTCCAAGCCCTTGCTTTTCAGCTTAAGCAGGAAGTTTTGCTGAGACAATTACTAGCAAATGATTTCTGCCCTGTCTTTTGCTCTTCCAGCTTTGTACATTTGTGTAGAGTGTCAGTTTGTTTGCGTGCTTGTTTTTGCATCATATTTTGTTTCCACATACAAGCTAGAACAAGAAGTCTGTAAAGCCAGAGTTCTTTGCATTTTATCTGTGTTAAACATTTTCATGCTCCTTATAGGAGACATTATTATCAATAAACTGTAAATAAAATTCTTTTAAAGTGTCTATTCTGCACTAACAAATCCAATATTTAAAAATTTGTAAAGATATTCAAGATTTCAAATTAATAATAAAAATGAAAAATACAAATGAAAAAACACAGATGGAGTTTTAAGATTCTGTAGTGTCCTGCTTAATGTCAATAGGAGGAAATTAGTATGATTTGATGGTTAGTTCTAATTACAGTGAATAGATCACATTAAGACAATAATGTTTTACATTTTAATTGAATTATTCTTTCAGTTTCCTCATAGCCTCATGGTGTTCAATACAGGGTATGCACCATCATTTCACATCATGTGTTCCAGCACTTATAATCTAGTGAAATTTGTGCACAGTCATCCCTAGATTTTTGTGAACTCTTCTCTCTTCTCTCTTTTTATGTGTGAGCCAAGGACGAGTAGATCAACAACAGTGGGTGCAGGATACAAGCAGCAGCTCCTTTCCTCCCTCTCTGTATTTCATAATGTGCATCTTGTGTGAAAAATTATTTTAAGTCGGGTTGTCTCACAAAATTCTAACTTTTCTTTAGTAACCCTTTTATTTCGAAAAAATATTGTGTACAGTACAAGGTTGTATGATACAATTATGATAAGAGTGTGCACATTTTTATCAACAAAAAATGTATATTATGAGCTGAAATAAGATTGCATTTGTTGCTGAACTATTGATTTTGGTTACATGATATTGGGCAGGTGTTTATGATAACATTAAATGCTGTAACAGTAACATTGCATTTTCAAAACATTTTAACTAAGTTTCATAAGCTACAGTCCATGCATGTTATAATTAATACAATGTATTTTAATAAAGATAAGACAATGTTTTGTAGCATTCAGCAACATTATAACCCATGAGTCAGTCACAAAGGTGCTGTCAAAACCTTATAGAATATGTAGTTGGTGATTGATATTTTACCAAGCAATACAGAATTGGTCTTAGAATGTGGATAGAAAACCCAGTATCATATTTTATCTTTTCAAAAAGAAAGAAAGACGAAGTTATTCTAAGCAATGGAAGATAGTAGAACAGAAATTAAAAAAGAGAGACAGGGAATCTGACTCCACCTACTTCCAACTCCACCCCATTCTGCAGGCTGCTGAGAGGGCTACATAGATGCAAGAGCTTGTGAGGCATGGAGGGAGAGAGAAAACACCCTTTTTTAACTCTCTTTTTATGGTTGTGAACCTGCCATTGTACCTCTGTGCACAAGCAAAACTAAATTTCCCTTAGAAAAAAGTGACAATTTTATTTTATGGTGCACTCATTATGGATGGCCTTAATGAATAAGCTACTCAACACCGTCTTTTCAAAATATGGACATTTGTTAACTTTTTTAAAAATGACTGAAGAAAGGGAGGGATTCTAAAAAAAGTGAAAACTACTGCCTGCTACAAGCCAAAAACTATGTTTAAAAATCTGGACACATTACTAAAAAATTTAAGTTTTGATTGGATAAGGAACAGACTATTATTATGCCACTGAGCTGAATTGCAAGTTAAGCTTAAGAATATATGGATTTAAAAAAAAAAAAAAACACTCACCACTTGACAGGTTTTGTGCTAAACAGCAGGAGACCGAGTTGCTCGATGAGTCACTATGACTACCCTGCAATGTAAAATTCATGTAAAGAACAATAGTCAGCCTCCACATGTCAGTGTTAAACATTGGTTTTGCTGTTTTAGTGTCATTTTACATTATTGGAAAAGCATAAAAGTGTCTCGCTTTGCCTTAACACATAAAACAGCTCCAATGGATTACTTCACACGTCTGTGTGCTCCCTTAAACTTGTAAAGGAGATCATTCATGGTACATTTGATTCCTACTTTCAATTAAGGATTAAGTACAGCTGTCTTTAAACATAAAGATTATATTGTGTGATTTGTGTCAACTTTCTCTCCTGATTTCTAAAAGGAAAGCCCAATTTAGTTTTGATACTCACAGCGGAGACTGAAAATAGTGTTGACAGATGACTCTTATTCAGAGGCAGTCAGAGGGTGTTTTCAACAGGGTGAGAACAAAATGTTCATCAGTGTGCTGATTCTGTGTATTTCCTGAATAGACAGGTAACAACATTATCGTATATTAGTTTATATATATCTACAGAATATAGTGCTGCACTGTCTCTCTGCCCTCCTCCTTCTCTCTCTCTCTCTCTTTCTCACTCCCTCCTTCAGCCGTGGTGAGGAATCTGATGCAGAGGTGTTGCATTTCTGTTTGTGTAAGTGTCTGTCAGAAGTCCAGTTGGGAAAATCTGAACAGCTACACTTGTCCTCAAACAGAAAGCTGTTCAACATGGAAAGCTTATGACAGGAAGCTTTATTAACCCAGGAGTGTACAGCATCTGAGGACAGGAATAATGTGAAAAAAAATTGACAAAAATTAGATCATTGAAGTGCTTCATTTTGTGCGAAATGGCCCCAGGCAGTGTTTGCCTTTTTCTTTGTCTCTCCTTTGCAGAATACATATGCATCTTACACAGCTGCTGAAAATGTGTATGGCAAATACTGTAAATCCATATTTCCATTCACCCATTCATATTTGAGCCAAAGGTAGAGATATCCTTGGGTTTTTAAAATATTTTTATTTATTTATTTTTTTTTTAACTTTTCAACCAAAACACAGACCTTGGCAAAATTACACTTGTCACTCAGCGATATCAAACTGCCTGTGAGAAATGAGGAATGACAATAAATATAACATGAAGCATTGGTTCAAACTACTTTAAACAGATGATTACAAAAGAGGGTTTGTTTTCTGATGAGGAGACCACATGTTTGCCTTATTAAATTGTCACATCTGTGTTGTAAAGCTGCAGCCAAACCTGTGCCTTATAATCTAATCAAAATCACAAGGAAGTGGAGTTCAGAGGGAGAGAAATGAAAGATGTAAAAATACCAGTGGATGTCCTCCACTTTCAGAAGGATACACAGACCCCACTGAATAAAAGAAAAAATTAAATGTTTATAAGACTGGCTCTTAGATGTTCAGTATTGAGGGTGGATCTGTCAAATGGTGACTATCCTGAAAATGTACATTTTCTCTTATAATTTTTGATTAACGGAACTAAATTAAATATAAAAATGAATTATTGCTAAGTTATAAAAATGCAAAAAAAAATAGTTTATTTTTGGGGGTGGATTGTTCTAAATAGTTCCCCTATGCATTTCCCTCCTTTCTTTTTTCTTGAAGCCCATATCTGTATTATATTACCTGTATAACACATTAGAAGGACACATTATGTCAAACAACCATGACAGGTGATTAAATACATGTTCATATAAAAGGTTTGGACTTAGATCAGTTGTTGTTAAAGGCTTGTTATCACCTACAGACATCACCATCTTGGAAACCTCCAAAAGGTCTTGAACTTTCTTCCTGTCTTACTGTAACAATGTTTCTAAAATTTGATTTATAATTTATGAGAATATGTTAATGTGTTACATCTCTTCCTCTATTGTATCACAAATAATACAGAATAGAAAATATGGTTATATACATACAATCCCTCATTGCTTCTACATGATTCATGAAGGATTATTACAAGTTTTATATTGTATTACACACAATACAACTTTGCATATTATATTACAGATACATGTTTCATAGAAAGTGTTCCCTGGGAATGAAACCTCTGACATAATTCTCCATTCATACTCTAAGACCAGATGAATGTGTCTTGATGTGCTGGCCTTGACTGCAACTCACTTTGTAGGCTGATGAATTGGATCAGGTATTTGAGTCAGAACCAAGGACACATGTTCAATTTTAACAGATCTCTTAGATCTATTTAAATGAGTCTGAAACCACAAGCCAAAGCTGTCTGGTTTGCCAGCAGAATTGAAGCATCACATTTGTTCACAACAAGCTGCATTCAGGCTCTCTGTGCATGTGTGTGTGTTTGACCAGTCTTTGAAAATTACTGTGTCAGTGATTGCCACTGATCTCTTATTTCTGTCCTTGGAAAAACATTTAAATTTAAAATGTTATTTACATTGTCATTGCCAGGTAATCACATTGATTATATTTTGTCCTCCAAATGATGCTTCAGATTCTTTTTGCAGGTAACAACTAAAGACTTGTTTGTCCTATTTATTTGCTGTGAAAATATAATTACATAATATACAGTATAGTGAATAAGTACATTTAAATACTACAACTAAGAGAAAAATAGAGTATATGTCTATGTAAAATATCTAGTCATATTTTTCAATTAATTTCATTTCCAGAAATAAAAAAAATAAAATGAAAGAAAGCACCCTTTACCATTTGCTGTTCTTTAAGGTACTTTTTTCAGCTATGAGAGTGGTGAGCAGTTGCTCACTTAACTTAAAACACTGTAATAGGTGACTCAGGATTATAGTGGCACTCCACATCCATCTACTCAGAACAGCACTACTCCATACTAAACTCAACCAAGAGCTGCCCTTTCAAAATGCTTTTACTCCTTAGTTGCTCTTGACAAAAGGCAACTTCTGGACTTCTGAAATGACATAAAATCAATACTGAGTAAAATCAGAGATACTGTGAGTAACAAGTAATCACTTCGTAGTACTTAGATCAAAGTAACAAGCTAACCTGTTCGATGATGAACCACTGTTAATTGTGGTAAGATTTAAAATGAGCATTTTCTATTCTGGTACTTTTTTGTATAAATTCATAACTTGCTATTTTTCATCCTTAGCTTCTTGGTGCATCAGAAACATGGAGTTTAGCTTTGCTTTTATTGTAAGAAGAAATACATGGGTGTTAACAGTCAGAAAACATCCACCAGCGCTTCCCATAATGATAGCAAAAATCCAAGTGGATGTGACCATAATCCACCAGCAGTGCCAGGGCATATGGAAGATCCAGAGACATGCCTCTCCATCTTGGTGGATCCATCTGTCAGTCTTCGCCGGTGCTTTGCTGCTTTCCCTGGCACATTTGACAGCCCCACGCCTTGGCTAGATTAGAAAATTATACAAATGTAAGGGTGGAAAGGTGTAATTGAAGATGGCAAAAGGGCTGATTGGGAGACATTTAAATGATTATTCTCCACTGTTCAACATGAGGGCGTGTGGCAGAGGCCACAGAGAGAAACACTTTGAAATGATTACTGCTTCTGACAGGTGGATGACAAGTCTCGCTCTCGCTCTCTCTCTTACTGTGAACCTATGCATACCACATCAATGTATATGTATATATGTGTGCTTGTGCACACTGTGTATGGGTTTGTGTGCACTGAGTGAGCATGTATGTGAACTGTATAAACATCTATGTGTGTGTTTTTGCCAATAGTGTGTGCATTAATCAGGATATGGCCAGTTGGCATACGCATAAGCCTGCAGAGTTCCTTACTCAGAGCCACCATGAAAGCAGAGAGAATTTACATCAGGCAGATTACAGCACTGCAGCCATGACAGCATCTAATGGAAGAAACAAGACACCTTTTAATGAAGATGCTAATTTAAGAAATATCACACTGTGCTCTGAAATATAAATCAGAAATATAAATCAGATGAAGATGCAACAGTGAAGGGAAGGCATGGCCTGGCACACAAAGACATCTCTTATTTAGTTGAATTCAGTACTAGATTGTATCAAATTATTTTTTCCCTTAGAAATTATTACATTAAAAAAAGAAAGATTGCAAGACTTATTGTTACATGGGACAAAGTGTAGACACTCAATGGCAAGGAGACAGAGATATGCTAGAAATAAGGCATTTATTGTAAAGGCTGGGGAAAGGGAATGCAGGCCTGGAGAAGCTTGGGGCGGTAGCTGGGAATCAAGAGCTGAGGCTTGGGCCATTGAGATTACTGGCACTTATCAGTACAGATCAGCTCTGGTAAAAGCATGATGCTGAACTGAAACTATGTACTCACCTGGTGTGTTATCCTCATCCTGAAGCCATCACACCTGGAGGATTAGAGGCTCGAGTGAAGGCCACTGCTGAGGGTGATGATGAGAAAGCTGAACAGGAATCTGCTCTTTGTCTCATGTAGCTCCAGCTGTAGCTTTTAACAATAATATATAACTACAGATATAAAATACATTAATACATTCACAAACATATCAGTCCTGCTGCTCCATGTGCTGCCTCATAGTTCTTCTGCAGCTGAATGGACCTGAACTGCACTGATTTCAGACAGAGAAAGGCAGAACTAAAGAAATCTGGATTTACTGAACCTGCAGCCTGTTATCAGAAAACAGGAGAGAGACAGGATTAAGGGGTATACAGTGTAAGCACAAGAGAAACAATATGAAAATAACACATTTCAGTGTAAAAGGTCAATTACTCAGTGAAATCTCAGTGTACACATATATTCCAAAAAAGGAAAAACAAACTCTTCTGTCCTGTGTCAGTATCAGGCTGGAAAAGTTCCAGATCACTCTCTGATAGCTCAGACAATAAGGCGTAGAATTCCCACACAAATCATTTATATAACTCACTTCAAATATTACTGAGTTACAACGTGCACACTCCTGTCTACTATTTATCTGACAAAGCATGGGGTGGGTTGTTTATCAGAATCAGTTTATCTGTCTGACTATATCAGAGACAATAATGATACAGTGGTATACAAGAGATTATCAATAATATTATGAATATGACAAAAAATCAGAAATAAAAAAACTTTTTCTCTTCCCGTGCATCCAGTTTCACAGCAGAGAAACAGCTGAATAAATGCCAGGAACAAATTTACTGAAGTCCAGCAGATGAATATCAGCTCGAGCAAAGTCTTGCAAGTTTAATTCACTACAGACATAACAAGACACAAATATTTCATATTTTGACTAAACATTTCAGCAAAGTTAGTCTATGAATTGCTGCTTCTGCTTCTTCAGTTCCCATAGATTCAATGAGTGGAAATATGGACACTGCCACTCTGCCACTGCAGCCTACATTGTGGTTGGAGGGGGGATAACATCCATGGGTTAAACTGGAAGCTCACGTTGGGTGAGAAGTTTGGACCCTGGGGCTGAAGCTTGGGCTGGAAGCTGGAAAGAGTGGGGTCCAGGGTCTGGAAACGGGCTGGAGCCAGACCAGATGGAACTGCAGGAAAAGGCAGACAGTGTTAGGCAAGGGAAGGCGGGCAACAATGGGAAAACAGGATAAATACATGAGAAGTGGCTTGAAGTGTAGTAACCTTAAGGGTAGCAGTGTCTACGATTCTGGCAGGGTGGTAGTGGTAGAGCTGGGTATTTGTGGAGAGCTTGATAACAGTGATGAGGTGCAGCTGGTGAGGCTCTGCTCTGACTCCAGCACACCTGTCTTGACATACGCACACACACACACACACACACACACACACACACAGGGAGAGAGCCACTTGGAGACTGGCAGGTCAGGCAAACACAGGACCATACCACTTATAGATATATTGCCAGCAGAACAATGTCATTGCTTTTATCTCTTGTAATATATACTGTAGGTAAACAGCACAATTTAGTAATCTTGAAGATTTTGTCCATATAATGTCTGAATGTGTGCAGATAGTGATCTTAATCAACTATATGTGTAAATCTCTGTTTTCACTTTTCCTCAGAGGCACAGATAGCTCAACAAAACAATGAGAACTAATGGGTGTTTTCTTAGTATACGAGTCCAGGTGTATAAAGATAATACATACAACATCTTTCACTTGGTATAGATTCATGGGTACAAGAATTGTCAACAGTGACTTTCTTGAAATTACCTCTGTATTTTTTAACCAAGTTATGACTTCCACTGTGTTGCATGCGTGGCAGTCATACAGTATATGCCACAATAAAACTGACATATCACTTTTTCCCCTAACATAGTCAGAAGTTTTCTATCTATGTGGTCTGAGTCAGAGTTGTGTTCTGTCATGTTAAATGCAGTTGACAGAAGAGCCAGGCAACACCCTAAACCTCTGGCCTGAGACTTTGTTTTCCCTGGGCACCACTGTACTCCCTCAGGCTTTGGTCTGTGAGCTGCAGGCTGTGGTTCTTTTGCTATACGCTCTCATGTCATGCATATAAGCGAGTGTTACACTCATTTGTCATTATTGCAAAGGGTGTAGCAAAGTATGGCTCTACCTCAGCCAGTTATCACTGCACTCTCTACTACTGACAATAGCTTCTTGAAATGTATATTTTAATACTAAGAGTGTGCAAGACAATACAAGTTTTACCTGCAAATGTTGCCTACTTGGGATTTTAATTTAAACCACTAAAATTTTGAACTGACCGCACAAATGCAAACAAATATACAAACTTTACAAACTAAGATTTTCAGAATTTTTTTACAGACTGAGGTGCACATATTATGCCAGGTTTGAATTTTCTCCATGAGACCTGCCATTTCTATCTGTCTCACCCACAGCGGGCTACATGAATCGAAGATCTCTGAAATCTGAGCAGTGACATGGCAAGTAATATATCGAAATAAATAGCTTGACTGTTGGATGATGATTAACACATCTGATGTTGGTGGTTGACTGACTTAAATCATATGGTACTTAAGAAAAATTGAAAATGAGCCATGAAACTGATATGTCATTTTCTTTTTAAAAAAATGGATATATCAAGTTGGAAAACTTGAAAGAATGTCCATTTCCAGCGAGGTGTGTGATAAGGAGAAATTATGAGTAAGAGAGCAAATGATTTCCCCCTAGAGGATGTCAAAAATCCATGAAGTATATGATATAATACACACACAGACATCACCTATGGTTAAGTTTCTCTGAGAACATAAAAATGTTAATTTTAAATGTTATATATTAAAAATTTTTCTGCAACTGCTTCAATACATTTCCTTAAAATAATACTTGATTTCTCCCAAACTGTAAAAACACAAACTTCTTTCAATCTAAAGGTTTTACAAAAAATATTAAACAAAACTGCAATTAGTGAAAACTCTGTTGACAGAGTTGGCAAAACATTTTATAAAAGAGGATAACTATGTGTAAGTTATTGTAAAAAGAATCATTGCATGTGACTCCCGCTTTTTGCTTAAATGTGAAAACATATAGGTTCATTTAAGAGAATGAGATTTTGCATATGTTTAAGGGTTCTTCATGTGGTCAGTTTTTGCAAGCAAAGAGGTTCACCATATGGACCTACAGTAATCATGCCACACAAAAGTACTGGTTAGAACATGAAAATACATTTGAGTAATATAATGTCAATGGTACTCATACAGTACTAATGCCCAGTCCATAAAGTACATATACTGCTAAAGAATCTCTCAAACAGTGTTGCTTTATCTTACGTAGATTTCAATAACCTACAGTCGATATTTACATCAAAATTTAATCATTTCTCATACAAAGATGCTCTTTGTTGTTACAGTAAATACACTGACGTGACAAACATATCTGGTAATAGTAAAGTATGTAATGCTCTGATTCAACAAGCTGAGGATCAACCCCTTATGCATTGATGCTAAATATAGCCTTGCTTTGAAAAATACACTAATAGGCAATTTCTTGCTTGGCATGCTTTCAAAGTAAGTCGGAATCATACACTGAGTTAATATGGCATTATTGAATATAATATAGTATGTTGTTAAGTTGGGTTCGAATGGCATCACAAGTTCATCACTATCTCAGTTCTTTCAAGTCAAAACATCTGCCATGGAGGTTTATTCAGGGGTGAAAACACTCAAAGAGCAATATGAGAAGAAAATGAGAGTTAAAGCATTGAGATTTAATTGAACGATGAGGTTGCACTGTATCCAACACCAATAATTAAAACTTAAAGCGTGAATATTAATCAAGTGCTCATTTATGATATTGTGAGTTTGGTCCAATCTACAGTATATGGTAAAGCTTATGAGATGTGACTAATCAAGAAGTCATCCCATTTTTGCCCTTTGCTAATATTTGACGTTTCTCCTAAATTGCAGATATGTGGCTGACGTTTCAATTGAACCGCCCATCACTTTAAAGATGGTGCCCTAGGCCATAGTTTGAATCACAGTATCAGAAAAGAGAGGAGGAAGAAGGAGAGGAAAGCGTCTCCTACCACACACAATCCTCTTAAGAATTTAGAAAACCATATTACAAATGTTTCTTTATTTTATTATATTTATATACAACAAATATAGTGTTTATTGGCTACGATGATGAGAAAAGAGCCTTCCATCCCAGTTTGCACCCAGACCCTGGAAACAGGGAGAGAAAAACATGAGGGAGATTTATGTGAAAGTTAAGGCGAAACACAGAGCAGAGAGTGCAAGGGTAAGTGCTTCGCTTTGTTACCATGGCCACCTGAAAATGCTTTGTGTTTTTCTCCAGTGCAGGAGAGGAGGAACAGACATGGAAGCAGGGGAAAAAATATGTCTTTGACAGATCAGAATGTTATTGGATTTCATTAAAGATTATGTATGAAGAGATTTTGATTCATGTCTCTTGTAAGGTTTAGATTAAATCTTGTATCTGAAAGGACCATACCCACATTTATTTGAGTCATTCAATTAAAGATCATTCACAGTGTATGTGTGTGCCTGATAGTGGTCACACATTTATTTCCTACAGTTGTACAGTTGTCCAGTCTGACATTTTTGTCAGACTGGACTTACAGAAGGAACAGTGTGGGATAAAGAGTTAGCCATGGCACCAGTCATAATCCACCCTTCAAAAGAGCCAGATGGAGAGGGTAAGGTTTCAGTCAAAATATTGTTTTTGGATTGAGGTGTGTGCTCACTCTCTCACTCTTGCGCTCTCTCAATCTTTCTATGTCCTTGTCTCTCTCAATCTTTCTCTCTGGTACTCTCCGGCTCTCTTTCTAACCCTCCTCCTGCTGTGTTTTATCAGATCCTGTCACAGGGGGCCTCTTATAAAACCAACAGAGCTCACCGGGATAGAGCTCGAGAGGACCGGTTCGGTCAACCCTCGTTAATCTACTGCGATCCGGGTTGGGTTAAGGCCTCAACTGGTATTTATCAAGCATATCAGATTTGGAGTGCTGATTTAAAGTCAGCACTTCAAATCCTTTTCACTGAGAATGATTCGCAATGAAAACGATAGTTAAAGGTACCTGAGCAGTGGTCCTAAATCAGCAATCTTACCCTGAGACGCTTGATAAACATACAGTCCCTGAGTTTGTGTCTGGGCTGGTGGAGCTGTGGGGCAGAAAGGTATGTGCTTAGTGGTGATTGTGCGCCGCTGCCTCCCCTCATTCTCCGAAGTCGAACACACACAGAGCGACCTTGTGTGGAGCAGAGGGCTGGGCAGACACGCTGAAGTCAGCTCACGCCACGGAGTGCACTGTATAGGCAAAAGAATAAAAGATCCCTCTGGGTTACACACAAATATCGACTTAAAACATTGCTTCTACAATAGTATATTGCATTCTTATTATTTTAAAAGGAACTTAGGACACAAACATGCACGGGTTCTCACAAGCGATTCTCATAATCACCAGCTCCAAGCCAGACTGTAGGGTTGCACCAGACTACTGTAGAGTTGTTATACAAGCACTCATAAATCCACCCAGAGTTACATAAACCTGTCAGTGGGTTCATTACAATAATTACTTTAATTTTGAGTTGATGATTTAATGATAAAGCAACAGAAAAAAGAGAAAATAAAACAGAGTGAAAGGAGTTTTCAGAGGAGAAGCCATGCCACGTTTCCTGTTGAGCGCTTGTCACCTCTCAGCTGACAGAACACTTTGTGTTTCACCGCTGGCATAGCCCACAGTGTTGTGAGCCATAGTATGGACACACAGCCGCACCCTCGGTGACACACGCTAACATGCACAAATACACACATACTTAGGCTAGACTCGGGAGTTAATGCCATACTTACAATGCACATGCATGAAAACACACACTTAGAGATATTTACATAAATAAATACACCAGTATCCTTACAACCAAAACAAATCGTTGCCCTGCTTGTCCTAATTTGATTAGGACAGCATGTACTTTTAAAGTTTACTAAATGTAATGCAACCTTGCTTGTTCTTTTGGTCAACAGTGCGGCACAGACTGACATGCTTCTCTCTGTTTTTCCTCCTCCTTGACCCTGGCACAGTCATAAAAAGACAGTCCCTCCACTTAGTCCCTCCACTGCCCCATTAAAAGGGAGACAGCTAAAATGCCCTCTCACCAGGCCTCTACTGGCAAGGCAGTGTATTCGGGGGAAGCCTTCAGCCAAAAAACACAAGCCAATGCACGAACGAACGCAGAACAATGTGGTTGTGTGTGTACATGTGAATGCTTGTGTATTGTTCAGGTTCGATGGTATCAAAAGCAATAAGTTGTTACAACAGCCACCATGTAAAAGTTACTTTGATCAAGACACTGAATCTCTCTCTCATCTAGGGATGTCATAATTAAATTAACTCCCACCACTATCCATCAACCACCCCCCATCCTAGCCCCACCCCAAAAGATTACTGAATTCCTGTCCATGAGGTCATTGGAAATATCAGAGTGGCCAGACACTAATCCCTAAATGTATAGGGGTAACGGGTAGTCATGGTGACAGAAATTTCCAAAAATAAACAGATTACTTGATTACCTGTGCCCAGAAACATGTAAACAATACAACCGGATCAATACAAAATATATTTCACTGTCAGAAGAGTGTGAATACCTATCATCAAGGGAACACCACTGTTTTATCTCCCCTCGTGGTGTATTTCCTCTTTTGGATGTATTCTGGGAAAATACCAATCTATATTCTACTCATCTTTCCTTTATATCATCAATCTCCACATTAGCAAATTGGCCGATTTAAGAGGGATATATAAGACACTAATTTGTGTGCATCATTCTGTGTCATTATCTACATTGGATTTTGGCAGCAGGTATAAGACGCTGACTGGAAAATACTTGATAAAAATACAATTACCTCTATGCCACCCCCACAAAACTCTGCTAATGTGAAAACAGTCACAGAGGATATTACGACTTAAGCTTGTTGATACTTACATTCTACTGAATGTATCATTTAGAAGGATAAATGAAGGATGAAAAAAAGACTTAAAGTAAAGATGCCAGCAGCTTATGGAAACTGAAAACTTCTCTCTTGGATGGAGATGTGTGATTTTTATCAGGTACTAATGGAAAAACTACGTTTCCTGAGCATTGTGGTTCTTTGAAAAAACAAGACTGTAGGCGGATTTTAGTCATAGATATACTTAGTTAAATGAGCTTATAATTACCAAATTATAGGTGTATACCATTGCACCTGGTATTTTGACATTAAACAAGATGCTATCAATGCCGGCTAATCTCCTCCCTTGGATAATTTATTTATGAATCACATAGATTTCACTGATGCTGGTTATGAAAGGGGTAATAGTATTTTGTTACAGCAAAGTTTATTTAATGTGTTTTGCAGCTGTGATATCCTAGGTCATCAAAATAGAAAAATAATAATGCTTAAATGAGCTTTCAAACCATAAGAGTTCCGCCTCATTTAATATAGTATGGTATCTCTTGTGTCACATGTTTACAACAAGGTTAAGGAAACACGTTGAAAGTTTTTGCAAAGTATGGATATTCAGCCCCAGAGCTCTGTTTCTAAAGAACACATGACTAAATAAGAAGAATGTCATCCATAAGTTGGGGACGTGTGAAGGGGGGAAAAGGGGAGGGGTGTCTTTTTTTGCCACTCTGAAGATGGCAGCATTCTTGGGGTGGCAATCATCCAGGGCATATATGCCAGTGCTGACAAAGGTCTAGGGTGTGTAATAATGTATGTGTGTGTGTGTGTTGGGTTGTTACTGATCCCTCAGAAGGCTAAATTTACCCAGGAGTGATGGGGACAGGTGGATTCAGCTGGGACAGAGGGGTAGGGGTTTGGGGAGGGGGTTCGTTGGAAAGTACTAGAGCTGGTTTCATTTCAGATACAGATAGAGATTGGGGGCAAACACACAACCCAAATCGGGGGTTTTCTATTCAAAGCCAGCTGGTCTGGCTTTATCACATGCAGGACATTTATTTTAGGCAATTTCTGAGTATTTTTTTTGTTTGTTTTGTTTTCTGTTTGCCAACTATCTCTATTGTTTTACTTTCTTTTTTTAAATTTTTGAACTATTTGATTGAGCCGGGCCTCAGCTGGTGCTGCAGGGTGTAACTTCCTGGGGAAGCAGAGAATAACGGCACGGGTGAGTTTTCACAGTACACCTATTCCTTTCCTTTTTTCCCCTCTCCTCTCTCTCTCTCTCCATCAGGATTTCAAACCAGACTCTATGGCTCATGACATGTTTAACAGATTAAGCCTTAATGTTGATATTTGAGCCTCTTATTCTGAAATGTTCTGAGATTTATATTCTGAGATTGTTGTTGCCTAATTGTTTCATTATAGCCTTCCTGGATTTAGTGAATGATGTCTTTGTCATGTAGCCCAATAAAGGAATGACTATACTAGTGTGAACAAGGCCAAAAGATACATTTAATTGGTGTTTACTTTGAGTTTTTCTTGCACCTGACAAAGTAGAAAGACACCAGGGAAGCTCTATTGCTGAAGGAGGAGTCATGTCCCAGCTGTTGCCAATCATCTCTGTTGAGCACTTGGGGAAAAGCTGATTGAGGCACCTGGAACTGTGTGTGTGTGTTTAAGTTTTAAAAGTCTACATTTTTATTTCTCCAAGGCAAGACAAATGGTTTGAGTCGCTAAAGTGGAACTTTATATCGTGTTGTTTCTCTGTTTCTAATTCTTCACAGTCAGTTTAGGTTACTGGTACTTTCAAGGGTAATTGCTTAGAACATCTGATTGCACAGACTGGAATTATCAGTGAGAGAAAGAGCGTGGCCATAACGTGCTGTTTGCTTTAAAAATGACTCATTCCCTCAAGGTAGCTACCTAAGTGGCAAATACACACTTCAGTAGCAATATGTGTCACAGAGTTTGATGTTTAAGTAAGACATACCAGGCAAACTTTTGAGACAGAGGAGAAATCTTTGACATATTAAAGAACTGAATGTGTTTTGTTCTTAACCAAATGGTTTAGCAGGACGCATAAGAGAGGGTCTCCAGTGCAGGGCACTTGTCCCAAAACAACCTAATGGAATTTCATTCTAAGGCAAAGGCTTTGTTTGATTTAAATGAGCGGTGAATGACCTTATCTGATATTTTCCTTCAACTTTTGATCTAACTGTAGCTTTTGGATGAAATAAGAGAAGCAGTAATATTATTCCTGAATTTGATATCCTCATTTAAAATATGTTTCATACTTAATTTTCCATCTAATATGTTTATTGTAATATCTGCACCCTCAATGGCAGTTAACACTAATAATGAAAACTAAAATATTTTGACACTTTAAATACTTTACTATCAGATCAAAGCAAATTGAAATAGAGGAAATTACCAATTAAAAAAATATACAATTACATGTAATTAGTCACTTCAGCACAAGGCTTTTTGTTGTGCACTAATGTCCCTTATTTCATACCTGGGAGAGTTATTGTCCTCGTGCTATTAACCCAAAGAGACAGAAACTTTGACCCAGTTTACAGGAACTTCTCAGTCCACACTTATTAGCTTTTCTGCCCCTGAATTCCACTGCTTTGATGGTCAGCGGAGTTGAGGAAACGCGTTGTTTTCTTTCTCTGTAGGGTGGCGAGCACTCTTACGCAGTTGCCTCTCTGCCTTTGAAACTCACCTCATCCTGTCATTTTACCTTCACACTCTGCTATTAGTTGCATTGTTGCTCTTCTTTATGTAGTATGAATAGTAGGGAGGTGTTTGTTTATCCTCACTGGTGATGTCTGAAATGTAAATATAGGTGACATTTAATTTTATTAAAAGTTATATTGATGACAAAAACTGAAACTTGCTGAAATATGTCATCAAAGACAAAGAGACTTGTGGTTCCTGCTTGTTCCAGCTTGTTTAGTTCAACTGGAATGTTATTTAATGCAGATATGCTTTTTGAGATTTTGACTGGTGTTCTTGTGTAAATAAACAGGAAGGTTAAGATACAGTGTAGAAGTAATTAGTTGTTTGTTTATTCTGTAAGGGCTGCTGACAGAAAGCAGGGTAGTAGTTAGTTTCCATGGTTATTTGGTGGGTACCACTGATCCAGATGTTCTTGAGGTACAGAAGTTATGTTACTGTAGAAAGGGCATTTCATTTTTAAACAAATTATCACTGAACCAAGAACTATTACACATATGGAAGCAGTTTGATTTGCAGCAGCATGGAAAGTACAAGTATCTTTGTTTCACTGTAATGGCTTACAGTAACTGCATAGTAATTTTGCTCCTATTTTTCCTTTCATTCTCTTCTATCTTTTTTATTATTTAATTTTGGAAGATTTCCAGCAGTGGTCCGACCTCCTGTATGAAAACTCTCTTTCCATCTACCCCCCTGAGCACTGTCAAGGCCAGAAAACAGTATGATGCTCCGCTGCCACTACACAACGCCTGTGTGCCGGGGCCGCCTAAATCTACAAAACACGAGTGCTGGCGCGAGGCAGCTCTTTTGATCTGCAGCTAATCTCAGTTGCCTGCCTCCCCTCTGATCATGTCTGAATAAGAATGAGTCGGGGGTGATCCTGGAGGCACAAAGAGCTTTAGACGCTGCCGCTCGTCTGTCGAGATCCACCGTGTAACACGGGCCTGCGCTGATGGTCGCTAGGCTTCACTATCACACATCAGAGCTGGGGAAGCCTCATTTAGACACACATTATATTCTGCTCCACTTGCTTTTCTTCACAGTGAGATGCTATTAGCTGCTTGTTGAGAGTGTGGAAGAAGTTGCATAGCCATGCTGAGTGATCTTTAATTGTCAAAGGAATTGGCTAAGGTCAACAGCTACAGGAGAGACTTCTGCTGTGTAATGGTTACTATGTGAATTGGAAACAGCGATGTAGGCTTTGGCGCTATAGCTGAACTTATTAAAACACACAGGTTAGGCCCTTATCACTCAAGCACATAATCTGTAAAGTAGTGAACAAAAAAGTAAATTAATAAACTTTGTGAACTACACAGATTGTTGTGTTATCTAAACATTGAAATCACTGACAAAATCAACTTCTGATCAAATGACTAATACAAAGATGCAATTATAAAATGTATAGTCTTGTCACATTAACATTAACACAGGTTGTTTGATGACTTTCAACAATATGTAACTGCAAACCAAAATCTTGCCTAATTCAAGTTTGTAACAGTTCGTAATTCATGTAATCTATACTTTTACATGTTGATCACGGAACTTCAGACATGAGATCCTTTTCCACTGCTGCATATTTAACACTAATAATGTTTCACACACAGCTTTTACACCACTTCAGGAAACACCGGTGTGCACCCTTTGAACAGAGACAAAAAAAATGTAACATTGGCATCTCGCCTTTATGGGCACAATTAGAGAAAGGGCAGCGAGAACAATGAATTACTGTGCCTGTGTTGGAGCAGTTCAGGGAATTACTTTCCACCCATTCAAAAGGAGGAAAAATCATTAGCAGAAAGTGAGTTTCTTTTTTTTCTCCTCTCACATGAAGTAATCTAGTAGAGACAAAAAGAACTTTTGAGCCCCTGATATACAAACAAAATTTATGGCAATTACACTTACTACAGCATGGAGTAGAAACAAGAAGAAAGACAGTGCAGGATAGACAGGATTAGAATTAAAACTAAATAATTGAAATATGTTTGTAAAAATGTATGTGTGATCATGGTTAAAATAAAATTACTTTTCTTGAATGTTTTCTTGAATGAGTCCTCTAAATGAAAATAGTATTATGCTAACCAGAAAATTGGAATAATGTTGGGTTAAAAATTATTGGTTGAACTTTGTATGGGGATACCTCCAGTTAACTCATGCGATAAACCAGTTTATTCTGTCCTGAGAAGGGTGCAGAGCTCCCCTGCAGACAGCACATTTAATTACACGGTCATGTCCAAATGCACCTCAATTGGCACAATGTGCATTTCATTCTGTATGTAGCAAGTAGGGTTTTGCATTCATGACATACATGACATGAAAGTATTTTGACTGTAAGATCAGTACACAGTCTTGACAGTTTCATCAAGTTAATTGTGTAGAGTGCAGATCTAAAATCTATATATATCAAGCCTGAATAATCAACTAATATATTAATCAACAATTGCTCTTTTCTCTCAGCATCCAAATGTTTTTGGAAGTTTTTTCTACAGAAATGATTTATTATCATTTATTAAGTTAAACAAAGAGGTGGTATTGTCTTTTCTTTGAAAAATATTTTGATAAGTGCCACAGTTTTATATAGATTCCCAATTAACAAATTAATCATAATTTTAATGCTCGAGTTCAGTGCATCTCATGTGTCTTGACAGTCAAAAGTTATATATAACACAAACATTTGTGTGAATCTCAAGGCAGGCAGCATTATAAACGTGTGTGTGTGTGTGTGTGTGTGTGTGTGTGTGTGTGTGTATCCATATCTATATATAATATCTATATATACACATACTGTAAACATGTTAGGATCATAAAGTGAAGAAGCAACAGGTCTGATCAACAGCTCGCCCAGCGGCACTGTGTCTCAGCCAGTCAGCACAGTCACAGGACCATGGGGCTTTTCCTATGATGTAACTGGAGCATCAGGCAGAACAAAGGGAGAGCTTGTTGTTCAGCTTGTGCCTCATCCATAATGCATAAAAGGTGTACAGACAGAATCCTGTTGGTTAAACACGACACATGCAAATCACCAGTGCTGTCTTGTGTTTGACACTGCTCGGTAAGGGGTCGTTATGTGGCCATTACTGTTTCAGAGGCCGTCTGACTTTATTATTGCATTTAAGTCTGTTTTGTGTGGTGCGATCCAACAGGGTACTGTTCTGAAACTGAACTGTAAGGACAAGGAAGTGTATGAAATGGTACAGTGAATTTCATGCTGGCCAGACAGACTTAATGGCCAAACCACACAGAAATACTGTGTTATTGAAATTAACGCTCTGTATGGTTTCATTGAAAAATGAGTCATACCATTATGGAACACAGCATCTAATGGTAAATAGACAGAACATTTTTTTCATTTTCTTACAGAAAAAAAATGAAGTTGACCAAAGCTGTAAAACATTAGTTAGTTTTATGTTATATTTTATGTTGGTTTATGTTTATTTATTACATTATAAGATATGCAGGTATACATGACATATTATTGTAAAGGTAATTACAACTAGGTGCTAGTGCATATGGTCTTGACAGTTTGAACATACTGCTTTCTTTCAGTGGTAGAATTATCAAGGTAATATTGCCTGCAAGCTAAATTTAGGAAGGGGAATGACATCTTTATATTACAAAAGCTCATTTGAGTGTACAAATAAACACTCTCCCAGAATCATGGATTTCTTAGTTTTATATATTTTGCAATAAGAGGACATATGATTTCAGTTAATTAAAAGTGATTCTCTCACCTTTGCTCCCATAATTATACCATACAGTAGTACAATTCCCCCGACTGTAATTACTGATGATATTGCCCTCTGAGTTTCATTATAAACCTTATTAATAAGGAGCTCCAAATCATGTATAATATAATGCTTTGGATGACTTACACAGACCAAATGCAGATCGGCGGAGAAATGTTTCAAAATACGAGATGGCTTCTAATACAGGTAGATGTTCAGATCTTCGGGCAGATGAAGTCCTTTACAATATGGATATAATCTGTTAACATGAACAAAAAATGGATGTGAAATGGTGAAGTTTAAATTTGTGTTAATTTTTTTGTAAATATCAGTGAAATAACAGTTATACCTCCACAATATTATACACATGCATGCCACTTACATCTATATCTCTCAAACATGATTTATCAGACTGACATTAGCCTTTAAAAATATTAGACAGAGCAGTTATCTAGTAATACTGTAATATTATATTCATGAATCGATGACTATTAAAACTATTTATTTCTTTTTTGCTACAAATTTCTTGAGTTAAGGAACAAATGAAGCCTTAACTAATTAAATCTGTGCCACAAAATCTATTGGTGAATCTCAAATAAATATCAGTATGATGTAGCAAGACTTAAGCCTAAAAATGCTGATGTTGGAACTGCCCTTCAAACACCCATATTGGTCTAACTGTAAGACAGATAGATAAAGAGAAACACAGTCACAAACACCTACATACATATACAGTACACTTGTGCAGAAGTAAGATATATAGATCCCCAGCTATGAGTTAAATTGGCCTGCAGGTCTTGCTGTGCTGCTGCGTTTCGTCGTCACATCATGTAGCATCAACCTAGTGTCAAAACTCTCAAATTCATTAGGGAATGAACACAGAAAGAATGACGGAAAGCAGTAAATACCACATAAAGCTGTAAGCATCTTCAGACATGTCTGACATACAACGGATACTTCATGTGTCTCGCTTCTGTAATAGCTGGCTAATTCTCAGGAGCAGTGAGGCAGAGTGCTTGACAACATCATCTAGTGTGACAGGCAGATTGTGTTTTCACGTGAGCATGATCGACAACAGATTGCACTGAGCCCGGGCTGTTCCTGTTTGCCCTGGAAATGTGTTTGTGTTTATCTTCTGCTTGAGAGAGGCATTCCTTTCTTTCTGCCTCCGTTACAAAAAAAAAAACACACATTTTCAGGCGAGCTGTTCTGCATGTGTGTGTATGTGTGTGTGTGTGTGTGTGTGTGTGTGACACATGCTGTGAAGTGACTGCCAGAAAGAGGCTTAAGAAACAGTCCAAGCAAGATCAATATCAGCAAACCGCACTTATGTGTTTGACTTAACATCCAGTCGCAGTTTCCCCGTTCTCTTTTTATGCACGGCTGATGCCAAACCTCACAAAAATTGCATTTGCCCAAAAGCCTAAAGTGTGTGTATACACACTGTGACATATTTGAAATTACATAATTGTTTTGGCAAACTGTTGATTTTTCCTCACCAGGTTTCGATGAGACTGTCAACCTACTCTTGAACACACACACACACACCTAAAAACACAAGTTTGTGATTGCATGTTTTAAAAGTAGGAGGGAGGGACAATGGTTAATGAGTTAGGCAGGAAAAGTTTCAAATGGCAAGAAACTAATAATGCAGTTAGTTTTAATTAAGGAGAAAATACTTTGGCTCAAGATAACACAAATGCCACAACCTACAATATTCAACCTACAACACACCTGTCTTGTTTGCACACCCCTGTGTTTTATGTATCTAACTCTAAATTTATCAGCTGTAAAAAGCATAATGTGAAACACTCTCAACGACACAATACAATGTAATAATAATCTGACTATAATGTTCTGAGCCGTTTCTACCATTTAGATTTAGCCAAGGCCCCCACTCGGCACTCTCAAGAGCAAAATATACAGTAGGTCTTCCCTACTTTGCATTATGAGCCTAGAATGAGGCTGTTAGTATGCCTTCACTATAAGTTTATCCCTGTAGACGAGTCAGACAGTCATTTATGAATATGCATGAGTCAGTGTTTGCCTCGTTTAATGATTTTTCACCATTCAAATATATTCAATCCACCTCCCCCCATTTATTTCTCCCTATTTCATATGGCCATTACACACACACAAACAGAGATGTTAACATGGATCCTGCACACTGTGTGCAAGGTGAATGCACATAAATGCAAACAATTAGCATTTCACTTGCGGGTTCACCTTCCCTTCTCCTCCTTACGCTTTCCTATGTTATTTCTCTTCCCAGGTGCCAACCAAAGACAACCTCAAGCCTTGTGAAAACTGAAAGGACCGAATCGCTGACAGACAGCATAGAAAGCTACAAGACTGCAATACAGCAGACGAAGGAACATTGAATGTATGTACGATTACACAGGCATATGTCATTGACAGACTTAAGGCAAGTGCCAGTAGCACACGCTACAAGGTCTGAATGGAGGAAATTATGTCTGTTAAGGGTGTCATGTCTGTACACTCCATGTTTCATACACTCTGATATCTGATGCTGTTGATATCTGCCATGTTGCATTTATGAACCCTATGTCTAACACACTGTACCTTATTGATTATTATGGAGGTCTAGGGGCCAGAGGAAATGCTATTAAAGATTAAAGGGTCAGGTGATGTGAAGGTGGTATCCCGAGTCATCAGACACCAGCGGGTTCAGTTACAAACTGTAATGTCCACCCGTCAGGCAGATTAGCCAGCTTGATTTATTTATTAACTGATTTCATGTCCCACCATTTACTCCTCTGACTGACTGGTTGCATACAGAACATAGCTTATGCTTCACAGGTGAACTTCAAAGGGAGGACAGATTAGGGCGCTGCTTGGTGTCCACTTACATTTTACACAGTCTGTAGTAACAAGCATGCACAGCAAAGCTATAAGATAATAGGGAAAATACTTATTTGACTGCATTAAGACAAAAAATGTTTAAAGACTATTTGGTTTATTGGAATATCAGGCTGAAGCGGATATTTCCACACAGCAAATACAATGAGGTGAGGATATGATTGACAGCTCAACAGAAGTGGAACATTGTTTTCATCCAGACAAGGAAATTGCTAAGTGTAAAACTGTGCGTTTAGTTGTTTGTAATGGAAATGGTAAAGATTATTTGTATAAAACTTTAACCTTCCACAATGACACTAATCAAACCCTATAATTAGCATATCTTCTTTTTATGATGATGGAGTGCTGAAAACTCAAGTGTGAGGCCTTATGGTGTATTAGAACAGGCTTCATTCAAGACAACCAAATCTCTAAACTGACACAGCACCCGTATAATGTTAGTATAATAGAGCTGCAGTATTACAAGGCCTATCTGGGATACATCTCTGTACATAAAGCCATTGCACTGCCTGTCTGGCTCTTATCTGAAGTGGCAAACTTGCTGTTCTAATTGTTATCTTCACACTAATAGAGAAGATGTTTTGAAATCATTTGGTTGGATGGATAAAGGCTTGGTAATTCCCCATGCTTACTGTCTGTGTCAGGGCTTATCTGTTGGAGATAGCTGGGTCCTGGAGAATGATTGGTGGCATGCAGGAGGTGGAAAGTTTGCAATGACTGAAAGAGGAGGCAGCGTTCATGCTGGAAGAAATGTAGTGAGAACTGAATGATGATATTATTTAAAGGTTACTGAGCCAGATTTATGAGTCAATCTTACATGTTATTGTCATCACATTGCAAAAAGTGCATTATGACATCCAATCTAGTAATGAGTCTGAAATTCCCTTAGACAATGGTGGGGTAAGATAATCTAATTTGGTCCTCACTGGAGTAAATTTAGTAACTTGCCTTTTTCTGTGTTTTCGAAAATATTCAGTGTTTCTAAAAATGCACTGAAACAAGTAAAGCTGTGGAATTTCGAAATGTCCTGTCAGTTAAGTTTTAGCATGATGAGACATGCATGAAACAACAAACTGAATCTGCCACAACAAAAAAAACAAACATCAACTTTGGAAGCTCGGATCTAGCTTTCTAAACTCAGCTGCCGATGCTTAACGTGCTCTCCGTTGGTTCATTAGTTAAAGCACACATTCCCCATCATCTTCCTCTAGTGGTCCTCTCTGAGCAGTTAATTGTGCGTCCACTCTATCGGGGCTGGCGCGATAATAAAGCATTAGGAGCCGTGCCTCTTTCATTAGGAGTTAGGAAATGTGAGCCCGCCCCTTTTCAGGAGTCAAAAAAAAAAAAGAAAGAAAAGAAAAAAAAATCGATTATTTCTCCTTGTACTGAGAGAGGAGAGGGTTTAGGGAAAGACTCGGTCAGGATTGTGGGAAGGAACAGAAACAGCCTCTCAACATCACCATCAAGCTCCAGACGTCCAGCAGTATACCAGCACCACCTCCACCTCCAACACCACCACCGCCACACAGCTCCACCGGGTCTCTCTCTCCGCTCACACCGGCACCACGCTGAGAGACCAGGCGAAGCGTCCTCACCGCCTCCTGAGCAGACACTGTCCGATCAGACAGAGAGAGAGAGAGAGAGAGAGAGAGAGAGAGAGAGAGGAGGGAGAAAGAGAGAGAGAGAGAGAGAGAGAGAGAGAGAGAGAGAGAGAGATTGTAGTTCTCGATGACATTATAGAGACTCCTACCGCGCACTGTAGGTTACTTTTTTCCCTCCCGGCGACGTCCTGTGCTAAGTTGCGCTCCTGGATTTTAAGTGCGTCTTGGCGAAGTCCGTCTTCATCAGCCAGCGGCTTCAACATCCCATCAGTCGGCCGGACCAAACAACCGGCGGACCGCTTGCTCCTATCTCACACTTCAGCCGGACAAGATTTCATGCGAAATAAAGTAAGTACCGCGCTCACACTATTCGTACACTCACTCGCAAACATCCACAAGACAAGTTGCATCATATGATCTTTATTTTTAATCTTCCGGAGGGAAACTTGAGGGTCTATTTTGATGCGCGCTGCCTCCTCAACAAAGTACAGTAACTACGTCTATTGATTTGTTGTGACCCTGATCGACTTATGCCGGTGACAACTATGTCATATAATTACAAGCTGTCATCAAATAGCTGTTTATGGACTATTAGGAGAGTCAAGGTCTGTCTCGTGTTTTACTGTTACTCCTGTGTCGACCTTGTGTAGCTTTATCATGTCCACATGCAGGCGCACAGTCCCAAAGCCGCAGCTACTGAATAGACTGCCCTCCCTAATATAAGATAATACGGAATGTTATACTTCTTTCCGCTATGGGATGGCGTTTGAAAAGTTAAGACTTGTAGTTTAACGTGCAGTGTTCAACTTACCCATTATACTAGTCAGTCAAATAATCTGATTAGAAACTTAGGAACTCAGTAAAGAAAATGGAAAATCATAAAAAATACATCCATCTCAAAAGTTTTTAAATATCAGAGAATTTGTTACATTAAAACAACAAAATGTAGGAAAACCCTCCGCACTTGAGAGAGTCTTTCTTTGGAGGTGTGCTACTTTTAAACCATTAGTTAAACGTTCTGAACTAAGGTGCACTGATGAACCATAACTCTTTATCACTTTAGATTAAACTAGCATAATCGGTCGCATTCATTAATATATTGGACAAGATGTTTAAAATTAAACATTTTTAAACAACAATACAGATGGGACACAGTTTATTCCACCTATTTGAATGTTAATTCATGCAGACCAGAGTCACAGTGATAACTGTAACTCTGTAAATCAGTGCCTCAGATGATTTGTCAAATTCAGGCTGAATTATAATTTCTTCTCTGAGAATTGTTTAAACTTATTTCACTACAGCGAGCATGATTTATTTATATGGTGAGTTTAGTTTAGTCTCCTGTGGCAGTTGAACCTGTTGCAGTGAGAGGATTAATAATGACACCGTAATTAACCTGTGGTGACTTTCACAAGCTGCAGCTTTAGAAATAAAATTGTATTTATTTGTTTTTAACTAGAAGTCTTGATATCAGGCCTACTGATGAAATGTGAAGATGAACTATGAAGGCTTGGAGCCTACGTTTTAAAATTGCCACAGCACTCTTCGTTTAATTTAGACCGGTGGTGCATTTAATTCATGCACACCGACATGAGCATAAAAGTGTAGCTTTATGCTCATATTTATGTGAAGTAGTTTTTATTAAACAGAAATTTTACCACTTAGATAAATAAAAAGGTGAAATGACCATGTCTGTCTTAAATCTAAAAAATGCTGTTAAGTTAGAGATAGTTGAAGTTTCTCAAAATTGATAATACTGATATTATAGTCACAGCACATTTTGAGATCTTCAAGTACTATTAAATTTGAAACACAGTACATCTATGAGAAATTTTGAAGGCACTCAGCAAATGTAGATTTTTTTGAGTGATAAAGTGTTGCTGTCTGCTACAGCATATTAACCTAATTTGTGATTCTGTGAAAAGCGTACTGAACACACTCAGTAATTTAGTTTGATTACATTTCACAGTTAGTTCCATTTGAAAATAAGATACCGTCTTTGTAACGTGTGTATATACAACAATTGAGATACATTTGAAAATTTCAGATGATGTAGTGTACAGTGCATTTTCACACTACTTTTCTAATCCTTTTTGCTGTTTTGTATGAGTTGTTTACTCATGAAAAAAACATATAAAAGTGTTTTAGTCTATAAAAAGATTTTACACATCCCTTCTCTCTTTTGCCCATCGTCAATGAAGTTGTTCTGTGTGGCCTGTCTGGCCTGTTGCTCTCTTGGGATTTAGCGTTAGGTTAATCCGCTCAGAGGAAGGTGAGCGCTCGCATGTGGACCCACGATTACACACAGAGGACTCTGTCAGCCAAGCTCTGTAATCTCAGAGACCCTGTACAAACACACACACAAACATGCATGCACGCACGCACGTATGCAGTCGCAGGCAAACACACACACACACATGCACAGACAAAAGCATGGTCTGTATCCCTTTTCTCTATGTCCTTCTGTTATGCACACACACACACACACACACATGCACACATCGACACCCACACTATCTGGCCAGCGCTACTTTTGTTTCTCTTATTCTCTTAAGCCCTCTCCCTCTTGACAAATCATTTGGGATTTTGGGCGCTGATTCACAAAACCAACAGTGACAACACACTCTTACCCTTCTCACAGAGAGGGATTAGAAGGTCACGTGTCCCTGTGATTGGCCAGGGCATTGAGCCGATTGTCAGGGCACTTTACTGTACACCAGGGGCTCAGTAAAGCTTTAGTTAAGTGAAGGGAAGGGACACTTTGTGTGCCATGGTCAGGGTTTTGCCATGTGTTTTATAAAAGCGGTCAGACAAAATCAGCATAGGAGGGACTATTGCTAATATCTTTAATAATAAATGTCTAATATAATGTCTATAAATGTGTGAATACTTAGTTTTACTGGCAGGCTGTGACAAGGCATGACCAGAAAGAGAGAATTAGCCTCAGAGTGCTGTAAAATGTAAGCTATCTAGCTTGTATCTTAAAAAAAGAAGGGGTAAAGTATACTACAGTGCTGCCTCAGAGCATAGATATTTAATACTGTACAAAAGGCACATTTCAAGATTCCCTCCTTATGGAAAACCAGATCTATAAAAACATTATTCTTAATGGAAACATCAGAAGCATTTATGTTTAAGCAAATAATTTAATAGCCCCTTTTGCTATGCTTTAAAGTTTTTTTCACTAATGGTTTCAAATATTTTGGAAGGGGTTTGCAGAGTTTGCTCAGTTAAACATCAGTAAAACACTCATTTGCAGATTGCAGGTTGGCAAGATCTGGAGGTAGATATTGAAGGACTGTAATTGGACTTCTTGCCCTTTGGCTCAAATGAGAAGGTAATATAAGAGTCAATTGTAGGGAGTCATATTTATCTCATATATAGAGAGAATATAATATCTTAAACTGTCAAGAGACATCCTTGTATATCCTTTAAAAAATGCAATATATTTTGTTTCAGTACTCTCAAACAAATATTACGCGCAGGACACCTAAAATCCAAATGTGATACAATAAAGATCTCTTTTAAGTAAATTTATCTGACTCAAATAGTGTGAACATGTTACGCCATTTGAACTTTTTTTCTTGCCTGTTTATAAGCAGATGAAAATACTTACGTTTTATAATAACTCAAGGGCTTGTTGTATTTTTGTTTGTTGCACAAGGCAGGTGCTCCCTCTTTCGCTACATGAGAGGAAATGTCCTCTTTTTTTGTTTTTTACACATTTTTATAGTACTAATGAAAAGCTTCAGCCTCGACCTCACCGTGTATTTATTTACTCATTTTGAACAGATTTCACTTTCATTCTCCTGTTGTGCAAGTTAGAAATATTTAGCCAACTGTTTCTTTGCCTTAGGAGCACTCTCTGTATATCTTCATAAGAGCTGCAATTACTTGCAAAACTAAATAATAATCTAAAGTAAATAACACAGTCCTTGAATGGTTTATAGTGGATTTAATGCATATATTTGAATATGTCCTGGTTTTTGCATAATGATGCAAAGTCTTCCTTCTGTCTCTATCTAGTAATTAGCAGTGACGTTCAGCAACTTTCTCTGTACGCTGTAAGTGGATGGGGGGGTATGGGGTTTGTTCACTGGGGTGTTAAAGATCACAGAGGAATATATCAGCCAGAATATATCAGCCTTTGATGTTTAATTGTATTGTAAAACACACTTTAGAATATTTCTGCATAAAGTAGACTTCTGGCTGTGCTGTGATTTGTGTTTGCTGTTTCTTTGTGTGTTTGTCAGTATGTGCTGTGTGTCTGGGAGGTGTGTGTGTGTTTGTGTGTGTGTGTGTGTCTGTTTGCGCATCGGAATGTTTGTGCTTTTGTGGTTTTTTTTTTTTTTTGTCTGAGTTTTGTGAGGTTGTTGCTGGTGTATATTCAAATGAAAATGCGTGTATTTCTTTTTCTCCTTTATTCTCACACTGAAGAGGGTAGGATTTGATGTCTGGGATGATGGAGCAGTCTGGAAAACAGTGTCAGTGTGAGGGCTGAAAAGGCAAACTGAGAAGACAGATGCACAGAAAAACAG
This sequence comes from Euthynnus affinis, assembly GCA_029490765.1. Taxonomy (NCBI): domain Eukaryota; kingdom Metazoa; phylum Chordata; class Actinopteri; order Scombriformes; family Scombridae; genus Euthynnus; species Euthynnus affinis. The sequence continues at coordinate 22,334,322 of CM055842.1, read as the reverse complement.
GGAGAGAAAGACACACACACACACACACACACACACACACACACACACACACACAGGAACTGTGGATAGAAATTTATTTGAGCTGAGATGAGTTAAGAGCAGAAAGACAAAATATTTAGCCTCTGATCAGGTATCCTTTATCACAGGTTGATGCTGTCGTGTTGTCATGCTTAACACACTGATCTAGATGAACAGGATATCCTGCCTTCTTCTTCCTGTTTCCTGCACGGCCTGTTGGTCATTATGGCAGCAGCTGCCTGCTGGGTGGTCTGTGCTCAGCAGTTCTGACCACACAATCATATCGTCAGCTGCAGCCCACCTAAAGAGACACCCAAAACACCTTGCCATACTTGAGGCCTGCTCCCTGAAATATTTGGACAGGGAGAGAGTCCTAGGAGGCAAGAAGGCTGGAGGAGTGCAGGGAGCAGAGAACTTTGAATGATAAGACAAAGAGAAACATTTAAAGTAGAACAAGGGTTGTATTTCTTTGTCTAAACATTGAATAGTTCGGTTAAGGCTGAATGTCTCAGCATCAAGACTTAAATGTTGAACTGAGAGTTAAATGAGAGTTAACATGTTCATAAATTAGTTAATTAACTTCCCCACCAGTCACTCAGACACTTACTTTAGTTGCCTTCCTGTGAGATTTTTCATTTTTATTCAGTAACTGTGTAACAGACAGAATCCAGGCAACATAGTTTATAATACCAGTTACAGTGTAAATCTGTAATACCTGCTCAGCATCCAGGATTAACTGGGAATCCTTTTTAAGTGAGTTTTAGGAGTTAGTTTGAGGGAGAAATGTTTGCTGTCCATGTGCATAAACCTGGCGATGGATGGCATGTTTCATGATAAAACACAGTACCTGACCTGTGAATGGTGAGGGGCAACTTTTTAACCCCTTAATATATTTTCAGAGAGAACCCCCGCCTCTCTTCACCATCTCCCTTTGGTGTGGCACACATTTGGACTACACCCAATGGCAAAAAAAAAGAAAAGCGGTGTAGAGAAGGAGAGAGAGTGAGAAAAAAAAGTAGAAATATTTTCCAGTGGCTGTAATTTATCTTTGTCACGACGGCAACATAGCCGAGTCATTCTGCAACATAGTCCGGTGAGACGCACAGAGGTAGCTCTGTGCCTTGGCCTCACACAAGCTCACATCCATCTGAAACCCCTGCTCACTCGGCTGCCACAATCTGCGCCGCTGCCGCCACTGCTCCCCATCCATGCTGCTGGTGAGCGTCACACTGCTATCGGGTATTTTTAGCAGATCTTGTGTTCACACATGCATTCAGAGGAAGGAGGACTAACATTTTACCCAGTCAGGCTTTCGTGTGATGTTGCTCTTACACTCAAACATTGTCAAACTAAATTTTCAATACTAGACAGCACGATTTCTATATCTATCTGTTTTACTGCTCTAAGGAAGAATATTACCGTCTTAAATGTGATGCTTATTTTTCACCAAAGAGTCAGAGAAACAGTATCTTGGCGAAGTCTGTAACATCGGTTCACTGTTCAACTCCAAGGGGACCGCGCTGTTGAAAATGCTGTTAACACCGTCTAAGTCGAGAAAAAGCTATATAAGAATCCACGCTCAGTGCTCTCCCTCTTCCGTAGAGCACACAGCTTAACCAGCCAGTGTCCTGCCAAAGTCCACACCAGTGTTCCTTTCCACTGTCATCTGTGCCATTCCCACACCAAAGGCCAGCCTGTAAAAGAATGCGCAGCACAGGACTGTCTCAAACACTTACATTACTCAGCTGACCAAAAAGAGTCAGGAGACAGCCGGACAAAGAAAGACATGTAGAAAAAGAAAAAGGGAGCCACTAGAAGAAATTCAAAAAAAGAATTTAATCAACATGCCTTATTTCTTTGAGCATGTTCAAACTTTTAAAGCTGAATTGCATTTGAAATAAAACTTAATAACACACAATAACATACAGTAATATGAAGTGCCCTGAGGGCGTAGATGGGTGAAGCAACACTCCCCCCTCCCTTACCCACCCCCACACACACCCCTTTTCTCTCTCTCCCCGTCAATTTTTCTTTTTTTTTTTTCTTTTTTTTTTTTTTTTCGGCCCGACTCCTTCTGCCCCGTGATGTATGGCTTTTTCCTACAGTGGCTCTTCCAAAGTGCAGCTCGTGATGTCATTAATTTTATTCATACTTTATGGATGCTCTGTCTGGAAAAAAACGAGAGAAAAAGGAGAGGAACGATGTGAGGAGAGAGGGAGGAAGACAGAGAGAAAGAGAGAGGTCTAGAGAGGCAGAGTGAGGGAGAGAGAGAGAGAGAGAGAGAGAGAGAGAGAGAGAGAGAAAGAGAGAGAGGAGAAGAGATGGTGTTGCGGAAGGAGATTTTCAGTGCAGTTGCATGTATAATGAATGAGGGGGCACTTTGTTTGAAACTCCAGCCCGGCGCTTCACTTCAAGGTTTGCTGGGCAGAGTGGGGCCTTGTGATCTCAAACCAGCCACTCTCTTTATCCTGCCAATAGATGCTTTCACCTGGCACTGTGGTTCGACCCAGTGGAAAAACAAATAACCTTGTGTGTGTGTGTGTGTATAAGAGAAAGACAGAGCGAGGGAGAGAGAGAGAGAGTACTGACAATGGAACAAGGGTTGGGTGGAAAGGGTGAGGAGCGGGTGAGAGAGGAAAGAGGTGAGTTTGTATAACAGCAGCAGCGCAATGACGCCCAGACGATACTGAGGAGAATACTGGCACCCAGCCCACACTTCCTAAATAGTGCTCGCTACAGAAATAGCTCAGCCTTGATATTGACTTTTGTCTGCTGGATGTATGTGTGTGTTAGTGTGTGTGTGTTAGTGTGTGTGTGTGTGTGAGACAGAGAGAGTGTGTGTACATTTGAGCATGCTCAAAAGAAAGGCAGAGATGGTTTCATTGTTTAGTAAGGAGTTTTTTAGTAGTTGTTAATTTTTTGTATGGATGACATTGTGCGGTATGGATGGATATTTTTCTGTTCCTCGTATTTGTTTGTGTGAGCATTTAAGTGTGTGAGCAAGGGAGTGAGCCGCCTTTATTATTTGGGATAAAAATGGCCTCTGTCTTATTTTTGGCCCTGTGCTGGACTCATAGTTTTATAAATAGCTGAGGAAGTGCGGGGGATACCTGTCGTGGCTCCAGCCTCCCTACAGCAGAGTCCCAGTGCTTCCACGTCACATCCATCCACCGCCGGCCCACTCCAAGCAGCCCCCTCAGGGGCCAAGCAAACAGGATGGGACTCAAATTAAGGGTGTGAGAAAAATCAGTCTCTGTAGTAAAATACAAAAGGGCTTGCAGTTCAACATGAGAAGCCTTTGCTGACACTGTCAGATTTGGTAAAAACATTCAAGAAAACCACAAGTTAATTTCTTTTCACAAACGCAGAGCACAGTATGAGGCTTTAAGAGGAGTGTCAAGATGGCAACACAATAGAATGTCCTCAAGATGAGAACTGTGTTTTTGCGACAATCTATTAGTGTAAGGTCATAGGGTGGTTTTCTCTCCTGTCTGCCATCTGTATGCTGAGGTGTCTTGTTAATTTAATTTCTACATCTCAGGCATATGCCATGCGAACAGCACTGAGAGTGTTAACTTTCTCTCTTTGCCTCGGTGGTGTACACTGTTTCCCTCACATTCTGCTCTCACTTTCTTACAGGATGATCTGGCTCCACATTTTTGAGAGTAATGAGAATTTTGGAATGATTCTCACACTCAATAAAAAAAGAATGTGTGAACAAACTATTGGTTTACTAATAACGATGTTGTTAGACTTGGGTGTAGAATGGATTTATTTTGTTGTTTACACTTTACAATGTAACAGTAATCTATTCATGAAAAGATCTAGATTATCCAGGGTCAAACTAATTTTTAATAGTTAGGTGGTTATTTAGCTTCATTTTCCTCCATCAAACCGTCTTCTTATTTGGTCTTGAATCTGCATTATCACCCTCAGATGCTCTTTTATCTGTTTAACTGTCATCCAGCACAAGTGTTTGAATCTGTCTTGTAGAAAGTGAAAAGACAGCACACATAAAAAAGCCTGTAATTCTATTAAACAGGAGCATCATCCCTGCTGTATCTTAGCCAGAGATATTGTCCACCCTTTAAATGAGTGGCACTCTGCATCTTGGCCCCTCTAATAGGGACCCCATAATCATATTAAGAGTGGGATAGAGAAACAGCTCTAAGCAGAGAGAGAGAGAGAGAGAGAGAGAGAGATAGAGAGGGAGAAATCTTTGAAAATCATTAATGCCCTTGGTATCTCTACACACTGAAAGAGAAATCATTCCTTTTTTTCGAATGCGCTTTTTCCCCCCCTTTCTCTGTGAGGGGAATTGTGCTGCCTGTTATTAATGTGCTTTTGACAGCTTAATTTGATAAGCGGGCTACTTGTTAAAGAAGCCTTGAATTGTTCTCATAGAAAGAACACGCTTTTTTTTCCCCCTCCCATGTTCTTCAAAATGCTGCCGCACAGTCTGTCGATGACCCAGTTCTGAGAGATGGTCGAAAACAAGGAAGAGCAGTGCAAAATCCACAGGGAGAAGGAAAGAGAGAAGGCAAGAGGGTAGTGGGAGAGGGAGAGGGAGAGAGAAAGATAGAGTGAGAAGGGATACTATAAGTAAGAAGGGCACTTGTGGGAAGTTAACTCAAATGCTTTTCTTTTTTTTTTTTTCTTTCTCTCTCCCTCTCGCCTCCTCCTCACTCTTCCTCCTCCTGCACTGAACAGCCTACCTCTTCCCTGTAGCCTAATCGGAAGAGAAACGCTGGGAACGATAACAGGGATTAGCTTCCAATGCTCGCCAGCTCCCCTTGGTTAAGTACACGTGTAATGAGTTGTTTATTTGGGATAATGCACAGTAGGCGCAGCAGAAGCCCAGAGCTGCCCTCACTCGCCCCCCCTCCTCCGTTCACATAGACACACACAATAGAAATATGTACATAACACTTGTAGTTATGCAGCAATGTACAGACGGCATATATGAGTGTGAACACTGACGTATGCAGGTATGTGCAAGTACATACATTCACACACTCAACCCTCCTACAAACACACCCACCCATACAAATTCCCACACACAGCTGTGATGCAGGTCACTTGCTGTGCAGGGTTGTACAGAGGGAGAAAAACGGGGAGTTTGGATTTGGAGGGGAAGGTTAAGTGTGTGTGTGTGTGTGTGTGTGTGTGTGTGTGTGTGTGTGTGTGTGTGTGTGTGTGTGTGTGTGTGTGTGTGTGAGAGTGAGTGTGTGTATGTGTGTGTGTGGGTAAGGGGGGCTAACGTTCTCAGGCCTTCCCTGGGTCATAAGGCCGGGGAATTTTTCTCAGGGTGAAGAGAAGGGGAAGAAATTGAGTGATATGAGAAAAAATGAAGTGAAGGAACCAAGACAAGGAAAAGGGATATGTTGTGCCCACTAGTCTGTGTGTGTGTCCAATAGTCTTGTGTGTGTGCGCACCAAGTTTGTGTGTGTATGTGTGTGTGTGTGTATGTACATGAAGTGGAAAAAGCTGTTGCCTTGTGGAGGGGACGTGCTCTGCTATCATTAGCTGGGGGGGGAGTAGGAGGGGGCAGGCGAGGTTATGTGAACGGTGCAGCTGTGCTCGCAGCAGAGGGATTTGAGTGGAGGGGGGGAACTCCAGGCAGCCAGGTCCTTCACTGAACCACCAGCTCGCAATGCAGAGGAGAAGAGAAGAGAAAAATTCAACCAAGCAGCAGGGCTTGTGAACCAAGCACAACTCGCCGCCACCCCCTCTGTCCGCCGTCCCTCCATCCCCCACTCCTTCACTCCTCCGCTTCTCCACTCTTTACTTCCCAAATAGGAAAAATAAATAAATAACGATTGATGCTTGATGGCAAAGATAAGAGTGCAAGAGAGAGGAAGAGGAAGAAAAAAGAATGTCATGATTTATATATACAGCATAGTGTATGCTTCTCTGCCGACCATTTGCGGTTTTACTTTCCATTTTCATCTCTGATTTCAGTCAAAATAGTTTTCACTTTCTAATAATATTGATAATAATAATAGCAAATTTTATATTTAAACAACTGAATTAGAAATAGGGAACCATTGTTCAGTTTTTTAGACTTTCTGTTCGGGGGATTTCCCCATGACTTGACATACAATTCCAAAATCACTCAAATTTGTTTAAAGCTTCCTCCCCGCGCCTCTCTTATTTTGCTTGCTGAAAGAGTCGGAGCCCACGTAGCGAAGGATGGCACGGCAGACGAAGACCCAAACCTGCTTGTCAGCCCGTGTGATCAGTCGCAGTAGAGAAACAAGGCAGAGGTGGCTGAGAGACGACAGAACACAGAATGGCAACGGCGTACACTGCTAATGCATTCAACCTGCCACCGTATCCAACAACAAGGCAAAATATCACACAACTCACTTCATAAGACGTTCCTACAATAACAACATCAACAAAAACAGGCATACAAATGCATACACACACACGTAGACACATAGTCACACACAGGCGTGCACACATGCATAAATAACCACACACAGCATGTTAAAAACCAACCATGAGGAACATGAATTTGAAAGCAAACAAACAAGTCAGAATGTAAGCAACTTGTCTGAGACTTTGTAACATGGAAATAAATGAAAAATGAAAAAAACACCTTTTGTTTCATGAGAAAAGGAGCTAAATTGTTGTGGTGCATGAGACATTCAAATTTTAGTATGAAAAAATAGTAAAAGTAAAAGAAAAAAAGAAGTTCCTGGCAGTTTTAGCTTAACTGTGAACTACGTCAAACACAATGGTGAGCGCTGAGCTAAAAATAGAGTGTGGTCAAACAGCAGTAGTGCTTTGGCGAGAGGGGTCATCTCCGTATGATACAGTGGCCTTCACTGTAGCCACATAATGAGAGCAGAGGCACTCTGCCAAAGCTTGTAGCTTCACAGCAGTAATTTAATATTTGTTTGTCTCTATTATTTCATTCTCCACCTCTCTTTTTCTCCCTCTCTCTCTTGCTTATGGGGGTTAAGTAACAGTAAGCTTTATCAGATTACTGGGTCTGAGGTCTCTTTCAAACCTCTCTTTGCCATCTTGATTTCGTGCAGCTGTGCAGACTCTTTAATCATACGCTATCTTTTTTCTCTCGCCCTCCCCTCCTCTCCTCCCTTCTTCTCGTCCTCCCTCCTCCCTTAACATATGTTAATTGGCTGCTTTCTGTGACAAATTACGAGCGCTCGCTTTGATGAGGTCGGGTTGTGATGGTGCTGGGAGTGGAGTACAGTGGAACTGCCAGACCCTAGCCGGTTCCCCCTAACCACTCCAAAAAGGAGCGCGGCACCCAGCCGATGACTAATGAGAGGCTTGGACTAGGTCTGGCCCGGCTCTGGCCTTGGTGGGGCCACTCCCCTAAACAGAGGCTGATCTGTAGGTACCGTATGTTGCCACACGCCCTCCACACTCCATACAACCTTTCGCCTCATACACCCCACCACCAGCGCTCCCCTGGGAACTGTAAAGCACTTCAACAGTAGAAGAGTATAAGCTATGTGCTGAAAAAGATTTATAATTTTACCAACTTTGTACTTGCTATGTCTGTTTTTCACTGTAGAGATTGAAAATGTTTTCAAAAGCTATTGCTTTTTGATTTTTTTTTCTCTTAAAAATACCCAAATTTGATTTCAAACAAAGCACATGAGTAACATAAATTATAGATGCAGTGCATACAACTTCTCTCTCAAGTTTACATTCTGTGTGGGGGGCTGTGCATGCGTGTGTGTCTGTGGTGATGAGACAGTGCCTGGAAACATTATACCAGCCTTGCTTAAACAAACACCAACAGTGGAACAATCTCTGTTTAATGATGCACAGCGTCAACAGGGAAACAATGCTCACCAATAATCAGCACAATCAGCTTGTGGTAAGCAGAAAAAAAGGAGTGAACCTGACATCATCTTAGTAGAGTTTTTTTTGTTGTTTCCTTTTTAAATGTTTGTGGGGTGGTTTAGTGTCCAAGTCTGACTCTTTCTCCCCCCAATCATGCTTCTTTTTGCTCAGTTTCTCTCTGTCTCTGTCTCTCCCTGTCTCTCTCTCTCTTTCTCTCTGTCACAATCCCCCTCTCTCCATACTCTACGATCTAGGTTACTCGGTTTCCTAGCAGAGCACAGGGACTGGAGAAAGGAAAAAAAAACAGAAGGTCGAATCTATGAAGGACATCCTTGTTGAAATGTGCAACCTTCTACTTCTCTGCAAATTACCCACACGCTGTGCATAGACTCAAAGCAGAGCTGTGGCTCTCACTTCAGCTCAGCAAGGCTGCGACCATGACATGTAATTCTGTTGGAGTGTCACAACCACAGGGAGAGGCAGTGTTGTTTAGAGTGTCATCTGTTTAGAATTGAATAGATTTAAGGGTTAAATTTATTACATTAACACACACACATACACATGAACACACACGCACACAGCTGAAACTGAACACAAAGTTAAATCCAGAATTATGTAAATTATGACAAGTGTCTGGTTTATTGATTTTTTTACATGCTTGAGATCCTCAACAAGATTATCTTTAATGTATCAACACTTTCAATGTTTGCTTGTTGTGGTTATACCTTTAAAAATCATCACTTCATGTAATTATATTATTGTGGAATCCAAACTTGCTGATTAAGCGAGAAAAGGACAAATAGTGAATTCCACAACTTCCTCATAGATGTGCCAGTACCAACATGCTGACTTAGTTACAACAAACACCCAAAAAAGGAAATCATTTTATTTACTTCTTCCCATCAGCAAGTATGCAAAACAGATAACGAGTCATAAGTAAGCATGGATTTCCATTTACCCACCACGTTGACAGACACGCACAGATACACACCAGCTGAAATGGATGATAAAATGAAGCTTGCGAAGAAAAAGGAAGTGCGCTGGCACCTCGTGGTTGCATGAGGGTTAGCCATGTTAGCATTAGCCTGCGGGCCTTAATTGAGGCCAGGAGGGAGCATTTAATAATTGCTGTCAGAAGATCAAATTTAATTCTCCTCTCTTCACAGCCACCACTGCTGTAGGGTAGAGTGAAACAAATTGTCATCAGAGATTTCTAAATGAACAAAGCTTTTAATTAGGGTGATTAGAATGCTGTGGCAAAGAAAAAGAGTAAAGGCTGGGGGTGTGATGAAATCATCAGCGGATCGTCTTAACTGTGATGTCTGGTGTTGATACAGTGCGGGGTGGGGTGGGGTGAGGGGGTCGGGGCATGCGACTACTGGGAAGTTAGCTGTGTTTGAACATAAGTAAGTGTGTGGCCCATGCAGCATTGAACTCTTAGCCTCAGTTTCCAGCCTCTGACACACACATACGTACATGTACACACACTCTCTGCCCTTCTCCCCCACACTGGATAACATTGCTAACATCCTGAGACATTGTCATACACGGCAGGGAACATAATTGGGTGAAAACCGTATGTCAGTGCTTTGTGTTCTTAGTGACATGACTCCCGCCTGTTCCTGTGGGGGCTGGCTACAGTCATTGAAGGGTTTATACTGTAATTCCACTGCAATGATAATTTTTCATTATAGTGTTTTTTTTTTTTTTTTTAAAGAATAGATAAGCTAGGGATGACTATCTGTGCACATAGATGTGCACTGGTGAGTGTGTGATCATTCATGTTCTGGTGTGTGTTCATTTTCGGTTCCCATCCCACCTGGGTCCTGTGGCACACTGGGCAACATGTGAAATGAGACAGTGGTTTAGACTCTCTGGAAAACATGACCTGCGGCAGAGCTTTGTAACTGACTTTACAATGACTGGAAAGCCAGAGAGAGACAGAGAGCAAAGGAGAGAGACAGAAAGGAAGAAGTGAAAGAAATTGTAATAAAGTGAAACTTAAGTGTAGTTATTTGTGTTTAAACATCAGATGTATCACCACAATCTGCACCACTTCCATATTCAATCTAATTTTAAAACCTCTCATTTTTTCTCTTCTATATATCTCCTCTCTCTATGTTTGCATCTTGTACTATGTCAACTCTATTAAGTCAGGTTTTTTTCTCTATCGTCTTCTTTATCTCTGCTTTATACTTGAATGCGTCCATTGCCCCTCCTTATGCTCATGCCATGGAAAGACTGAATGCACTATGGTGATTCATTCCAGCCTTTCCGGGGCCTCTCCAAATTGTGGCTTGCCTTTGCTTCTGCTTTTTTCTTTTCTTCTCCTTTTTTCTGATACCATTTTTTCCACCTTGGCACAAGGGCATGTGTGTGGCAAATTTGTCATTGTGGTCTAAGTTTATTAATCACTCATTGCGATAAGCCACTGTCACAACAAAAAGCTGCTGACAATTGACAGGGAATGTCTCTTTAACCACAACAGCTACTCTTTCTCCCTATCCCTGGCTGTCTAGCTTTGCCTCGCGTTCACATGTGCCCTCTTGCTCGTCTGCTTTTGGCCTAGCAGCTGTGGCTTTGCAGCCCTTGGCCTCCTTTCAAAGAGGGGGTTGACGCATTGTGTCAAGTCATTTTGTCCTTGGGGAAGTCAGCAATGGGCTATGGAAAGATGGCTCTCACCTGTCTCCATACTGGCTCTGACGGATGGCTACCTGTCTCCATTGCGGCTCTGATGGCCCAAGGCCCCTGTTTGCTGGTGCTGAGTGAGACGTGCAGCTGCCCAAACGAAGGCAGGGCTCCATACTCTTCTACCTCCAGTTCTACCTGCATTAAAATTACCTGATATTACACAGGAGTCGTTTTTTTGTTTTCATGCACAATAAAATATCTAAATCTAAAAATATATACCTGATTGAATTATAGAAAACTTGATTATCTCAAAATCTGAAAAAGTTTTTATGTCCATGACAAGGAATTATATAGGTGATAGTTTTCTGTGAAAACCCAACGACAGGATCCTGGGTAGAAAATTCTTTTGAGCCATAATGAAATGCCTCGGTGGTCAGCTGAGGAAATGTTATTTTAATTTTATTTAAGACAGGGTATGCAAATGTTGAACAGTTAAATATGTATACCTTTACATTGCATTTAACTTGAAAATCTAAATCTTTGCTGTTTATGCAGTAATAACTTTTTCAGTGGAAGCTATTGTTATAATAAAAAATCTGAAGTGTAACATAGTTTTAACTTTTTAACCAATTTTCCAAGTCAGTGTTTTAACATGTCTGTTGGCTCATGGAAAACTTTTAAGCAAAACGCATATTAAAAGGAAGTCAAAGTCAGGCCTACTGTGTAGTAATCCAAATTTTGAAAGTGTATTGCTTTGGTCCTCATCATTTGTTGTTACAGATATAAGGAAAGAGTGGCGATAAGGTTTTGATTCCCGATGTATGCTCTGTGAACAGACTGATTTAGGGAAGGAAGCACCTTTAGCACCTTTGATTGTCTTTGCCTGCTGATGTCACATCCTTCCGCTGAGATTTCTGTGTGTGTGTGTGTGTATGTGTGTGTGTTTCCTGTCTTTCTGTCCTCCAAGACCCCGGGGCAGAGCTGTTGGATTGAAGGATAAGAGGGGAAACAGTGCTGGCGGAGTCTCATTAGTATGAAAATCAATTAAGTTTAGAGTTGAAGTATGAAGTTTTAAGTTGAGAAATTGGTTGAACTAGGGTTGGCGAGGAATTGAGAGCTCATCTTGCAGCACTTGAGCCACTACTTATAACAGTATACTTTGTTCCACAATGTCAGTCACACTTATGAGTGCTTGACAGCATGTATAAAATGTATGCGAACCACAGAGTATTGGCTCACTTTCCTCCTCATCAATAGACAGGTGTCTCAGTTCTAAGGCGCATAGAGATTGAAAATAGAATACATGTGAAAACATCTCTGTCTTGCTAATGATCCAACTAAACCTTGAGCTAATAGAGAGAGACAGGTGAGGATTTATCCTCCAGCACACTCATAAGAACACACACAGACACACTGCAGCATCTCAAATGCAAGTTTAGCTCGAACCCTCACTGGAAAAAAAGGAATGAACACATTATAAGATGATCCACCACTATCACTCTAATCCCCAGATGTACATGTTGCTAATCTCCTTAGCCGCTAACATGCTAAATTAGCCCTAATATCTGCTGAGATTCAGAGCCATAGAGGCCCACCTACGCATGGGCTACCACCCAGGTTTAGGTCACTCTTCTCCCCCAGCATTCGAAAAAGACACAGACATTAGAGTATGTGTGTGTGTGTGTGGGGTGAGGGGGGTGGGGGAGGGGGGGTGAGGGAAGTAGCAGTGATAGCCATTCGTCACCCTGCCTATCTCGCTGTGACAGATGGGGAGTGCGGTGTGCCACATAGAGGAGTCACTGCCTGTAATGACATTAGAGGCACAATGAGACCTGATACACATTTTTCTGTTCCCATCCTGCCTGGCCATCGACTTGCTCCTTTGCTTGATCCTTCCCCTCCTCTCATTTCTCCTGGTATATCTCCATCCATCCTTACTGTGTACCACTATTTCCAAATCAAGAGGCAAATACACACATATTGCAAATGCGCCCAAATGCACCCACATTCAAACAGACACACGCACACATAACTACAGCACACAAAGAAGAAACCTCCAAACATCTACACATCCGGAGGAAAAAAACAAAACTTAAATGTTCTCAAGGAAAAAAAAATCTTTTACATGACAGAAATGCTCAAGTAAAAACAGAGCACTGTGAGTGTGTACTGACATTCAGATTGTATTTGGAAAACTATATTAAAGCTCTTTTTTTCGTCCTCCTTTTCAAGGAAATGGGAGTTTATTTAAAAAGAGAGAGCGTTTATTTAATGTACCATACACCTCCTAAAAGGTTTACTTACTGCAGTGTAATATGTTATTTCAAATCCTCACAACCACATTTCCTAGGAGGATAGGGGATACTGGTGTTATATATATATATTTCAGGACACATGCTATTACCAAATGTGTTGCAGATGTACCATGGGCCGCGGCTGTGCTGTCGAGGTGGGGTTTCTTGGAAAAACATCACCAATCCTGTCATGATAAATCACCTTCCCCAATTTGCTATAACATGTAGAATTAGGATTTGAGAATATCAGCATCAGCACAATTCTGCACACGCTGCATTTATAGGACTGCCAGTTTCGGTCTCAACACTTTCCCTCACAATTCTCTGAATGGAGAAATAATCTGACAGATGTTTGTGTGCAACTTTTGTTCTTGGAACTAGAGTTCATGTGCATTCTCCTTATGTCATATCCCTTCTCCTAATTCACAAAGAAAACTATGCAGCTGTCTTTCATAGTGACGAATTAGTCTTCGGCATGAGTCAAGGTAAAGTTCCTCTTTTTGTCAGCCCCTTGATTCAGAGGACTCGTCTTCAGTGTCTGTCCTCAATAACAAAGCCACATTAACAAGCACCCTACAGACCATCTATTAGAATGTGAAAAAGCGCCATGTGCTGTATATTAGTTTTTAGTGACTAAACACTTGGGAGAGAGGCGACCTAGAATCAAGCCTTGTGGTGCACTGAGTGTATATGTTCTCATCGTCCTCTCAGCTCCACTTCTGAGACACAGAGAGAGAGAATGCTCATTAGAACTATGTGCTGAATCGCTGCTCCCTCTCCATTTCTCCCATCCTCCCCCAACCTTCATCCCTCTCTCTCTCTCTCCCTCTCTCTCTCTCTCTCTCTCTGTCCGTCTGCTTAACAGATGGGAGGGTCGTGGGTACAGCTCTTCCCCTCCCCCTGGAGAGGCCTGGTGCCTGTTCAAAAGATCCCTCTTTATGCTTCACTCCATTTCCCTCTCTTCTCTCCATTTATCTGTTTTCCTCTCTCCACTCTCCTTCTCATTGTCACCTCTCCAACTCAAAGCACAGAGAGTTGGGACCCAGGATATAAAACAAGTGGAGAGGAGCAACCGTTGTCCTTCTGTCTGCATGGTGCCAGCATGCTCTTTGACCTTAGCAGTCGCCCGCTCCAGCCTCCTTCCAGTTACCAGGCTAGTGTGAATGCAAGCATGCCATTAGTCAGGCTCGGCAGAGAAGATAAAGAAACTCTTGTGTGTATATTTCCTTCTCCATATGCCGTTCCCTCTCTCCCCACGCCTTATTTTGGGATTAGTAAATTGGCTTAATGTGTACAAGCTTGTTAGTGCTTTCTATCTGTCTCCCTCTGTGTGTCTTCATTTTGCCCCTCGCTACTTTCTCACCTCGTTTGCCCTCTCAAGGTCAGGTGTCAGTGTCAGTCCCTTGTGAAAAATTCTTGCTGAGGATTACTGCCTTGTGCTGCTTGACCATGTTCACTAAGCGGTGCTTGTTTCCTGCATTTCTCTCCATTTCACTGTCTTGGCGTCATGGGGCTAAATTGGATTGAGTGATTCAGTGGTAATCTGTTGAGTTAACTGATGCTCTATCCAACACAAGGGAAGGAGAGGGAAGAGAGCCTGATGAGGAGGTGGGCACTCAGTTCTTATCCAGGAACTGCCTGGCACTCATATGGGACGGGGGCGGGTGTGAGGAAAGGGGGGAGAGGGAGAAGTGGGGACGGAGGGAAGGGAACTTGCATCGTTGAGTAGGAGGAGGTAGAGGAGGCAAGAGTGAGAAGGGATGGGAAGGGGAGGCGACTGAGTAGGGGAGTCACTGACACGGGGCTAAGCGGCAGCAGAGCCTCACCTCAGGGAGTGTTGGCTGGTGCTGGGAGCCAAAAGCAGGGATTAAATGTTCAGGACACGGGCTTAGTCTTAGCGTTAATGTTACGTAAGGCCTAAGGTGTTGCCCCAGCGGGTGTTGACATTGAGAGGTTCAGCTCTGCTCAGTGGGCTGTGGGAGGAACGAGGAGGAGGTGGAGGCCAGGAGGCAGGGATCACAGAGGTAACGCCTCCTTGTTTGGAGCGAGGCCCAGGCTGGGTAGTGTTGAGTACAAAGACTGGGAGGGGATGATGCTGTCAGCCTGTGATTGAGGTATGCCGGCTTGATTGATATCCTTGTCTGGCTGTCTTGTGCCAAGCTCCTCAGTGTTGGCTTGTAATCCTAGTTTGTCTGACAACATCCTTCTTTGTTTTTTTCCAGAGGGCAGCTCTTTGTTTTTCTGTCTACAGATGGGTGTGTTTGCGCAGAGCAATGCTAAAATGTTTTGGATAGCCTCTTCAGAGCTGCCACAGAGTTATTTTAGATCTTGTTATTATGATGGTGGTGCAGTCCGGCTGTTGTCCTAACTGCCAAAAGATGCATTTATGTCTGTATCTCATTCCTTCCATAAGTGGGTGTATTCCAAACCATCAACTCAGGAAGTTTTTTGTCATGCATTTCATCATTGTTCAAATTGTTTTGTTTCACTTTGTTTTTCATTTTTGTATGATGGAGGTTTTTTAGCAGAGCGGCTTATAATAGTTGATGCAATTTTAATTCTTAAAATTTTAACATATTTACATAAAGGCCCCCAATGCCGACATCATCTTACTAGTTTTAGCCCTAACTACACATAACACTTAACACAACTTGACACCCATACTGTGTTATGGATTTTAAAAGAGCCAGGCAGGAAGTACACAGCCTGTGTTTTCTGTTGCAAAAGAAAGGATCTAGAGTTATGTGCTATTGTTACAGGCCCTGGTCTGTCACTAAGAGCCACAGTATCTGGATGTCCCTATTGTGCGCTTTCATTATCAATGTCCTACTCTCTAGAAGAAAGAGGTCAAGTGCACAGCAATGTGCTGCGCTCACCTCAGGGGTTTAGAGCTTTCTTGTGCTTTCTCATGCATGTTACTCAATAAATACATGGATTCAGGTTAGGTGAAGATAAAAAAAAGGAAAGGAGGCGAAAGGAAGTGCAGTACAATGTACATGTATGTGTGCGGCAGTGTGTAAAAGAGAGAATATGAGAGAGTGAGGAAGAGAGCAAGGGTGTATGAGAGAAAAGAGAGGGAGAGAGAGAGAGAGTGATAGAGAGAGAGACTAAGAGTGACATGTCTTTTGGTGAAGCAGTGTCGTCTTCCACATCAATGTCTGATGCTTGTGCTGCCAGGTGCCGGAAATCTGGTTCAGAAAGGAGAGAAGAGAGAAGAAGGGGAAAGTAGAGAAAAAAAGGCAGGGTAGATGGAGGATTTTTTATTTTTTTTTTTTTTAATGTGACGGCGCTGACAGCTCCCCTGCATTGCACTGAGCTTAAATAATGGGATGCTCATTTGCATAACGAGGGACGTTATCACCTCTACTGTCAAAAGAAAACACAACAACAGTTCTTCTGCTCCTCCCTGAGATAGATTGGGTTGGCCTACTTTAGCACTCTGGAGAGATGCACTGGAGCTCTGGCTTAGCCAAGCTCACACAAGAACACACACACGTGCACACACACACACACACACACACACATGCACACACACATGGACACACACTGACGCAAACTTTTTAGAGCGCAGCTTTCTTCTTCGCACATGCAGTCCAGCTCCTCAGCTGCAGGCCTCCACTCCTCAAACACAGGTACACACACACACACACTGAGCCACGCACATAAAGACAAGTGCATGTATTCAGATGCTCCTCAGATGCCCTCATTGACATGCAATATCTCCAGCTGGATCAAATTCATGTTGGAATTTTGTTTGATTTCTGTCACTACGAACTGTCCGTCTACCATGTTTCAAAAGATCACTCATGGCGCTTTTTTGTCTTTTCTTCTTTATTTTTGGCTTTGTTGTGCCAGAATGTGGCAAGACTGAGCTCAGTTTTACATCTGTATTCTATCCTGCGACTCCCGTCTGCCATTTTGGAGATGAGCTGCAGATAGAGTAGAAAACGTCTGGCAGTTCCACTGTCAATACGGTGTAGTTTCGTGGGAAGAAACAAAATGTATTTCTCAGTCTGGAGGTAATGTTACAGTGTTGGTGATTAGAGCGTTTAAGTTAGCGGCACTTCCAAAACACTGTCAAACTCTCTGTGAACGAGGCGAGATCCTGACAGCGCTGTCTCCTCTCATAGTCGGTGCCTGGGAAAAAAATGCAAAAACTGATTTGCATGATATCGACAGTGAAAAACACAGCGGTTCTCACAACATTGTTGACAGATTCTTTGTCTTTCTTCACCCTCCCTTGTGGCTGCCATGATGCCACTTTTATTTTTTTTTTCTCTCAGTATTTTGCCATATTTCATTTCATTTAATGCTCATCCTCTTCTCCCCCTCCCCTCTGTCTTTCTTTCTTGCAGGTGCCGATGCTGGAATCTTTGAGTTGATTGGAACAAATAGAAAGCAGAAAAAAGACAGATAAAGGAAGAGCAGAAGAGTGAAGAAGAGAAAGAAGAAGAAAGAGGAGAGAGAAGAAAGCATAAAGTTCTTTAGTAAGAGGAGAGAAAGAAAGAGACGGGGACGATGGGGAGGAAAAAGATTCAGATCACGCGGATTATGGATGAACGCAACAGACAGGTAAGTCCCTGGGGGATGGGAGGATGGATGAGTATGAGGGTGGGGGAAAGGAGGGGTGAAGGAGGGGGGAGGAAGGAGAACCACCCTACACCCCACGCAGCCCTCAACAATGAAGGTCTTCTGGGAGTCTGGGCAATATGAACTAGGGGACAGAGGAGTGTATGCGGGGATAGCACAGTTATTGCTTTGGGTGGAAGTGTTCCATTGGCTTATAATGGCAGGTTTGTTTCCCCTCAATCTAACGAACCAGTGTGAGGGCACTTGGAGGATTTTTCCAAAAAGGGATTTGCATGAGAACATTTGTAATTCTCAAAACCCATTCTGCATATCACTGCCTGCTCTGAGGGCTGCGGCCTACACACAACTTTAGCACCCTTCACACACCCAACTGCTCACACCATGCCACCCAGTTTAGCTCACTGGCAGTGGAATATTACCAGGCAGAGGGTGGTAGCATCAGAGAGGCAGGGTGAGAGAAAACATAAACAAATAACCAAACAGAGATAGGATGGTCTAAAGCGAACTGGACTGGGCCAACAGGGTGGAGATGAGGGACAACCTGGGAGACAAACACTGAAACAGTATTTTTCTTGAGCTAAATCAGTAACAGTAGGACTTCTGTAGCTTTCCTCTTAGCACAAAAGATACATTTTTACACCAGCGATAAATAGTCATTTGAGAAAAAACCCTGGTCAAACAGCACATTAAACCGTCAGGATTCTTGCAAGACACTTTTTAACAGCTGGCATTACTTGAGAGAGACATAATAAATAGTGGACAATGTGATTCAAGCAGACAATATGGTCTGTGGCAGGAAATAGATAAAGACAGAGCTCACTCACTGCCCTCGAGGCCCACAATCGATCACTTCCTGTGGCACGACTGACCACTGACACTTTGTCAGCTTCCTGGCAGCCCAATTGGATCCATACGCTGCTAGCGTGGCCCCTGGATCACAGGTCAAACACACACGCAGACACACACACCTTGTCTGCACACAAGCCTGCTTCATTGTTTTTACCACGTCTTTATCTGTCTGACATCCACAGTAATGCTTTCAACCTTTTTCATTTATGACCAGAGTAATGTGGCATAAAGAGGCTCAAGGAATGAATTGGACAATTGAAGCAGATTGTGACCTTTTTCATGACTGCGCACAGTGACTGTCATTGCAAGTAAAAAGATAGTGGGAGGGGAGTGAGAATGTGAATGTACCTGAGATAAAGAAGCAGCTTCCAGTAATCATGATTTTATTAATACACAGCTGCAGCACAAATAGGAGAGAGTAAGAGAGGTACGTAGATATAGATATGTAAAAAAAACAACAACAAAAAACAGATTCTAATTTGTTATTGAAAGAGAGACAAGCAGACAGAGACTCAGAGCAAGAGCAAGGAGGAGGTCACAGAGTTTTAGATGAGGACTAAAGCTATCGTGTTGCAGCAGCACCCACACTTCCTCCTTATTGTTATCTCAGCCCTTCTCTCTCATCCTACCTTAGACTGGGCCCGCCAGTTGCACCAGGCACTCCGGCTCCTGAGGATAAGGAGGGAAAGAGGGAGACAGGAAGGACACCTGAGGGGAATCGATGCCTGAGATATCCGGGCTTTACTTACAGGGAGAGAAGGGAGGGGAGGAGAGGGAGGAGAGAGAGAGGGTTCAGGGAAAGGAGAATCAATATACCACTGGATTTTGTTGTTTTGATCTCTAAAATGATAGATTACTTATTTAGTTGTTATTTTAGGCGAATGATGACTAATATGATGTCATCAAGTCATGTGGAAAACACCACATGCTTTGTGGAGCATATGGCATTTAGTGTCATTCAACCTACAGCCCAAATAAATGACATCACCACATTTGAAGAGGCGTACATCACAAGACAAAGACAGAGACAGAAAATTTTCTTCTTTAAAAAAAAAAAAAAAAAAACGGAAGCTTTGGCTTTGCATATTTTCACTTCCTTTTTGAGAAAATGTCCCAGAGCCAAAGCCAAATAAACACCAGAAGAGTTTGTATAGTGTTGTTTTTCAACCTCACATTCTTTACATACTTTTACTATTTTATGTCTAAAAAGTATTGCCGTCTTCTTAAAACTCTGTCATCTTCTGTGTTTAGCAAGAGTGACTTGACACAATAATAACATCTAACAGTTTAATAAACATAACATGGCACAATACCTGTTTCTGTCCAAAAACGGCAATGTGAACTTAATTTAAAATTTCCCCTGAATCTTACCTGTCTACACTCTACACTATAACCTTTGATGGAATGGCACCAGTCTGTGGGGCTGTCAGCACTACCTTGCCACCTACAGGGCTACACTGCCCCCCCACCCTTGCCCTCCCTGTAGCGGCAGTATCATAGTGGGCACAGAACCTGGCTCTCTCTGGGCGGCCACTTTGGGCTGCCACCCCAGGCACCGAAACACTTCCCCAGAGCAGGGGCAGAAGGGCCAGGCCTCCCTGGTGTTGACTGGCTGCCCGGAGCTCTGGACAGTGGGCAGCAGTGTGTCAGCCCTGGCTCCAAGCCCCCCGACCACTCAGACCCTCTCCCAGCCTCGGGCACATGAAAGAGCCCCCTGTGCCATAACTCATGGGCTGCACACAGAGAGCAGACTCTCTTGCCCCAGCACACAGGCACACACACCTACAGTACAAGATATGGGCACAGGTGTGTGTGTGTGTGTGTGTGTGTGTGTGTGTGTGTGTGTGTGTGTGTGTGTGTATGTGTGTGTGTAGGCGTACACACACTGGCATAGATTTGAGACGTAGCAGATTATACACTCAGACACTTACTTAGATGGTGCATTTAGTGTCTTGTTTATGCTGCGTAGACAAATGCAAGCTTGTTAATATATGTACAAATCTAAAACACATCTATCTCTCTAGGGTAGATAGTAGTTGTAGATAGTCTTGGGGATCGACTAATTTACTGCAATTGGCTCTAATTAGTGTTACCTCTCCAGCCAGTACACTCAGTGGGCTTAATTTAGGATGACTTGTTTGTGTGAATCTGTGTGTGTGTGTGTGTGTGTGTGTGGGACATGCGGGTTCCAAGGGGGAGGGGACCCAGGGCCAAAGGTTAAACATGGATCAGGTCATCAGTGACAGGAAGTAAAACAACAGGATCTCCCAACTCCCCCAAACAACAGTCGCACTAACACATACTTGGCTGGAAGAAGATTAAAAAAAAAAAAAAACAAAACATGCTTTTATGTCTTCCTGCATATGCCTCCTCTCATTCTTCACAATGTTAGCTGCAGCACTGCAGCTGAAATAAGGGGTCCTTTTGTTTCTACGACAAAGCATTCCTGTCTCCAATCAACAGCACTGGGGTGAGAAAATGTGCGAGTGAAATTAACAGCAGGAAAATAATGAGGCCCACAGGATAGCTCCTCACCCGTGCACCCCTCCTCTGATTCCCTGTTTCCCACCTTCTACCATCTCCTTCTTTTACCACAGCAAGTGGCACTCCTCTCTGTCATATGTTCAGTGCTGTGAGACCTCACCTGAAAAGGGCTCACTAAGCTCTCACCTTCTCTCTGCCGTATTTTTATTCTTTTTTGCCTTTTCAACTTACTTCTTGTTTCGTTTCTTGTTCACATGTTCTTCTCACCTCGCTCTCTAATTTTTCCCCCCTCACCAGAACCTCCTAATGGCTTGTCTAGCTTCCTCTCGTTTACTTCCTTTGTCTGCGATATGGCTCATTATTTTAATTTTCAAAATATAAATCTGGGCATATTTTGTATATTAAAAAGAAACACAGTGAAACAATTGTGAAAATGTATTAAAACAAACAAACTACAAAATACTATGTGTGAAAATCAGGTCATCATATAAATTTAGAAGAAACAATCTGTAGACTGTTTTTTAACCATTTATTGATTCTTTTCAATCTCATTCTGCGGAACTCATAATCTGCAGCTCATTTATACATCCTCTCTCCCTTTTTCTGAGCTGTGCTTGTCCTACGAAGACTTCATTTAGTGAAAATTGGGGTTAATAGGGTCTTCTTGCAGCAGAAATCACCAAAACAATTAGTTGTGTGGGGACATATAATCTGTGTTAAAATCAGTTTAAGATAATCTCTTCCTTTTAAGAAAAAAAGTCTGGGTTTTTAATGAAAATTGGTAAAAAGTGAAAACAATACACCTTATATATTGTTAGCCTAAGTGCCACGACAAAAGTTTATCCACTGCAAATGAGTGACAAGTTATTTTTGTCATTCCGGCCACTAAGTTTGGCCTTGCGATGTAACATCCAGTTTTTTTTCAGCCAGTGGGCATATCCTTTTCCAGTTGCGGTTTTTTAGCATAAACAGGAACATACAAAGGAGCATAGCCAGCCATTACAGTGCTGTACTGAGTTGTAATTACTAGCTCTGGTAAGTAGAACAATCTAAACTGGCATGTATTTTAAGACACCTATAACTAAAATTGGCGTAATTAAGACACCACTCAATCAGTTTCACAGGTTAGCTTTAAAATACTCAGAGTGGACACTTTCGATTCAGACTCTGAATGAAGAAATGTTTGGAGTCTGCTGCCTCCTGCTCCTACTGTATAATGAAGGCGCACTGAAAAGGATGATAAGTGAGGTTTTGAGGAGAGAGAAGAGCATAGCATATATTAGAGGTGGGACAAAGCCTCCTTTGTTGTAATGCCCCTCTTAACAGCTTCTTTGGCTGTGAGGCAGAGTTCAGGCCCAGGTCTTGGGCTCCTCTTATTCCTTTTGCGTAAGCCCATGTCTTCCTGCTTGGCCCCTGACAATGGGATAAGTGTTTGTCTCAAGACAAATTGTGCTGCTCCATAGCTGAATGACATGTATGTGTGTGTGTGTGTGTGTGTGTGTGTGTGTGTGTGTGTGTGTGTGTGTGTGTGTGTGTATGTGTGTATGTGTATGTGTCCCCACACGGCCATGTTTGGTTTTCTAACCAGCAGTTTCTGGTGCCTGTCTCTCCACTCCTCCTCTTCCTCCACCTCCTCCTCCCCCAGGGAAGCAGGCAGGAGGTGGGAAGCAGAAGCGAAGCCATTGTGAAGGGGAAGCCACTGGCCTCTTCCTGTTATGAGAGGAAATGCATACAAATGTGCTTCCTGTGCGTCCACCCCCTCTCTCCTCCCTCCTCCCCTTTCTCTGTCTCCCCTCTCACCCATGTGCAAGAGAATCAACCACTATCCCTCCTTTCTTCTCGTCCCTCTGTTTATCCTGGGCGTTTTTCTCCTCTTTTTGCAAAAGGAAATGTGACGCGTCATTTGTGCCGAACAAAAATGATTATTTTCATTTCTATATACTTTATATATTACTTATGTGCATACAATTACATATTAACACACAGACATGTATGTACAAGATAAAAAAGTGAACAAAAACAGAAGAAAGATTAATTAAATTATTAAAATTGGATAATGGAAAAAAAATTGAGAACGAGAGGAATATGCTCTGTTATGGGATAGGATGTAATTGGTATCATGTTCAGGTGTTTACAGTGTACGGGCGCATGTCTGAACGTATTTGTTTGCGAATGCATCTGAATCTCTCTTGGGATGGGGTTGTGGAGGAGGATAAGGCTGAACGAATAGGGCTTGTCACTATGAGTCGACAGTGTATGTTCACTTTGCTTACGCCTGCGAGTGAGCATATATATGTATATTTCACATATATACATATACTAACAGCTTATATATATTTGTGTATGTATTATGAGTAGATATGGATGCTCTAAAATTTCAAAAGAAAAATTCATACTGTTTCTTATGCCCCTGAGCTTTTCCATAATTGAGTTATCTGTTCGAAAGTTGAATGCTGTGAAATTTATGTTGATAGTGTTGATAGTTAAGTGGTTTTCAAACACCAGTATTCAAGGAGACTTTGAGATGTTCCAGCCAAAATTCTGAATGAAATTTTTGAGTGAATATTCAGATCTTTATGAGAAGAATTTCAGAATCAGGTTGAGAATAGTAGCTTATTAGCACTTCACACAGAAGACTGTCCTAGAACCATACAATTAGATTGAAAGTTAAGTGTCCCTTTACGTCATAATTAAGCTTAAGTGTTTACCCAAACAATTTCCAAAAAATGGTCTACAAAATTTGTGTGTGTGTGTGTGTGTGTGTTTTGTTTGTGATTTTTCACACCCCAGTTACCAACTTACTGTGAAAAGACAGTTGGGTTAACACTCACACTCATACTGGTCCTTTTTTACCAGTACACACAGTTACAAATGTGCTGTCACATTACGCTCTCTGTTATTAACATGGTGGTGTGTCTAACAGCACCCTCTGACCAAGAAAAGAAAGATCACTCCCACACTGACATAAAGGTGGTTTCCAAATTTTTTTTTTGGACAAAAGCCTCATTCAGCAAAAGAAATTAATATTGTTCAATTTAATCCAAAGGCATCAGAATTATAGGTGCTTGTACAAATTCAAATTTTCAAATGAGAAATTATTTTATTATTTATATACAAGTAAAACTTGTAATGTTCTAGCATTTACTGTGCTGCTTACAAAATAAGTTAAATGGCATGATATTTTATGAACATAGATTATAAGCTTTTCAATAATGAGAAACTTTCTCCGTTTTTGATCATTAGCATTTTTCAAGGGTCTGTCACTGGCATATATCTGTAAATATGCCGGTAATGTGCCATTCATAGCATCTGTTTTTATGTGCTCAGAGGGCAGAGCAGTGGCTCCTAGACTACCAGTCCAGAGGAGTTTACAGCTGCTGTGTAGGACGAGAGAGCTGTTTTGAGCTTGCACAGGAAAGACCAATGGTGACATCAACGGCTTGAATGTTGATGGGCTAAGAGGGTCACATGACACCATTATGTGAGGCCATGAAGTCCCGACAGACTTACCTCAAGCAGTGAAACTGAATACTGAACATAAAAATTGCATAGCTGAGATACAAATTAGCACATCCTACATGATGTTTCCACCAGTATACCAAGACAGCAGTTATGTACAAGCCAACTGTCTTTTCAAATGTGTGTATTTGTGCTTGTTCAAGCAAGCATGCACTGCACACCTGCGTATTTGTGGCTATACTGTACTTGTATAGCATTATTAATGTATGTGATTTTGTGTGTGTCATATTGAGATGTGGGGGTGTTGTGTGATATTTAATGTAGGTGTTGTTCGGTCAGATAAAGCATCTCTTCCTGTGGTTTTGTCTGTGTGTGAATTATAAATGCATGTAAAGTTCCTCGTTTAAAGTGTGAGATTCAAAAAAACTTTGATTGGACCAGTGTGTAGAATGTAATGACGTCTTGCAGAACAGACTTGGCAGAAATGGTATACAATATTCATAAGTATGTTTTAATTAGTGTATAATCCAATGAAAATGAGAATGATTATGTTTTTGTTACCTTAGAATGAGTCCTGTATATCTATACAGGGAGCTGGTCTTCTTCCACAGAGCCTGCCATGTTGCACCAACATGTTTCTAAAGTGGCCCAAAATGGACAAATGAAACACCAGCTCTAGAGAGGGCCATGACATGTCTTTATTTATCTTAAAATCAATATAAATAATGCCAAGTCTCATATAAAAGAAACAAGAATATGCTTTTTCGCAGAAGACCATCTCAGACAATAACAAGATAACCAACCCACACTCACATCAAAATATGTAATAGCTACATTTGTCCACAGTTCAAAACATATTAGTTTGACAATAAGGGCTCTAAAATGATGAGATTCCTTTTTTTCTATTAAAAAAATGGATGACATTTCTTTTATTCTCAGTGGAAAATGCAATTTTCAAAGATAGTGTTGGCATTAAAATGTGTGTCGATAATATTTCTAGAGAGAAATGTGCATTTTATTTTCATAATTTCCGTTCAGTGTAATTACTAATTCAGCTGTACTAGATAGTTGATATATTCAGTAGATA
The DNA here is from genome assembly GCA_029490765.1 of Euthynnus affinis. Lineage (NCBI taxonomy): Eukaryota > Metazoa > Chordata > Actinopteri > Scombriformes > Scombridae > Euthynnus > Euthynnus affinis. The sequence continues at coordinate 22,309,086 of CM055842.1, read as the reverse complement.
TATCGTTTTACATCTTATAAAATAAGACAATCAACATAACAGATCAGATAACTACATAACGCAAAGACAATCATTCAAACAACATGCAACAACATGGTTTCAGCGATAGCAGCATCCATAGCAAACGCCATAGCAATAATAGAAAACCTGAAAAAATCTTCATAATAACTGACAAACTAAACATCATATACATTCACTGAATATGGATTATGAAAATAAAATGGACATTTCTCTGTAGAAATGTCATCAAAAGCATTTCAATGCTGAAACTGATAAAAAAAAGACAAAAAGTCATGTGACATGGACGCAGGCCAATGGAAAAGAATAGACAAAAAAAAAAAGGCCTCCCATAATTTTAGAGCCGTTATTATGAAACTAATACGTTTAACACTGTGGACCAACATGGCTATTGCGCGTTTTGATGTGAGATTGGGTTGAAATAACACCAGTGAGCACTAGACCTACTCTCCCTGAATAATAAGATATCGTGTAATATCACCATCAACAGAACAAAATCCTCATCTTCTGAAGTTGTGACCAGTAATTCTGTACGCTCAATCCATTTTGCTATGCCCTCCTCCTTGGTATGTTGCTCTTCAGAGTCACTTTTGTTCTTAGAAGCACTTAGAAGAGCTGTTGAAATATACTGCCGGGTTGCGCTAGCTTTATTTGCACTCAGTGGCCCATCCTTGTAATTAAAGGTCTTCTGTAACTGTGAGGTTGAATAAGGGGGAAAAAATTTTTTTGATTGATTTGAAAAGTTTTGATTTTTCTCTCTCTCACCCACTCCCCTCTGTCACTCATACACAGGCACACATACAGCTCCAAATTGTCTCTATACTACATTTCATTTACATGTCATATGTCTAACATTAATTTGCGGTAACATAAAGTTAACATGAATTTTATATTTATTTGACAGTTTATTTGTCAATGTGGTACTGAAAGCTCAGTGTAACATTTCTTCAAACGTGCTTTCTTCTGTTTGTTATGTATTTGTTTCAATTTGAGAACAGTGAAACTTTACACTTATTATATTTAGCTTGTCAATCAATCTTTTAATTTACGATCTAAGATTAGCAACTCTGGGCCATTACTTCTCTAATCAGTACAGGACAGCAGTGGTTTCTTTTAGCTTGTATTGTGTTACGAGTTAAGTGAAAACACACCAGCTTGGGTTAGCTGCTAAAATAACTTTTGATAAACAACATAGATCTTGTCATAGTTTTTCTCATCATAAATAAGTTTTTATTTAGTTATTGTCTTGTTTTTATCAGTGAAAAAATGTTGTTGATGAAAACTTTGACCAAAATTATTCATCAACGAAATTAACGCTGGTTCGAAGCTGCTTTTTACCATACACTGCTGTTTTTTTATGTGTGTGTGTGTGTGTGTATGGTTGTCCTGATGTTTGCAATTGGTCCACTAATATGTGAACAATCTGTTCAGCATGTGGACCTCCCCTTTGAGACTTGCAGCCACAGTTGCCAAGTCTGCTTATTATAAGCGACTTTGGGCTTTTTTTTCCCTGTAAAGTTGCTTACAAATATTTGTAGACGCAGGTTGCGTTTTTTGGGCTTGTTTCTAAAGTGTATTTGCTTCTTTGCTCCCTATATGTCTAATGTTAAATTAAGTTTGACTGAGCTCCAGCTAAGTTGTTAAATATTGCTGCCTGCTGTCAGGACCACGTATGTACTAGCCGACATTAAGGTCCTTAGCTGCGCCCTGGTGGCTTGCTGGTTAGTGCACAGTCCAGGTAACTTTAGGCTGAGTCCTTGCTGCAGCAGCCAGACCCTTTGCTGAATGTCATCCCCTTTCTCTATTTCCCACCCGTCCTGTCTCTCTCCACTATGCCTGTCTAATGAAGTGAAAATATAAAAAAATGTAAGTGCTGTTACTGCACCTTTTTTATTAGTGCCAGACTAGGACGCTAAGAAGGGAAGCGTTTTGTTTTTTTTTGTTTTTTTGATTAAACAAACAGGAACAGAACTAGGCTAAAAGTTATTAAGGTTCTGTATGTGTGTGTGTGCGATTTGTGTGTTAGAGAGGAACAGAGCTGATGACAAGAGAAGGAGGACAAGGACAAGAGACAAGTTTTTCCCAAAGCTACATTAATTGTGATGGCCAGTCAAAGGCCCAGTCTGTGTACGTTTTTTTTAATGATTGTTTAAAAGGCCAACAAAATATATTTGTTTTGCCTTCACTGATAGAATTACTTAGCCAGTTTGTTATATGCAACTTCTTAACTTTCGTTTTCATTCATTCACTTATTCATTCCTCATTTTTTTGTTGGCCATTTGGTTTTGCTCAACTTCTGTAGAGAAAAATAGAGTAAAATCATCAATTACTTCTTTAGAGTAAAATCATTTCTTTTGGGTTTGTCTCCATAGACCTTTTTATGCTTGTTTCTCTCATGAGATCTGGCAACACTCTGGACTTCTGGGACTCACAACCAGCCCACTGTGTGTGCCACGTGCCACCTTTTGAAACATTAATGGCTCCAACAGAGTGAGTGAGTGGGTGATAACGGAGCTGGGCCGGCAGCTAGCTGTGTCCTGTGTCTGCCCCTGGTGCCCCTTGCATCAAAACACCAGGGGAAGACAACACTCTACAAGTCATGTTCCTGAATAGTCTGCTTTGACCTTATGTCCTACAGCCTGTCATCCTATTTACTTGCTCATGTACAATTTGTACTGTAGCCCCACAGTTGTAAGGCTGGTAGACCCCTTTAGCATGCTTACATTTCAGTTTTGGATAGTGCAGTTCCAAGAGGGTTGGATATGACAATTACTCTTATTGTCACAAGATGCCTTTTGATCTTACAGCGTTAAGAATGAGGCTTGTTTTTTCCCACATTTCAGTATGACTGTGTAAATGTCAGCATGGTATTTAGAGCCCAGGGGAGCTTTTTCTCCTTATGTCGTCAGTGAATCAGATGAGTGTTTGTGCTGAGGTACGGAACCTGACATTGCACACGCTGGTTTGTCAGGAGTAAGAAGGCTGTCCGCGTCTCTGGTTTCAGCCTCTGTTGTCTGACAGATAGCTTGGCATGGTTTGGTGACATCACTGGAAAACTTTTAGGAGGGAAGCTGGTTCGTGATACAGCAGTTCATGCAAGGTTTTACCCACTCTTGGAAGAGAGGGAGACGGCGATATAGACAGGGTGGATGTGAGGGATAGTTTGATATTCAGTTTCCCTGGTGCGTCCTGGGAGATATGATTTCAGGAAATCCAAAACTATCTATCAATATCTATTCAAGCCTATCTCCTCTTTCAGGTCTTGAAGTTGTAAAGAGAAAATGTGAAGGGCAATGCATGATAGATTTATGCCACAAATCTATTCATGTATTACCCTGATCTACCACACACAGAGGTCTCTTCTTTGCAGGCTTACTTTTTGAGGATCTTTATAGCCTACAGTTATAGTCTTTAGTATCGTATTCAGAGCAGAACACTTTAACTGAGTGTTGGGAGATTTTCATTGTGTTTTTTGGCCCACTTAAGTGTCAGAAGTATAGACAAACATGCAGTTAATCAACAAACTGAGATCATTCCAGCTGGGCACAGTTCTGGCAGTGTTTCCTCTCTGTAAAAAGCTTTGTCAATACAGATCTCCGATGTAAATAATACACACAGTCACAGAAGAAAATAAAAGAAATTTCAATAATAAAAAAAGCAGTGTTGCTCGGGAAGAGGAAAGCTCACAGTGCCACATTTTCTCATTTTCCCATACTGCCAAAGAGCTTGCACACATGGCTTGAAAAAGAAACCAGGTGCAGCTCACTGGAATTAACTCACTTTCACTGCTCTAGTTTTGATCCAAACAATAGAGGAATAGAGGCTGTGCTATTTTGACAATGTGGGCAATTGTATGCCTCTGTTATCAGAGGTACTGGTGTTTGGCCTTTCTTATACACAAACACATGCGTATGCACACACCCACAAACACAGAGAGAGAGAAAAAAAATGCCAATTAGAGAAGACAATTTTTGCGGGTTAAGTTGAGCATGTCGTCAGTATTTGAGTACTCACAAACACTTTCAAGCACAGTCAGGAAACCTATCCGTTATTTATATCAATGGCTTGTTATACACCATGAGAGGCGGTTAATTGGGCAACATGGCAACAGAAGAATGTTTGTTAATGTCTCTGTGAAAAAATAGTATGCCTCAGCTATTTCTGGGATTAAAATAGTTATAGGTATGTGTATTTCTTTTATGTAAAGGAGGGAGGGAGAGCAAGCATATTCGGGCCATTTTAACTTGACATGTGTTCCATGATGAACCTCTGTGTGCTTTGATGTACAAGCAATAACTGATCTTCTTAACCGTTATCTGTCTGAGACAGAGTATTTTCAGTTCCTTAAATGCAAGCCCAGCTTCTTTTTTTTTTCTTTTTTTCCTGGTATAGTGGATGGACTGTTACAGTCAGGGGGCGTTGTACCATCAGCAGACTTCACTTTCTTTTAATGCTGTTTCCCAGAGAACAACTCACTCTAAAGAGAAAAACGCATTATGTCAGATTCCTACTTATTCCCTCATTACAGCATGCACGTCTAGGGGTGGGGGATTTTTTTGTTACAATTAAATGGTTACTACAAGTCAGAAACATAGCTTGATTTGATTAGAGGGGGTGCCACAAAAAATACGTTCAGTGGCACTGTAGGTGTGAAAATAAATCTCTAATCTGTTGTTATTACCTCAAATAATCATGATCCTTAACGTTTTTTTTTTCATCTCATTCTTTCTCCTAGGTGACATTTACAAAGCGAAAGTTTGGCTTGATGAAGAAGGCGTATGAGCTGAGTGTGCTGTGTGACTGTGAGATTGCCCTGATTATCTTCAATAGCACCAACAAGCTGTTCCAGTATGCCAGCACAGACATGGACAAGGTCCTGCTTAAATACACTGAGTACAACGAGCCCCATGAGAGCAGGACCAACTCCGATATTGTGGAGGTAAGTTACAAGAAAACACAGACGGCACACATGCATGCGCACACAGATGCACGGGAACACACACGCATGCACAGACACACGCACACTCATGCAAACACACAGAAATGCACAAGCAGACAGATGGTTACAGCATTTGTGACTCATTCAGCAACCCTTACTTCTCTCTTTTGGTCCTAACACCTAACATAGTGCAAGAAATAATTGCTCCCATAGTTTGCCGGTCTTCCCCAAGGGTTCAGTCCAAGTATCATTGACTTTTAAAAAACTTTTTTTAAGACTTACAGTATGTCATTAATTTCCCGTGTTTATTTAAATTGCCTCCTTGTGTTGTGTGTACTTTGTAACATAAAAGAGGTAGCCTCTCATTGATTTGGACCTTTCAGACACCGTGTGGTGTGTAATCACCTGCCTCTGGTGTCTTATCACCATTGATGTGGCTCTTAGAGTAGGATGTTGATCTCACTCGCTTTGGACACATGTCGCTAGTGTGGCTCTAGGTGATCGTAAACAGCACTGTCAGGCCAGCCAGTAGGCAGGTAGATAAAGCAGGAAATGACGCTGACACCCTCCAGGATCCTTAAGCTCTCAACGTGAACCTGTTATGCAACATTCACACTGGAGATCTGACAAACCTGGTGGGCCACACACACAGCCATGCATGCATTCATGCAGACTTTATCCCTTTCTCTTGTGCACACACACATTAACCCTCATGTCATGCTTGCTGATCAAACTGCACCTGTCCCACAAAATAATGCTGAATAAATAATAGTTTTCAACTATGTGAAAATAATGTGTGTAGTATTTCAGTATTCTTTATCTGCTTATTAGAAAGATTCTTTGAAACAATATGATATTTTTACTGTCATTTATACTGTCATTTTAACATCTGCAACATTATATTAAGGAGAAAATGACTGATGCTCTGCACATGTCATATATGTTTTCTATAATTCATCATTAAAATAATTTTTTTCATGATTCACAATAGACAAACTCCACCCACTGTCTCACAATTTAAACAGAAATGGGAAATTATTAGAGACATACCCTAGATTTTAGAATATTTAATTCAAGCTTTAATTATATATTTATTATATCTTCATTATACTGTACAGTATGTATATTATTCAGTGACTTAGAGGTCACAGAATATCTCAAATTTGTCCATATGTTCTCCCTTGTTTTTATTGTTCATGCATGCTTAGTATGTAATTAAACAGGCACCTGATGGCAGCATAATGTTAATGTGGTAGTTCTGCTCAGTCACAAATTATGCACAAGAACATCAGTCTGTCATTGTCAGCTCAGCATTTAAAAAAGACAGAATGTACCAAAGAAAAGTGGAGAGCAATGAGATGTAATGGATGTATACTCCTACCACACACGCACCTATGGATCTGGCTGGCCAGTCTAACACCGGATCAAACAGCATGGGACATGTTTTTATCTTTTCATAATGGTGTTGCTGGGCTTGTTGCCCGCCCACGGGTGGACAGGCCCACCGGGAACACTCCTGCTATTCCAGATGGCACTCTGCCCCTGACTACAAACCATTTGAATTTGCACATTTATATCAAATGTCTTCTTTGGAAGAGATTTGGCCTAACATTATTCCCATCCTTTGTTTAATTACCTCTTCCTTCATATTACATTTACTATTATGTTTTGTGGTTCAAAAAACCAGCATAAATAAATATATTACAAACTTAACAGCAATTTGCTGTTGTTATCATTGCTTTTGTTCCATTGCCATTCCCATTTGGTCAGATATGTAGCGTGTTAATGTAGCTCATACATCAAGTGATACAGCACTCAACATATGGCTAACCTTAATGATGAAAACAAAGAGAGTGGACTGGGTGCATTGTCATGGCCAGTATTTAGAAGCACAAATAAATCAGCATAACAGCTTTTGTGTGCAATGCAGTATGTGCTCTTATTCCCTTCTTATAATTCATATTATTGAGCTTTTTTTGAATGGTTAATGTGACTGAGGCTGTAACTTTGTAAGCTTAGAATCTTTTCCAAAACATGAAATCAGTTTTCTCAGAGCTACAATATGTTTTGCAACTCTAAAACATTAAATAAACAGCAAAGCTATTTCTATTCTGTGTCCCCAGAGCTTAGTTTAAGTCTGATTAGAAATCCATATGAATTGCCACAGTTTGTGGCAATAATCGTATCCAAGTATATCAGAAGGGATAAAAAATAATCCTCTGTGCATTATATCATTTACATTAACCCATTTAGCATCCTCTCATATCCCCCAGTGTGCTATATATCCTTTATGCACCAAGCCCTTCAGCCACTGTATAGACAGTGTATTACCCTGCCCCAGCTGAACCCGATGAAGAGCTGTCACATGTTTCAGCAAGTGCCTGTGATGAGAGCTCCCTGCTTTGAAGCTCTCTCTTTAACTGTGTCTCCATTAGAGAGCAGAGGATGGCTAACGTGTAAACAGCCGTGTCAGGGGAAGACGCTAAAGAGCCTAGTGGGGGAGAGAGCTATGGAGCATTACCTACACTGTGATCCCTGGAGGACTCGGGCTCTGTGCTCTCTGAGCGACTCACAGCGGGAGAAATCGATCTGAAGAGGCCTTCAGCCTTAGCTGCAGCGTGCTAACAGGATTGGCCACAGGGCTGACACTAGCACGTTTAGCATGGGTGGGAGGAGGGTGTGTGGAGAGGGTGGGGAGCGAGGGGAGTGAGGGGAACAGGGGTCGGATCTCTCCTGCCGAGCCTTGTGTGCCGCTGCTAGGCTACGTCACAGGTGCAGGAACGTGGGTGGGTGGTTGAGCTTGTGTGGGGTGGGGGTGTGGGGCGCAGGAGCGAAGTGGACTTCCTGTTGAGATGGCAGGATGATAAGGGGGAGGTCAACAACAAAATGAAGGGCTGGATTTAGGGGTGTCGATGAAACCTGGGTTCCCCCTACAGAGGAACAATAACACCTTAAATATGACATTTGCTATGTGACATATCTAATTTCAAATTGGTAGAACACTTGTCTTTAGAAGTATACAGAAATGCATGCATCTCTCTCCCTCTGTTGCTGCTGTGCCTGAAGGTGTAGTGGGAGGAGAAGCAGAGGTAGGGGAGCGGAGCTCAGAGTGTGGGCGGCTGGCATAGAGGCCTGCTACATTAGCAATAAAGCTCTATGTAATTAGCATGTCTTTGGTTGATAATTAGCGTTGTTGAGAGAGTGGCACTGAGAGCGTTGCACAGCCTCTCTAGCTACAGCATGTTTACAAGAGGCTGGAGGGCTTTTCTCTCTCTCTCTCTCTCTCTCTCTCTATTTTTGTCTTTCTCTTTTTTTATCCGGTTTTTCATTGAACGTACAGAATATTTTTTGCTTTAAGTTGAAACTATGGGTCAACGGATGTATGGATATGGAAGATATGGAAAGAAAGGGAGAGAAGGATAGATAGTTAGAGAGAAGAGAGGAGTGGTAAAGAAGGTCTTGATGACTCACTTGAAAACTGCCTCATCTGGGAATGGCACTTCCACAAATATCTGTGAAAGCAAAAGATCAAGACACCAAAGCTAACCTTCCTCTAAGCACAAGTGGTAAAATGAAAAAGGCATTACTAATCAAAATGGCTACAAGTTATTAATTTAAATTATTGTGACATTCACAATTAAATTCACACATTTCACACATTCAAATTAAGGGCATGCTTTGTTTGTTTTGTTTTTATATTTTGAATGCTTCCATTTAATCTCGAGCCACACGTACTATCATGTAGGATAGTATCTACACATGCAGAGACTCCCCTTTTATTACAATAGACTGTAATAAAACATGTACTACACAGCATTATCAGCTGTTACACAAACAGGTTTTACACAATCAATTAAATGCTAATTGTTCGAAGAGACATCTAAGCTCATGTAGTCTGTGGTAGCTTGTTGAGAGCAAACACAGAGGCAGATCCTCCATCCCTGAATGTCCGAGCGGGGTCCAAGTGTGTCGTCCTGGCAGGTCTACAGTACACTCTGAGTCTGGCTCCAGATAAAACAGTCAAACACGCAGATAGATTTCCTATACTTGCTGTCTGCCAGGCCGGTTTCCTGGACATGTGAACGACATTAGAGGAGGAATGGGAAGCCGTGTTGGGAAATGACAAGAAAATAGATCCATCTCTCCTTTTTACTCACTTTTTATTCGGCCTGAAGAACAATCACTTTGAGGTCTTATTGTTGACTTATTATGCCAGTATGAGGGTTGTTCATTTCAAAAGCATATGAAAGAGTCCTTTCTTTCTCCTCCCGATGATTGGAGATCAAGCTCAAACCTAAGCGGTGTTGGCTGGCTCTTGCTGTGTGATTGAACGGCCCCAAATCCAACAACACACTTGGGCTGTGCCAAATCCCTGTTCCACAATGTGTTTGTTTTCCTCTCTGTTGAAACAAAGAACACAGGTTTGTGAAACCAGTGAAGGGTTAGTGAGTGAGCTGTGATAGGGTGCTATATCTCCTTAATACCTCGGATATACACGAGTAGAAGGAGGCAAAGGATGCTATAATGTGTGTGTACATTATATGCATATAAGGTATAATCTATTGAGCAAATAAGTGCACTTGTGATGGCTGCACTGCATGGCTGTATGCTTCCGTACGTACATGGTGACACTTGGCTTGAACCCTGCAGAGTTTACAGCATTGTGATGACCTCAGCCAGCACAGCACACTCTTATGCCATTGGTTCAAGTATCACATGGTATGGCACATGGCTCTTGGTACTGAGCTGACCTGCCTGCTTGCCTACCTGCCAGAGGAAAGGCTATTGGAGAATCCCATTTCCAGCAGATTAACCTAATCTGAAAGTTCAGCTCACCCTGTAATCTTAAACAGCAGCAGCAGAAGCCTGCCTCCTCATCTATCCTCAATTCATTTCCCTCACTTTTTTTCTCTTTTCTCTCCCTCTGTCCTCACCTAGAAGGAACTACTCAATGAGAGGGGGAAGGGGCGGTACAGAGGGATGGATGAGTGTTAGAAGAGAAGGAGGGAGGGAAAGAGGGATGGAGGGAGGAAGGCTGGTAATTATTTCCAAAGGTCATTCTGTTAATGACTACCCGCTTGGCTAATGAGATTCAGCAAAGCTCCCTCACCATGTTTCACCCTGCGTATGTTTCACCCGTGTGCTGAGATGTGTGAGAGGCACAGGTGTGATTTCAGCCCAGTGACAGTCCACTGGAGGGGAGGGGTTGGGGGGAGGAAGAGAAGAGGTGAAAATAAAGAAACACAAAGAGAACATAAAGCAGGCAGGTATGTCTAAGAGATGACAAAAAGAGGAAGAGTAATGTATATACAGTAGCATATCCACATCAGTTTCCTGCCTTGCACGATGTTTGATTTGGCAATAAAATATGATTTTACACACATTCTAAATACTGCAGAGACTAATTTACCTCAAAAATTCTTTCTTTATTAACTTTTATGCCTTTTTCTCTGCTTTCTCATGATACTCTTGCAAGTCAACAGGACATGTGATCTCCCTCTCTGAAGTGCCAGTGTGCTCATGTTCTGCCTTGCTCTTGTGAAAATATTTTCCAGCATGTGTGCTATTCTATGTGCTTATTTGGTTTCTAAACAGCATGGAGAACATTAGCCTTAAGGAGTTTTCTGTGTTGATCAGCTCACTGAATGACTTCTTCTCATGGCTCTCAAAGACTTTATAATTATTCTGGCTTGAATACCGTCACTAATTTATCCTCTACAACTTTTACATGTGTCAGCATCCAAGAGAAATAGGGTAGTCATATCATATCTCCTGTCCTACAGTTGTCCACAGTAATTTTGTGTGGAGGTGTTTTGAGGTTTTAGGATAGGGTACATGTGGTGTGACATGGGGTGGAAGTAAGGGGTGGGGTTGCCACGGTGATCACAGTGCTGCAGTGTTTACTAGCGGCAGAGAGATCGACAACATGGCTTGCTTTTCCTTGTGAGCTGGGGATTAAGGTCTGAAGCTGCTTTGACTGACTAAGTAAATTAACCTTATGACATTGGCAAGCTAACAGTATAGCAGTTTGTTAAAATAAAGACTGATGACAGCCCGTGTAGAGCACATCTTCAAAAAAAATGTCTTGTTAGTTAGTATATGGTGTTGAGTGTATGTTAATTACATGTAGATGGGCAGGTGAGAGAAACTGTGCTGTTGTCAATAATTTTTCACACACTTCTACCTTCCTACGTTTATACTTTATATTCACTGTGTTAACAATAATGGCAAAGTTGGCTCTGGAACTCTTTCACAGAGTTACAAATAAGCTCAAAGGTTGGTGGTAAAAACAAACAAGTTAAGATAACACATATTGCATACTCGTAAAACACTTTTCGGTGTTCAAAGTGTCATGAATCCCACCAACAGAGGCATGCCTTTGTCCTCCTCACTTCCTGTCTACACCCGCTACGTCTTCATCGGTTTGGAGCATCAGATATAATGTTGTTAGGATATTAAGGCTTCACTTCCTAGGCTAACACTTCCATGTGATTGGCAACATATTCTGAATTCACCACATAAAAACTAGTTTGTTAGATGGTCAAAATAAAGCACAACCTCCCCCCAAACAACCACCACTGCCTCTCTCTTTTATTCGATGTACTCTTTTTCTAATAAATGCCTCAAAAACTGGTAGTGGTCTAAAAATAGTGTGTGGTGAAGCTAAAAATAGTTGCCTTGCTGGCGGTCCTTGCTGGGAGAGGGTAGAAGAATAGGCATCTCTCTCTCTCTCTCTGTCTCTCTCTCTCTCTCTCACTCGCTCTCTCTCTTTCTCTCCCCTCCTTGTGTTTAGAACAGAGTGGGTGGGGGTTGTTTTTGAAACAGAGGAGTGAGTAAGCGAAGTGTCAGGGTATTCATTCAGCCTCCGTCTCCCTCTCTCTCTCTTTTTCTGAGGATCAACCATGAAGAGTTGCCCTCAGCAACCACATGCATGAGACCATTGGTCTGAGACCCTGCGGTGCTTCTAAACATTTGGTCCCTTGGATAAAGACGGCTATTATTTAATTCATCCCCCTCGAATTGCCATTTTGGAAACTTTTTTTAAAAACAAAGAAAACATATCAGGAAAGAAAGTTGTATTATCTTACACCTATAGGTTATATCCTCCATGTCAGTACATTTAAGAGAATTTTTACTGGCTGGTCAGTATATGGTACTAATGACAAACCCTGGAAGATGTTACCCTCATATGACCAAGTCAGTCTCCACACACAGCTGAACATCGTCTGTTCTAAACTTTAGGCTGGCACACTAGGACACATCTGTCTGCGGCGCCAGTTTCAGACATAAAGAGAGCAAGTTTACTGAGTTCCTATTTTATAGACTATATGCCTCTTTCACTTTATAAGAGAGGCTAAAAACAAAATGACAGATAATGTATGTAATCTACAGGCTCAGCATTTTATTCCACATCAGACACCCACTGCCCAGAAAAGCAGAACCTCAAACAAGAAACTAAGTAGCATTTGGAACTCTGTCAGAGGTGTTTTTTAAGGTCAATATACTGAAGCGGAAGTCTGAGGTACTCACACAACAACAAAAGGAGGTTTTAAAAATAGACTTTTTGAAATGTGCCAATATGTGGTCCCTGTGGTGTGGAGCGGTGAAAGAGGCAGGCCACTTCTGAGGCCACACTGCCAAAAGGCAAGGCTTTTCCACTACACAGCCCAAAACAATTCACGCCAGCCATTAAGATGAAATGATGCCTTGTTCTTTGAAACTATTTGTGGAAAATTCAGAATAATGAAGATCTATTTTTATAGATGGCATTCCCTGCCCTGCCTGGAGCGTCCCCCCTGGCCTCAGCCCCTCCCCTGCCATGATTGCTTTGGGCAGGGTTTGGAAACTCAAGGTCACACTTTAGAGGTCAACCGGCTGGTCATTGTTACTCAAGGCCTCCCTCAGGCTCCCTTTTCCTGCTGTGGCACCATGCGATAAGAGACAGAGAGACAAAAGACGATAAGTGATGATTAGTGGAGGGGGGGACAAAGAAGGAATAGAGGGTGGCTGGAGGGGGACTTTAGGTTTCACCCATTGCCATCCTCAGAGAACTGGGGTCATTTTGCTGAGGCTACAATGTTACTATTTGATGATAACTTGAAGTATGTAATTGATAATATCACAGTGCAGTTACATAGCATCATGACTGTGACATTGCAGTGTATACATTACAGTGTATCTAAGTAAAGTAACTATGAGAGTGTTTTCTATACATGATTTAGCCTTGGCGAATGGATTTTTATGTTGAATCAGAAATACATATAGACACATTCTCTCTCTATCAATTGAATAGAGATGTATTATGCAACTGGTGTAAAGACAGGATGAAAGATGGTGGATTGAGGGTGCAGACATAAGTGCCCTCTTTATCCAGTTTCACTGAGCTGGCATTGTGTCTCATAATGTCTATCTGGGTAATTATACAGTGTAGTGACTAGTCTGAATGACCACTTTGTTCCCAGGGCTGCGATGCTGCTGTAGCAAACAGTGTTGGATTCTGACATGTGCTTAGTGTGTGTCTCTTCCATATGGGAAGCACTGCACCATCTGGTATTATGCTGTGTACTGGCTAGCTAAGACTGTCTATGAGTGGGCTCTCGTCTGCAGTGGGCTCTTCTTAATGGTGATTTTAGCACATGCACCATCACAATGCCACAATTTGAGATATGTGGAGGAACCTTGTTGTGCACAGTAGCCTTTCTCTTTATCTCACTTTCTGTCTCTCTCACTTACTCTAACACATTTTCTCTATTTTTGGTCTTACTCTTTCCCTTTTTAATGTTTAGTCAATCTAGTTATCACCAGACAGCTAGTAATTACACATTTAGGCGGAGTTATTGAGCAACACACAACCACTTTGCCCAGGGATGATAGATTCCAGGCGCCAGCCTTTGATTCCTGATTATAGTGTAGCAGGGTACCAGGAGTAAGGGGCTTCAAAGCCACCAAATCACTGAAAAGTCATTGACGCGATAGTTTTTCAAACGTCGCCTCAACCAGTGCATGGGGATGCACAGATGATGACTGAAAAAAACAGGCTGGGGCAGACTGTGATTTGGGGGTCCCATTCCTCAGATCACTAACCTACAAAAATCAACCATCTCCCCTCAAATGCTCACTCACACACACACACCATGTAGCCATCATCCATGGGCATGCCCCTCGACATGGTCCTGGCATGTTAAAACCACGCTTCATGAAACTGTGGCCTTCTTGCCTTTGGTCTGCCATCTGCTTCCAATAAGCTAAGCCAGCCTGATCCCTCTGATGTTCCCTCCACTCTGAAAAGCAGAGAGAAAGAAAGAGTGAGAAAGAGAGACAGCGAGAGTGAGGGGTGAGACAAAAATGAGAGCAAGGCAGACAGAAAAAGAAATAGAAATAAGAAGAATGAGAGCACATCCCAAACATACTGTTAGCCCATCCCTGCCGCCAGCAAGGCCACCCTGAGTGTGCTTATTGTGCAGCGGTGCTGGGGGGTCTTAATCCACAGCGGGTCCACTTCATGGCCACCTCCATCTTGTTATTTGTGATGGAAAGGGACAATGGTTCTCCCCACTGCCTCACCCCTATTGACACTGAGCCACATTGCTCCTTACCAATTTGCTCTGACGAAATTGAGTTTGTCAATTGGTAAAAGCAAGGGAGCTCCCTGCTGTCCTGTGGTTTTCCAAACTATTCCTCCTTTTGTCACCTTGATGATGATCTAAATCTTAGGTTTGTAAATTAGTGTAAAGGCCAATGAAAGAAAATGCATATATTTATATTTTTAGGTTAAGCCTTTAGTGTGCCATTTGGACTTTTGTATACTATGAGAACTACAATTTAATTATTGTAGCCCCTAGCTTTAAGTTACATTTTCTAATAGATTATTTGGGGGCCCTTTTATAACTGTACATACAAGTACATACTGTAGATGCACCTTGTGGTCACACATAAACTATACACATTCCCATACATTGTGATGGCAGGTGTGCACTACTGGCATACTATCACGGTGTATGAGAGTATTCTTTGATCAATGTTAATCAGGCTCTGTTGACAAACAGAGGCTGAGACCTTGCTAGACCAAAGCTGTTTATTCCAGTACCATTTTATTATATTTCAACAGCACAGCAAATATGATAGACCATAATTGGCAGAGTTATTAATTCCTTTATATTGTGTTTGTCTGTCAGCAACTTGTTTTCCTCACAATACTGAAATATACAGCAAAACCATAAACTGCTGGATTTATTGGGGAAAATTCTTTGTGCCCTGGTACTACACTATCTTCTTTTATAACTCTTGGTTTTGCTTACAATAGTGTGTATTCTGAAGACCATACACTGTTGGCAAAGATATAAAAGGCCCATTATAAACTGGCTGTTTTTGTAGAGGGTTGTTGCACTGATGCTGTCAGCCATTGGGTTGAAGACATTGAGAAACATTTACTGGCCTGGCTGTCGCCAATAGCCATAAACACAATATTGAATGTGTCGTACCCTTCAGCCACTGCCAAGATAACTGTAGAGGGGAATGATCAGCATTGAAGCTCTTTCCAAACACAACCCATCAACTAGCCTGAGACTATCAGAAATAAAGACATACCCATCAAGCCAACAATGTTTTGACTCAGCTTCTGTTGAGATGTGGTAGTATTGCAAAAAATTAGGGGAAGAGGACAAAGGCTGGGAGACAGAGACAGACTGAGCAGCAGACTGAGACAGAAAGATGGGGGCAGAAAGACGGATAGAGGGATAGAGAGGGTGAGCAGGGTGGCAGAATGCCGAGCAGACGGATCCTGGTATGGCAGGAGCTCTGGGCAGGCGTCAGCTGTCCCTAGCAGACCCCCTGGGGCCACCCAGAATTCACACCCAAATACCCTGCACAGTTTTTCTCAACAGCTCCATGAAGTTATCACCCACACCCCAAACTATGAAATGGATAAAAGCTGCATTTCATCTAGCAATTAAAAGCTCAGAGAACTCAAAGACAGATACAGATATTTGACAGATATAACACCAAGTAATAGACAATGGGAATCAGTAGCTCATCCCTGAGTCACTTAGCATCTGGTTTCAATCTAGCCCAGATCACCTAACTAAGCCTTGATTATGGTAGTCCTGTAGTCCATTTTAACCCAGCCCAGTCTAGGCCAGCCTAGCTGTGTGTGAAGAGCTGAAGGGTACTGATGAGACGGGTGTCTAAGTATGTAGGACGCCGTGTCTATGCCGTGCCTGCTTCACACAGGCCCTGTGACAAGTCGAGTCATGAGGGAGCATCATGAAGAAGGAGTTTAATTAGGAGCAAGCCTCCAAATGGGCCACAGAGAAAGACACAGAGCCAAGCAAGCATACACAGCTTTTTTGCAGTCTTTCCTCTCCGTCATACTTTTTCTCCTTCTTTCACTCACATGTAGTAGTTTGTAGGTTTGTAGCATTTTCATTCTATAATTCCTTTTCTCTGTCAGTGTTTTTCACTGATAACCCATTTCTTCCTAGCATGTCCATATTAGGTCATATTTTCTGTTGTGTTGAGCAGTGAAGGTATTAGTATAGGAAACTTTTCTTTGAAGATGACTCTCGTATAACAAATTCAGGGTACGGATAAAGCAATGTGCTATTAGAGAAGGGTAAAATATACAGGATGACGAGAGGGCAGTGGGGTGGTGAAGTGTAGAGCGCAAGAGCGAGAGGGCCTTCTATGGTTGTATGAACACTCCAGAGGATGTGATTGGTTGTTGGGATCTGTGTCACCCTTTGGCAACAGGTGTGATGTCTTTAAACAGGTGGGCATAACTGGGATGAGTGGCATAGTGTCCTTGTACCGCACCCTCGATGTGCTGAGCCCTGCTGTAAAGCTAAGCCAGGGCCACATGCTTCAAAGTCATATAACACTCACACCCTGGCTCCTTGCAACCCATCAACACCCAACGCAACCATTGCCCAACCCCCTGCCAGACCACCAGCTCAGTTACCCCATATGGGAGTCACCTTTACCCTAGCCCCCATTCCATGCTCCCAGCAATGCCTCACTGCTATTCTTCCTAGAATGGAAGTGAATCTCTCATGCACTCTGTGCTGGTGGCAGTGGGTGGTGAAAATCTGTGTAAGTCGAAAGAAAAGTTGCTTTTTCTCGCAAGGATTCTCATGTGAACAGGAAAAGGCCAGTGGTTCAGCTCTTGTCAGTTCGATATGATGCATCGCCAAGACCAGAATGAAACTACACAAAAGAAACAGCAAAAGTTTTACATCTCACGCCTTTGCCAAAAAAGACAGCATGCTAAACCTCTGTAACCCCTTTGTTCTTTTGACTCATCCACCTCAGATAGAGCAAGAGTGCCTGATTCACTGTAGGGCTGTTAGAAGTCAGATCTCCTGCATCGCCTTGGTTGATTTGTTTGGTATGATTTCCTGAAGACTGTCAAAGATGTGAGAGATGCTTTCAAATTCAGAATTCCAGATTTCCACTCTAGGGGCCAAGTGAGGATTCAGAGAGAGAAGAGGAGAGCCAGCAAATGTTGACACGCTTACAGTAGCTGCCTCGCCACGAGACGCCTCAGGAATCAAACAGTTATCACACACACAAAAGAAGCCCTCTAAGTTCACTAAAACCACACTCAAAACAGGCCTTTGTTGTGCTGACATGAGAGATGACTGGATTGTTATTTGTTTTCTAAGCAGGCAGATCGCTCGCTGTCACTTCTGCTGCTGGTTGTGATAGAGTGGCTAGCACTTGTATCTCTTCTGTGAGCGAGTACTGATGGAGACAAACAAATGAGAGGAAGAAGTTCACTGAGATTAACTTATCTTAGCATCTATCCTCCTCCTCTCTCCTGCTCAGTCTCTCTCTTTCTTTTTTTCTTGACGCTAACACCCACTCTCACACACCCACACATGCACACACAAACACAGACTCATTCCCCTCTTTCCCCTCCCACACACAGACACACGCTCACACCAGCAGACACATACACACACTACAACATATACAGAAAGAGAGAGACACACACTTGATCAGCATCAAATACAGGGTGTGCTAAAGTAAATTTAATTACGTCTGTCTGATATGGAGCTTCAGATGAAAGTAGGAGAGCGCAGTGTGAAGCGACGACTGCACAGACAGGAGCAGGCCCATGATATTCCTCCTGTAGACTAATCTCCCTTTATTAAAGCCAGGAGGAGAGAGGGAAGGGGGGGTGGAAGAAAGTGGAGGGTGGGGGAGGAGGGGGGGTGGAGGGTGCCTTTGATGAGATCTCTAACTGTCAGCTACTGTACTTTTCTTCTCTCCCACTCTGTCTTTGTCTCTCACTTTATGAGGTAAATGAACACAGCACCTACCGGTACATGCCTACTTGTTCAAGCAAACATACCCTTATGCTATCACACACAGTAATGTGCTATGAAACTTATCCCTGTTGTTATGGTTGTCAACAATATCTAAAAAAGGACAGAAGCGGTTCTCTCTCTCTCTTTCTCTCTCTCTCACGCTCTCTTTGTCTGTCTCTCTTCCACTCGGAGGGAGTGGTGAGCGAATTGAGAGCGAGCTTTTCTGCCTGTCTGCTATTTTCTGGCCACTCTAATGGGGGCAGGTGGCCATCAGGTGGCCAAAACAGAAACTGCCACATTTAATAGTGCATAATACCAAAGGCATGAACTCAAGAACCTCTCCTGTATCTTAATTCAATCTCTTTACCCACTGGTCATTATTGTTAAAATGTTTTTTACTTTTATGACTTTCACTGTTCCTGTGTAATTATGAGGGTTTTAAGGTCCCATTATTTGTCATTTGGTCGAGAGTTTGATCATTTGTTATGTGTTGTTATTGGATGCTATTAAATCCTCTGTGCCATCCTGAGTGTTTAGCTGCATGTTTACTTGTTCACAAAGCAGCCAGTGTATTCTCACATCATCCCGTGTTGCTGGATGTTAGAATGGAGCCTGCCAAAATGATTCATTATAACGGTTAAAGATCTTTTGCAGAACAATTTCTCAGAAACAGACTAAATTTTCTCAGAGTTAAAATTACTTAAGAAATTCATTTGAAATAAGTTAATGCTCTTTGTTAAAGAAAGCTCCAAATGGTTTTCCAAAGTCTTTCTAATTAGACTTATCTTTTGTCAGGGTCAATTCTAAAAGGCATCTTCTCACAGTTCATCACCATTTGCCCCCCCAACCCCCTCCCAAACTGTTCACCTGGGTCACTGTTCCCCACCCCAAAGTCCTTCAACTGTGTTGTGCAACTGCTCTGTTTGCAGACATTGAGAAAGAAGGGCCTAAATGGCTGTGACAGCCCAGACCCCGACGCAGACGACTCGGTCGGCCACAGCCCCGAGTCTGAGGACAAGTACAGGAAAATAAACGAGGACATTGATCTGATGATCAGCAGACAGAGACTGTGTGTAAGTACCTCTTGTCAAACCCCGAACCTTCCTCTCACCTTTCTTTCCTCTCTCTCCCCCTTTCTTCCCCTATGCTTTCTGTCACTTCGTCCTCGTCTCCTCATTGTCGTCATCTGTTTGCTACCATCCATCTCTCCGCCCCTTCATCTGTGTCTTCCTCCATCCATCTCTGTGGTTGTGGGACCTGGCAGGCATTGAGCAAGAAGGAGAACAAAGGCGGCGAGAGCCCGGAGCTCGAGTCTGCTCTCATCCTCACCCCACGCACTGAGGAGAAATACAAACAGATTAACGAGGAGTTTGATCACATGATTAAAAGTCATAAAATACCTGTAAGTACTGGGTTGACACTACGCAGCATCCTCAGCAGGCTAACAAAATGCTGACTGGCCAGTAACCGTTGAGCTAACCCAGCTAACCACCATTGTTTGCCACTAGACTAAATACACAAAGTGAGAGTGAGAGTAAGACTAAAGATTACTTTGTGTACTTACAGTGAAAAAAATTACAGTTCTTTGATTTTGCTTGATTACAGTTGAGGAACGGTCCTCTAATTTGCCATAACTGCAACCACAACTAGCAGGCATTTTTGCTATAGTAATTGCAGACTCTCTCTTATGACAAATTTTAACCTTACTGGGTTCCCACCTTGAACCCGTTACCCAGAATGCCTTGTCCGGCTCTCAGGGGAGGTGTGGTCTGCATGTGCTTTTCCTTTTCCTGCTCCAAAACACAGCACTCAGTCACCCGCAACAACAAGGGCTGACACTGTGGCAATGAAACAGCAGCAGACATTCACAAACGCTTAAGCATACATACCTCACAAAACTCAACTATCTCTCCTCCTTGCTGAAACAATTAGGCTACTGAAGTCAAAGTCATATCTTTTCTAACAATTTCTTTGCTGATGGACTTAGATATGTAAAGACATGTCAGCTGCTGGATTTATATTATATAGCTTTAATTTTCCAGAAGAATCTAATCTATAGCCAGCTGCCAGAAACCACAAAATAAAAGCTGCTTTCTATGTAAACCGAGCCTGCCCTCCATTCAAAAAGCCCCATATTGAAATGGTTAGCAAACTAGCCATACAGAGAAAGAGATAATTCCACGGTAGATAATTCAGAGAAGAACAGTAGTGTCTGACAAAGCCGCGTGGAGCAGGGGGAGATGTGGTTTGAAATAAGGCAGGGGTTGGTGAGCTGGGGTGGGGTGGGTTTGGGATTGGAGTTGGGTGGGGATGAGGGGGTGGAGCAGCAGGGGAGGTGGTGGTGGTGAGGGGGACCTTGCACACAACAAGTGGCAGTTCAGTGTGTGGTCAGGGTGGCTGCCAAGCACTGGGCCTCTGGATTGCAGGGGACTGTTCAGGGGACTGTGGGGAGAGGCAGAGGAGGAAGATGAGTGAAAACAGGAAGGATGGCACCAGTTAAAGGACAGCTTACAAGCGGGGCCCTTACACCCAGCAATGGGGTGTGTGTACACGCAAATGTGTGCACACACAGACACACACATCTATAGCTACCCCCACTCTTAAAGAATACTGTACCAGAGAGGTCATGGGGTACAAAACTTCAATAAGGAATCCAAGATAGAAGAAATTTCTGAAAATCTGCAAAAAATAAAACTGAACTATAGACAGCCACTCGCTGGTTATAAAAGAAAGCATCCATAGCTTTTGGCTAGCCCACTCCTGTATAAAGTTAAAGTAAAAGCAAAACGTGCAAAGGCCTGCAATGAAATATGGTTTAAGTAACCCTCTCTGTACTTTGAAATAATACTTGGCCTGCAAAAAGCACAAAATGTTAGCAAAAGGGAGAAAATTGAAGAAGACGAGGCAGTGCTAAGGCACATATCCCACTTCTACATAAGCCATGTTGCCCCTGATGAGCTCCCTCCATTGCTCTGAGACACATGGCAGTAATTTAGGGCCCTATTTTCTACTTCCTAAAGCTAACATGCAGGATCAACCACTTCCAGGGCACTCCCAAGGTTAAGCCCTTCTGCCAAGTGACACAATAAACATGACAAACTAGACGCCTGAGGCCAGCAGGCTACCCCTACTCATATTCCTGATGAGACTGCTGACTGATCTGAGTCTACCACTTAAAAATACTTTGCATTAGCTCCATGTGATGGAAAAATAAATTACTCCTGATTGCATTCAATTCTACAGTCATAAAGCTACTTTTGCAAGAAATAGTGCAGACTTTTTCATCGAGGTGAAGACAGAGTGAATTATCTTTAGCTCTCTTAGAACAGTGGAATGCCATTGGCTTTATTCCCAGTAAACCATATTCTTCTTATTTCTTTAATGTAATAACCCAGGAATGTATTTCTGGGGATATAAATGCAGCAACCACAGTACAATTCTCCCTCAGGTCAACCTTTTTCTTTCACAATGATGAATGTCACAACATGTCAGGTCAAAATTTAACTAACTTATGGAAAGGTATGAGTAATATTCAAACTAACCTACCTGTACTGGATCAAGTTTGGTCGACAAAGTGTTGCCAACCCATATATCATCTTGGGAGCAATTTGAGAGAGGACTTTTCACCACTCATTCCCCTTCACCACCCATACTTTCTTGTTTTTTATTCTTTGCTCTAAGTTGTCTTCTGTACCCTTCAGTTGTGCATGGCTCTCTACTGTTATTTGTACATGTATCCTTTTGAACTCTGTCTTTCTTCTCAGTGTTTGACTTGGTTCTGGATTAATACTGTAGAAACACAAAGAATTTAAATGAACTGTTATGTCTCTTTCGTTTACTGTGTCCATCCCTCTACACAATGGCCTTTTTTTAGTTTGTTCACTCACTGAAATTGTTAGTACCTTTAACCTAATCAAACTCGCCTCTTCTGTCTGTCTCTCTCTTTTTCCCTCTCTTTTTCAGCAGGCCATGCCCCCATCGAACTACGACATGCCTGTGTCCATTCCAGTTAGCAACCAGAACAATCTCATTTACAGCCATCCTGGTGGTTCCCTAGGAAACCACAACCTGTTGCCACTGGCGCACCATGGTCTACAGAGAAACAGCATGTCTCCCGGAGTGACACACAGACCCCCCAGTGCAGGTAACACAGGTAGGGCCTCACACGCACTCATGCACCCATATACACGCTGTTATCCTGACTGTTTATCTTCTCAACTCTGTGTGTACCTGTCTGTCATGCTAACATGCACAGGCAATGTACACACACACACACACACACACACACACACACACACACCAAATGCCCCATTTATTTTATGGCAGCTACCCACAATATTCCACTGAAAGGCAGTGAATGAACGTAAAGTCAACATGCTCAGTATTTTGTTTAAAGTAAGGTAATGATTCAGTATCACATTAAATTTGAGTGCACATTCTCATTGATTTAAGTTGAGGTTCTACACACTGGATGTCTGGCTCTATGTATAGGCATTGAGTTGCTGATGACATAAGCAAATCAGGCCTGTTGGTTTGTTATTGTTGTCCAAAGTCCTTTTTCTGTCCCACTGGTCTGAAGGCTGCTGCCCACACCCTCACCCTGTCATTACAACTGGATGCTAGAAGCGCCAGCACAAACTAAATATGAGTTTTGGCGCTTGCAGCATCCACACCAAACCGCACACGTTCTGGACCCTCCCACTCTTCCACCTCACATGGCTTAAAAATAATAATGTGTCATTTTTCTTGGACAGTAGCTACATGTATCCACTCACAGTGTCCAGTTGCTTAGAGTGTTAAGGTTTGAGTGGGAGGCAGTATTACTTCTGGTATCAGTACCCATATGATACTGAAATGCACACTTTTACACACACATACACACACACACACACACACACACACACACACACACACATACACACTCACACACACACACACACACACACACACACACAGTGGATTGTGATTAAATTGAGTTTGCTTCTGAAAGGCCAGCAAGGTAAGAGACAGGAGGCTGAGTGGATGCTATGTGGGTGTCTATCCTCTAATGGTTTTCTCTCTTTTG
Source organism: Euthynnus affinis (assembly GCA_029490765.1). NCBI lineage: Eukaryota > Metazoa > Chordata > Actinopteri > Scombriformes > Scombridae > Euthynnus > Euthynnus affinis. The sequence continues at coordinate 22,285,757 of CM055842.1, read as the reverse complement.
CACTCCTCTCTCTTTCATCTTTCAGGTGGCCTCATGGGTGCTGACCTCACCACTGGCGCAGGCACCAGTGCTGGTAAGAATGGCGTCCTCTTCTCGCACATAGTTGTCTGCTAACATGCACACACACATACAACCCCCCACCCCCACCCTCACGCACACACACACCCACATACACATTGCACCCACTCACCCACTCTGGGCCATAAAATGCATGACTAATAGTAACCCAAACCCAAGTGGAGATTTTGTCCATGATGTGTTGATGTTAGTGGTCGTGGAGTTCATCTGGGAATGTTTGCTCAGTGCTCGGGCTGTGACACATCCTGCCTCTGTTCAGCTATAAAATGGTAGAACAAGTGGAGAGAAAGAAATAAAATTTCACTGTATAGTGAAGCAGCAGATTGACTGACAGGCAGTCAGAGGTTATAATGGACTTTTGAATGCCCAGTTAAATTTTCTCTATTTCTCTGCACTATTAACCATACCTTTATTTCTACCACCTCTTGGATTTGGATGTAAACTCAAAATGACAGTACCCATAGCTCCCATTTGGAACAACTTGTTTTGCCACACAAACTCTACACAGTGACTTCTATCATACTGTATGTCTGAAACCAAATTAATTCAGTGTTTTGAGTGGCTTGCCATGCCATAACGAGCCTGTGGAGAGTGGAGCAAGCAATGTTTAAGGAACATGTGTAAGAAATCTAATGTGTTAGCTTCTGTGTGTCAATGGGTTTGTCCTCAGGACATCTCAGGCCAAAGTTTATGGCAAAGAGACTCCCTTTTAAGGGCTGAAATTTTATAGCCTGAACGTCAGTTACAGTGAAAAAATGGAGAATGGGGGGGTCAGTGGGGCACAGCTGGGCAGCCCTGTCTGGCCCCTAGGGCTTCATCATAGGGGTCAATGCCTGGTTTCTCTGTCTGGTCACTCATCACACACACAAACACGTACACACACACAACAGGACCATTTGTTGTGGCGTGTGTTTCGTCGACGGCGTGCTGCAGAGCATGCTTCAAATGTAGTCTTTGTGTCACCGTGGCGAAGGAACAGAGGCGCTCTGTGAGAGCTGCGCGTCGCTCAGCAGCAGCGAAAAACATGATGTGGAGAGAGAGTCTTGTGGAAGCTAAAAGATTCCATTCAAAGCTCTCTTAAATCTCATCTAGAGGGAGAGAGAAAGAACGAGTGGGGGGGAAACCCCAGTGATGAATATCCACTGGTGGTGGAAGCATGTGTGCAAAGGAGAAACAGTGGGTTAACACAGATGGAAGTGTTCTGTGAACTTGGTCAGCCATTTTAATGATGTTCCTCCTAGTGACTCAGTGTGAGGTGGCCCAGCCACTGTGGCACCACAAAGACTGTTCTTCTTCTCCTCACTGAAAGTTTTGATAAGCAGACTGTATAAGTAGCTGTCTGGACCCATGTATGAGTGTCTTAAGTGTTGTAGTCTAAGTAACAAAGGAGAAGCCTTATGTGTGTGTGTGTGTGTGTGTGTGTGTGTGTGTGTGTGTGTGTGTGTGTGTGTGTCTGTGGATGTGTGTTTCAGATATGCACATACACACAACACCATCTTTTGTTTTTCAGATGTCATGGAACTGTCTGTAAAGAGAAAATGACAGCTTTTAAAGCTCTACTCATGGGACTAGTATTACCTGGGGTCCCCCTGTGTGATGGATTGCAGACATTTTTTGTGTCTAAATCCCATACAAATCTAAAATGTCCTCTGTAAACTTATAGTTCCATTACTGATTATCTATCATGTTTCACCAAAGACAGGTATTCTGATAATTTAGTGTAAATTGTCATCTCAGTAAATTATACGTGTTTTTCATTTTGTATTTCTTTTTTTATTTTCCTCTTCTAGGCTTTAAAAGTTACAGTGGAAAAAAGAGATTTGATAGCATTTTAGTGCAGATTCATTGGGCTCATGAAGCTACATGAGGTGCCTTGAGGTCATAGTTACCATTTTGGCAAGAATTTGAACAGCCTACTATTCATGACTTTGTAACTGCACATTTTCTAATAGTTCCAACTTTAAAAGTCGTGAGATAAATTAACATTTTTTATGTAAGTTAAATTCAAATTTGTATGTGAACTATTTTCTTGTTCTTTATAGTGACAGTACAATAAACACATCATTTCCCATTAAAAAAATGTAACAAGGCAAAGTCCATTTTTGTTGTTAGTTGCCTAGTAACTGTTTTCATGGCTTAAACCACTCCAAACATCTTGTAGTCTGCTTTCCATGTAGAAAATACAAACTCAAGAATTATTTTTATTGCATCATATCTGGAGATAATCCTTTGTATTTGGCTTGTAAATCGAATTGAAACACATTTGTTTAACCTGTGCATGAGTACACTGCATGAAGCCCAGTTTAAATCACACAAGGTCCCCAGATAATTCTAGTCCAGTGCAAATAGGCCATGTAGCTGTAAGGCTGAGTCATCATGTCTCTTCTATGGAAATATTGTGGGAAGTGTGTACGTGCATGTGTATGTTCACTCATTTATATACAGTATGTGTTCAATCTGTCAACTCCTCTGCTGGCGAGGAGAGAAAGAGCGAGGTGAGGAACAGAACGTGAGTGAAAGAGAGAAAGAGAACTGATGAAGGAAGCCCTGGACCAAGGCCCCAGCTTGTGAAAACCTCCCACCTCCATTTGTGCAATTATGTAGCTGTCATCTTTCCTCCGATCACCACCCTGCTCACCAAAGCACAGGAATTAATGAGAAACTCCCGTCACCTCTCACCTTGATCACACACCAATTACTCCCTAAAATGACTTACTTATGAGGTACATCCTTAGGACATCTCTGGTCACATAGCAATACAAGCTAAAAATCTTATACATAATGTACATATAAGTGACAACAAGAAGTCAAGTTCAGTAGAACAAACAGTGTGTGTCTCATGTTTGGCTGCATCTCACACCAACTGTACAAGTTGTAAGCGTGAGTATGACACCTTAGTTCAGTTGGAGAATTCAGGGTTGAATGCACATTTGGCCAAACCGCAACGGAAGAGTGTGTGTGTATGGGGAATAGAATGGAGCGCGCCTGTTAGACCACAACAGGACATCAGAAATTCATTCAGCAACAGTAAAATGTACATGAGTTTAACCACACCTCTCCTGTGTATGTGTGTGTGTGTGTGTGTGTGTGTGTGTGTGTGCGAGGTGTGAGGGAGAGAGACAGAATGAATGCTCTGGGAGGTCTTGTCAAACACATGCATCTCGAAGTGTGCTAGATCCTAACCATGGCACCTATAGGGATAGATTGCAGTCCTTTAGCTTTGACCCCCCCTCTACACACACACCTCAAAAATAGCAAAAAGTTGTTTATCTGAATCTCAGATCAGATGTTGCTCTCTATCTATGAGTTTTATACAGCAGCAGAACAGACTCCTGGCTGGGCTGTGTTTAATTTTGGTACTTCCTCTAAACGGTTGACGCCAGCTTGCGTCGCAGCTCGACCGTGTAAAGTAGCATAGAGGAGGAGTGGAAATTAACTCTGGATATCATGTCTCTCTCATCTTGTAGTCAAGTCAATGTGTCGCTACTGAATGCAACTGTCCTAAAATCAGGGTGATCAAGCTACAGAATAGAAAGATGTGAGTCACAGTTCTTGTTTCATTAGCTTAATTAGCTCATGATTTTACTTTTGAAGTGCTTAAGGACTGGCCTATGCCACTCATGATCATAGTCATCTAGCAGATAATTGACTGGACTGCAGCCATCTCCACAGCGTGGCAATACACAGATGTCTGATTAACTGTCACCAAGATGAAGTCCGTGTCATCTTGACCAAAGTGTGTATTAATGTCTCTCTGTAGCTCAGCGTCTTTTTTATTCATCTGTACAGAAACACTGATGTATTTCCTGCTGGGTTATTTACTAAAGTGTGTGTATGTGTGGTGTGTGTGTGTGTTGTATGCGTGTGAGGTCTCATTCATCTATCTCCACATGCACCCACTCAATCTCACAAAGGGCCAGCCATGAGAATGAGAGAGCGGGAAAACTGAAGAGGCAGCTGCCTCTTTGCTAATGTGAGATTGACACTGGAACTAAGAGGGTCCAATACAAAACACACACGTGCATCCATATGCATGGCTCCCGCGTAAGCAGTCATACAGCATGTCTCATAGCGTCTCAATTCATACTGTGCTTATGTTCACTCACTGGGACAGAAGAATGATGCTTATATAAACCCATCCACATGCAAAATGGCGTACAGCAAAACATACAACACACAAAGTCTGAGTTGTTAACATAAGCTTACACATGCTTACACATCACACATGCCAGCAGAGGCACAAACACACATGCACACACCAGCAGTCACACACACTGTTTTTCTCGTTTTCTGTCAGACGGCCTCATTTTCTCTCACCGCTAGCGGTCGTTTACTCTTCAGATTGTTCAAATTGAGCTTTTGAGACTTTTCATTTCCAAACAACAAAAACCTCGCTCTCAAATTAAACAAAGATCAGCAAGGGAAATTGCCCAGGAAGACATCTGCGACTCATTTTCCCCTGGAGTATATGATTAGGAAATTCATTTATGTCTAACGTATAATTCCTGCCTGTCTTTCAAGTGGGAACGTCCACACAGTGCCCTGTGTTCTACCCCTTGGAAGAAGGAAGGAGAAGTAAGGGGAAAAACAGCCTGCGGGATTGGATTAGAAACAAAGACTATGTTACTTGTAAGAATGCTTCACTCTCAGTTTTTAATGATGTTGCTAGGATTTCGCCCCACCGGTTTTTGAGGGAGTAATGTGCGTTGCACTTGGTCCTCCATACTTAGGGGAATGCAGATCTGGTGGCAACCCCAAGGCAGGGTCTTTGTCTGGAAGAACCACACGTGTTTAGCTCTGATGGCCAAATGATGGGTCCCAACCCTCTGTGGTCTTGCTACCCGTAATTAGATGTTTTTACACGATTCACTGGCTGTTGCTGGGCACATGTAGCCTTAACTGACAGTGACAGAGGTGGAGGGTGAGGTCCTCTCAAGTGGATGCCTTCATTGTATGACTGCCAAACAAACAGTGGTGATCAACAAGGCAAAAACAGTCTGTCTGTTTGACTATCTGTTCCGCCAGTGTGTGCCGCTTTCATGAAGCAGTATTTACAAGTTTCCTCAGACTGGTGGGCTAATAAAATCTCTACCACAGGAAATGGAGATGAGACAGAAATGCTGGAAAAGGAGCACAAGGTGTAAACTGATTCCTGTAGTTCTTAATTAGGCTACACAATCACGAATAGCAGGATTTCCAAGAATCATTAAACTTGGAAACAGGTTTAATAACATGGAGCAGTGTCTTTGCTTCAAAGACCATTCAGCTACACATGTATATTTAATCTCTTTCTCTCCAACCTTTGCTTTTGTAGGAAATGGATATGGGAACCACCGCAACTCGCCTGGTCTGCTGGTCTCTCCAGGTGGCATGAACAAGAACATGCAGGCAAAGTCTCCCCCACCCATGAACTTAGGCATGAACAACCGCAAACCTGACCTACGTGTGCTCATCCCCCCTGGCGCCAAGAATAACATGCCCTCCATCGTGAGTAATCTCTATATGCCATCATTCTTATATTGCCCAACTCCCTTTACTTACTGTATATCTCCCTACCTATGGGTGGCCCTTTTAGTTTGTTTGCTATCATTTATTTCCTTTCATGTCCTCTCTGCTGCTTTCATCTCTTCATATCAGTCTTGGGTTGATGATGTTTTTGATGAGCTTGAATGTAGGCACATGACATTTTTGTAGATTTCTCATGTGCCTTTGCAGCTTCTTAAAGCGCACCCTTGTTCAAAATCTACATTTGGCCCAAGTCTGATATACTGTACTGTTACATATATTTGTTCTGCTGTGTCTGTGTTTGTATGTTGGCGCTAATACTGTAGGCTGTGACATTTCTTTCTTCTGTCTTTATGCTAAGGTGTGCTAAAGTAGTAGAGTAGAAATTATTCTTAGCATCTTTTCACATTAGTTTTGTTTCCATTGGCTCAATCCTATAGCAATTCCATCCCTAGAGCCGCGCTTAGCCGCCACATCTATATTCTCACTCACACTCACTAATTTCGATTTATTACCCTCCCCTTTTAATGCCGTCAGTCTGAGGATGTCGATCTGCTATTGGTAAGTCAGACTGCCACTCAAATTTAGAAATTAAAGCAACCCTAAAGGGGCCTTAAAATCTGTAACTTGAGAAGTTTTCTTATCAAAAACTGGTTAGGATGGTTCTCGAGAGCATAATGTGCCTTGTAGAACTGAGAGCATTGTAGTCTAACCTCTTGATTTGCACTCAATTTTTGCCCCCAATACCGATATTATTACAGCCAGATACAGCGTCTTTGAGAAAAACGGTTCAGACTCTAAAGTAACTTTCACCTTTATTGTTGCTGACTGTGCTGAAGGCTCGAATGTCACCTCACATGACATTTTGTGAGGGCACATAGTGCCATCCAGTGGTGTGTCAGAGTAAAAGCAACCTGGCCTCTTTTCAGCTTCAGCCCTTGTGTATCTACTTCTCCCTTCCCTCCTTTTATCAGTTCGCCTGTGTATAGAGTCTTGCGACGCATACGAACAGCTCACAGCATTTATTACTCAGAATGTGGAAATGAGGGGCAAGAAAAGAGTAGACTTTGATTTTGCATCAAACCATTATTTTCTGCCAAACCCTCCCCTCTGCCACAGTAAAGTGCCTCTCCCTTCGCTACCCTGTGTTGCCGTGGAGACCGATGGTGTTACTATAGCGACAGTGGGCTCTCGGAAAGGGTGGTAAATGATAGGGTTGGCAGGGTTCAGCCGTGCCGCATGTCAAGTGATTAATTTCCCCAGAAGTTGGCATCACATTCATTTTCTCAGCATCTGTTGAATGAAAGAAAGAAATGAAAGAAAATCAAAAAGGAAAAAAAAGAAAAAAGACTTTCTTGGTTTATTGCATTTTCTGTTTGTTTTGTCTGGAGTTGATTTTACATTCTCAAGCCTCTCTCATCTCTGTCTTGCTCTCTATGTTTTACCTTTCTACCACAGAACCAGAGAATAAACAACTCCCAGTCTGCTCAGTCATTGGCCACCCCAGTGGTATCAGTAGCAACTCCCACTCTACCAGGACAAGGCATGGGTGGTTACCCATCTGCCATCTCTACTTCTTATGGTACCGGTATGTATCACAGTTTGTAGTTTGTACTCTTCATACATCAAATTCTCATGTCCATTAACAGAAGCTTTATCTCTGTAATTGCCTTGAATATGTTTTAGATAATGTAATATTGTTTCAGTTACTCTGTACTGCCAGAATAACCTGAAAAAACTTGTTTTACAATTTGACTGGTATTAAGTATATGTGCTGCTTATGAATCCGCCTTCCCATTTTTAAGTGCTACACATCTATTCAACAGCAGAGGGTGCTATTGTCACACTCACTAACAGAATGCAGTCATGTAACATCACAGCAGCATTTATCAGAGCTGCATTCTTTTGAAACTTTGTTTGAACTGCTCTAAGCCACTTATAATCTACATATATATTTTTTTCCTGTGTGTTTGTACACAGAGTATTCTCTGAATAGTGCAGACCTGTCCTCCCTGTCTGGCTTCAACAGCAGCAGCTCCCTTCACCTTGGCTCAATGAGCGGGTGGCAACAGCAACACCTTCAGAACATGCAGCATTCAGCCCTCGGACAGCTAGGGTAAGTGTGTTAAACTTCATCTGAGGTGTTGTGTTGTTGTGAAATGCATGGTATATCACATAAATCATATCACTGGAGATTTTTCTGAGATGCTGCACTCAGAGTTCTTCACTGTTTACAACCTTCACTTGCAAGGTCCAGCACAAATATGATACCTCTCTGTTCTCATGTGTTTGTGTGTGTGAAAATGTGTGCTTGCATGTTTCACGTATGATAGACTTCAAAATCACTTTGTTTCTTGCTCTGTAACTCTGTAACCCCTTGCGTTTCCTTTCCTTCCTACAGAAATTGCTCTAGCTCTCACTTATGTCAGGGTTCAAATCTCTCCCTGCCCTCTGCTCAAAGCCTGCACATCAAGTCCGAACCTGTTTCTCCTCCTAGAGATCGCACCAGCAGCACACCGGGGGGATACGGTGGTGGGGTACCACCTCCCCAGAACCCCTCGTCCCGCCAGGACTCGGGACGCTCCCCTGTTGATAGCCTGAGCAGTTGTAGCAGCTCCCATGAGGGCAGCGACCGTGATGAGCACAGGAATGAGTTCCACTCACCTCTGGGACTGGCCCGGCCCGCCCTGGACGAGCGCGAGAGCCCCTCCATCAAACGGGTGCGCCTCTCAGAAGGATGGGCGACATGATAGCTCTGTCCTCTCCCCGGTAGTGCCCCGAGTCGCCCTGAACCCCCACCAACGCAGCGTTACAATGCCCCACGTGTCAGCCCCCTCTTCCTCCTCACGCTCGATATCACGAGCCACTCACCACCCAACGCATTGGCCTCTGTCCTTTTATCTCTTTAACGCTGAAGGAAAGGCACAGCCCTTTTCAAAAATCTATTTGTAATTTCTTTTTCTTTGTTTTTTATTTTCTTTTTTGCTGAGTGTGTGTGTTCTATACATATTGACATTATATAAACCAGTGGGGTCTTGTAATGGGGTTTGGGAGGGTGGATGTTGGTAGGGATGGGATCAGGGGGTATTTTTGTTGGGGAACTATGCATAAATTGTATTGTGTGTGGATAAAAAGAATCACGTATGCATATATCTTTACACGTGTGTGTATGTGTACATATATGCATATCAACAAATAAACAAAAAAAATAGTCAGGTACTCTGTTTCATAAAACGTACTTACAATTTGCCTCAGCGATATATCAGTGACTAGAGATAAAAAAAGACAAAAAAAAGACAAAAAAAAAAGACAAACATTAACATGAGAGTGAGTGTGTCCAGTGGAAAACACCTTAGCACTTGAGTTGGACAAACAATACATGTGTACAGTGTCAGTTTCATTGCTATATACCTTCTCTGCAGTTCTCCCTTGCAAAAATGTGTGTTAACATTAGATGATGTCATGTTGCAGGTTCAACGTATTTATGTAAATAGAGGGTCAAGGGGGGAAGGGCAGGGGTCAAAAAGTTGCCAGACATTACAAGATTTATTTACTCACTAAATGAAAAGCTATTATGCAACATTTGAAGGATTGTACAGGTAAACAGGCAGACCCAATCCTAGACATGTGGAACCTTTGATGATTTTAGCGCTCGCCAAGAACAGAGCAGAGCGAGGACCACCCTTTGATCTAAGAGCTACATTAGTATAATCAAGAAAACTCTGGATCTAGTATTAACTATTCAGTATTAATAAACGAAAAAGGAAAAATAAAAAACAATTGTACGATACACTTGCTTATATTTTCATATGAAAGGAATACAATGCAAAGCATTTTTGTGGCTTTTTGTAGTTTCTATAAGCCAGAATGTGTTTTTTGATAGCTTTGCTAATAAGAGATGGATAGTTCACCCAGAGGGGAAATGACAGGGCTTTGAAGCCCTAAGCCATGAAAAACAGACTGAGATCCAATGCTTTGCTGAACTGTTTTATCTTTGTAGAGGTTTGTTTTTAAACGTGTATTTCTAATTATATATAATAATGGTAATATTAAGAATCTTTAAAAAAAAATCTGTGAAATTAACATGCTTGTGTATAGCTTTCTAATATATAAATATATATAATAATGATTTTTTTTGTTGGTTTCTTAGTGGAGTTTCTATGTGCAGTTGCACATGTTGTCTGGTTTGTTTAATTTGAGCCCTGAACAGTGCTGTTCAGGGGTGTATTTAGTCTAACCTTAAAAACCAGCTGGAAAGCAATGCCAGGGTTTGTGTGACAGAGGAAAGACAGGCCTGAATGCTGAAATAAACAACCTGTTAGTGGAAAATGTCACAAGGCTGGAACTGGGGATGACACAGAAATAAAAGTTGACACATGATGTACATGATTGTCATACTGATGTGGAAATATAGCTGAACCCAAAATCCATGTCAAGATACATTTTTTATGTATCAGATAATTCATCCTTAACCTTAATTATCTTATTCAGTATGATTAATCTTACAAAATATGCTTTTTTGACTTTTTTCAAATCTTCACAATCTTGCATTCAAGATGGTGCACAAGTCCCTCTCCGGTCTGTACAATTTCCCCTGAACCATTTATGTAATATAATTTTGCAAGTGTATTGTCATGAATTATCCCTGATCACTTGCAGACCTAATTTGATTCTGTGACTCCTCATGTTCCATTCTTAAAAACAAGGTTCCACATCAGTCACCACGTGTCACTGACAGTTCAGCATCAGACACACAAGGAAAAATTGATCATGCTGGTATGGGAGAAGCACAATTGTTTATTTTAGATAAATAGCTGTTTTGATTTTCTCTTTTTTAAACAATGAAACTAGCCACATATCTCTCTGCCTCCAACTCCCGTATCTGCTGTCACTTAAGTGTTATGATATTTCTATGTGCATATTTCATGCAGGTTCACTATGTTGTTACTGTATACAGTCTGTGTAGTCAAACAGGGGCAGAGCCTCTATAACGGTGTTCTTCTCTTTTTTTAAAATTCAATACAAAAAGGCTGAGAAAAAAAAATAAACATGATGTTTCAGGCAGCATAAGTGTGGAGAAACCAAAGCCAGTGGCATTTCTGTGTTGTAAACTCAACTTTTATTTTCACATTCATTTATGGTTTTTGCAAGCATTGAAACAAGACAATAAAAGAATTTGCTCAAATGTACAATTGGTTTCACATTTCAATTTCAGTCAGTCAAATGTAGCTTTAGGTACTAAGCTGCATTGTCAGTACCAACCACGATAGTTTACCTATTCTGTTGCTCATTTTGCCCCCCTGTGCATTGCATTGAAACAGATACATGCAAAAAAAAGAAAAAAGAAAACATACTTTGTATTTACAATGTGTTATTCACTCTGAATCAATAGAATCATTCAGGCCTGATCATGTGAAACACATGCTTGTTGTCCACTTGATCAAATCAGTTCCACACTAATTATCATGCTATTTACTCACTGATTGAAATAATGCCAACATGTCCTGATTCTTAATTAGAGTGTTGTAGTTTTGAAAATTATTTTTAACCAAAGACATGGAGCAAACTTGTCTTTATTTCTTTTTTTTTCTTTTTGTGTTTGTTAAATTTGAAGCCATTCTTTTTCATCATCTGTTGATCAGTTGTTCTTATATATTGTCATTATAATAATAGATTAAATGTTGGTACCTCAAAAATTGACCCAAACAGTACCTCAGCTGATGTTTTGATAAGTCACTTGTAGAGCAAAGGGGAGACCATACACCTGTACAGCCATGTGTAATAACATACCATTGCTTAAGGTCCCTACATTCACATGGGATTCTTTGTTGCTCCACCGTGTTTGTGGTTTATTTAAGTTGTATTCAAAATCTGAAAAGGAATTCAAAAAAAAAAAAAAAAAGAGTAATATGTTAAAATGCTTAAAAAGTCAGTCTGTAGTATCAAATGTAGCTTGTATAAACCTTAAAATGGGGGAGGTTTGGAACTAATGTTTTCTGGAACGCAAGAGCGGCTTTCAGCGGCATAAGCTGGCCTTTGTCGCCACTTGAGACTAAGATGGTATTAAATTAAATCCACATCTCTGTAACTCAAGGGACTTGATTCAGCTGTATGTAGTGAAAACGTATGGGGTTGAAATAAAAGTCTCCTCTGCTGGAGGGAAAGGCTATTTGTATTTTGCAGAGATTTCAGTAAAGTTACTGGCTTTCTTAGTTATCCTGATTGTGACTTGGTGTGATTTCATTGTGTTTGACTTGTTTCTGCATGCGTCCCAAAAAAATGTTTTATATCACCCAGAAGTAAAAAATCATATCAACATGACATTCTTCCATGAAGAAGGTCAACACATGGTGCCATACAGTGGGAACTTATCTCAACAAACAATATAAATTGCATGACATTGAAATAATGACAATGGCATCATTGTTACATTTGCTGCTTTCCATTTACATTAAAAGAAATGCTGCATTTTAACATAGATATCAATATTGAAGACATTCATTTGACATTTAAACCCAAGGTTTATCTCACTTAACATTACAGTGGCAACATATCTTCCAGTGATGCTATAGACAGTGCACATGAATCATAAATTCACAAGGAAAACATATGATCATAAACAATGCAAACACTGTGTTTTGCTCCAACAAATCAGAGAAAATTCCTCCACCACACACACATAAAAAAACTGTCTACAGGCCTACCCTGGGACTTGCTATTTATTCCCCTCAATATAAGAAAGAAAACAAGCAAGAAAGGAAAGGTCATTCAGTAAAACGCATAAATTTATTTTGTTTTTCTGCTACAAGCATGTAGACATGAAAGAAATTGTAAAGCAGCTTTGTTATGATTAGAAAAAACTGCATATTAAATTACAATGTAAGTGAATGGTAACGTTTTCTTGACTTCTGAAAAAGCAATAATCAGTACCCATAGTTCCATATTTATTAGTAGATGATTGTGTAATTGCAGCACGATGCCAACAAGAAAACATCGAGCAAACGCTGATCACAAAAACACATTTTACCCCAACTGGATTTTTCAGCGCCTCTTTGGAGGCCTTTGTGTTTCTCTTCCTAAATTTGCGCTTCTTTATCATGGGTCCCTTTTCTTTACCTAAAAATAATCAAGTATTTATTCTGAAATAATTTCTTACCACATAGCATATATAGCACATAAAGCTATATATATAGCCAATACATATATGTATATATGTATATCCCAACCAAAAAACGTCCATTGTGTTGAATTCGATAGAGAGCTTTAAGGACTTATTCGGTTTCCATTAAGTGAATCCCTATAGCAACTCCTGTACTATAAAATATCCCTCTTTGATTTTGATTGGATTATTGTTTTGTTTTTTTTTTTCGTTAGGCTTTAGGCTATATAATACAATTTTGAAAGAGCAGGCTCAGTAAAAGGTGCTTTTCTCCTGACAGGCTGACTCCTCAGAGAACAAACCGAGCTTAAAGTGAAGTGAAGGCGAGTTAATCTGGTAAATCATTTCAGTTTCGGGACACAAATTAAAAAAAAAAAAAAACTCGGGCAGGCCTGTGTCGTCTTCCATTTAATCAGCCCCGTTAATTAGAATAAATGGTTTTAAAGAAGAAAGTTATATATTATAATAATATGTTGACTGCAATCACGCTGTAATTGTAGGCTTATGTGTGGTTTGAAATCCATCTTAGCGTCTTTTAAATTTGATTTCATCCCTCTATTTAAAATATATTGCAGTACTGAACTTTACCCTGGTTAAATGTATTTAGTGTGTTTGAGTCTCTTTCTGTGAAATTATTTATACAGTATGTGAGTTAGAAAAAAAACCAACTTGATTTGTCATATTTTTCACCATCGTGTTACATCAGTCAGAGTCGATTGTTTATGTATGAAACACACATAAACAGAATTAAAATAAACATGGTGTCATAACTTTGTGTTATAACGCTGCTGCAACGACGTACATTCATCCAGGACTGTTTTATTTGATCTCACAAGTAATGTAACCACAGAAAGAAAAACGCACATTTATAGGTATCATGTTTTCCACACACAAAAAAACACAATTGAAAAAAAACGAAATCACACTTAAGGGGAAATTCTGTCATGTCTTATACTACACATGGCTGCTATTGATCATTTATCATAACTCTCTTAAAACCATCCTATAATGCTCCTGTGATGAATTACGGTGTAACTCTATGACACTCAAGACTCAAGTTTACATGGCTTCACTGTAAAAGTGTAATTTATCTGCTGTACCGCTGCGAACTATAGACAAGATCGCAAGATGCGTAAAAATGATCTTTCATGATCTTATTTTATCTCGACGAGATTCCTGCATGTGGTTATGTTTGAAAAATGTCTAAAATGTAATTGTAATAAAGGTTACTGGAATGCGTTATAGGTTTTAATTAGGCCGCACTGCAGTGAAGCCCCTCTACCGTTTTATCACATTAAGCCTATATCCGTTTTAGTGAATTTGAAGGGTTAATTCCAGCAGCCTGCGGTGAAGAATGCAAATACTGATAAAGTCGCTATAGGAACAGTATAATTTATTATCTGTCAGAAATAATCTATTGTGACAACAGTTCTCTCTGTTTTTCAAAAGGTCAGACTGACTAAATCTGATTGATGTCTTGTTAAAATAAAAAAATAAGGAGGAAAACAAAAAACAAGACTTGTGTCAAAAGAAAAATCTGAGTATATGTAAGAGAACAACCATCAAATCTTGAGTCTAAATAAAAAAAGAAAGAAATCAATATAGTAAATTAACTAAAAGTCAAATAAACGTTTTAACGCTGCAGAAATTCAAACCGTTACAGAACAGGAGTTTTCAGTCCAGTGTTTGCTGTATTCGCCGCATTTTGATGCATCTCTAAACGTCAGTCAAGTGTAATATCTTACCGAACTGGGCTGTGGCAATAACAGCTTTCAGTCCCCTAAAAAACGCAGCTGCTTAACCATATTTTAATCTTTAACACTGCGAATATACACGACATTTTACACGTTTTAATTTGGGTGATTGGAGGTGGGTGGGAGTGATGGGGCGAACCGGTTTACACGCACCTCATTGACCGTGAAGGCTGTGGCCACGTTTTGATCGTTGATATTCTCCACAAATACCACTAGATGTCACCATTTAGTCGTGCAGTTTAAACCTCCCCAACCTTCATCCTGGGCATCCTCATCCTCAGCCTCCAAAGCTATTCATGTAGGTGGAGCAAAGCTAAATAAGCCCGTGTGCTCCTGTAAGTGCTTCACCAACATGGCTTTGTGGAAGATTTCTTCCTCATCAATTAATTTAATTTAATTTTTACTCATTCTATCTACACACTGTTTAAGATCCGATTTATAAGAGGAATACTATAGTAATAAAGCAACATATGATAATAATAATAATGATGATGATAATGATGATGATGATGATGATGACAATGTGATATTAATTATATTAACAATAATAATGTAGGTTTTCACATACACACTTGCTAGAATATGGACTTCTGATTGTCATTTCTATCGCACAGGAGTAAAAAAGAGTTGATTAGTGCACGCTGTGCAGGACATACCTCACACCTTGACAACTACAGGTGCTATTGAAAAAAAAGAAAGAAAAAATAACTAGGATAGCTAGGATGCCTATTTGCCTCTTTAACTTGGAGGTGTTTCATTTTACCAATTCCATATCACTGTTTCCAGTGGCAGAGGAGCCTCGCCTCTTCCTGTGAGACTGTATCGAAGCCTGCTGTCTGGCCTAAAAATGGAAAAATGTGTATTTTAATATATATATATATATATATATATATATATATATATATATATATATATATATATATATATATATATCATATATCATTGAAGCCCTCTGAAAATAAGATTATTTTGCTTGCGTCATTTTAAATTAATCATTCAATCGCCTGGCTGACAAACTATTGTCTTATATTACATCACAGCATCATATAATAACATTTTAAAATAGGAACGAAATTATACGATTAAAAAAACGACCTGTGTTGTTTTGTTCGTCCTTGTTTTAAGCCACAGCAGTAACCCGTAAAACTGTCATTTTCTTTGGCTCGATCACGCGGCCTGATGAAGTGTGTGATCACAGAAACACTGTCAACTTTAACGCAACCAAGTTATTTTAGCACCAAACCGTGTGTCTATGAGTGTGTTCTCCTGTACATGATTCAAACTGAAGATCAGTGAACAGCCGACTGCTCCCCTACAGACTCAGGATCTATACAGCCCGTGCTGATGAAGGTAAGTAAAAACAAGCTGTTTGTGATTTAACCTACTAATGTTAAGATTCTACTTTTCTCCACCGAAAAGAAGCGATGTTAACGAAATACTCGACCCTAATTCTGTTTCAGTGACAAAATTACACTCACAAATTTAAAGAATACATCTTTGTTAAATGATCTCAATCACCTGAACCGTCCAATTAAAAGCCCTCATCATCCTTTTATGAAAAACAAAAAATGGCATTTTGGGGGAAAAAATCCCAATTTAATTTTATGTAGCAAACTATGTGAATCACTACACTTAGATAAAATTTTGATAATCATTTAGGAGCTGGGCTGCTCATGTTTAAGGCAACTGTGTGTGTGTGTGTGTGTGTGTGTGTGTGTGTGTGTGTGTGTGTGTGTGTGTGTGTGTGTGTAACCTTCGTATTTTGGGAGGTTGTAAGAAAAAAGTGGGCAATACACCAGAAGATGATGATTGGACTATTTAAGCTCCCTACATATAGCTTCAAGAAGTAACGTATATATCCTAATATTTAAGGTACCGGTAATGACTAAATCATTACTTTTTAGAGTGAGGAGTCCAGCATAGGTGGGGTAACGGACTTCTGTTGCTTTGAATAGCGAGCCAGCCTGACCACTGGTGTTGAGCCACGAGCAGTTCAAGAGCAAGGTTCAATGACGAGGGGAGTAGCTTATAGGGGCTGCATCTGTTTTGTCTGCCAGCAGAAAGTTTCCCTGCCTGGAAAACGTCCCGCCAACTTGATAGAAACATCGCACGTTGCCAAAAACCGAGTGAGCAGCAGCATCATTGGATTTTGTTAATTAATGGTAAGTTGAAATGTCTGATTTAAGGCATATATGCTTTCTGTGTGAGGATCACAAAGGTGCTGTAATTGCAGTTTTATAATAGAGAAAGAATGATAGAGATAATTATATGTTAACGTCTGTCTTCTATTTTATATTATGTGATCATGTAGATATTGTTTTTTCTCTATGCGCAAGGCACTTGCTTGCGCGCGCTCGTCCCTGGCACCACTGAGCGCGTGCACGGACACGGAGGAGACAGCCAGAGCAATTGTAACCTAAATGTCAGCGCTGCGTCACTGGATTTCTTACAAACTGGGCAGGAGACTTTTTGGTTATTAGTTTTCAAACAGACTATGTCCTCAACTGTTAGGAGCCAGCCGTCTCGATCTTAAATCACCTCCTCAGTATTACCTCTGAATCTCCTCTATTGTTTGCCCAGCACAAAGCTCTTTGTTCATGCATGCTTGTATTTGAGTATTCAAAGGCTATCAAGGCATTTACATCATTCAAGACAATCTTAATTATTGAGAATCGCAAATGTCGTCAATATCCTGTCATCGCAGTCAATATTACGTTATCCAACATTTTTGAACACGAAGACAGAAATTTGAAGTAATAAATGTCATCGCTATAAAAGCATATCAGAAGCAAAAGCGTGTAAAACTGGGTCAAAATAAACAATAATTGAAGAAGTATACAATGCAAATCTACCCACTGAATATGCATCAATATTAAAAATAATACGCACACAAGAGCCAACGGCGTCGGAGATTTGAGAATGGCGAAGCGGGTCGTCTCATTACGCATGGGCGGTTTTCCACGCAGGAGCCACGGTTCCCCTTCTCTTCATGTCTCCCTTCTGTCCCGTTCACATTAACGAAGCCTCTTGGAAAAACAAACAAGGCTATGTTGGCTTTCAAAACGGCAATCAAACACCCAAGAACTGGCTGGGGGGAAATTACTCCGACTGCGGCCGGGCGGACTATGTAGTAAGCGGGATTTGCATATTTTGATGCGCTAATTGCCTTGATGTATTTAAATATGGCTGCACGTAGCTGATATGCTTGTCTACGTCATTGAACGTGCCCTCGCTGTTAAACTAAAACGTGAATCCGGTTGAATCTAATGGATACGCCTGCAATTAGGCAAAAAGGGGAGTAGGGGTGGGGGGGCATAATATGAGAGAAGATGCTTTGCGTACCCGGTTTGATGTCTTTTCAGTCACATGATGTTTTTTTTTTTTTTTTCCTGAGTTCTGAGAGTGTTTTGTGAGACACTCAAATACTTATAAATAGATATCGTTTTGAAAAGAGAAAAAATATTTGAAAATTGTGACCGGTGAAAATAATGGAGCTGGTTGTTTTTTTTTTGCGCCAAAGACAGAGAGAGAAGTGGTTTTCTAGCAGAGTAAAGCGCTCCAAGTCGTTTTGCAGTCAAAGTCAAAGTCGAGTATTATTATATATTCACAAAAACAAAAAAGTATGCCATCACCAAGAGAATTAACTGAAGACACAGGCTACTGGTAGGCTACTGACAAGTAGGTCACCTCATTCTAACTTTTTGTGAAAGATTTTTCTTATCTTTCCATTCCCTTCTCTCTCTCTCTCTCTAGGCTGTGTGTGTGTGTGTGTGTGTGTGTGTGTGTGTGTGTGTGTCCAGTTGGGGAGGGGGGCGAGTCTTATAAGATTATTAGGCTACTGGGAGCAAGGTGAATTCATAAGTCTAGTGTAGGCCTATATTGTACACACAGATCCAATCAAAACATTTTTGAGTGAAGTTTAAAGCGCCGTGTTTTCCCCCCTTTTTTCTTTTTATTATTGACCTCATTCTAGACTTAGTTTGGGAATTGCATGTAGCAAATCATTTCCCCTCTGTCTGGAAACCGGTAAATGCGTTCCGTTTGTCAAAGCGTGTTAGCGAAGCGCCTGCAGCAAATTCATTACCACCCAACTGCGAGGCTCACTTCGTAACCTGGTCAGGGAAAAGGAGGGAGAGGTCCACGCCAAACCGCGAACAATGCTGCCTCAGTTCGTGCGTGCAACAAAAGAACCGAGGGAACTTGTTTGAATTTCAGAGCACGTCCTCTCCTCACACAGAGGGATGGACTTTACATCCCAGACCCCCCCCCCCCCACTCCTCCTCATCATCATCATCATCACCCCCCCCCCCCCCCCCCCCCCCCCCCCCTCCCTGCTCATCCCACCCCACCACCACCAACAGGGGAAAAAACTTGCACACTCTGAGAGCTCAACTGTGCATGCACTTTTCTATTTGGTGCTGGTAGACGGTAGACGTTATGGGAAAGTTGCATCTCTCTCCCTCTCCCCATTCCCTCCCTCCTTCTTCCTTCTCTTCGTCTATCATGTGCTTGGGATATGCTCATACTTTGCACAGAGCAGCTGAAGCACGCCTAATGCAGGCTGCAGAGTGTTCGCGGCAATTTTAAAGTGATGCCCCCCCACCAAATAATACGGCTGGGATATTTGAGGGGAACATATACCACATCACGGTACGCAAGGACCCAACTGAACACCGCTCTTCTTCTCCTGCTCGGGACGCTTTCTGGTCGTTTGCAGTGATTCGAATCACCTTTTATAAAGTAAGTGCAACTTTTGTGCCTGCTTTAATAGGCTGCGTAGAGGGAACGAAGTGCATAAAGGTTTCCCTGTGCGTAAAAGTTAAAATATCAGGCTATCGTCAAGATATAGATATTGTGTGCAATTGTTTTATTAAGAGCTAATAAGTGCCAATGACTTGTGGTTAAATTCCACGTATTTAGAGGGAAATGTGAAGTTTGTGACAATGAATGTTTCCTCGCACATTTTGGAATAATGGCGCATAGAATAGACCTTTATAGCGCCTTTTAGAAGCTAATCTATATACTCAAACTGACCAGCAACTTATTTAAAGTCAGACACAGACGTGATGATATATATTAATAATGCTTACTTTAATATGTTGCAGTTCATGGCCGGTATCTTTGGTTATATTCTGCCTTCTCCAATTAGGTTCACTTCAGAGTTTAATCGGCAATGCGATCAAATCAATGCGTCTGGAGTTGCATTCTTTTGTTCTTAAAGTTAAAAAAGAGCATCTTTTTAAAAGTGATTTGACAAGAATGATTTTTATTAGGCCTATTGAAACATTTCAATACCGCTGAGACACGCAGTCTAAAGCTGTTTGACTCGATTCAGTGTGACATGTGAAATGGAGAGCGATGTGTTTGAGATTATTTCAGGATAAATGGAAAAAAAATATATATGGATAGACTCATCATCAGCAAATCACATAAAATCACAAGTTTATTTTGTTGTTGTTTTACAAAACCAGAAATGCTTTGCCGAGACAGAAGTAAAAAAAAAGTTCATTACATTGAATGAGTAACGTCACCGTAATCGTCACACAATGTCTTGAAAACAGTGTTCATTGTGTTGTTATTCATGCGTTATTACGCACAAAACCGTCGTTTGTTGAAATAATGCAGCTGATAATACGAACATAATTGCACCCGTCTGACACTTTTTTGGCTTCTCAGCACTGTATCATCAACCTTCACGGAAATTTAGCTTATCATAATTTCAAGAGGATCAGCAGGTTGTAAGTTTAAAAAAAAAGGTGTGCTGTGATTAAAGCATGGCCTATGTGTGGGAGGCCCATTCTGAAGTCTCCTTTGCCCTAATGAGGTGTGCTTTATAATGTTGATCTTCATGATATCAAGGTGGCCTTACAGTTTACCATTCATCGAACCTACATCAGGGGGGCAGAGTGACTGCAGATCAGGTTTTGGGCCCTAGAAAATTGGCGTTTCATTAGAAGAACAATGGGGAATATGTGCGTAAGTGAGTGCGTTTTGGATATCTTCCAGTGGTCTGTCATATGGACATATTCAGGCAACTGCTCTGTGTCATATGTTGCAGCGAGACAGTTATTTAGAAAGGGATGACTGAATCAAAGTAATAACGATGCAAGAGCTGTGACTGTGAACATAAGGGACAGAGTGGTGTTCATAGTAATCCCTTATGGAAATGCACAGGGCCTTGTGAATCATATTTGCTCATTAAAGCACCCTTGCTTTGCCCCTCCCACCAACGAAACCGGCTAAACTTGTGAGGCAGATCAAAAACTGTCACAAGTGAATGGGATACCTGAAGGAAGAAAAAAAAAGTTGATGATGCCAATGATAAATAATGCGGTTTTAATTTATCACCACCTGATCGTCCACATCTCATGTAGTACACACACACACACACACACACACACACACACACACACACACACGCACGCGAGTACTCTCTCACATGCAGACACAAAGTCAATTACAGCGAGAGACTAACTTTTTTTCTGAATTGAGGGGTGTTTTATGGTCCGAAGAGAATCAAAGTTGTGCAAAAGGTACCATAAACTGATTCGGTAACCTGCAGTTGCACGCTCCTGCGCATGATCCATCACATGTTTCACTGCCTGGTATTGTTGACTCAGTTACAAAGATCCTATATATTGACCCATATGTGCTGAGCTATCGGTTAACTTCTTTCATTTCTGTGGAAAAGTGAGCGGGGTTAACATACGCAGGCTACACGGTGAAGCGCTTGGGTTTTATTTCGTGTGAGGCGACATCGCCAGCCTACCTGAATAGACCATTGTAGTCTACCCTTCGGATGCGACGATGACAAAAAAGAAAAAGAAAAAAACACACACAACAGACTAGTAAGGATTTCGACGCAAAACCGAGTACGTGAGAGCAATTTAACTCCTAATGAGCCTCATATGTGAATGGGAGCAATAAGCGAGAAGCGTGTTATTGCGAATAGAAAATCTACAGCCTACATTGGATAGACAGAAGACGCTGACGCTCACGCTACTCCGCGATGCTCTCATCATTGAGTTGTTTCATTATTTATTGTTTAAAGGGTGCTAACTGATCGCATCTTCCATTAAAAGCAATTGAATCGCTCTCATTCTGTGTAAAAAGCATATGCTTCTGCCATCCATTTTCACCCCTGTGTGAGAGAAGGCGTGTAGACTACTCGCTGCAAGGCGGACTTACTCCAACGCGCGCTGTGTAATGGATGGAGATTGTGCAAGGATAGGAGGGTGCATTTGCGATTTTTTTTCATGACATCACCGCAGTTACATTGTCGTGGTCCGAGGCCTTTGACCTCACCGGGGTTGGTCCATATTTTGGCCACCCCCAGCCCCCCTATCCTTCGGGGATGGCCCTTATTCCCCCCACTCTTTTCAGACCGACCGACCATGCAGCCCGCAGAACGGACCCTTTGGCTCAGAGTCATCGGCTTTATCTCTCCTTAAGTACACGCTGGATGTGAACGGACAACTTGACACTCTTTGGCCAAAAAAAAACAAGCTCCCGTCTTCATAATCCGAAACATTTGCGTCGTAATTCCCTGTGCCGTTATTGCACTTTCCACAGGAAACCGGATTTCCCCCCTTCTCCACCGTGTTTCTTCTCCGCCGGCCTCACAGGATATCTATTGCTACTGCCACAACCACTTAATAGAGGCGAAAGAGCCTTTTGTGGGATTGAAGGTATTTGCATTGCAAATTAGGGCCCCTGTGCAAGGATGACTGCACCTTACCGCGATTTTCAAGGCCTACTTCAACTCAGTAATATTGGTTAATGTCAAGTGAATATGACATTAACATTGGGATTATATATCATTTTTTCGAAGAATTGCCGCCTTTTTGCTCTGGGTGTATAACAGTTCGGGCTGTGCAGTAGTGGCCCTCAATGGCAAAAAGGGAATATAAGGAATATAATGCACAATATGTCTTGAAAAAGGACACTGGTGTCTTTTGCTAAATTTATTTGAGTTCTGAGAGATGGAAACTTGGAGACCAGAAGAGGAAATGTACATGTGGATTATTGCTGAAGAATGGGAAGTGGGTTGTTATCTTTGGTTATCTAGCTGTATGAGTGTTCTGCTCGTCATAAAGCTAGATAACCGAAAGTAAAAACTACTTCCAGACTCATCGAGGACTTGTGGAAGACTCATGATATTTTTACTCCATTTTTTCATGGACCTGAGATTAGAGATGCTATTCATCTATCTGACTTTATTTTTTGTCATTTTCTCACAATGTACATATAAGTTTGTCATTTTAGATATTTTCACCAGGAGGGGACAGATTGTGCAACTCCTTCATTTAATTAACAACGTTTTCAGGGGGTATAATGTACATTACTGCTGCACACACGTGCGTGCGCTCACTCATCCACAATTAAACACACACACAAACACACACACACACACAAACACACAAACACACACACACACTGAACTTCCCTTCAGGCCAGCTATTGCATGTTAATATTTATAGCCTATTTGATCCTATAACATGAGGTATGATTTAAAATTGTATTTAATCTGAATGAAATTTTAATATAGGATCCGCACGAGCATTTTATGGGAATGAAAGAGTGACATTTAGAGCTTCTGTAGAAACCCACGTGTATCCCTCCATGCTTCTTATTTCAGCATGATCGAGTCCGGCCAGGAAACGGCGCTGGCATCCCAAACAGTAATAATTAGGACGTATAGTGAACTGACAAAAATGGAGGGAGAGAGAGAGAGGTGGGGGAGTGGGGTTATGAGAAGGAGGGAGGTGGCAGAAGAGGGAGGGGAGGAAGGAGGGAGGGAGTGAGGGGATTGGGGAGATGGGGGGGTCGGGCCTGCTTAATTGATTCCGTTAACCGCAGTGCAGGAGATGTGAACGACTGGACGATCCCATTCCCACGCTCGGTGGGGCAAGTGGCAATGCCATGCCCAGGCCCAATATGACAGACAGCGCCGTGAGGAAGGGCTGGGAGGGGGGGAGGGATGGGGGCCGACAGGGGTCATGAAAAGACGTCAAGTGCACCAGACTCATCTGCATCCCCAAAGAAAGAGGCGACGTTTCCCAGCCCCAGCCGACGCGGCGCTCCTAAACTTGGAGTAGTAACGGTCTTGAATGCGTAATGTCTCGCCAATTGTACTGATAATGAGAACTTAGGGTCATTATCTTAAAACTATGCGGGTTTATGAATTTGAAAGGGATGTGCTACAACTATGTAATCCTTCATGGCCCCACTTGAGCGCGCGGATCCAGGCGTTATACTTGTCCTGAGAATTAGTAACTTGTAGCGCAGATAATGTTGCATAAAGAAGTCTGGGTCATTTGAATAGGCATTGTTTGAATTTGAACTTGACCATGAGTGGAGGATGATTGTTTTAAATTAAAGTTGTTAGAAGAACAATTGTTGAGGAGGCATAATAGTATGGGGTGGGATATTGGTATTTTAAATCCATATAAAATGGTATATTTTGTACCTAGCTATATTAGAAGGTCAGTGGACATAAAAAATACATTTATATCTGATTTTATTTGTCCGTTTAAGTGTTAGTGAGAAGCTTTGCACTTTGCCAAATTCATTTCAAAGTCTAACGTAAAATAAAAAAAAAATGTTTTGAGCTTTTCCAAATACACACAGCTTGAATTGACTGTTACGCACATGATGATTGCTAGATCTGTCAGCTGAGAGGCTGTTTCCGGTGAAGACCACGTGTTTAAAACAAGCCTTTAATGACATAGTTTGATCATTCAAAAATAGATTTTTTTTATTATCTATTTTTAGGCTACTGTGCTTTTGAAAGTGTGTATTCTTTTCTTTCTTTTTCTTCTTTTTTTAAACATCCGATTAAGTCGTAGTTCAAGTACAGCATAGGTTCAGTAATCTGTGATGTTTGCGACAGAGGATTATATATTATTTCAAGTGTAGAGTTAAACAGAGCCACAGTGGCTGGTTTCAACTCCGCCTTTGCTGAAAAGGTCTCTTGCCGACTTTCTCACACCGTCAGACAAAACTAGTGTCTCTTGTTCCCGACCTCTGTCAAAGACAGCATACAATATCAGGTCGTTTGCCCGAGAGAAAATTTGAGAACACAGTTTGGGCAGCGGTGAATAAAACAAGTCCTATTGTCCTTGGTTAAGTCGATTGAAATCGTCGTCCAGCTTTATGAAAGGGAACAGTGTTTTAATCTGAGGGACACACTAAATGTCAACCCAGAGTAAGGAAAAAAACTGTAACTAAGCTACCATCTCCTCTCATTCACTAAACTACAACAGCACATCCAGTATGATGTATACTATTATTATTATGTATTGGCTCATTTTATGAATTCTTCATTCAAACAACAAATTGGGAGAAAACACACCTTTGTATATTTAGATTTAAACTATATTTATCAGATTAAATATATTTTTTGAAGTTTGGAGGCTATACACAAGATAACCTATGAATTCATTTGATTCATCCTTATACTATACTAACCTTTAGGCTTATTCTTCAAAGCAATAAATAAAAAAAGGATCTTAGTCCTATCTGTCAGTAGGAAATCCAATGCAATGCTGAGATGTACTGTTACCAGGAGAGAGCAGCATCACCTGTCTCACACCGCTGCAAATCACACTTGCATGCATCTCCCTTCTCAGCCACTTTCAGTATTCCTGGACTGCATAGAGAAGAGATGCAGTGTGGATCGGTAGCAGTTTGCACTGCCTTTACTGCCTGTCTCTGAAGATGGAGTAAATCTCACAAACTTCATTCACATTAATGCTTTTTATAAACACTGGCAATCACTGCTGCTACCAGTCTTTAAAAATAAGGAACTGTGTTCTCTATCAATGATGACGAGGCCTCCATATCTAAATTTGACATTTACATTATAGTGTAAAGGTGCATTTCTATTCTTCTTCGTGTTTCTGTAATTGAGAGTTGTGTTATATTGGTGTGTGAGGTGGCCAAAAGTATGCTTTTATATTATTTATGGAGTGTTCTTGCCATATAAGCGTGTTGCTGAAAAAGAAAGGCCCTACCATTCATTTCCCAGCTCCCCATTTCCATATATATATATATATATATATATATATATATATATATATATATATATATAGAGAGAGAGAGAGAGAGAGAGAGAGAGAGAGAGAGATAGATATAGGCATGTGATTTGACTATGCGTGCAGAAAGGGGTGGTGACGGTCCCTCTTCCTTCTCCCCAGTAAATGGGGGCTTGGCTGTGCCCTCCTTCCACGCTCAAATATACAGTGCGCCACAGCCATTGCGGTCACGTGATTTGTTGAGTAACAAAACCATGGCGACCATGGAAGGTGTTTTCATATTCATTGGACGGGCAATCAGCATATTTTATGTGAGCATGCCTGAGGTTTTTATGTGCTTTCTCTGTGCCCCTGTGCTGCGTATGGCAGGTGCAGTAGCAGGTTTATAATATGTTTCAGCCCTGGGTAATTTCTGTGCCAGACAAAGGACGTGAATATACTCGTCATACGGGTGCGATTTGTTAATATGTGTTGCATGGCTGTATTTTTTGTTACTTATTGTGACCTACCCCCAGATCGTTTTGCAGTAACAAAGTGGTTAGATATATGGGTTCTTTTTCAGTATTAGCCAGCTACAGTCCAAACTATTTTATCCAGGTTCACTGAGCAGAAATGCAGGCCTGCTTTCATGCTGCTGAGGCTGACTGGCTCCATGTGTTTCTATGTTTGTATGTCTGTGTTTGCAAGATTGTGTGTATGTAGTCTTGTGCATTTGTCTCTACGATTAACTAACCCAGGCGTCTCGGATAGCTCGTGAGGCTACTACATCATGTTGATGAAAGGGAACAATAGCAGTGTCTCAGTCAACAACGTCTGTCTGTCTGGCTTGGGCCGTGTCTCTCTCTCTCGCTTGCTCTGTGTGTGTGTGTCTCCTGGACATGAACTTGAACTTGAGACAGGCAGCCAGACACCATCTGTGCACCAGGGGTAATGAATTCAGTGCATTCATGGCTGTGGTGCAAGCCTAGGCCACCGCCACCCATTGATGAGCAGATGACCCCTATAGTCTGAGTTAGCTCTTCATCACTAATAGAATTCAACAATACCAGCTGGTAGGGGAGTTTATTTTGGCTGTTTGCCTTTTGAGAAATAAGAGTAGTGGTGTGTCAGTAGTGGTGGAACATACGTGTCTGTATGTTCAGTATGCTTGCATGCATGTGTCTGCTTGTCAGTGTTTGAGCATCCATGTCTTCTTATACAACATGAAATTTGAAACCCTGCATTTTTTCCTCCCTGTTTATCTTTGCCTGTGATTTTTTAAAATTTTATTTTATGGCTTTTCTCAATGGGTAGGAGCTGTATGTGGTGTTATTTTTAAGTGCTTCTGTTTTATATTAAAGGACATCAAATGTCTTTGTCTCACTATCTGGTGTATGCAAATTAATTGCCATGCACCTTCTCCTTTCCCATATGCTGGTACTTTCCCTATTAAAGTACTGGCCTGCTATTTTAATGGCAGAGCCATGCTGAATTTACTGCCTTGATAATTGAAAGGGCCGGTTCAGTATTTCCCCTGATAAAGGGTAGTAAATGAATGAGGCATAAACCTTAAACAAGCCAGGCACAATGTGAATTCCTGCAGGCCCTCCTTCTCTTCCTTCTCCTCCTCCTCCTTCTCTTCCTCGAGCTCAAGCTTCTGTCACAATCACAGGCACACACACACGCATGCGCACACACAATGAGGCTTTTCCCTCTGGTTGGTGTCGCCACGGCAACGGTAGGTGAGATCACCATGCGAATGGCAGCATCAGCCCCTGCCAATGCAGGACTGGTTCCTGGTTTCTGCGTGTGTGTGTGTGTATGCATGTGTGTGCGTGCATACTGTATGCATGAAACTAGAATGCCACCCACTCCTTGTCTCCATGGCTCAGTGTAGACACACGTTACAGTGTTCAAGTATGCTTCCTATGAGGTAATCTCACATACATCTGTTGATTTTTCAATGGATTTCACTAACACCCTAACATTCACTCATTAAGTTGAGGTCATAGCTGCTTGGTGAAGTCTGATGAGTCTAAGGCTGTGGTTTATATATAGCAAAATCTGAGTTTTGGTCTTTTACACACATACATACACAAACACACGAAAAGTGTCACTGGCTTCATTAATGGTGTCATCACCGATTAACAGGGATCTGATCGACCTCCCTCCATAACAGATCAGCCAGCCATAACTTGCCAATAATCCACTGAGGAATGTCATGGTTGGGCCCTTTTTAATGACATCATGCATGGCCACTTGAGCGTCTTGTGGGGAGCAGCGGGCATGCTGTGCTCTGCCACGCTGTATGGCCCTCCCCTTCAGCTAACGGCGTGGATATGCATGCTCTCCCTCTCTGTGCTGTTAAAGATCTACTTCCATACGCAATTCAATGTGATTGTGTTTGAAAGTGATAATGTGCCGTATGTGTGGTGCACGTTTGTTGTTGTCTTGTAAAATGAGATTGCTCAGCTCTTATATCTATCTGGTATCTGGTATTACAATAATCTCTTTGGTAGTTATCACGCAGAATAATATGCAACCAATAAGTAGTCAAACTTATTGGCAGTATTCACCACAAGGTGAAACCTAGAACTAAAAGTGGGTCCCAGAAATTGTGTCAGCATACAAACACTATGCTCATGGCACAGATGCTGTCAGACTAATTATGTGATTGGCTGCAAACATAATTAGCCTATTTAAAATCGCAAGCATGAGTTTATTCCCTTAATTGTCCATCGAGGTGACAGTTACAACAAGTAACGCTGGAACAAAGCCAAAATCTGAATTATCTAATCTAAATTAGACACAGCAGAGGCCTTCATTTATATTTTGCCTAAACCTGCTTTAAATTCTCCATCTGCATGCTTGTATGACAAACTATCACAGTAACCCTATATTTCTCTTACATTTTAGTACTGACCATAGAACCTGATGACTGATTGGCAAAAAGACTCAGTCTAGAGGCAATAAAAAGAGAACAGAAAAGGATGAATAAACTAGGAAATGATTTTGAGATAATAATAAAAAAACACCCAAAAGGGACTATAACTATTTTGATTAGAGGGGAACATTTGGCCAAATTATGTTTTGAAATATGTTAAGACATAATTCAGATAGCAAAGTATGAGTACCAGTCAACATTTGTATTTTTTTTTTAATACGAAAAATGTCTTTAACTGTAGGACTTTAGGTAGAATATGGTGTTAATGCCACATTATATACTTTTAACTTGTATTGCCAATGATAAGAATACCAACAACTAGCACAATAGACTTTCAGTTCCTTAACTGCAAGATGAGATATCAATACTGTGGCAGCAGCAGTGCACAATCAGGCTGTGTGTATAAATGCTATTTTTGCTACAGGTCTAAAGCTGGCTGTCAGCCTGTCTTCGAGGGTATCTGTGCTCCGCTGACTTTTGATTATGCAAATACTATGCAGTATAAATAAATTAGTATAATTGCATCTGAAAAATGCTTTGAATCTTCCTAGAAGATGGAAGGGTGTAAATAATATATTTCATGTCACTGCATTATTCATCGTCTATTAATTACAAACACTGGAGTCTCAGTGTGCAACATGCGATACTCTTCATTTAAGTGGTCTGGATGTTGTTGTTTTTTCATATACAGTATACCGCATGTATGTCCACGATCTGTCAATATCAAAGCACTCGCTGTAAATTATAATGCTAATTGTCTCTCTCTGTATTCACTGTCAATCTCCCATTAGCGTACTCCTAACACTCGCAGCATAATATAGTTTCTAAACCTAAATTGACTTTTATTGTTTAAAAGGTAATTAATATGTGAACCAGCTCTGACTGTAAAACACATTGTCCCTGTATTTATTGTGTGAATATCCAGACTTAATTTTTTTTTTCATTTTACATAAATATGTCTGTATTATGTATCATTTAAAAAAAAAGGGGAAGTGCTTTAGTAAACATTAAATAAGCATAAATACTGTAGACGCTTCGCCACAGCAATTAAGATATGCCAGGCTTCCCGCTCTTTTTAAAGCGTATAGTACTGAGGCCTGGATGTAATTTGAATACGGTGAACCATTTGAAAAATATATGCTGTTCGACAATTAAATTATATGGGCTCTCGGACTTGGGGGCCAGTACCAGCGCATATAGAATAGTGAGCAGTAGTTGCTACGCTCGCATTAGCATCTGGCCCTTTTATGTAAATTTGATGAGAAAGGACTCATGCATATACGCCAGGGCTGGGGTGTACTCGCCTAATATCCTTATTAGAGAGGGGTGAATTAAATATTTATTAGGGGGGCTAAGGGTTAGTAGGGGGGCCTGTCCTGTGTTGTCGTGAGGACCCGAGGTGGAAGAAGGGGAAAGAGAGGAGGAGGTTGGCTTTCTCTATGAGTGTCTCTCTCTGCCTCAAGGTGCCACCATCTTAAGGCGTTTGGCAGTAGTGAGAGTGTGAGGAGGGTAGACCTAAAATGTCCGCTGGCATAGACACATGCACGCATACACATTAACGCATACAAATTTCTGTGCAGGATGTGGACAGGAATACAACGCTCTGAAAGTCAATTATTCAATTACTGTCATCGGCAGCTATGCATGCTGAGCATTTCATTTGCATGTATTAATGCCCTCGATTACTGTCACCTACGAGATCGACCTGTGTTTAGCTTTCTAATGCATGCCGGTTATTGGGTATGCAGCGCTAATACTTGCACCATGGCCATCAGAACTTAACTGATATTTGCTAATATTCTGAGGGTTTCAATTAGCCACTTCTTCTATTTTTTCAGCCAATTAGAGAGAATTTGTAGGTTGGCTTTTATTGAGTATATTTAGACATAACATAGTAATGGGAGACACAATGCACTTCTTTTTGAGAATATTTCAGGTTACCTGTATTTGTGGGTTTATTTATAGCGTTAAACTATTCATCAAATGATTAAGTTACTGTAATTTTCAACCAGAGTTTCCCACTTTAAAGCTCCTCAACCATAGAAACAACTATATAATAAATGTATCAGGTATTTACCCAATACCTTAAGGATTAAGGTACAGCACTGTGCCTTCTGTGAACGGTTACTCATAAAACATTTTCTTTTTGCGAGAGTGTAGACGATGCCTCTCTTAAAATTGCAACACAAAAAAAGGACAATACAAATTCTATAGAGCAGAGAAAGGAAGCCAGTGACAGTATTACCAATTTATGTAAATCAGCGCTATACTGTTCTCTCCATCATTTTCTGTCTCCTTCTCTCTTACTCACTCTGTCTGTCACATACACACACTTTAGCTGACCTCTCCTATCTGTTAATTATCATAAATGTGCTTAGTGAGGCGGCATACACACACACACACACACACACACACACACACACACACACACACACACACACACACACATACATACAGCGCACAAACACACATTGTTCGGTGAGATACAGCCACAGCATTAGCATTCCCTTTCATCCTGAAGTGCTCCTGAGGCATAGCATGAAGAAAAATGTGCAGGAAATTATTCAAGATGAATTATACCACACATCATCCCCATTTTTCGGGCCTAGACACACACACCACACACACACACACACACACACACACATATATATATATATATATATATATATATATATATATATATATATATATATATATATGCATATGGTTCACCGGTTTAGAAAAGTGTGTTATCTGAGGTATTTGATTACTGTTACAATTAGAATATTGGTTTATATTGGTTGTTGATGTGTACATTTGTTTGTATGCATACACGGATGTTCAACTGGAAGTCATCGCATTCACATAATACAAGTGTGTGAATAAAATATATCTGTGTGAGCTGTGCGTCCTTGCACAGTCAGCCTGTTATCCCTTTTTAGATGCATAAAGTACATATACAATATCAGCTGTTCCCCTTCCCTACCTCCCCATTTCCTCTGATGAGTGGTACGCCCCGGCGTGCTGCCAAAGAAGTGAGAATAATTAAACGGCTGTGTGTTTGAGCCTGGCGTTGGCTAATGGATTGTTACCGGGAGGAAATGAGACAGGCAGCATGGGGGAGCTGGGTGGCAAAGCAGACCTCGACTTTGGATAATGAAACACTGTAAGCCACCGGGGTGGAGAGTAGACACACCTCTCGTAAAGGGAATGCTTTTGTTCTATGACTGCTTCTTTTTGTCATATAGGTAGGTGCAATTGGTGAGGAGTCAAACAATGTGAGAAAGGCAGAGTCAGTTATCACATTAGTCAAGATATATGTGGTTTTTCCAGTTTAAAATTTTCTTACAGTATGTTTCAAATCAATGCAGCTCACTTAAATATCATTTTTATTTTTCCATTCTATAATAATAATCCTTGTAGGTGTCTAATGTTTGTATATATTCCTCTTTTCTTCTTTCCTCTTATATTGGCTGCGTATGTGTGACTATATACATGAGCGCAATTTGCATTAGGTTTAGCATCCTCTGCATCACCACGCTGCTGCTTTAGGGAGATCAGGAGTTGATTCCTGGCACTGTTCTCGCCGGTGTTACCCCACTACCCCCCACACATGTAGGCTAGAAGCAGAGTAGTGGTGGGGTGAGGGTGGGGGGAGCAGTGTGGAGGAGGGAGATAGAGGAGCAGGAGGGAGATGGGATGAGACAAGCCACACAAGCCGCAAAGGGAATGGGGTGAAAGTGGAGGGGGAGTGCTGTATAGTTACCCTAAACCCTGCCGTAGGGCTAGAAACACACACATGTATGCACACATATTGGTTTGCCACATAACCACAAGACACACTTATAACCGTGTAGAACACTGCAACAGAGAGTATGAGAATATACCCTAGATAAAGATATCCTAATTGTTTTTCTTCTTATTTCTCATGACGTGTTAATTGAATTTAAAGGTTATAGTTGTCTGGATTTCATGCCTTTTTTTTCAGGATTCACATTTTAATGCATTTTTGCAGTTTGTATTTGATGATCTAAAACACAAATAAAATTGAGAACTAAATCATAAAAATCTTGTGTGGTTGCATAATTAATTTTTGCCATGTAGCACCCTGACAGTGCAAGTATGCGGTTGTGTATGTGTATGTGTTCTTTGATATGGGGCTCTAATAAAACGTGGCATCTGTCAGTTTCATACTGACGTGCCAGAGGAGCATCATGATCACTTGGGAACACAACAGAAAAGAAATCCAGAGTAAAGGAATTACATATGCTATATACTCCTGTATATATCCTAAATCACCACCACATGGAAATGAAAGTGGCTTCGGATAAAAAGCAAAGAAAGAACATTTAAATAAAAAAAGTATTTTTTGTAATGTCAAAAGTGTACTTTCTATCATTCATGTTCAACTGTAGTATTTTGACATCTGACCAGTTTTTGCCTGGGTAATCTTAGACCTATCTTCACATGAGGAGAATGTCAGCAGTCACATATATTTACAGAGATAAAGGATCACACTGAAAAGAAAAAGAGAGAAAGGAAAAAAAAACCCTGCAATTGTTGAAGGATACAATCGTTGATTCAAGTTCATCGGCATGTTCATGTGTTCTCTCAGGTCAAAAATAACCATAGGCTGCTACAATCTATTATGGTTGCCTTTGACCTTAAATGGACTTGTCCTTTAGCCTTGACATTTGACCTGCTAACCCTCCAGTGAGAGGAGGCACAGGTCAAGGGTGGTTGAGTTCAACAACACAGCTGTTGAAACAGCTTCAGCGTACACCAGAATTAGCCTGGAAGACTTTATTTCTAAGACTAAAATTATCTGAGTTCTTCTTGTGTTTAATATGAAATATTTAAATATCAATAATTTACATATACTTAGAATATAATCTCAATAATCCAACTTTACACTTCTAAATTAACAAAGTTGCACATTGATATTTAGAAATATGACAAAGCCATGACCTTCAAATGATCTGTAAACCAGCTGTGAAGGTCTCAGGTTGACTTGCTATTTGTGGCAAAGTGTAGAGGATTGTGAAGACATTTGCACAAAGTTATTGCCAATTTGAAATTCTGCAGGTAAACCTAGCTATGGTAAATGCTACCTCTGTTTCCTTCTCCCACCATATAAATGTGCGTTTGCTTTTCTTTCTTTTTTTAGTGGATACATGTTAATTGTGATTTGCTCAAGAAGAGTTATTCAACATGTAAAGGTTACCTCTTGGTAAATGTATTCACACCTTGCCTGTGTGTGTGTGTGTGTGTGTGTGTGTGTGTGTGTGTGTGTGTGTGTGTGCGTGTTTGTGTGTGTGTTCTATTGCTGCAGTGATGGAGAAAAGGAGCTGTGGAGGATGGCAAGCAGCAAGAAGTAGAGGTCAACGCGAGATCTCTGGGATTTTGCTCTCCACTGGACCCACATGAGGTAAGCTTGGGTTAATAAACCAAAATGTGTGTATTTGTCTATGTGTGTCTGTCTGTGTGTGTGTGTGTGTGTGTGTGTGTGTGTGTGTGTGTGTGTGTTAGCCTAAATGTGCACATGTGCACCACCATGTCAATATTTAGTATTTGCCTGTTATCCATTTTTGTATCCAGCAGAAACTACCCTAATTCAGCATAATCCTAAACCGTATTATTACGTATTTGCAGGTTTACTGTGACCTCTGGTAATTCAAGGACAAATCATTTAAATGAAACTCACACAAGGAATGTTTTGCTGGCAATG
This sequence comes from Euthynnus affinis, assembly GCA_029490765.1. Classification (NCBI taxonomy): domain Eukaryota; kingdom Metazoa; phylum Chordata; class Actinopteri; order Scombriformes; family Scombridae; genus Euthynnus; species Euthynnus affinis. Next base: position 22,251,592 of record CM055842.1, on the reverse strand, counting down.
ATATTTTCATTTTCACTCTTTTTTTCCCCAATACATAATTCAGAATCACTTTGCTAAGAATTTTTCCTGGACACATGTCATGGCCTCTTGAAGCTTTTGATAATTATCTGAAAAATGTTTTTTAAAAAAGAACGAAGTATTGAAAATATTGTCAAAAACAGCCAAATTTCTTTGTTGGCAGGGGTTTTTGACTGAGTATTTTTCCCATCTGCGCCCATCTCTGCTGATGTGTGAGTCTGTGTCTGTGTGTGTCTATTTGCCTGCAGCAAAGTTAGCCCATGTGTGTGTTGGATAAAGGCAGAGATGTTAGTAGTGGTCCAGAGGACACAGTAAACAGAATAACAGCGGTTTGAAGGGAGCTCAGGCAATGTGATCGTGGGCAATATCAAATCCCATGACCTATTCTTTGCCCTGTGGTCCATACCAAAGACAAGAAGAACAGGCGAAACAGAGGTTACTGTTCAGTGTTCATCATCACAAAAACACAACACACACACTAACAGTAGATACAACCAGGAAGTGATTTCAAAAATTTCCTCTAGCCATTGAAATCCATGCGGTAACACTAATTGCCCCCGGCCCAGGCATTGTTTGCATGCAGGACATCTCGCTCCATCAATTAGACCTCCAGGCATTATTACATGTGATATTTTAAGTTATTGAAGCAAAACAAACATTTTAATGAGCCGATTCTGCTCTCACGACAAGAAAATGCTTATTATATTAGTTGGCAGCAGCAATTGATTTCCATCTGTGTATATTTTCAACTTTGACCCCATTTTTCTTACAACAATGTGACCTCTGGAGAGGCTGAGGCAGTGTAAAAGTGTAGGGTGTTATATTAGGTGCACACACTGTGTACAACTAGCAAATATGATTGACATAGTGTCATCATACCAAAGTACCTGTGCCATGCTTATTCTGTTGATGGTAAGAAAAAATACCACACAGTGGCACCTTTAGTATCAAAAAAAAAATTAAACCAAATGAAAATACCCCAGTGACTCTACATGTTCTGTGTTAAAAGTTTTCAAAGTCAAAAGTTTATTTCCCAGTGATACTAAAAAAATAAGGGATTGAAGTGGTATGAGGTGGTATGTCAGCACCCATGGGCCTCAGTGTGCGGTGGTGTTACTCCTTCTAATTACTCCCAATACTCACACACATTTGGTGGACTGCTCAGAAGGGCCAATTAGAAGGGCAGGGCAAGTCACTGGATAGGAAAAAGTCAGTGCTCAAGTCTGTGGATATCTTGACTGTAGCACAGAGAGATAGCATCTTATGGTGAGCTCGGATAGTGAATTACATTTTTGTATAAAATTAAAACCTTTATTGCCATAAAAGGTGCTTTAAATTGAATATATTTTAACTTCAACATTAGTATTTTTCTGCAATTAATGTATATACATTATGTTTTCCCAACATAATTTTAGCCAAGCATTTATTGCTGAATTATTGGTGATATTGGTGATATAAAAGTGAAAGCTATTAGCCCTTTGTGAAAGAGGGTGTTGTTACCTGAAGACTTCAAAATTGTGTTTCTGTATAATACAGATGGGTCAACACTTTACAGTTAACAATATTAAAAAGATGAACTTTTGGGTTCAAAAAATCTTGTTTTATCAGTTTCAGTGGTCAGAATTTTCACTGGATGGATCCAATGAGAAACAGTAAACACAAAATCAATGCAGCATCTATGTAAGCATTTTCTATACATACAAAACCATAGATAGACCTCACTCTCTAAGCTGAAAGCCCAGCCCTCAAATTATGTCAGGGTCATTGAACCCCTATATCTGATTTTGCATTATTTAGTTAGAAAGGTGGGCTTTTTCTTTTTCTTTTTTTTTACAACTAACATCTAATCCCCCATCAGCCATTGCCTGTGTGCAGAGCATGACAGGGTCACAGGACTGAAGCTGAAACAGGAAACCAGGACAGCTTTCTGTCCTTACAGATACTGATGTACTTTGACAATATAAGGAAATGTTCCCATTTGAAATGAGGGCAAGTGCTTTTTTTTGGAGGACAACATTCATCTTTTTTTACTCTCTCACTCTCTTTTAATAGTACCATTTCTGTAGTCATGATTAGTATTTTCCTCATTTCAGGCAAAACAAAAACATTTACACTCTAAATTTTCACTAAGTACCATTTGCAGAATATTAGGGAAATCACGGACTGTACTATACAGTATAGTCTGTGTACATTGCATTGCCTCATTGCTTATGCTATACTCATAATCATCTATCAGATATGGATATTTGCAGTACAGCTGCTTACTATTAGGGTGACAGCAGGAGTAAGTATTTATAATGTGGTGCCCGCATTTGTGAAGATAAACCCTCCAGTCCTGTAGCCCGGCTTCTGTATCATCAATGCTAGCCCATAGCGATTAATGAAGTCGTCTACATGTGTCTGCATGATTAAGGAGTGCTAAAGCATTTGTGTGTGTGCGCGCATGTTGTCTATACAGATAAAACAACAACAGAGAACAAAAGATGCCAGCATACAGGAAGGCTTTGCAGTGGGTCCATTCATAAACATCAAAATGAACAATGTTGCACAGTATAGACGGCATTGTAAATGCAAAGGCTTAATTCTTTATGATCAGGTAATACAGTAAAAAAACAATTATAAAATGATAACTAAAACCAGGGAGCAAACTGAGGGAAAAATAGTACATTATTTATGAAAATATGTGAAAGGATTTTTTCCAATGATTTAGTTTCCATCTATAATTTTCCTATTTGCTATTTGTCAAGTAATTCCATATTTCATGCTTGGATGCAATCCTTTCCCCATGCTATATATTGCCGATGCTCATGCCTTTTAGTGATAGCACAATGTCCTTTCCATGGTTGTGCAAAAATTCCACAAAACTAGGCATATCCATCTTTTTTTTTCATTCTGAAGTAATACATTATCATTGGTCCACTGGGGGATGAGTCTGGTATTTGTGGAAATCTCCTCTTATCAATTTATAATTAAAACAGGTAAAACTACAGGCTTTTTAAAATGTAATATCCAAGTAGCTTTCAGTGGACTGTGTAATAGCGCTGCGTAGAGAGGGTTTCCTCTGCATCATCATACAGTCAGAACAAAGGATATGCACATCGTAAAATCATGCAAATGAATGCAAATCGCTGGCAGCAAGGAGTAGCGAGGTGGTAGAGGGGGAGTTTGTATAAGCAGAGAAGGATGCCAAGGACTTTGTATACAACACTTTCTGGACAAACTTATTAAGTAAAAATGTATTGGTTTTGAATCTGATTTCAAATCTTTTCTCACAGTGTTTGGCATAAAAGCAAGACTTTAAATAGTTTGCTTCTGATAATGACTGGATAGATCTGTTTACTCTAAAAAATGTGATGTTTGATATTGTTTATTTTATTTTGCTGGAAATTGTTCTTTGTTTTTTCATGGTGCAATAAAATTCACCGTATTCATTGAGGAGGCTATTCTAAAATGCAGGTGAATGCAAATGTGCGTGTGTATGTGTGTTTGGATGATGCAATAGTTTGACAGTATCACCTCAGAGAAATGCAGAGCAGATATAAGTAACACCTACGCTAATTAAACTTTCCTTCTCACCCTCCCAGTAAAAACTTCCACTGTATCAAACATATGACATTTTCATGAGTGTGTTAAGTAATGGAAGGATTTGCTGTTGACAACCCACATCAGTCTCCATTTTCCTTGAGCCCTAAAAAGACAAAAACAGTTTGTATTTAATTTCCATTTTTTTTTTAAGTTTTGGTTCTCACCATGAATATTTAAAACACTAGTAGGGTTACCTGCAAATATTATAGATGCATCAGCACAGAATGTGCAAAAAGAAATTAATTTGAATACTTGAAAGTTAAAAATCACTATACTTTCATTCTAAATAATATATCTTCATTTATATTATTCATAATACAACACAGTGTTGTACAATGTTTAAAATGTGTTTCATCACAAATAAATTTAAAACTTTTATTAAATCCTAATTTGTAGATAAATCCTAGTATTGTGTCATACAATCCTGTAATAAATTTGTAATGAATGGAAATGGAATCATTTTCCAAAGCACATATTTTTTTGTCATGAAATTAATTCCTGCAGTATCACTTCCCTTGACAAAATGCTGATATTAATGTAGACATGGTTTAACAATATCACATTCAGAGGCTCTCATAGCCATACAACAATCGGCAATTTGTTTCAAGTTGCATACACAAAATCATATTTAAATAATGCTACCCTCTTTGAGACACCACACACACACACACACACACACGTGGGCTTACCCGCAGACACAATATGGTGGGGTGGGGGTGGGTGGGGGGGACAGACAGACATTCACAATTGTGCATAATGATGTTAACATTCCTGCATGTCTAATGCAGGGGATATTGAGACAGACACTAGCTGGTTGGCGGTCGTGCTGCATGTTGTGTGTGTTCATGGGTATAAACTGTAGCAGTGCATAATGATGTATTAATTGTGGCCTGCTCTCGCTTGCAGTGTTTGGGCTCCTTGCCGAGGTTACTACAGGGTCTTTGATGCGATCGTTAATCTTATCAAACATATGCAAAATCACACTGCACTTTATTTTCTAGTCTGCTCGCATGAAATTGTATATGCACCGTGATATGTGGAACAGGAACGGCTGTTGTTATTGCTTGCTACAAAATAGCAAGCAAGGCAAATGCTAAACGGTAAGATATGGCGTTGCAACAGAAATTTAAAACATTCTCACCCTCACTAATTGTTTTTACAAGTAGTGGCTTTAAGGGTTTGCCTTAATTTAAAATACAAGCCCCATCAAGACATCTTCATTTTTTGTTCAACTTCCTCTCAAATAGAAAGATGCAAACACGAAGGGAGGGGAGTGAATATGAAAATGGAGCGCAGGCATCATAAAAGATGGAAACAAAGGGGGACAGACAGCATACACTGAGAAGGACAGGCAAAAGATGAAGCTCATTTTTCCGTGGGCACCCAGTGGCGTCTGCATTGCAGATCGCTGAAATCCCCCTCGAATGCGTCCCTGGGCTTAAGGGGGGTGGGGTGGGGAAGGATGAACAAGGGATGGGTTTATGCTATCTCTGCTTTGGTACACTTTGTTTTTTTCCTCCCCCCACCAAAATATATTTTTTCTGTCTGCATCAAATGTCAAGTTAATTTCCTGGGTGCTATGAGGGATGTGTCCTCCCCTTCGGTATGTGTGGTAGGGCGGTGGATTGTGGCAGGGTGCTGTGCGTGCTAGTGTGTTTGTGTGTGTGTGTGCGTGTCTGTATGGGTGAACGGGGAAAGGGAAAGGGGCATGGCAAGGCAAAGAGAGAGAAGAGAGGTGGTGAGGGGTGGGGGGGGGTTCAGTACAGTGTCTATAAATTGGCTCTCTCTGAAGAGCTAGAGAGGTGTGTTGAAAGTGTGCATGCATATGTGTGTGTGAGTGTGTGCACATGTGTGCCTGGTTGTGTAAGAATATGATCCAGTTATTAATAGATGCTTTTGTCAGTGTCCCTATGCCCATGTGCCTGTCCTTATTTGTGCATTCACATGTTCAGTTCTTTTGAAGGTTCATCTAAATTGAATCCTAATGCCAAAAAACATATTATAATAGATGCTTAGTAATTCAATGTCATTGTAAAAAAAAAAAAAAAAAGCAGAAAATCTTCCTAGACTTCCAGGTATCTCTCAACAATATAGTTAAGTGTGTAGGGAAATTTGCTCTGACTCTCATCAGCTGTGCTACACTTCCTGGTCGCCAACAACAATGTCTAAAGCTCATTACCAACTGATATCTAGTAGCATATTATGTTAAACATTCATGCGTATCAACCCTCTTTTAACCTTGTTGCTTGGCAATAGCAGTCTTTGTGTTCTTCTGCCTTCTAAGGCTGGCCAATATTTTATTATTATTTGTATTTATTTCAGGTTTCCTCTATTATTACGGAGTAATTGTGTGCCTCTGATATCCTCATACCTACTACTTTTAGAGAAAACTCAAGCTTTAGTTTCTCCTTTTTCCACAATATGCGCAAATTTACTCCAGCTATCTCTCTCTCTTTTGTTCTCTTACTTGTATCTGCTTTTTAAAAAAACTGTCAGACTGTAATCTGTGTCTAAATGCACAGATTTCCTTTAGTGCCATATGCACAGTGCCTTTTCTAGTAACAGCCTTTTCCTTTTATGCATATGTGTCCAACTGTGCATGTATATGCATGTGTGACTGTGCAGATGCGTGCCTATGTACATGTTTACCTGAATGATTTTGTGCATTTTTGCATGCAGCTGTTAAGTGTATGAAGGCACACTGTATATTTTGTATTGTAAGTGTAAAATGCCTTATTGCAGAGAAAGGGATTATGCATTTGTCAGCCGTGCTTACGCTGATGTATGCTCCTGCCCCACAAATGTCACATCCCATAACCCAGAAAAATTACACCAGTCCCACCTAATTACGCATATTCATGATGCTGTTTTGCATAGTGCTGGTAGCATACTTCTGTTACAAGCCACAGAGCTGAGGGATGTGGTTGAGTGAAAAGGCTTTCAATCCACTGATTCAGTACGTCTCCGCCACAAGCATCAGCTTGATAACACTACCTCCATGCCAATTTTTTTTTATGATCTGAGACCATTATGGAAAGAGAGTTTTCCCTTATTTCTTGCAGTCAGTCATATTGCTACTGCCTGCAGCGTGTTCAAACCTAGTGGGAATTTTTAATAAAGAAATTAGCTTCGTCCTAGATTATGAAGGTCATTTTGAAAATAGATCAGATTTGTCATTTATACTCCATCTCTTCTCTGTATCGTTTTTTTCTCTGTGTGCGTTTCTCATTCTCTATTTTATGCTCCCCCTACAGTAAATACAATTCTCCTGGTCACTGGTGATGAACTATATGTAAATAAGAGGGGAACTGGAGCTGGAAGCAGGGATGAGCACGGAGAGAGAAAGAATCCAAATGAAGTTATGGCTCTAGGAGAAAGACAAGGGAGATAGTGTTGGAGAAAGAGATTGAGGGAGAGGGAAAGGATAGAGGAGAGTGGATGAGTTGTAGTGGCTGGCTCAGTGGCTTATTGTAGCACTTGTGGAACAGACTTAATCAGACTTGGCCTGGCTGTAATGAAGGAGAGGGTCCAGGCTGTGCCACTGGTTGGGTAAACAGCGATTGTTTCAGTCCAGGGTTCCCAAACACGGGCAACAATGGTACCATTGTCCCGCCAGCTCTCATTAAGAGGCAAACCAGAGATGGGGTGAGGAGGAGAAACGGGGAGGGGAGGTGGGTGAAAAAGGGGCAAGAGGGAAGAAGGGGGGTAGAAAGAAGAGGTGAGGGGGAGTGCAGGAGCGAGTGGGAACCTGACAGGAACAGAGGATGGGGTGGGAGGGGGAGTGGAGAAAAAACAGATGGATGGAGGGAAATGGCAAGAGGTGCTTCTCTGATCCTGATCTTTATTTTTTTCCACACTTTCATTGTATCTTATATTCCCACCATATTCTTCCTGTGTCCATATCCTTCTATCTTCTCAGTCATTATCTCTTCCTTGTGTTTTCCTCTCATCCGTACTTCTTTTGCTTCAGCATCCTCCGAGCCACCTACTCCATTTCTTCCATCTGTCCTTTGTTCCTCTTCGTTTTTGCATTTGGGATGGTAAGGGATGCTTTGCCTGTCATATCACCTTTGTATCACCTTTTCCTATCAAGTGCGAGGGAGAGGGGCAGAGAGAAAAGGATCGAGAAAGAAAAAGAGGATTGGGAGGGGGGAAGAGAGGAGCGAGGGGGTGGGGAGGGGAGAAAAGGGGCAGGAGCAAGACAAAAAGAAAAGATCACGCTGCTTCCTGCCTTAATGAACATGGGCAAAGGATGATCACAATAGAATACATTATGCTCTTGTTAGTAGAGGCAATCAATTAACAGAGAGCACACCATTGGCACGCCATGTTTCCCGCTTGGGCACTGGCTCATTCACAGCCCAAACGAGTGACCCAAGGAACCCCCTCGCCTCGTCGTTCTTCCCACCCTCAATGCGCAGCAGCCACAAAAGATTTGATTTCATTCCTCAATGTGAAAGGGGACAGCGTTGAATTTGCATTTCCGCCACATTCACTCCACGTTAGTTGAAATATTAGTCAGGTTCCACTACAGTCAAAGGTCCTGGCTCAATGAAAAATTTGTGTGTTTGAATGTGTGTATGCTGTAATAGTATATATATTAACCAAGGTTAGTCCCCCAACTGCATTTAGTCCCCATCAAAAGCTATGTGAAGCTGATTGGACTCCCTCAATGGAAAACTGTCCTCTGACAAAACACTACCCACTGAAGTTTGGCTTCACAAGATGGAAATCAGACATGACAACGTCTCTGTGACTGACACTGACAATTGCATACCAAATTGTCACTCAGGTCCCATCAGCAATTCATACAGCAGTTGGGTGAAATTCCTTCATCCTTTCCCCCCATGTTTTCTTCTTCTTTTGTGTCAGCTAGAGGAATAGCTCCAGATAATGGCAGCAATCTATATTGTGAAAGAGTTGGAGTAGTTCTGCCTTAACACAGGCACAAATCACCACTGTCTGGCGGCTGAGGATCTGTAAAAGTGCTGGTGATGAGTAGAACACACTGCTTTCACTGAGGAACTTTGCTGTGATTCCAGGTAGAGGTTGGAAATGGAGGAAACAAAGGGAAATGAAGGAACAGGGGGTGAAAGAAAAAATGTATTAAGAGTCAGGATGTAGGACTTTTTTTTTTTCTGAAGACAGTGTGTGCCGAGAGGAAAATGGCCTTGGGTTTTGGTGCGGGAAATCTGTTGTTACTGTGTTTTCCAGGGCATTCACACTCAATGGCCATCTGGAGGTTGTGTGTATGTGTGTGCATGTATTTCAATCACATTTCCCTTCATGCCATGGAACAAAATGCAATGTTGAACACAAGTTCTTATATAATGTGTGTACACATTTCCCTCCCATATTCACATCCCATAATCTGATCAACGAAACCGGCTAATGAACCTGCAGTCTTGTAAAACAATTAATTTAATGCTGCTTCTGTTCAGCAAGGACTTGTATATGTTGTCAATAATGAGACACAACAGGATGGTGTTAACAACACAAAAATGATTAGGATATTTCTCAAAATGTGCTTACCTTAATAGCAGGGCAAATACTCTGAACATTGCGTTGTTTAGTGAAAGAGTTACTGGAGACTGAGGACTTTATGGATTTTCAATTTACAAGTGATGTCCTCTTTGCCCCTCACCTTGCATTCAAAACACTACCTTCAAAAAAAACAAGACCTTCATTATGAATAGCAAAAACATGCATTGTATTATGTAATGCTAAAATTTAAATTGTCACTGTGTATTTGTTGTGTGCCTTTGCACATGGGTTTTATTTCCAATTTTCAAGTTAAATCCCACTTCACTGTTTGCTGTTTGTACTATATAAAAACACATTGATTACATTGTACATGAAATAGAGGGTTCCTGGTTTTATTGTCCACAAACAATGTCTATAGGAGCTGCTTTGCTAATGCATGGGTGAATAGAAAATGCATCACAATGTATATACTTTCTGTTGTTAGCTGAGGAGCTTTAAAGTGGATTTTATCTATTTTAACACTGAGTGCATGTGTAGAAGTGTTTTGTCGGTCTTCAAAGAGCCTCAGAATGGTGCAGGGTGGCGTTTTGACCTTTCACAAAGAGAGAGAGAAAAAAAACATAGCATTTTCCTCTCAATCTTAGTGTATACTGTATGTGAGCTGGCACGTTTGTATCTGTTGTAATATTCAGGTGCAAGTGCAAAATGGTTATAATGTATTCAGTGTTTTTAGGCTGCAGAGGGCATTGTGTTCTCTCTCCACTTTGAAAGTTGAAATGTTCAACATCTAATGGATGGGGAGCAGGAATGGTAACATAGGGCATGAGAAGGAGGACTGCAAACAGTTTTGCATCTGTCTGAGTAATGCATCTGACTATAAGGTGAGGGTTGGGAAAATATTTCACACGTTGATTTTGCAAAGAGCTTTGCTTTGATGGGTTAAGTCAAATCAATTAATAATCCATTCCATTTGTGTTAAAAGAAGTTAATGATCAAAAAATCAAACCTGTTTTCTGGAATTATTTAGAAATCACACATGACATATAAGATTAAAAGGCACAGCATTGTTTTCTGCACTGTTACATATCTTTCAGCTAGGTCTTCACTTTTAAAATCCTGAATTATCTAAGGTTTACGGTAAAAGACATTTGGTCTCAAAACGTTGTCTGCACATTGTTAAGTTTTTCTCTCTGCCTTGCGTACCTCTGTTTGTTTTGGGCTGTAATGTCTGTTCCTGTCATCTTCTTGTTTCTTCTTGATCATCTCCTGTGCTCTCACACTGCTAGGTCTCCATGTACAGGTAGTCATGCTGCTGACATTTGTGTCCAAGCAGGGCCCGGTGACATGGCCTTTACCACCCCTCGCTGGGTCTCCCTTAACCATCCCTACCCCCTACCGCGATTGTTAACCCACCAAGTCCTCTTCATGAGCGTGCCCGTGGATGTGTGTCTGTTAGTGTGCATATCTGTGTTCCGTGGGACCATCCTGTGTGTACAGTGTATGTGTGTTTAAGCCATGTCCAGATCAGCCACGTTCATGCCTGCCTGTAGCCTGTGTGCACAGTAGGGGACACGGTATGGAGTAAGCCTCTTTCTCTGCTGGATGCAGGGTGAGCAAATACAGTCACTGCAGGCTGGGAGGTAGTGGGGCACACATGTGACAGTGGATAGCTAATGCTGATGTGATAAGATAGCACAAACACACAAGGTCTATCCTAATTAGAGCAGTAATCTGAAAATCTGAAAATATCATCTTTGTTCTTGTCAAAAATGTCCTAACTTTTTACAGACTTATTTCCCATAAAATCCCACCTACATTATTCACTATAGTATATTTTGTTTCCATTACTGAATTATGTGCAAGTCCAAAGCCTCATTGTTCTTCTTCCCAAATACACACACATGCAGAAACCTAGACATGCTCACCGTCCCTGCAGCCATGGGAATGGAGAATGCTGGGGTTCAAGGTCATTTCAAGTATTCAGCTGCCTGGGGCTTTCTATTGTCAATGCAGCACATCCTTTGCTCACACATGCACTCAAACACACCCACAGAGAAATGCATGCATTGTAGGTAGGCATAATATTCTACACACCACATCTCACTAACACTCAAGACAGTAAACTGTCTGTCAGGTGAGAACATCACACTTTTTAAGTCTACTCACATGCACAAACATTCACAGGTGCGAATCTTCGGTGGAAACACAATTATCCATGTTTGTTTCTGTACCAAAGATTGTGTAGACACAAAAAAATGAATGGTATGACTATTGGACAATTTAGCTATTCTGCAGCTTTTTCGTCATAATGGTTTATTCTTCATGCTCTGCAGTCTGCAGATTGTGCTTTATTGTCTAAAATTTGGTTGGCAGGTACCATTGAAGGCAACAACAGATTACTTGTATTTGGTTTCTATTTAGTAAAGAGTGAGACCGTGAGGAAATTATAGAGATAGATTTTTTTTTTAGAAACAGAGTCAAGGTGAGGAAAAGAGAGAGAGCAACAGTGGGTGTGATTAGCTCCTTTGTTGGAGGTCTTTTGAGCTTCATTGGCTCCAGAGAATAGGTTCCTAATGAACCCAGCCAAGCTTGGACCAAACTTTGTGCTGAAGACAAACTAAGTTATGGTGGTCTGGCAGAGCGCTGGGGGCGAGCTGACTGATATACAACGCCTGGACATATGGTCCCCCCATCAGGGCCTCTCCCAGCCACTTTCTCATGTCCTGGCTTCTGTGTGTGTGTGTCTGTGCACTTTTGTGTGTGTATGTGTCAGAGGGGATACACACAAGAAGAATATTTATAGTGAATTTTTATATTTATTTGATAACTCAATGGAACACAGAAACAGAAAACTGGAAAAGAAACAGAGGGGGTGAGGGGAGGTGGAAGGGGGATAGAGAAAGAGAGGCCGGTTGATGCTTACTGAAAGCGACAGAGGAGAGAGGGCTCCAGGCTTTGTCTTTCCAGCTGACCCCAATACAGAATCCTTTCTGACACGTCCTACAAGACATAGAGTAACTGAGTAAATCAGGCCAACCTGGTTGTGGTGTTACTGCCACAGCGCCATAACAGATGCAATGTAGCAGAGAACCATATAGTATCAGGATAAACTCAGAACATAGACAAAAAAATGAAGACAGAACTTAAACATTCTCAAATCTCATGTTGCAAAAGAGCTATTTAATTGTTAGGAAGTGTAGTAGGCAGCTATTTTTGTGTGTTTGTGTGCACGTCTATCCATGCATGCATGCATGTAAAGAGGAGGCGCAGGTGAGCCTGAGTGTGGTTTGAAGCTAATTGTTTGGGTCAGGGTGGGAGCGTGGGGACGGATGGCTTTCGTGTCCCACCAACAAGGCTCTCGGTAACTGAGCCGGCGAGGGGGAGAATGGGCCCACTGCAGGGCCACACAGCAGGCTCAAACAACACTTATTCTACTGGCCAAACTGTCAGCCAGAACAACTTCATTGTGCCCAAAATTGGAGTTGAAAGCAAGGCAGAGACTTAGGAGGGGAGGGGGCAGTGGGAAGGTAGGGAGAAATAGGGGAGGATGTAGAGAGAGAGGGACAGAGGAAAGAGGGGGTCTGTGGGAAACCGGGGGACTGGAAAAGGGGGAGTCCCAGAGAAAGTGCAGTCTTGGGCATGAATAGGGTCAGACGGTGTGAGTTCATTTCAGTGAGGAGAATTCCCATAGATCCTACATGAGAGCCAGACGGCCAGGAGCACGGCAGTGGCTTGAATGGAAATGTATTAAAATGCATTCTGTGAAGAGTGGAGGAACTGTACCACTTATTCTAGTGTCTATATTGTCACTAAAGTTTACTAGAGTTTATTCAGCCCTGATAAACACAGTTTTGTTTTTTAATGGTCGCATAACAGCTGTTAGCGTAATATATTTCACTGATGTGCATCTAGTGTGCAATTACTCAACTGATACCCTAAAGTTTTGGTCAGTTTTTACAAACTTAGTTGCAAAAAAAAAGTCTTGTGTCATGCAGTTGTTTCGTGTTGCCTTTGTGTTTTGTCTTCCATCATCCCATGCCAATATTAGATTATATATCTGGGAAATGTCTCAAGTCTGGGTAATAAATAACTGTGCCACACACACAGGCTACCCACAAGCATTAGACACTTCCCTGCAGGATTTCCCTGGCTTGAACCCCAGGAGGGAGCCCAGCCAAGGGCTTTGAACTGTGATTTGTATATAGTACAACAGCAAGCCCCTTTAGACTGACACTAAACCAGTCTAAATCAGTCCAACTGCCCTTGGTAACTACTGCAAAAGAGTGAAGAAGTTTACTTAGTCACACTGAGTTGAGGGAGATGAGGAAAGTATGTGATTTGATGTGTGTGTGGGGGCGAAGGTGTGTGTGTGCACTCTTGTGTGTGTGTGTGTGCCAATGTGTGTTTGAGTATGTATGTGCGTGCGCGTGTGCGAAATGCAGAAGTGTACACACACATAGACACACACACACACCCGTGTTTGATCCAGAGCTAGCCCTGCAGCTCCCAGAGACTCAACAAAAGGCCTCCTCTATCCATTGTACGAGCTGTGTGTTTCCCAGGAGAGCTCGGGCTCAGTGAGAGAAGGGCCCCAGATCGCTTTCTCCTGACATGGATGTTTATTCGCTCTATGGTCCAGCAGAACACCCTCAAAAGGACTGGCCTTAGCATTTTGACGTGCATGACACATAGTTTTGGAAAAGAGGAGAGGGGCTAGAGGGTGTGAGAAAGAAAAGAGACAGTGAGTGTCTTGACAGATGAACAGACATACAAGACAGACAAGATAGGTCTATGAAGGTGTTCTCAGTGCACTCATATGAAAAGGAATATTCAGGGTGTTCTCTGCCATTTTATTTGCTCCCTGTCTTTACACTAGTCAGCTTTCTTGTCAACTTTGTTCATGAATGTAGATCCACCCAGTGGGTGGGTAAAGATTTCCCCCTGATCTTGACAAGCTCTCCCATCCCTGACTGCATACTAATTCCTCCAGAACTACTGAACCAGTGCAAAACAAATACAAATTGCCAAGAATGCTCTTCATTGCTTGAAAAGCAGGGTCTTAGGTGGTTAGCAGATAGTAGTTGTCTATTGTGGGTCTGTGATTAATCAGATTGTCTGCTCTGTACAGAGAAGCTTACGGAGACAGCTGTTGTAGTTGGCTATATGATATCTTTAGGAATCTGTCAATATGTCTGAGTTTAAAATCTTGAGCTAATGAAAGCAAGTGTAAAAAACCAAGGTAGTCATTCGCTAGTCCATTAAAAGTCTATCAAATGTTTAATTTGATCAGGGAGACAAAAACTGATTCTGACAATTGCAGGTTTCAAAGACATCTCAGTATTTCACTTTATAGATGATGGTCTGTCCTCAGCTGCTCTCTCTTTACCAGTTGTTTTTATCTGAGAGTTTTGAATGCTATCTATCATAGTACTTCACCTTCTCTGTCAATATCTAAAGGTTTCTGGAGATTGAGAGTGCCTGCGGGGTTGACCATAGATCTCAGTAGAGCTGCAGAAGCTGACGGTTGAAAACAAACATGGTAGGCTGATACCATCTAATCTGTTGAACACCATTATCGTCTAAGATATCGCTATACTCCCCTCCATACCCGCATGCACCCACCCTCCAAACCAGACTTACTCTCTCCCTCTACACCCTTTGAGGTGAAAGCTTGTCTGTTGAGGCAGAGAGTGAATGTAAGCCATTGTTATGGTGTAACCGGACTCTACAGCAGGTTGTTTGATCCTGTTTTGGGCCTGAAAAGCCTTTTTTTTTTTACTTGAACCACCACATCAGCTGAGAGGGTCAGACAACAGACTCTATTTGTAGAGTCTTCTGTCTGTCTACCTCTTTTTTTTCCTTTTTCATCCTCAGTTTGTCTCTCTTTGTCAGACTAAATCTCTCATCCAGATTAAGTTTGAGTCTGAAGCTTTAATTACCATAAAGAGGAGCGTGTACTTATTCACATACTATACTTGGACACAAATGTATGCTTTCAGGCACATGCTGTTGCTCTCAATTTATGCCTCTTTCTCTCTCCTTTTTTTCTCTAAACAGGATCTGTTTGTGCCTCTCCCACTGTACAGACACTAGGATTATATTTCTCACTTGCACCTCTGGTATAGTCATAGCAAAAGAAAATGTTACTGGAAAGTGTTTAGATGACAAAAGCTTTAGTAAATTGTTTTGTTCGCCCACAATACTTCCTGCAATACATCCAAGCTCTTGTGTTCCCGTTTACCCAGCATCATTTCATTATTTACATTACAACATAGAACTATGCTGCCGTATTGTCGAATGTTTTAGGCTGACTTGCACTTCTACGCCTTTGTTACTGTTTTGGCATTGTACTCTCAATTTATGATGTGTTTGGTGTTCAGTGTGGACAATGTGCATGCAAATATCCCCGTCCCATTATGCCGGCTGTCTTTGTACATCAGCTTTCTTCTCTAAGAGGTATAGATGAAGAGTTGGCGGGGGGATGGAATGGCGTTGTATGTTTCGTGGGGAGATTTGTGCATGCGCGCGCACACACACACACACATGCACCCATCTGTGCCCCCAACCCATTTCAGACGTGAGAAACTGTACCCTCATTTGCATAAGAATAATTGACACTTCAAATTAGCCTTCCAATCAAAGAGGATTATTTTTTTCAGCATATGTGCAGGCAGTGAGCACTGCCATACTGGAGAATATGAAAGAGAGGGCAAAAGAGAGCACAGGAGGGGACTCGTCATAAAAGCTTAACCCTTTCATTTCCTCATCTCAGTGTAGAGGATTTGATGTGCCTTTTTATTGCAAATATAACTTGATATACAGTAAAACAGACTTTTGTAGGGAAATGATAAATTATTTCTTCTCTAAATCAAGGAATCCTATGACTGCCTGGTGGGACATAACGGTGTTTCTGATTGATAGGTATTTTACCTTTGAAAGCTTTAGGTGCTCTGACTGTGTTATATGTACGTTTACACATCTATATTCACTTCAGTGGCATTGGGTGCAGGCCAAGAGAGTGAGTGCTATTAAGTAGAGTGTGTGTGTGTGTGTGTGTGTGTGTGTGTGTGTGTGTGTGTGTGTGTGTGTGTGTGTGTATGTGTGTCAGTGTGGATGTGTGTGGACTGAGGGTTTGCCCACATTAAACCATTAAAGCAAGTGCAATGTTGAATTATTGATAATGGCTAATGAAAAGGATCAGTTCAGGATGAACTACAGGCTTAACCATAGCCCTGAGGCTAACACACACACACACACGCACACACAAAATGTCATTCATTTTCCTTGTTCAACATCTCTTTAAGCTTTTCTCAGACAAGAATTAAACTGGTAGTAGTGTTTTTTTCTCTGCCTATATCTCTCTCTCCATTGTTCCATTATATTCCAATTACATTACAACCCATTCCAGTTAAAAGCAAAGAAGGGCCCAACATTGGGACAAAATAGGTGTTACATGCTTCTAGGCCAACCCAGTTGAGAGCAGAGCTCAGAGAGCCTTTTTGAGGCTGAGCTGGGTTTCGGGGAGAATAGGGACAGGGATTCAGTTTTGGGGGAAGGGGTAGTGAATGGGGGTTGAGGGTTTGGGGGAGAAGGGGAGGGAGGCCTTGGCGCCAGCCCCTCTAAAGCGCTCAGCATCCCCCTGCTTATGGGATGGCGGATGTGTCTGGGAGTATCCATGACAACACTGCTGCATGCCAGGGACATACCACGGCAACAGCAACATGGCCAAGTGGAGTTGGTGTCAGTGTGTGTGTGTGTGTGTGTGTGTGTGTGTGTGTGTGTGTGTATGTGGATCCATTAAGGCCCACATATCTCAGTGACATTAATATTCACTCAGTCAGACAGGCTCAGCTTCAATCAGTTTGCTGTTAGACAGGCGTGTATATCAGACACTTTTATTTCAACCTTTGACTCATGGGCTCAACATGAATATGTCCACATACATCCTCTCTTGTAAGTGAATGTAAGCCAGTTTCTGTAGTTTGACACAGTTGTCACAGAAAACGCCTTTCCTGCTAATGGCTTGGCATGGCACAGTTTTATGCTTGTACTATGTAGTTTATACTTTCTAAGACACAGGCAGGTGCATCCTCACATTCACTCAGGTCATGCAGCACAGGTCAGGGCTCACTTACTCTCTAACAAACATGCACACTTCCTAACACACTCACTCTCTCACACATACACACACACGCACACACACACAATCACACTCGTAGCTCTTGCACAGATCAAGCTGTGTTATAATAATCCCATCTGGGACGGCCTGGATTTTCACTCTGAAAGTACCCACATAATGATGCTCTGATGAGTTCCTGTGTGAGAGTGTGTGTTTGAGACAGAGTGAGAGAGGGAATGGAAGGTACTTTATGTGTCATGGGTTATAAACTGTTTTATATTTTAAACCCACATCCCTGCCCTCACACGCACACACACACAGACACACACACGCATGTAGAGTCAAACACAGATCCTGTGGGGGTGTATTTTTAACCCCGACAGCCTGTGCATTTGCTGAGGGGTTAAAGGGCCGAATGGTGAATCAAGTAAATAATTCACAATAGCTGAAACTCTTTCGATGTAACCTCAGAGTGAATGGGGGAGGGAGACCAAAGAGACTTAGTTACACAGTGGCACACTATAGTCTTGTCCAATTGTATTTAGTGTTTCGACTTAACTGTACAAAAGTATAGAGAAACAAGTGGGTAAAAAAGCAAAAAACAGTCAGGCAGTCCTTGCAGCATCTGTAGAATGTGTATGGCAATATGTATACTTTTATGCTGATGTATTGTCTGTGTGTTTGTGTGTATAGGTACATTTAAAGAACCGACCATTATCTCTTTTCTGTGTTTTTAGGTCGGGTGAAGACCTCCTAGATGGTGACCCAGAAACAAATGGCGTAATGACTGGAGTCTCCAGGCTAAAGACTTCAAGGATATTCAGCTGATTTCTCAGAGGTGACTACGCTCTCTCCTT
The DNA here is from genome assembly GCA_029490765.1 of Euthynnus affinis. Lineage (NCBI taxonomy): Eukaryota > Metazoa > Chordata > Actinopteri > Scombriformes > Scombridae > Euthynnus > Euthynnus affinis. The sequence goes on along the minus strand of CM055842.1, from coordinate 22,233,529 downwards.
TCAAGCCTTACTGTTTCTGCCCTCTTGTTATATGGGCATATTTCATGAATTCCCTGCTATGGATCAGCAGTCTCTGCATCTTTTTTTCTCTGAGAATTCTATATGAAAGTGTCTGTAAGACATTTTGAGTGACATTGCTTTTGTCAAATGGCTGATTGAAGGAGACACAGAGAGAAATGCTGTGCTAATGAAATTGTCTGACCCACATCCTTTAGTGCTATCCATTTCTCCAAAGACACAGAAAGGGCATTTATACAGGTAAACCATGACTAGTCCCTGAAGTGAAAGAAGAGTTTTTCAGAAGGATGAGGAGCATCCATTATTTACTATACTGGGTTGCTAGACACTTAGGAGATAATGCAGTGCTTCAAGCATACAAAACATAGAGCCTCCTCAGTGCTGGCAAGGCCATTGTTGTGTTTTTTGAACATGTCTGTTTCCATCCATACTGACAGATGAAAAAGAATATGTCTCCCTAAGGTTCAGAAGCACGGACAGAGATAGATAGAGAAAGAAGGAGAAAGAGAAGGGAATGGTTGAGAGATGTGTTGTGTTTGTTCATATCTTTGTGTATGTTTGTGTATATCTTTGTGTATTCATGTCTGTGCATTTTTGTACATATCTGTCTATTTATTGCCCCCAGTCTGTTTGTTGGCATCTGTATGTACAGTAGTATGTGTCCACACCTCAGGTTTAGATTTTATAGTGCAAGCACATGTTTTTACCTGTCTGCATGTGTATACATCATATTTCTCCTACACTGTCTCCATATAAGCAGTTCCAGTTCTGATAGGCTTTAGATGAGTCTTATCCTCTGCATATCAGCAGCAGCATCAGTTCCTCCTCATGGGGAGAGGAGGCATTTCAATGCAGTCTACTGGGAGTAGTTAGCAGGAGGAGAGCAAGGTGTACAACTCATCCACCTTGTTATCAGACTTAGGGCAACAACAGGCACTACTTTTTGCCTTTGTCAACCTCCCAAGAGACACTTTGACATGATTTATTTTTTTTTGTGAATGATGGGAGACCACTCCCAAATATTCCTGTATTTTTCTGCATAAATGCACATTGTGATGGAGAGCATGACAACCATCCATTTTTGAAGATCTGGTTTGAGAAAATCTAGGTCTGCTGGCATTAAAGGACCCCCAAATTTAGAAAGAAAAAATAAACCATACTATTTTTTTCACTACACACAATTACCTGGCTACTGAGCGCCCCAAAATTATTTTAAAGTGAGGTGACTTTTAAAGTGAGGTCACATATTGTACTCCTTTTCAACAAGCTAATATAGGTCTCTGAGGTCCCCAGAACATGTCTTTGAAGTTTATGCTGAAAATATCACTGAGATTATGCATTCTAGCATGCCTCTGTTTCAGTCCTGTTCTCCATGGGCTGTTTCTGTGTCTATGCAAATGAGCTTCTGGTCTCCACGCCCCTGGGTGTGACTTTATTTTGCAAGATTATATGACAACAACAGGAGAGACAGAGGGCTGTCGACAGTATTCATATACTGGAACTCCAATAAAGTTATAGTAGTGTCACTGATACTAATATTATAGTAACGCTAAATGTATCTGTGGACCAGAGTGGTCATGTTAGCCTTGGCTTGACTTCACACACACTTTACACACTGTAAGTCACTACAGCTTTATGATCTGAGCAAGTTTGCTGGGTGCTAATCCAAATTACACAACTTTGCCAAGCAAAGGAATTCATGTAGTTTCTTTTTTACACGTGCATTGTTACTTTCATGGCGTGACTATCAAGTACATTTACATAACGCTGCAGTAGCAATACACACATTGCAGCGAGGATCATGGAGCAGAATGGGCTAACATGTAACAACAAAGCTAGCTGAGCTAGCACTGCATTTCAAAGTTCCACAAAAAGCAACATGGAAAAACAGTTACCACAATCCAATCTACTACTGTCGTCATTTAGTTGGCTTCAAATGAGATTGCAGGTGAGAAACGTTCAAATAATATTCAAATATTCAAATGTTCAAATAAAGTTTCTCTTTACTGTCCCTTAAGAACATTAGTCCAACAATGCTAGCCATATTAGCCATGCAACATGCTAATGCCAAGTTTACTAGGCTAACCTGCCAAATAAACAGTGAAACAGCATAAAACTTACATAGGGTGACCATATTTTCAAACTCCCAAACCAGGACCTTAAGTATATGTTACCGCACGTTCATGCACATGTATGCACATATACACACATCATAGGCATTTTCATCAGTATGGGGGACAATTATTTTGGTGCTTAGCGCACCTACCAGGCGTATTCAGATAGCTGTCACAGGTGTTTCCCCCACTAAAGTAGGTTGCAACAGTACTACCTGCTTGTAGCTATTGCTTATGGTTGGCTGCCTCAATATGATGTTTTAATATCAGTATTCCACTGTGATGGACTGAAATGGACTCTTGCAGTGTGTGCAGAACACAGAATTTATAAAGGAAGTGTTATGGATATTTTATAGAAGTATCCATAACAGGAAGAGTAAGCCTCCTGGAGCTCATTAGAAAAGACAATTTCTCTCGACCATTTTTTTCGGCATAACAGCTAATGACAGAGATGATTTGACAGAGATGACAGAGTTGTTTGATTGACACACATACAGATAAGTCAGTGTTGAATTCAGATACATGGCGCGTTGTTTAGGTAATAATGAGTTGGACAGAACATGATGTCTATGTAAGCACTGAAAACAAGCCTATAATATTTTTTTTATTTTATTTGTGGTGAAAACCGGGACAGTTTGGTAGTGAATGTTGAAAACTGGGATATTTTAGTGTTTTGCAGATATTTCAGGACTTGGGATACCAGCTTGAAGCTGAGATAATCTGTATCTGTAAACAATCCATAGATTTACAGCCTACAAATGTGAGATTGGGTCACTGACAGCCAGTATCAATCCATCACACATACATACAACAGTTTTCCAGTCATTATAGGGATTTTTTCCATCAAAAATATAGTGAATCCAATAGGTCTTCACTTCCTCAGATGATAGGAAGACTGTTTTGTTGGTTCTTACAACAAACAACAGAACTCTGATTCAGTTCAAAAGTTGATTCTGTAGGTTTCAGTGGGTGGGGACTCTCAGCCTTCTAGGGGGAAGTCTTTGTTCAATAGATCCTTTTATGACGTCATAAAGGGAGTCAAATTTGAACTGTGTTTGTGCACACATTGACTGAAAGATGGAACAGGAGAAAAAGAGACAGGATGATCTTTTTTCATAGTTTAGGGGTCTCTAGACAAACTGGAGATACATATTGTATTTATGTTGAAAAGACACAAAAAGTGCATTTTGCATAATATGTGACCTTTAAGGATTCTCTAATTTTTCTTCACAGCTTCTGTTTCATTTTCCATGTTTTGACTATTGTTGATATTGGTTAAGACAATGGTATACAGTATATCTTAACCAGTTTCATTGCAGAGGCCCCAGGATTAAGACAAATTTCAATACATCATTTTGAGCAAAGCAAAAATGGGTGGGTTTTTTTACCACCTACAGTATATCCACCAGTTAAATTCAGCTAACACTGAGTCAAAATTATGATTATATACAAGTTGTTTGAAGCACAAAATTAAATGGACAGACTAGGATAAAATGGTCATGCTCATGTTGCAATGTCCTGTGGGAATGCTGTAAAGCTCTGTTCAACACAACTGACAGGATGAACACCAAAACTATGAAAATACACAACAGTTTGTGAAAGATTACAATGCCCCAATCATCCTGTTTTGGTAATGGCTTGTGCAAGACACCTTGTTTACACCAACAGCTCTTTAAATACCATGGTGTTATTAGTTGTATATAGCTGTATAATGTACATAAGAATGGTAAATTAATTAGTGATGTCAAAGCCACTGTTGTGCTTTTGACAGCTTATAGAAAGCAATGCAGTTTGTGAGGAGCTTAGTGGGCAGGCTTGAGGTGACCTTTAACATGTGGCCATGTAAACAGAACCAAAACCAGAGAGAGAATACATTGTAACTGAGAATGGCTAGCTAAAAGCAAGCAAATGATCTGTGAACAAAGATAGAAAACCTATGTTTGCAGTTATTGTTTCTCATGTAGAGTATTTCTTCTTTGTATACACTTCTTTTTTTCTTGTCCAACATGTCTTTTATTTAATATGACAAATTTTGGTCCTAAATTGAAGTTAGGTTTTCCCTGCTTTGACACGCTTTAGAGTTTCAACTTCTAAAGATCGGTGTTGCAGTTATTTCAGTTTACCTTATAAACATCCAGCTAATCTGTTTATTCAGTTGGTGATTGTCAAATGCTTTGTCTGATGTACCTAAAACATCAGATGTATTGAGAACCATCAGCAAGGCCCTGGACCTGCATGCATACACTCACACACTGCGGACATCTTCCTTATATATAGGCATTAAACTGCAGTGTCAGCAGAGAAGATGAGGAGGATGCAGAGAGAGGCACATGTAGCTTTGACTAAGATCAGCTAGACACAGATAGACAGGCAGGCAGGGCAGGCAGCGTGTGCCCTTGAGGTGCTCTGAGCAGGCAGGGTGGTGTGCTTGAGTTGTCTGAATTCACCTCCCTTCATCTTTTGGAGTTGGGCTGAGTTTGGCTGTTGATGGCCCAGGGACCCCCTGCCAACCCTGAACTGTTCTGTACTGTCAGCCAAACATCAGAGAAATTTGTTGAAGAATGCAGCCTGGCCAAAACGTTACTTTTATACATTCTGAATCCCTAGAAAACAACCGAGGGGAGTTGCTGACTTATAGCAATTTGCAAGGGACATTTAAGACATTTTAAGAGTCTGACAAGATAAATCAGGAACTGCATTTAGAGTAAACCTTTAGGAAACACCTCTGTTGAAGTCATGGGATCCTAAAATGACGTGTTATTCTACCTTCGTTGTCTGATGCAAACAATGACACCATACATTGGAGATTTAACTGAGCCAGTCAGGCATCCTTACTGTCGATCTCAAATGACCCCAGCTGTTCTGTAGAGCCTATACATTAATATTGGCCCCCAGAATACCTCCCATGCTTGTCAACGAGCTCTATAGTTTCGGGGAAATGTAATACCATAATGTCTTTCTGGGAGTGTCAGGTATGGCAGGGTTAGTAACGGAGGAAGGGCTAGAGGTGCAGGTAACCCAGGTTAGGCAGGGTGTAAAGGGGATCCGATAAGGCGTTCCCCAGACCCTACAGTCTCCCAGTCTCCTCTATGAGAGAATAATAAGCAGCTGTAACCCTGAGACACTCCCAGGCCTGTGTCCTCAGCTACAAAAACCTTCACCGGGCGTCTTATCAGGTTCTAAGGATATCATGTAAGACAATACATGTGAGAAGTGCAGGGGGAACAAAGGGAGGAAAGTGCAGTGTGATATGAGGGGGACTAATGTCAGCGGCTATTGTTGAAGCCTTTGTTGCCCTCAAGTACACCCGGAACTCACAGCTCACTGAACTCCTTTCATTCAGGGATCTTTCTTTGGGATGTGATGAAACTCTACAACAAGCGCTGTCCTCATGCTTTCGCAATAACAAACTGTACACAGAGAGGTTATGTGTTTGTTGTGTATGAAATGCAGCTAACAGGTTGCTGTAAGATCCCCTCTGGTTTGTAATGATGAATTAGTCTCAAACTGAAACTGAAGTTTCTGAATATTTGCTGCTGGAAATGTTCTGTTATACAGGGAAAAAAAACACTAAAAGGCTTTTGTGCAGCTCTAGTATATTAACATATAACCCAGTGTAAATAATCAACTGATATTTCTGGAATATATTTTAATTGTTTTAATCATTTTCATATTTCTCTTTTCAGGTGTATCATTCCTCCTGATCAACTGGATATGAGCCTGGATTTCATCGAGACAGGAGCTTGAAGTGCTCTGAGAGCTGCGCAGCACTCTCCATGAGACTCCAGTCTGCTCTATTTTATCTCTGTATAAATATCATGAGCTTATAAAATTGTTGACTGAACCAACAAATATGCTACACAATGATATGCAAATTGTAATTCCAACACCTATTGTTATCCTAAGCTGATAAGCATCAATTTATCTATTTATTTTTATTTTGGAGAATACTTCCCAAAGTAAACTAAAAAATATTCTGCACACTGAAACTTATTTATTTCATGTAATTGATTGAGTCTAACAAGTACATTATTTGACAGCTAAATAAAAGCATTTTTTCCCTTTAAGTGATGTTTTAGTGTGAGTTATTTCCTCCTCTCTATGCAGTGCTTTGACACTCCAGGTAAAGAACAATGTGCTTGACATAATTGGGTCCTATTTGGTTATGAGAAGAGCATGTGTGATGATAAAAGCTGGCAGGGTGATCAAAGCACCACGTGTCCTGATCAAAATCATACACCTGACACAGTTGTAGTTTATCCAGAAAGACTTACGAAATGTAGGGAAACACTTCAGACAGTACCAAGCCTCCCTGTGTAAAATCAACTCCATTCCCCGTTGTGTGCTGCACTACTGTACATCTGTAAAGTCAAATGTACCTGTATGTGCAAAATATGAAATAACAGTTAAAAACTAGAATTATTCTATACTTATTTTCAACAGATTGTTGATGCCTAGGTGCAAATTTCATTCACATTTCTTGTATATGCTTCATGCCAGTTTTATGTATTTGAAATGTTTAAAAAACTCTATTCTGTCTGCAAGATGGATCAAAAGTAGGATCCATATCTTCCTCTGACAATTTGTTTCATATGAGAAAGAAGCCTTTTTTCTCCTTTTCCTCCACATTCATCTTTATGTGTCTCTCCATTTTTGCCTCGCCTTCCTAATCATATTAATTTTCTCCGTCCCTCTCTACTTAACATTCATTTTCACTATTTTTCTCACGCTTGCCCTGTCTTCATTTCCTTTACCAGCATCACTCTTCCTTTCTTTCCTGCATCTTTCCCCCTCCTCCACCGCCCTTACCCATTCTCTTGCAACCTCTCTCTCTCTTTCACTCTCTCTCTCCCTTGTCTTTCTCTCCCTCTCAGATGTCAGATCACAGTCTAGTCTTCCGCTTGCCCTGTCATCACATTTTTCACACAACCCCATCCCTTAATTGGGCCTGTATCATCATATCATATCATGTAGAATACCTGATCACAGCAAGAGATGAAAGATGGCCTCCACCTATTCTCTCACAGACAGACAGACAGACAGACAGACATGTACTGTAGAAACACACAAACACACACATCAGTGGTCGTATGGGACAGGAATCCAAGCTGATGGCTGTGTCTGTGTACATTTTTACACCTCATGTTTGCACCAAGTTGTCGAAGTGATTGTTATAGTGTGACAGGTGAGATGGTGTGTATTCCAGGAGTGTCCAATGATGTTTGTATCAACTGCTGGTGGCTTTTGTGATGAGACAAAGGATGCCCTGGAGCCAGCAGTGTCACATCTACAGGTAACCAGCAAAATAAAGCAAACATCAACAAAAAGTGTCTCAGGAGTGCAGAAATAGCTCCAATATGTCTTGGCATCAATTTGAAGGATGTAACATGAAATCATAAGCAAACTATCCAGACATCCCAGTTTGCTGAGGCAAAATGCAATTAGCCATATAATTATGTTTCTGGTTTACATTGTGTTCATCTTTTCCATCCAGATAGATAAAAGTCATAGATAAAGCTGCACCTAAAACATGTAGTGTAAAACTGAACCCATATTGACAAGCATATGGTGTGAGTATTTGCTTACAGGCCTTTCACAATTGGCACACAGCTGCACAATCTTAATTTCTTTTCTCTCACAGTCTCAAATTGCAAACAAACCTAATTTAGGGCTGATAAGTTGTGTTAGCATTTTGTCACTTGCTTTTAATTAAATCTTAATGATCATGTAATTGTGAAAGAGCACATTTTCTCACTACATACTCGTCAAATAATTATTAGAGCACAGGAACAGTTAATATGTAGTGGCTCTTGTACTAAAGTTTGTGGGTGTGGCCTAATATATAAACAGAAATTATTCACTATAGGGTAATGGCGATTACACAGTTGACCAAGCCTTCATGTATTAAAGTGAAGCAATATCTAACCCGTTTAACCAAATAGTGTTTATGTCAATCATTGGTGGGAGCCTGAGGAGGCAAAACTGAAACTTTCAATTATTTCAGAAGCAAAGATAGAAGAGAAAAGAGAAGAATCTTGCAATCCCTGCTCACACACACAAAAACAGACACACTTACACAGGTGTTTATGGCCAAACGAATGCCCCTGTATTAACTATTGTGTACATTTTGTCATTATGTGGGTCTGAAACCTTGAAACGATCAAAATGTCTGAATACTCAAACGTGTAAGCAAAGAGTAAGTGTGATCTTTGTGTATGCAAATGTAGTTTTATTTAGGGTTGTATATGATACATTGGTAAATGCTATCTACTCAATAATAAAGCTGTTGGAGCCCTGCTCTGAATAAACCTTTTCACTCACAAATGCTTAAAATCTTTTACTGTGTATGCATAGGAGTGGTTGGGTATCTCTCCTTCCAGAAAAGTAAAGTACACAATTGAAAAGCCTTTGTTTTCATTATGTCGCTGTCTCATATTTCCCCCCACATACTGTAAGTCACTCATATCAACTGTGAGATATTGGTCCAAATATCGAGTAGTACCAAGTACAGACAGATGTGTGTCTTATAATGTAAGTGTTGGTCAACACACTGACTCGCATTGGATTGAGGACACAAGCCTGTTTTCTTCTCATTTTTAACAAATGTTTCAAATCTATATGATGTATGTTTGTTTTATGTTTGATATAAAAGATAAAAGATTGTATAATGTATATCAGGCTTACATTATGTTTAATAAATTTAATTAATTCACTTGTCATTCTCTAAGCAGCTAAAATGTAGGATCATGTTTTGTCTAAATCTTAATCAGAGCCCAAAACAAGTGTCAAGCCTGTTTCTCCTGACATGACAAGAATACTCATATTTTCAATTAGCTACCATCTAGCCTCGGAATAAAATTTGGATCCTAGGCTGAAAAAATATAAAATCCCTATCCCTAAAATGTTACCAATGATGAAGAACAGGTTAATTATACAAACAACATGTGTTTGTATGCACTATGCATGAAAAAGAATGTCCACGACAGATTGTATTGTTTTGACTGGTGAATTAATGTAAAGTGAAACCCAACAGAGATAGATCCAAACATGTGAAGACATGGATCACAGTTTAAATAAGTCTTCCTGAAATCATAATGCAACTACATCTCTCAGAACAATTGAATTGAGCCAGGAGCATTTGGAAACCACAAAGATCTCAGATGCCTCTACATAGCACCTACTTGATCTTCTGAAGGCAGAAAAAAAATAAATGTAAAAATTCAACTATTGACATAGAGCTTTGAAAAAAAAAATCTCTATTCTGCATTAAAGTGTTTTTTGGCCCAGGAACATGACCTTGGTAGCTGCTAGTGAGGAAAAGTAAAGAATAAAACTTCTAAACTCCATTATGTGATAGAACTTTTTTGCTCCTTTTTTTGTCCCTCTCCTCTTTTTTTCCACTAGACGGCATAGTATTTCACTTTTATCTACAGATAGCAGGACTTTGTGTTATCTTAGTTTGTTTGGGAGAGGATTCACAAGTACTATCCGCCCCATGATCCCAACAGACGACAAGATACAGAACTCCAAGTCTGGAAACTTCACAGTGAGAAAAATGAGGTCTTCCTGAAACTACCTTGGTGTGTGTTTAACTCTCTGGTTATTTCCTCAGAAGATCTGAAAACCATAGCAGCTGCACAGTGTCATAATACTATACAATGCAATATAACGATGTGTATAGATTTTAAAAAGCAGCATGTTTTAACATCACGGCTCAAATCTGGTGCCAGAAACTAGAGTTCGATTGATTTATTCAAGGTTGGTGAAGGTTAAAGGGACAAATAAAATCAGTTTGGTTGACTTTTTAGTCATGAAAATGAAATAAATTGTTTTATAGATTGATGGCTCCCAACCTTTTGTATGTATCTCCACAGCCCTGTCAGATTAACTCATGTTCTAAATGTGCCCATTTGAATATATTTTAAAGAGAACCTTATAGAGTATTGTTAATTATATAAAAGTGGAGAATCTGTCAGTTTTGGCAAGTTTTCAGTCCCACTACTACCACTAGGAGTGGTACAAGCCACTCCCATTTATCCATTACTGTCCGTTACTTTAACTCTTACTTCACTATCTACCCAGTACATTTTGCTTATTATTTCAACTGTTTACCCATTACTTTTAGCTTTCTTATTCAACCATTTATCCACTACTTTTACCTCTGTTTGCTTGCTAACTAGTTTTCATGCACATATAGTGTTCAGGAGTTACAGGTGACAGGTTTTTATCATAATTTAGATTTTTTTCAAATTTGAGCCGCTCCACAATCTTTCCATGTACCCTCTGGCAACTGCAGAAATACCCTGTGGGTATATGTATGTCTAGTTGGGAATCACAGCTATAGATGTTCTCTGAATCCAATTGGATCATGAAATGAGTAGCTAATACAGCCCTGCAGTATCTCAGTGTGTTTTCTTGAGTTTGGGGAATGTTGGTGGACTTATGTCCTCTCCTTTCCTCTGTGATGGGACCACAATGACCCGCTATCACTCGCTGTCATGACATTCTGAGGCTGCCTTGCTGAAAGCTGGAGAAGTACAGAAGACCCTGCCTGCAACATGGTCTGTGTGAATGTACATTTGTTTGCGTGCGTGAGTGTGAACATGCGTGTGAATGTGCGTGTCTTTCTCTTTGTGCCCAGTCGAGAGTGATTGATTTTGAAGTGTAGAATCTTGACAGTGTTCGGCTATCCCAGGAGGCACGAGACCACAGGGCCGAAACAGACGAGCAGCCTTCACTTTCTTCTTCTCTCTCTCTCTCTTTTTTCTTACTCTCTCTCTCCCCGTTCCCCCACCTCTGCCCTCTCTCATTCCTAACATCCATCCCCCTTTCAATATAACCCCTTATCCTACCTGCTATTTCTTCCCTCCTCTCTGATGGGTTTATTGATATGTAACATTGATATTTATTGCTGGCTAAAATGAGCTGCTGTCGTGCAGGTGGTGGGTGGGGATTCCTTATGTGGGTCAATAAGAGACAGCTATGTCTGGTGATTTGCTTTGAGGGAATTCACAGCTGCTGTAGCTTATACCACTGAGATATAGCCTTTGTCAAACTCTCATCCATATGAGGAAAAAACACAACAGAGATGTGAAATGGAAGGGTCTCAGGGAACATCACAGATTTTCAATATTGCTTAAATAGAATAGCTTATTCGCTCTCTCTACAACCTGTGCACTCAGCTATCACTTACTGTCTAGAGCTATGTGTATTTACTGTATATAGAAGTGCATGGAAGAGAGTGTGGAAATAAAGAGGATCTATTACATGTGCAGTGGCAAATGAATCCATATGTGCTCCTTCTGCCCTTGTATCATATATTTGTGGCAGCCTGAAAACTATATCAAAGATGAAAATATGGAATTCGATTTATACCACTCTTTATAAAGTCATCATGGCTACAACATACAAATTAATTTTAAACAGTATTCCCAAATATTGATCTTGTGAGACTGATGATTGACCATATAGTTCTATAATGAAAGGAATATAACTGAACAAGAAACCCACACCCAGAAGAGCCCTGTTAGATTGTGGTGAATCAACTTAATACAGCTGTGCAAACTTCAGATTTGGATTCTTGAATTGTACTGTGTAGTCATCTTCAACCTGCTGGTTGTCACAAGGACTAAGGGTAACAAAACAGAGGCAGCCTTCGTCTCTGCTCCGCCATTAGTGATGTCGTGTCACCCACTCCTGGGGCTGAGGCTTTGTTTTCCCATCATGCCCTTGCTGCCTGCTGGTTGGTTTAAACAAGAAGTATTCTTCTTCAGCCTTTCAATTATACCATGCCCCGCAGCAGCACCCTGCCTGACTCCACATACACCGAGATGGGAGCTAAGAGAGTAGGAGGATTGATTTGAATTTGGTGTTTAATGGGTGTTTTGGTGTTTCTGCGTATTGGTATTGTCAATAGTTGGTTTTAAATCCCTATGACTGAATATTTTCTGTATTAGGAATTGTCTGGAGTGGTGTATCCATACAGAAAAAGTGGAACATTTTCAGGTTTTTATTTTCAACGAGGTCCATTTTGTAGTAAACACCAGGCAGTGAAAGAATTTATCTTGAGAGGTCAAAGTTAAAATATTTTTTTCACAATAAAGAGTTATCACAAATAGGCTGCAGAAAAAATCTAAAGGACATGGTAAATGTTTCAATTAAAAAGCAACAAGTTCTCTAAATTAAATGACATCTTTGCTCCAGAACAACACACAAAATATTTAATTTGTCTGTGCCTTCCAAAATGTTACATATCACTGTTGAAAGTTTGCTAGGTTCAGACACAAAAATGATTTGGTTAGGTTTAGGGAAAGATGATGGTTTGGCTTAAGATTCGAAAAACATTGTGGTTTGGGTTAAAATTACTACTTTGTTGCGGATAGAGGACCTTTGTCGTCACAGTCACAATAATAAATACATGCAAGGTTAGAGGACGATTGTGGTCATGGTTTAAAAAAACAATGTTGTCACAGTTGGAAGGGGAAACGAACAGCAGACTCCCGTTTCCCATCATAATTACTATGGCAACTAAAGGGCTTTGTCACTTGAAATAAACATATCAGGTTTTGGGGCACTCGCTGAAAAGATTTTGACTGGTGTTTTTCTGGCAAGGACAGTCTTGTCCAAATGTCAGCCAATTCCTGAGGTTTTACAAGTCTTGCATTTTACTGGAGATTTCACTGTTTCAAGTTATAGTACCCAAAAACTGTTTTAAAAAGTCAGTACATAATTGCCAAAAGCATACTACTTCTATTGCTGTCCCACTGTCTCATCAGTCAGTCTCTCTCTGTCTCCTGTCTCTGACTCCCATGGCAGATAGACACGGGTCAAATTCTCCCATTGAAAGGGTGAGATAGAGGGTGAAACCCTGCAACCACAAAAGCAGGGCGTCTAGACAAGGCCCCACAGTCCTGACCCCAGTTCACCCTGTCTCCCAAGGGGCCTATAATACCTTTGTTTCCATGTTGATAAATTCTATTTCCTGTCGTACTAGGAGCACAACAAACACTGTGACATCCAAACTCAGAAACTTGGACTACAGGCATGTGCATTGCAGCAAGTATCTCAGTGACTTTCAAACTTAACCAAAAATTTGGCTTTACAGTTTTCTTAGAATATTGTTGTTACCAAGAATAAACCCCGTTGTGAATGCTGCTTATTCAGTGTACAAATAACAGAGAGAAATTTGCTACTGTAAGTATTGATATTCAATTTTTAAAAAATAAACAATTTCTGGTTAAAATGAAGCTTCAATTTGTTTTACTTTGGTTAACTGAGTGGATTTGTGATGCTTTGAGTGACGTGAATATGTCTTGTGATATGTTGACTTAGGGTCCTTGGTTCCCACGGATGGCCTGCATGTCTGGATTTTAGGTTTGGGGGTGCAGTCTGGTGATTTAAATTAACATTACATAAATTAACATACAGCCTTAGACAGAGTACACAAGAGCAGGCCACTTCTATTCAATGGCCCACAAGGGAACACGGTCTGCTGGCCCTAGACTTCTCATAGTGTCTGTTTCAGCACATGGCCTGCTTATGGCTAGGTGTTATGCTAATTAGCTAGTGTTTGCACATACATGTGTGCACTCTGCCAAGATACACCGCAACAGTACACTGATTTTTTTCTGCATGCCAACACTGATTATCTGACCAGTAAAATACAACATTTAAAAGACAGGGTTGTGAACAAAAATATCATCAGTAACATAAAATGTGAGAAAATTTGAGGGAAAAAAAGAGGGAGTTATTTTGGTAACAACAGCGCATAAATAAATCAGCCACAACATGTTCATGCTCATTCAAAATCTGTAGCATGTATCAGTAGCTATGCAGCTAATGAATGAATGAAAAGAAATGAGGACAGTATAGTGGTTTATAATCACAAAGCCGTAATAAATGAGTTAAGATTTTTATTTTTATTTATTTTTTTGCCACTCACTTCGGTAGCAATAATCAGCACATAACAGACTGAGGTAGCCATGTTGCAGTCTCAAACAATAAGTTCCACAAAAGCATCACCCAGTATTTCAAGATATTACGTGGGAAACCCTACTTCCTGTTCTTTGTCCTCCATTTTCTGCCAACATGCCAGCTCTGAGCTTAGAGCTAAAATGTACACACTAACACTAGCAATGCAGGTCTTGCTAGCTTTCTTCTATTGTTCCCACAGACTTCTTGTCCTCCCCACTCCATCTTCTGCCTCCCGGCAGAGAGCCATGAGGTGTCTGAGTCATCCTCGATTACAGTATGTATTTATAGACAGTAGAGTCAGGACCTGGGTCCTGTGTGCGTGTGTGTATATGTGTGTAAGTGGGTGTATGGGTGTTTCCAACTCACAGTACCTAAAACTAAGGCCTAGAGTCCGATGACTCACCTCAGCTACTGGATGCTGCCACCAGGGGAGCTGACGTCACCTGTCCTGAGACCGAGAGTTACAGTTTGCAGTGACCTCACTCTGATCCATTTTAGTGAGAAAAAAGTGCCAGAGATTGTCTGTCATGTCGAAGCTCAACATAAAAGACACTGCCTCATTTCCCTCATGTTCCGAGGACAGGTCAAATATGTGGCGTTGTAATTAAACAAAGGTGGTGAAGCTTGTCTATGGAGCCAGGAACAGTACAGTATACTTATGCATTACAGTTATTATCTGTCTGTCTTTGTCTTTGCTCTGCCCACACACACACACTTTCATTTAGTTACTCTGTGTATATCAGTATATGTGTATCCAGATTTACATGCATGAATAGTCTTTCATGGCCAAGTTTGGAGAAGAGACAGAGGTGTGGCTCACACCATTGCACATGCACACAAACACATATGCACACACACACACAAACACAGGGCTGAGGCCTTCGTGTTGTTGATGTTTGAACATTTCAATTGAGAAGGCTATAAGACCTGCAGCTGCCTGTCTCGCCTGGTTGAATAGGGGGGCCTTTTTTTGGGCGGGAAGGCGAGAAGGCGGTGAATGCTTTCCCGATGAGAGATGAGGCATATTGAAAACTATATTAAATTACCCTGATTAACAATTTAGCCACGATCAGGCTAGCCATGGGGGTGCTCTGTGGGGAGGCCCAGAGACTATTCATCCCCACAGCGCCAGGGTCGAAAGGTGCCCCAAGTTCACAGGCTCAGGCCTTTGTTATGCTAACACCCTATCCCAAATCAGCTGCCTGCTCCATGGCCAGACACAAGCACTTCCCTGAGAACTTTCAGGGAGTCGTCATTCCACTGTTCATCTAACCCCCCCCCCCTTCCAATGCACAAATACACACACGTAGACTATCCTTCTTGCCAAATTCCATGCACAATTCAACATTTTTTGTAAATGGAAAAAGGCTGGGGGTATGAGGTGTTGGGTCTGTGTGTCCTCAAGACAGACATTAAAAGATGTCTTTTTATTTGTGATATTTTGTCTTATTTTGCAAATATATTCTGTGAAAAAACATTAAATTATGTATTTTGTTTTAATGAAGTATACATGCCAAGGATTTTTCAGTTATAATAGAATAGGGAAAATTTAAATTTCTACAATATATCTTTGCAGGTGCATTTATAAACTGAAAATAGTAAAAAAAAAATAGAACTCACATTTTACAAAAAAGACAAAAAATGTTTTTCTGTCTCAAGGGAGTGATAGATGATCAATACACATTAACAGGCGAGTTGATAAGACACGAATTAGAGGTCAAGAGTCAAATGCTGGTCAAACACCCTTGACCTAAGGTCAAAGTCTTTAGTGTGAACATGCCATTGGTGCACATCACATATATGTCAAATCTTGACTCATAATGACAACAGTGCATTTATTTGGATAATAATTTTCACAAACAGGTGTATGAAGCAAGATTTTTATTGTATTTTTATACATTTTTCATGTAAGAATAATCGATTATATTACAATATTTTTAAACGCAAAACATACTCCAATTTTTAAAATTATTTTAATGTTTTTAAGACATTATAATTTATATGAAGTTTACAAATGTATTCAATTTTTAGGGATGAAGCATACACACAAACTACACACACACACGGTCACTGACATTAACAACAACATCAAAACCAGCAGCAATATTATACCATATGAAATTGAATAAAATGTCTCAAAAAACATGCAGTATAATTATGTACCACTGACTGGAAGACATTGATTGTGTACAGCCATAGTCCTGATTTGTAGGCGTGTATAACTGCCCTCGTCTCTCACTCACTACCGCTGAGCCAAAACCTCAACCAGGAAAGAAAGAAAAAAAAAATCCTCATCAATGCAAATTAGAGCCCAGAACCTGGGGAGCCTTGCTTGACTCACCGGTTCTCCAAAAAGTCAAAATCACAGGCTTTCACTTCCAAATCTTGTTGTCATACACGACTACAGATGCTCCATATTAACACAGGATAGTCAGTCATATCCATGGATTAGTCTGCAGTCACTTAAAAAAACGTCTCCACACTCAGGCTGCCACAAGAGAAAATAAGGACGCTTCTAATTCTGCCAGCATAATTGCCTGATTATAATGAGCTTCTCTCTCTCTCTCCCTCTCTGGCTCTGCCTTTATTTCTCAGTGTGTCTGTTGCTGTATGCGCACACACTCACACACCCTGTAGCCTAATTCTGATATAAATCAGTCTTCAATTGAAAAGGAAAAAAAAAATCTGCATTAATTTTTTCTGGTGCTGCAGTGGCACTGTGCAGTGTTGGGTGAAACCTGCTATTTTCTGGTGACTTCAATGGACAATAGAGTTTTAGAGCATGAAATGAAATATAGAATAAAATAATAATATACAGTAAAATGACCCAAGGTGACATCCAGCCTAATAATCAGAAAATTAATTGATTTTGTGGCTTTCAGATAGATGATAACGCTGCCAAATGGGAGGCTAAAGCAATGCCAAGCTTATACCATTGCCTTACAGTATATGTTGCATTGTTAGTTTGATGACTTTCTTTGTGTGAGAGATAAAATAATTAAAAATGATTTGGGGATAAATGTGGCAAATGGTTGATTTGATCTCATGGACAACCACAGAACCCAGCTCAAGTCTGGAGTCACACCCTCTTTTGGGGCATCCTTGAGCAACCTAAAACACAATAGGACAGTTTAATAAAATGAAAATGGCAAATTTTGGTACATCTTTAAATTATAATATTAAGGCAGTGTAAAGTGAAAAACCAATTATGTTTTAATGAGGTTTATATTTGTGTCTTTCTACAGGCCTGGTAGCTCAGGAGTGTGAAATATCAAAATACTACAATTAAGAGAGCACCCAAAAACAGACATAACCATAGAATTATCTCAAGTGAGGCTCACTTTTTGTAAGGTTTTATCTTACAGTTTAAGAGGAGAAAAAGAGAAGAAAAGAAAATGAGTTTTTATTGCCTGGTCAGACACACGATAGACTCAAATCAACTATATTTTCAGTAAATTTTCACTAAATATTTTATATATAAATGACTACAAAAGGCTTGATTATGTTAACTTGTATTGTAACTCACTCATTCCCCTATTTTTAAAACAGATTCTATTTTAATTTTACAATAAGCTCCAATTTCAGCGGTGTTATTTATTATTAATCACAATAATGTCAACTATGCATAAAAAGGGATTTCACTTATGAAAGAGGGGGATGTTGGTGATGTTCTGCTGTGTTTAGATACAAGCATTAAATGTTTAAATAATAGCTATAAAAAGAAAATTTTAAATTTACATGATAATTATATAGGATAATTATGTTTTTGTTTTAAAAACCAATGATAGTAATCCTTAGAGCTCATAGTTGCTGCTGTCACAAAACACTTGCAATCCCATGTAAGCATATAACACTGTAAAGTCTTTGCAAAGTAATACATATTAATAACAAAAGAACTTCCCATGACAAAATAGTCAAATATAGGCTTGGTATATGTTGCAGACTACATGATGTTCGGGAAAAAAAACCCCAAAACAAAACAAAACAAAAAAAACATACAAACTTTTGGGGTAGTTGTTATTCTATCTGCAGTGTTTTACTTTGGCTATAGCATACATTGCCTTGTTCCACCAGGATTTGTTCTTCCATCCCTTTAAAGCTGTCTAAGCCCAGACGCAGGCTAAATGAGCATGCCCACTCATGAATGCCGTTGCTTAATTACAATCCCTGATGGAAAAACCACTGAGGGAGAAGCATGACAAAGCCACGTGTTAGGATTGAAACAGGAGCTTTTTTTTCTCGTTTCAAAACAAAAAAAAAGGATAAAATGTATGTGTTCAAGTGTATATGAATGTCATTAAGTGTAATAGCCGTAATTTTCCCAGTCTGAACGCCAAAGACAGAGACTTTCTGCATGCACTTCAATTTAATTTACAGAAATTAGATTGATATATTGAACAGGAATTGTGAAAGGCTTTATTAGTGTGTGTTGGATGCAAAAGCACTGTAATATCTGAGAATGGGATCTAATGTCAACAGTGGTTTGGATTGACATTTACATACAGTATGTAGGAGGTATTTAAATATCAGTAGCCATGAACATGGGAATAAATTAAGGTTGAAAATGAAAAAATAATTCAACCCCTGTTGGTTATAACCTAACTTCGGTTAGAATTTAGACAGTTTTGTCTGGCCAGAGGATGTCCAATTACACATCAACAAAGAGTTTATGGATGTGAAATTAAATGTAATGTTTTAGCTAGAAGAACAAAGAAATGTCTATTGATCGATGTGTCCAGAGCTTGACTTTGTCTAAAATTTAGCAATATGGTGAACGCATAGTACAAGGAGTTCTGTATTTGCAATAACGTGATTCAAAAATGGAAACTGTGCATCCTAGATATTCAATAGTTTCAATCCAGCTTCCTGCAAAACCTTAACAAAATTGTTGAACTGAATTTTACATTGTGAATTCCTACGGTATATTTCTGTGGTTAACCAAATGTCTGTTCCGAATGCCACATTACTCTATTTAAGCAAAAACCTCCCCGTTTCAGTAAAGGAACTCTACGCTACACATACATTATTCAGTAGTATTTGCATTTGCATTTGCATTGTAATTTTCATTCTTGTAGATTACAGAGAATAGAGAAGGAGGCGCTGCACCAAAGAGAATTACATTCTAAACCATTTTCCATTTTACTGGTGAGGAGTTGACATGGATTTTTGTTCTATTTTCCTCCTGCTTCGAGGTATACTGCTGAGATCAGTGACACACATTTCAAACTGTTGTTTGATTAATAAAAGAAGGAAACGATGTATAATGCTCACCAACACTCATGCACAAAAAGCCCTGCCATTAAAAATGAATTGTGACATTCAGCAATGAGTCTATTTGATTGACTAGGCTGAGATTTTTTACTGTAATCTTCTCATCATCTTTATTTATATTGTAAGGCTTGTGAGTTGAAACTCAAAAGAACCGGTAGGCACTGAGGAGATGTCATATGGATTAAACACTAGGAAGGGGTGTGAAACTCTCACAGTACACTGAAGATCCTGGCTATTATGTTTCATCTAGAAATAACAAGCCTGACTAAAAAGAACAGACAACACTGAATAGGAAAAGAAAAAAAACACACAAGCTCCAGAGAGAATAAAGTTCAAACAGCGGCAGTGATAGTGCTGAGTGTGATATGGAATACAACGAGGAGAATGTACAGTATGAGACTTCCTTCAATTATAAATGAAAAGGACATCAGTGTGAAATGTATGGAATAACCCAGATACTGAAATAAAACGTTGTCTGTGTCTCTCTAGAGCCATTTTAGGAAACTACATTCAGATTTTGAAATAGTTAAGATTTCAAGTGTCTTGATAATTTTTCTTTTTCTCATGTGAAATACTGCATTGCTTTAACTTAATTGCATTCATTGCTGACATCATCATTAGTAAACAGTGATCTTTACAGAGATGCTTCATTGGCCTCAGGGCAAAATGGTAATTTTTTAACAGGAGAAATGTGCAATAGAGTAGATTGAGACAGGATGGAGGCACACTCCTGCAGTGTGTGTGCGTGTCTATGTGGCATGAGAGGCTGGTACGATGCATTATGGGGGTGGGGTGGGTATCCCTGCAATAAGGGAGGAGGGCTTAGTCAATGTATGCGCATGTGCAAATACAGCCTAGCCCCTATATACCCACATATTGGTCTACATGCCACTTCGTGTTCAAGTGTGCAAGTGCAAACACAAATGCGCAAACGTGTGTAATCTGTGTTTGAGGATGATGCATTTGATCTTGTCGTGAGCTATGCTGTCAACAGAATGGGTATTCTAAGTATGTTTTTCTTAACATTTTATAATTAATTTAAGTAATTTTTGACACTGAATGTGTCTCCCTTCCACATAAATACAGTTTGCGAAGAACAAAATTTCACATCCAAAGCTAAATGCAAAAGAGAAAAGCCTCCTTTTACTAGTTTCATCAGGAGAGTTTCCAAAGTATTACCATTAACAAGAAACTGCTAGTGAACTTTAAGTTAATTTTTCTTTCAGGTTAGTTTTATTGGGGTCTCCACACATTTACCTCCTTGGGGCATGAAGAAGGTCCAATCTTATCTTAAGAGGGGGGAAAAGTTGTTTACCTAATGGAAAAGTATAAGAAGTAAAAAGACCTGTGCTGAAAAGTTTAGCTAAATGTATTTAAGTATACATAGATCTGAATTTAAATTATACTATATTATTATAAAATATAAATAAAAAGAATGTATTATTTACTGATTCATTCAGGTTCTTGTGCTATATGTGCTACAGATAGTGCTGTCAGATTGTAGCCTACAAACCCCAGCTGTTTGTCATATTTTATAATTTATTATGCAAGTAAATGCCATAGACTGTTCTGCAAAACAAATCTGGCAACTCCAACTGTCAGATACATGTATCAAAGTGCAGAGTAAAATGTCAATTTCAGAAACTATAAAGTATCACAAAGCAGTAGTCCAGACACTCAAGACAACTACCAGGGTCCCAAGATTACTATTGGGCTGTATGGAGTGATGGAGTCTCACTTTAAATGTGAGTAAAATACCTTACAGTCTAAAATATACACATATATAACAGCCCTGTGCCTTTTCTCTTAGATTTTCTGTAACCATAGTCTGTAATATACATATGATACATGAATATATTGCTTAATAATGTCACAGAAGTAAAGTCAGTCTCATTATAGTCACCTTCACAAGGGGGCAGACACCCAGTCAGTTGCCACAAAAGCACTATGCATGGTGTCAATAATCACATTCTGAAAGGAAAATCAACAAAAGCAGATAAATGGAAGACTGTCTTATTTGCCTGCACTCACTGAAGTGTCCACTGCCCAGACATCTGATGCAGGTACCGATATGTCATGTGTGTCGTGGTGACCTTTTTTTTTTTTTGTAACTTTATTAACAGCACAGTTATATTACAATACAAACTGTATAAGGGGTATTGGTGAAAAATTTTAAAAATAAGATAAACTTGTACAGTGTAAAAAGATAAAAAAAATATAGAAAGTAAAAGAAAACACTAAATAAATATAACTCCAAAAGGGGTGAATTCGCAATATTGCAAACCAACTTAAATCATATGGCAATACTGACCACAATGTTTCTCATGAGTGGTTGTGGTGTGATTTTCCCTCTTCCGGTTGCGGAGGTCCTAGTGTTCAATTATAGCAGCCCTTAGCTAATCCTGTGCAAAATCGGAAAGTCTGTTTCATTTTTTAGATCAAATTATAAACTAAACGGCGTCAATTTGATATATGGTTCATTTATAACGGTAGTTTCAATTTCAACTCTTGCAAACGTAAGTTATGAAATCCTCGTATTTTATTTTGTTCTCACTGTACAGGCACATCTGAAGACACCCGTCTTACCCACAGCTTTAGCGTGACCTCTACTGCAGTTGAAAATACTTGGGAGCGGAGGTTGAATCCATTGATTTTTGACGATGTAACTCATCACTAGAAGGATACGGTGACAAATTTGAATGAGAAGCTGCTTCTTTCTTGTGTATAACCATCGCAAGAAGGGCTTATGTGCTCCTCGCCGCTGGATTTCCGACTCGGGGTGCTCAGTGTTGTCGGGGTTGAGTCCGTTTCAGCTGCACTGCATCAACATGGTGAGTGTGATTTGTCGCATTTCATTGATAAAGCATCAGCTGGTAGCATCTAATATCATGTAGATATCTACTGCGACGTAGTTGACATGCTTTTATCCAATATGGTATTGTGTTTGCAGTGCAACGTTAGTTTAGCTTGTTAGCCACGGCAGGTGCTTGGCTAGCTGTATATAGCTCCCTAGCTAGGTGAAGAGGTGTGAAGCAACGTTATATGAAAATTATATTGTTTTAAGCAGTGTTCACTTGCAAACAGTGTTTTCCACTGATATTAACTGATGTTTCAGGGCAGAGGATGAAGAGAAGTTTTAATTTAGCAGCCTGTATCACTCAGTATGAGCAGTTAGCATGCTATTCAGTTGACAGCAGAATACCTGTTTTTGGAGAAGTCAAGGTGTGTTCACCGACCTGAATCTGCTCAGTTTGACCTCAGGGTGCCCTCAGAGGAACTGTGATTAAAATAATTGTAAAATGCCATTATTTGTAATCTGTTCGTAACTTCACAAGTAATTATTGAGCTCTATCACAGTTGAATTTCATTTTGACAAGGAATTTATAACACATGTCATCAAAATAACGTTTCTAATTTACTAAAGGAAACTGGATGGTGTGAACTGCTTGTTGTACTATGTACACGTTTGTGAATATGTGAGTCAAATAAATACAGATCTGATTGTATCCATGATATTGTTGTCAAAAAGTGATGTATAATTTTCTCCAAGACCCCAATAATTTCCAGAGTTTCTCCCAAAAGGCTGTCGATGTCTTAAATCTCAACTCAACTGGCAACAGTTGAATTTGACAATATCAACCGTACGCTGGAATGAAATGTAATATGTGGAAGCTCAAACTCAACTCATTGACGTAATCATTGAGATTTCTGTTAATGTCAGCTTTGTTTCGTTGCTTTGTATATCATGCAGCACATCATAAGGTCAAAATGTACACACTCAGTTGAATGTTATCCTGTGTTAAAGCAGTTATGATGGGAAAATGCATTCGTTGAATTAGCATCAGTAAGGGGGAAATAATTGCCAAACAGGTAGAAGCATTCATTCCCAAAATCAGAGATAGAACTGATGGTTCAGAAGATTGTCCATTTACTGTAATACTGCCAGGGCAAATTGTCATACTGGGGGAAAAGAGACCCCCTCCTACCCTGCAGAAAATGCCAATAAAAATGTAAGCTACTGTACATCACTTTTATAATGATGATAAACATCTTAGATGATATCTAGTCTCTTATTGCAGTATTAGTATTATGGTCCCCCTCCAGCATCAACTACAGCTACAATATATTTTTTAATCTGAAAAAGTCTTAGATTTTCTACTCAACAGTTTACAGCTAGAGAAACACACTCCAGAGTAGTCAAGATGAATGAAGGGGGGGAGGGCATCGATCAATAAGAGGTTTCAAAGTTAGTTTCATGGGCAAAATAGTCGTGAGATGTTTGAGCTCTTATGGATGGTGTTTATCACTGCAGCTCCTGCTCCTTACCCCCCACAGATTCCATTTGGTTGTTGGGTGGAGGGGGTCAAGCAGACTGGGCAAGATAAGAGAGTCCATGCTGGCTCAATTTCCCCCAGGCCCAAGATCCTCACTGGTTTCCCACAGAGAGTGGTCAGCACCCACCAAACCAACGATGTGTGCCTTTTGACCTATATAGCATGACCATTACACGCAGTGTCTTGAGTCAGGAGAGGTTGTGTTTGGCCACGCGTCACATCTGAGCAAGGATAATTGCCAAGTTGATGGCGCCCACTCTCCTCTCTGTGGCTCCAGAAGAGGTATTGACTTCTGCTTTTTGGAGCTTACACCATGCTGGGTGACCAGGGGATCCCCATGACCAATCCAAAATCTAGGTCTAGCGTATGGGTCTGGCCTCATCACCTCGCTTGTCATTCACATCCTCCTTCTATACTTACTGCTCTCTGACATAGGCTTAACCACCACTCAAAAACATGTTTACTAGTGTTAAGTACATGGGTTGATTATGATGATGAATGTTTCCTATATAAGCAGGATGGAGGTTAGGTTTGCATGTTCAACCAGCCATAGTGCAGTGCAGATGGAAACATTACTTTTATAGTAAAATTTTCAAATATGGGAATGTCAGTGAAAACACTAATACAACTTGTATGTTAAAGCATTTTTGATTGGAGCTAATAGAGCATACCTGTTTAAAAGTTTAAATAAAGATGCCAAAGGCTTCACCAACAAAATAGATTCTCAAAATCAACACCAAGACACACACACACACACACACACAGAAGAAATTAGCTTTTCTTTTGTAAATTTAAGAATTGAGTGAGGGCAGGGAATTTTGTTTAGCCTAATATTATTGATGTTTAAATTACAGTTTTTCAGAATTATGTGGTGCATCACTAGAGCCAGAATGAGGGTCACATACCTGGGCTATAATCAAATGGACTGCAATATTAATTTTTATTTGTCCTCTTAGAAATTGACTGAATAAAATGCTACAATGTTTCATTGTATGTAAAGCAGTCTGTAGTCTAATTGCAGTAGTTGATTTCCCTATATATTGTGTATTGCACGTTTAGATGATAGAGAAGGTTGCTGGATTTATTGTTGTATATCTAGGTGGTGAGTTTGCAAGTGTAGACTCACTGGTATTATCTCAGGTGCTAGCACATATACAAGACCATTGTCAGAGAAGGAAATATATTTTATTGGGGATCAGTTAGCTAATTGGTTCTTTCTGCTCAAGTGTGTGCAGGCGCAGATACCAATGATTCCTACTGATTGCTAAAGAGATAGACCAACCCACAGACCTTACCCTACAGTGAGTGGATAAAAGCGCAGCATGATGGGAATGATTCTGGGCTCTTAAGCCTAAGTGAATATTGATCTAAGTGTGCCAGGTTGATATTGAGCTCCTTATGTTGCTAAATCTTTGGGTATCTACCACAGGAGTGCTGGCTGTTCATTTTCCTGGGCACTTGGAGGCTGACATTGTGACTGATGTTGCAGGCAGAGTGTCATTCAGTGAACACACTATTTACACTAATACATAATTCACTCACATAACTGAAGCTGATTAATTAATAAAACCATGCCTTTAAATCCATGTAATTAAACTTAGAAAAGCTGATGTATCGAAAATAGTTGCCATTATTTTTATTACTAAGGTAAATGTGGCTTTTTTTGTTTTGTTTTGTTGGGGTGGGGTGATATGAATTACAGTCTTCTATCATATGTATTTTTAAGCCATTTTCACACATGAACTCAGGCAATGTCCAGAGAATCAGGTCTAGAGTTGCCCTTTCACACCTGCAGCACACAACAGGAGATTGTCCATGTCAGACGCGTTCTCACCTACTGGAAATACTTTGTCTGGTTTAGTCAAGGGGAGGTGCCTGAGTAGAGCAGGCAGGAGATGCGAGGGGTGCTGAGCAAAGCTCGGGAGAGATTCAGCAGCCAGACACTTCTCCATTCTCTGTTTAGGGGCTGCTGAGATTGACACTAAAATGAGAATAGCTGGTCCACCTTAAAGGTCAGTCCACTTTAAGTGAGCCTGGTCAGGTTAGGCTAACCCATTATCGCTAACTTCGGAGCTAACTACCTTGTTAGGGTTGGGGAAACAACAGATGAGACTTTTCTTTGTCTTGAGAGGCTGCAGCATTTATTAGCTGACACACTGTAGCCTGTACTGTACATTTATTGCCACATTGACAACTTACTGCTAACCTTTTCCTCTGCTCTGCTCACTCTCTCCACTCGCTCAACCACACACTCACTATGCACGCACATTATGCACGGCACTGTTCCTTTAAGGAGCTACGCTACCAAGAGCTTCCCAGGCAACAACACAGAGGTTGACTCACATTTTTGAACAGCGCTGCACAGAGACTCCCAAACATTATTGATTTTCAAATGAATGGATATTTGGTGTTATTTTTGGCATTAAAAGAGATTTTCTGGCCTAGCAGGGGTTCTCAGGCATGTACACTTATAGGGGAAACACTGGCCTCATTCAGACATGGACTTTGTACTAGGGAACTGTCCAGTATGTATGTGTGCATATATATCATTAATCCAATATTGCCATCAAGCAGTCTTGGTCATTGCTTTGCAAACATGTCTGCGATCACTCAATACAACCAAAGTATAAAAAGGAGAGATACTTTGGTAAAACATCATTGAAAAATCTCTTCTGGATATATGTTGTCATGTCACCTTGCACTACGTCATCATGTCTATACCTAGCTATAAATTGTAGCCTTGAAGATGTTTTGCCACTCATGCTAGAAACTTCTTCAGTTGGGCAGATTAGTGGGTAGTCCCAGGCATGTAAACATTTACAGTGTTGTTAACCATGATGTCACATTAGAGTTGTAAGAGCCATGTGGTCATGTAATTGAGAGCTTTCATAGCCCCATGATTTAACATGTGAATGATGTTAAGGCAGTTGGAAAGGGAGGTCAAGATTACTTTGTAAGTAAGCTGGTAGCCTAACAGATGACTGTCTGATACAATGTCACAGAGGTCCTGGGATCAAATCCATGAGTCCCCATAGTAACAATAAGTTAGAAGTGATGAACTTTGAAACTGTACAGAGGGCACTCCCTTCCTTTGTTTATAGTAAAATGAAGGTCATTCTGTGTTTGAGCTCAGGGTCTTAATCAAGATTGTAGACCCTAATCTTGTACAATCGTTGTACAGTATTTACAAAGAAAACATGCTCTCCTGTGGTTGGTTAAAAGCATCTACCTTATGCTGTGTCATTGACTGCACTGTAAGTCAAACATCTGACCTAGAAAAGGGCCATGTAGTCTTTCACATCAAAACGATTCATCCTCTTTGGACCACTGACATGCTCAGCAAATTTCATGGTATTCGATTAATCATTTGACTAATTTCTTTAAACAAAAACGCCAATCTGGTACTTCAAGGTTCTCAAATGTGGGACTTTACTGCTTTTCTTGGTTCTTTCATTATAGTAAATTGAACATTTGGGGCGTTTGGCCTGTTTGTTAGACAAAACAAGAAATTTGAAAACATCACCTTGTGCTCCACAGTGATGAGCATTATACACAGTTTTCTGATGTTTAATAGACCAAACAGTTAATGGAGAAAATTATTGTCAGATTAGTCAATAATGAATCTACTTGTTTGTTGCAGCCCTAAATATCACATATTATAGGCATAAAAGGCTCTCTGATGTACTAGAAAAATAGCTCCAGGAAGTTGCTCAGAATAAGTAACCTCATTTTATTGTAGTTTACTTCAAATACAGATGATTTTAAAGAGATGTTTGCTAAACTGCCATGAAGATGAAGATAAGGACTTCAAGTCATTGAAGTTCTTTGGTTTCTTTCTGCACTCTGATCTTAAAGTTTGTTTGGACAGTGTCTGTGGTCCTAAATCATTTTTAAAATAACATTGTGACTTGCATATCAACTGGTTTATGTGTTTTTGAACTGACACTTTTCATTTTGTGAATGTTGCCTCCTAAAAGGTGCAACAAAAATAAGACAAAGTGTGTCAAAAAAGAGATTGGACTTGCATCTGATTGCATTTGAAATACATTTAGCAGATACAGTATGAAGTTCTTCAAAACTATGAATCTGTATCAGTTTATAAAAACCTGTAGTTCGTATGTGTAACTGCTTTATGTCATGTGTAATTACTATTTAAATGTGATTTTAAACCCCCCTTTCTATTTCCACAGGGTGTGATTGGTGTGCAGCTGGTGGTTACCATGGTAATGGCCAGTGTAATTCAAAAAATCATACCTCATTATTCCTTCGCA
The DNA here is from genome assembly GCA_029490765.1 of Euthynnus affinis. Classification (NCBI taxonomy): domain Eukaryota; kingdom Metazoa; phylum Chordata; class Actinopteri; order Scombriformes; family Scombridae; genus Euthynnus; species Euthynnus affinis. The sequence continues at coordinate 22,205,548 of CM055842.1, read as the reverse complement.
AGATGGCTACTCTGCAGTGGCAGGTAATTTAGAATCCTGTACATCCTGTTTCACAGTTCATTCAGAGTGCTACAGTTTCATTTCTTCAGTTCACTCTTTTTCTGAGAAGTTTATTTCATGTAGAGTCAAGAACAATGGAGATCAAAATGTTTACTCAGACTGTTCAAAAGGGTTTGGATAGTAGAAGAAAAAGAATCATTAAGTCATATTGCAAAGACCAAAAGGCATCAAAATATTGGGATGGCCCAAGAGGACGGCGCATAAAAATAAAGTGCCCGCCTCATCTCCTCTAATTAGTGCCACATATGTTTTTCAGTAAACAGCTTCTTGGAACATATTTAATAATTAATTAATTTTTATTTTCAGTGCACTGTTGAAATCTTTTTCCGAAAACTTTTACTCTAAGCAGGCAGTTTGGAGTATTTTGTGTAATTAATTTTCCATAATAAATAAATATACAAGGGGAAAAAAACAAGCTGTGCTGCGGCACCTTCTATCCTCCTCTAACTCACAGAGTGCATCTCAAGATGCTCTGATAAGAGGCTCCCTAAACAAAGTTAAGGAGGTTCAAAACGATGCTCCTGTTGTGAAGCCTCACACAAGTGCTTTTTAGATGTATATCAGAGCAGCTGATGTAAAGTAAAGCTTTGAGAAGTGTGTGTGTGTTGCTTGGAGGTTAATCATAAAGCTCCCAGCTGTTACAAATTGATGCTTTGAGTCATGTTCATAGAACCGAGACTTAATGTCACTGCTTTCAAGAGCATTTTTCAATAAGATATTTGATATTATTTTTTAAAGGAGAAATGTAAAAGCAATTTACACTTTTAACAGTAAGTGAAATTCCCTTCATTCTTAACAAAATGGAACATGACAGAGATTTATACAATACATCTCTTGTTTAAACCCAAATCACTTAACCTATTCTTTCCATACTCATATAATCATAGTAAATTATTTTATGTTGTAATAGCTGCACAGTAGGGCAGCAAACCTAGCTCTTGTCTGTCCACAACTCTGCTTTATCTGGTTTATTGTGTCCTCTTTCTCACTGTCCATGTCTTTGCCTGATTCCACACATCTCTCTCTTTTTCTTTGTTCACAGTCTGCGGTGGTACCAGCACCCCACGGAAGATGAGTTGAGAAGCTTAGCTGGGAAACAAAAAGGACAGAAGAGGAAAGACAGGTAGGTGTCGGCGGGGGTGGGGGGTGGAGAGGGGCTATGGTTTGGGGGTTGGGGAAACGTAATGGCACAGAGGAGGTACGAAAGGCACCCCTTTCATCAGAGTGGAAAGAAAAGATGAGAGGTAGACATTTGAGATGGATGGAGACCACAGGCATGTCGGCGAAGAGATGAAGCTGATGTGTTTACGTGTTTACTGATGTTTTCTTCTTTTATGGCTCCTCATCTGTGCTCAGAGCAACTCAGCTTAGAAGTGGCCCTGTCTAGTGGATGTGAGGAAAGTCAATCCTATTTTTTTTTTTTTTTTGAGCCAATATTTTTTGGGCTATTTTAGGGGATGATGGTTTAAAAAGATTGCATCCACTCTGAAATCAAAGTTTCCCAAACAGCATTATATCTTCAAAGTGGTCAGATGTCATGCTTTGATTCTGGTAGATGATCCTCCTTCAAGACTACTTTGCAATAAAAAAAAAAAAAAAAAAAAAAAAAAACTTTTCAGTTTTTCAGGGCTGCAGGTGGAGGTTGAACCATATGTCAATCACATGAATTTAGTGCCTTTTCCTTTGTACTCTTCTTTTAAATGTGAATTTAAATCGAAGTCACAACTGAAAGTTAATCCTTACTTTTCCACATGGTGTCCAGCTCCTAACTTAAGGCGGTTTTGTAGAACAATCCTTTCTCTGACCCTGTATGAGGCAGGTCAATGCTCTCCAGCGCCACATGTTCAGTAATCCCCTGAAGAAAAAGATGGACCACTGTCCTTTTTGCCAGCTCGTGCCATGCAGCTTCGTTCCCTTTGTTAATGGTCTGCCTCCCTCAGTCAGGGGCAAAGCTGAGCCCCTTTTTTGCTGTCAGGTGCCTCAGAGATGAAATCTGTCCGGGGCATGTTTGGTCCTAGACTCTTGCAGTGGTATTGTCCTGTGAATCCAGCGCACACACAGGGCTGAACAAACAAAGCCCAGAACTGACGACTCCCATCAGACAGTTCTTCAAGGCCAAAGAACGGCTCTCCATTCACCTGCTGTTTGTGACTTTGTGCTGCCTATGTATTCCCTTTGGTCATGGAAAAGTACTGTAGTAATAAAAGTAAGTTCACCAATGCCTGCTTTTAAGATTTGTATGTCTGTGCTGCATTAAATGTAGCAACAAGGAAAAGTTCATCCCCCTAGAAAATTAGGAAAATTGAGCCCCTCGATACAGATTGACGTAGGAGAACGAATTTCGGTATGCATATGTATCATGACCAGACCCACCAAAAAGTCTCTTGGACACATACCCTAACTCCAACAGGAAGTCGGCCATTTTGTGCCAAAGTTGCCATTTTGACACCGATTTGGTCATTTCCACCCCGCATACTTTAATGAACTCAAAATTCGGTCCATATCATCTACAGGCATAGGAGATTAAAAGTTATTAAAACGGTGAGTTTTCGTCATTGCCAAGGGGGCGTGGCCGGGGGTGAATTTCGATCCTTCGCCATGAAAATTGAAACGGCCATAACTCCGGCATACGTTATCCTAAGAGAGCCAAACCTTTTGTGCTTGATAAGAGTCCCGCCCTGAACGCATCCATGTGACAATATTGGACCTGAGTCATAGCTCCACCTACTGGCACCAGGAAGTCACATGTTTTACGCTCAGACGCCCTGTGGGTAGCACGGTGATCGAATCCAGCTCAAATTTACGGAGGATAGCCTCAAGACCTTGGAGATCCTATATTATGAAGTTGGTGACTTTTTGTCAAAAGGTGTGGTCATGGCGACGCGGCGAATTTCGATGTCTCGCCATGAAATTTCAAAGCCTCATAACTTGACTCCATGTGGTCTAATCTTTTCCAAATTTCACATGCTTGTTAAGTGTCCCGGTCTGAACACATGTTCAGTCTCATATTTAGCGAAAGTCATAGCGCCACCTACTGGCAACAGGAAGTAACATGCGTCGTCCGTACTCCTAGGAAATTTGGCCGACGCACCTGAAATTAAGTCAGCTAATAAACAAGACGTTGGTGATGCTACATTTTGCAGATCATGACCCAAAACCAAACGCTCTTACCATGGCGAAAAATCCTTCGCCATGACATACGATACTGTTTTTAAGGGACAAGGGATGGCTCTACAGTCACGAAACTTGACACACATGTCCAGAGTGACATTAGCTAACATCCTATGTAGTCAATTTGAATGGGCGTGGCAATATGGCTCAACAGCGCCCCCTTAAAAATTTCAAAATTGAAGCCCCGCCTTCCAGATTAACGTAGAATAATGAAATTGACAAGGCACATGTTTAATGTCAAGACGCACAAAAAACCCTCTTGGAGCCATATCGTAAGTCCAACAGGAAGTCGGCCATCTTCAAAAAACTGGTCAATTTTCGCCTGTTTTTGGCCATGTCGCTTACCTTGTATTTTAACGAACTGCTCCTACAGAATTCATGGCCAGGACTTCAAAATCAGTATGTGTCATCTAGACTAGTGTGTGATCAAAAGTTATCAAAAGATTTAGTTCATGTTGAAGCGTTTGGCCGTGGCGTGGCGTTGAGTTTTGATGTTTTGCCATGACAGAGGAAATCGATATAACTTGAGTGTACATGGTTGGATCTGCCTGAAACTTTACAGGTTTGCCAACAGTCCTGGCCTGAGCACTTCTACATTACAATATTCAATCAGTGATGTAAACTGGCTCCATTGCGCCCCCTACGGCATATCAACGCAGCAGCCCCAGCAGCTGGGCAAAATAGTGGACAAAGGATGTGATGTTTTTCTCCTTGCTCTGTCTGAAAACAGCCTGAGTTTGGAAACATCTACAAGTCACTGACAAAAGCCCTTCGACTGCGCGGCCTCCGGCTGCGCGGCCGTCGAAGTGCGCTGGGGTGCGAGGGCCCGTTCATCGCTGCTTGCAGCTTTAATTGCACTTGAAATGCTAAAAAAAAAGTGACTGGAAATGTTTTGACTGACTTTTTAATTGTATAAAAGGAAAAATTAGACAAAAATGTCTCTTTTTCATCATAATCCTGGATTTTTGTATTTCTACACAGGTTAAAAAAATGTCAATGGTCTAAAATTCTTTTGCATTTTCTCAATTTCCTGACACTAGTTGTTGTTTTGCTGCTCTGTCCTCTTTGCCCTAGGAAGTACAATGGTCACATAGACAATAAGCCGCTAACAGTTCCCAAGGACATAGACTTACAACTGGAGACGAAATGCATCACAGAAGTCGACACATTAGGTATAAATCAAAGAGGACATATGTCTACTGAAGAAAGTTTCGTTTTGAATGTTCACTCATAGACGTTTATGTATATTTACTCTGCCATATGAATTTTATTCTTGAGTATCTGGATTTAATTATACTCTTTATGCCCCCAGCATTGCACTACTTCCCAGAGTTCCAGTGGCTGGTGGATTTCACTGTAGCAGCAACTGTCGTCTATCTGATAACAGAACTCTACTACAGTGTGGCTCAGCCCTCAGGAGAGATGAACATCAGTGTGGTCTGGTGCCTGCTGGTACTCGCATTTGTCATGTATCCTTAAATCAGTTGCATCTTACGTTAGCCCTTTTAGAAGTGTCAACTGTTCTTTGAATTGGTTACACACCTGTGCTATACATCATGTCTCTAGCTTGGTTGCTAACATTTTGGGTTCCAGCTGAACAAACCTGTTTCTATCTACTCTCCTCTGCTCACATTTCCATTATTTTCATTCCACACCATCTTATATGTGTTGTAGTTTAACGTCTCTTTGTCTATAAGAGAGACCAAATCATTCCAGCTTGATTGTATGGATGCAGCAGTGGTGACGAGAGGCTATAAAACGACTCCTAAAGCTTCCACTGGCTTGACTTCCAGCACCTTTATGCTCCACAGCTACCTGCTATTTTGCTACGCTGAATGATGGTTAAATAATATGCATTATCCTCGCTACCAACCACAGGAATCAATCTTTCCAGTGCTCCTGGTCAGGCCCAGCTCACCGTGGTGAGATGGTGTGTCATTTCCTGCCTACGTCTGAGATTGGGGGCCCAATTTTCACAGCCCAACAGACTGATATGCTTGGGGAAAAGGACAGACCGGGGAACAGATGAAACGGTACTATGAAGATGAGGGAATATGTTGGCTCAATATATGTGTTAATGGGACACTTGATTTCAGTTTTCCTATTTCAGCCCTGATGACATGTTTAAGACTCTTGCCCTTGAGATCAGCACTACTGCTCTGTTAACCCTCTCTTATAATACCGGAGCAGCATACTTTTCAAGTAGCTGCATCTAATAGCACCTTGCTTTTCCCCCTTGTTTACTGAAATGTATAAATGTGACTGAATACCCTAACCTTTGGCCAACACTGACAGGCCAACACAGGGGTATATTAATTGTAGCCCACTACATGACAGCTGTATTGCATGGCTGTATTTCTCTTTTCAGCCTCATGCTGGTTCAAACTGGTCTAGTGAGTGTTTATACAGCTGTCTTCACAGTCCTGAATAAGGGTTAGAGGAAGAAAGAAGACTCCTTTGGAATGAATCCCATTCTTGAAAGGGAGTGAAAAATTGGCATGTTGTCACCTGAAATGTTATAGAAACTGAGTTTCATCTCTGTGGTAACCAGAGTTCACTTTAGAAACTTGCTGTATCCGTACCCCTCTGATCAGGGTAGACTGGGGGAGGCATAAAATACTGTTACGACCTCAATGGCATGCACTGGTGCCAAAAACCCACACATTCTGCACCCGCACATGCTGTGGCATTAAAGGGTTGATGGTTCACACAGGGCCTTTAAGTATGCACAAACTCTATGTTTTTGTGTACAGACGAAACATTTTTGTGCGGTGAATAGCTGTGTGTTACTGTGTTCAAACTGTTTTATATTGATTGATGTATTTCTGTTTCCCTTGAACCTGTGAGAGGCATTGAGAATGTGTCCGCAAAGCAATGCTTTATATACTGGTGTGCTTCTGGAGATGTTTTCCTTGACTCTGTCACTGCAGTAAGACCCTTTTCTCTCTGACGGCCCACTACTTCAAGTTGGAGGAAGGAGGCGAGCGTTCACTCTGCATTACTTTTGCTTTCTTCTTTTTTGTCAAAGCTATGGCTATTCTCATCGTCACTGAAAACTACCTAGAGTTTGGTCTGGAGACTGGTGAGTGCTGCTGTTTTTATGTCTAGAAACCTAAACTGACCCTTTTTATAACAACAAAATTTTAATACTTGTGGCCTTAGTTGGTGAGCTGAATATTTCTTCTTCTAGGTTTTTCAAACTTCTCTGACAGTGCTCTGCAGTTTCTGGAACACCAGGGCTTAGAGTCACAGTAAGTACATTATCAGTATTCCCATAGTATCATCATTTTTGTTTTCTCTGCCTTCATGAATTCTTTATGACTCATGAACCTACACTAGTATCTCACTGTGTTTTTTCTCTTTTACAGGGGTCCCATATCTAAACTCACCTTCAAGCTGATCCTGGCCCTACTCTGCTCCCTGATTGGGGCATTTCTAACTTTCCCTGGTCTGCGATTGGCCCAGATGCACCTTGATGCTCTCAATCTGACCACAGCCAGATTTACACAGTGGGTCCACCACAGTAATTGTCTTCACATCTGTGTTCACTCATGTATTTTTCATTGAATACATTTGACATCTTCCTTATCCTTAATAGTAATAATGGAAAAGCTAGAAAGTCATGACAACCTTGTTTGAAAAAGGGTTTTCAAACCATTTAGTGTTGTCTTCCTATAACAGTGTCAGATTAATAATGGACAGTTAAACAAAAGGTGAACTGTGAAAAACTTCTTCCACTTATGCAGTAGTGCTCTTCAAGACCCATAAACAGACTTGGACGAGTAAAATCAATGGAGCTCTCATTTTAGATAAGTTTCTGGTCAGGAAAAAAATCTAATGTCTAATTGTCAGTTGTATGTGTTTAGCCTCACTTATTTTGTTGACACCATTATCTCAGGTCAAAACTATAACTTCCATGTTATCCCAAGTTTAATGAATGCATTTTCTTTGGAATAGACATGTGTCTGCTGATGTTATCAAGTACAGTCTGTAATGTCTTTGGTTCTATGCTTGTTTAATACATGATGTGCTCAAATTAGCCACAAACATAGTGCTCAAATATCTGACTATCCTATCTTGGATTGCCATGAAGCCAAGTATAGCACAGTTGTACTTGTGTCCTTCTATTCAGAGTGTGTCAGATACGAGAGAGCACCCTGTAAGTCAGATGAAGGCTTCTCATTTGGGGCCGATTTCTATTTCAGAACTCAATGGGTGGCACATCTACGACCACGATAGGGGGTGTAGTGCAGGGAGCACATTGCATTCAGATAATCCACTTTGGTATAGTAGACTCTCCAAAATGGCCTCCTCTTCCATTCCCCTCTTAACTGTCATGAGCTTACATCCTCAGACGCTGTCACTAACGGGGATTATCTCCAGGCTCTTCAAAATCTATGCTGTAGTTATCTTCTCACCCTTCTCTGGAAAAGTTGCTCTGATAATATGGACCTTATTTTTCAGTGTGTTTACTTGAAATTCAGATAAGATAGCAAACATTTTTGTGAGTTTAGATTTCCCTAAATGTGTTCGGGTCACCGATGGTTATTCTGAGCAAATATGTCTTTATCAGTCTGTTTTCTCCTTCACCTCCCTTTTCCTGTAGGACTCTGCTTCATATCAACTTCCTGTCCCCTCTTATCATGGTCCTGCTGTGGGTGAAGCCCATTACCAAGGACTACATAATGAACCCCACTCTGGGAAAGGAGAGTGTGCCTTTGTAAGTAAAAGTTATTATCTGGCTCTGGCAGTCCTTTAAATGCCTGATCCAGATGTGCACTATACAGTAGTTTCTGTTGCACTGCTTTTCCTTTTATTACTAACATTTGTCCTGCCCACAAACATAATATGTTAGAACATAAATTCTTTTCTAAGTAATTTGACCTAGGGATGCACAATATTGGATTTATTGCCCATGTCCGATATGCTGTTATTTTCCAACTTATTATGTGACAGTTGCCAATGCTGATACTGACATATGCACATATTTTTTTCCACCTGGCTGAGGGGACTATTACACATGCAGTCATAGATTGTACTAAGTTTGATCAAGAAAGATAATATATGAAGGAAGAACTTAGGAAGACTAGAATTCAGGAGCTCAGCATTAAAACTTTAATGAACCTGCCAAGGGGGTCGAGCAGTAGAGTTTTCTTGGAGTTTATTAGACAGACGGGATTAATGAGTAGGATTTTATCCCTGATCCACACTCCGAAGCAGAAGGTGGCAGTAATGCACCTAATACACTAGTTGCCAACCAAAAAGAAGTTTTTCCAAACAGAGTTGTACATCCTGTCAGCTGTGGTGTTTCCCATCTGTGAAGCCGAACTCAGCAGCTCCTCCGCAAACTGTTTCTCCCTTGCAATCCCGGTACTTCCTTCGCAGACTCCACTTTGCTCAGCTGCCAGACAGACCTCCTGCTTCTACCCACTTGAACCTGAATAACAAACCAGGGCTCTGTGCTCCAGTTGGATCCAGATGGAGTTGGGGCTAGCTGGGAGGCTAGTGGCGGCTAGATGGCTGTACTTCCCTCTGGCCATGCTGAGGCTAATACTCTGTGAGTCGAGTCAGTGGAGGAAGTACCGGGACCGTCAGGTGAAACTGTCCACAGAGGGAAGCACAGGCAATCAGCATGTCATATCAGCAGAAAAGTTCATTTCGGGCCAATGCCAATATTTCATTTTAAAGCCTTTATCAGCCGATACCGATGTACTGATATTATCTTGCATCCCTAATTTGAATATTTACAATCATATGTTTGGATATTCATTTAGATAATTGAGGTGAGATGCTTTGTAGCACATTTGTAAGATTCTATATACATTTCATAAAAACAAAAGTGTGCTGAAGGAATATGTCCTCACACCTCTTGTTTATTGATCTCTATGTGGCCAGTTGGACTCTCACTTAATATCTAGCAAGCTAATTACCTGCCATTCCAACTAGGAAGACGAGGCCACATCACTGATCTGTGAAAATAAAAGTAACCGACTTTCGTCCTGGGTAAAAGGATGTAAACAATGCAACAGTGGTTATGAAAATGGAATTTGTTAGATAAATGGTCCTATTAGATAAGGAATGTATTCAGCTCGTAGATGAAGTGACAACAGTAAACACTTTGTCTGCTTGGGTTGAAATTAGGCTGTAATCAAATGCAGTCATACCTTGAGGAAAGCTTTCGATTGTAACTGCTTGCATTTGTTAACTGCTTGTTCATTCCAAGTCAGGATTCAAACTTAGGTAACAATTGGAAGATGCTGTCATGTGACTGTGATAATATCAAGGACAAACCTGATTTAAGAATGGCACTTGTTACACTACCCCCTCTTCACCATTTTAAATCTCAATTTCACATTCTTACTTTTTCTTCTGAGTTGTATATAACATCTTCTGCTCTTACTATCTTTCCTTTCTGTCTCAGTGTCTCGGGTCTACCATCTAAATGATGGAGCAGTTACATGATGTGTTGAGTTTGTGGGCCAGCAAAACTGTCATCCCTTCATCATCCTTCGTCTCTTACTCACTCCTGTCTTTCTATTAATATCAGGATGACTGAGCAGACGTATGATACGTTGCGGTTATGGGCCATCATACTGATGTGTATGCTCCGGCTGACCATGATGAGACATCATTTGCAGGCCTACCTCAACCTGGCCCAGAAGGGTGTGGACCAGATGAAGAAGGAAGCAGGGCGGATAAGTACCGTTGACCTGCAGAAGATGGTGATTGATATGATTTGCATAATAATCCTGATTATACCATCTGCATTTCTGCACAACTTGACTGTTTAACTCTGTGATTCTGTAGTAACCACTTAGATGGAGCCACCTTGCTGGTTTTTCAGAAGTGGAGAATTTTAGGATTAAGCCAATTTCCCCTTATTAAAAGCAAATATGGACACATTTAGGGCTCTATCTTTGAATGAAGGAGCAAAGCACAAAACTCAATCATCTACATACAGAGCATGCATTATGCAGGAGGCATGCTGCGCACCTGCATTGTGCTCGGAAATTGGATACATTATCAGTGGTGGGTGATCACATCATCTCCATCATATCCTAACAAGTACTCCTGAAGCACTGTTTGGTCTAGTCCAGAGTCTTGCAAGTGTGCCTATGTATTGGTTATATAGAATATGTGGAGCTGAAAAGATGATGTCAGAGGCAGGAAATGTCTTTTCGATTATTAGTTGAGATCCATCTCTGGAGATTTTGAAAGTTATGTGCTGCAACATGTGTTTGAAGGAAAATGTCAGAGTTGATGAATCAGGTGCACTTAATTTTGTTATATGTCACAAAATTAAATAAAGATGTAATATTTAATCACATGATCAAATTACTTGGAACATTGTTACCGAGTTGTACCTCACCAAAACTTACTATTTTACTAATGTCACAGTTGACCATTTGCCAATAAGTTTCCCTTTATTTTGTATCGCCACCCTAGATGATGTGTAAGATCATTTGTTTTTTGTAGGGGTTTTTTTTGTTGTCAGAGAAACTAGAATCTTACAAGCAGTTTGTGTAACAGTTCATAGTAATAGTATTCTTCTCTAATTTTACCCAGGTTGCACGTGTTTTTTACTACTTGTGTGTAATCGCACTACAGTATGTGGCACCACTGGTGATGTTGCTGCATACAACCTTGCTGCTAAAAACCTTAGGTGAGTCACACTTTCCTACTTAGAATATCTCAGTTTCTCTTATAAGTTGCAGCTATTTCCTCACTCTTGTTTACTGCAGGTGGACACTCCTGGTGGGTCTATCCTGAAGAAGACCTCCCTTGTACCCATGAAATGAACTCTGATTCTGTAATGGAGGCGGTACCAATAGCAGCCCCAACACCAGCTCCAGTGATGGAAACCGGAGCACGGGCGTCAGTAGCCCAGCTGTCGATGGCCCTGGGAGGCCTGCGGACTGTCTTCAGCCCCCTGCTTTTCCGAGGGCTCTTCTCGTTCTTTACTTGGTGGATTGCGGCCTGTCTCTTCTCCACCTCCCTGTTTGGCCTCTTCTACCATCAGTATCTCATGGCAGCATAGCATCACCAACCTGGCAGCGGCACCTAGACTCCTGCAGGGCTGCAGTGTGTTCGGCCTGATCAAAAAAGAAAAAAAAAAAAGGACTGCATGGGGGCAACAGAGGCCTATTGATGACTCTGCTCCATAACCCCTCCTTCCCTTCCTCCCTCTCTCATAATGACTGACCATATCATCAGAGCTCCTGGTTCAACTTCCAGTGCTTCCTCCACAGATGACTCTGTGAACTCTTGTCATTGTTTTTACTACTACGACCACTACCTTTTTATTTGGAGAGCAAGATTTATAAAATTTTAATAAAAGACTAAATTGTGAATTAGAATAATAATTATCAGTGTCAGTGGGTTGGCACAGTAATGAGAAATGCAGTTTGCTGTATGAAATTTGAATGGTACTATGAGGTAAAATACCGTATCTCAGATGCTGACAACTAATTACATGTTTAAAAAGTGATGCAGCAGTTCTGCTCATTCCCACCAGTTTTAAATGAGCCAATGGAGAGACTTAAACTAATGTTCTTATTAGTACTTGTTCACAGCTCTTCACATGGAATGATTTAAATCCATCAGCATTTTCAGATTCTTGATATATTGGTGGTAGGTACTTCAGTAAGCCCTAAATTCAGCCCCATCACAAGTTTACGTGTGGCAGGAGTCAGTTTTTGGACTGTTGCCCTCAGTTGAAATTTCTTTCATTATCAATGAACTCTAAATAGTATTTACATTGAATTACACCAGAAACTCGTACAGAAAAACATTTCCATGACTCATGAGTTGGTACACGTGTGCAGGGCCTTGGCATTAGAAGAGTCACACAACCCCCTATATTTCTTTCTGTGTTACAGTCCACGATAGTGCTAAATTGAAAAGAATAAAGATGCATTGTAGCCTATAGAAGCTGCATTTGGGTCACAAAATATGATTCAATCTAGAGATGTTTATGGAGGTTAATGTGTGACATTGAAGCCCAAAATCACCTTTACCCACTCAGAGTAGTTTCCTCCTTGCGTTTTTGAAATGTTTTGGGGAATTGACAACTGCCATTATTGTGGCTCCCTGTGTTAATCTTTTGATCAGAAATGGTAAATTTGTGTGTCAATAGCCTGTTAAATGTCCAAATTCCATTGCCACGGGACAAAGGTGTCTGAAAGAGTCTTAAAATGGTGCGGCAAGGACCAGTGCATCTATTTGCAGGATGAAGAGCAGGAGAAGGAGGAGGAGGAGTAAGGGAGGGAGGGGCAGCCTGTTGATTTAGCCAGAATCGCTGTTTGGGAAGAACTGTTGGCGATCTCAGCTGACAGCTGAGCAGGGTTAGAGAGTGGACAGTCCGAAGAGAGTCATACCTGCACAGGAGCAAGATGAGATGTTATACTCACGGGGAAACATCTCATTGACTTGAAACTGATGTATTTAAATGTGTCTAACTTGCCATGAAGGACAAACCTAGGTTCTTAAAATAAGAAGCGTTCCAATAGATTTATGATTTTTAACATGCATTGTAACCTCCCTGGTTTAAACTGAGCCATTTTAGAAGAGATGAGACATTTTAGCCGTTTTTGAGCAGCAGTGATGATTTAAAGGGAGGACGGCACTTAGGGTTCAGTAAAGGTATGTGCTTGTGTCCGTATGTCTGTCTGCATGTATAGGGTCTCTGCTGAACGTCAGCTGTAATCTGAAAGGGCATTGTGATCAAGAGGAGATGATGTCAACTAAAGTTGATAAGCTAACGCCTTTATGTTCTCCTTTTTAACTTTTGTTTTTTAACTATTACCCATCGTTTGCTTTCAAACTCATTTGAGAACAATCCTTTCTTTGTTTTTATTGTTTTTTTCTAATGGATCAAATTGTGGATTTGTAAAACTTGATTTCAAAATGGTGCCAAGTGAGTCTGTTCCCCTGTCCTCAATTGCTGTAGATTTGGTGTCTGCCAGTGTTTGAAACTAAAACTGGACTGTAACACTGGGGGCCTTATGATTTCTGTAGATCCACATAAAAAAAGAGGTCTGGTGCAAAAGGTCATAACGGTATTTACAAGTCTCAATACTGTAATTCTTTGATTGGTAAATGTACGCACAAAACATCATTGTGTTGATGAGGCACTGGGCCAATATGATTGTCCAGTCTATTCAAGAATGTAGGGTACTTGGTGGTACACAATCTTGCGGTTGTCTAGCATTTTGTTTTGTCATTACATTTGTTATATCATAGAGCTGTGATTTATGAATTCCAGCTCTATGAATTTTGTACAGGATACATTTTACAAAGTTGAGCAGCACCATATCACATTTTTCAGCTCCTAATGTCGAAAGTCTTAGCTTCAGTTTGTGTCTGTTTTAAATGATGGGGAATATGCACATAATGAATGTATCAATCCTGCCTAATTTCTAGATTGTTTTCAAGAAAATTATTTGTATGGTGAGTTGATTTAACACGCCCTCCCCCCACCCCCGCACTTCCTGAGCTCTTTACTTGTCTACTACCATCTGTTAATCTGCCTTTCCCACAACTGTGTGTGGTTAGGTCAAACAAAATCTAATTTGTCCTAATGACTTTTTTTAATTGATTGATTTTTTTTTTTTTTTGTATTTATTATACATGTTGAGGCCTGTAAACATTTCTTATTTTAACATCAAACACTTTATTTTGTTATTGGAGTGCATGATGACTTAAATCAGTTGTTTGACAAATCAATTGCAAATTATGCGTTTTTAATACTCTGGTCTGGTCAGTCATGAAATAGCTGGGGTACTTTCAGAATTCATTGTTTCTTCTGTTTGTTACCACTGAAAGTGTTAATTATACATTGTTGCATTCACAAACGTTGTTCTTTCATGTATTTATTTCTGCTTTAGATTTTGTCTTAAATAAATTATGTTCTTTACTTTTGTCCATTTTCTTGAAGGATCTTTATATCACATACTTGCATGACTAATCCACTGGCTTCATATATGGCCTCAGCAGTGCCACAACAGAGATGGGTTTATCCAAGATGATTGGCATGTCTTTGGCACTTTGGGTATATTTTTGTTTTGAAGTTAAAGCAGAGTCTGTTCTAGAAGTAGAAATATCTATTTGCAGATTGATTGGCAAATAGTATATATATATATATATATATATATATATATATATATATATATATATATATATATATATATATATATATATATATATATATATATATATATATATATATATATATATATATATATATATATATATATATATATATATATATATATATATACTTTTTGCAGTAGGGCCTTGACATGGACATGCCTTGACATGCTTTAATGTGCTTGAAGAAATTAGATACCCTACTCAAGTTCACATTGTGGATCCCAGGTTATAAAATATTTCCACACATATATCTCTTCATAAAGCCTCAGTGCTCCTTCTGTACATAAAGTCCTTTTTCTGAAGCAGTAGTACCATTGCATTAGACTTGAAAACTTGTATGAAATTATAGTAGCTCATTTTGGGGTCTTCAAGGTCTCAAGCAAGATTTAAAATTGTGTCTTTTTTTACTCAACTCAATAATTCTTTAATTGTGCTTTAGCATCACAGTACTTATAGTATAGTGTATAGTACTTAAGTGTGACCTCGTCCAAACTGGCATTGATTCAGGCAGTCAATGGCCATCGATTTGCCATCGCTATTCGTGTGGGAAGGGTTAGTTGAGTAGATAGAGGGATGAAATGACAAACGCTTCCAAACTCCTCTTAATGCACACTATTCTGTGGGAATAAAATCGGGCCAGTTAATACAGGCCTTGAGTGCCATTGTCCACATGAGCGGGAAACTGGGCCAATGCATTCATTCATAGGTAGACAGATCAATAAGACAGCTTCCAAAACAAACCAGTGGAGAGGTTCCTTTATTCCTCTTGAGTGGGTCCTATTCATCGAGGTTCCTTCTCCATAGAGCGGCGTGGCGCTCCGCTTCAGGAAGGGGAGAAGAGGACCCCCACCCGTCTGTCCCCAACACAGCCAGAAGAACTGAGAACCTTCAGCAGGGGTGATACTATAATAGTGGGCTTTCTGTGTGACACAGAATGCTGATCCCACCCTCATGTCGATTGTGAGAAGCAGCAGCCCAGACTTCATGATTGACCTGACCTTGTATCGTGAATAGCCTAAAAGAGAGCACTTTACATTGCTTGAACTCCTCTGACCTGTTTTTACATTTACTTTTTTTTACTTTTTTTACCTTTATGATACCTCCAAATTATGAAAAAGATAAGAAAAACAGGAAAGATGCCCCTGCTGAATTGAGTGCCAATTACAGATTGGTTGACTGAGATCAGCATGTTGCAATTGCCTTAAATGTAATACATGCAATCATCTTTTCATTACCATGACAACAGCAGAAAAGGTAGCACAAAACATTTAAGCATCTTTAGCTACAGTGTGGCGTGTGGGCTTATGAAATACTGACATTTTAGAAAAAGGGGCAGATAGTTCTGAAGTTTATTTGGTACATATCCAAAAAAAATTTATACATTCCACAAAACTGCATAAAAAAGAGAGAAAGTCAATATTTTATTGATAATTGAGATAAAAGTCCAGTTTATTGACACGTAGCACAAATACACAGAGAATTTACAATGTGTTTATGCTGGTTTTGGCTCACAGAGAGAGATCACAATATCTGCTGTGTTTTAGACAGTCAAACAGGAAGTGTATCATCCTGCAACACATGAAACCGGGTTTCTCTGTAGCAGACAAATACAGACATAATACAGAGGGCTGCAACTTTAATTATCGATTCATCTGTCTGATTATTTTTTCCATCGACGAATGTCATTTGTGCTATGAAATGCCAGAAAATGGTGAAAAATGTTGATCATCACTACCCAAAGCCTAAAATGTCTTTTTGACACAACAACAGACACAACATTTTGTCCTGAACAACAGTCCAGTCTAAAGAAAATCAGAAAATAGGGCTAAAGAAACCAGAAAATATTTACAATTGAAAAACTGGAACCAGAGAATTTTAGTGTTTTATCTGAAAAAATGCCTCAAAATAAATCGTTGCAGTTCTAGTAATACACTGCAACAATTAAGGTGACATAACATTGTGGTGTTCTCTTTCACATTTTACACTGTTCATCTATAAAGCTGTCTGTGTGTATGACTCTAATTGAGTTAAACTTGCACCAGTTACTAGTGCAGAGCAAGGGGAAATGGCAAGGAGAGAGAAAAAAAGAAACAGAGATACTGTAAGCCTCTAACCAAGCAAAGTAAATTTAAATCTCGTCATGGTTAAAATTTGAGGTCCACTGCCTCATACTAGAAATATGAAATGGCCGACTGCCCTCGTGGTAATCACCGCTGCTCTTACATTAATTCATCTTGAGATGAACATTGTTCCTTTGGGGTTTCTGTGCTTCATTGTTGTAGTCCTTTAATTAGCGGCCCCCTGATAGACACTATACTGCCAAAGACACAACGCTACAGTATAGATGCTTTAAGAGTGTGTGCGTGTATGTCTGTATACATGTATTTAGTGCTTAAATTAATTGAAACCAACATTGACGATTTTTCTCTTTAATATAATTACATATAGATTGAATTCAGCTTTATTATTTCAAATTCATCTCGTCTTTTTCCAATATTATGGAGAATTAAACCAAAATGTGTTATGAGGGCAGCTGAAGCAGCTTCAGAAAGCCTCACACACTGACTGAAGCTGCATTCTGTGTCTTGTTTCAGAAATGCTGCCCATTAACAATTTTAGCACCAGCAAGGAGTGAGTGTCAAATATCTCAATGTACTGTTAATATGCTTTGGCTTCACATTCTTCAAGGGAGAAACATTCACCCACTGAGACTATATTTTATGAAGATGTGTCTGGTTCATATCATCCATGATTCACTATAAAAATGTTTCATATATTAATGGTTCGTTCCTAATTAATAGGCAAATCAGCACCGTTGTGCACAGCTTAATGTCTTTATAATACTTTGATGGTGAAAAAATAGAACATTAAGCTCACAGACACCTAATAGATTTTTTAAAATAATCAACATGAACGAATCAATGAATTATATATTTTTAAAAGCTTTCTCTGTCTCATTTCCCTTGATGAAAATCCTACTGTGGGTGCCCCCTTGACAATGACAACCAACAGAGTGGACTGCCCCCTAGTGCCACCAACTGAGTGTGACAGTGCAGGAAGGGGGAGAGGGGGAGGGGGAGAGCCTGGCTTGCTTTGAGCATTAACAGAATGCCAGCTTTTTCAGTGCCATCCAATCAGAGAGCACCTTGCTAACGCGTTCATACATCCAGTGGAACTAGGTGGCGAATGCAAATGCTCGGAGATCAAGGTTTCTCCTTGGCAATGGTGTAGCACTTGTTTCTCCCCTTTCATGTCCAAATGATGATGGCGATAATAAGAGGGGAGGACAGGCCTCAGACTGAGCCAAGGAGGAATGAGCATCGATGAGATCTTTGATATGGAATGCTGCATCATATGATATTAGTGTCCTTCATGCAGCAGTTTGATTGACAGTTTATTAGCAAAATTGTGAGAAATGCACCATTGTCTTCATCCATTTTTCAAGTTTGAATTGCTGACACTTTGATGCACTTTGGTGAATGTGGTGCTCAAACTAGGACAAAGGAGCTGTAGCCTACATAACTTTTCCTTCTTGGGGTTTTTCTCCTTTTCTATTTCAAAGATACAATACAGTAATACAGTAACAATAATAGAAATAATACAGTTACATACGTATTTCTGTAATTGCTTCCTTTGTGGTGCTACGCTCTGACAAACGCACTTATATAAACACACACATTGCACGCGTGAAACTGAAACCTGCATCATTTTGCTTTCAGGGATCCTGTTGTTCTGCGTGCCTAAGGTCCAACAGACTTAATTTTCAGTGCTATGCTTTATTAGGCTGATGATGCACATTGCATTCACGGAGCACTTCAACCTCCAGGTCCTCCCACATTGCTTTAAAGCCAGCCTATGTTCTTAATTAAGATAATGTAACTCCATGCTGTTTTCAGGAAATGTAAAACTGATTGGAATGAAGGCAGCAAATTCTGAACATTACTCTGGATAAAAGGAGACATTTACTTTAAGCCTGTCAATTAGCTTGCACCTTAAATACAATGAATGACTGCTGCATGATTGTGAATACTTTTCTTACAGACTGGTTCTGATTATATTCACATAATCATATGCAGTGTAGTGATATTTATTTTAGGAGATTTAAAAAAAAGACTGGAAATACTGTAAAAACATGCACAATCACAGAACATTGTGTTTGTGCTTTTTTGACTGTTGATGGCACATGGTGTGATATTAAAGGGATATTTCAACAATAATATCCTATCTGACCATATCTCTGTTCATCTTCCATCTTTAATCCTCTAGTCCACTGGATTTGTTTTTGTCTAGAGGAAAATTTTTTTTTTACATCTACAGTGTATATAGTCCAAAATGTGTTTATTTGAAACAAAAGAAATAAGCCATGTTACAGTATATGATATAGGCACATTCAGACAACAAAATGTATAAGGTCATTTCAATAAAAGTGTGTAATCTTGTCAATCCCTCAGCCAGAAGAAATCTCCAAAGATGACCTTGTTCAGAGAGTTAATTTCCCATTTGATGCTGTTTGAGAGGGTTACATATTGACACCCTGTTGCTTTGAACGACCCCCTGACCTCTCGCTGCAACCTGCTGGAGCGCATGTAGACCACCGAGGAGGGCGGCAGGTCACTAGAGTCATTGAGAGGAGTCCCGAGGGGAAACCGGCCCCCGGACACTGGGCCCCCGGGTTCTTTCAGTACAGGCACACATACATGCATGCCGTAGCTCAAGTGTCTTCTGCCGCACTGTCTGCTGGGGAGACACGGGGAGTGTGAATGTAAAAGAGAAATAGCTGTCTGTGACTGAGACATGGAATACATATTTATGCTGTATATGCATCAAGAGTGGATGTTTTTGGAAAAGATGTTTGCAAAAATTGTGTGTATGTGTGGGTGTGTGTGTGTGTGTGCCTTTTTTTTAAGTTCCATATACACTCAGAAGACATACCTATGGGGGAAAAAAACTGAAAAAAGCCTTGCAATATTTCACCCTAGAATATGAAAGAGGAGCAGCTATAGAAAAATATAGCACACTTTCATCATTATCAATTTTGCTTCTAATGAAAGACTGAGAATTATATATCACTTTTAGCACATTAGGGCGAGAATATAACATAAAAATGCTCAATTCCTTTTGAAGGTATTTCTTTTATTCCTCCTACAAAAAGACTATTATCTGGTAGTGGCAAATGCATATTAAGCAAGAAAAGCAACTATCATTCATCTTCCACAATGCATAGCTGTAAATTATGGCATTATCTCTGCTGGCATAGAGGGAAGAAGGGCCGAGGTGGAGAGGAGGGAGGGAGGGAGGGTGTTGAAAATAAAGTAAAGGGTGTGGAAAAAAGGACAAACACACATACACATACACACACACACACACACACACCCTTCAGCCTGTAGCCAATGAGAAAGATTATGCTTGCCCTTATCCAGTAGGGCCTGTCAGATTTATTTCCAACATCAAGGGACTCTCTGCTGTCTCTAGCCCCATCCATCAGTGCCCTGACTGGGTTTCTGTGTGGTCAGAGTCCTGGACAGTGGCTGGGAGTGGACGGCTAAAGGAGGCTGTGTGAGTGTGTGTGTGTGTGTGTGTGTGTGTGTGTGTGTGTGTATGTGTGTGTGTTGGGAAGGGGGGCATCTGAAACAGGAGTGGTTGCCAGGGCACACAGGTCCATGGCATTCTCCACTGTCTGGCATCCCAGGGTGCAATGAGAGCAGTAGTCCTCAGTAAGTCACCAGTGGAGGTGAAAAGCACTGTCACAGAGATGAAAGGGGGCTTCCCCCCTTCCTCTGATCTGTGAGAGAAATATGAAAAAGACAGACGAATATGGGGATGGAACGAGGGAGAGGGAGAGAGCTAGAAGGAGTTTTAGGGAGCGTAAAATCGCTCTCACTGTATTTCATGTCAATATGTCTCACATTTGAAATCCTTATTATAGATTGGGTGTGGAAAAAAAGGGATGTGCTTTCATTGTTCAGGGACATGTCCCCTCACACACACTCACACAAACACATGTATATTCACACACACTGACACACACACACACAAACACACACTATCCCCTCGCCCGGGCGCCTGTGCCACACCACCCACCCCTGTCGTTCTGCACGATGTAACCTAGCAACTATTTAATTAAAATAGCATCAGCAAGGATAGAGGCTTTTTCCCTCCCTTGCAAGGATTTCCTCCAATCTCAGTGCTTTTCAGCACACCATGAATCAAAACTGACGCCATGTCTGCCACTGTATTGTGCCCCTCACATCCTTGTCTTTCGTTCTGCATTTGGTTATTTCAACAAATCCTATGGCTTGCATCACTGACACCTGATTGGTAGAATGTGCCTGGTGTCATATATCTGTGTGCTGGCACTATATCTAAGCTTTAACTGGCCAGAGATTTAATGCAGGACATTATTATGCCACAGAGTTGTACAAACAAGGCCATCACCTCTCTGTCCTTCAGAGTAGTCTATCAGGAATAATAGAATGCCTCCTCTTCAAGCCCCCCCCCTCCCCATGCCTCCTTTTCTCTTTGTATGCCAAATCACAGCAACCTCTGTTTCGACCTAAAAAGAGGCGCCTCTTACCATGCTCTACATGTGTGCCAAGCTCGGGCAATACGGAGCAATTAGAGGAAATGTGAAGCAGCTCTACATGTCAGCGTACATCGGACTCACTGTCACTCAAACCACATCCATGACTCCTCTGCTCTGAGAAACAAAAAAAAATG
Source organism: Euthynnus affinis (assembly GCA_029490765.1). Classification (NCBI taxonomy): domain Eukaryota; kingdom Metazoa; phylum Chordata; class Actinopteri; order Scombriformes; family Scombridae; genus Euthynnus; species Euthynnus affinis. The sequence goes on along the minus strand of CM055842.1, from coordinate 22,184,449 downwards.
GAGCAATATTCTGGTTCATGGCTGTCAAAACAGAAGGCCCAATCTCTATTTCTCTTTCCCTCTTTCTCTTTTTCTCTCTCTCTCTCTTGTGCTCTTTCTGCAGTTAATGGATACCCTGATGTGTCATAGAGCAGTGAAGTTATCTGTCCTTTCTTGATTTTCCATAATGTAACGTTCTACATAGTACATGTGCAGCAGACATATACACACACACTTCTTTTCACTTGCTCGCGATATGAGGACCTCTGTCATTACTTAAGAAGCAATGCAGTGAAAGTCATGGTAAATGGCTTTAATGATCCTTCCTCCAAATGGGCACATTATAGGGTTGACCTCCACTTCAGATACATTCATGCTTTCCACCAAAAATGACATATTTCTACCTCTTACATGCCTCTTTCCATCCTTTCTCATGCACACTATTTCCATTTCTGCAGCACTGCAAAACCACTTCAGACACTGCAATTCAAATACAGACATTTAAGACCAGTGAAAAAGGAAAGAGTTAAGAAATATAAAAGGATAAAATCGCATGTGCACTTCTATCTAATAGTCACTGAGAGAATCACTTTAAACCCAATTTAAGGGGGTGCTGGCATTGGACCATTTAGTGTGATCTTTTCAATAAAAATATCAATGGAGGAAAATCCTCTTAACTTGAGGAATATATTCAAATTTGAGCATGTGTCTGACTGACTTGAAAAGGACTGAAGGCCATACAGATCTGGATATTTATATATTTCCCCCAAATTCAGATTTTAAAAGTTAATGATATGGAGATTTTTTTAATCTCCTTTTTTTTATAGAATGATTTTCCTTATAGTGAAGAATTAACTGTAAAAAGCTGCCACTTTTTGTGCTTAAGAAACACAAATGTTGAATTAATCAGGATTGTGCAACACTTATATTATTAAAAATGATGCATGTCAATATAATGAACGTTTTAACCTTCAAGAGCAAATGTAAAATATTCCCTAATTTTCATAGCTGTGCATATGCAATATGTATCTGTAGGATTATTTCTGTAATCATCTGTATCCACTATTGCCTATAGCCTATATAGCCTATGTAAATCTTTGAGAGTGTGTGTTCACACAGTGATTTGCATAATGGCACATGATTTTGACAGGCAGGACAAGAGAGAGGGAACCCTTGACATTTTTATAATAGCACTTTACAGGGTGGACAAGGTTGGGGGTAGGGTGGGATATGTGCGACTGTACTGGTGGAACAAAATATAGAGACCTCCGATGTGTTTAACTCATGAAACGAAACAATGACCCACAGTACGTTCTGTTATTCAGCACACTGTATTTCACACAGAAGTAACTGCCTGGAAGAACAGAAATGCATGCAAGATGCTGCCACAGGTAACCGAAGAGTATTTTACTCCACGATTCCATCAAGCAGAAATAACATTTGTGCTGCAGCTTTTGTGCAAAAGATGAGACCTTAAACTGCACAGAACATATTCAAAGTGGTTGTTTAAAACTGTATGTAAGCTGGCTGATGGGGAAAAAGTAGAGCATATTTCATTAGTGTATCACATCTGTACTGGGTCACATCCTCTGAGATATTCATGTTGATGCTCCAGAAAATCATTTTAATTCTTCAAAGATGACAATTTCACATTTCAGGCATAGTAGTAATTCTCTCACAGGCCATAACCTCAGAGCGTTTAACCTAATTTATCTCAGCCCCCATTGTGGATACACTATTTTCATACATGTCGGTAAAGCATTTTATAACAAACGTCTACTTATGAATTTTCCTCCTGGGTTACATCAGTCAAATTGAATCTAGCAAACATGTCCCTTGTCATTACCAATGAGATTGATAGAGTCCCAAATCACAGAATGGGGCATGTACGTCCGACATAGAAGTCTGTGGGAGAGGCCACCAGCAAATTAAAAGGTCACGGACTTTGATGGCTCTCCCTTTACCCTGACACATACCCCTATGTCTTGTCAGAGTGACACGTGCAACAATGCTGTTTTTTCATCGAGCCCAAACAGCTCAGACAATGCTGTCCGTGGGAACGAAAGGCAGACAGAAAGGGTTGTCTGGGGTGAGGCCCTTAACAGATCTCCAAAGATAATTTTTTGTCATAGTCTGAGACATGACAGACACAAGAGCTCTGATAAACAGCCGACAAGTGAGAAAGTAAATCAGACAGGATTGTTTCAATCTTACAATGGATCCAGATAGTCCAGGTTGTAGCTGAGGATGCCCAAATTAAATTATATGCATTAATGATAATAATTACAATTTTTGCTTAGTTTTAATTAAAGATACAATTTTGCATCAGTATTAAAATCCAAAATACAAATACTATACTTACTTGGGTTTACAGCGAGCCACACTAGCTCTAGTGAGATTTTCTGCAAATATCTTTTAATAAAGCAGTAAAATGGTGTTGGAGGCAGACTGAGATTCAAAATCAGCTAATTCCAAACAAATTATTTCAACACTATTCCTGGGTGCATCAGCCCTTTTTTTTAAACCTGGTTGCACATCCGTCTCACTCCATGCTTCAAGTCCCTACCATCCTGACATGCAAACACACACTCACACATACAGACACCTCATTAAAATGCATAAAACGCTCATTCACACACACCCGCCCCTGCCGCATGCATTAATTAGCACGCTGGTAACAAGCTAGCCTCTCCATTCACACCCTGAGCCTCTTTTATTAGCATGACAGTGGCTAGCAGCGGCCAGGGGCCCATAGGCTGCAAGGTTCTCTCCTCAGGGCCCCTGATTAAAGAGAGAACCCCTAGGATGCAAAGCTCTCAATTCCTTTCATCATTGCACCCATGCGGCGTCTCTCGGATGATCCCCGGACCGCAAACTGTCAAGTATACCTGTTTCTATGGGCCCGACCCCCTTTCCATCTCTTTGACTCTCTTCTCCATCTCTCCACACTCCATCCTTCCTCAACTCACTCTGACCCACTCCAGTGTACTTTCTTCCATCTCAATCTAATTGTCACCTCCTATCTCTCTCCAGACCCGTGTGGGCTTCTTTTTATCTCCAATATCGCCCCTAATAGATGTATGCAAAAGGGGGAGGCCTGGCTGGTGTCGGTTTTCTCTTTGCACATAGATGCAGATCACAGAGGCGTGCTATTCCAGGTCAGCTCTTGGACTTACAATAGCAGCCCCAGGTGACCCAGAGAAGGGTGCTCATTCTATAAAGGCTGATCCTTATTTCTCACTCCTATAGAAACCACCTTTCCCCTTCTCAGCGGAGAAAGATCCGGACAGCCTTACACCTGATGTACAGGGTGGCTATCATCTCCAGGCCTCGCCCATCAGGGTCTCCCCCCATCCAGTCCGGATTTCAAGGCAAAATGTCTCATTAGCTGTGGTCCTTGAAAGAAGGGCACTCCATTTCAAATTCAGTTACACATTCCCTTTGAATGGAACTATGAAGCAAAGGAGAGGAAAGAGGGAAAGGAAGGAGAGAGAGAAGGCATGGGAGACAGTCTTAGTCGAAGGTTGAGGCCTTGGACCCAGAGGGAGGGAGAGCAGAGAGGGGAATAAGGTCTGCTGAGGCAGCCATAATTTCACGCCATCATTACCTCTATGGGCTGGAGATTTATGCTAATGCCATTTCAGGGAAGAAGTGCTGGACAAAACGGGTTTGGAGGGTCAAAAGAGAGCTGTGTAGCTGCTTGGCTATGGCATAAGTCGGATTTTGTTTTTCCCAGAATTGAACATGCATGTGTTTGTTGCATGTGTTTCAAGTTGTTAAATTTGTATTATAGATTTATTGAATTTTCATTTCCTCACTAACTCACAGTCGATTAAGGATGTATTGGTATAAAATAATCAGGGGAAAAGTGCGCAGGATTATTTTTGGCAACTGGTCACACCTCCATCAATAACTCATGTATAAAAAATACAGAATGGCTGCATTCCATGAGAGCAACGCATCTTGCATCCATTTTGTCACCCCCATGACACTGCATTTATCAAGTCAGTCAAAACTCCGTTGTGGCATCGCACCAGTTGAGATAGAGGGGAAAATCAGATTTGTCTCAACCCGGTGATCCTGTCCTCTTCCCCCTGCAGAGCTGTAAGCTCAGGTGAATGTCTTGCTAAGCTCTATGGTGGACCAGGATTGCTCTGAGCTGCATGGTGTAAGATTCGTGATCTGGACCCCATGTGGCTTCAGGATAGCCTCCTGGAGTTTAAGAATGCTGGTCTGAGAACCTCACGGCGTGGCAACAGCGTAAAGCACTGTCACTCACTAATAATGGTTGTACGACTGCGGCTACATGCAGCAGGGGGCAAGCTGACTTTCTCCTAACGAGGAACAGTCTCACAGAGAGACAGGTCAGGGGTGTGAGGGCCAGGCAGATATTGCAACATAACACATCACACACAGATGAAGAAAATGTCGTCGTCTGCCCCTCCAGCCAGAGCAGAACCAATAATTAGGATTAGTTGATGTTACTAAAAGCAGGTAGGGGTTCTGGTATCCTGCAGGGTTTCATAGTTAATGACCAATACGCAACAGCAGAGAGGTTGTAGTGCAATAATGTGGGAATCGAACAGCGCTGACCTTTCAGCAATTCCTCATTCTGACCTATCGATTATGACACCTATTGATCTACCTTTCTGCTGTGTTCTGTTGCAACCGTGGACATCAGAGATGAGATCAGTGATTGAAGCTTGCGCCGTGGTGAGATGGAAGGGGGTGGATAGATAGTTATCATCAAGACCACCTGTCATTCCTCCAGCCCTTCCATGACAACCTCATCACAACTCTCAATAAACACCACAGGAGGTCAGGCCATGGGAATAATAAAACAATTGAAAGGATAAGGACACAGACAGAAAGGACATAAGCCATGGCAGTTTTCACAGCAAACTGTAAAAGCACCTATGACAATATCAAGTGAGTGCAATTCTATTTTATTAATTCAGGGGACCATCTACACCTTGACAGTACTGAGGGATTACATAATATTGATCATGCAATGGGTGAAGGTATTTCTGCCATACAAGCAATCCAGGGCAAGAAGTTATGTCATTTATATTTATATTGACTTATTTTGTAAAGATGCACTGAGTCTGGTAGTGTGAGGTAACAGTTCCAAAATTTGAGTTGCAATTCCTTGAAACCATGTGTTGTGTTTATAGGTATTGATCACATTACAATAAACTGCACACACAACACTCCAGTTTATCAGCCCGACCAGCCCATGACTGATTTTTTATACCATATGATACAGAAAAAAAGAAGAGATTTAAGTCTTTTAGGAAAGGTGAGAGCAGGAGAATTATCATTACATTTACAAGAGAATGTTTTCTGGCTTATGTTTCTATTTGTTACTTTCTAATGGTGAAGTATCCCACACCAGAATCCAAATAGGGCAAACCTAAAGGGTCTGGGATTAATGCAGCTCCACTTTGTGTTTTAGGCCAAAATAACAGGCATGTTTTCACATAAAAGTCTTGCTTGGGAAGTTTTAGATTATTCAGTTTTCTATTTTAACACACCAAAGCTGGGATAATTTTCTTTAATGTTTTTTTTTTTTTTTTTTTTTTTTTAAGTGATATGATTTCTATGCACCTACTGAATAAAGCCATGCATGTCTAGCTTTTTCCTTGCGTTCATTTGTCAAATGAAATTTCATTGCCTGTCACGGAGCCTGAATTGAGCACTAAGGATGTCTGCACTCCGTTTTCAATCAATGCACTACATTTGGCTTCAGTATGAGCATGTTTTACTTACTATATTTCTTAGCTTTTGCACAAGCAAGTGCCAATCAAGATAAGGCTATACATTAAGTAGATGATTTGATTTTCAAGCAAGGGAGTGCTCCTCACCTCCAGACACTGATACAAATTTGTGAAAGTGTGCATACTTTAATATAATGGCTGTCAAAAGTCAATTTCTCCCTCCTTAAGCCATCTCTCATTGCTGTAATTTGAACTGTGCCACACAGATACGGAGTGTAGAAAGAGTCACACACAAATGGTGAGAGCTAGGAGGAACCTGAATTGGAACTGCACCAGGCAGCTGCTGTCTGTTAGCAGTACAGGAGGGTGAGCACTTGTGCCCTACGGCACACTGCAGGGGCTAAAACGTTCCTCCACATCTATGCAGGCAGCTAAGAGACTGGAGGCATACATGGGATTACATCCAGTGCTTTTGCCCTAGGCAGTCACCAGGAGAGGCCCTCACACATACTGTAAAACTGCACACACAAACACTTGCAACACAGTGGCAGTGAGGCGCAACCACATGCATACTCACCAAACACAAATACACACAAAAATTGTGTGCTTACTGCATATTCTCTATTTCTCTGAAACACACACACACACACACACACATGCACACACACACGCACACATATATATACAAGATTAAGATGCAGGAAATATCCACATACTGGTTTTGGTCATTATTGAAAAATGTAATGTGAGTCTCTCTCCCTAAGGCAGTCAGCAGGTTACTAACTAAAAGAAATTCTCATAGGGGGCAGTGAAAGAGTTTTAAAGAGGTTTATCTTTATCTGAGGACCAGTTGATGCAAAGTGCAAACAGTTATTTAAATATTGTTAAATCCAAATGATGAAGTGTCAAATTATAGGATCAGTTACTGTATCTGCAATAGACAGAACAAAAAAACAAGTGTTTCCTCTCTGTGCTGCAGTGCCCAAGGTGACATATCTCCCTCTTTTACTACTCATATAAACACCAAATACACAGAAGCACACATGCACGCATGTCCACACACACACACACACACATACACACAAAGCCCAATCTCTGTGGTGAGCAGATGAAAGTCCTGCACTCTTCTTGGCATTGTGCAGTAGAACCCAGGGGGTGCTCTTGACAGTCTGCTACATACACAAAACTCCCCAGACAAACACATACACTCACTCTCACACACACACACACACACACACACACACACACACACATGCACACGCACACACATGCACACACGCTCGTGCACACACACACCCACACACACACACACACTGTTGCATATCCAAGTAATCCAAGTAGAGAAAAACTCAGTAAGTACTGAAAGGTCAGATAAGGGCAAGAATGTGTTCCAGTTCAGTCTGAACAGAAAATGCCTGTATATTTTAAATATATAATCATTATGTAAGTAACTGTATGTAAGTAACTTACTATGTAAGTAACAGACCATAGGATTAAAATCTATCTGAAAGTTAAAAATTTTGGGCTGTGATTTCTGGTACAGTTCAATATTACACATCTTTGAAATCAATCCCTATTCAGGTTTAGGTTAGTTTATGCTTCACTTTACACCTTTTGATGTGTTCTCATCCCAGCTGAAAGAGATATATAAAAAGAAATGTCAGAAACATTTCTCTTACTCTTTCAACCCTTGTGCCCATTAACAGTTAGTGCTTGGAGTAATTGTGATTTGAATGTAACCCCAAATCTGTTTAATGAGAGCAATGATCCATAGAGGGAGCACAGGTAAAGTGCTTTTAACGAGAGGGCCCTTATTTTACCAGCCGGAAAGGAGCAGAGAGGAGCGGAGCTGCTATTTCACATTCAGCTTCAAAGCAGCGCTTCAAATTGTGCCGACGAGACTTCATTTCCTCTTATCTGCCAGTGTATAGGTCCTCCAGAGTGAGAGTGCACGGAGTGAAAATGTGAGGGAATGGTGGGTGAAGATGTATAGAGCACACAGCACCACAGAGAAACGGGAAGACTCAAATTAGCTGAATATGAGAAGGAGAAATGGAGGAAGTTGTTAGACATTACAGCTATATGCTCAGGGGTGTGGGCTCTATAGTTATGTCCTCCTCCAGACAGACCTTGAAAGACACTTTATAGTGAGGGAAAGTCCTCGCTATTCATTTCACAGGGGCTGTGCTTGCACTAGTACTACATAGATTCATACTTGCTTTGACTTTTGCAGGTTTTTTAGTGTCCTAATAAACATGTTTTGTATATTTATCGGAAACTTTGAAGTGAAAGGTCAAGGAAGGAATGCTCTCATCAAGCTGAAGTAAATTTAAAAGTGGAGTCAAACATAAAATAAAAATGGAAAAGGCATTTGTATATATGGACCTATAAACCTTTTCCAAGTCAAAAGCATTACATTAATTTTCATCAAAAATTTTGTTTCACACATTGTGGTACAATTTAACTTAGCTCTCAGAGATTTGCCCTGTTTTTTTGTTCTGCTCATATTGGTGTTTGAGTAGTTCTTGTTGAAATACGCCAAACATTCATTTATGCTTCACCCATTCCTCAGTTCCCTGGCTGCTTGTCTTCTATAAGTTTGCTTATTTGTATTAAATGTTATGTCTGATCTAATGTGACATGATACCCAATGGCTACAATAAATGGTTCAAATAAAGTATATTGGGTGTTATGTAGCTCCATTAAAGCCCCACAATAGAGGATTGGTTTGCCTTTGTAGTCACTTTACCTGGCAAGCTCAGTAACTTTCCTCGCTGAAAAACTTTTGCTACCGTCTCAAGTATGGAAACTCTCCAATCAATATAGTTGCTTCGGCATTAAGCTTTCATACATTATGATGTTTCATTTGTGATCATTTAAAACTGCTGCAACTAAAATCTCATCTTAAACTGTTGTTCTCAAAAAAATATTGAGCTTAACGGCTATAAAATAAATGACATCATGGCAGATATTATCTTCTGTGTTGCTCTCTGTGTTTATTGTATGCTTTGCATGCAGGAGTGACTTCATGTAACACAAAGTAACGTACCAATGCTGCATGCGTGACATGTCAAATGTACAATAAATATAGCCCGCACTGGTTAACCTCTTGGTACAAGCTCTGGTATCTCCAGTGTCAATTTAAATCTTCACATATAGACACACTGAAAAAGTTAACACCACAGGAAAAAAGGAGCAAGGTCTGCTGATTGGAAACTCACAACAAAACAAGACATGAATGCTGCATTTACCTTAACAGGAAAAGATGTATTTGTATGAAAATCTTCAAGCTACACCAGTAGAAAAAAAACACCACAACCAACAGCTGTGTCATCCTCCACAAAATGCAAGGAAAAAGCTTTTGAGGTGGGAAAACTGACACCTGTATTATCCATCAGCCTAGACCCAGCCTGCCTTAGCCTTCTTAGCAATATGATGGCAAATCTGTCAAAGTCTGCTACAAAAGCTTTTTAATCACCTGTTTCTGGAATTTTATAACTGAACTTTAGGCTTCTAATCAATACATAAAAAGTACAGTTTGTTATCTTTGTCATGTCCCAAATGGCTACTAGCCTACATAGCCTTGGCCAACTAATTAGCTTCATTATTAAGCATATCAATGACAGCCATCTTCAACTGTAACACCATTTTATGGACAATATAAAAGATTCCAGACTACTGCCTCTTTTCAATTTCAATGTTAAACTCCTAGAAGTGCAACATATCTTTAACTACAAACACAAACAAAATCTGATTAGTTTTCTGTGGTATGTTTTTGTATGCTACAGTGGATTCTGATGGATACCTTGATATTTTAGTCACAAGAAAAAAGCAGTCCAATCAGTCACATTGCATATCCAACAAACTATTTAAATGTTACAGGTGAACAAAGTGGGACATGGCTGTAATGGTGGACCTGTAATACAGGTCTCACAGTCAGTGAAGAGATGAAGACATAATGGTGTGTAATGTCAACTTAGTCATAGGCTAGTGGCATGCAATAATGCAGTTAAGGTAAGTGCATAAGTCAACTATCAATACTGAGCTTTGTCCGTGGTGTGTTTAAAAGAGAGAGAATGTGCATGTTTGCAAATGTGCCTCAATGCATTTTTGTGTTTTTATACACTCCCAGAAATAAGAACTAAATTGGAGCAATCTACACACCGAAGTCTATGCTTTAGTAGGCAGGGAACATAGAAATATATATATTTTGTCAGTAGCATCCTTGCCTAAATCTCCTGGTGTTCCATTACCCAGTAATAGAAATCCTAGTGGGGAACTACCACCAACTTGAATGCCCCCCTCCATACAACAAAGCATCTTGGACTAGAGAAATACTGCTGGAAACCTTTGAGGTTGGACTGAATGAATGAAAAAAGAGAAAATGTCCCCAATTCCATCTTCGAAGATTTCAGATAGAGAGTCTGACAATGAAAGTACATCAAAGGGAAATGCAGACCCCACAGTCTTCAAAAGGCACCGTGAGCAGCACATTCAGGGTTATTAAATAGATGAATATTGACAGGGTTTTTCCTATTTGAGGTGAATGGCACCTTAGCTATCTCCACAGATCCAACAGGACCAGAGAGATGGCAAGCACAGCCGAGTGCTCTCCACCTCCCAGCCATTCACAGCAGCTTTAATTGACAGGCAAAACCCTACAACGGCTCTGATACGTCCTTCAGCACTTTGGCCCCATTCATCTCACCAAACAATCCCCCTAAGAATTTAACTGGTGGGCAAACACGCAGCATATGGGTAATGACGGGGGCACCTTGGCTGTCTGTGTGAATATTTACCCTGTCATCAAAGGAGGGGCATGCATATAAATCTATGCCTGCACTCCCAAGTTCAGGTTCAGGCTTTGGGAGTGCAGAAGGGGAAGAGAGAAATAGCCCTCAGATCTAACAGCCTATGGAACGTGATAGAGCCTTAAACCTATGGAATATGGTAGAAAATTAGCTTGCTTTGTAACTCTGCAGGTACGCAGAGGTTGTTTAAAATGTCAGATCCATGAATAAATACATTTGAAAATAAAATGGCACTCTCCCACACATCAGGGCTATTCGACTCCAACAAGATATGTGTGGAAATGCTGCAGTGCATCCAAAGCAAACAGACTTTTCTTTTTTCAGATCTAAAGGTTTTGTGCCCTCTTCCCACAGTGAAATTGAAACAAAGTTTGGTTTCTAGTTTTGTAAAAAGTTGTGACCTTTTCCTCAATATTCCATTCTGTTGTTTAACACCTGATAAACCATCCCTATTCCATTGTTCAACACCTGATAAACTCAATTCGTAAGGGCCAGGAAACAATTCTGCTAAAGAGAGAAGCAAGAAAATAGCTGCAATCAGCCACTAGATTGCAATGTTTTGTCTGCGATTTGGAAGAGTGGAGAGATTCTATCAGGCTAGTTCTTGTGGCTGATATGCTACTGGTAATACGTTCAGCCCAGGTAAACTTACAATGGGATGAATAGACGTTTTATTGAAAGTTTTATACATTGCACTCAGGAGCTAGCATGGTCTATTGGAGACAAACAAACCATGCTTCTCCATTTTTCTCCATGTGTAAAAATACTCCATCTCTCCCAATGTTTTTTTTTCCTATTATTATTATTTTTTCTCAACCTTGAGCAGATTGCAGCTATATCTTTGCTTTGTATTTGGAGGGGAAAAAAACACATGTAAATAACACACACTTAGAATAAGAAATGATGATTAACAGGGAAACTTAAAATGATTTCTTAAACAAAAGTACAAAATAGAGTTAACATGGGTGTATTTAAATGTATCATCTGGGTGAAAAGTGAAAGGACACAGAGAGTCTTTAATGCATAAAAACAAAATGGCTGTCATTTGTTACCACAGATGCAGCACCAAGAGGAGTGTGTGTGTATCTGTGCACACACACCAGAGACTGTTTCTCCCTCAAGATCCTCTGCTGCTTCTATCTTTGCTCTCCACAGGAACAGTGATAGTGGTGATGGTGTGTGTATGAGTGTGTGTGTGTGTGTGTGTGTGTGTGTGTGTGTGTGTGTGTGTGTTGGGGTGGAGGGGGTCTCTCTCTACCATGATCCCTCAAAGCTAGCGAGCGTGCCTTCCTCTCAAATCAACAAAGCTTTAGTCACACATTACTGTACATGTCGATTCCACTGCAAAACCAGACTCCTGAAAACCTGTCAGAGACCCTGAAGATACGAGCAGGCTAACATTAAAAAAGGATGACCTTATTATAAGTAGGAACGCGGGTTATATTTTTTCTGGCATGTAGACAGAGAAAAAGGTGATAATGGCAGGATGATATGTTTTATTTATTCATTTTGCTGATGTCTATTTATTATTCAATAGCTCAGTGTGTTAGCTTCAAATGACATCCTAGGAATACAATGGGCAAAATGTAAATGCACAGCTACTTAGCTAGGAAGAGTAAGAAAGAAGGGATTTGTGTGATAATATTGTAAGATCATGCTGTCATATGAATAAACATATGGCATATTTACTAAATGTAACTGAAACAAAGAGTAGAATTGAAAAGAAATTATAATCAGAATATTCTACAGACAAAATAGTGTTTTGTCTTTGCTTTATGTTCAGTGAAATGTTCCAGTTATTTTACATAAATGATAGAAACACCTGTGGTCATTCCAACTACCCAAATAAAGTGACTAAATCAGTCATTTGACTTGTGTTTCATTGAAAAAATCATCATTTATAACACTGATATTTTGTCTCACAATGGAAATACTTTACCATATGACTTCAGAGATTAGTTCTCACATACAATTATGAATTAAAACACTTATTAAAGATTTTTTTATTTTATTTTGTCCTTTAAGCATTCTTTTGGCATTATGTTTTTATTCTTTTAAAACGTGTCTTTAACGATTGATGATAGCACAAATGTGTCATTTTTGGTTGATTCTGTAAATGTGCCATTTTAAATCTGATCTCTCATCAGCAGAAGCCAAAGTCTTTATTGAATTGTCATTCCACATTCTGACATTCTGTGATCACACACCTTGGTAGGGTTTTTTCACAACACTGGTGGCTGTGCCTTCCTTATCCATTGTCACAATTAGTTAGTTAGTTAATAGTTAATATAATCAGAGACCAAAATTTATAGCCAACCTGAAATAATCATCTTCATACTTATACAAACCTGCTAAGGTGTGTAGTCAGTCTCTCTCTCTCTCTCTCTCTCTATCTCTCTCTCACACACACACACACACACACACACACACAGACACAGACAAAGCCCTTTGTACCGTCTTCCACACCAGCACTCCTCCAGGGGCCAATACTGTGCTCCAAAGCCCTTTAGAGGGGCAGCAAGCCGGAAAATGACCCCATGCTGTCCCCGCTCGCCTCAGCCCCGCCTGGTTACGCCCGTTTCCCAGGGACCCGCTGAGGGTCCAATGCCCCTAGGCCTCCCTCTCACGCCACACTACCTCCCAGGGCCAAACGTTAACGGGGGCTCCTCACCGCAGACAATGGGAGCCGGGAAACGTGGGAAAGAAATGTCACAAGGCTCTCTGACAACCAAGGTTCGACCCCCTGACCTCCAGGACTGGTCCCACTGGGGCTCTTTATGTAAACACAGGGTGTCCAAACAAAAGCAAACCCTGTGTTAATCAGATTCATAACCCATCTGAGAAGATGTATAGAAACTAAGGTGTGGTAGCCTAACTTAGGTTGGGACTAGTAGCTCAATACACTGAGGAAATTATATGGAATACATTTTTTCTTGCATTTTTTTCTTTCTTTTTTTTTACACTAAACTCTACTGAATATAATTTGGATCAATTATCCTATTTAATTCTTTAAATTAATATAGTTTACCAGTAATAGCTGAAATACCTCTTTAATGGAGTCAATAACAGGTGCTGGACAAAGCCTGGACAAGCGTCTGCTGTTTGAACTCCCCATCGCCTTGTAAACAGTCCTGGTCATTTAACCTCTGACCTCCTGGCAGTGTCTTACTCAATCCATCCACTGCCTCCCTCCATATGGGAGATGCAGGTCAAATGAGGATATGGTCAGCCACGCCGCCCTCCAAGGGGTCGGGGTGGGATGTTGAGGGGGGTCATTCACTGGATGGACAGAGGCAGGATTTTACTGAGTGATGGTAGGGGGGCAATTTGTTGTGAAGCGGGGGGTTAATGAGGTAATGATTGGCACTAAGCTACACTCAACTTAACCCCCAGACTCCTTGGCAATGACTGGTTTTGGTGGGATTAATGTGTGACTGGTGAAAGTCATGGATTGGTCAGCTATGTCAGAATGTTAGGATTGGATTATTTAAAATATTGCATATACTAGAATTGATTGGACTGATTTGAACTCTTTGTGTTAGGGAACAGACTGCACTCTGACTGAAAACTGCCCTTCATTAAAACACTACGTGGGGGCGTGTTATTTGAGGTATCAGATGCCACCACACAATGGTTTGTAATACTTACAGACAGGGTTTATCTTCCATTGCGACAGTCGTGAGGTAAATAGTCAAATATGGCATTAATGTAACCAAGTAATCCATAAGGAATCTGCACTTGCGTGCTGGATGATGTTAGGTTGAGTTGCGGCAACAATTAAGCCTGGTTCAACTTTTTTGTTTTTTTTGCCAAGCCATCTGCAAGCACCCCCACTGCGTAAATGTAATGCCCCCATTCAAATGAATTTATTTCACACAGAGCTGATGTTGGTCTGAACTGTATATAAACTATATGTAAAAAATTGTCATAGCAAAAACAAAAATTACAAATACAGTATATCTTACCAAGTAATTCCTTTAAATGAGTATCATTACAACTTGAGCTCCCAATAAACCAGGCCTTGTGTCTGTTTTCTTCTTCACGGGTCACATAATTATAGTGATGGGCAGTGAGGCAGCTGGTCATCCTATTTACAAACAATGGGCTTAATCTGTTTGCTCAAGGCCCTTGACAAGGTCCCATTGATGACCTCATTGGTTCAAGAGCACATGTGCGGGTCAGACCACTGTGGTCACTGGAGGTCAGAGTTCGCGAACCATACACCACGACCTCATTCCCAGAGGGATCTTTCTGATGGACTCCTACGCTAGTTAGTGGACATCATTAAGGGCTTAGGCTTCACAAGTGAAGGATTAAAGACCTTTAGCATGATGAGCTGCTACATTTATTTTGACCATGCATAACCTTGCAGAATGACCGAAAGAATATGTAAAAAACTTGCCAAACAAGCTGCAGTGATTGCAAATGATCAGGAGGTTGTAGCCATAAATGCACAGTGCTGGCATGCATTAAAGCTCTCGGTGCAACAATAACATAACACCAGTTGCACATGCCCATTGTCAATGTCCACTGACCTTGATATACTGTGATGTTAGGCAAATACACAGTTTTAATGCAGAGACTGGATAAAAACACATTGTAGTCATTGAATTCCCAGTGCAAAACCTGCCTACCTAAAGCACAATGAGAGAAAGCATTTAAGTTTGAAAGTGGTGGGTAAAAATATGCATGGGAAGTCATTAACAATGCAGAACTGTGAGTGAATGATAATTAACTCTCTAGATGGGGTCTTTAGAGGGACAGTCTTTGAGTATTGCATTTTCCAGTGTTGATCTCAAGGTTAACTATTCTGCATGGAAATAAGGGGCCAGAGGTTCAGCATTTCCTGACCACAAGCTACATCCAGGATTAGCATGTTAATATGTGTTTTGTGTCCATATGAGCATTTGCATGGTACTTTTCATATGAATTAGCATCAACTCTGTTGGGTCTATTATCCATCCAAACGCATCATAACCCAACTTCTTTCATAACAACATACTGGCTGCCCTTCTCCACCTCATCCCAGCCTCCTTATATTTCTCCACCTCCTTCTCCTCATCATCACCATCTTCAGCGTCATCATCACCGCCACCATGACCGCATGCAAACCCCAAACCCACATGACTGTCCTATTTATATGAGTATAGATGAGATGCTGCATTGTCCCACGTCTCCTTGTAACCCCCATGATCATAAATCTGCCTGCATGGCCTGTGATCGTTTATGAGCACTTTACATGAAGATCACTCTCACAAACAACGCCCTTCAGCCAGTAATGAAAGCCAAGCGTCAAAGTTGAAGATCAATGTCAGGTTACGAGATTGGTGACAGAGCCTACTTCTATGTATATGACCCCATATGTAGAGAAGGGATCTCCAAGGGATCTGGATTGGGAACAATGTGAGATAATAGTGCGATCCATTATGATGGGCAATATTTTGCTGTACTAGACACTCAAATAATGATACATGAACTCCTTGTTCAAGTGTACTTCAGATCTTTTAAGTAAGCTGTCCATCAAACAGCCCCAACAAAGGAAAACCAAAGAAATATCATGTGTGAAGGTTCATTCTTGACCTTGGAAATAGTGGTTAAACAAGCTCTTTCCAGACAACTGAGCAAACTCTATTCACTGATGAAGACTGTTGCAGTGGAATGCAAAAAAGAAAAGGCCAGTAAGTGAGCCTGGAGTAATGGTTTTTGTTTTGAAATATATGTTGAATATGTTGTTGAATTTCCACCAGTACTTATAGTAAATATAACATCCAGAAATATTTTATATATAATATTTTAATATATTTTATTTTCTAGATAGCTATAATATGATTTGGAACACTTGATGGACATGCATGGCAGACAAAGGGCTATTTTAATAAATAAATAAATAAATGTCATCGCAAGATTCAAAATCCTCCAATTCACAGCAAAAATGAATGTCCTAAACTTCATATTGATAAAACTCCTCAAAGACACATGCTAACTGAAATAAACTCAATCCCCAGATTGGGACTTACTGTCAGCCACTAGCTGAGGTCAAGGGTTAAATGACTGAGGTCAGAGAGTGTTGAACCTCTGTCTAGGGACCTCTCAGATCAATGAAAGGGTGTTGAACATGTGTACCCATAATAGGGGATAGATTAGAGGATAGACAAGTGTCATATGGGTTGTTTGGTCTCTGGTCAGTGTTATGGAGAACAACTCTGCTACCCTACTTCTACCCATAAAGAAAACAAATATGTAAATCCACAAAAAAACAAAAACTGTGGAAATGGCCTTCCCAAATGGGCCGGTGATGACACAAAGAGAAAAGGAGGTGAGCAGTTAAATTTTGAAAAAAGAGAAAATGTAATATACTTAATGTGTGCACAAATGCAGACTCTAAATTGTATGAAGAATATAGAAACATGCTTGGACTGGCAGCTTGATGGCTCCTCCTCAACAGAAAAGCAGAAAGTGATAAATACTCCATAACTATTAATACAAAACAACATTGGGATACTTAGACTATTTTTAAAGGGTACTGGCAAATATGTAAATAAATATGCAATATTTTAAAACCATAAGGACTGGACATTTTTGGTTTAGAGTTGTGCTAAAAGACGCATGTTAACATAAAAGATTATTTATCACTTATGTCAAAGTACGCTGCTAAGAAATGAAATAACTTGACATTTAATACTGAGATACCTGTTTGACTTTTCCTGTTTCCTTCAAACCTTGACTGCCTGGTGTTTACCTGATGCTGCGACCAGACTTGGCCCTGGCTGTTCCCAGGCAGGTACCAGCTTAGATCAACACCCCACTCTTTGGCCTGGGCAACAGATTAAAAACACGTCTCCCTTTTGCCCACTTTCATCTATAGCCAACTGTCCAGCCAAGCATACCCTATGCCTCACCCCTGCCTCCTCTTATCCTTGTCCTCCTGCCTCTGCTTTCTCTCTTATGCAGGGGGCCAAGAGTGGCATGCAGGGACAAACCTGGGACCTTAAAAAAAAAAAAAAAACAAGAAGAAGAAGAAAACAGGAGGGGAAGGGACATTGAGGGGTGAGGATGGTGAGGAAGAAAGGAGGCGAGGAGAAAAAGAGAAACGCACATTGTACTTTTCAAATGGATGGGAAATGATTCGCTGGGATTTGCTGACAATTATACGGTGGGGTTTAATCAATTCGGACCATTCACAGCGTGGAGAGGGCTGATCCCCCAGTACAAAGGAACAGACCGTGGGAGGGCGGTACCTGAGAAAGCGCCGGCCTGGTGTAAGTAACATGAGGCAACACTCCCCTCCCCACACATTGCACCGCAGCATATGGCCCCTCTCTGAACTTATTAGCTGGCGGATTAAGGCCAATCGCAGAGACCCAAGGGCCTGTGGCTGCCTCTGTCGCACCCTCCCTCGCCCCTCTTCACCCCCAGGAATGAGGCTGACTGACAAGGGGCATTGTGTTGGGCACCTAGATCGCCACACCCCTCACTTACCCTGTCATGCGGTGCAGTTTGATGAGGTTATTTGGTAGAAAGAACAGGATCTGACCATTAACCTTACAGCCACAGAACACACTGTACATAGGCTTAGAAATGACTGCATTATATCGGAACAGCTCCCTTCAAGCATGTCCACATCATAATATTTCATAAGATAATTTTACCCTTTTCCCTTGACCACTATGGTAATACTACCTGCAAATTAGCAAGCTGCTCGGCTATGGAGTGGATTAAAAGCACCTGAATGTGAACACACAGATTAGCCCTGTAGATATGAAGTCTAATTAGCATCTCATTGCAACTCGACATGCAAGCTCAACATGAGTGCAGACACGCTGAGAGAAAAGGCTCCATTGGCCAGGGGTTGATTATAGGACCATTATGCACACAGTACTTAGTGAAGGGCTGAGAGTAGGAATTAAGAGCTTGATGGCTACTGCGAGGGGACCTGGGCTGAAGTATAGGGGTGTTGGCATTCAACAGGGTCTCAGGTCTACAGGAGGCCAAGACCGGGGGAGGCCATACAGTAGTCTCTGGCCTTCCTGAGTATTCATGGAGAGAGATTTGACAAGAGAAGAGCCCCCTATTTAAGCCCTCATTTGATCTGGCAAGCGGCAGGTGATCCTCTGCCTCTTTTTGTGTCAGACCACAGGGGTTTGTCGACCCTTCGTGACCTGTCTTACCTGGCGCCCTTCAGGACACCTCATTTGGAGAGGAAGAGAGAGGCTAATTCAGTCCCGGGTATCCACCCATCACAGACCTCCACCTGGCCACAGGGTTACAGGGTCAGCTCCACACTGAGACAGCAGGGATGCTTGACGCCTGCTTTGCTAATCCCCTCACATACTGGGAGGTGTTGGAGGACCTGAAGGTCAGAGATGGAGCAGAGAAGCCATCTTCCTGGTTCTTTTAGACAGGATTAGAGGCCCAGCAGGGGTGGGTCTTCAGGAGCGAGGCCTTCACGCTTGGAGATCATGAAGCCATTTCTGAGAAGAGCAGAAGAAGGCCCAGTTTCAGTGCGCTTCCCTCCTGAGACCACATATGACCTGTGACTTCACAAAGAAAGCTCCTGTCCATAACTTACTCTGAAAAGCATGGTGACAGTGATTTTATTGAAGGTACAGAGTTGATAGTGTGCAATATTGTCTATTGTGAGAAACCTCTTCTCCACTTTTGTGGCTCTCTCCAAGTGAGTGCTTGTTTGTTTGTTTGCTTTCAAGAAAGAGTTCTCGTTAGACGAGAGCCAAGCAGTTGATCTTTAATGAGAGGGGAAATCCTCTCCCCCTTCTCCCTGCAGGATGGTTCTCTATACCTTATCTCGAACCCCCTCTTGGTAGCTTTCATGTGTGTCTCGTCATTCTGGAGTGAGTGACTGCTCCTTTGAGAGACTGTGTCTTTGAGAACCAATGATTAATGCTCTTTGAGGATGGGAGGGGGGGAGTACTGCACCTCACCTTCTTTACATACAAAGCAAAAGACCCTGCTTTTTCCTACACAAACAGTGATGCTACAGGGAAAGTGTTGGTAAGAGAAACACACAAGCTGGTACTTCATAGACATAAATATAAACAGGCACCGTCCTAATAGTCAAATCTTTTTCCCCCAAATCTCCAGATCCACTCACCTCAGCCCAATCAATCCTTCTGTACTTTGTATCTTACCATTTCTGACACTCTCTCACCTGTGAAAACACTCTAGAAGCCCGGTGTCTCTCATAAAAAGCTTCCCTCGCCACAAAATTAGCCACAGTATGGGCGATAAAAACTATTTTGATAATAAATAAGTAAATACCTTCACTGCTAAACAAATAAGGAAAATATGGCACTTAGGCATCATTACATTTCTATTGAATTTGATTTCTTGCCTTCACTGAATGAAATAAAACTCAAAGAACATGTTATGAGTTTATCAATGATCACCACACTAAATGCTCCTAATGCTCAAGAGCATTTAGCAGAGGCTTTTGGATAACCATAGTGATAAAACCTAGAATAGCATCAATGCAAGGGCAACTGTTAACATTTCAGATTAGCTCGATGCTAAACCTCAGGGTTCATTTGGTTGCATTTGCTTCCATTATCGACTGAATAAGCAGATCTGGCTGGCACAGATCCATTTCTCTCTACACGCTGTAGCACTCTATCTCTGTCTGAGCCCACTCAAATCATGTTAGCTAGTCAAATCAGGTTAGCTCCTCTTTAGCGTCAAACGTACTTTTAATTCAAAGCATCACTTCATCGACACCAGACGTGTTGGCATGCCAGAGCCTGAGTTGTCAGTGCTTCTGCACTGATCCACATCCACAGGGGTCAGACAGATCAGGATATTGAGCTAGTCTGTGTGTGTGTGTGCGTGTGTGTGTGTGTGTAAAAGGGGGGTTGGACTATGAGATATTTTAGGGTTGGATGAGAAGAGTTACTGACAATCTGGCAGTCCTTCACACTGACGTGTGTGTTTGATGGTACACACAGCCCGTTGTCGGCCTCCGTGACCCACTGCTGTCACAAAGGGTCGAGTGTGTGACAATGTGCTGCTGTTTGTGCTGCGGAGGACCACGGTTTGTTGAGGGTGGGTAGGTGGGGGCAAGGACAAGGGTGGG
This sequence comes from Euthynnus affinis, assembly GCA_029490765.1. Lineage (NCBI taxonomy): Eukaryota > Metazoa > Chordata > Actinopteri > Scombriformes > Scombridae > Euthynnus > Euthynnus affinis. Next base: position 22,163,858 of record CM055842.1, on the reverse strand, counting down.
GGTTAGAGGTAAGGACAGGGGTTGTGTCGAGACTGCCAGTCTCTCTGGTTACTGTAGCACATGGAAATACACCACCAAAGTGTTTTCCGACCATCTTGATTTCACAGTGATTTTCAAATTCCTCCAAGATTACTAATAACTTGGTAAAGTGTAATGATTTCAACACACATGTCTATATTTTAAAATATACAGTTACAGACACAAATGAAGCACTATATTTAATTTAAGGTGAAAAATGTCAAATCTAATAAATGAAATGCAATCTTTTCAAAACATCTTTTCAATCCATATGTCAGTCATCGCATGAACTTTGTGATTCTTGCGGTCATTCATTGCTGACCGACTACAAATTCACTTGAAAAACAGACTTGTAGGCAGATAGGAATGGTGTCCTATCTATAATAAATCAGCAGTGTGCATGCAGAACAGCAGTGGTACACAGAAACAGTATTTCATAGCTTTTTACTCTCAGGGCTTGGTGTAGACATTGTTAGAGTCCAACTATGAACTAGGCTGGATTCATCAACAGACCCCTGCTCTTGTCCTACTCACTGCCTGCCAGGTATGGTTAATGTCCATTTCTATAAGCAAAAAGATTCCAAAGAGCAAAGAGATGTACAAGGTGCAAATGAAAGAGAGATAGACACTCTGTCAGAAGTTGAATTTTGTCTTTTCATGCGCCTGAGGCCACTCTTGCTTCATGTAAGAGTAAATGAGACTCCCTATCCATATGTGAAATAAAAAATAACGACTTGGGCTGAGCTGCAACGTCTTTAAGTTGCAAGAATAAAATCAAAACTCCCGTAACTATGTTTAAAAATTTATTACAGTGTGCTTTTTCATCCTGTTGGAGATATTTGAGATAGCTGTATTATTACATAGTATCCAAAGAATCTCTAATAACTTCACTGTCTTAGACATTTTACTAATGTCTTTCTGTCATGCCATTTCTCTTATTCCGCAACTGCAATTTGATGCACGCCATACACATGGAACAATTATGTTCTTGAAAATAACTGAGCTTGCAGGTCGCCTTGACTCATATACATGCTGGGAGGTGGAGTCAGGTAGTCTGATTGTCTAAGGCTAATAACAGTAGAGTGGGAGGAAGAGGTGCACAGAGGAGAAGTTAAAAAGGCTATAAGGCTTACAGTGGGTGTAGGCGGATGTCTGGGTCTAAACGTGTGCATGTGTGTGTGTGTGTGTGTGTGTGTGTATTTCTAGGAGGGCACAGTGTAAGTGTAGGCACAGTGTGGTAACCCTATTCTGATAAATGTGTGGGATGAGAGGATCATTCTGGAGCCCCAGAGCCAATCTGCCCAGGACCTTCACTGTAGCCTGAGGGCCTCCTCGGTGCCTTTCTCTACCTATCTGTCTCTGTTTTTTTCCCTCTCCTGCTATTCAAACACTCCAGGATTGTCTGAATAAAAAAGCTTTTCTTGTAGTTTCAAGTATGTGAATGTGGGGTTTTTTTTCCTGGGAATTCCACATTTTATTGTGTAAAATTGTGCAAGCAAATTATTCTGGTCACGACTGGAAATATTAATCAGTAAATAAATGTTTGTGATTTGATATTCTACTTGTTTCACTTGATTAACTGTAGGGAAAATATAAAGCAATTCTCTAAATCACGTTCTCACCTAACTGACTATTCTTGAAAAAGTAAACCCATCTGATTTTTAACCAAAAGTGATTATTGGTTAATTGACTCTTCCAAGCCATTTTTGCTGTTATTTTGCTGACAAGTCCATCATTAAGGGTGGGCCATATTAAGCCAAATGCACAATGCCCTCCTCTGTTGAAACTGTGAATTAGCCGCTTTGTTACAGTACAGAGAAGCTTTGCGACAATCACTCTGCAGCAACACTGCAATAACTGCACTGTGCATCAACAAATAGACATTACAAAAATGCGTGAAATATAGATGACACAAACATGTTGTAAATGTAATTTCTGCATTTGAACTGATGAGCGGTGCAATATACAGAGCTGGAATCAAATAAAGACTGCGCAGAAGGAAGAAGAGAGTGATGCAGAATCAGAGTGTGATGAGCTGAGCAGCAGACAGAATAAGGTGGTTTTGATCAAGAGTTTCTCTGGGATAATTGTCAGGATCTGCTGTTTGGAAGATGACTGACAAAAGAAAAAATATGACAGTGGAATTTGTTGAGGAAACATGAAAATGTGTCAAACATCCGTCAAACAAAGAAATGCAATATTTATGGATTCTTGAAGAACTCCTCTCTCTATATAGACACACACACACTCACACACACACATGCAGATTGTTAAAGTCTTCTCAGCGGCTTCTCTACAAATCATTTCCCATGTCGTCATGCGTCTCTCCCTAACGTTCTCTCATAAAAGGATTAACATGCAAAAAAGGCTGTTTACATAACAATGACGAGAGTGTTTAAAAATCCACACTTTAAAACATGATTATGATAACCGTGTGAAAGTCGTAACAGACCTCAAGCATATGTGGGAAAAGATTTTTTATTCTATTACTCGCTGTAATGTCATTGATGATCAAAGGACTACAAGTACAGTACAACACATTTACACTGTTTCAACTAATGTTCAGGATTTATAAACTGATTTTTTTTTTTTAGTAACCCAGTTCACCATGTGTATTTAATTCATTTTTTCATTGATTCTTGTTCTATGATTTATTTTCTTATTATCATCAGAGCATGTACAAATCTTGATTTGTCATGAGGAAAACAAGGAAAGTAAAATGTCTTCCTCAAATTATTTGATTTGCCAAATCATTTGATACAGGTTATTCATTTTACATATGATCTAATATTTGTATTTCTTAATATTTTAAGTTGAGGTCCACTATCATTACACATGCTGATCAAGCTGTTGACACATAACACGCAAACATGCACATGCACACATATACACTGTCACTGCTAATAGAAATATACATTTTCAAAGAAAGAAAGAAAGAAAGAAAGAAAGAAAGAAAGAAAGAAAAAGAAAGAAAAAAAAGGTTTTTTTTTTTTTTTAGAGAGCCCGTTGATTAATTAGAGCTATCAGTCTGAAGACCTCCTGGTATGGTTAGACAACCTCTCCTCCCTCATCTCTCACTCTCTAAACCACATACACACACACACACACACACACACACACACACACACACACGCACACACACACACACACACACACACACACACACACACGCTCACAAACACACTCCACACCTACTAAGAAAACAAAACCCCACTAATCATTTGAAGTCTGTGCTTTGTAGGTGGGGCCCAGTCATTATCAGGCCACAGCAGTGCAGGTTTTTGTTGGTTTTAGCTTTGCATCCTCAATCAATCGCTAACAGGAAGAGCTTTAATCAGGGTTTTAATGCAGCTGTACAAGAGGTGGGCCGGCCTATTGTCTGGGTCTGAAAGGCTGATCGGAGGGGAGTCCTCTCGCGTTTCTTTACATTCACCTGCTGGGCCCTATTGGGTCTCTTTCTGAAAGAAAATGACAAGGGAAATGAATAAAGAACACAGGCAAAGTGTGGGTCCGCTCAATCAGCCTATGGGTTAATCAAGGAGCTACTTGTCATCTCCACAGAGCCTCACAGTTCTGGCGGTTAGGCTCTATCCCCTTCTCTTTCCCATGCCAATTCAGACACACTGAGGAGCTGGGCCGGGATGAACAACAGCGGGCCATAACACAACCATGAGCTAATGATATGCTGCTCTGAAATGAATGTATGAAAAGGGGGAGCAAGGAAAAAGTTCTGGGAAAGGAGATGGAGAGAGGAAGACGGGGGAGAAACTTTATGAATCGCGGAGAAACACAATTTTAAGAGTTTGAATTTATGGGAAAAATAATTAAATGAAATCTAAAAGAGATTCTAAAATATTGTACTGTGGGAAAATGTGCTTTTCAGAAAATTACTCTGTTTAACACAAAAGGCTCTTTGCATACAAACACACACAGAAGATCTGCTGAAACAGTAGCAGCTTACTGGGAGTTTGGGAGTACAAAATACTAAATATATTAAATATATATATTTTATTTCCTTCCTTTCTTCAGTTTTTTGTTTGTTTATTTAGTGTTTTTTGTTTGCTTTTGTATTTGCCCACTTGGACAAATATTACTTACATCTCTGCAGCCATGCAAAACTATTTTAAAGGCAGGGCTGATTATAAACACTAACCTTCAGAGCTGTAATACACACATAACTTGCAGAATTGATTCAAGAATTATAAGGCAGTTTTATCAAGAAACGGTCATTTGCAAAGGTGCATAGGAGAGACATTTGCTCAGTTTCAAAGCCTATTAAATGATGCTCTTACCCCATCTAGTGAGTAGAAAAAGTAATTCACATCATCTACAAAAGTGACAGAGCCCGCATGTGTGTGTTTGTGTGTGTGTGTGTGTGTGTGTGTGTGTGTGTTGAGGGATTCACTTAAATGATCCTTTAAAGGCTTCTCAAAAACAGTATTTAAAAAGGAAAGAAGGTGCTGACATATTAAAAAAAAAAAAGAAATGATAGAAGCAGTATATTTGGAGATCACGTAAAGGTAACAAATACATAAAAAGTCTAATTCCTTATGATTGTATTGATTGTGTGTAATTATGTATTTGCTTCTGCTTAATATTCCTTAACACCAAGACCAGAAGAGGGCATTATTTAATCAGGGCATTGTGGCGAAATCTATTACAGACCATATGAAATCTCTTATTAACTAAAAAAAAAAAAAGATGTCGCTTTAACCTGTTCAGAGAAAGACTAAAGTAGATTTTATGACCTCAAAAATATACAGTATGTTATATTATTTTTGTGATTATTATTATTACATTTCAACTGACATTTAAAAGTTGAAGACATTTGAGAATCACAATAAATGTTATTTCATAACCACAAAAGGTGAATAATTCAGAATTATAACTTTTTTGTGTGTGTAAAAACAGCACCATATCACAAGATAACAATAGTTAATTATTGATGATTAAAGTGCATTTATCTATAGCCATTTATTTGCTGAAAAAGGTTCAAATCAACTCTTTGTATCAACATGTTTGCTGTAAAAAGAAAAAAGGAAAAAAAAATCAAGCGAATGTTTATGACATTTGCAGGATAAAATGCATGCAATTTGTGGAGCACAGGGAGTGCTTTGGAATTATGTGTGTACTTTAAACGTCAGATTTGTCAGAGACAATGTAGACTGGAGACTAATGGCTGATCCACCTGACAGGGCTTTTTGTCGGAGTCCACAGGAAGTCCACGGGAAGCCTTCAGTGCTCTCCAGCACGGAGTGATGCACTTATAAGAATGCTCTCTAACAAAAGGGACGGCGGCAATTAGGAAAACAAAAGAGGGGAGGGTGCCAGTGATAATAGCAGGAGCACTTCAACAGCCAACACCCAGCTTTCACACTGTCAATTAGAGAAGCCATGAAGAGCGTCAGATAATATTCCATGTAGTGGTTAATATTTGAGAAATATGTTTCAATAAAAAGCTATGCGATTATAGTTAGAGAAAACATGAATAAAATATGATTCATTTAATATATATATATATATATATATGATTATTTGTACTGCATCAAAATGGATGCTATTTTCATATAAGGCCTAAGAATGAATGCTTTTTTATTAGTCTATTATTATATTCTGTCTTTATATTTGTTCTATTTCCTGGAATTAACAAAGCATAAAAACTGTGAACCTGTCTGAGTAGAAAATTGAAAATGAACATCGTGTTTAATTCATAATGGCTGCATTCAGACTCACTTGGGCATGCTCAATTAACAAAATTCAAAGTGAGAAAAATACACTGCATGCACACGCCTGCCCCATTTTATCCACTTATATTTTTACAAGTCACATTTAAAGCTTATTTTGGCTGATTTTCAGTGTTTGAGTGTTGATTTTGACAGGCACTCACCAGAGAAGGTCAGCAATTCACCTGTAAGTTGAGAAATTACCCTGCCTAATTTTTGCTGTCCTTCAGGTGCAGCCTGACAGCCTCCTTTGCATTTTAATGCAGACAACCTGATTATTAAATCTTAGAGGGTTTTTTTTTGTCTGAAATAAATGGTTTGGGTTGCTGGGCAACCTGACTTGATCAAACACGGCTCCCCTCCCCCATTTTGAAGCTCCTAATTCTTCGTCTATATTCAGGCATCTAGTTCTTAATTAGATTAAGATGCATAACCCCCCGCTGGGAGGATATTCATACTGATGTACACACACACACACAATGTAGCGTTAAGCTTTACTGATGTACACACACATATAAGATGTACTGTTGCCATCAGGCCCAAAATGCTGATTTATGTGTGTTTCTAATTTCTAAATGTTTTAAGAGTGAATGTATTTATTTTAAACATCACGCTTAACTCAGAATGTTTTGTGCAATACATTGTAATATCCAGATTACATTATTATCTCTGAGTTTTAGTTGGAGTCAGCACTTTACATATGCAATTCTGAGAAATTACTGTATATAAATATTATATGAAAATTACATTTTAGAGTAAAATAAAATCTAACACATAAATATATAATAGTGCTTTTTAAGAGAAAACATTCACACAGATATACACACACAGGCCTGGGAACAGTGCCAACAGACAGGCCATACTCTACTCTGCCAGCACACTACATGCAAACCATTTCACCCAAATGTCCTGGCTCTTTGGAAACGTGAGGACATTGCATGTTGATATAAAGGGTCATTTGGAGGACTTGTTGTAGCTTTGTACTGGGAAGGATTGGATTTTCCCCAGAATGGAAGAATCTGTTCCTCTCTACAGTTCACTCAAAGCTAAGGTGTTCAATATGATGGAGCACGATGTGCGTTTTTCTCTCCCCTCTGTGTGTCCACAAAGACTGCACTGCATGTGTGTAAAGTGATTTAAATCCTGGCAACCATTTATAAATGAGCACGGGTTACTTTGTTTTCTAAATAAGACATTTCCATCTGAATGCACCAGAGGGGGGAAAAAATCAGAAACATCTTTGCGCTGTTTGCATTTGTCTTCAAGGTAAAGTTAAAATGGGTCATCAAATTTCCTCCAATTTTCACTGGTCTAACTGTGGAGGAAGAAGTTGTATGCATATAGCAAACCAAGGACAGCTGGATTTGCCATAAAGAGTATGTCATTTTTGCTTTCCCTAGAGCTATGGCTTTGATTGAATCCTGAAATGAGTTGAAATGTCACAAATCCCTACCAATATGCCAGAAAAAAGAAAATTGGCCTTGGGGTTTTAAGGTTCCCATTAAGGGTGTGCTTAACACATTCTGTTAAGTGTGGCTGGAGTGCATCAAAAATGCAACATAATTACGTGTCTCTGTGCACTCAAGCAAAATGTCCCGAAAATTCCTCGATGCTGAGCAAGTCTCTCTTGGCGAGACTCTCTGGCGAAGAGAGCTGCAGATCGGGCCTCGGCAGGGCTGAGGCGACAGAAAGGCTACAGGGCAGCTGGGTCCATATTAAACATGCCAATATTTGAGCAATTATCGTGTCAAACTGGTACAATAAATGCAGTGTAAATCCTGCATTTTCCTTCGAAATGTTGATGAGCTTTGAGCAGGATTTTCAAAAAAAAAAAAAAAATGTGAATAACCACCTTCAACCTGAAGCACAAAAGCACAGAGTCTGAATAATGAAATGTAAAACCGACTTTTCCCAACAACTCCCTTTATATATCACAACTCATCTGACTACTTTTATATCAAATTATAGAATATGATACTTTCAGCAATGTCTTGTTATATTAAAAATAATCCACTCTCTGCATCAGCATCTCTTTTTTCAAACTGGTAATGCCTGTCTCGCTCTGAATGCACTGATTTGATACAACTGTCCTTCCTCTCTACCACTCATCTCTCAGGTAGCTGTATTTCCAGGAAACAGGAAAATGACTCTCCTCGCTGCTTAGTATTCACGTCACGTAAAGTGGGTCTGTGTTCCTCATTTAGTTCTGTACTGTACAGCTGGGGAGCTGTCCAGCGTGCGGCGGCAGTATGCAAATGAGTCTGGATTTGAATGGAGATGGAGGTAGACACAAAGCTCAATTAGAGATACAGAGAGAGAGAGACGGTGGGGGAGCGTTGAGTGTCTGGAGGGGAGGGGGAGGGGAAAGAGAGTAAAAAAAACCCTTGGCTGCTTAATGCCAACCTGAGGAAACCAATGTACGGACACATTCAAACACAAAGGCACACACACACACGCAAATGCACTTAAATAGGCAGACATATTTCTAAATTCTTCAGACAGGCAGCTGATCTCTGAGGGACTCAGACAGCTCAGCTCTGTGATGTGTTTCGGTCACACCAATCACACCGAGAATATCCCACATCATCCATATCACACATATCATCAAATCAAAAAAGTATCAGACAAGCACAGGTGCACTTCCTCTTTTGTTTAAATCTTAAAGAGAAAAAGAAAAAAAAAACCTCTCTCCCATGCGGCAAGAAAATATGAGGGGGATGGCGGCCATTTTGTTCTTGGGTGTTAGTCGATGCCCAGCAGCAGTACATATCACCTGACCCAGCGCCTGCATGAGTGTCCTTGGAGGAGTGTCTGACATCAGCACTGCCACCTCTGGTTGCCAAGGCAACGGCAGTGCAACTGGGGTGGGGGTGATGGAGGGCAGAATAATTAATATGCACATATAGGGAGTTTGAATCAGGATTTAATTGTATTTGTTGGTGTGTGAAGCTGAAATGGGTGGAACGATGCAGCAAAAATGAGGAGAAGGGAAAAAAGAGATTAAGCGAGCTCATTGGTCAGAGAAATCATTTGCATCGTTGTCAAGGTTATTTCCAAATTGTTTCCTTTCATATAAGAAAAGTAACTTCATAGATGAGATGGTGGGAAGGTGGGCCATGGGGTGGGGATTATCTTCCTTCCCCCCCATTCCTCCTCCTCCTCTTCAACATTATCATCATCATGAATAGTTTACAGGGCAGGTTATATACAGCCAAGGTGATGCTTCACACAGCATCAATCCATCGGTCAGTGGTTGAATTTGTGTCCATAAATTGTAAGCATTTCACATTTGGTGCCTGAAAAGGTTTCTCATATGCGTCTGAGATACACTGCAGGATGGGACCTCAAGGTGGATGAGTCTAATTCGATCAGGGAGGCTCAAAGATCATTCAGCATCATCTGTTGATGCTACAAAATCACCCCAAATTTCCCTTAAAACACTGTCTGTCAGATTATATGGGGGCAAACTTAAATCACACACACACACACACACACACACACACACACACACATACGTTTTTGCTGCCACTCTGTCAGTTGCATCCAATCATTTCTTCTGTAAATAAAAAGACTGCAGGCTGCATTGATGAAGTCTCATTACAGCCACAAAATAGAAATAGAAATATATATTTTAACATAAGATTAAAAAAAAAAAAAGACAAAAATCGGTTCTACACCACACTGCGGAATTATGCGAAACAGCAGAAGGAAGGATGTTTGGTTAGACTGACATCAGACGTACATGCACACAGTCACGCACGCAAGCATTATACGCCCTATCAGAGCGCGCACACATGGGCGCACATACAGTAAACGTTGCAACGCTCTCTCATCAATAATGCATCAACACTTCATGTTTATGCAATTTACAGGGCAAGACCGAGCGATGGATACTGCAGATGTGAGCCTTGTGCACGTTGAACGTAAAGCGTTTTACAAGCATATCACAGACAGAGCTCAGACAGAAAAGTTGCAATCTTTTTACGCCTTGTAAAGACAGATGAAGATAATAAAAATTGTTCTCAGCACATACCTGTTAAAGCATCGTTTCTTTGATTCTGTTTTATGCAGGCTTGAAGGGCTTCATGATAACACCGCACTAAGGAAATAAAACTGTAGCTGTGGTGATATGCAAATTAACGGCTGCCGCCGAACGCAAAGACATTTATTATTCATAAATTACTCATGTTTATGCAAATGACGGTATACGGAAACACCGGTGGGGGTTGAGTGGCTCCGTAACATAGACTACTGTGGGATTCAATTTCTGTTGCGCTCTTCCTTCTAAAATGATCCAAATAGGCGTTTGACCAACATGGTTATGAACCAGCTCTGTTATTCTTAAATTTCATCCAGTTAACTGAAGTTGAGACATGAAAGCAACGGTGCAGATCCTGATTATAGTCTAGACATTATAGCGCTGATGTAGAGGCCTGTTTAGGTGGATAAACGGTATTTTATTCAACAAATAATTTACTTTTCTATTAAAGATATGTTTATTAATTTCCAAAATCATAAAAAGCCAAATAGCCTATGGGTTGTTGAGTAACAGGCACCCAGAAAGTCTCCCAACCTGAGATCCTCCTGATGTCACATATGCAGAAAGAATCTTTGGAAATTGTAATACTTATGCAAATAGTGATAAAAATCTGAATATTTTAGGTTTACAGAGAAAGCTGTAGAATAATTTGTGTAAAAATGTGACAAAACCTGCATGTTTGACATTTCTTAAGACAAATACTATGCGTGTGTGTATGTGTGTGTGTGTGTGTGTGTGTGTGTGTGTGTGTGAGAGAGAGAGAGAGAGAGAGAGAGAGAGAGAGAGAGAGAGAGAGAGAGAGAGAGAACTTACCCAAAAGCACATTTCTTTCGCGCCCGCTATCCTCTATTACGGTAAAGTACACGTCATCAAAAAGGGACGACGTTGACGTCAAAGAGTTGTGCGAAAGGGTTCAGCTTTTGCTAGTGTTTTGTATTTTTAGACCAATTTATACGAGTTTCACTAGATATCAATCAGTCTGTTTTGTACAGAGCTGCCTGCTCCCGCTCTGGACCCATCGCCTTCATCAACTTCATTCTTGCTTTTTTATGGACTAATGTATATGCGGACACAAATAAAGTAAGTTAATTGTAAGCTAACGTTGCCTCCACATCTGGTGTCTTGTCTGACACATTTGCTCTCATCTCTTACAGAAGCAGTCATGTTTCATAACAGCTCACAGAAGAAACACTGGACGTTTAGCAATGAAGACGAACTGGAGCAGATGAGATATAATGCCAATCAGAAATTCCGCAAAAAGACTTTAGAAAGTGGGAAGGTAAGACAGACATCGGCAGAGCGACACTGCTAGTAATCCAAATAATTTGTGCCTGATATAGTTTTCCTTAAAAAGTAATATTATCTTTTCAAATCGCCATCTCCCTCATTAAAACTTTCTGAAACTATGAATATGTAAATATTTTTCATTTCAAAAGTTCAACTGCTGGACACAAGATGTCTCCCACTTCGCTGTAAAGTCGGTTCTCAGTGTTTGTGCACTGGAGGCTTCATGTTTCCACATCACACTTGTGTAAGTTTAATACTGGACCATGATTGGCTTCCAGACTATTATGATATCACAAGTCATGCTCGTAGGCTCACCACTTGAAATCAGATTTTCAATGAGCATGAAGAAACTTTGTTCTTTCAGCCTATGAATGTAAAAACGGCCGTCTAGTGTCAAACAAACACTGTGAAGCTCAAACATCCAGTGAAAGAACAAGAAGCAAAACACATTTTTGAGTTGAGGGAGACTTTAACCTCACCTCTTCCTGTCTTCTCTGTCTCAATATTGCAGCCTGTAGTGAGTGAGTCAGTGTTCTTAGAGCGCCATGAAGAAGACATTTTATTCAGACACTATGAGAAGAGGCTGCTGGACTTCTGCAATGCATTCAAACCTTTAATGCCGAAGTCTGTTGTGGTACGTATTATTTTCTTTTCCCCATCATCCGAACAGTATATTCTTACCACTTGTACATATCTGAACCATATGTGTGTCTCCTGTGCAGGGTACAGCCATCATGTACTTCAGAAGGTTCTACCTGAACAACTCCATTATGGAGTACCACCCAAGGATTATCATGTGAGTAGCGTTGCTCAGGGTGAGAAATGAGCACTGAAAAGTGTCCTGGTTTTAGAAAGTTGTGGTAGCGGACCACGAGCTAAGTCTTTAGCTTCATTCCTCTAAATTGCCACTCACATTTCCAGTTGATACAGTGATTAAAATCAAATGAATTAAGTGACACCAATGGCAATTCAGTCTGATTATACGGTACCAGGGCAAACAATACGGGAAAATTGACAATATTATGCCATTTATTCATTTTTTATTGCAATACTTTGGGGAAAAAAATGTAAATTTACCAAATATGTCACATACTTTAAGTACTATAGCTATTTAACCCAGCTAACCTAACTAACCATAAGCCATTTGGTTGACTCCACATGACACCGTTTAATAACATGAAATACTTACAAGATAATGATTCCTTTATAGACTACTGAAAGAACTGTATTGTTTAGAAATTATTCAATTTACCTCATAATCTTTGTAATGCAACTGTTTAATATGTACTCATCACATAATTCAATTGTTGAAACTTTATAATGTCCAACCCTGTTTTCAGCTGGTTATTTATTCAAACCTTTCTATTTCAGGCTGACTTGTGCATACCTGTCCTGTAAGGTGGATGAGTTCAACGTGTCCAGCGGCCAGTTTGTGGGCAACCTTCTTCAGGATACCCCAGCTGGACAGGAAAGGGTTCTAGAGCAGATCCTGGAGTATGAGCTGCTGCTAATCCAGCAGCTCAACTTTCACCTGGTGGTCCACAACCCTTACAGACCCATGGAGGGCCTGCTCATTGACCTCAAGGTGGGTGGACTCCTGGAGAGCTTCTCTTTGAACTCTGCACAGTGTTAAAATAGCTCACTGAGATACTGGCTTCAATTACACATCATCACGATACCTTGTTATTCATTTCATCCCTCAGACAAGATACCCTACGCTGGAGAACCCAGAGTCACTGAGGAAGAGTGCTGATGACTTTCTGACACAGGCAGCCATGACAGACGCAGGGCTGCTGTTTCCCCCCTCTCAGATCGCTCTGACAGCTATTCTGAACAGTGCCTCAAGAGCCGGACTCAACATGGAGAGGTATGTCACATACTTTTATATTTTCCCTGAATAATCTGATGAGAATTAGTAGCTTTCTTCACTGAACTCTTTCAGCAGCATTTAGGTTTCTTTTCTACAATGTTCAGTATCAATAATTGCAAACAGGCACAAATAAGAATTAAATTTTGCTTCAATTTTCAAACATGTTTGCTATATTTCTCCAGATTTGTCGTCTTGTCTGTATACCACATGCATAAAGACAAGCGAATTAATCATCACCATCTTGTGACCTACAAACCTGATGATTATCTCAACATTATTTAACGTCTTTAACAGCTTGCGATATCTCAGAATGATTGGCTTTCTCAGTCTTCAAGTGACCCCATAAAGGTTCAGTGGGGTTGAGGTCATGTGACTGTGGGGGAAAGTCCATAATGGTCAGGATTCCTTGGTCTTCTTTGGTCTTAAAGTAGTTCTTGTCACACTCTGAGGTGTGTTTGGTGTCATTATCCTGCTGCTATGAATCTTCCACAAAGATGCAAACCAGAGGTCACAGCATGTCTCTGAAGAATGGAGTCAACTCAGTGTAAGTGTCCAACTCCAGATCAGGCAAAAGACCCCCAGACTTGAATATTCCCACCACCACACAGTCGGTTTAATACATTTAAGTATCATTCTCTCTCCTGTTCGTCTCCTTACATACACCTTTCTGTTACTACTGTTAGCCCACCCCAAGTGTTTGGCCTTGTTGCCCCTCCTGAGAAGTGAGAGACCACTACAACACAGCCTTCTTTTAACAGTACTTCTGCTCTGTACTTAGCTAATATCTGTGAAGTTGCTTTTCAATCTCTCAGGGAACTAAGCTTGATGCATTGATCCTCTGATGGTGTAGTCACTTTTGGTCTGCCTGATCGTGCTTTGGATACAACTGATCCAGTTTCTACAAAGCATTTTAGAGCTCCGTGCACTACTCGCTTTAGAAACCTTTAGTCCAGCCACTCTTTGCTTAGAATAACAATAACTTCTGACATGTTCACCTAGCCCTGGTGCCATGTTTCCCACTATCACAATGCTACTTAGTAAGCAATGATCTGCTAGAAACTTGAGGCACAGCCATATTTATAATGGGTGAACACTGGCTGCAAGTTGAGATACTTAAGGAGCCTTTGATGAGTAGATCAAATCAACCCGAGTGTCATGTGAACATGCTGCAGTGGAAGGGACTCAACAACTCAAGGAAATTTGAGCTTTTGTACAAAAGAGTTAAGTGGGTCAATGTCACAAATATTTCTTACATGTCATAAGTTCTTGTTTTTAAATGTTTCTGAATCCTCAAACTTTCTGATCATTTACAGGTTTTACATGAAAATATTAGATTTTCAATGTGATCTCAGACTTTTGAAGCCCACTGTATTTTTTGAAATTTAAAGTGGAAGGCAGTTGGTCCTGAGAACTGGAACGTCATGCATTTCTTTATTTGTACAGCAATTAAAGGAATTTATTCCATCAGAGTGAAAACAAACAAAAAAGCTAAATAGCCAATTTTGCCATTTTTTGTTGTTAATGTTTATCATAAAAAGTCCCCTTTGCTTATTGTTCTAATACGTAGCTACCTGACTGAATGTTTGGGACTGAAGGACAAAGAGACCCTCTCAAAGACCTACGAGTCAATGAGACGTGAGTAACTCGCACCTTTAATTTGACACCACAAGGTGGCGACATTCAACTGTGTTCTGAACTTCACTACACTGTGTTTATCTGACTTCTTCCTCTGCACATCCAGGGATGAAAACCCTCCTAAAGAGGTACGGACTTCCCAAACCGGATGAGGTGAATGCTTACAAACAGAAGCTGGAGAGAATCCATGCAGAATTTGGCACAAGTTCGAGCAAGTAAGGAGATGAAGTGACCCCTGCTGTGTCATTTTACTCTGTCTAAACTCATATTGTAGTATGTCGATTATCGTATCTGTACACTTTTATAGTCATAGATCCGATCTCTATCCATCCCCACACCCAAGTAAACAACTCCAGGTTTCTGTCGTATGTAGTAACAGCTTTATTTTAGCCAGGTTGTCTTATCTAAGATGCAAAAGGTTCAAGGTTCAGTATCAGGTAGAAAAATAAAAAGGAACACATCATCAGCTGTATGAAATACAGAAAGGAAGTACAACAGCACGCCACATTCCTATAACATCATCCATACCATGTAGCACGGCTGATAATTGGTATCGCTGACGAGGAGAGCTGACTTTTAGGCTCATTCGCAATCATCTATCAGTCGCCAGTTATCTGTTAACACTTGGTGAGGTCCGTGGTATCTTTAAGTGCAACTACAGTAAACAGTTTGGTAAACTCTTGAGCTATGACAGGCACAGATTCAGACTTTTGCAGCTGCTTGTATCACAAGGAGGCACAACGAGGCCAACCCATACGACTTTTGAAGTTTGACAAATCTGTGCTTGGCATGACTTCTCACGATGAATCTACATGAAAAACAAACAGTCGGTGCGGAGGTGTGCCGAAACACCTCGTGAAAGGCGGGAGAGCAAGAGAGACTGCAAATGCATGAAAGCTTCCACCACCAGGCTTAAAGAGGAGTTCAGGCGATGTTCGTTAAGAGCAGCATATATGTAGGCCCACACACTATAGCAGGTTCCATTCAGGGTTAACACATGCACAGGACAAGTTACAGATATCTCCTATTTAGACTATCTCTCAGCTCTGTTCAGCTATAATCATACACAAACACCTTTTTTTTTTTCTTTTTCTTTTTTCTTTTAAACTTCTATACAAGCCTAAGTTTATAATATCAACAAACAAAGCAGTGTATAAAAAAATGTAACAAGTGGTTCCAGTGCTGCGTGATAGCTCACACACAAAGACAGTGGAAGCCGTTAAAATGGTTTTGAAGGAAGAGCTTGTCGTAAAAAAAAAAAAAAAAAAGTCGACGTGGGTGAGAAGATGGTGTGTAGAAAGGGAGTTAAGGCTTGTGTCGTCTTGGAGAGAGGTGCTATGTTAAAATTCCCTGATGACAGCAGATAAACGCTACTTCAATACTTTGGATTGCCTCCCCCTCCTCTAATGTCTTGTCCTAAATTTCTTTATGGAGAAGTAAAAAGGAGGGGGCTCATCAAGGCAGCCCCATCTGTCCGGCTCCAAACGTTCCGAGGGAGTGGCAGGCATACCAGAATAAAAGACGCATTTCTGCAGTTGAGTGTATCTCAGGTCCATCTTCATAGAAATCATCTCTTCAAGGTCTTGAATCAGTTCTGACTGAAGTATTTTTTAGGGGAAGGGGGGCTTTGGAAGGACAGTATTCAGATATGCAGCAAGTGGTTTCCCCCCATGGAGAACAGCCATATTGCATTTGTACTGCCAGGAATCTCAGCCACATGCTTTTATAAATACAAACTGACTTCAGTCGTGCAACCTCACGGGACGAGGCCTCGCTTCAGCTGGCCGGCCATCTGATTACCACACTTTGTCTCTCAGGTGGAAATCCATACAATTCACATTACCTGGATGGCAGCAGCCAGTGACATGATGGTGCACTCTGTCCTGTAAGATAAAGTGGACATGTTTGTGAAAGGCACATGCTGTCAATTTTTGGCGTATATAAAAATGCTACTGACAGCAGAGCTATCAGTCTGTATGTATATATTCACACATGGTGTGAACTAGTCTACATGAAGTAACAGCGACTGGACATGAAGACACACAGGAAGCTACAACTACTAATGGTGAACATGAAGGTGTAGTGGAAACTACATGTCACATTCTTTGCCTAAATGGGTGTTTTGTAATGGACTTGAAGGAAGGGGTTGGAAGAATTCACCAACAATTACAGCTTGCAAAGATTATGACGTTAACAGACGTTAACGTTAAATGTAATTCTGAACTTGCTGTTCTGGTACATGTTGATTTACTTGACTGCTAATAGTGAAATTGTTTGTATTACAGCAAACGAAAGAGAGGATACGAGGAAGATGGCCATGTAGCAAAAGAGCCGCGCATGACAGAAGAGGTGAGACAATATTCTACATTACAATTTGACATCCAGGTAAACAAATTAAGCTACTTGTTTCTTGTAGGACTAAAATAAGTTTGTTTCATTTCAGGAATTGACTGATGAAGACCTGCTATGAGCATTTATCCCAATGTGGTTCAAATGTTTTAAGTTATTATACTACTTAATTCCAATACTGAACTGTCAAGTTAATGACACAGATGACCGAGACTTTAAAGAAAACATGATGGGAGTGTCACAGTTTGTACAAGTAAACATTTACTTTTCTACATCTTTGGTTTTCTTTTGTTCTGCAGTAAGAATAAAGATATTTTTCTACATGTTCTGTCTTAATGTTTCTGTGAATTAAAAACAGAATAGTATAACAAGCCACAAGCTGCTGTGCTTCGCATAAATTTCTCCACAATGAACGACTCCATTATCTACTTTACAAAAACTGTTTAATAAGTGCATGCATGTCTGATACAGTCTGTACTATTTCAAAAATCTGTTGTAAACACTTTTCATTTTACTTGGTTTCTGATTATGTGTCTTGTCTGACATTGCGAAGTTTGGGAAAAAAAAAAAAAGACTTAACCAAATAATCAAAATAGCTGATACAATCGGAGGAAAAAGAATTCAGCTCATCTCACTTATATACTCATGATTCCAGCAAGAGAATTTATTCTTAATATAAAATAACCATACTTTCTGAAAGACTTTGTTCCAATCTAGAAAACAAAGAGAGAAAAAAGGAACAAATAGACAGAAATGCTAGTTTCAGCACTTTGCGGATATTGTCACAAACTTAAAATAAATCAATCACTAATTACAGTATAAAAAGCATTATCGCTCATAATCCAGTTACAAGAAAAGGGGACAGAGAGAACTAGCTTCTTCATGTCAGTTTCCTCATATTGAGCAGGGAAGGGGGGGGGGGGTACACTTTGGCAACCTGTGCTATCAAAACATAGTGGGTACAAAGAAACCTTTTGAAATCTTAATATTTGGCCCTCATGATTAAGGGAATGAAATGTACCCAAGTCAGAATCATGAACACAGTTTATGAGGGGAGGGGGATATGTTTCCTGTGCATACAGCTCTCAGTCACTGGTGCAAGTTTTTTTTTTTTCTTTCTGTTTTTAAGTACTGCGTCAGTTGTTGTATTCGGCTGTTGTTGCATAGCTCTCTTGTGGCGAATGGGACAAGATGACAGGTGGGTGGGGATGAGCAGGACTATCGGAGGAGGACATGATGAGGGACTGGTGGTGGTGGTGGTGGTGGAGGGGTTGCCAAGGTGATGAGGGTAGAGCATGCTAGGTCTCCTCGGTGCTGCACCCCGATGAAGGAGACTTGACGGAAGGATGGGAAGATGGGAGGAGAGGAGGAGTGCAGTACTACCTGTTGCTGTTGGACATGGCATACTGAGCCTGCTTCTGCTGGAGGAGCTCTGTGATGGCCAGCAGCTTTTTCAACACATGCTGCAGAGAGGAAACAGGGATTAGATCAATCTTCTGAAACCTTGAGGACATGAATCTTGTTCTATCAACACAACAGTGATTTCGCATCAGTCTCTGACCTGCTGTGCTCCCCTCTCATTGCTTAGCGTCCGAAGCTCGTCTGAGTGTGTGGCACAGACCTCATGCAGCGCAGCCAGGTCCCGGGACAGGTCTGTCCTAAAGTGCTCTGTGGCTTCAGGGAGGTCAGGGACATTCTACAAACACATTAGATAGTTATTTGAACGTGTGTACTGAGCTAGAGTCAAGTTCTGCATTACAGACTCTAAGTTGATCAAAAGACAAAACATGCGCCTCACCCCCAACTCATCCAGAAACATGATCATCCTATGTTTGTTGTTTTTGATAAAAGGGTTCACACCCTCCATATAGGGCTCCTGTTTGTGGATAGAAAACATCTGTCAAACAACTCTCACCATGACTTAGAAATAGAACAAATGAACAAATAAACAATTCTCAGGAACTACTCTGCTGGTACATGTTCTCGAACAAAACAACTTTTCCTGCATGCTACTGGTTTAGGTAGATACTCTGTACCTTAGCGCCAAATTCTACCAGGTTGGCCAGGTTCTGCACAGACTTGGCCACCAGTGTGAGGGTCCTGACTGCTGTTGAAGATGGAGGGTCTGCGAGACAATACGTTATAAAACACAGATTGTAACAAGTCATAGCAAACAGGAAGATTTTTTTGTGTGGTTTTGAGTGGACACTAACCAGCAATGATGTTGAACATTCTGGGGTTGAGGATGGCAGGACAGATCAGTCTTAGAAAGACAAAACCGCTGGAAGAGAAACAGATGAGCTAAGTTAGACTATGAGGGATCAAACACTAAGTCACACACTAAAATTAAAGTTCTATTACTAGTGGAAGTGTACAACACTGATTATTTGTTTGTTTACCTCACAACTCTTGTGCGCATGGTGGTGTTGGTGGGCCATTTCTGCTGCACAGATTTTTGCAGACAGCCGTAGATGAACCTCAATGTCCTGGAAAGGTCAGAATAGAGTGACTTTTTCTTGACTCTTGCATCCTTGGATTTATATTTCTTACAAGTGCCAGTTCAACTCATCCACTCACAAAATAAACAGTGCAGTGTGTGAAAGTATGTGTGTGTGTTTGTTCTTACGGTGGAAGGATCTCAGCAGCCATGAAGATCTTCTCCACTAGTTCAGACAAGATATTGAGCAGATGAGCCAGGTTCAGGTTCACATCCTCATTCTTTTCCAGTTTGGAAGGGTTCAACTTAGAAACAAGGAGAGAAAAAGAAACCATGAAAAAAAGGAAGATAGTTAAGAAATTAACACATAACACTAAAGACATTGGTTACCAGGTGTATGAACTCTATTAGATCTTTACCTCGCAGGACTGTTTGCTCTCCATGATCTTGAGAATGGTGTCTTTCAGAGCATGGTGGACGAAGGGTGTAGCTGTGGCCTTCATGTACTGCTCCATCAGTGTGCTGGCCAGTGTGGTCGCTCTGAACAATGTTGTGGCCTCATCTGGTAAAAGTGCACAAGCAGAGAAGGTTATCCAAGTTTATAGCCACATGTTTGTACTTATTTCTTATGAATGAGCTGTAGGCTGGGGTCTTTTCCAGTGATCGATTATATAAATTGGAGCTTTAATGGGACAAAACAACATAATCAGGATATCCGTATCAAACCTATTACAAAATCCATGTGAGGAGTTAAGTCTGAATGTAAGCTATTAAAAGTAAAGTCAAGTAATTCTCCTTTAAACATGTTTTGTGCTTGTTTTTGTTATTACTCAGTTTGTGTTTCTTACCCTCCATGTTAATCTCTCTGTCATTGAGTGTCCTGAGTAGCGGGGCTTCGGCCTTTTCGTGTCTGAAGATCCGCAGGAGGAGGCTTGCCAGTAAGGTGCGGTCCTGACCACACACATGGGCCAGAGCGTAGATGACATGGAACTCTTTCTGCAAGATCATCTACAGAGGACACACAAAAATTACATCACTGTCAGTGGACAGCAGACAATTAATGAATATGGCAATCAAAAACCATTTTCTGGTGGATCAGACCTCTTTAAACTCGCTGTACTCCTCTTCGGGCATGATCTTCTCCATGGAGTAGCGGGCACGTACACGTAAGGAGCCCGGCTCGATGCCCTTCAGAGGCACGTGGGAGCTGAGAGGGAACCACTCATCAATCATCTGGCCCTTCTGCAGACGGTTCAGCTGGCAACGCATGAACACTGAGAGGGAGAGAGATGGAGGTGTGGAGGAAAACAAAGGAGTGTGAACCAGAGGAAAAAAATAAATGAAGACTTCTATTAGAGAGATTATATTTATTTTTCAATTTACAGATGTACTTACAGATGTCACTTTCTTTGCTCTTTTTTGTTTTGTTGCTCAGGCTGATTTCAAATCTGTTGATTTCACTCGATAGGTCACTGAAACAACAGATAAATGCACTTTTTACTTTAAACAAATGGAGAAAACGTCCATTTTAAGCAGGATAGGTGGCTGAAAATATGCAGGTGGAGGATAAAATAGAGAGGGAGGCAGAGGAGTGGAAGTTGAAGTTGAAAGAGCAAAATAAGCAGACATATGTGTGATCAACTTACTCAAAAATGAACTCCTCAGTGAAGACGGGGTTCTGCCCCTCCCTTGGGTGCGTTTTAGCCACCTGGACGCTGTTCAGGTAGATGTTACAGTAGGGGTTGGTGAAATACTTTGCCGGCAGCTTGTGGGCCTCCTCAACATACAACACTAGGCTGCTCACCTGGGGAAAAAAAGACGAGTTTAAGACACAAAACAAATATGCAGGGATGTAAAAATGACTCAACATTTTGACAAATGCTTTAAAAAAAAAAAAACACACAAACAAAACAATGATTTAATGCTTTGCCTTTGTCAATTCATCTTAAGATAAACATTCCTCCTCTGACTTTTCATTAATATACTGAAGTCCTATTGTGCTCAACCTCAACCAAGTCCTCAAAACAAAAAATTCAGTGTGTTAATTATGCAGTTAAAAGACTGACTTGTCTACAGACTACATGGACACATTGGCTGACGTTAAGTGTACCTGTCTAAGTCTCTTGTTGGAGGTGGGCTGAGTGGTTTTCCTTAGGTTACTGCAGAAAGTTTGAAGGCATTTCATCCAATCCTGCAAAAAAAGATCATGTTCAGAACATTTGTATCGTATAGTTGTCATGTCTCTGTAAGAACACTGTTAACTGCTCACACTATTAGTACTTAAATAAAACTGCATAGGCAAAGAGGTAATCAGGATTAATTGTTTTGGAGACATAACACAAGTTTAGAGATTTTTCTCAACATCTAGACAAAATAGATGTGCATGAGCATCTGCCTTGTTTGATTAGACAGTTAACACCAACACAGATGGGTTGTGCCTCCTATTACCTGTGCCTGCTCTGGAGCCTCCCCCGCAAAGTAGAAAATGTACTGTTCCTCACTAAAGTGCTGGACAACAATCTGGAAACAGTTTGGCCTGAAAAGATAAAATAAGAAATGATAAGATGAGTCTATATTACTTCATCGGAGTATATCAGAGTAACAGCTCTGCCAAGTTCACTAAATTATGAATAATAATAATAATAATAAACATTTTGACATCTCACCTGCCAAACAGACTGTCATGCACACCATACACGGAGCACACACTTAGGTCAATCAGCCCTTTGGGTTTGGTGGCTCTCTTCTCACTCTCGAAGTAGATGAGCTGGGCATCGTTACCCTCCAGGATGAAGTAAAGATTCTTCCACCGTTTGCCTTTGCCTGAAGGTAAGAGGAACCAAGGACAATTGTTATTATAATGATAGATACTGATTGATAGATGCCATGACAGGACTGAGATATATTGTTCATGATATTATAAGGGGCTGTTGAAAACACACCTTTGTTGAACAGGAGGTAGCCTTTCTTGACAATGTTTTTGTAGAAAGCATCTTTTGTTTTCCGTCTGATAGTGTTATAAATTTCTCTCCCATCCACTGTGTCAGTAATAACTTGTTCCTGGTGCTAGAGTAAATACAAAAATAAATCACATCATTACACACCTACAGAGGCACAATCAATTCCCTTCAAAGAGCCAGCATTCGATTTTTTTAAATATCTGTTGCTCCAGAGAAATGTTCTAGTTTAGGAGGAAAGAAAACAGGAAAATATCTGTTGCAATATATTTTCTTCAATATATAAATTTACACTTCAGTAACACTTCAGTATTTGCTGCAGCTTTTCCAAATTATCATATATTTGGATACTTTGCACTGCACAATGTGAAGGTGAAAGATCGTGTTTAATCTACCAAGTACATTTGTGGTTAGTCTGATCACATCCCAAGTCACAAGTATGCATACATGTGTGCAAACTTGCTTAAGATTGCTAGTATATACTTGTACCTACCTGCACTGACACTGGTTCTTTCAGATTGTAGCCCTCAACAATCTGGTCTTTCTTGTAATGATCGATGATGTCATCAACACTGCCAGAGAGAAAGAGTAAATGAGGTATGGCACATCAGGAACTATGAGTCAAAATACCAGATTTTAGCTACATCTTAACAAAAATGATAAAATTAACTTTTCACTTTTATTTATTTTGTCTAATATAATGACATCTGAACACAGGCACATTGCCACACATACCTGTTGTAGTACCTCCCCCCCATCATATACTGATTGTTGGGGGTGGGGGAGATCTTAAACCTTTGGATGTTTTCATTGGTACGAAAAAAGAGGGAATAGTCCCCTGGTGTGTTGTCTGATGGTCGGACTAGAAAACTGCACACCTGGCCAACTATGTATGAGAGGGAGCAAAAGAATCAAAGTGAGAAAGAGAGTGATAGGTTTTAGTGCATGCTCAGCTGTATATTTTGATAAATGGGCTTCAACACTCTCAACTTATTTATGACAAAAAATAATGCATAGTAATGTTGTGAGTGATTAATAACTTTGGAATAAGGAAAAGCAAAGATGAATGGTACCTGTCATTAGCAGGTTGTAGGCCTCTTGCTTTGTGATTTTTCCATGATACCAGCTGTAGGAGAAGCAACAGAAGAAGAGGGGCGGACAACAGAATTAGTTTAAATCAACAAAGTGCTGATGTTGAGTACTTTCAACTGCAACAACGCCATCTCTCAACACAGAACTATCTAATTACAGACATCTGTGTCAGTAACTTTCATTGGAGTAAAATGACTATTTGGTGTTTGCAAATTGAATCACTATTGTCTGCAAATATATCAAATATGCTAAAAGAAAAAAACTATAACTGTTACCATATTTTAAATGTATAATATCCACCCTCTCACAGAGGCCCACAGGTCTTTGGCATGCTTATATTATTTAGGTTAGAGTTACTGACTTAGTTAGACTTGAATATTTGCCAAAGCTGAAGGGCATTACAGGTGAGGACACTATAATGACTCATATTGTTTACACAGTGCTGCCATGTTGTTCTATTTGTTGAAGCAAACATAAAAATCTGATTTATAGCTTCAGGACACAGCAGAGTTTGGTTGTGTGTATGGATGGTCTGGACATCAACTGTTACATTCTGGCGTAAAGACCAAATGATCAGAGAAGAAAATTAGGTCTAGTGCATTAAACTTACACTTTTCCCTCATGTGGATCCTCTTCCCGTCCCTAGAAAATAGCAGAAACAAAAATCTGTCAATACAGCAAGTCTAATAGACCAATGGCTGCAGTCAAAGTGACGTCTATGGATGTTATACCATATAGACATGTTATATCACAACCTTGGTTCCTAAGTTTAAGCTGATTTTATGCAATATAGTTGGGATAGGATGGAACAATGATATTTTTTAAAAAAAAGTCATCTCGCATTGGTTTGTTTTAATCCACACTAAACTACAGTTACTACAGTTTATCTCTTTTCAAGATTATTTTCTTTTATGTTTTAAAATAAACACATATCCTACTCATCCTGTGCTGTACTCACCACCTCCTCAACCAGATCCTCCACAATGAGGCCTTGCTCTTCTGTGCGAACATTGGTCACCCACATCCAGCCATCATCCAGTTCATTGTGAACAATAAACATATCCCCTTTCAGGAAACTGGAGACACATAACATGAATATTGGAGGGAGGAATAATGTTACAACACTGTGCAGATTGTTTAATTCATAATTACTATAACTATTTTAACCATGACTTATTTCATGATTCTTTTGTTTCTTTTTACATCTCATTATCTTTGTAAGCTCTGCAATGGCATATCACACCATCTCTCTCTCACACACACTGTTACTCTGTCAAAGATAAGGCCATGACATGATTATCTTGACCATAATGTGAAGGAAATTTAACAAAAAAACTTCCAGCTGAACAAACTGCCAAGTGTCTATTTATTTGGTGTAAACTGTGATACCACAACATTACCAGCAGGTGTCTCCTCTGACTTACACAACATTCAAGGCACATTTTGCATGTCTGTCTACTCAGTTGAGCTGCGGCTGTGGCTCACTGGCAGATTTGGGGTTGAGGTTTACTTCAGACAGATGTTTATCAGATTTAGGAAATCAAGGATAGCTGGGATCATCAGTAAGTGTGCCTACTACAGCTTAATGACAGGGACAAGGCTGTTTTTCATTAACAACTCAGATGATGTGCTTTCCAGGCAGCTATAAGGGGAAGAGCAGGCCTGTAACATGCCCAAAATCTGAAGAAAAACTAGGCTGCTCTTTGGGAGCAATACAGTAAAATACAATATTTTTAAGCCAAGGGAATCACCAGTGCTTGTTTGTGGCTCAAAGGTTGTAGATCATATGTATGAGGCTACTTTTAAGCAGTGACTGGCTAGATAGGAAAATGTCATGCTACAACAAGTGTAAGACAAAAAAAGTCTTCTGCACAAATATAAATGCACACTTACCTGATCTCATCAGTATCTGGCACTTTGGTGTATGGAAGTATGGCCCTGACTCTCCTTCTGTCTTCTACAGGCTATGGAAACATCCACACAAAGAATAAAAAATCTCAGTCTTAGCCTTGACCTTCTAAAAAGACATCCATGTTAAATCCCCCCAATTATTCCACAAAATCAAGTATTCTACTACAACTCCCTCTGGGAGATATCACACTCAGCTATATATATAAAAAAAGGTAATTAGCATTTGCTTGAGCTTTGCCTTAAACAGTTTTGAATTCTGCCTGAAGGCAAAAAGGAGAGAGGGGAGATGTGAAAAATACTCCCTTGTACATTGAGCAAGTAGCTGAATAAGGGTTCTTTCAAGTTAATAAAGGGTAAATTCTTTTCACCCAGTGGTTTAACCCTCAGATATGCCATCAGGTTACAATAGTTTTACTGGACAACATTTCATTAGGTTGGGTTTCATTTTGTCATACTGTTGGTTGTCATAGTTTCTGCATGCATGTGGCAAAGCATTGAATTAGGTTTTGCTTGATCTCTGGGGAAAGTTCTTTCTTCTTCAATTCTAAATAGCAAAACAGATGCTAATTCACTTCGAGTGATCCATATCTGAGATCAAGAAGCTGAACATGGAATCACATTGTGAGAAGTTGCAAATAAACATTTTAAAAAGAAGCAAATCAGCAGCAAATATTCTCTATGGTTAAGTATGAACATGCCCTCTGACAATCACAACCCTGAGACAACAACAGAAAAACCAAAACAAGATAGTTCTTCCAACAGTTATCTGACACCCTCATCCCTCTGGAAAGCCTCATAATATTTAAATAGAGTGTGTTTCACAATATTTATTTTAAAACATAACTAACAGCTAATAAAGAAATAATAACTAATAGAGAAATAAAGCAATTATCAAGTATTATCATGTCACACAAGCAGTGGAAAGTGTAGGGTAATGAAGCACATTTTAAAACATGCTGGAATTGTCCTTTAAAGCTTGGCATTTGGCTAATCTACACTAACAGTGATAAGGTCAGTCTCACCTCTGGGGGCGCCACTGGCGATAGCAGTTTTTCTCCTTTTAGCAGGCAAGACACATAGCTGTAGTAACCAATCAGGTCTGATAGAGAAGAGAACCGCCTCCCACCAATGTAATAGTCCCCACACATGGCGATTATCCTGTTGAGAGAGCACACAACAATGATAAAAGACAGCACAGTTATTTTTTTCAAATACGGACTAATAGTTGGGCAATTATCCATTCATTTGGCAGTGAAATTAACTATCTGAATTGTGTCAACATTGTATTTTATCAGTGCTGCTTCTGCTACAATATTTATATATCAAGTAATAGTAAAAATCTACCTTAAGAGAATCAAAGACAGTGAGATGCCATCATGACTCTATCCCTAATTTGCAACTCAGGTAAAAACGTCAAAATATCTACAGTGAATAGTTACAATGGCATGATAAAAGTGCAGCTTTAAACCTATCCCATTGTGGAGCTACTAATTCTAATTCTCTGTCATCTATTGAGAGGATCTTTGATTGAGGGCTTATAATAAACGTACTTGTGCAATTACTCATTTGCTGCATGCACAATCTAGATATATCAACCTACTGAGGTGTAAGTGTCACACAATTAACCTTGTGATCATAATTCCTTTGCAGACAGGCTCTTTCCTTCCTCCGAGCATCAATGACATCATAGGTCCACACTAAACCCATGCGAGTGAAGGAGATGATGTCATCGTTACTTAATTAGAAAAGTGCATTTTCCGGAGAAAAGGTCTGTGATTTCTCAGAACACAAACCACGTGCTCTCTAAGGTATAAAATTAGGACCAGTGGGTCAAATATGAGCACCAGAGATGTGGCAGGAAATACTATTTTTTAAACTGAGTCTAGTTGACCTACAATAAATCACTTCATTTATACCTTGTAAGCTCACAAACCCAATAACCAGTAAATAAATTAGGTTGTGCACATTGACCACTGTGCCTATTAAAGAGAGTGCATAATGTCAAACCAGTCGCAGCCTTTGAGAAGTTGGTGTCCACTGCAAGGTGATCGTCAATATTTAAACAACGACACAATATTAGCCGAAGCCTCAATCTGAACTTTTAACAACATTACCATGTCAATAAAAAAAATGTATACTTAGATGGCATTCATTATGGTATGACTTATGGGTACAATGATACCACATAACACAACTGTGTCTCAATAGCATGTTTTTTTTGTCTCTTCCCCTTCTCTTCCTTAACACAGAGGCAGGTCTTGCTGTGGATGGAAATAGTTATTCTAGTTTATATTAATCACTTTTTTTATATGTGTTTAAAATTTGCTTTGAAATTCATGGATCAGGTAGAATTTAAGACTGCACAAATAATGTATAAAGCAAGAAACAATTTACTTCTAGGGAACATACAAAAACTGTTCTTAGACAGAGAAGGGAGTTATAATTTAAGAGGATGTTTAACTTAAAAAAAAAACACTCTCTTCTTACCACTCTGAAGAGCGTGTGCATTTCAATTTGTGGGGTAAATTTGTGGACTGGTTTATATATAGAACTCAAGCAAAGTCCAAATATAAATCAATTCAAAAATTGTAAAAAAAGAATAAATTTTAATAGGTTTAGTGATGAGGGAGGGTCAGTAGGAGCAACGTGAGGTAACTGTCTAAGTTGTATGTGCTTGACACTGGACATGCAATATTTATGTTGTTTACGAGATTTTGTTTGAGAGTTTGCTGTATTTTTACTGTTAATTTTTTTGTTATTCTTGTTTTTATATGTTCAAAATAAACATACAATCAATCGATCAATCTAAACAATCTACCCATAAACTCCTCATTGTAAATATATGATAAACATTTTAAACATTTCAAATATAAAATACACTGCATCAAAAACAAAATAAACATAAACTTGTGTGATGAAGGGCAGTGTGCTTTCAAAAATAAGGAAAGAGAGTGCAACAAAAATTAGAACAACCAAGACAGAAGTAAATTGATTGACCTTCATCACACCTCCCACATTATGTCTTTAAACATTTACAGTTGATATTAAACACACATCAGGAAATGTTGAAACCTGGGTGCCATCTGTAAATGCAAAATGTTACTCTGAGTAACCTCTTCATCGATCTCCTGTACCATTGAATACTTTCACTTGGATACTTTCACACCTTCAAGGAAGCCACTCTAAAAAAGTTTTTTTTTTTTTTTTTTTTTTTAAGTAGGATATGTTACTTCATCATTGACCTTGGAAAGAGCCCATCTTCACCTAGGCTGTGGGGTTAATGTGTTCTCATACTGAATATGACATATCCAGTAAGGGGGAGGACAGATTGTGATGCCGAATCTGTCTTTTTTTATGGATTGTAAGGTTGTAAAATACCCCACAGTATTGCAACTAGATACGTGTGCCATCCTCTTTCTTTTACTTCAGGTCCACCCACACACATTGCATGAAAGAAAAGCCTTATGCATCACACATACACATACGCATCGTGGGTTTCAGCAGACATCAAAGCTTGAGCTGATATGTATTATAAAAACATTGTTCGCAAATCTTGTACTGTCTGTCTGTATGACTATGACAAATGGGTTGAAGTAGTCTGCCATGGCACAACAGGCACCGGAAGCCACTTCTCAAACCTCACTTCAGTATCAGCTCCTCTGAGGTTGGGCTTTGACTGCAGTCTGTGGATTTCTGTCCTTTTGCTTACCAGGTAATGAATAACTTGTGTAGTTCCCCTATCCTTATCTTCTACTTGACAGTGGCACGCTGTATGCTTACTGTGAGATGCCACGCATGTTCTATTCCACCTACTTACAAGAGTCTATAGAGAACATATCATACCAAACTATTTTGGTACAGACCTACCATGTACCAAACTATTAAGTACTATTATGTAGAACACTAGCTAACGACAGGAAGTTAAGTTCACATAAGTACCACAATTGGCGTGTTTAACACAAATGAGGTCTCAATCCCCGAAGACCCTTCCATTTCAAGGAAACCCCCTGTTCACAAACACTTTGGTTTCCCAGTAAATCATTGCAGCATTGGGAAAAGAAAACTACAACGCGAGTCAGATAATGTTATGTCCCTGCAGACATTTACGATGGCAGTGTATCTTCATCACTGAGATTTTTGAGACTTTTTTTCTGCATGTTGCATCTTGTGCAGACTTACCTGAAGTGGTTGACCACGTTGGTCATGCTGAGGAAAGACAGGACAAAGGAACCGGGCCGGCGGTCACTCTCCCTGATGAGGTAGCTGCCAGGGTTCCGGGCCTGGCGCAGCCGCTCCTCAGCGATGGTTCGGTCTAGCTTGCCATGGTACCACCTGAGAGAGACAGACAAGGGGGAAATTATTGAGAGAGGGGGAACAGGTGGATGGTGCTTTAAGACACTATTTATACATATAAATAGCATCTTGTGTGTGTGTGTGTGTAGCCATGAAATGGTAAATAGAATACTTTTTGTGAAAAATCAAACTAAAATGAGATTGGAAACCCTTGTCAGGCAGAGAAGAACACATACATTAGTACAGTATTAATTCAACTGTCTGTTAGAATAAATTATGTAGTTCCGACCAAAATGACTCCATGGCGTCCGGATTAGCCTCTGTTCCACTAGCTTCTGTAACTCAATGCAATCTCTCATTCAGCGTTAATTAACAATAATGAAGCTGTCTCTTGGGTTTACTTTCCATATTCCACAACAAATTGGCATCCACTACTCTAATCTTGCTTTTAGAAAGTTTTAAACAATTAAAAAAAAAAAAAAACTACAGCTCCCATAAAAATGACCTGTGTCATTGCAACATGGCTTTATCAGTATCCATAGCATCTTTAGTTGTTATCTCTGCTGTCTAAAGACTTCTACACTGTTGAGTACCCTCTGTCTTGCTGTTTTTACAGACATGTCCAAACTAATTGCGACCAATCATCTCACCAGTGGTCTTGCATCTTTTGTCAATCTGTGACACTTAACCTATGGGAAATAGGGTTTGTTAAAGGCTGTAACAAATGGGAATATTGAGTAAATAAAACTGTCAATGTTGATAAATGTTAGGTTGTAGAAACCTTTCTATTTTTGGAACAAAGCCCAGAAGTTCCTGTTTAACTTTGGCTCTCTATAAAATAATGATCCGTATAATGCTATAACGTCATCTATCCCAATAAAGTTAATGTTATTTCTGTTAAATGCGTATTTATCTCAAAATAATCATCTCAAAAGTAAAGAGACAACTAAAATTGTCAAGTATACTGTCTACATCCACCTGAAGTAAACATAACAGAAAAAAGAAACTCAGATGTGTCAACATATATCATGAGGGATGTTCCAATGATTTCATTATAAAACCAACGTTTCGACCGCACTTGGTTTTTCTCAAGGCAAGTCATATGATCAAGATTACATATTTTTTTGTGTACTAGCCCTTTCTCATCTACCCCCAGCTGCAATTCTCCAACATTTGAGTAATTTTGTCCATCTAAGTTAGACTGGACATGAATGGTTAATGACATTGCTTTAAACTGCCATGTGGAACAAGGCTGAGAGCAAGTCTAACTAGTTATGTTCTTATGCCTATAGGGTTAGATTCATTGTTGTACTCTCAGGTGTATTACGGGCGTCGGTAGCAGCCTATATGAAGGAATAAATTAATTAAACAAATCGATGTGACTGAAATTAGGTCAGTTAGAAATGGTTTTCATTTTCTGATTAACTGCCCAGCCCTACACCAGAACACTCTAACATTATAATACCTACTCTCATGAGTAAGTTGTGTGATTAATGTCCCATGTCCTCTTGTATGTTGTGTTTGTGTTTTTGCCCTCTACTGCAAATCAAATTTCCCCTTGAGGGAGAATAAAGATCTGAACTGATCTGAACTGAGTGCAACCTTCAGAAAATGAGCGAATCGTGTATTCTAAAACAAATGGAAAGGGGAAGTCACGTAAAAGCTTAAAAGCCAAAAACTCATTTTTGAGTTTCCACCACACCATTAAAGTCTTGCTGCTTTCTGAATTAAACAGAAGCCAACACTGGTTAAAATTTCAGCAGGTGAGGCTGAACTTGACAGGGCCTTGCCAGTTGAGGTAAAAAATTAACATGCTTTCACAAATTCAGGCCACTGGTACTTCTTAGAACAGAGGGCAGTGACTGGAAAAACATCCAGCAGTGAGAAGCTGAATGAGGTACTGCAGTAACTCTTCTCACTGGAGACCTGAAGGGCTCCCATCTGGTTACGATGAGCAGAGGTGTCTCTACTTGTAAAGAACACATGATGAAGTCTGCTACCATGGAGTGAGCTGGAGAAAGCTTGCTAGGCTGAGGAAGAGGAGAGGGAGCATAAAGTGTCCGTGAGTGGCTTTGAGGGGATTTGGGTGATAAGAGTATTGAAGAGGGCGTTTGAGAGCAGTTGGAGAGTTGGGCTCAGCGGCCAGGAAATAACACAGAAGTGGGGTATAACAGTGAAGAGAGAAAGATAAGACAACTGCAAAAGAAGAGTGGCAAAAACCCTACATGCAGACACCATTCATTATATATTATGACATCAAAATCTTAATAAAAGACATTACAGATACTGCAACTAATCCTGAATCAGTCCAGACCCTGGGTTGTGAGCCAAATTACCTAAACCACAACATCTACAAAAACATTCTACAGTCAAAACTACCCATAATACAACATGAAAAAGCATGTGAGTGCCAGTTATTGTTCCCATTGCTTTAAGCCATTCTAAACAAATAAACAGAGGGAGCAGCCCATGTCAGGTCTGCAACTTGGAGATTGGCATGGCACTAGACTGCATGGATCATGATTGACAGGAAGATGTTGGTTTGTAACAAAGACCTCAGACTCCAAAGCCCGTTCCTGGTAATGGTTAAGGCGCATACAACATAACCACATCGCCCACGGTTTAATTTCCAGCTGTGGACCTTTGTTGCCTGTCATACCCATATCTATCTCTCTCCCTGTGTTTCCTCTATCTCTCCACTAACTGTCAAATAATGGTGGAATGCCAAAAAGAGGAGCATCTGGTATATTTGAGGGCTCCTTGGATCCTTGAATTACTATTCATGTTTGTTAAAAAATAAATAAATAAATAAATAAAAGGTAACAAAACCCTAATGATAACATCATTAGGGTATATATATATGTATATGTGTATATGTATATGTGTATATATATATATATATATATATATACATATACATATACATATATATATATACATATACATATACATATACATATACATATACATATACATATATATATATATATATATATATATATATATATATATATATATATATATATATGCCATCACACAATAGCTACACCACTAGAGATGTTACAGCTGTGAGCCAGTGCTATTAGATTAAAAAGACAAATCATAATGTTTTGATTTGTGATAATATGGTTCTTTTTTTGTGAAGATTTTTCATTTCAAATTTGAGAAATTACACTATTAGTCTCCAGGTTTGTCCATCAACATGAGGCCCAGTTGAACCACACACATGGTTGAAGAATGGTTGCCTCACTCCAGTAAGATTGTGTCTCAGTATAGGCCTATTGTTTTGACTACAATAAACTTATTCGGACAAAGTTTTGCACCGTTACATAGGAAGACTATTCTAACGCAGCAAAATGATGATTCAGTGCGATAAACTGGCCCAAGGCTATACATGTTGCTGCCAGACAGCCTGCTGCTGTTGCTACAGGTTAGGCTGTGGTAAACACAAGAACGGCATCAGCTAGCCTATTC
Source organism: Euthynnus affinis (assembly GCA_029490765.1). Classification (NCBI taxonomy): domain Eukaryota; kingdom Metazoa; phylum Chordata; class Actinopteri; order Scombriformes; family Scombridae; genus Euthynnus; species Euthynnus affinis. The sequence continues at coordinate 22,130,773 of CM055842.1, read as the reverse complement.
TGGGCTGTTTAGAGCAAAAGTACAAAAATAGTAACATATGAAGGTTTACTATTAAAACAACAAGAGCTATCTTCAACAGTCTAAGCAAGTCACATCAAGTGTAACATCTTTGTGTTGGCTTTAGTACATTAAATTAAAGTGCATCCTTTTAAATGAATTTAAAATATTAGAGCATGAAATTTCTTCTTGTTTTTGCATCAATCCTATTACTTGAGTATTTCTGCATTTTCTCTGTCTCTGTAAATTAATACTAGTCTTTCACATTCATCCACCCCAAATTTCTAAAAGTAACAAAATGGGCCATAAGGATAAGAATGAAAATAAAAGGATAAAATATTGAAGAAATTAAGACATCAATACTACCATTATTCTCCAAAACCAAGACAAGAAATAATTTCTTGCTTTAAACAACAAATACTAAATACATTGACAACAGTGATTCATGTCATTGGGCCTCAGATTAGGAGGAACAAACATACACAAGTAAACTTTAAAATAGTGGCTGTAGAGTCACACTTCATCACAGATAGGTTACCTACTGAAGGTTGTTAACTATATCTGATTACCACTCTATAATTATATCAATGACTTCATGCTAAACATAGCAAGTCTAAGAAGAAATACCAAGTCTCAAAAACTGTAATTAAGATAGGCAGTATTGGCGACTTTACATTCACCTTCGAGAACTGTAATTCACAACTGTGTTGCTTCCCTGCCATTTCATAGTTTCATGTCATCATGTTTATTTCCTGTTTCAAATGCATAGTTTGTAACTGTTTCATAGCAGACTATTTTTTTCTGCTTGTGATGTTTGACTCCATAGTTTTGAGAATATGGATATGGTGAACTCTGTGCACTGTTGAGTAATACAGGGACTCTTCAGAGTGTGAATGAAAAAGGATATTTGCTTTCATAGTGAATTTCAGCCTGGACTCAATACAAAAAGCAGCTTCAGCATTGGTGTTTTGAGGAGCTCAACAATAAGTGATTTTTTCTAAATTAGATTGTTTCATGGCAGTGATAATATATTTGTTTGTCGTCTACAAAATTTGAATGCTATACCTCTGGCTTTGGGCTGACTTGTAACAACAAAAAGCTTGTTGGCATTGATGAATCAAGCTGAATCAACCAATCTGGTTTCTAATGTGTATAAATAATCCATTATAACAATACTCAATATTCAACACAAACTTTCCACTGGGTTCCATGTTGGACGACGCTGCTCTACTGTATTTTCAGTTTGGGTTACTGATCTTCTTCCTAAAAACATACAGTTTATGGCTGTGGAGTTTCTTACTTCCCCGCATTACAATACACTTTGTGTTGTCATAGCAACCTAAGCCATGTGGATTTGTTGTTGTACAGTGCCTTGAGGTCATCTGCATTATTGATGCAGCCTTGTTGATTTAATTTACTTCCAACATAGACGCAACTAAAATCCTTGTGTCTGGAATTTTGGACAAAAATCATTGATGCTTTAAACAACATATCACAAGTACTATTTATATATGGATCTGGAAATAATGTGATGTGTTTATGACATTTCCTGTAGCTTTATTTATGAGCTTCAATATTCAGTCACACTCTCCATGATGGCATGGTAAACCAGACAGGAAGGGTTTTAAAATAAACAGACTATGAGCATAGGCCATGACAGCGGTGATAGGATACAGTGCTACTATCAGCTTGAGGAATGCCCCATCATGTCTGAACATGAACAACGAGCAGCACAGTGACGTTCCTGGTTCTCCTCTGACGCGCCACTCAAAATAAGACATTTATCTCTCTCCAGTTCCCCTTACAGTCAACGACAGCAGACTGACTTATAACAAATGATATAAATTAACAGTGCACATGTATTGCAAATGAATGTGCTTTCTTTACTAACCAAGCCACAAGTAACTGTTAAGAACAACACACAAAAACATGCCTCAAATTGGTGAATGAGAAGAAGTCACCCACCACCATCCATCACCCGAATCCTCTGTTTCACATTCTAAACCTCACTTTCAAACAGGAAACCTATTACATCACTTTATCATGAGAAAAGCTGCAAAGGCATTCATTTCAGTAGTTCCGGTGAGCATACAAGTTAGGTTAAATTACATGCATAGTTCTGCTAATTATGTCAACTGCTGTCAAGACCAATATCGCTGCACATTGTTGAAATCGAACATGCCCAAGCCTAGTGAGCTTGGGCAAGATGACAAAATCTAGGGCTTAGGCTCCAGCAAGCATGACAGCATGATTTATTGTGTACACAATCCTTCTGGCTATATTTTAAGGCTTAATGCCTGAAAAACATTGCATCACAGGAGCTCTGACAGGATAGGAGTGACATACTGTGTGTAGATTATGCCCATAGTGTTGACCCAGTTAAACATGTACAACTGTGATTTCCTTGTTTTTTTTTTAGCTTTTGATTTGGAAAGGACAACCATGGTGCTACAGGAAGTACACAGAGTTAAAAATATAGTTTTCTTCTTCCAATTGGAATGAGAGATACTGCAGCTACTGAATGAAACTAATTGTCTGAGAGAAACTGCACAAAGATGACCGCATTTTTTAAGAGTAAATATTTTGTAGAATGGGAGGAGTAGATAGAAGCACTGCACTACAAATTAATACAGTAAAATACTTTTTCACTTTTTATTTTCTTAATGAGGTATTGTTTTATTTGAGAAAAAAATAAAACTAGAACAATGAGCCTACTTTGAACTGTTAGTGCAGAAAGAAAACATCTGAGGGCATATCATGCATGTTAATTTATGTTTCAATTAAAAGATGAATTGTAGGCTAAATAGCAGACTCTGCTTGTGTTGTTTGTGTCATTAATGTGCACTCATAATTAAAAAGGTATTTTAGACAGCACTTTAAGATACCAAGCAAAAATAATTTCCGATAACACCAAGTTATCAGAAAGTATACTCCACTGACCAAAACCATTACTATTTTTAAGAAGTACAAATACCCTGAGTATCCACTTCATTTACAGCTTTAATGTCACCACATGATAGAAAAATCCAACTGTTTTTTTTTTCCTGTCTGCTGAAGGCATGTCTCTGGGGGCAATAAGGCTAACAGGACAGACACAGATTGCTGTGACTTGAGTGAGCTGGACCTCATCTGTCTGTCTCTTATTAAGCTCTTTTGTGAGCTCTTTCTATCCAGCTTATGTCTCTCTTCTTCATCTTCTGTCTTGATGGATGCAGCTGTACTCAAACATCTCCACAGGCTGACTGTCAGCTCTCATCAGTATCAAAAAGTAATGAAACATTGCATTAACGTACATTAGCAATGCGCCTCAGTGGAGCTGCTGACTTTCTATAAAGGGAGACTAAGCACAACATGTTTTCTACACACAAATTTAACACCCAGTAAAGCATAACATTTTAAAAGAAAGCAAGGGTTATATTGTTACCATGCATGTAGATAAATATGATCTCTTTTATCCCTCAGGTCTGTGAATTATATGATCAGACAAAATGAGCACATTTCACCATTAAATTGCCAAAACCAAGTGTGACAATTACACAGTGAATTATTTTCAAGTAAGAGTGTGGACATAAAAAGATCTTTTTCTTTCCTGTGATATCCTAATTGATAATTCAGAAGAAAGTGAACAAAATGTTCAATGAATGTAATTCACGCAGACATGCATGCATAATTTTCCTTTTTAAATTTAAAAAAAAATAGTTGAACAAAAGACAGAAATTGGCAGGAGTTGTCAGCACTTTCCACCAGCCCATTGTTTGGGAAGCAAGGTAAGAAACCACACTTACGCAGAGTTCGCCCTCTGCTGCATGTCCCTCCTATGTGTCCCCTGGTCTCACAAGGTGTACACACTCCACTGATACTGCTGCTGGACGGGCAAAAACTGTGAGCTCTGATGTAGAAAGCAGAGCAAAGGCAGCTCTAAATCCAAACAAGCCATGACGATGTGACCCTTCCCCTTCTGCTGCCCTGATATACTCATCTCCCGTCAACGGGGTCAACATCCATGGAAGTAAAATGAGCACGAAGACACAAAGATGCAGACTGACACCCAAAGTGCATTCAGTTTTCCTAACTAATAAGAGGAAAATAGCATGATCAAATGTCTGCTTCCATTATCCTTTAGCCACCGTTCTTAGGAGACACCCAAGTTGATCTTTCCTGATAAACTGACTGAGAAAACCGTAGCTCTGTAGTCTTTGCTCTCACTTTATCCTCCTCTGACTTCCTCTGCCTCTCACTCTCCCCTCTTTCTCTCTCATAAAGTCATGCATCATGAGCATGCTGCCTATTGGTTTCTAAAGCAGTGGGACAGCAACAGTAGGGAGTGGCATCTCAGTGCACATGGGCAACATAGCCATAAGGATAATAATGAAAATAAAAAGGATAAAATATTGAAGAAATTAAGACATCAATACTACCATTATTCTCCAAAACCAAGACAAGAAATAATTTCTTGCTTTAAACAACAAATACTAAATACATTGACAACAGTGATTCATGTCATTGGGCCTCAGATTAGGAGGAACAAACATGCACAAGTAAACTTTAAAATAGTGGCTTTAGAGTCACACTTCATCACAGATAGGTTACCTACTGAAGGTTGTTAACTATATCTGATTACCACTCTATAATTATATCAATGACTTCATGCTATACATAGAGGAAATACCAAGTCTAAAAACTGTAATTAAGATAGGCGTTATTGGTGACTTTACATTCACCTTCAAGAAATGTAATTTACAACTGTGTTGCTTCTCTGCCATTTCATAGTTTCATTTCTTCATGTTTGTTTCCTGTTTCAATGTGCCTGTTTGAAGCTGGTTTGACGCAGACTAAGTTTTTCTGCTTGTGTTGCTTGACTCCATAGAATTGAGAATATGGATATGGTGACATCTGTGCACTGTTGAGTAATACAGGGACTCTCCATGATGGAAAATCCAAACAACTTTTGAATGAAAAAGGATATTTGCTTTCATTGTGAACTTCAGTGATAATATATTTGTACGATGATGTGACCCTTCTGCTGCCCTGATATACTCATCTCCCGTCACCAGGGTCAATGAGCAACATCCATGGAAGTAAAATGAGCACGAAGACACAAAGATGCAGACTGACACCCAACGTGCATTCAGTTTCCTAAGTAATAAGAGGAAAATTGCATGATCAAATGTCTGCTTCCATTATCCTTTAGCCACCGTTCTTAGGAGACACTCAAGTTGATCTTTCTTGATTAACTGACTGAGGAAAACCATAGCTCTGTAGTCTTTGCTCTGACTTCCTCTGCCTCTCACTCTCCCCTCTTTCTCTCTCATAAAGTTATGCATCATGAGCATGCTGTCTATTGGTTTCTAAAGGGACAGCAACAGTAGGGAGTGGCATCTCAGTGCACACGAGCAACTGTATGAATGAGTCCATATTCATGTGCAGCCCATAAAACTCATATACACAGACTTGTGTTTGTGGAAACAAACAACACAACCTCGTGACCAGCAATGGCCTTAGAGAGTAGTTTTCTATAAACCTGGCTTCAGCCAGGCTTAAAGATCAAAACACACAACGATGTGAAGCTTGCCGCTCATTAAGCAATCTTTTAGTAAATAAATAAACACCAGAGCTTTTAATGTGAATGCTGCCAGGGTTTATGCACCAACCAACAAGTCAAACAACAATTATGCAAATTCTGATCACTAAACATTTACCTATATTTGTGTGCTCAAGTTTCCACAATGGAAAGAAAAAAAAAGTTGAGAGCTATGGAGGTCAGCTGCTGTGAATTAGTTTTGTTCTGCTTTACACATGATGGACTGCCACAGCTTGTTACCTCAGTCAGGGTAAAAGAGTGACAGCACACAGGGCAGACTTAAACCGTACAGATGGAAAGATGGGAAAGGGCCATTCATGCATCTTCAGCCTTGCTCAGCTTGAATGCTAACCAACCAACATCATTTTAATGCTCAGCCAGACACACGGGGACCAAAGCCGACATCTCGGCTTTCCTGCTGTGAATCAGCCTCACTGAAATAACATCATTACATCAGTGATAATAGGCTTCACTGTCATCTACCCATACAGTATTCCTCATGAGCTTTTGATTTCCACAAGCAAAGACACCCAGTTAAGAACATTATCTTCTGGAAGACTTAAAGCCATCACTTCTTGTCTAACTGAATGTGGCGTAACTTATACAAATATGCATGAAACAGATAGTGTAGCTCAATAAAATGGAGATGTGCAAAACTAGTTTCCAGTTGTGTGGCTGCTCTTTTGTAAAAGTAACAATGCACTAATAACACTATTAAAAGAAATGCCTTTATCATACTTGTTGTGTAGGAAGTCATGTCTGTAAACTGGCACTGTTACCACACACCGCACTAAATATCCAACTTACTATTCAGCACACCTAACCAATGTGAAAAGTCATTCAAATAAAAAATCCTGGGTATTGTCAAACAACTGAAATGCTTTTGAGGATCCTGTTAAGGCCACAATGAGTGGCTCAGAAGTCTTGAAAACAGGATGCAGGAGAGAAAAGGCAGGGCAGTGTGGGTATTGGAAGGGCATGACAGGACATTGCGTAACACATTGAAAATGCATGGAAACCATAGGCTCTGCCTTATCAATGCACAGCACGGAGCTTTTTCTAATAAAAGTGGGACTGGTATTTCAATCAATGTGTCCAGTAAACCCACCATAAACATGTGCATCCTTTGCTGAAACGTTGAGGGGGCAGTTGTGCAACAAGGTGCAAACAGAGTTTTATATAAGTTGCAATAGCATAGCTTTCCAAGTGGGAGTATTGCTATAATATATGTGCAACAAGAAATAACAAGCTTAATTCTTATTGTTGGGTTTATCAGTAATCAAAACTGTAATGACTGATCCTATCCTATTAATAAAACCCTGCTTTGTTAGAAAAATGCTGCAATTTGGCATTTTGGCTAGAGGTAACATCAGGGAATAACCTCATTAAGCTACGTGACATGATCCTTGTGCCATTTCAGAATGCCATTGTCTCTGCCACCCTAAACAAAGGCCAATTAGTTAGTTTGGGTGCTCAATTAACACTGCAGTTAAGGAGATGTTTCCATAGCCAACTGCTGAATAGGTAAACTCGTTCACACAGCCACTGATCTTCAAATCCAACTTTTCTTTTCCCTTTTTCTCCTTCTTTCTACCACCAACTCCTCTGGGAAACCATTTATGACTTGAAATCCTCTCTAATCTTCGTGGAAACGTGAAATCAACGACTCATTTCCCAGCGTGCTGTTTGTTTAAGCTCAAGCATTAGTCTGGAGGTTTCTACAGGCAGCAGCAGTGAACACTGCTGAGGCCACCTGACATCTTCACTCTTGCCTCTTCATTAAGTCATCAGTGTGAAATTCTTATTGCAGCGCTGGAGCCTTTGTTTATGAATGATGCACTGTTTTACAGAGGTGTGAATAAATGTGACTGCTGTTTGTCTCTGTCGCTCTCACATAAATATTCACTCTATGGCATTCTGAAATGAGCCAAGTTACACTTTCACAGTTACTGTGCAACACACAGTGGGACCACATCCAACAGTGTGGAAGTTTTCCACCATCACTCTTCCAACATGCACTTTGGAGGCTGCTAACATAACTCAAAGGAATACGAGATCAGTCTAGAAGTCTGATTAAAGAAGGCATACAAAGCTAACTACACAGCTGAAGGGACAGGGTGTGATTCAGAGTCACTCAGGGTAGTCAGCTGTGAATGTAACATCCATTGCTGCCAATGGTAGATTTGCCATTGGCACATGCTATTATAAGCACAATGAAAAAAAAGAAACTGTGCCTAAGCCCATCACGAAAAGAACAAATGTATGCATGTCTTGTATATACATAGACTGGATGTTCACATACATTGCGTGACACTAGATGAGTTGATTTTATGCGATAAAATGTGTCATTGGGTTCCTTTGATTTCCTCCAGGCCAAAGCTTGTGCAATGTCTATGACTGATGCATTTTGCCTGATTCCATATATATATATATATATATATATATATATATATATATATAAAAATATATAAGATTAAATTAGGCATCACTGTCTATCACAGAAAATCAGTTTCACTTCCTGCAGGAGGAAATACCCTCTCCTTAACTGGGGCATCATTACATGGCAAGGCTAGCACCTTATAACTTGTCTGTTCTTGAGAGGCATCCGCTGCCACACCACACTATGAATGAGGGCAGTGTGCCTACTTCTTAGGAGAGCCTGTATCAGGCCTTGTAAATATTGTCAATGGCAGGTGTTCTCATGATGAGCACACACATACATTCATTTAGCATTTGACCTCAATATTTTATTAACCAGGTTTTTGCTGAGTACATTCCACTGGTAACAGTAAAATAAAAATAAATAAATGAAAATTGAACCAATACAGAAATAGAAAATAGTATACTGTAAAAGCTAATTTTTTCAGTAATTTTCTTACTGTATACTTTGACACAGATCTTCCTCAATTTCTGTAAAGGTCATAAGAGTAAGCCTCATTTTCATCAGCACTGTCATAGCTTCACAACACCTATTGAGAAATAGCCAGCTAATAATAACTAGAAACATTTGTGGTCCGGCTTTCCGGTGCATTCATCACCACTACAACCAATTCACTAAAACCACAAACCAAATATAGAGGGAAAGGTTGTGTTGTGTATGTGCCTTGCACAACTCGATTGAGTAAAGCATTTTAGAGAAGGCCATAGAGTGAGTAGATTCATTTTGACTCTCACTGGTGTGTAAAGTTATGTGTCTTGGTGAATGTGGCAGATAAACATTCGACTACAAGTCTCTCATTGTGAAACAAGCAAGACCAAAGAAAATCAATGCCATTCATGCACAAGTGACAACTGTTCCACTGCCTCTCTGGCAACGCTACAAGTTGATAAACTGGAATGCAAGTGCAAACCAATGGAGAAGTATTCCCTTGGCAAAACAACTACTTCCACACCAGTACTATATGTAAGCACTCGGATTTGAGTGTGGTTAATTCCATTTAGGCTTGTTCATTACCAGTACAGGCAAGAATGGTGAAATGCCGGCCTTCCCCTTCCTCTGTAATCTGACAGGGAGATATAGGGTGGCTCCTAAAATAAGAGCTGAATCCACACTCCAGGCCCAGGCACTTCCATATCTCACAGTATGAGGGCCAGAAATGACAAAGCTCAGTCAGCACTTCTCTAATGAGACTGTAACAAATGGAAGGGCCATATTTAGGTTATTACAACACCAGCACACACCCGGGTTTGGACATGTGCTTGTGTGCATGCCTGATAAATTCATAAAAACAACTTAAGATATGTTTTACATGCTGCTCTCGATCAAGGTTTAACAAATACCTGATTTAAGCCCTGTCACTTTAATCACAAAGAAAACATTATATTTCAATCACATAACAGATCACATTGACCAAAATAAATCAGATGAAATTCCTATCCTCCTTTCTTTAATGTACTCTGCTATGTTTTGTCCACCTCAGCGTTGTAGTGTTGCAGCACAGCTCTCTTTTTTGACAGCCTACAGTGCAAGCATTTCACTGCATATACAAATTTTAAAAAGGCACACCTAGCATGTAGTGACTGACAAAATAAACGTACTGTTATTAAATCTTTTTTCTCTGCTCTATCCTTATTAGTAAAAATCATTGGACTAAACATTAGGTAGCATTTTTAGCCAACACAGACCATCATTTCTGCCAGTTAAAATGACAAATGTTGCTGGCAACAAGTCATATCAGATGTCACTATTTAACATAAATGTCATGAGTAACATGATGACAGGCCAAAATGAAACTTGACTGTTGTCTGGCTAAAGTGGTGTCCAATGTTCAATGTCTGTACTTGACCAACAATCGTTTATGGGGGTAGAAACTCCAATCTGTAACACAACAGTACTATTGCAAATGGACACGACAGGGATACGTTGGTTTGTAGTTCCCACAACAGTGACATATCTTCTCTCTAGCTGACATGTCAATTTCAGGAGACCCGTTTTCTTAGTTTAACATTCATTTGTATCATATCAAAGACTGAAGCTGAGAAATTCAATAGTTTTGAACAAAGTATATGGATCAAAAAGTGTGAGAAAAATAAGATGTGAAAGGGAAAAAACACCTGATAGGAACATCCCTAGCCATCAGTAGACAACTGTTCAGCGACTGTTCCACACAGCATGATGGAGAATAATATTTCACTGGAAATCATATAGCAACTATTGCAGTGACATACAATCAATTAATCAAAATTAAGTATTTAATTAAGACGATACACAAATTGGTGTGGCAGTATTTCTGCATCCCCTGAATATTAGCTGTATCCATGCAGATGTTTCAGCACATACTCAAGCTGAACTCCATAACGTTGGGATAATTGCAATGTGCTTACTTTCAGCAATTTTTGTGATCACAACACATGATGTAGGCATGACCCAACTGGATTTCAATACAGATACAGCTTACTAGGCAGAATGAAATAAGCACCTGTCATCTGAACCTCTTTATCTAACCAGTTCAATTAAGCTGCTTCCTCTAATTAATTCTACATGGCAAAAGTGATCTGCTCAAATTTTTATCCCTTACAAAACAGATTAGGCATTTTTTATGACAATATTATGTGGCATTTGTATTTACCCCTTACTAAATGCATGTACATATCCTGCATATGAACAAAAACCATTGAGACTTTAGTTTGTTTTCAGGAAAATGCAACAGCGCATTTAATTTCTTTACCTTAATTTAATATCTTTGAATGTGTACGCCACAGCCCTTTTTGTTGATACGAGATTGGACTAAGCTTAGTTTTAAGTGCTCTGCTTTTTCTCATGTGCAAAAATTTTCTGTTAAATCATTTGACTTATGTTTGACTATTTGCTAATCACAAAAAGATCAGGGGGCACTTTTTTGTGACGGTATTATATTACTGTATTTAACTGTTGATTCAGCAAATAATTTATTTGTGTAATTTACCATTTACATACTTACTAGTAGAGCAGCAATGATTAGTTGATTAATCCATTCCAGCTTAACAAATGTGAATATTTTCTGGTATCTTTAGACCTCTGACAATAAACTGAATATGTTGTGGACTGATGGTCAGTACAAGACAAGACTTGTGGATGTCATCTTGGGCTTTAGGAAACAGTGACAGACAATTTTCACCATTTTCAGACATTTTATGGAGCAAACAACTAATTGATAAACCGAGAACATAACAGATTAATCGATAAGGAAAAGTTCTGTGATTATAACTGTCAATTACTTTCAGTAAGATGTGTTTTATAATTTATTAACTTTTTATATGAATGATCAATAACTAACCAATGATGTGGAAGATCAACAATAAAGAAAACTGCTTAAAATTAGCATCCCCACTCTAAATATACAACTCTACAACCTACTCTTCTCACTTTAAGATTCATGATATAAATGCACATGAAATGCACATTAATCAATCAACAATTTGACCTGACTTAGTTTAAACAAAGATTCAATGTATTATTAGTTCATATATCATTACTGCATCATTGATCTGAGATTACTTCAGTAAGGAGGCTCTGGTCTCATTACCACAACTATTTGGTTATTGGTTACAAAAATCTAGGGTACAAAAAGTATTAATAGTGGGCTGTAAATGTCGATCATAACTGCTAACAGCTGAGAGTAGCACAAGCTTTGTGCATGACCTTTTGAGGTTAACCCTGTCAAATTCAGACACAAATATGACAGCAGGAAGGAAGTAAAACCCTAAAAAGTACAAGACGCTTGAAAATGTTGATTTCTTAACCTCATTTCTACTGGTAGTATACTTACTGGTTTGTGGGAGGTGCAGAGAGGGGGAACACCACCTCTTCTTCCTCGTATTCCGGTCCATCCTGCATGTCGCTTTCATCCATAGTGCCGCCGAGCCCCCCACAACCTGGAGGCGGAGGAGGAGGTGGCAGTGGGGGGAAGGCAGAGACCCCATCCGGGCCTGTTGATGTAGGTGAAATCCGACTAGCCGGACCCTCCGAGGTGGGAGAGCAGCACATGCCGCCCACGGTCCCTGAGCTTGTTCCTTGGAAAGCTGAATGTCCACCTCCTGCTACGCCACTCCCTGCTACGGACAACACTGGTCCGGTCATATCCCCACTAGACGGAGGGTAGATTATACTCATGTCGGGCAGCGAGTCCGGAGAGGTGTTTGAATGTTGGCGGAGGGCTGGTGCTGGTCCTGGCCCCGAATCAGTGACTCTCACTCTGGTCGACTTGGAATAGTAGGGGAAAGGGGCCGTCTCCGGGCCTCCTCCGCCTGCCACCCCTTTCCCTGTCGTGACCGATCCCGTCTCCTCAGTGCTGACCTCCGCAGCCATCATATTAAGAAAATACGTAGAGGGGAAAAGTCCAGAAGGGAACCTGCCCTTCCCCTCTGTTTCTACAATACTCCTTCAGCGTTTGGGCTCCGGGGAAACAACACCAAAAGTTTCTCAAAAACGCGTTTAGCTAGCCAGCTAACACTAGCCGACAAGCTAGTTAGCTTATTTGGCTGCACTAACGGGCGTTAGCTTTAAGATAGCCCAGCTAACGCTAGCGGGACGGCTAGCAGCTTCGAGACACTTGATGAGTTCTTGCTCGCTATGTCTTCATTGTTTCCTGAGTTTAAAGTTCACATAGAAACGCTATCTGGAAACTAACATTTAAAATATTTCAAATAGAATATCAATTCACCCAATATTTCCTGTTTTTTCTGTTCGGACTTCACCCTCGGCACCAGGCAGACCACTTGTCCGGGGAGTGTTGTTTTATTGTCACTGTTAGTGTGTAATCCCCGTCTTTTTTTTCCAGTGTTGTTGTTTTCTTTCTTTCTGAGTTTCCAGTCGTCTCGGGTAGTGTCCACAAACAACCAAGCCTTATCGCCTAAATCCCCGAAATGGTGTGTTGCTCTATACAGACTCTCATGTCGTTAAACCAAAGTCAAATTTTCTTGCGTATTCAAGCTAAGTTCGCCTTTATTTCTCGGTTTCGGGGCTGGTGGCTTGCCCGCTGCTGCGCTGCTCTTTCTCCCCTCCCTCTCCCACTCCTCCTCAGTCACACAGCAGACAGAGCCAAGTGAACACAGAGCAGCACCGGTTCAATCCATGACATCTTCAATCAGTGGGCTACTATAAAAAATGGGACCCGTATCCTAATTGAGATTTATATGAAATTTTCTAATGGCTTAAAATATAATTGCTCAATAAATTCATATCAGAGTTAGAGAGTGGATATTGCAAGACTTATCTCTCAATCTCTTGCACAATGACATGATTGATGCTTGCCTAAATCAGGCCTGCTGAATAACTGTGACTAGATGGAGTACAAAGATTACATGAATATGTAAATTATTGAATGTTCAACCAGGATTTTTAAAAATTTTTTTGAGGGGGGGCACTTCCTATAGTTTTGTGCACCACTTCAGAGAACAAGGGAACAAGTCACTCTTTTTAGTTGTCTGATAACTAAGTAATGGTTGTATCAATCACTCAGTTTGTATGTATAGAGAGAAATTAGGAACAGGAAGAGATTAGGTTGCATAACAACAACAGTTTTTGCATCTTCTCTTATTGTACAGGTATATGTAATCATACTTTGGACGCTTTAATTGATTGTAATTCTAGGGATTCCTCCTAAAGGACAATGTACATAAAACTTATAAATTTTACTGAAGTAACATCATTCAGTTTTCCTTGCCTGGCATTTTACCTTATCCTCATCCTTTGTGTCTGACTGCTGATGACAAACCAGGTCTACTGGGTGCTTTTAATCACCATTTTTGACACAGTGCTGAAGCTCTGGCTTTGTGAAAGAAAGTCTGTTGTTGTTCATTTTATCTTGAGTGTGTATTTCATTTTACTTTAACTCCTTTTGCCACTGCATTATGTTAGATAGACTGACACAAATACGGAGTAGCTACTTGTAGTCAGAAAGCATTAGGACAGTGATATGTTTTGGTTTCATATTGGTAGAAGACAGTAGGACTTGTAACCATTTGAAGCTACATAGCTCCTGCAATTTTAGGACAGTAGCAGAGTGATCCTAAACAAATAGGCAAGGCAACTAAGGAGATGTTTGACAAGACTGACAAGACTGATGACAAATGCCCTGAAACAAGCAAGTAAACATGGCTGCCATGCAGGTCTGGCAGATCATTGCTAGAAAAGTGAACACACATCTACAGATGTCTTTGGGTAGTAGTTTTAGCAACCACAAAATAAGTGTAGAAACAAAACCATGTGAGGAGCGGCCAATAGTGTTGGTATGTCTTTTATTGTCACACCTAACATATTTAACATTATTTCCTTTAGAGCAGTTTAATAGGAGCACCAAAAATGACATTTAAATTTCACACAAACGCTCTTATAAAAAAATTTTGTGAAAAAGAATGTTTTTAAAGATACATCAGCAAACTCAGCAGAGATATATCGATGCAATGGCATCTTAAATTCTGATCTTGCAGTTTTAAATACCACACTTAACATTCAAATGTCATTTGCAGGCTGAGAAGGTGTTTGTAAGCTCCAGTAAGTCAGCCATGGGCTAACCTTGACCCAAGCTTACATGGTATTGAGCTGCTGCAGCAGCGGGCCAGTGTTGTTCTCCGCCCACCATCTCCAGTCATGCCCTGAAGGCAGCTGCCATCACCATTCCCCCTCCACACTGATCCGTCTCAGAGCAACTGGCACTGTAAAAAAGGATGCCTGGATGTCCTCTTTCTCATTGCTCACTGGAGGTCTACTTTCTATATAAGTCATTTTCTCAATTTATTACCCTTCATCTCTCTCTCTCTCTCTCTCTCTCTCTCTCTCTCTCTCTGCACTATGTTAGATAGATAGATAGATAGATAGATAGATAGATAGATAGATAGATAGATAGATAGATAGATAATACATTTAAGGCAGAATCATCTCTGATCTAATGTGACTGACAACTTATCAGTGCCCCTTTCCTTTCCTTCATGCTGAGGACTCCTATAACTATACTGCTGCTCAGGAGGAGGCACACCTTGTGTTCACGTGGGTCATCAGGGAGCTGATGTCTGTGTACTCCAGTAAAGCAAGTAAAGCACCAGCTTCACTCAAGTCCTATGACACAGAAGGTCGGTGAACTGTGAAATCTCAAGGCTGACATTGACTTGACATGTAAATCATAAGAGCCACTCCACTTGAAACACACAAATACTCAGTTGTAAACACGCAAACAAACCTGCACCACTAGCCATAGTCTTAAAGCATGCTCATCAAGCACATAGAGCATTCTAATGTAAGTGGGCTTCTGAAGTGGCACGGCAGCCTGGACTTTTTTTCACCAAGCCATCATTGCCCCTGCATTGACTGTATGGATCTAAGGCCATGCCTTAGGCTTCATTGCTGTTAGGTCCACTAGTCCCCGGTCCTCATTTGGCCTTATATGGTGGTATAATCTGGAGGACTGGGCTCACCCTCTGTCTCTGTGTGGCAGTGTCCTGTAGATGCTCCCAGACTGAGGATAATGAGATTGCAGACAGGATGCGGCTAATCGCCTTTCCCTGGAAGGCAGTCGAATCAAGAGGACCAGCTTCATACCTGCTGAGAGGTGGACTAGCCATTCTCTTTCATGTTTGACTTCTATCACTGACTGTGTTTGTATGTATAAAAAGGGAGATTTCAAACCTGCAAAGGTTAAACGATCTAGTCCAAAATCCAACTTCAAGCCTATGTACCACTGTGTATTACTCCTACGAGTGCATGCATGCACTGTATATTCGCCTTATGTGTCCTTCTTGGATTTTGTCTGAGTCTGTGTACACCTTCATGTCTTTGTCTTCATCTTTGTATCTCTGCATGTGTGTTCTGGGAGGGGGGCTGCCAAGGGGAGGAGGAGTGTGTGAAGGAGAACGGCAGGGCAGCCTGGCTGTTCTGCTCTGTTTCACCATAACTGCGATGTCAGATATAAGGATTGGCACTGATTTGAGTACCATGGAAGCCTGGCTGGGTGTCGTCTGAGGGCTCTCATCCATATTCATTGTCATATTATCATAATACTTCATTGCCCTCAAAGACAGCACATGGGAAGATCTCCACCCTCCTTCGCCTTTGAAGACAATGACGTTTTTTATTGTTTGTGTGTGTGTGTGTGTATCTTGTGATGTAAAGGAGTAGCATCCATGTTTTTTTATGTAATTTATTAAATAAGCTATTAAATAAGCCCTTTTTGTTCAAAATGTATGGGGAATAATTACCCCCATCTTGGTAAATATGGCCATTGATTGTGTTAGTTTAATTAACAAGATATTTTTTCTGTTCGCATTGCCATTTATGATACAGTGAAGTAGGCCGTCTGCTGCAGAAAACATGCAGACATTCTATTAAACACATGACTTGGGTGTGTGCCAATTTTCTTTCATCCTGTATGGTGGACATGTAAGGTAAAAGTCATACTTTAGATAAAAAATGCTACATGAAAGTGTGTGACAGGCTACACATGCACATAGACTTCCTTTCTCAATCTGTCTTTCTGTCAGTTTTCTCACATATAAACCACACACATACACAAGCATGAATACACCTTCTTTAGCAAAATCTTTATAATGTGTGTCAGCTGACTGTCAGCTGTCTCATTTAAGTGCTAAAGTGGTGAACGTCTTAGTGAAGTGCACACATTTACACATATGCTCCTGGATCCGTGCACAAGCCTTGCCTTCCCTTCCTCAACTCAATCAGAGTATACTTCTAGTCACATCAGGACTTGTGTGAATAATTCACTGGATTAACATAAAAGTTTGAAAAAGGGGGTGAGTGACACATGCATGAATATCGTGAGCAAAGGTCCCCAGGAGCAGGAGCCTAGTTTTCTAACATTACTTTCATGGGATTTATGAAACCTTCCCTTACCATGTCCAGTGTTAACCATATGCTTAAAATTTAATGTCATGTGTGAATTTCAAGACAGGACATGAAACTTTGAGTAGTCATCTGAAAAAATAACTCCAATGAGCCTGTTTCTGAGAATATGTCTCTGATCGTGCCAGCGTGTAGTGTAGTGTTTACTGTTAATACACATACATTAGCTCACATTAAAATCTATTTTGTGCATTAAAGCTGCATGCAATTACCCAGGAGAACCTGCACAAGACTCTGCACTGATTATAAATAATGTTTCGGAATATATTTTGCATAATTATCCATAGCATTTAAATTCCAGGTTGTCAGTGCATCATGATATTGTTGGGTAACTCTCTGTTGCTTGTTCCAGTTTTGGAGGCCAAGATTTAAGATAGGCCTTCAAATATCTTTTTCATCTGGTGTGTTTAGTAAAATAACTTTCCACATGGCTTCAGTTCCTCCTTCGCACAAGATGGGTCTCACACTGCAGGAGAGGTAGCAAGTCCTTCTGTGCTGTCCCTGAACTGATCTGTGGTGGCTGGTGGTATGTGTGTGTGTGTGTGTGTGTGTGTTAATGTGACATTTCACATCAGTGTGTGTTATAATGTTGTGGTGTATGTAAAACAGAGAGTGTGAAAGAGACAGAAGTATGAGAGTGGCTGAATATATGTGACTGTGTGTGCAGCACACTCTTACATTTGTTTTCCTGCCTGCCCACTTGTCTTGTAATATTCTAATTGATGCCGGATGAGACTTCCGCTGGCATTGCCTCAGTATGTGCAATATGTGCCTGCTTGGCCTCAGTGTGTCAGTGAGTTACTAATGTGTTGAGCAGGCTATGGCACAGCCTGCTGCGCTACACCTCCTGCAGTCCCCAAAGGGAGTTGGGGAAGGCAGATGGAGAGGATACTGTTGTGCTTTATTAGTGGATATCTGCAGGTTGTGTGTGTGTGATGGTGTGTGAACACTTGCACATGATGAATGCATCTACTTTATTACAAAACAGTGTGGCATTAAAAATAAAAAGAAACTGGGTTTCCTTCTTTACAGATGAATACTGCAGAGGGCAGCCCTGCAAATTACTGGTTTACTTTTTATACAATAATAGACACCGAAAGCCTTCTCTCTTTCTTTTTCTTTTTGTTACTTCCAGACACTCACAGCGACAGCCAGACACAGTCTGACCAGAAAAAACTCTTCTACTTTCACTAGTGCGGAGGGCTGTTTTTCACTTTCTTTTTTCAGAGGGCAAGCGGGGGAGTTTGCAGCTGCCACTTGAATGCACATATGGGCAGAGTGGTGGAGAGATGGGGGTGGGGGGACAGAGAGCACATGGCCCCCTCAGTCACACTTTTAGAGAGGGATGTTGGTAGAAAATGGACAGCCCTATGCATGCATAACTTATCAATTTATGTTATAAGAGCAGCTTTGACAAAAGACACTGAATAGGTCACACACACACATATTAGCAGATATTCAGAGAAACCCTTTTTTTTCTAAATTTATCATCCAAATTTGTAATGTGATTTTTTTCAGAGAGCTAGTTGGGAGAGCAACATAATTTAATTTGTACCACTGCCAGCCACAAGCACATTTAGTTACTTAGAGGGGAAAAACGGTTAACTGGGACATAACAATTCATGTTTTTGGAGTCTTATGCTTTTCATTTATGTATTTAGTCCTGATTATTTTATCTTTATATATGATAAAATATTTTATCTTTATTTTATCTTTATCTTTATATATATATATATATATATATATATATATATATATATATATATATATATATATATATATATATATATATATATATATGTCATTGACATTGTATATGTAAATTAATAGAGATGTCATTGCTGCATTCAACACATTTGAGAGTATGTTTATTCAGTAACAATTGAAAAGATTGTGTAAATGTTCAGCTTGCGTGGTGCCTGCATCTAAATTTTGCAGTGCGTTGTCATATTGTTTGAAAAGATGCTTGTCCAGATGGGCTCTGGAGGGAATTAAAAGCACTCAAGCACAAGTAGAATGACAACTGATACTCGACAGACTACTATTACAACTAATGGACTGCATCAATAAGAGAAGCCACATTCAGCTTGAGGTTAAAAAAAGATTTTACTGATTCAAGTTAATAAGTCTAATTTACTTGGCACACATTCAGATATATAATGCTCACAACTTCCCATTGTATATGACATGCCAATTTCACTACTTCTGCGGGATCAATATTAGCAGAAAAAATGCCCTGAATATAAAAGGGGAAAGTGAAGGATGAAGACCTTCCACTATATGAAAATGCACTATGTGGCTCAGCGCCCATGTTTGAGGTTGATGATCAGATGATATCACCCTGGCACCAATGGTCTGGGCGGTTCCTTTTCCCGTCTGGGTTTGCCATGAGAGATGGACAGCAGCTCTCTGGGGGCCAATGAAAGGGGTTGTCATTAGAAGCACTTCCTGTAAAAAGTTACTTACAAACATCAGACTCATAAAACATAAAAAATGTGTTCATGTGAACATGTGCATGGGTTTGAATGAGAGAGAAATACACAAAAGCATGGTCTTAGCCAGCAAATTACAGAGGACCACAAGTGTCATGTAAATAGTAATAAAGCATTTCATTTATTATTAACTAATTGTACAATAAAAACAGGCATCAATATATTGGTTTACAAATCAATTAATGAATAAAAAGACTAAATTACAAAATAATTCATTATTTGATATTTTAATGGACAATAAAAGGAGTAATTATAAAACAATTTACAAATGAAATAATTATCCATCAATAAATCATTCAAATGAAAACAGATTTACAAAAACAACATAAAATAGTAAAAAAGTACTTTATTTGAAAATACATTAGTAAATTCCTAAATAAACAATAGAATTTCAAAATCAATTTGCAAATGCAGTCTGAGAAATAAATAATTGAATTTGCAAACTGAATAAAGCATACAGCTTTTAACCAGGCATTTCCCTTTTGCCATTGGTATTTCCATTTCATTTTCCTATTAGCTAACATGTTAACAAATGGATTTGCAGGGTCATTTAGTTTCTGCTTTTAGCCTCTCCATTTTGCCTCTCTGTGACACTTTGTGTTGCTAAAGCAATGCAAATCAGGCTCCCCGGAAGCCCCCCCTTCTGTGAGTGGCTCCTGGTTTTCATAGGCTAATAAAAACTCTGTTGAGTCTTGTAAGCACAGGTTGTCATGTTATGTTCACATTGTATGTAGGCAATGTAAATAACATACGTCTAATTGATGATTAGCACAGTGATGTTTCCCTTACTGGCAACACCTGTTCCCACTGGGCCTATAGACTTTACATTGTGACGACATCACAAATTTTTCAAAAGCTTTTCTCGGCTCAAGGCGAGTTTTACAACTATTAAATCTCCGTGGATCAAAAATGGATAATAGAAAGAGTCATAATTTACCTTGTTTGCAGTTTGAAGTGTCCTTTCAACAGTTTTGCAGATGTCTCCTTTACAGTAGTGGTTTATGGGAAATTTTTGCTGCAATACCATGAGTGACCATTGGGAAAAATTGGCTGGAACGCTGAGTGGCGGTGCCCTACTCAGCTCTTATAATAAATCCATGATGCAAATCAATGCCATCTTATTTTTTTTCCCCAAGTGCATTCTGCAGACCTGCCCTACTGCCTCTGATTGGCTACTACTAGTAACTGAAGGTTATAGTAAAAATATCAGGGCCATAGCCAAGCAGAGACACAATAGGGGCAGGTCTTTGCAGAATGTGGGTGGAGAAAAAAATAACACAGATAGACCTACTTGAATCCATTAGCTAACACATTAGCTAATAGGAAAAGGAAATGCAAATGATAAAGGGAGTGGCCCTTTTAGATGACCAATTAAAAGCTGTATTCTTAATTCAGCTTGCAAATTCAGTTATGTAAACTGCATTTTGAAATTTATTTTGAAATTCCATTACGTTGTTTTTGTAAATCTCTATTTAAGCTGAATGATTTATTGATGGATGATTATTTCATTTATAATTTCTTTTTTATAATTCCTGTTTTTTATTGCCCATTAAAATATCAAGTAATGAATTACTTTGTAATTTGGTCTATCTATTCATGGATTAAACTAATTGATTTGTAAACCAATTTATTGATTCCAGTTTTTATTGTACAATTAGTTATTCATTAATGAAATGTTTTATTACTATTTCCATGACTCTTGTGGTCTTCCATAAAAATAGCCATTGCATTAGAGACTAATCTACATCATGGGTTAATCCTGAGACAAACGGAAACAATTTTGGTATGAATATAAACACAAAATTGCATTGCACATTGTAAAAACCTATTGATGTTGTCTGTAGATAAAGCATGAAAAAACATCCATCAAAATTCAGCATTCATGTCTTCAACCTCAATACTCATTGGTCAAATTTTATCACTTCCCTAAAAGAGGAGGGGTATTGCCTGAGTCCTTTATAGCCCACAGCTACTGTGTGTGTTGATTTGCTGCATCAGGTGATGAGTCAGTCTAAATGAGGTTATCCCATCCATCCGGACATGCAGGCTGACACCAGAAGCTACTCATTGCCCAACCTATTTGAGCAACAGCTGAGACATCACACACCCCACTAACTGTCCACTGAATGCATGACATCATCTCCACTCCTGTGTTTCATATGCTTCAGTAAGGGATTAATGTCGCTCTGGCTAAATTAAGACTGCTGTTGCTCTTTTGCCTATACCTCTCCTCTCTGTCTGTTTCATTACCACCCACTAATAGCATTTCCGGTATTCCTCCTCTCTGCCATTTTACTCGTCTTAATCATCCCCTCTCTCATATCCTCTTACTACTTCCTCTCCAACAAAATCTTTTTTTCTTTGCTCTCTCATCTCTCCCTCTGTCCCTACATGTCCCTGCGTTCCACTGTGCCTCACCTCCCTCCAGCCCCTCAGGCCATGGTGACATGTGCATTGCAATCTGCAGCCCCACTGCTCTGCTGTCTCCCCTGGCCTCCCCAGGCCTCCCCCATCACCCTGTACCCTCCCCTTGTGCTTTTAGGACCTTCTGTTTAATTCATAAGCTTCCTGTGGCTCCTGTCATGTCTCATCGGGGCCACATGAAGGCACGGTGTAAATAATGGAGCATCCCCAAAGACATGTTCAATGCTGACTGTCACAGCAGCGCACCATGTGCTTCTACGGAGAGGACAGGACAACAGTCTGTGTTTCTATGCCTCTTTAACACATATGTCTTGCTCATAACATTATTTTTTTTTACACATATGGCAAACAGAACGTGCAGTTATTCAACTATTTCAGGCATTTGCATAGTGGATTGACATGCCATGTTTCTCTCATCAGACATTTTGTACCTTCCACAAAAATCAAAAAGTGTGTTATCATTTTAAATTTCTTGCACAAATATCACATTCAGTTATAAATTACATTGTAAAATAACACTCACTATTTACTTTTTGTGTATTCACAACACATTTTTAATTCAATAATTCATTTTATTTCAATAGGCTACATGGTTGCAGATTGTATTCCTCATAAAATCAAGCTGAGGATCATTTATCAAACAAGCTAACATTCTCCCACTGCTAGAATCTTTACCATTGATCACCTCTGGGCGTTTTATTGGCATTATTCACAGCAGAGGGGGTTCGAAGCAGCATCCCATCAGTGATCTTCTGTGGAATCATTCCTTAAACCCCATAACAGGATGCACAGATCAATATTGTTGTGAAACAAAATGAGAAATCAGGGCATCAGTGAGGAGGCAAGGCCCGTGCTTAATTCTCACAGGGCAGTCTTTAGAGGCAAGTCTTTAGGATGATCTGCTTGTTAAACATAGCTAAGCAATTCCTCAAACACAACAAAGATCCCCTTGTCCTACTCAAATATCTACCTTTAGGATATTTGTTCTGCGTACATCAATAAAGAATGGATCAAGGCAGGAGACTAAGCCTGGATGGGGTAAGCTCCGGGAGCCATACACAGTGTCCTTGTAATTTGTCTTCTTTTCTTTGTGACAGCATCACTCATCCTGCAGGATCTCTCCATTATCAATTTTCAGGGCATCAGGCATGTTTACGACTTGCTATAAATTGGACAAATAAGCCAGTAATGTAACAGGGGGCTCAATGCTGTGATGCACAGATAGAAACTGAGTCACCTGTGGAATAAAAAAAAAAGCTGAATCCACCGTGAATCCAAGCTGACCACATACTTTTTTCTTCACCTGTGATGGAGTAAAGTACAAACTTTTTACAGTTGCTTTTCAAGTCTACAGGGGATGTTTCATACTTGAAATACAGATTTAAAATGATGGGTGTGTGTGTGAGTGTGAGTATACAAGTTTACAGTGGGCTTTGGTCATATACATCCAATGTAATTTTCCTATCGCTCTCATACACTATGACACCACCTGAGGTAATGGATCCAACAATAGTTCCCTTACAGTAATGTTTTCACACAAGGCTGAAATGCGCAGCAAAATGAAGTGTTAAATATGTGCCCGCACATATATGTAGTATGTGTTTCCATATGTGTCATCTATAGACAAAGACAGTGAGACAGAGATGTAAATGTTATGGCAGTTTGATCAGATCAACATAGGAAATCTCTTGGGTATAATAACCTGGCAACACACCATGTGCTTATTAATCTGTGCTGTGTTCAGCAAATACACTGCTTAGGCTGATTGTGTTTAACAATCACCTGTGCAAACCCCCAACTGTTCAACACTGAGGTATATGTTGTTTAATTCTGCTTGATCTCAGCCCATGTGTACATATTCAAATTTGTGAGTGTATGGACTGTATGTGTGAACATACATCCTTCAGCATGGCACTTATGACATAACATCCTCTCTTGTTCTTTTCTTTGTTCTATTCATGGTATACAGCTTCTTTGTCGAAAGGAAATCTGGTTTTCCAAACCTGTACCTCAGGGAATGTGATGATATTTTAAAAATATCATCACATTCTCATGATATGTGATACATTTTGCGACACATATGGAGCTTTTTTTACTTTGTTACAGTATTCACAAAAAGTTATCATTGAGGATCTACTGATTATGGAATTAGTATCATAATATTAGTATCATAATCAGTAGTGTCATAGTCAGTAATGCAGCACAGTGTTGTCTTATTCTGCCCATATTTCTGTTAACATTAATATTCCCCATTTCTTTGCTTTGCATGTCTTGTATTATATGTCTCTGTATTTCATGTTTTAATTATTACCTGACAGTTGTATCTTATATATGTTTTACTAACATGAATATTCTATTCACTTTTTATTATTGCTTTTAAATGATTATTATTTATAAATGATTCAATAACTTTGTAATGATAAATCTTAAAACTATTGTGTATTTTAATCAGTCAGGTATACTGATGCTATCTTCTAAACAGGGTATTTTAAGGACCAGGATTGGTTCACAATCAGTGGATTGGTTCACAATATGATATTATATATATATATATATATATATATATACAGTCTTTCAGAAGACTACATTTTGGGGTTTTTCTCTGAGCCACTGTATGTAAGTACAATAAAATAAACTATTTTTACACTGAAATATCGCTCATTCCTCATGCATTGTGGCCTTACATTTACCAAAGCAACAGTAGCAGGAAATAGAAGGAGAGTGCTCTATGATCAAGGGACCTGAGCATGCTAAGAGATGCAGTTCACACATCTGGTTATGACAGTAGCTGTAAAATCACACACACAACTGTCTGACTACTTCAGCTGTCACTTTATACTCCAAATTCCATGTGAAGCTCTTTATATCATTCAGCAGCTCAATAACAAGCAAATTATTCCTCTGGAAAAAAAATACATTCAAGCATGAATAATGCAAAACAAATTTAGATCAAGGAACAGATTGTATTATAAATCAGCAGAGTGCTTGGAGGCAAGAGGTGACTGTCTGCTATCTTGTTTGGCATGAACCCCTCTCTAGAATGGATATCATTAAAAGTGTGTTACTTACAATGTGATGAAGTTGGGTCTCAATAGAGCAGCTCCCTAGAGCAGCCTAGAGTAACACTGTAGGAGGTTTTGTTTTGTGTTACAGTAAATGGAAGCGCGATGGTGGATTAGACACTTCAGTGAAAAATAGGGGTGCTGCAGGTGGGGAAATCTAGGACGAGCCATTAAATGAGGAAGAATATTCATCTTCAACACTTAGCCCATGCATTCCAGCAGAAATAGCCTAGAAATATAAAACAGCTTTTATTGCTTTCCTGTTATTGTCATCTTGCCAATTGCCATGACTCAAATAACTTAGTTTGGACCATAATTAGATACAAAATGTGTGTCTCTGATCTCTCAGAACTCTCAAAAAAGGTGCTTTTGGTGTCAGAGGTGAGAGCAATAACATACACTTTTTATCTCACTGAGGAAGGCCAGAGAACCTGAAACCTCCTTGGCACTAACTGTAATGATTCTGATGCTGATGTTTAGACAGATCTCATCTTGACTGGAAAAGGCCTGCAGCAAGAAGCATGTATTTTCACCCGTGGCAATATCTCTGGAAACCAGGAGCAGGCATAGTTCGGTTGAGAGTGAAACTCACTCTGCAATTAATTAAAGCATACTTTATTCCCTGCTTTTACTCGATGATGTTCTTACACACACACACACACACACACACACACATAAACACACACTCTCAGCTGCAGAGTAGCTGTACCTCCTCAGCATGCACTCAGAATACAGAATTTGTCCCATCGTCCTTGATTCAAGTCTTTCAGTGCTACATTTTTATATCTAGAGATGATAGCTGTTCTTCTGGCACACCTTGGGATTTAGAGAGCAGAAATACGGGCTCAAGACAACACAAAGAACCTCTCCCTGTAGACTGTGTGTTTTGTGCATGATCGAATGGGCTTGAAGCTCTCGATATTGCTCTTGGCTTTTTGTCTTCAAAGGAGATAAGGGTTAGCTTCCGGATCAGCAGGTATGGTTTTATCATTACTGGCTAGACAGGAACTATTTTTATCCATCCTTTCCTTCACTGTCTTCCAAAACACTAAAAATGCCGTGAGACACTGACTGCAGCAGTACAGTGGACAAAGCTGTTTTGGTGTTCATTCTCTCTCACTTTCCATAACAATGGCAGCCTGTGAATTCATAATCCCAGGCTGTGTGAATACACACATACTACACTATATATTACAGAGTGTAAGATAGATAGATAGATAGATAGATAGATAGATAGATAGGCATATTGTATGAAAGTCAGTCTTGTATCTCTTCACCATGTTTGTCTTGTGACTGGCAAATCCAGACTCACTACTCTTGTTCTGTTTTTCTTCCATCTGCCTCTTTAGTTTTCTTTTCTTCTTCTTCTTTTTTTTCTTTTTACTTTTCTCCATGGACCTCCCCAGGCCAGCGGCATCCAAAAGCCTCTTTATGAGAACCATAATGAGAAGTAAAGCTCTGCATTCAGTTGTGGAGCCTCGGGGGCCTGTTGCATTTCTGAGCTTAGTTTCATGTCCCATCCCATTCACAAGGGTTGACGAAAGGACACGATGCACAAACAAAAAAGCAAACAGCAGGCTATTCTTAGGAGGCCGGGGCACTGCCTGCGATGTGAAGAGAGGGCAGATACAGATTCTACTGTTCACCGATACTAATAGTGTTTGTTTCAAGTAGATGTAAGTAGGTGTTATAAAGAAAAGTAGCATACCTTTACTGTGACAAAAGACAAAGAGCACCGCTGATTGATTTCAATGATCTGTTTTGCATCACTGATTTTAAGCTTATCTAAGGTATCAATTTCAAGAAAACTAGCAGGAAGGTATTTTGACTCGTAAGACCTATAAGCCTCCATGCTGTGACTAAGCCCATGCAGCCAATGAGGTAAAGTGTGGGTAAGGCTCCCTCTCCTGGTCAGATTTTGCAACCTTAAAACAAGAGATGTTTTGTCTCAATAAAACTGAGGGGGGAAAAAACAAACACACAATGTACAATTCATTTGAAAAATTCAACTGAAAACATTTTTTAAAAAATTGTAGCTTATAACAGATAATACACAAAAATTTTTCTTTATGGTATTAGCCGTAATGTGATGGATTAAAAAAAAAGAAACTACAGTGATGATATTGTGTGACTCTTGCTTCACAATGCCCATGTTGATGAGAGTCATGTCCTCCTGGAGCGACAACAATGCCAGCAGTCACAGTGTGTCTGTGTGACTCCACGTGGCAGTGAGCCAGCACACACAGACACGGCCATGTGTTCCGATGGTTTGACACAGAGATGGGAACAGTTGTCAGAACGGGTCCTCTGTTACTGTCAAAGCAAAACAGACATGGGGCACAGGATCACATGTTTTGAATTCTTTTCTGTGTCAGTAACTTGCCAAGTATAGAACGGTTTAGACTGGCCAGTAGATGGCACTGTAACCTTAAAGCTGAATCAAGTGTCCTCATGTTGCTATATGACAGAAATACTGTAAATCACCATTATAAGACATGCCAGTCTCATGTTTCCTCTCAAATTAGGGAGCAGAATGGTTGGAATGAAAATTGTGTAATAAATAACAGTAGATGATAACAAAAGAAAAAACAGAATCCAGATAGTTTCTGATCTTCACATTTACATGTTTAAAATCAGTCAGTCATACCGGCCATCCATACCCCAAAGCTAACACTATGACATAATCTGAAACTGACTTACAAATCATCTACTATTATTAATCACACGCAAGAGGAATTGGTTTTCGATAAATGTAAATATGCGGCTCTACCAAGCAAAGCCTGTAGCCTACATACTCATGAGTGCTGTTCTCATATCTTTGGAAGAATGAGAAATAAAGGAGAGAAATTACGACCTCTCTGTTTGGCTCACACTGCCATGAGTTCCCCGTTGCCTGCTTCATGCAGCTGTAAATAAAGGTAATTGTACAAAAGCTTAATTAAATGACATAAATCCTGTTTACGATGTCTGGGCCTTTACTGAGCCACTGAAACATAGAGGAAGGAGGGTTGCAGTGTGTGTGTGTGTGTGTGTGTGTGTGTGTGTGTGTTTTTGTTTGTGTGTACAGTCCCTACCCCACACTTCACTACCCGCCGCCCTCTACGTGCTTTCCCTTTTACAGACACACAGAGTCTGATGTCTAAAGTCCTCTCCTTCCCCTCTTTGTGTAGATCTGAGGTACAGCTTTAATGTGGCTCCTGCTAATGTCACTTTCTGTGAAACTCCGGGCACTCGGAGCAATAATTCATCTGTTTCATTAGAGCTGAATGTGTGTGTGTGTGTGTGAGGTCGGAGGGGGTTTGTACAAGTGTCAGACTGGCACTCAGACAGAGCTTCTCTGGTATTCCACACCACAGACAACTCAGACAGCCCAGCCCAGTGTCCATGACCCTGTGACCTGATGAGAGGATATTTTATGAGCATAGGCAGCAAATGGAGCACACAGGCAAGGACGCTCTCAGTTCTAAGAACAAGTGAGTATATTTATAGAAGGTCGATTAGAGTTCAGAGTAGTGTACTCATATTTGTTGTGAAAATCATAATGCCAACGCAGGCTACTGTATGGGGGACATTTACCTAAATCAATTCACATTTGTCTCAATGTAGAATATACATAAACTATGCATACAACACCAGCAGAACCTGCCTCCATCTCTCTGTCTCAGCAGTTTCATCCAGTGAACACAATCTCTTATGATTGATTGATATTAGATTGAACTGGCTGTTGTTTCAGCACCATTGACTTCAGCAAGAGTTGCACCCGAAGATTACAACACTGATTGCATTTCAATTTTTAATGGAAAGTGCCAGAATATCCAAAGTTCTTTCTGCCGAGTTCACGCAGAGTGTTTTGCGCCATTAGCGACCCCCGGAAAGACAAATTGGTTGCATTACCAGCTGCCTAATGTTCATTTATTATTTTGTAATAATAAAGTGGCACGTATTTGTGCTCTCCTGAAATTGATTATGTTGTACAGTACACCGTTTGTGGAGGATAATGCCTTTTCACAGACCCATAAGTCATTTCAATATTTGTGGCAGTTATTAATGTGTCTATGTGATGAGGTGGGCCTGCCTCTACTGGATTCAGTAGAACATGCAGTAAGATATGATCCCGCAGTATGTGCCTTAATGGCACATTGCCTCCTGCCCAGTCAACTGTGGACCATTAGACCCAGATTCAGTGTGTAAACGAAAGGGATTCCCCACATACTGAATGGAAGTGCATGGCAGGGATGATTATTAGAGATGATGCATTAGCAGCAAACAGGTCAGGGGCTGCAGTGTCTGCTAGAAGTGTATGAACCCTTTCAAGCAGAGTGCATCGGCTGTATGGCTTAGAGGGAACAAGCGAACAGGTGAGAAAGAACGATAGATGAGACAGTGTCATCCAAAAAATACAGATGGTTATCTACAATATACAATATTGCAACATTTTTAAAATACTCTAAGGTGGGCCCACAATGTAAGAAAAAACTTTGTTCAAAGCACATGTGACAGAATGGGCTGTTAGAAATTACAGGTGCAAATGAATCAAGCAATCCAGAGAAAGATCTAGATCATTTCTACAGTAATGTAACAGATGAATAATTCACTAGCAGGAATGGTACCGTTCTCACCAATACGTCTTCAGCTTTCTCTCTGGTAGACTATAGTGAAGCAGCCCATAATTGCTCAGGGCATGAAGTAGTACTTAAAGCCCAGAACGATGTAGATCAGAGAGCAGTGCACACTACAGTGACAGGCACCACCAGTAACTAGTCCATCATGCTAACCTCTTTACTGTAGCAGATGAAAAAGTTAAGGGCCCATAATGCAGCAACTCTGCTGCTTGCACACCACTGCAGGCTACATCCCACATGCACTGTATGGCAAAAAAGTGCAGAGAAGAGCTATTGAATCAAAGGGAGGAGAATTACAGCACTAGTTAGAATTTAATGAAGGCACATAAAGTGGAAATCTCAGCGTTCAAGACCTTAATGAACTGCTAGCTGGGAGGGAAAAGTGCAGCCAAAAGCGCTAGGAGAAAGATTTTGATCCAGCTGGAACAAATTTTTAAACTGATTTGAGCATTCGCAATACACTGTGTCATCCTGGTTAGTTTTAAACTGTGGAATAAATGAATTCTCACATAATCACCAGAGCTGTAACACTAAGAGATCAAACACCAACAAACATGTACAAGTACAGAACTCCACAGGAGTGCTCAGGCCTTCATCCTCCCAGTCTTATCTCCCTCAGCAGTCTGTTGGAAGAGTGCTTCTCTGTAGCAAAAGTGAAAAACCCTAATATTATGGCCGGCTCAACTTCCTCCCCTCAGTGGATTATTACTGTATTTAGCTATTCTCTCAAAGGTCAAGAGAAGCGATTTGTCTCTCCACCGCTCTATACAGTCTCTCACTCTGAATCCCAGTGGTGTCTGGGTGGAGATGATAGAGCAGTCTCTTCCTTCCCTCCCTAACCCCCTCACCCCCTCCATTTCTTCCTCATCCAGTCATTCAGTCACTCATCATCTTAATAAAGACTGTCATGAAGCAAAAAACATATGTAATAATACACATTTTGTTTGAATTTCTGTTTTTATAGGACAACAGGGTTATTTCTAAGTGCATCATGTGGCGCCATTTTTCAGTTTTTGCATTACTCTCATGATAATTCAGTCCTGGCTGAACTCATGCATGTTTTATTAAATTTCTCAGCCTTGGGATTTAAAAAGGAGGGGGAAGCAAATATTTGAACCTTTCTGAATCTGAAGTCTAATAAGCGTCTCTTCTGGACTGAGAAACTTTGGCATGCATTATTTTCTCTCATACGCTCATTAAATCAAAGGAAGGTCTTCCCTTCTTCTTCTTCTATTATTTCTTCCACTCCCAGGCCACCACATCTTACTTTTCTCCTACTGCAGCTGGTTGTGCAGATTTGATTCAGCATTTCCAGTGTTCCCAAACTCCCTGTTGCTTATTCTCTGTGCTTCATTCACAGATGGCTGCTGATGAGGCTCTTGGGACACAGGGCTCGGACGGACTGCTTGGTTGGATCAGCTATACCATATCAGAATATAATATGTATTTACAAAACCCAGCAGACTTGCCATTGTTTTGTTCATTTTCCTCTTGTGTCTGTCCCCTTTCTCACCCTTTCAGGGGATGTGCAAGAACTTTTATCACAACTCACTTGTTGTAAACATGACTTTTAAGTGTTATAGTTCTTACAACTAGGAAGTGTTTAACAAATATTTAACTCTCACTGTTGCAATTGCTTTAATGTCATAACCCCAGGTTAAGACCGAGACTTCTGTGGAGGGTCGACCCATATTTCTCTCATTGTGTCTATGAATAAATGGAATATAAATCAAATCTATTCCATGCAAGTGACTCATTAAAAAAGCAGGCAAATGTTAAATAGAGTGGTGGAGGGCATAGATTAATTAGACCATCTTTTCTTGCTCTGTAGGGTAGGCCATTCACCTCAACTTTAAAGAGACCTTTTTGGGGTCTTACCAAGGAAAGGAATTAATGAACCATTGAAATTTTCAACCACTATAAGAAGTGAAATTCAGTGAGAGCACAAAACCAAATTAGAGAGAAAACACAGAAAAAGAATAGCAAAACTCAAAATCTCCCACGTCTCCCTTGCCAATATATAGACATCTGCCACAGCCCAGATTCCATTAAGCTAAAAGTATGAAAGTATTAATTTTACCTTGCAGCTAGGTATTTGACAACAGGGCAGCCTGTGAATAGAGATATAAGTTAGGTGTCATAAATGCCCATTTTATACTCTTGAACAACACCCTCTGAAAATGCAATTACCTTCTAAGAATAGACATTCAGAACAAAGACACCTCAGAAGAAAATCACTTTTACAGTCAAAGACCCAAGCTTAATTGTGTTAGCTGACTTTGAAGGTAGGTGAAATTCAATTTCAAACTCTAAAAGACCATAGCTGCATCGAATTAAGCCTACATACTTTGTTCAAGTTATTCCTGTGAAAATAACACCAAAGTAATGAAATATTTTGATATAGCCATAGGGGGAGCTTTTCAAGGATAGATGAAAACATTTATTCAGAATAAGGGTATGATGACATTGCATCAAGATAATACTGCTGAGAATGGCTTCTTTAAGAGCTTATAACGATAGGTTAGATCTCCACTGGAAATGATGAAACAGCAGGGAAATTCTGGTAATGTGCGGCTAAAGTTCGTGGAGTGATCTTTTTTAATTAAACAAATACTGTCTCCAACTTTCACAAATCACTTTATTGCCTGTGCTTTCTGAGGTTATTATAAATCTGGAATTCTTATAAATATATTTTTTGTTCTCCACCTTTTTTTTTTTGAATATATATTTTTTTCTTCCTTTTTCTTCACTTTTTTAAAATATACCTCTCATGAAAGCTCTTGGGTCTTGGACATGTTCTATTCAGAATCACTTTTCTCAAAAGTTTGAAAAGAAGTCTGCCTACCGTCAGTTTGGATCCATAAACCAAAGTGTGAAAGATGTAACAGAGATAGAGGGATGCAGGGTGAGAGATGGGGGAGAGAGAGAGAGAGGTAAAAAAAAAAAAAAAGACAGCAGACGGGAATATTTCTCAGATTGCTGAGGCAAAACTGTTGTCAGTGTCTGTATATGAATTTAGGAACAGTTGATGTGCATGAGCATAGTCCACGGCTGCTTGTCATAGTTGAAACTGTTCCAATGAAGCATATATATACTACATTTCAGCAACATCTATCAATCTTTTTTGCAAGCTCAGAGATTTCCTTTGCAGAGTAGAGAGTCACTGGCTTCCTGGGCAGAGTCAAGTGAGGGATGCTTTTGATTGTGTCTCCATATGAGTGCTTTGGAATAGAGAGTCACATGTCACATCAGAAAGCCACTGCCTTCATGTCCTCCTGCTCTGGACTGAGCTGAGATAAAAAGCTGCTGACAGTATTTTGCTGTGACACACTTGTCTGAACTATGTTATTGTGAAAATAGCACAGTTCAGTTCATACAGAAAGATATTTGACAAAACTGTAACAACATTTATGTGATGACTTTAAGCAAAAAGGCTCATTCCACTGAGGCATGGAAACCTGCAGTGGACTTATCTAGCTCTGGTTGTTCTGCATAAGTTTTTTTGTTTTGTTCTTTATTGTAGCACACTGCTCTCTCTTGAAGTGGTCTGATCGTTCCCATTACAAATTCAGCAAATCTTTTTGTTCAGTCAGCTTCCTCATTTGCCATGCAAGCTGAGCTGTCAGGGACCTGCAATCTTTCCTTCGGTCCTTATCGTACTTCCTCTCATCCCTTCTCTTTCGCCTCACTTTTTCCTAAGTGGCCACCCACCCCTGCCATGACTTTGTTCACCAAATTAACCAGGGCACCTACTGTGATTGGACCAGCCAGTGGAAAGTCAACTTTAACCTCTCTTATTAATTGGATATGTTGGCCTCTCCTATCAGAAAAAAGAGGCTATGGAGCGCGCGCGCGCACACACACACACACACACACACACACACACACACACACACACACTATCAGCAGGTAAAGATTTCATCTGCAGAGAGGCTTTTTCATTCACTATCTTAGGTCTATAATTGCAGGGAGGAATAGAATAACTAATCACTTGGTTAGCCTGCATGGAATGTTCAAACATCCAATGAGATAAAGAACTTAAGAAACTCTGTGGTGGTCTATATCTCATTGAAAAGTGATGGGTTATAACATCTGTATAACTTTGACTAATTGCAGTAAAAATAAAGTTTTGCTCTTCTCCAAACGAAGCACTTTAAACAGCTCATCACTGACAGTAAATCTGAAAGATGCTCAGCTAGATTTCTATCTGCTGACTTATTTCATGCTGAAAGTACCAGGGGAATTACATGTCATGCAGTGGCGAATTCAAAACATCTAATTTGTACAACAAATAGCTGTGCTTTTTTAGGACCCCAAAAAATAAATAAAAGAATAAAAGAAGAATTTGATTCTTTTCATGTTTGCAATATTGAGTTAGTCTAGTGAGGTATTGTGGCTGAAGTCCTGGGCACCATGTGGTTCAGCGGGGTTTTGAAAGGCTCCATTCACAGATCCAGCTGAACTCTGGCCAGCTCGAATTGTGCCTGCTTGTTTCATCCAAACATCTGTGCTGTCCAAAGAACATCCTGGAAGAGACTCGTCTGCAGAGAAACAAATCATTCTGAGCACCCTGTGCCTTCCTCTGCCCCAGTTCTCCCTCCCTGTTTCTGTGAGACACAAGCCTTTCATTCATATTTCCCTTGCACAGTCAGTCCTGCCTTTGTGACTTGTATTGTATCTCTGTTGATCCCACGTTCAAAGGAAACGATTATGGTTGCATCCCACCCTCTGAACAAATATTCTAACAAAATCTATGTAAAATCAAATTGTGTTTGTATGAACTCTTACTGTGCTGCGAGTTTGTCAAAGTTTGACCTGTCCTGAGTTACTTATCATTCATACGTATGTCTGACAATCAAAGACATGTTCAAGAAAAACATCTGAAATGTTGTTTAAACTATAAAGAGTGTTGATTCCAGCTGGGAGAATTTCTCATCATGCAGCTGTAACCTTGGCACTGGCACTGGCAAATATTTCAAGTCCTCCAGAATTTGTTACATGTTCAGCCTGATGTTTTTTTTTTTTTTTTTTTTTTTGTCCAGATGGGGGAGCTATTAGGCTACCCAGCAGCACTACAATAGTGCATCACTGTACAGCTTTCCTACCTCTGTACCCCTGCATCTCTGTCCTGGGAGACTACTGCAGAGCTGTATCAAAAATCTTGCAAATATGGTAAACAGAGTTGCAAAAACTATGAAAGTGCTGACTCTCAGACTTCAGGACAGTGTTTGTTCCCAACTGGGAACAATAGTAGAGATATGGTTCCAGTACCTGTGTAGCTTCTTTGCTTGTTACTCTACTGTATAGCCATCAATATCTCTCTGCTGCCCGTCTTTAATCCAGCTGTCTGTACAGTGTGTAAAAAAAGTAAGATATATTCAACTACTCTATATATATTTGTAAAATGAAGATAAGTAAGACTTTGCAGATATTACTAGCCTGTATATTTAGCATTTCAGGTAGAACAGCTAATTGCACAACAGTTTGGGTGTAACTTTGACAGAAATATGACATATTTTTAGGGATTTAGGGCGTATTGTATACATATTTGGTGGTGTGGTGGTGTGTCTGTGAATGTATTTGAATGATGTTTGTGCATCTGTTTGGGGGCTTATGTGTGCGCAAATTTACAAGTGAATATGTAGGTTTGCGGCAGATGCCTCTCAGTGTGTGAAATGCCGTGGGTTGAGTCTCTCCAGTGAGAGAAACAAGGGAGAGAGACCACTGGAGAGCAACAGACAGTTTCTGGCCCAGAAAAAGGTTAAAATATTTTCTCTCTCTCTCTGTGGGAAGAAAGAAACCCACGGCAGAGAAAACAACAACAAATGATCAACTGCACCTCTTTTTCTTTTCTGCCATCCCTCTCACTTTCCATCTCTGGTAGTCTCACATTGTCAGACCTTATTCCCACACTACACTTGCACTGTTTGCACACAGCTGAAGGCATCTCTAGACATGCTTCATTAGAGAAAAAGATATATCACATGGAAACAAACCAACCCAGTCCTTGTGCAACCGAGGACTGTGAGCTCACTAACATTTATGTAGCATCCATGTGGATGTTCTGCATTGTTTTATAGTCATACAAAACACTACTGATAAATTCTTACAACAAGCTAAACAGCAAAAATGTTTCTATGTAGTACCAGTAAGACAAAATAAAAGTATTTTTTTGTGAAATTACAGGCCAGATTAGTCAGTCGTTCCAATGAACTGAATTCAGCAGGATATAATCACTTTCAGGAACAGAAAATTGAGTGACTTTTATTAAAATCAAATCCAAACCCCTTCAATTCAGTCACATGAGCCCGGAAATTAGATCATACTAGTGCCAGACAAAAGATCACACAAAAACTCTTGATTTTAAGCACTTTAAACAGACAGCTGGTAAATGGAGTGGGAAATATATGCTTTTCTTTGAGAGGGAGCAGTGCTAAATTCAAAATGCACTGTATATTGTATGAAGTAAGAGGAAAAAATGCACATTCATCCACACCCAGGCTTTCGGGGACATTAACATAAGGCTTGATGTGGGAGAGCATAGACTGAAGTGGGCATGATTATTTAAAATGAAAACTTCTTCACCCTGCAAACTTGCTACTATTAACTCTCTGGCTGTGTGTAGTGTTACATTATTGAACTGAAGATTTTTCTGGGTGCTCAAATGGGCTGGAGAGGATGTACAGATTATACCCATTTCAGATCTCAACCAGGGTCTCTGCACCCATTATTTTCATATCAAACTGAATGTGCAAGAAATTGAAGTGACACATGACATATTTTTCCTCCTTTCGCCTCCTAACCTCTTGTCACTGCTGAAAAAGGGGGGTCTCTTTGAGGTGATGGAGTGCATGTATTTTTCTTTTTGCAAAGATAATGCAACATTTATGACTGATAAGGGCTGCAGAGTGCAATGTGTGCTGCAGAGAGGGTATAATTGTCTATATTTAAATGCCAATGGTAATGATGTGGGCTTTTGACACTGCAACGCTCAGTGTTGTTGAATGTGATGGCTGAGATTGTTGTTATCCTTTAAAGAGATTGTTTGTTAAAGGCCGTCAAATGTTAAAGTCACTCTTGTACTCTTTTTTTGCCCCTGACATACAAAAAAATACACATGCATGCACATACACACACATGAGTCGACTTTGTATCCTGTGAGCATTCATCTCCTACAAGCAGCCATCCCCTGGAGGTTCTGGACTAATTGTGTAGAGTTCCTGGCTGAGGCAGTAAAGTCCTACTCTGACGAAGTGGGAGGTGCATGTATACTTCATCTTCCTGCAGTGACAGTTCCGCACTTCTCCACAAGTCAGCATCTTTGAGGAAGACTGTGGTAAACAGAGAAGGTAGGGGAAAGAGGATAGGCTTAGCAGAAAACTTGGGAGTTCAGCGTGTCCTTGAAAATTTATTGACTGGCAGTGCAGTGTCAGGGTGTTGTTCAGGGACTGCAGACAGTCGCTTTCACCTCTTATTGTCATCACGCTGATATGATAGGTGGGATACATTTAGAGCTTCCCTGGTATTAGATGTAATACATTGATTGGTTGGTACAATGAAATGCTGCTGTGCAAGGTGTTCACAACAAAGTACTGATTAGAGCTCATCCAACTCACCCACAGGGGTAATTTAGTCTGTGGAGTATTTGTCAGGAACCCACTCCTATTCATAGTAAGCAAATGTTTCTATAACCGTCACTCACTATTCAGTTTGCTCACACACCAAATAACAGTTACAAATATAATTGTTTGACTATTATACTGCAGCTGGATGTGAAATGTACCTCTAACTGAGGGGATTCAATAAAACATTGAGTCTTTTTTATTAGATGGCTGTGCATGCTTTACACCAAGCTAAGCCCACTATCTTCTCCTCTGAAGTGCAAATGAGTCTATAATTAGATTCCACACGTGAGATGCAGAAAAGTCTATTATTGAACAGTCTACAGAGGCTGAAATGAATGGCCACAAATACTGCAAATATGTTGATTTACATATCTGCAAGAGCAAATAAAACTATATTAGTAGGCTGGATAAAAGGGAAAATAAATAGCTGTAACTGAGCCTTTCACCTTTGTAGCTGTGTATAATATAGTAATTGTGGGTAACCTGTTCATTTTATTAGCATGCATGATGTTAAACAATCACTGAATGGTGATAAGCTGGTATGGAATTGATCTTTAATGACTACACTTTGTTTTAATTAGTGCTTGTACGGCAGGGAATGCAAAGCCTTTGGAATGACAATTACAATAATGAATTTACCAGATATCGGCTATAATAAAGGCTTAAACTCTGGCAAACCACACAAAAACCACGGACACACACAATAGCACGCCGTCTCCTTTTCTTTTTTCCTACACTTACATACTAAATGCAGCATGACAAACTCTTGCAAGAGACTTGGCATGCTGGCTGCGTAATCCTCCTGTAATGTATTCTTTTTATTTTTTCTTTTTTTTTCCTGTAGCCTCTCAAAGTGCCACACAGTGGAGATATGGCAAGCCCATCTAAAAATGTGTGATGTAGGCTATTGTTGGCACCATAGGACCCCTTCTGCAACATGCCCTGTGCCAGCACACCCTTATGCACTTTTCATAAGTCGCCAGTACTGCACTGCAGCTTGGTCCCTGTCCAGATAACACTATTGTGTTTAATTGGTCCTCACTGCTGGAGTCTGGCATCAAGTAAGAATCTTAAAAGCCCCAGTTAGAAGCGTAATAGCAGAGACTAGATCAAACATTTATGACAAATAAAAGAACCCACTGCTCAGTCCATGTTTTTTTTCTTTTTTTCTCTTGGACACCCAGATAATGTGACTCTTCTCTCAGACCTGATCTCTCAAAGTGTCAATGCCAGTCTAAATTTGTACTCTCCGGGGGAGCAAATGCATATCTCTTTATAATGCTCTCTTTCCTCTGCAAAAGGGTCCAAATGTTGGGGACATTCCTAAATTAGCACTCTGAGTGCTAGAGTGTGCTGCAGCGCCAAAGTGAACCATTTGTAAAATTTAAAGTAGCTGCTGGCAGTTCTGTTCAATCAGTGCAATACTGTCAGAGTTCAGAGCACAAAAGGGGAGCTTTTAAATGTTTACAACTGTAACAAAATGGAACCAAACTTCTTACTGCCTAACATCTAACTGGACAAAATGATCTGATCAGGATAAAAAATAACTGCCCATAACTCGCTGCCATTTTTCGTTTTCATTGCCTTGCTGGATGTCAGGAATGAAGAAACTCACTTGCACCTTTCAAGTCTATATGGTGCACCTGTTTGATCCTCAAAAGATGGATTTTGGATGTATCACTTCAATGAGGCTTATTTGTCTTTACTGGCTCTTGAAAGCTCCCTTTTCCCTGATTGAGGTGCACTCAAAGAGTCAACATGAAGTATGCCTTGTGTCAGGAGCTGAAGGACATCAACTATAATAGGCTTTTTACACACTTCATCGTGATAGTTCATTACACACTGATGAGGACCATTCTGAGAGAGGATTATTGTTGGAAGCTGAGATAAGCACTTTCGTTGGTTAACTTAAAATATATTGAGATATCAGTCAGCAGAATGACAATTGCCTCCATTGAGAAAAGAAACATATTCACACGCTGATCCCCACCTGGCCCAGTGTTGCATTATGTGAACAGAAATAGTCTGTTAGGTGCTGATCAGACAGGTAGTCTGTGATGTTTGTTTGCAGGTGTTAATTGTACACCTTAGTAACAGACATTTGGAGATTGCAGAAATCTCAGGTGTGTATTAGCTTGCATGTGCTATTTAGTATGCTGTGATAATGCAGGATGTCATGTTCATGTGCTGGGTGGTGTTTTTGACTAGAAAATCCTTTTTCCCTCCCTACCCTTGAGCTACTAACAAAGGTCAACCTATTATAAGTGCAGACAATTCAACACACCTATGGTAAAATATAGGCTCCCACTTGTTGACCCCATTAAATGTCTGATAACTTTATCACCACCAAGCCAGAGCCGCACGACCTGAATGCTCTGCCATCCTGCAAGCCCAGAGGCACACACACAGTATAACATCATTACAAATGCAAGAGAACACAAAACCACCTGACAGGTTTACAAGTTGCTGCTAGTTGAGTGTGTGTGAAAATCAGGCAGGGGGTGGGTGGGGGTGTTACAGAGGGTATGTGCCAGGTTGTTTCCCATGCTTACAGCTTCTCCCCTTGTCTCTCCTAACGTCTTTAGCCCAAGCCCAGCCCCTCTTTGTGTGAGCAAATGAAGAAAATAACCTTAGCTGATTTCTAAGAATGACCCCAGGCATAAGGTAGACCTCAAAAGAGGTGCATGGAAAACCTCTCAACTATTACATTACCCTTCCTAGCCAACTGAGCAGCCACACCTCCCATTTTAATACTTTGTCCTTGAATAATTATAGCCACAAGCATAGGGTTAATTGAACAGAAATAGGTTATTCAATGGAGTTCAACTGAAGAGCTGAGCTACAGAGTGGGGGAACAATACTTATCAGAGGAGCTGTAAGAGCAGGACTGGATTCTTCAGTGCAAGCCCTCACACACTGATTTTCAATTTTTCCACTTTATTCATTAACTTTGGGTTGCAATAGATGTACACTTTGTAAATATACATTTACAAAGTTACAGTCCACGGTTAACTTTTACATTGTGTTATTTTTAATGCTGCAGACCAACCATGTATCAACATATTTTATGAATCTTTAGGGATCTTCTTAGTAATTGAATAGAGCTGTAATTACTTTTTTTTTAAACTGGCGATGGCATTCATGAATCTTGAGCACCAGCTTTTTGTGATCATATGGTAAGAGACCAAATTACACTGAGCACCGCTGGCTATAATCAACTGTTAATCAAATACTAAATGACTGGTTCCAAAAGATGCTCTCCTGCCAAGACTTGCATGTTAATATAGAAGCATATTATACCCTGAAAATAATTTGTTAGTATGTCTTGTCCTATTAGCTTGTGATAAACTACAGAAATGAGACTTGAGCCAGTTTGATTACATAGATAGATATGTTAAATCATAATGAAAATGTCACACCTGTCAGGTTTCAAATACCTTTACATTACATAATGTATGTATTTTGGCTATTACATGCAAAACCTATTGTGACATTGTAAGAAAAACAAATAGGCATGTTCATATTTGAGGAAACTTTATTTACAAAGACAATTAAGAGATTTCCATTCGTCTGCGGGGATAGAACTCTGATGGATAAATATGTTCCGGCTGATGACCTGCAAGGAGAACAAGAAAACAGGGCAAAAAGTGATGAGGACGACTTGCATACATCTGATGACAAAAAAGCAATTTCTGAGTAAACACCAGCAAAGATAAATGTGACAACAACTATGACCTGCTCCCACCTGACACACATCAATGTCTACAATAAAATGTCACATTAACTTGCCAAGGTGCGGGCTTATCTAAACAACAAAACTGCAATAGAAAGCAAAATTACATTTGTTACTGTCACTCTCAGACATACAGGTAATGTATTTAAGATATGCAGCTGAGCAAAAGGCTAAAGAGGTGCAGTGAAGGACTGTCATTGTCTGAGGTCACTATTCAAACCGAAGCTGATGTAAATGCCACATCATCCTGACATTTTAATGAAAGCAGATATGCTAGATAAACATGGCAGTAATAATTACCATGAAGGTTGAATAGCACTGGCTCATTTTACTTCTTCAGGATCTGATGTCTGACGACAATGAAGGGGAATGCAAAGCCGCTGCCGAAGAACACAACCATCATGCCCAGCAGACGCCACTTGTTGTCAACAGAGAATGGCAGGTTCTGCAAAAAGATAAAAGGTATTAATGAAGCAGTGTGACCAAGAAATGTAGTACAATCAGTTTGATTACATTATTTATTACTAAAAAAAAAGTATTTCCATTTGCACAAGCTGTTCTAAGAGAATCTAGGAAAAAAAAGTTCAGCCTCACACATTTGTGCAAATATGTACCCTGCAAATTACAGGTTATTTTGCAGTTCACTCATGACTAATCAGCGCTATTAGCAAGAACATCCATGCAGAGTGCTTCATACTGCCTCCAAACATTACAAAGCAGCTAGGGTCAGACAGTACTTAGGGTAAAAATGCAATTTAAAGTTGAGGGATTGTCTGTGAACTTCATAATGAGGGTGTACAAAGTATCTCTGCAGTGCGACTAGTAAAAAAAAAGTTAATATAAATAAAATAAGTCCAGTGTGCCTTTTAATTCCCCTTTTCTCTTGTCAAGTAGGTCATGCAGGTATGGGACATCTCTCTTCCACTGGCCACTATGGGTCAGTGTCTAGGTGTGCAATTATTTTTTATCCAGTAACAACTAGATATGCAACCTGAAGCAGTGTAGAGTACAGAAGCAAATAAAATTTGGATTTAACAACGTGGCTCCTTAACAGATAAAAGGATATGGGAAAATATTAAATATTAAGCTTTAAAAAAATCCTCTAAAAAAGGCAGTTCAAATGGCGGAGAAAGCGCTGACCTTTACATGTACGTGTATGTGTTCAAGTGCAACAAGCTCCACAATTTACGACAAAAAACTAGTTTAATTTAATTGAATGATGTCATTGTGTAGCGAGCAAAGAGAGCACAAGGA
This sequence comes from Euthynnus affinis, assembly GCA_029490765.1. Classification (NCBI taxonomy): domain Eukaryota; kingdom Metazoa; phylum Chordata; class Actinopteri; order Scombriformes; family Scombridae; genus Euthynnus; species Euthynnus affinis. Next base: position 22,088,651 of record CM055842.1, on the reverse strand, counting down.
TTCAGTATTAGCTCCGCATTGCACCACAATATGAATTTCTGCATGGTCATACTATAGGAGCCTTCAAAACCCACATCGTCAGGAATGTTTTTTAGAACCAAATAATGTGACGCAAGTTCAAACTGTCGGCAGTCTACTGTCAGTAATATCAAAACAAAGTCAACACCACCCAGATTCTCCTCTGTAGGCTACGGTTATGACCTCAAGTTGCACCTATTAGCCGGAAGTGCTAAGTTAAAGAACTAGGTAATCTAACTATTATGAGTGTTTGCGAGTTCACTGAAGTCTAAACAAGATGTCGACTCAACATTAAACTTGTGCCCAAAAGTCAGACAGCGTTAACTATCTTGTTTCAGTTTGCTAAAGGTCGCAGTTATGGAGTAAACGTTAACTATTAACCATTTAGCCAAAAGCTAATGCTTACCGATAGGACGGCATCCCAGGCCCCGCGTCTGCAAATCAACACTTACTGACACAAGTTTGTCTTCATATTTAACTACTTTGTGAACTCGAGTGGGAAATATTTGAATATATACCCGTGTTTGAAGCTACCTTTGCTTGTCTTACAAACACGCTCTTCAAATGTGACTGACCGTGACCTCCAGGTTAGTTACGTTAGCTTAACGGGCTCTTATTACAGACCAGGCCGCGTCGCAAATGATCGAAATAGACATTATAATACTGCTTTAAGGAGATATCTCACCTTCCCTGGTCCTTCAGCATAGTGTGAAGAACGAACAGCAGACGTCGTGAATCGCCTCACAGCTTGTCCCAGCATGGTTTTAGTCTCTTTTTCTTCTCAACAACAGAGCAACGCTGCTATGTGTTCGACCTTCTTGTTTCTGTGAGAGAGCGGTAGGACGGCGCAAAGGATAATGGGAAATGGAAACGAAGCTATAGCGTGTGGGGAATGTAGTTCAAATGACTCAGAAACTACAATGATTGAGCAGTCCACAATATGCCTTCTGTATCCTCCCACTGAGGTACACGTCTGTTGGTCTTTTAGAGATCTAAATTTAAATGAGCTATATTATTAACATACTTTTCACGAGTATCAGTGTCTAGATACGTGTTTGAAGTCTCCTTACAGAACAACAGGGAGAGAACAGCTTTAGACTTATATGACTCAGAGTCCTGAATCATATATAGGCAATGGTCATAGTTGTTCTGTTCTCCTCTTCTTGGGGTTTTGCTGGTGTTTTATCCACAAAGCAAGTATGAAGAATACAACACCCCCATTTCTCTGAATACATCCTTAATCAGAATTGGAATCAGAAATACACTGAAATACTCACAGTCTTCTTCAAGGTGGCCCTGAAACACGTGAGCACTGAGCCTATTTATTAACCTCCTTCCTAACAACATATTTAACATGCAAGGACTACCAGCTAGGGACCCCCAAAATAAACTTCTGTAGGAAACAACCATCAAAGCAAAATGTTAACTTATTTCTTCTCAAAACATTACTAGTTATGTAAATGTCATCTAAAAAACAGTGTAAAATGAAAATATATACTTTAATACAAATTGCAGCTTTTATCCCAAGTACAATCTTTCCACAAAGCCTTCAAAATGACTCAGTGCCTCTACTCCCCCTGATAGTGTGTGATATTTTAAATTAGGACCCATGGCAAACATGCACTCAATAAATAGTTTCATCTATTAAAAAACTGCATAGGAGGAATTTTTTTTTTTTTGGTATTTTTTTGGTATTTGTAAAAAGTAATAATTAAAACAGAAACATAAAACAATGATATGAAGTCATTAGGAACAAATAGATTGACAAAGTAATGAAAAATTAGAATGATAGAATAAAGGACTTGTGCGATAAGACAAAAAGTAAACCTCTGGGGGTAAAAAGTATAGAGCTGGGATTAAAAAGAAAGGCTTCTTAAGTTTTGCAGAGCAGTGTGCCTTAGTATTTTTTTGGTTATGACTTATTAATCACAAAGCAAAGTAAAAGTCTAACCTCGCTCTATTTTTATGTATAAATCATTTGAATATTTTCCACATCTGATGGCCTCAAAACATTTTGTGAATGCAGACAGATGTTTATTGCAGAAAGAGGAGAGGAATGCTCTCTCTGTTATGAATGAGTTGGAGAATGCATGATTTATCATGGAGCAACTTAGTTTTCACTAAATTAAATCCTTTGAGTTGACCTTGGGAATACTTTACTTTAACACAAAAGTGCTATTTTGAGTATTTTTAGAATAGAGTGAGGTGAGTTAGGTAGATATCTGATGCTTTACTTTTTGTACAACTTATGGAACTACTGGATTTTTGGGGTGAATAATAGCATCAACTTTAATATGTATAGCTACTGCACTACACTCAGGGCAGAGTTTCCTGCAAACTTTTGCCTTGACCAGACGTCAGATCATATTATTTTGTTACTTATGGTGTGTATGCGATACCTGTAAGATAGTTCCACATCAGTATCAGCAGCAAATCATGTCTCAGTCCAAAATTACGTTTTTGATTGTCATCCAGTAAGATGCTGTGTCCTGACAAGCCGGGGGGAGCTCTGACATTGTCTGCTATGATGTGGACAGCAAGCTGGTTCCCCCTTGTCATGGCTGCCACATCCATCAGCACAGGGTCATCACCTGGCCTGCTGCCACATGCCTGCTCTCTCATTGTCACTGCAATCTGTTAAAAAGCAATGAAGGATTGAGAATCATCCTGATGACCGGTGCCCACCACAAACACTGTCATCAGACTCTATTATAAATATTGATGTTATTACTTGTTGTTTAAGGTCGGTGGTGCAATCCTGAAATCCATCCTGTTTCATTTTTCTCTCATCCTTCCCTTCTGGCAATTCAGTGTTTGTTATTTTTTTTGTTGACTGTCTTAATTCCATGCTATTGACTTTCCCTGGCTCATGAGCAAAGCTGTTCTTACACAGAGTGCTCTGTCAATAGAGATCCTCGGTGTGAGAAAAGAGGAGCACAAACATACTGTGTACACAAACACACAAAGCTGTCATCTTAAATAATAACCCACATTCTCATTTAAGACTGCCAATTAGCATTCAGTGAAACCCAGGCTCAGTCATATTTGTAGACAAACCTTTAATCAACCATGTATGACTGTGCATAATAATAAAGCAGGCTGTGTGCATAATTACAGTACATGGTAGCATTATCACTGGCTTGATTCATGCAGTCGTTATGAAACAAAATGCAGCTGGAATACATGCAATAAATATATGAACCTCGGTTTTGTTTGTGGAGCAAATTTCATTTTCAGTTATCAACTAAATCTGTTGCAGTATATGATGAATAGCAGGCTAGACTGCCAAGGTAAACAGCATATCTCTCTCCCTGTCTGGATTTGCAGTAATGTTCCACAAAGGAGAGGAGAGGTAATGGATAATGTTAATCAATGAGGACAGTTCATTTTGGCAGCAGCACTCTCGAGTTTAAGGCGTCTTGCATCATTGCCGCTGACAAGAGCAGATTTGCACAATTACAGTGTTTTTGTGGAATGTGAGAGAGAATAGTGAATTTGGGCTGAGAAAATATATATATGTATATATATATATATATTTATTTGGGCGGTGACAAAAGAGAGAGCCCTTCATCAAGTGTCAGTCCCTCTGTGTGTCTCAGCATCTGCTCCTTGAGGTGCTGAAAGGCGCGTAGGACTGATTGAGCATTGGACATAATGCCTACTGTGTAACATCCTTCCATTTCTCTGCTCTGCCATTTATTTCAGTAAGTCTATGTCTCTGTATGTCTCTTTTTTGGGTCAGAATGTGTCCCTTCATTTTAGTCTGAGTATGAATGGGGCATGTAAACAGTAAATGCACAGGTATACACATATGCACTGAGATACACAGCCTCCAGCTAAGTCACTATGGGAGTTCATAGCATGCACATAATGGCATGATTTGACATTAATCTTTAAAGTGGATAAAGGGGAAACTGGTTAGCCTTGCAGCTGACCCAGGCCTCTTGGGATTACTAACCTGTGCCCTGCTACATTCAGGGTTAGGCCTCTTAAATAACAGCCATCCTTGCCTAGATTTGTGTTCATGGAACATTGCTGTTCCTCCAAAGCCCACCGTTATTTCAATACGCTACAGTGTCACAAATGAGCTTTCATTCCCTCCCCCCACCTCTCTTCACCATCGCTGTTCCTTTGAAATAAAATGGACGCTGATGATTGGATTCTACATTAAACCTGCTGGGCTGGAAAGAAAATTAGATAGAGAATTATTCCAGAGACCAGAGGTAAACATGACAAATTTAAGTCATTTTATTTTTTTTTCTCCAGCCCCCAGCATGCACCAGTCTAGTCATAGCAAGCTCTTTATGAGGCCCGTTCCTGAGGGTTATGTGAGATGTGAAATATTCTCCTGCTTTATTGGCATTTCCCATTTTTTCTACATATCAGCAATTAATTTACTGTAGAAACTGGTTCACATTGTACCTTTCACTTTTCATATAACAAAATGCATATGTTGGTGGAGTTTCAAGAACTGTACATATAAATGTATAACTTTGGACAGGTCATTTAGTGTTGTGTGACAGTGTGATTCAATGAGAGTGTTACTAAAATCTGTTTTCTTTCTTAATAACAAAATATAAACAGCTCAGTAATGTTCTGCATAGGATACAGTGTTATCATACTGCTTTCCAAAACCAAAACAAGCTAAAATTCAACTAAAGATGATGACAGTGACATACGTTTTTTAAACATGATGATCATTCCTTTTGGCCTAACAGTCCATCTGTGTAGGAGGACCACACACACACACGCACACACCCACACACATGGACCCAATGACCTCTGACCTAAAGGAATAAGGATGTCAGGGAAACACTAAACAGTACTAAAAGCCTTTGCCTCCTCACCACCAGTCACAGAGAGAAAATGGACAGTTTTGGAAATTAACAACTTTGTTTTTCTTTTCAGATACAAACATACTGCCCAAACCTGGATGGACCACCCCTCCCTTCTTCTGCTAGGCTAGCTCCTATCTCTAGAGTTGTAAATTTGAGGGAAGCCCACATTCCTCTCTGAGTGTCCCTCTCCTCCTCTCTTTTCTTTAAATACAAGTGTCTGAATTAGTCAGAAATCCCACTAAAAATCTGTAATTATGTATCTAGATTTATCTAGCCAATGTTAACTTTTTGTGTTTAGTTTATTATGGGAATTTAAACTCTGTTTCAGTGTGTGTTTAATGTTTTCCATTCATCCTTATTCTTTGGTAGTTAAATGAATATCTTGATTTATCACCAAATCGTTTTATTTGTCTGCTCCTTTATATCAGAGATGGAGGTCACTGTATTCAGAATTCATGACTTTCAGATAAAAGATTTATTAATTTAATTATTTTTCCTCCTAATGAATTAATTATTAATGAATTAATCAAGGGAGGTGGTACCCTGATTAACTTACGGAGTGCGCAATGTGTAGTACCTCAAATTATTTGTCAACTTGTTGCAAACCCAAATAAAGTAAATTTTTATAGCATCAAGGACAGAAGGCAAAGATCTGTATTACATTCTGTTATGTTGATTTCTGCTGAGATGAAATAAACTCATGTGTGCATAGAATAGATGATTCTGTAACATAGAAACTTCACACACAGTAAAAGTAAAAAACAAAGAAAAAAAAACCCTTCTGTACAAGGTCAGTCGCTACATTCACTCTTTTTTTTCATTTGGTCCACTTCCACTTTTTTTCAAACTAGTTTCCTGCACAGGCTTCTCATTGACTGTATTACTTGTAAGCCCCATTCTATTTTACCCTTGAGGCATTACAAAAACTTCAAAAGGTGTGTTGGAAAAATCATTTAACTTTCATTCAGTTTAACAGAACTTTTGTGCCTCTAGCATTGATTTTTTTTTTTTAGCTGGTGCGCAGTGAAAGTGAGTCGAACTTTTGAGCTTTTTGCCGTAACAAATGACAATAGCTACAGTAGAAGCAAAATTTGACTCCAAAGCAAACCACCGGACCAGAGCGCATTGACTCTGAATGTTTCTGTGTGTGTTTTTAAGGTTGTGTGAATGAATGTGACCTATTTTTGTATTTTATAGACTACACACATCATTGTTCATTGACATTGCTTCATATTAAACATGGACACAAAAGAGCTTCTACAGTAGGCACAAGCTGTCATCTGCTCTGGTAGACATTGAAGTATAAATATTTACTGGACACTTTTGCTTTTTTTCTAATTATGCTTGAAAAATGCTGCATGCAGCCACAGAACCATCCTTCCCAGTAAATGCCTCTCTTCCCTTTTTCTTGCATTTATTTATTTCTTTTTTCTACTGTACATAAGTGTTAGGGTGTTTGTAAAACCTCCTCCCCGAGTATTCATGTGTGTGAAATATCTACTGTCTTTGGCAATCCCAGCAGTCTATTGAAGATGAGCTCCTGCTTTGCCACCCTGTCAACCACGAGACAGAGTGCCACAAAGCCACCTGTCAGCGGGCCGTTAAGCGAAGCTCAAGGCTGACCAAGGACTGACCGGGAGCATCTGTGCCACTGTTTGTGTCTAATACGCTAATGAGAGCTGTCAAGCTGTCGAATTCACTCCCGTTGCCCTCCGGCACTAACAATGGCACCTTCAATTTGGCTGTCGTGAGTGACATTAACAAACACAGCCGCAAAGAGAACAGACGCGTGCCAGCGACGCTGTGCACCGACATGTTCACAAACAAATGAAAAAAAAGGCACACACACACAAAAATGCAACCCTGAACACACACACACACACACACACACACACACACACACACACACATACACACAAAGGGAGAGAGAGATTTGTTATTTTTGATAAGGGAGTTTCTTGCCTGCAGTTCCTCCTGCTCCTGTGGCTGCCTATAGATGCCAGTGTTGCTTAGTCACTCCAACAGCACTAAAGAAGCCCTCAAAGATCTAACACATTTATCCCAGAGAAAAAAAACCCTGAATACACAATAAGTCATCCCCTACTGTATCACTAATTTCACGTGAGCTTTCTTGATTGATGCCATGCACTGGGCTGTGTAGCCCTGTGCCACCCCATGAAAAGATCAGTGTACGCCAGTCAATGGCAGACAATGTGCGAGAGGTCTTCAGGCGCTCCACTCTAAACCTGCCAAGCATCCATCAAACACACTCTGCCTCCTCTCAGCTCACTTAACATGTCTCCCCTGCAGTATTCTGGGCTCTGACCTTGTTCCACAGCAGCAGAATCATTCTGGCAAAAAAAAGAGAGAAATAAATAAATAAACAAACAAACACAACACACACACACACATACGCACACAAAAATGGTCCGGAAAAACAGGTGTCCATTTTGGGATACTGGCTGAAATATTGCCCACACTCTCAGGAAACAAGGAAGAGTTGATTATGGAAGACCATCAGTGCTATCTGTGAACACAGAGGTGTTGGAAGCAGCATGTGCTTTTTCATTTTAGAGAAAAAGATATTACAAGAACATGATTACATGCAAATACGCTACTTTACTAATTGTTTTAACACCTACAGTTCAGAGTCAATTTGCATACAAAGCATTTGCATAAAAAAGAAGCATATTACAAACGCTGCATTAGTCTGTTATGTGATCTTACCAAAGGCACCAACAATCAGCCCTGTCTCGACCACAACTGGGTCCAAAGCCTTAATGGGATTCACACAGCTCCTTTGATGGACAACTCACACAATAATGAGAGACATAAAGGAAACACTTCAGAAATAAGTGGGGGGAAAAAAAAAATCTAATCTCAGTTTGTTGACTTCAAAGGTTTTTTTTTCTGTTTCTTTTTTTCCGTTTCTTTTTTTTTTTTAACTTTAATTGTGAACTAAAAGCCAGTCTCCCTTTCTCTGCTAGTGGAAAAACATCTAACTTCATGATACTGTGGCTTTTTCAGATAATTCAGTGTTCTTAAAGCATCAAAGAAAGGACAAATCCCTACCATACTACACTACAAAATTATTAATTCATCCATTAAATAATAAATCTTTTTTTAATGCAACATTAGATTTAAGGCATCATACTTAATGTCAAAAAGAGTAACATAATGATAAGTGATACAGTGACTCCATCAACAAATTACACACATACATATTGAAGGCCAGGATACTTACTTATGTCCTTATGCACTGCACACCTATGGTTTGGACATAAAAAGAGCAGCAGAGACATGAAGTCATGTGATGAGGATGTCACTGTGCAAAGATTTAATAATGTGTCATCTGCGCATCAGCATAAATGTTCCCGTATGTCAGGCAGTGATAAGAAATTGTATGTATAATGTATGTGCTGATGTGACGTGCACATATGGTAGAGAGCAGCATAACTGATGTGTTGGTAAATTCTACCAAATGCTGCACACTATATGTAAGATGTGATGAGTGTAGTGCAGGACTTATTTGCACGTCGTTAGAATTGGTGACTCTGGTGTAATTTTAATTGCAACGTCCTTATTGTCATCATTTGTATGCATGTATGTAAGGTTTTGGTGTGTGTGACATGCATGTGCATGCTTTTATCTGTTTCTAATATGGATCCATGGCATGAATAAATTACATTTAGGTTGGAAACTAATTTGCAAGTGTATTCTAAAAAAAGGTACATTATGATGAAGGTAAGTTTTCTCATGCATACTACATTTCCACTTTAATAACTGCAAATATAGCACATCATTTGATATTAAATTTATTTAATTGCATTATCTACTAGCTCTAAACAAAGAAACCTTCCTATCAACTTTTCACAAAAGCTTCCATAAGATTGATTTTAAACAAGTTAAGACAAGTATCATTGAATAGCATTTTTACTGTTGCTAATGTTGCATAGAGTATCTTTTTTCACGTGTCTTAAATTGATTAATTAAACATCACAGATATATCCTGCAGTGGTTTTGAAAAGCATAGCATTCACACAGCTATAGCTTGAGAGATATTTCCAGATTCATCATATGAATTAAACTGTTTGATGTGATGCGCTTAAAGGACGTGTTCACCATTTTTCAACCCAGGCGTTATTAAAAAGTTGCCTCCTGTCACGGTCAGGGTCATGCAAGGTCACACTACTTTCTCCATTTTTAACCCATTATGGCAGAATTTTTTTTCTGCACAGTCTATAAACTGATAAAGTTGGACTATCACTACCACTTCCTGACTGCACATACTGATAGTGAACTTTGGACCCCAGCTTGATGTGAATATTAATCACTTATCACATTCATCTCTGATATTATTCACTTCCTTTCAAGACGATGATATGTAAAGGATCATGATGAAAGCATCATGATCATGATTTCACCTCCTCTCTAAGCTAAAAGTGAAAATATGGAATTTCTAGGACGATGTAGAGCCAAGAACAACTGTCATCAATTGGCTGACTGGTAACTAGAAGTCTAGGATGCATGAACCCCCCCCCCCCTGCTCATCAGCATCACCTGGGGAGAGCAGGTGGATGATGTTGGGGGAGTCTGATTCTTTGGAGAGCTCTAGCCTGCCAGGAATTGACAGATCCTTTTTAGTCTGCCAGAGAGCAGACTCTTTATCTGGGCATGAGAAGGAGAAGCGAATGCCTGGTGAAACACAGGTGGAACTGTCACACACCTGCTTTGGCACTGATTTTGATCTGCTTGCCTTGTTTAGCCCAGTTTGGAATGGTCGGAGCACTTGACATACGGCAGGGACAGGTGCACCAGAGACAATGCGGGAGAAAAGCATCTGCGCTGGGCTCGTCTTTGCCCCTCTAATGACGCTTGGTTGACATTCAAAATTCATTCATGAAATACATTACCATCGTCTGTGTTAATGACTCATCGGTTGCTAATAGCGCAATGTATTTCACAAACCCAGAATGTTAACCTTGCGGTTCAGCTTCAATTTCATTAATAGACTTGAAAGGCAAAGTGAATCCTAAATTTCCTCTGCAATACACATGTAAGCAGAGCTGGCAATTAGGCTCCTTTTGCTGCAATTTGTTAACAGCAATACTGAAAAATATGGGGAAAAAAATCTCCAACATGCAAATTTAATATTTGATCCATGTTTATCTGTTCAGTGTAAAGGACTAAGACACAAGGCAAATGATTTCCAGCTGCAACGGCGTACTTCAAAGAGTCCAGGATTGTTGTAATTAAAGCAAGCATAGGATTCATTATTATGCTCATAAATCTCCCATTGATTTCCCCTTGCTCAACATAAACTGGCACAGTTGTTGCTTCATTCTCTCACTGGCAAAGCGCTGCTGGCTCACAGTGAAATATTGAATCATGGAGTAACTACGGTGCAGTTTTGCTCATTTGTTATTGTAATGCCACAATAACTTGAATAATATGGATATCCATACAAGTGGATTTGGAGTTTCATCCTGTTTGCCCTTGTGAGAACTTGAGACAACAGGTCAGTAAGTGGCTTTGTTTGAGACATTTTTGATATAAGTATCTCAGCTGGAAACAAACGTGCCCTGACAGATCATGCTCAAAATGAATCGCAGCCATGACACTTTTATAATTTATTCCTGGCCACAGGCATGAAAGAATTGTTTGGTTACTTTGAAAACATTGTCAAATTCAACTCAATGATGTCTTAGTCCATGCACTTAGAACAGAAATGTTCCACTATCTGACTTATTCCTTCTCTATGACAGTATTGATAGTACAAAGAAAACATTTGGTCAGCGTTTTACTCTGGGATTTATGTCCATCTGCTACATACATTCATCATTTTAAATGTTCGTTCAGTGGCCGTGGTTTTTCTTCATACTCAGGGCCTGATGGATTGTTGACCTTCATCAGTGACTTTCTGTCACTGCAGATGTCTGCCGCATCCATTCAACACAGGACGACTTTCTGAGAGAGGACACAGGGGCACCGAGTCGTTCAGCCAGTGTAAGCACTACGTTGCTTGACTGGGAGAGACACAAATATTTGATGAATCCCCCAGCTAGCACTGCATTAAAGTTGCAGCACTGTGTCTCAGCAGCTTAAGGACCAGTTTACTCTGAGTTGACTGTGATCAGTGATCTAAAAACAAATAAAAAAATAATACAAGAGTGGAGCTAAAATTTGTGCAAAGAATTCATACACACATTAAAAGCCAGTAAAGTTTGAAGTGTAGGTTCTTCTGCTGAGAATGGCCCAGAACTGACTTCCTACATGGGTAATGGGCCTAGTTTATATAAATAGACATGTGAGACCAAGCAATTTCTTATTTGTTGCTCAATTGGTGTGAAGGGACAAATTGGGTCATGAAGCAACAGGCCTCAGGCTGTGTATGATTGCCTATGCCATGACATATAAGTCCCAATATCCCCAGCCCTAACTTAGCTCAGTATATGTACAGTAATGGTTGATTAGTGAGGCATAAAATAGCACCAGTCATGCAGTAAATCTAGCTGTCTTTACTGGCTTCCTGATAGATACTATGTATATGGATATATGGACCCTATTGGAATTCTTAACCTCTCTGTACTGTAACTAATGACATATATACCGTATTTATTTATCAGTAGTTAAATCAAGCAATTGCATGGTGGTCTTACCCCAGCCTACTGAGCCAAAGCTGATTTAATAAAGTGTGAAATAATTTATACTAAGCATTCTAAGAGCATTTTTAAGATGCTGTGGGGGTAAAAAAAAGGCAGCTTTGCAGAAAGGAAAAGATCAAGACTGCAGCATTAGGATGAGGCAAAGTCCTTATCTGCAAACGGGGAGGAGGAAAAAGAGAAAAGAAAGAAATTCACACCCTATTCCAAACCTGTGCTGTATTTCATTTCACACAATTATGCCCAACCATTTGCCTGCAGTTACATTCATTGAAAATCCATCCCTGCGTTAATGGAATTATAATGATGTAGTGTATGCTGTGGCACCTAATCAAATGGAATTGATTTAAGTTGCTTTTTGGCCCAGGGCCCTTGCAGCTCAAGGGCTCTGCTTGTGTCTTCTGTTTCTCTGATGGTCCTTGGCTTTGGGGAACAGACATGATAGAGTAAGGAATGTGTGTGTGCTTACATGTGTGTGTATCAAAGAGTGCTAACAACATAGGTTTGTTAGCTATTTCTTTTCAGTGTTCTACACTAAACTAGAGTTTGGCACAAATTGTGTGTCAATGCTGGGAGGTACAGTGCTAAGTCAAAAGTTTGGACACACCTTCCCATCACCTTGAATGAGAAAGTGTGTCCAAACTTTTGATTGGTATTGTATATTGGCCCGTGATGGAAAAATAACCTTTATCTATGTATTTACACATTACACAAGGAAAATACCTCTTAAATTACACATAAATACTCATTTTGAATCATTATGAATTCAGAGTCTTGAAACTTTGCAAAGCAATACCAGCTTCACCAGTCCGAATCAAAAAAATATTTGTTGCTTTGTTATCATCTTGGTGCTGAAAAGACAACAAATAGGATGTATCCACAGCCATGAAAACCTCCTCACATCACGTCCTTAGCTTTGTAGAACTGTGGAGTAAATTAGCGCAGTGTGACAAAAGTTTAACCGCTCCCGTGCTCTACAAGACCACCGTCCACCTCTCTGACATCAAAACTCTGCAACCCAATTTTACAAAGCGAGCATGTTGGTTGCATTCACCACACTGACTAGCCTTTTGTGAATTGGCTGCCAGCCTGACAATTCTTTTGCATGGGTTCCTCTTCTGAAAGAGGAGAAGTAATGTCAATTAAAGATGTTCTTGTAAAGAAAAAAAAAGTAAATATGTTCTTCAATTAGAGGCTCATTCAGCATGGGCACAAGATAGTTGCAGAACTAACAACCTCAAGATTGAATTGAATCAGCAAAGCGTTCAGGGAAGTGAATCAGAATAGGTGAATAAGCTGGCAGTGAAAGTGGAGTTTAGCAAAAAGAAAAGGCATGTATGAACAAAATGTACTGTGGGTTTAGAGTGAGAGTTTTACGCATTTATAAAAGCTCATTCTGGCAATTCTGCAATCAGATTCTCTTGTAGGGTGAATCAGATAAAGGACAGACCTTACCTGAAAACACAACCTTTTTCCTCTGCTCTCTGAAAGCTTGCAGCCAACTGTGTATGACAAATTGAGAGCATTTTGCAATACCCTTTGCCAAGCTTGTGCAAAATTAGTTTCTCTGCCTTTTTCTCCTGTCTCCCATATCGTGGACACCCAAGTCTCCCGTTTCCTGCATGCCTTGCAAACACAAAAGGAAAGTAGTGACATTTATTGGCCCAGGTTTATTTGTATTCCATCTCTTCCTTCACTACATGTCGGCTTTTATGAGCTCACTCAGGCGAAACATTAAAGAAGCTCATTCTTTATTAATCCTCACAATGACAATTCAAAGCTTCCGACACACCGACTTTACCGTGTGTGCTTGCACTTTCTACTTTAAGAAATCAGGTTACTGTCATTATTTTTTAAACATCCCTCGGCTGTTGGTGTATGTAAAGTTTTGCACCATTTGGACTTTTCGTTTTGTGAAATGGGACAAATTACTGTACATAAATAGTTGAAGTAAGTAGTTTCCACTTCTAATGCTTTATAACCTTGCTCCTTATAATGTTGCATAAGAGTCTGCACTCAGCTGGTGAGTGACTTGACCTTGTTATGTCGGCACTCTAACTCTTATCTTGTTTGCCTCATGTTTATACAAATTCATCAACATGGAATTTATTAATACCAGACGGAGCAAGGCCAAAGTTTTTGTCTGTTTTAAGCAGCATTTTAACAAAAGACAAGCAGCTGGCTCAATATGACAGTAACTTTGTCACTTTTCACTCTGGTGCTGCCTTGGGCAAAGTTTTACAGTTCAACATCTATGATAACCTGGAGGAGCGATAACCAGACATGTCAGATATCACTGCACTAATGGGCTAGGAGGCAAAATTGACTGAATTGTCTAACATGCATTTAATTAGATGTAAGGCCATATTCAGATATACAGCACACTGCATTATAGCATCACTGGGTCACGGCATGTTGTATTTGTAGATTCACTGATGTTCTAAATCAATACTAGAGTGATGATGATGGATGAGACACAGCTTGTTTAATCAAACTGGCATCATGGTGCTCTCCCTAAGCCCTCCTTTCTCATACATGTATTATTAAAGTAACACATTGATACTAAAAGAGATGTGACAAAAACACTGTAAACATATCTACCACAGTTCTAAAGTGAGAAGAAAGAATTAGATGAAACAAACTGCATCAAATTCAGTAGTGGATAATAAAATACATAATAAAGTTATGATAAAAAGGCTGATAATCAAATCTGCATAATTTTTAATCTGTTAATCATAGTGCTTGAGCTAGAATGTTGTTGGCAGTAGTGAGCCAAGTGCTGCTGTGTCTCTGTGTGCGTTGTATCATGGTTGATGACTGAGGACTTTTAGGAAATTAGGACTGAGGCCACATTTGGCTTTAAACCATGCAGAGGGAACATTAGGTTGAGGAAAAACAGAGGTGGCGTTATTATAGGAAAATAAATACTGCTTTTTAATCTTAACTCAAGTCAAGGGAGCAACTACTTTTTCTTTGAAATGTTCACACGCCAGGCAATCAGACAATATTTCATCTAATGTCAGCATTATCGAAAAACAATTTAATACTTGCCTGTGTAGTTACTGACAGCTTTGTTCATGCAGATGCTAACACTTATGTCACTCATGTTTGATTCTTAGCAAACTGCAAATAAGACATTTGTGATTACACAAGACTCAAGCATCACTGCTACGACTCAAAACTTTTTTGGACAAATATGGCTCCCTGCTAAAAGGGTGGCAATGGCCAACAGATAAAAGATTCTAAAATAGGAGAATAAATCGGAACAAATGTGTTGGAGTAGTGAAAGAGATGTGAGGAATTTAAGAGAGTAATACAAGAAAAGAAAAAAAAAGAATGAAACATTCTCCCTTCATGGACAAAAAAACAAAAGAGAAGGGGACTTGTGTAGATGAAATTAATTATATCAATAGTTAAATTCTCTTTAAACTGTTAAGAGTTCACAAGCCATTGCAATGAAAGTAGGTGTCGTGTATAGATGTTCAAAGACAGAGAAGACACGGTAAGAGAAGTGAAATATTCAATGCAACTTTTCGGATCCATTTAGGAAAGTTTCATTGATAAGCTCATGTCTCATCAATGACTCTGCTACTTTTAATGTTTCAATAAAGTTCAGTGATAATTCAATACACTCAGAATGGAGTTGGGGGTTGGGGTAGCCACCACACTTCAAGACATAATGATGGATTATGACCAAACCAGACTGCATGTGAAAGTGCACAATCAGCTAAATGTAAGCCAGAGGCTGAGATTTTCATAAATATGTATGGCATCTTACATATTGTTAAGAGCCTGCAGTGAATTACAGATCAGCATTATCAATTCAGAAATACATAATTCTGCTGAGGTACATTTCAAAAGCAGCTTACTTCATGAGATGCAAATATGACAAAATAGTCTCAAAGAGCAGACAAACCACAAGTACCTCACTTGACTTTCAGGTGCATACAGAATGAGTTCAAGTGACATTTTGTCCCAGGAGTTTTCACCTATCAAAGTATAATTTAAAGAATCCTCCTCTGGGGAGACTTCATTACACCATGATAGGAAACTTGTAGAAAAAAGTTAGAAAAGTCCAGATTTGATGGGGGTGGCATGGGGCAAAAGCTGCGGAGCAATATCTGCAGCGGGCCCTCTTATAATCTCGTTTTCCGTTTCTGAAGCAATCACGGGCCAGCAGAGCACAACTGCACCGCAATTAAGCTGTCTGTGATTTTTAATTAAAACTAAGAGGCGTGATCCGTCTAAAACTTTGTTTGCCTTTCAGGCAACACAAGTTATCATCTTCATAATGGATATGATTATAATGTTGTATGAAAAATGATCACATTAGTATTCACATTTTCAAATAATATAGGGCAGGCAAGAGAGAGACAAAATAAGTTCTTTTTTCCTTCCATGCTATTTGCCATCCAAACATTGTTACAATTAGGACAATAATTGTAATAGAGACATGAATTATTCAAAGGTGTGAAGCACTTTCAGCTGTACCCAGTAGGCACAATCAATACGCCGTATGACGCCTTCACCAAGGCAAAGTCCATTACAAGTTCTAATGCATCTCAGTAGCTTCTGAACCAAAAAGCAATTTAATGTTGATATCTCCAGGGACTGCACAAGAGAACTTGAGAGAAACAAATAAGCAAAACTAGCACAGTAGCAAGCACACACAACCCTGAGGGATACAAGCCTTTACTGTACAAAACTGTTGACTCTGACTTTTTATTGACAACCTCAACATCAAAATTGTTGCTGTTTTGAGCTCTGTCACAGGATGAAAGAGTGAGTGAAAAAGAGGATAAAGATACACAAGAGTACAGACCCATCAACTCAGACACATCAAGCTAGTTTTCTACACTATCTGGTGGAAAACATGGTACAGTACATTAACCTTTGTCCATTATGCCTCTTGTTCAATTTGGCTCATCTTTCATATTTAGCAGGGGTTTGATTCAAACAATTTGGGTGAGCGGTGCAGCACTAATTTTTGTGGAGAGGCCATTTGCAATGGCAGTGGGAAAAATACCTAGATAAAAACATTATGAGGAGGAGAGACTCATACAGTAAGAGAACATTGTTTGTCTTTAGTCTTAAAATACTGATGTTGGCCTTGTATGCCTTACATGTATTTGATATACTTCTTATTTTGTTTTTCTTTTTACTATATCAGCTATTGTGAGGGACATAGCACCAACTCACAGAAAGCTAAATTGCTGCTCCTTCTATTCATACAATTCAATTCAAGATTTGGCAGAACATATTACATTGATTTTTAAAATCTTTTGTATCTAGCACTGACAGGATTTTTATACTATTGTTAGGTATATAATACTTAATGATCCAAGCCAAAATGAAGGCTAACGAGCACACATCTCATAGAGTACAGAGACAGTAGTTTAATTCAATAAAATTCTTGGGCACTATATTGTCATCGGTCTTACAAGCTCAAGTTCAACAGTATTTCTCTCCTCTCCACAAAATGACCAAGTTCTTTACCTGCTGAAGCCAACATCTTTGGGGAAACAAAAACAAACAGAAAAGTGTGTAATGCTGTTCGTCTAGGAGGAAAGTCTGATAGCTTAAGGGGTTGCTGCTGATGGGTCGCTGCTGTTCCATTGGTAGAGCAGAGCGGATAGAAACTGACTGTGGAGGTAGACGGTTCACCTTTCCACAGAGGCTTGCTTGCTCTCAGTGCTTCTGGTGTTATAAATAAGATTTTATTTACTGTATAACTGTATGAACATTTATGGATATGATTGTCTTTACAAGACAAGACTGCTCTCAGCTATTGTATTCTGTAGGTGATGACCTGAGTAATTACCAAGAAAATTCCATATGATTTCTGTTGATTTTCACAGTGGACTTTCATTATGACTAGTTTCTTACTACAGTCACAAATTCAATGCAGCTACACATTCAATGCAGTTTGCATTAGCTTATGTCAGCAAATGACTTCCATTCGCTGCAAAACACCCAAGATTGATTTACTCTGTGAAGAGGAATAACCCTATTTGATATTCTAATGTAAGTTCTGCCCTAGAGTTAAAGCAATCAAACAGATGTATTAGTTGGTGCTACTCTTCTGTTCTTGCGAGTTGGAATATATTCACTCCTTCCCTTATTACTGCCTTTTAATTCTGCAGGACTTTTGGTCTTCCTGGGCCTTTAGCTTCACTCTGCTGTGGGCATTAGAAACATGTTAACAGAAAAATGAAATGTAATTCATCAGGGCTGACACCAAATCTCCAAAATGACAAGGCGTCGGCAGGATCTTAGACTTTATTGACCAGGAGATGAATGGACTGGAGGAGTAATTCAAAGTGAAAAATCACTCGAGAAATAGATCCCCTTATTCCAGGCACTGAGAAAAATTCCTATTAGAAAATAGAGCAGGTTTTCTTCACCACCTTAATTTACAGTTGGCAGTTAGGGCGACACACTATACCTTAACTGTGCAATCCAATTGCTTGGAACCAGATTGATTTTGAAGGTTGAAAATAACAATGATAATTTCTTCACTGTCTAGATGGAGGCACGTGTTAGTTCTCCTGCAAACACATCTTAACACATTTTTAATCTAAATCTTTAATTAGATTGGATGTCGTGTGTGCAATTTAGTTTTGTTGAAGTTTTAAGTTATAGATAACTTCATTCCCAGGGGCAAACTATTTACAAAATGTAATTTAACCCTTATATACTGTTCGTATCCTGACCCTTCACAAGTTTCCCTTTATAATTAGTTCCTAGGCCAAATTCTGAACCACAAATGTATTTTGCATCCATATATATCTTATATGTCATTAATAAACTGGTGATAGGGCGACACACTATACCACTATACCTATGCACAGTTTTATTCTTTCACTGTTTCAAGATTCCCCCATAACACCTCAAATGTCAACAGGACCCTGTCTCCGAGAATGGTGGCAAATGTAGCAATATGGTGGGAACACGGGCAGTTCTCGTGACAGTGTCAAAAGCGAGTATTCAAAGTGGAGAGCAATGTTTTGACTGGCTTCTTTTTTTTTTTTTTTACAAACTTCCACAGTCAGTATGTCATGTTAAATTAATTCAGGTCTCCTTTTGTGGTTGATTTACCTGCTGGTAATTTCACCACCCTGTCAGCTTCTGTCAGTGATTTTATAGAATCACTTCTCACACGTGGATGACTTAAGTAGAGTGACATTGGGTGAATACCTTGTAATGGTAAATTGTAGATCATTTTCCATTATATCACAAAATGTTTATCACTGCACTTTTGCTTTGGTAAGTGCTTTAGAAGAGAGAGAAACAGCAAGGTACTTTCTATAATATGCAGTCTGTGCATGTCCATCATGTGTAATCATGCTGTAATTCTGCCACAGTTATTTTTCATAGTGCATTCAGTTTTTATTTGCTTCATGAAGAAAAAAAATGTATTGGTGTATTTTGATGCTAATATCCTGGTGAGATTTTACTTTTTCATGAATGTCTTTTGGAAAAGTTAAACCTTGATTCATATATCAAGAATAGACTTGAGATGAGGAAGGAAAATATTGCCAAGTGAGAGGAACTCCTGAAGTTATTGTGGTAAGATGAGTTATGAATTTTCCACTCTGCTGTATTATGATCATTTTGGGAGGTTTTCGTTCCTCCACAGTGAAAAGTATACCAGCTCATGGGTCCTGATCATGGTCCACATTCAGACTAAGTGAGAGGAAAACATATCTACTGTTCCTCTGAACTTGAATTTGAAGAGGAATGGGCTATTGCCCTGGCACATATCCAGGATTTTTAACAAGTATAAGCTTTTTGAAAATGGTTCAGGTTACACCTCATACATTACCTCAGAGCAAAATTTAAAGTTTCATAATCTGGAGTGAATTACACAGTACATGCATGAACACAACTACAACATGAATGCAAAAAGCTTCTGTTTGACATATCTGTAACATAATGCCTCCAACAAGATATCACAGTATGATCAAGTTCGTGTTCTTTTATAGCAATTATAAAAATGTAAAAGACAGAACAAGATGCTACATATCACAATATAAATATAGCAGATGATGATCTGTTTGAGCAGAACTCTGTGCTTATATATATTTTTTGATTTTATCACTACTTTCTTTCATTCTGTAATTGGTTGCTGCCAATTTGGTCTTATCACCTAAATGCTGAAAAATTTCCATTATCTATCATATTTCCTTTTTATCAGGCTCAGAGACTGTGAACTGTCAGACATCTAAAATAATAATGTTTAACTACACTTTGTTTATTGTACAAAAACTCATGCATAAAATCAAAATCGCAAATATCTGAAGAAATACTGTCAACTTTGTTTATCTAAAAGGATCATGTATGACTGGTTTAATAAATTGCGATAGAATTCTCACATTTTTGGAACTAGTACTCTTTGCAATATTCTTTATGTATTTCAGCTGTTATATAAGATAGTACACAAAATTCACTTGCCTGTGTGCCTCAATTAAAAAATAGTTGTTATTCAGCAAGTGATCTTCAGTCAGTAAATGTAACATGTGTAAAGTCCAACTGAAATTAAATTGCCTTTTCCTTTTGTCTACTATATCACACATATCTGCTCTGTAAATCACTTGTCCTGTGTTCTCCTTTGACAAAAAAGTCAGACCACAAAAAGGATGCATTTATATTTTAAATTATTTAATTTCATGATTGTGCGTCCTAGTTTTACATTATTTAGATTCAATACTGTTTTCACCATTCACTTATATAGCTGCAGGCTTTATTTTGATACAGCAAATCAAATCTTGAATAAAGAAATAACATGGAGTTCTATCAAAGGCAGAGCAGACAGTCGCACTGAGCCTGATAGCATCCTGCTACACAACACAATTGAGCCACAGACTATGAAAAACAACCCACATTAGCTTTCCTGCTGAGGTCTCCTTGTTATCTAACTCATAAACATGAACATAAATCTTTTCCTGCACCTTAGTTTGTTGAATGAGCTGCCAAACAAACATTCACCAGGGAAAAGAGCTGCAGCACATTAAACATCATGTTAACATACCTGAAAATGTCACTTTGGTCTGGTTAGATGCTGGTTTTGTCATTGCTCTTCAAAATAACTGTTAGCAACATACTATCTGCCCATGACTTGTAGCTACAGCAGTGTGTTTACTTTGTCTCTGTTCCAGATGGTGTAACATTGGTAGCCTGCCAGTTCCTTTCTGATATTTTTCCAAAGTCCTTTCTTCTTCATTCTAATAATAAAAAACTGTGAACAGAACATTTAAAAAACATGACATTATTTCTGACTGCAAAGAGAGATGATTAAATGTGACTTCAGTTGGACTTTAATGTATCTTGACTTGTCATTAACATGTTGGCTGCCTACTTTTTGCAGCAAGGAATCAGAGGAATGAATAATCATCATCAGTTCTTATTACTCTATGGCATTTGGGAAACAGGAGGACATAATCTTCATATGCTGTGTCCCCTTGTAATCACTTTTTCCCCAAGAATAATGACAGGAAATGAGTCTTTAAGCGGGGATGATCCAGGCAGGCCAGCCGAGTGGGAGAACATGAAAATGGCATTTCTAAAGACCGGAAATCATAGCCTCCATCTATGTGTTTCTATTTTCAAAGAGCCATTAAGTATTGAGGACATAAAGGGTTGGACTTTAAACACCCTGTGTCCTCCAGTATCCCACTTAAATAGCAGGGATATGTTACCTGCTGTGGGGATACAGCGAAGCTTGTAATGGGTGCACAAAGCTGCTGCTAAAGTGACCTGCTTGTCCTCATGGGTGCCTCTATTTTATGAATAGTTTTTCACTCTTTTAGTCATTATGCCAGAGCCAATACTTGCTCCAGGCCACCATGAAGGTGGATAACACCTTTCTATAACTGGAAAGAAAAACACAGGGTTAGTGGAATTAGGCACATCGCAACTGATGTTGTTAAAGAAAAAATAAAATTTTGAATATTTATTTGAGATTTTGTCCTAATACTTATTTGTACAAACATGCAGACAGTTTCAAATCTAGGGAATTTGACAAAAAACCCCACCTTTCTCATATTACATTTTTATTGACTGGGCTACTGACAAATTGTGGCCTCTATGGTATTGTGGAAAAAATGATTTTCTGTCTTTTATCCTTAGGTTGAATGTGACAGAAAGACGCTTCAATAAACACAAGATGTGCGTAGAGCCACTCAGATGTAGAACACAATGTTCATTTTCAATTTTCCATTTGATTTCAGACAATGCAATTGTCAGAATGTAAAGATGGTGTCAAACCCTACTGCTCCTGTTTCTGGTTAACAAACTGAGAAGGAAGATCAAGATGAGCCTGCAAGGAGACGAGTGTGAGAGGTCTCTTCATGTTTCGTTTTCGGTCCAGTGAGACCAACCTGTAACAGACACAGTCTCTTTGCATTTTGTTCTATCTTTGTCAAGCAAAACATATTAAAAACCAGCGCAGTGCTGTCTACATCAGCACTGTCTGTCTCACACCATATCAGCATATGCCTGAGGTAAAACTTCTCCCCTGTCACCTGTCGCTTGTCAAAAGTCTCTCATGTATCCTTGTGAGTCAAATGATGTCTATCCAGTTCATCTGAAGTTCAACTTCTTTTTGAATTAATATTACTCTGACTTGTCTTTCCATCAATGATTAAACAGAGAAGCGTCATACAACCTGAATATTACTGTAATCACCACTGCCAGATGCACTGGTTTGCCCTGTAGATGTGATGTCAGAGAACTAGTAGTAAGTACCCTAGGAGACTCTGACCTCCATTTTATTCTGGATTTCTTTCCTTTCCTTTCACATTACAAGGTTGATTTACCTTGGTCTCCAAGGGGCTTAAAACTATTATCCACAGCACTTTGAGTGATCTTAAAGAACAACTCATAGCTGCATATTGCAGAATGCCTATAGAGCACAGTTAGTGCTCTTTCAACTGCATCTCATTTTCAGTTTGGAAGGAACTTGATGAAATCATAATGTATATGCAGCATGTCCACCATTAGTCATTTAGACTAAATGCAACTTGAATCAACCCCAACAGTGCAGGTATAGTCACTATAAAATATCATGGAAATTCAACACATAAACAGGAAATTTTTATGTGTTGTGACAATTCATTTTTGCTTTGTACCTTGGTCTCCATGTTTGGACTTTTTGAATGCAATTTAAACAGTAATGTAGCACTATAATTGATTTCTTATGAAACCATAGTGTAAGTACAGTAAATAAGTAAAGGGTAAATATAGTTAGGTATGAAGGGTATATTAGAGATGGAAAATATTTAAGAATTTGTACGGAATTATTTGACTTGGTGACACTGAAATTACGAGAAGTAACTAACACTGCTGGGTAAACAAATGGTCTATTTCGATGCCAGACTATCATGCTCTGGTGCTCACAGCACCATGTTTTCAGCAGACCTATATTAGAGCTGCAGTTTCAGTTCTGTGCTCTATGCAGCGTATGGCTGTGTGTGTTTTTACATTTTTTAAGTTTGCATGTATTTGCAGTTTGCACATAGGCACTCAGACATGTTCTCTTACCTTTATCTGTAAATAAGGACTCCTGCCATGCCATTGTGCCACTATAACCATAGTAAAGCTTGTTATCCATTTTTTCATTAGATTTTTGACACAAAAGTGACATCAAAGTCATCAAGTTCCTGGTGGAGTAGTGCAACTCTAACAAATAGTCAATTATCACTGTGCTGTGAAGGATGGGACACTAGAAACTATAATAATAATAATAATAATAATAATAATAATAATAATATGGATTTAGTTGATCTTATAGATCGATTTTTTTTCAGATATATTCAGAGATCTATCTGAAAAACAGCTCATGCTGAGACAAAATGATGACTATTCTCTTTTCACCTCACTAGTTATAATGAGTTTGTGCGAAGTGATATATATTTCCACATACACATTTTTTTTAGAAATGTTTTTTAGCACTTTTGCCTTAAATTGATAGCTGATAGAGAAGAAACTGACAGGAAACAAGGGGGAGAGAGGGGAGAGGGGTTTGACATGCAACAAAGGTCCAGTTATGTGGCATGTGCTGTAACCATTCAGCTACCATGGCACTCTCACACACACACACAAAATATAAAGTTTTCTTGTGTTGTGACATTTCCTGGCAAGATAACACTCCATCACATTAAGAGGACAAGAGCAAAGAGAAGGAACAGCCTTTTTTCAGAGAATGTCATGAACACATTTTGGTGTATCCAGACACGCGTCCACTTGCTTTGCTGTGAATGTGGATCATTAGTCCTGTTTCTCTGACATCTTGAGTATTGGGGTGGTGAGTCACTTGGCACTTTCAGTGAATCTGACTTACTTGGGAACAGTGCAGTTGGTGGCAGATTTTGACAAATTCAGTGTGCCAAATGTCTCAACATGCTGTTGTAACACTGGTCCTCTACCAGAAATATAGGGGACTGTTAATAGAAAAGGGACTTTGGGTTATGTAATGACAAAAAACAATTTGATTATAATGGGCAAATGACATTTGCAAAAAACATTATTCTGTGTGAAGATACATAATAATAATCCACTCCAGGTACAATATCTGTCTTATTATAAACAAAGCCCATAGAATCATGAAGAAAAAGTACAGTTTGGCCATGTGAGGGAATAATGAAATAATGAAAAGGTATTTTTCAGTTATGTGAAACCTTCATGACAAATCCAGCTAAACAAAACAAAACAAAAAAAGACATTGTTTAGGAGAGGGCATCCAATAGCATCAGAGCAGAGCATTCAAGCATTGCCAGCTCATCTGACTGGTCAGCATCTTCATCCTGCAAGAAAACCCAACACTTTAACCCACAGTGACTTCTCCTTTTCTTGTTTTAGACTGAGCCAATGATGTTCTGCATGTCCTGTCAGGAGGCAGGTGAAACATTGGCGGGGGAGACTCCCTGCATAACACGCAATCTCTCTTTTTAAACAGGATAGCATTTCTAAGAATAGCGCTGTCAAAAAGACAGACCACATGGAGAGATGCATATCCAACAGAACTCAGCAGAGCAGCTCTGGTGCCATCCCCACTGCTGTGAACATGCAGATGACTAGGATTATTGATGATGTTCTTACAGTGTGATAAAAACCTAAATGAACATTGTGCACTGGCTTGCAAATGAGGAACTGCCCTTCATTTAATTTGGCTCACTCCTCACTCCATAAAAAGAATGGTAGCAATGTCAAGCCACTTTGACAGAAATGCTCCTATATTCTGGATGCTCCTGAGGGCAGACAGGCAAGTATGGTGGTAAATTCATGATCATAAGATCAGAGTTAAACATTAAATTTTATGTAACAGTAACACATTTTCAACTGTGCTGTGTAATAATAAATGCTTTGTCTTGTGCCATAGCTTTTTCTTAATCTCTCATGCTTCCACCTGAAAAAAACAAGCATACAATCCTGACTTTGTTTATTTTTTGATTATTTGTAAAAGAGAAAGCCATGCACACAAACACAGACACACACATTTAAAAAACTTTAAACACAGTAGGGTGATTACAGACTGTGCATTAGCCAGATGCAGTGTTTTGCTGCCATCATCTTTATTGTCTCGGTCTTCAGCAGCAACAAATAACATAAAAGATATTTGTCCTCCGTGAAAGCAAAAGTCTGTTCGTTGTCCCCATCCTATTCTGTTTTTCTTTCCTCTCCACCCACATTCACATTACTCCATCTTTAATGTCAAACTGCGCCACTGACATGTATGCTGCACATAAACATGTTTGTGCTCAGTAAGGGCAGTGGTACAAATGAAAGCCAACGAAAGAAAATTTCATCTGCCACAGGACTCTCACATCAGATCACGCTGCTCACAGCATGACTGCATTTTAGACCTGTTGATTTCTGAAGCCAATTAGCTCAAGCAAACCAACTCTAAGTCCGTTGTGTTCGGAGATATCAAATGCCTGTTGCCATGGAAACAATACTGAAAGAAAAGAACTAATCCACTGTTGATGATGCCTTACAGTTGAAAGGTCGTGATTGGTTTGCAAGTCTTGTCCAGATGCAGATTGACAGAACGATTTCCTTGAACTGGTAAACAGCAAGTTTTGTGTTCAAGCTTACAGCACACAAACTAATGGAAATTTGGAATGCTTAGCAAAAATTCAAAACATGCTCACAGCTCTGGTACATTCAACTATTTGGGACTTAGCTGCAAAACAGTATTGACTTCATTCATGAGATAATCCTAAAGTTTTAAAATTTGTATTGTATTCCAGACAGAATAAATACAATAAAAATGAATAAATACATGAACAATCAATCAAAAAGGCAAATAAGGGCAACGGCATGCCTGAGTGTTTTCTTTTTTCTCTTTTTGACTTTCTTGTTTTTTCCCCTTAGATGTTTTTGAATTAATGTTAATTAACATGCTTTAATTATCACTAAATCCATTTACCTTTGTCAGTCACATACCACAAGAGATCTTTTGTGCATATTAAAATGAATATTTGTTGGGTTTAGTTGGTTAATAACAAATCTTAGCACTACAACCTTCACTAATTAAGCATAATGTGGAGCAGACAATAAAATATTAGAACTGCCGTGCCAATCAAAGAACAACAACAACAACAAAAAGAAATTCAAATTCATTGTCTGTTTCTGCTTAATATTCTCCCTCTTTTTCATAGCTGTGGATGCAAGGCATTTAGATAATATTTATTTTATAAATATACTTTTGACTCAACACTAACCACCATAGTCAGTGGCTTTTACAAAATGGTTAATTCCATCTTAAAACCTCAACATAATAAATGATCAAATGAATATCCTATTTTACAGCATGCACTCATTAGTTTCAAGAGGAAATATTCATGTCAGCTTTACGCATAAAACAGGATGTACATTATGCTTCTGAAACCCAGCACTATAACATTATTTAATCAGCAGATCTATCTGCACTGGCATTACAGTAATTACAATCCAAATGAAAAAGGAGAGAAATGTGGCCTCCAACGTCTCTCCATCTTCTCTTCCCTGAATTACCATATTCTGATGTAGCACCATTAGCAGTGTGAATTCTAAGGAAATCTACATGCAGTCATGATGAATTTAGATATTTGATGATATGTTTTGGTGCAGTTTTGCATAATGTGGTGAAGGTCCATGAAGGTAAATGCCTTCATAGATCTCACACAGTTAATTTTAAGCTTTTATTATATTTTGATGACTTTGTCAGTGGCGGAGTCTACCATTCCCACGCTCGATTCAGATTGCCTACCTAGGCACGAGATTCACACACACATCTTACGTCATAGGTATTATCTAACCTTAGACAGAGCTGGGACCACATACTGTGAAATTTGAGGAAACTCTTCCATTCAGAAGTTTGAGGCAGAAGGTATAACTATGTATTGTCAATCACAACTAGGCAGTTAGGTATTAGGTAGGGAGCTGGAGCTATTAGGAGGGGGAAGGTGTGTCACACCATGTGTCAGTTTGAATTGTTGAGATTTGATCTTCTTCCTCCTAAACCTACCTACAGCTGGCAGGTAGGAGGAGGTGGGAAACAGGACTGGGCATTATTGACTCAGCCATTGATTTTTAGCCAAAGGGAAGAGGAGTAGGAAATAAATAATTATTCTTGTCTAGACACAGTGGGCTGTATTTTCATCAACTAGTGGTTGCCTCTGCACTCCTTATGTCATGGCTAACAGTGACAAGTCTGTGTTGTGTTAGAATGAAAATAGGATATAATTTATCATGAAGGTGTAGGAAAAACACTAAACTTGAAATAAATGTATTGAATCTAAATATTTTGCACTTGTTAAGTTAATATAGGCACCACCTGCATTTATTAACTATTAACTCTATTAATATTTTAATTAATCAATTAGGAGGAAAAATAATTAAATCAAATGAATCAGTCATATACCTGAAAGTCATGAGCCATCTTGTGATATAAAGGAATACAAATACAATGACTTGGCAATAAATCAAGAGATTTATTGAACCACCAAGAAATAGAGATAATAGGGAAACACTAAGAATATGTACATATATACAATTAAAACAAATGAATGAATGGATGCATAAATAAATGGGTAAATTAAATTAACAAGGTATTGTTGACAGAATGAATAAATTAATGAATAAATGGCATCAAAATTGAGTCAAAAACACAACGAGGGGCCAAGACCCTAACTACAGCCAGTAAAAATGTAATTTCTGAATAACTTTTGCATCAACTCTGAGACAGAAGCATGGTAGATGGTTTTCTTACTCTTTCCATGGTGATGAAGGATTGATGATGAGGCGAGCTTCCCAGAAAGCACAGAGCAAGGCGAAACACACTCAGTGTGATCCTTGGGTCGCCAGAGTGACAGCCAGATGAGAAGCGCTGCAGTTTCAGTGAAGCGCTCTGGTTCAGCACTTCTTCAGCAGAGTGAATCCAGTCTCAGACTAACTAAGGTCGTATAGTGGCCACACTCACAGCAGGTAGGTGTCTTTGTCTCGGTGAATTCAGTGACTGTAGGCTGCAGAGTCGCATGCATGGAGCTCTAAACTAATCAGAAAAATCTTCTCTAAAAGTTTAACTATGATAAAAACTGGAGATTATAAAAATAATAGATCATTTAAATGTCAAATGGCATGGCTTGGTTTGTGGCTGAGGCATCCATAGTTTGTCTCTTTCTGGAGCTCTAAGCTCTCAGTCATAAAAGAAAAAAAGAAACAAAGAAAATAAAACCCAAAAATGCCTAAAATGCCAGGCCATCCCGTCTGCAGGGCCAAGAGGAACACAGAAGAAGCGGCAGCAGTTAGCAAGCCAAAAAGCTTACTCTGCTGTGAAAAGGGCCTATTGGTAAGCTGTCCGCATACATGTGTCATGTCATCTATGCACCTTTGATGTAGTCTGAGGAGGTGGGTGGCTCGAGCACAGATACCACTTATCCTTGACTCCAGAATTGCACTGTACAATGAACACATTTTCTGCTGCACCTCCTCTCTCATTAAAGTTCAATAAAGTTCACAGCAAGACAACAAAACACAAAAGAGGCAAAAACAAAAAACGGCAACTTTGGACTTTAACTAATTTAAAGCTCATAATGTGTTTTGGTGAAGAACACTGGTGGAATATCTTGCAAACTTACAAAAATGCCATTTGATGTGAGATCGCTTGTTACTGATGCTCTGTGATCCTTTTATGTCATGCAAGGCCTTTACATGTTCCTTAAGTAGCCTTGCAAGTTGTCCCTTGGAAAAAACTAAACACTGAAGAAAGGGCCAAGAGACTACAAGAAGCCTGCTGCAAGTTTTGTGGGAAAAGCTGCTGAAGGTGGAGCAACTCTTTGAAAAAACAACTTTCATCTTGATTTGATAAATGAAAAAGGAAAAAATATTGTATAACCTGAACAAAATTGGAAAAACAGTTTTGGGTTCAAGTTTTGGGTTAATGTGGCAGAAACCAGTGTAGTTTACCCTTACCTTGACCCTGGTCATACCTTTATTAACAGGGGTTTAAATTTGGACATATCATATATGTAATACCAGATATAAATCTCAGTAGTTTTCTCTAAAAATCTTACTATCTATGTTATTAAATTACATAAAACATGACATGTCTAACACATAATCACAATGTCCATGGTTTGAATCCTTGCTGGATGAACTCTCTACCTCCCTGTGTTTCCTGTCTCTCTCTACTGACTTTCAAGTAAAAGTAGAAGAACTAAATAATAATGGGTTCTCTGAGACTTAAGGCAGAATTTGGTTGGATTTGGAGGAAAACAGTCTCAGTTCAAAACAGTTTCAAAACAGTCTCTATCAGTCTGTCAGCAATCTCTGTTACTTGGTTTTATGCAGCGGGTTGGAAGCAAGGAATGCTTTGAAGCTGGACTCTTCATGGAAAAGGGATCATCCAAAAAGAGGCTTATGTGTGTTATCAGATGGTATCCTCTTTCAAACACACTACCATCCTGGGGGTCACTCTCCATGCATGAGGAGAGTAGGAGAGGTGAGGAGGTTAGAGGTATGGCTGCAGGGGAGGAGGGATTGAAGAAGCAGGCTGTATGCACTATATATAACGTGTCACTCCATTTTCTGCAGCCTAGGGACTGCTCCTGTTGCTGATAGGAGGCACCTGGTTGGCTTCTTGCTCACCTTGAGCAACTGCCTGGTGGAACTAGACAGGTGACCACCTGTCATGCACTGCTGTGAGACTCCACTGGTAGTTTTGGAAGACACACAGGGCTTCACACAGACAGCAGAGGATGCAAGTAAGCACAGATACAATCAACAACCAACTGTGCCATGAACAGTCCATATATAAAACAGCAATAGTCTTAGAACACTGTTGGCATCAAGAGTAAGGTCTCATTATGATGAAGGCCTTGTCATTGCTGAGGAATTAGGTCTTCAGCTCCAGGAATGTAGGAGAGTTTTTGTCCCATGGCTGATTCACAAAGTGTAACAGAATGTACCAATATCAGCAACTCTGAGGCAGTACCTCACATGTACAGCAGCCAGGGCCATGATAGAGAAGCCACCTTTGTTGCTGTCGTACCGAAACCCTGATCGTGGTGGGGCCTAGATGACAATGTGCTCCCCATCAATCAAACCAGCGTAACAGGGAAAATATGAAGATATCCAGGAATATCATACCACCACACTTAAGTCTTCCCTTCTGGAAACAGTCCCAAATAGCTTGTAACACAAAAGGGACAATGGTTGCTGCCTCGGATCTCCTCATTCTAAAACAATCACATTTCGAAATATACATACTTATTGTTATGGAAATTTCCATAAGTAAAGGGTGACAGAGTTAGAGAGGTCAAGCTGTACCCACTGTCTTCTCAAACAGAAGATAGAGGCATGTATGGTTGATAAGCAGGAGCCTTACTGGCAAACCAAGGCCAGAATGCAGGCCATTGCCAGACGAAACAAGACAGAGACCTGAGATACAACATAACTAGAGGTCACAGATCTATGATTTGAATCTGATGAACCAATTAGATTAATATCTCTGCTTGGGTTAAGGGCTAGTCTCGGACTTTCAGGGCTCAGAAGGGAAAGAGACAGCACCGGAGTAGAACCAAATTTCCAAAGATGAAAACTTTTTTGTTTTGGGTTTTTTTCAAATGTGAAAACTAAGATTTGAATATCTGTAATAACTGCTGTTATATTGCAATTTTAGCAACCAATAGTCTAATGTTTGCAACTCACAGTTTTACAACTAAATATATTTCTATTGCTTAACGTTAAGTTAGTCAACACAGTTGTTCAGCTCCACAGATGTATTTCTACAGGCTGATTTGCAGTTGTCAAAGATCTTACAAAAGAATAATAAGCTGAGGTAATTTGCCTTAAGGTATGCTAACCATAAATAGTAAAGTGCTTTCAGGCCAAAGTAGATGTTTTCTGGAAAGGAAGCATGAAATTCTTCTGTGCTGCAGCTGGGTCTTAGCACATCATGCAATCAACCTCATTATATCAACATCTGCAGCTGCACAGCTGGAGATCTCTATGACCCTCTACCACAATTTGTGAAGACAAAGTGCAATAAAACTGCTTTTTTTCACAGTCAGGGATGATTGTGACTTCTGTAGTGCATCCCAGTCTTGATTGCATTTGATTGTACTTACAACTGGAGTTTTTTCCATTCAAAAATTTGCCGTTTGGCAGAGTAACCTACAATTAGTGCAGCAATGAAATCATTTTGTGTAGCAATCCTTTAAGTATGCTAGCTTACTTACTTAAAAAACTGGACATGAAGCTCCAGCTTGCTATTGCATGTTTGATGCAAGTAACAAATCCCCAATCCATTTATCAGTGTGCCCATCATAGCCAAGATAATAAAACACTTTGCTGGGGCCTAGGGGTAAAGTTTGTACACTTGCAGCATTTTGTCAGCCCTATTATACTAAACCCCACACACAAGGCAACATCCGAGACAGTATATGGCACTGCCCTATTTGCCAGCATCAACAGCTGATGCTCAAGAAAAGCATTATTTTTTCATACTCATTCCTTCAATTGGCATATCCAGGCTACTGTACAGTACATTGACTTTTTCTCTTGTGAGAGCATTTCTTCTGTGCTGTAGTTCAGCTCGTTATCTTGTCATTAAACCCAGCCCAAAATATTAATATGATAATAATTTAAGCAAAAGTGCAATGGATGGACAACAATTGATGGACTACTTGCCTATAAGTAGTTCATTAATGCCTTTCATAATTTTGCACATGTTTAGGAACCACATAAAGATCCAAAAATGTTCATCATTCAACTGCACAGCTGTGCTTTTAGTGGTTGCAACAACAGCAATCTCAAGCCTCCACCCTCCATCTTCTCCCATAGTAATTTAGGCATAGTAATCACAGAAACACACAAACTTTGTGTGGTAAACACCCTGCAGTTCTACCTCACACAGGCTACACCCTCTACTGCACTTAATGGGTAATACTATCCTCCAATCACATGCACACAGTTGCCTACTGAAATTTGCATCTCCGTAGCCGGCCAATCAGGATGCAACTATAGATTACATGTGTCTCGCACACTATAAAAGCAGTGTTTCACTGTTGCTCATGATTCTCTTCAGCAAAGGTGAAATCAGTTCACTGATCTTACCTCTCTGCAAATGGAGGCGCTGCTGCAAGCATGTTCCTGCCTGTCCTGCCCTGGTTCATTGCCGCTACCATTGGGTATCTCCATGGCATGGAGCATGTCTGCCTCCTCTTCTGGACATGTGGCAGTGTGTTGAGGCATCCTGGAAGGAGTTGCTAAAAACAAAGTCACCAGTTGCAGGATTGGTTACCTTCTTGAGAGTGCACGACCACACAGGGACAAGCTGTTACATTGGCGCGGTGGGCGATGTTACTTCCTCTTTAGACAGTAATGCCACGGGCTTACTCACAGACCAAGGAGAGGAGAAACTGCTCTGTTCCCCTCCAGTTATTTCTGTGAGAAATAAGGAGGGTGACAGACGCATCAACACAAAATCTAATGCTGTGTTGAGGCAGCTGACAATGAGCCCCCATATGTGTCCACCCCATTGGGAGGCAAAACTGCATCTCTTATGCCCAGTACGTGCATTGGTATGTTACTTTTGAATGTACAGCCCCCTTTCAGTGCACTGAACAGCTGTGCACTATGGAGGGAGAGTAGCCACAGCCTTGTCCAAGAAGTGCGTAGCTAGTTGGCTTTGTGAGTGTATCTCCCAAGATTACAGGCAGGAGAGTACAGACCCGCTTGCCTGTAAGCTTGATACAGCTGTATAGCTGTGGTCCACCTGTGCCCCCCTGGGCAATTATACTCCTGCATTCTCCTCTGAACCAAGATGATGTGGGAAATGGGGTGTGCAGGGTGTTTGGCATATGACCTATGACCCCTGCGACGTTAGGCCATGTTTTCACCTAGCTCAGGTCCATGTTAACTGGACTTGGTTTGGCCCTCTACTGCTCTGCTTAAGCGGCTGGGATTCTAAAGTAGTACAAGGGCTGCGGCAACTCACCTATAGCCAGTCAGGCTCAATGAAGCAGTCTGATGACATGTCATGGCAGGGCGAACATTCATTGGGCTCTGCTTAGTGTACCCATAGCGTCCAGTAGAGGGTGGAGCCTGTGTGAGATAGAACAAAGGTTACAATATTGTTACCCTAGTTCTATAAGCACAGACAGAGCCCTCTACCTATGGACCCCGCCCCTCCTACACCGTCCACATAAGTGGTTTCTCGATGAAGGAGCTGCAGTGACGCTGCTTTTTGTGCTGTGTGAGACACACATAATTGGTAGACGTATTTTGGTTGGCCAGTGAGTGATTGCGTGCCTGTGATTGGAGGAGAGTATTACCCATAGAGTCCAGTAGAGGGCTCCACCTGTGCTTATAGACCTAGGGTTAACTAGGTCTAACCTAGGATAACTTTTGTTTTGGCCAACTACCGTAAGAGAAGATAGGAATACAAATATACTTTTGCCCTGCAAAATTTTGCAATGGATACAAGCATCTTTGGCTTCATTCAGCTGAGTGTAGTGCTCAATATGACTCTGGCTGATATTAAAGGCAGGCATGAAAGATATCCTCAAATCAAACCAGAATTACAAAAGTGTACCCCAGAGGACAAAGAGAATTTTCCTCCATAGACAATCAAGTTTCTAACCAGTTTTATGTTTGTTCCCTTGAACAAGGCTTGACTTAGTTTTATCTCTCCAAGTACACATACAGGCACTCTGCAGACCTATAATAATGTCCACTGATTTCCTCTTTTGCTCCAGTTATAATTACTAGGGCTGCTAGAGGGCTTTGTCACTTGAACACTATAGCATCTGATTCTGTCGGGTTTTTTTTTGGGAGGACAGCCTTGTTTTATCACGACTTTCAAACTTTTATAACAACATATCTTCAACCTCCCTACAAGTGAACAACAGAAAAACAAGTAGTAAAAGGATCAAAGTTATAGTTCTGGTACAAGACTGTCCCATAAGTTGGTGTGGTTAACTGATGCAATATAATTTTACTAAATATCAACTAATTGTCATTCTGTCCAAGTAGAAGTGAAGAATGTTTCACAATTCATCAGCATCTGCGCACTGAAATAAATCTGCTGATAAAGGACAATTACGTGCAAGATCAGGTTTAATTCAAGTATTGAACAGGCAATTACATGGCTCAGGCACTATTTATTGTGGCCTTTCCATGTCAAGGGCTACTCCTGCTTCAATGTGAAAATCCAGATTTATGTGCAACACACTGCCTTCTACAAACTTAACACTGTATGTTTGTATGTATTAAGTAAATACTTAAAACTACATTTACATATTTTGTCCTATGTACAGTGATATAACCAACCACCAAAGATCAGCCAATAGAAGAGGACCAATTCATCACCATGCATTCCTCAAGATATCAGGATTAACAAAAAAATTGCTTCCTTTTTGCTGTTGTTAGTATTAAAACTATGTAAAATGCACTTATTATTCAGAAAGAGCCATGTGTTCTGCCTAAAACAAAGTGAAATATAAACATAAAATAATAAATCCACAAAGAATTATTGGGCAATTTTGATTATGTAGGAACCGTTGACTCTATAGTCAATATATGCACCCATGTTGTCTGCATACTCATAACATTTACCCAATCCTCTAGCAGGGCCACATCCCACTTCTCATGGTAAGTCTGTTTTATGTGTTAAATGAAGGTCCCCAAATACAAGGATAATATAAGGACATCATCCCTCTTCTTCATGCATGATTTAACACATAAATGTGGTGGCCACACACTGTAATTTACAGTCCAGAATGTTCCGCAGACACTCCCTAATGCTCAGCCATGATTAGACAGGAAAGCCTTTGTGATCTCTAAACCCTTTTCTTAAAATGACCTAAATGAAAACTTGGAACCTCTGAAACTAGTTTCTCTCTGTTTGACTTTAAACTCTTAGTTAAGGTACTGGAAGATGAAACTACAGGGAATTGCTATTTCTTTGAAGGTGAAGGTGGTTCTTGCTTTTTGTGCTCCACTGTGGCTGCTAAACTTACACCCACAAGTTCTCCTTGTGTGTGTGTCTCTCTCTACCCCTTAGCAGTTGGATTATAGGAAAGTGGAAAAACTTTTCATAAATGTGACACCTCAAGGGGTTAGCATGGCATTTTCATCATTTATTTAGGTTTTTATGGCTTTGGTTTAGCCTGGTGTGATTTTTAGATTTTTTAGGCTACAGTGGGAGACAGCAATTGCTTTTAGTGCTTTAGGTGATACTGCTTCCTTTGATATACTGCTACCTTTACAGCTGCAATACCGTATACTACAACAAATTAGGCAACTATACAACAAATGTTGGTACATTTAAATAAATAATGATAAAGATACTGACTAAGTAGCCCTCACCATAAAAGTATTCAGCTGTTTGATTAAATTATAGTTTCCCTAAGGAAACTACAATTCCCAAAAGGTCAATAATGACTCTTCAAACTCAACTTATCGGTATGAAGCTAAGAAGCCAATAGAAAAGCACATTCACTATTTAATTACTTTTACTCAAATATATAGCTTTTTTCATTCTTTCTGATGTTTAAGTCTACTGAAGGGTAGAAAGGTGAAGCTTAGCTAACAGCGATAGAGGACGGGTTTGTGGAATTTTGGAGAAAAACAACAGAGCAAAATTATTGATTGAAAATGGAAACTGCGGGTGTGACACTGCATTTCAAACCAAACTTTAAATGCTGACCACAAACAGCATTTTTGTAAAAACAAAAATGAATAAAACTGCCATATTACACAATGTTGTTCTGTCTATAGACATATTTGTTTGCATGCTCTCTCAGCTCACATAAAACATATAAAAGTGCAATTTGTATATAGTAAAAAACATTTTTACTTTGAACCGACCACAATTGAAATCAATTGAAGTCACAATTGAAAGTCAAAATCACTACTAACTTACAAACTTGGGACTTTCAAATGTGCTATTCTCAAGCAATGTAGAAGTTGAACATTATGTAGCACAAAGGTGTGCACTGCGACCACAGTCTCATTTCAAACCAGACGTTTGCTCTAGAGGGACTGGACTTTGACAGCTTTGAATCATCCAGGTCCAAGAAAAGTTTTTGGAATACCTCAAAGGTATACTTCAGCTACCTGGATAATCAAGATTCAGTGCGTAGGTCAAGGCAAGGAGTGGGGAACAAACGCTGGCAAAACCTTCAAGTCCTGTGATGACTTCCACTCACTCAATAACAGTTCCAATGTTCTTTAGGCTGTCACTTGCAGAAGCCCCAGCCTTTGTGATCACAGTAATTGCCACTTGGAGCGTTTCAAGTTCCTCCAAGTTCTCAGTGTTCTGCAACATTAAATTATAATCAGAGCCATATAGCATATGATAGCATATCACATCATTATTTGATACCTCTAAAGGGCCTTTGTGTCAATGTATGGGTGGATGACAAATAAAAGCAAAATTTCAAGTTCAAGTTTATTTAGAGCCCTGAAAATCATCATACATTTGTATCACTCTGCTTGACAACAGCATCTCATCAAGGAATTACAGTCCTTGAATTAGTTTAATACAAAGTTCACCTACATTGAATTCTTTGATGAGACGTTCTCCATGTTCTCCAAGGTATTCTTTAAGGCACCGAAGGACAATCTCTTTAGTCTTATCAGTCTTTGTCCAAATCCTCCACCTTTGGCACAAAATAGTGCCAGTAGGTTGGGATGTAAAGGTCCAATGCAGACATAATTTTAGGCTCCAGATGCACAGTAGTTTCTCTCTAAAATTCCGCACTGATATGAAACACAAAGGCAACAAAAGATACAAAAAGATTTCACATCAGGTATCACAGTGTTGTCTTTTTTATTTGATAAATGTGGGCACTGATACTCGAAAATGAACCAAATGAATTTAAAAAAGCAGACAGTGTGAGAGATGAGCAAATAATGTAATCATTGTATACCTGAACACCATGTATCACTGGTAACACCTCTACACACAGCAACACAGTTTGCTCAGCCCAAACCCTCCCCTGCCACGTACCCTAACAACTTTTCTGGCGGGGACTCTGCTGATGGCTTAACAACAATGCCCCCCCATTTCCGTGTTCATACATTTTATACAGAACAGCGAGGTGGAATAACGGCACAACATTCCAACCTTGAACAGGCTGTGTAAAAGGAGCTACAGTCTCTACAGTACACCTAGCCTAGTGTGACAAGCTAATCTACACCGTAGCCTTGGGACACACACAGGCCTCGACGCACCTCTCCCCTAATTAACAGATTTATGCATGAAAAGGAATAAATCTAAATAAAGCTCTGACACAGAGAGGAAGTCAAACTAACGGATGTGTGGCAG
This sequence comes from Euthynnus affinis, assembly GCA_029490765.1. NCBI lineage: Eukaryota > Metazoa > Chordata > Actinopteri > Scombriformes > Scombridae > Euthynnus > Euthynnus affinis. The sequence goes on along the minus strand of CM055842.1, from coordinate 22,051,317 downwards.
TGCAGTTCAGAAAATAAGATGCTTGCTATGCTTCTGGTGATAACTCCCAACATTTCCCTTTATCAAAAGGTTAGCAGAAATGCTAACCTTCTGCTTAGTCTCTCTCTCTGTGGTCACTCATTTTGTATTGTAACATAAAGTAAGTTATACCACCATACATGTGTTGTCCTTGCTAACCCAGTGGAAACAAAATAAGTTTCCTTACTTTAGATGAGCAATGTGGAAGAAGAGGGGCACCTGCCTTCTGCACTTTCTTCAAATGTGGCTGGATGATGGTGTGCTGCATTCATAAAAGGACATGCTTTTCAATTAAACTGGCTGATTTCATTAGGTTGGATTCACTCAATATTCTCTTTATTTGGAATCATATAAACAGAATGTTTTATTTAACTAGAATAAGTGGATTTTATTCCAAACATTTTTATTTGATATTTACTCAAATAATTGCCACAAAATCAAAAACATAATTATATTGAATATATTTTACGATAATACATTATTTAAAATCTACATGACTACAGAATATTTTTTTTCCAGTGTGTAATGAACTTTGTTTGTCTAAAGGATGTTGTTTGTGTTGTATTATAGTCAGGGCTACTAAAGTTTGTTGCGTGCTGTCCACATAAACTCAATGGACAGAGCCTACTGGGGCTTTGAACAAAATTAGAATTCCCCTTTTTCACATCCACTATTAAGTGAGATTTGTGACTGTTTATTGGCTGTGTAGAGGTTTTGTGGTTACTTGTAAGTTTTTCTTACTTTCTTGGAAATTAGCTTCAACAAATAAAATGACATTGTATACCTGCCAGTCAGGTTTGTGTGGCTCATAATGTTTATATACTGATATGTCCTTCATTTCTGCATAGGTTACAATACAGCCTCTTTAAGTGTTGAGAAAATAGATGGGAGATCAGTCCAAATCCTATATGTGCATTTAACATCATTCTGTTTTCTGAATGTTATCCTGAAGTTGGAAAAAAAGAGAAATATGGACTTTGGTGTGTGAGAGTATTTCAAATCTAAGTTTAGCCTTGCTTGTATAGTCATTACCATCAGTGATGCAAGTCACACTTTATGCCTTTATTAAAGGACCTCTCTCTCGACTTCTTCACATTAGTAATTCTACCAACATTTCCATTGCCCCCTCAATTAGTTTCACTTTGCATACCTCAAGTATGGGATAGATTTTGAAACCATCATTGAACAACTACAATACTTGCTCACAATTTTGATTATTATTAGGCATCATCAGTGTGGTCTGCCATCATTAGTCAGCATTTCTCCTGATCAAGTCAAGTCTAGGTTTCTAGTAGGAAATGAAAAGGTTTTTTGGAAGTGAGTAACAAACATAGTTGGTTTTAGTCTCAAAAAAAAGTTACAACCCTATTTTAAATGCACAATATGTAATTTCAGCCGCTAGGGGTCTCTCAATCAAAACAATATCAAAAGATGGAGTGTGATGATGGTGTGAAGTAGCAAGGGATCATGGGAGTTGTTGTCTTTGTTGTTAAATAATCAGCTTCATCGCGGACACGATAACTCCGGTGTTCATGGTTCAGGATGTTTGTACCGGCAGCTGAATTACTCGCAGAGGTCTCCTCCTCTCCAGAACAAATGGACCCAGTGATTACAGGTAGAAACTCTGAATAAAGCTGTTTCATCTAAAAGATCAGTGTTTCTCCGACGATGCACGGCAATTCACGGACGTCAGATACGGGTGTTAGCTGAGCTGCTGCTAACACTTGTTCGGTTTATTTCTCTTATAATTTTAGATCCAGACATCCGTCTGGTTTCTCCCGGGAGCCGAATTATCCGCAGAGCTCTCCTCTTCTCCAAAGTCAAACACACACGCAGATTAAAATCATTAAAATATGAATTAAAGCTGTTTTACCTTAAAAATCAGTGTTTCTCCAACGATGTTTAGTGACCACCAGACGGCTGTTAGCTGAGCTGCTGCTACCACTTGTTCTGTTTATTTTTCTTATAACTTTGCATCTAGACGTCCGTCCGGTTTCTCCTGGGACCCAAATTATCTGCAGAGGTCTCCGTTTCTTCAAAAACAAACGGACACGCAGACTGAAATAGTTAAAAATACTATTTAAAGCTGTTTCACCTTAAAAATCAATATTTCTCTGGCAATGTTTGGTGATCACGGACTTCCTGGAAGGGCTGTTCGCCGAGCTGCTGCTAACGTTTGCCCAGTTTATTTATTGATAACGTCCTGTGACTAAAATCCTTCTTCCGGCTAAAAGATATAATGTTAGTTAAAAAACGACCTAAGTTTATCATGAAAATTTGGCTTAAAACTGAGTAAAAGTCCATTTATAACAGTTTGTGTGGAACAAACACAATGATGATGTATTATCTTGTACGTGTGTAAGTTACTCTTTGGTAGATGCCATTGCAGCGGACAAACACAGCGCCAACGCATGCATCTTGTGCTAACGTCAGTTTACTCTGTGTTAGAGGATGTATGACGCCATTGACATGCAACCAAATGAAACGGTCCATTACTTTTATTAAATTACAGATTTCTCTGGGTTTGAAAATTGTTGGAAACAATAGGGATAATGTAAGTACACAACTCAACAACATATATAACATAGGTCTAGACATTTTAATGTGGAATAATTACATATTATACCTTTAATTTGCAGGCAAATTTTTTCCAACACGCAGCGCAAAGTGACATCTTTGCTGATGTTCATTCTTGGCTGAATCGTGGCTCTAAAACAAATTTTAAGGCTGTTGAATGGTCACATCTCATCTTGTGATATGTCTGAGAAATCCTTGTTGGACAGGATCTGAATTCACTTCATCTTTATTAAAGTCTCTCTTTTGATTGAATTTACATTTACATTTATTCATTTGGCAGGTGCTTTTGTCCAAAAAAGCAACGTACAAATGAGATACAATCCATGCCACAGTAGATCAAGGAGAAGCCTTCAAAATGTAATATTTAATGTATGCTGTGGCTGGGCAGCAATCTGGTATTGGTAGTGCACTCATGCTGACAAGTTGCCACTGGTAAAAAGGAATATCTTGAATGTGATTTTTTGTGTATTTGTGTTTTTGTGTTTTATTTGTATTGTTTAAAGAAGGCTAAGACACTAAGACACATTTTTAATAGAGCATATAACGTAACTGGCAAATATGAGAAATCCTATTTCTTTTGATAAACAGATTTTATGCATTTAAAAACTCAGGAAAATTACTACATAACCAACAGGGCTTTCTTAGGTTTTAAAACACAATTATTATTTGCATGTTGCATATATTTTGTTTCCAGGTAACAGTAATATACAGGAATTTGTATTTTTAGTAAACATTCTGCACATGAGAAGAATCATTGAGTTAAATTTATACAATCCTCTGAAGCTGCCAACATCTCAAACAAAATGAAATAAATGTATTAGTGTTGGTTAATTCAACTACAGAACATTTACACCTGACATGCTCCATTGAAGTGGTTAGAGTTTTAAATTTAAAAAACCGCTTCGTGCACACACACACACGTGCTCATACGCATGTACATTGGGGAATTGTCACATTGTTACTCCCTGCATTGTCGTGTCCATCAAGGGACACGAAGAAAGAAGTGAGAGATGACCCCTGAGGATATTGTGGCTGTGTGATGTGGTTGTGTGCGGTCGGGTAGCTTGATTGCCCTGAAACAAGTCACAATTCAGAATCTGACAACTCCATTCCAGTCTAGCACTTTCAAAAGAATCATTGTGTATGTGCACGCTTGTGTGTTTTACCTCTGAGGAATCTAAATAATTAAAGAAGTAGCAATCAATTTAACAAATTAAAATGGAACTGCATCCATTGTCAGTGCTGCACTTTGCAGGTTGCATGGCGACCTTGTACAAAGTATGCAATCTAGACTTCACATTGTCCTCTTCATGGCTGTCTTTATCTTGTTTAGTGAACGGCACTGATCTAATTACACCGTGTACTGTACTATAACAAATCACTGTGTTCTTCACATCATAGTAAAATGGTGATATGTTGCCACTGTCCTGTAGATGTCATCATGGTGAATGGAGGGTACATGGCATTTGAGAGTCACCATTTGATGAAGTGCCTGCCACGCACGTGCAAACAGTGGGAAAACAAAAAGGGTTGGGCTGGAAAATTCATTTCGCTCAAATCTGACATCCATTATTTGTAACCTTTAAGTCTCGGCTCATCTCGTTCTCCTCTTTGAGCCTGATTTGTCAGGTACTGCAACATGATTTCATCATATCTGTTAACCTGGCTGGCAAAATAGTGTGCATTTTCTCCAGGTTTTGTGGAAAATGTACAGTTGCTTCACACAGTATAAACACTACTATTTGCATACGAAACCATTCAACAATCTTCAGTTCAATTTATGTGAACAGGCACCACAGTTTTACTTTGAACATTGCAAAGGGCAGCTGGTTGAGCAAAAGCATCTTGCTCCTATAATGTCCCTAAGCATGCCTAAACCTCACAAAATCTTTTAATAGGCCAAATTAATAAGAACATTACTTTAATTCAGGGAAGGAGAAGAGGCAAAAGAACAATTGTCTGAGATTCAGAGGTGTAGAGGGAGTTATCCCAGGAGGGTTTCTTGGAGCTCATCAAAGCTCCTTCCATAGTTGCCTACTCTCTAATTGGGCATTGCTGAGATGGATTACTAAAATAAGGCACAAGTATATGTTCTTAATGGAAGTAATAGGGGGAAAATCCAGCCGTTTTCCTTGTAGCCTTGAATGTGTCTGACCAAGCTTGTTCCAGGAAATGATAGCACAGCACATAATAGATAGCCTTGGCATTGTGATGTTTTATTGTGAGAGTAATGCTCCAGTCTGCCTTTAGGGTTGTGCTGCCAACTGTATCTGATATTGGGGAAAATATTAAGTATGGTAATTACCCACTCTGGTTGAGATAGGCCCTTGCACCTATTTTTTCCAGTTTAATTGCTTCCTTTGGGATAATTAGTAATCGTTAAGAGATAGTCAATTGGGCATTTATGCACTGCCATGATGCACTGTATCAGACATCCAAATATTAAGTGGTGCATCATTAGCTGAGGGGTCAGCAGAGTGGTGCTGTTTAAACTAAAGGCCCTTAAAAAGGCCTGCCAGTAAACTGTGGCTGTGCTATGAGCCAGAGCAAAATACTAAGCAGTGCTATCAATATTTTTGTGGTTCCCTAGTAAACTACACTTTTCAATTCTAATATGACACAGTGTCAACTATTAGATATTTACAGATAAACCACAGTTAGACTAAATCTACAGACTCATCAGAAAATATGAAGCTGTCTATGATGTGTTTGGGTGTGTCAAAGTGTGTAAATGGAAGTAGTAGTATCAATAGTTACCATTTGCAGTACATACTGGTGCGTAGTACATATTGCTGTCATGGACTGTCATTATATCATCATATTTTCTTTGTGTGTGTGTGTGTGTGTGTGTTCTCACCTGCATTGTCTAGGTGTCCTGTTGAAAGACAATGTGATTATTCACTTTGCCTCCCATTTTCTTCTCTTTGATCTGCCAGATCAGATTAGGTCAGCAGCTATGGGGCTTTTGTACTGTAGATTTGTTTGTATCCCTATTTGGGAAACAGTATCATGGTCCATTTAGTCATGTCTTTGTTGATTAATTGAAGCACAGTGCTGCGGGCGTCAGCAAACTCCTGCACAGCTTAATCGTTGGCAAGACATTTTAATTGTGGTAGTTAGACCATTAGAGATGGTGCTGGGTATAATGATGTCTGCGGTGTACCCTAAGAGAGGTGACTTGACAGAAATGGTTACCACACTGAACTCTGGAGAGAGGAGGAGAATTTCAAAATACTTGCTAGACCTATATGCACAATGCTGAACATTCTTGCACAAACTGCAAACACATCTTTACCCTTAAATCTTAAATTTACAGTATGACTTGAAACTTCACTGTATAGTAGAGTATATGCAGAACAGAAGTTCCCTGTTTATGGGGTAATATAACTCATTTATGTCTTTACTTTATCTCACCATTAACATAGTAATGTAAGGATGAAGGTTGGGGTTAATGTGAGGCAAAGGTTGTGCATCAATATCTGCCAGGAGGAAATGGCTCTAGAGTAAAGTACCTCACCTTGTGCACTGGATCATACACTGTCTCATTATGTAATGATTTAGTCAAGAAGCTGGCAAGAGCAAGAGGAGAAGGAAGTGTTTCAGGCCTAATGAAAAATTTAAAGGATCCAGTCATGCAAGTCAGTTAAAAGGCTTAATTGTTACTGTAAGTCCACCAGATGTAAAGCAGTTGCAGTCCTGTGTGTGAGTCAGACTTGTGCTGTGTTCAGACCAAACGCAAAGTAAATTTTCACTTTGTGTTACACATATGAGTTTGAAAGCGGGATCATTTGTGTTTATTTGCCCCAAACAGCCAACATATGTTACTGTACAGTACACTAATTGTAAGCTAGCTAGCAATGGAAGGCACCAACTGTGTCTGGGCGGGTTTGTCTATGTGTTTGTGTTCAGTTTAGCCTCTGACTGAACTCTGAACTCACCAGGAACTCTGGTTCTTTCTGTTATTTTCCACCACCCTCTCTCCTTTCCAATTCTTTTCTCTGTATGCTCATGAAGTACATTCATAAAGCACTGTAATACATGAGAATGTTTTGCTCAAGTTGAAACATTTTCACCTCACAGGGAAGCATATTTGTGTCTTTGCATTGACTTTGAATGCAAGTGCAGCACACATAAATTTCACTTTGCATTTGTTGTGAACACACCATTACATATATAAAAGTTAATATTTTTTCCATGCAAGCACAGTCCTAGGTGAAGTGGTACTTGGAAATCACTTTTGGTTCTCACACATCCAGCACTATAATTGAGGTTGTGAAACTATTTGCATGAGATGTTCTTGCAAATGGAGGGCAATTGCACCAGGGAGATTGTTGGACCTGAGGGACTCTGCCCTGGGATCTGGAAGTTGCTGTAATGTTATGCTATTGCCTGCAACAATTCTCTATCTCACCACTGCCCCTTTTCGTCGTCTTCTGTCACTCAGAGGACCAAAGGGCCTGTGGCAAATTTTGTATGTGCTTCTTGCAGGTATATGTTTTTAAATGCGTACCAGTGAGAGGTCTACATGTCATCCCTGGCACTGTAAGGGATCTTACATGTTCATTCAGTCAGCATAAAAACTTCACTAACACCAGCAAGTGGGCATGCCCCCGGGAGCCTGAGGGGATGAAGAAACCTGAATCCATTCAATAAAAATGAAACAGATAAGACACCAGAGCTACTGCGGCTAAAATGCAAGCAAAGCAGGAGCCGTCTGATCCTGCTAGCTCTCCTGAGGTCATGAAGACCTTGGTGGTTGAAGCTTTAATCTGGAATAAAGGGAGATGGGAAGGAATGCAGGTGCCTCAGGGGGTGGAGGTGGCATAAGGGGAGAGGAGGTCTACGAACAGATAGAACACTATTTTGTTTAAACATTGAAATTAGGTGTTAATATGGTAACCATTATGCAATGTCAATGTCACTGAAATGCTGGTTGAGATCAAAAGTCTCTTTATCCTTTCAAGATTTGGTTATGTCTTGCCTTTAGTAACAGAGAAGAAAGGAAAATATCACTTCACTAGCATTTAGATAAGTTAGACAAGTAGCTACTTAATGCATTCTACACTGTTAAATTTTCTGTGGAGCTGAAATAATTAGTCGACAATCAACAAAAAATTAATCAACTATTTTGATGATCAATTAATCATTTCAGTTATTTTTCAAGCACAGATGATTTGCTACTTTTCTATGTTTTACATCTTATTAAATGGAATAGACTGTTGGTCAGATGAAACAAGCAATTTGAAGACATTATCTTAGCTTTAAGAAAAGAGGTGGGTTTCCATTCACTCTTTTGTTGTGCATTTCAATTTGCACATAAAAACACTTGAAAACTCTCGAAATGTCACAAAAAAGTACACGAAGAATGTAACTTAAATATCTGCTGGAAAGGAAAAAAATTGATATGTGATACTGTTTTTCACCATCTGAAGTTTGACGAGCGCTCTTTTAATTAGGTTCTTGTCGTGTCCTCTTCTTCTGCAAAGGAAGAATGGCACCCGACTGGAAAATTAGCCCCACCAGATGTTTATCTTGATGAACCAACTCCTAATATTCTCCTAATATTCATAACAACATTGGATGGAATTGTGCGTTAATTGTTTTGCTAATTTTCAAGAAATTTGTCTTTCTATTGTGAAAGACATTTTTTACATTATTTGAGAATGTAATTCTCAGATTTATTAATGCAGCCCTAATCCTTTGTGATATGTTTGTATTCAATGTTGAAAGCCTGTGGATACAGGAAAAATACATATAGGGATGAAGGCAAAAAGAGCAGAGTGGAGAGTAATAACGGAGGCAATTTCTTGGTATTTATTAAGGGAAAAATCCAAATCATTTCAGCTTTTGACAAGATCTTCAGTAACGGCTCCATTATGACGTTGAGCTCCCTGTTGGTTTTCCATTATCCAGATGATAAGAAGCAATAGTGATTTTCCCCCCTCTGTCATCTCTGAGGTAAGCAGTGAATAGCAGAAAAAACATTTCTCTTTTCCATCCCTTGTGACTTTGTGGACCATATCTAACACAATGTGTGTTATTTCTTATCCAAATCATGGAAATTAAATTAATCATGTCAGAACAGAAAAGAAAATACACTACATATGCAAAAGTCATATGTGGACAGCTGTTCCATCCGAGATAAACAAGGACTGATGACAGACCCAAAGAAAAGGATGATAAATAGGTACTGTATTATTTTTTTCTAAATAAAGATTAAAGTGATTTATTTACCTGGTTTATTTTTCAAGGAATTCCTATAAATATGTGAACTGTATGTTAGTCTCACTCAATGTGGTATTGACATTCAGCAGTGTGTTGAGGTAAGGCCCTGACTGTTCACCTATTCCCTCTGTGGTTAGATCATGGGATCAAATTGAACCATCAAATCTTCAAACACAAAATTCAGGACACTGAGGAATTTCTACATCTATGGCATCTAGATATCTATGCAACTTTCTGAACCTGATGTGAAGACTGATGTGTAGTGATTTGTGTATGCATCTTTGGGTGCTTATGGAAAAATTAATATAAACCCCTCCTTTCCCCACAGGCACCAGTATACAGTAATAAAAACCCCGCATGGTTTTCAACATAGCATAGAAATAGGATGTTTCCACTATGAGTATTTCATTTTTGTCAGAGGAGCAGATCTGTTCCTCACGTATGCAGGACATGACAGCTATACTTCTGCTTAATTGCACCAGGTATAAGAGAGACCAGGGAGAAGAACAGAGGGATGCGGAAAAACAAATGGTGAAAAAAATAGGCTAAGAGTGGGAGTTTGAGACAAGCAGAAAAGGAATGAGAGGCAGATTTATCCAAGTGAAGGCTGACTGTGAGGAACTGAGAGAAAAACACCTAAGAGAATAAAATGATAACCAGGTATGATATTTCTTTTTCCACATTTTATTTCTTCTTTGACATGCTGTTCCCTGAAAACTTTCCATTGCTTTCCCTTTGCTTGTTATGAACATTGAATTAGTCATATACCTTGGAAGTAGGCCAAGACCTTTTGATTGACTTAGAAATGTACAGTAATCCATGAATACATGTGTGCACCTACATACACACATGTGCAAGCGTACATGCACAACAAATAACACACAACACACGGAGGAAATAATGGATTTGCTGCCGGAACATAAATGAACACTTGCCCTTTGATACTGTTGTAGCTGTCAGAAGCTAGGCGGCATCATTGATGCAATGGAGAGAAATCCCAGCAGCAGTTTGATGTTTATTTGTTGTGGAGTTGGTGACAGCACAAGCCCAAGAAATTAATTTATTTAATCAGAGAATGGGTGTAATCCAATGCACAGCTGCCACCAGTTACTGTTTTTCATCACGCCCCTGTGAACAGGACATCACTTCATGGAACACAATTCACTTAATTGAAACACTTGTAAACTGAACAGTAAAGAAAATAGAAGAACTGTCCTCCTAAATGTCATTTCGTCCACTGAAGTCCAGCACCACGAGTTTGTCAAACTAAGAAAATCGATTTGTGCTCTGTCTCTCTCTCGCTCCCTCTCTTTCATTCTCTCTCTCTCTCTCTCTCTCTCTCCCCCCCCCCCCCCCCCCCCCCCCCCTCTCTCTCTCTCTCTTACACACATACAACATTTCCACACAAAAGAGTAGCCCAGTTGCTCTCCAGAAAGGGCTTGTCCCTGACACTGTGGGGCATTCTGAAAAAAAGAGTAATCTGAAACATTAAATCATCATTGACAGAGCAAGCGAGAGGCAGATACATGCGAAAGGTTACAGGACACTGAAGGCACATTTTAGTCATATCACACATCTTGGAACTCTCCAGGCCATTTGTGCAATCAATAAGTGGATTTGGGGAAATGGGAAAAGCTTTTTTGTTTGAGATAACAGCTAGATGAACTGCCTTTATAGCAATAGTAAAGTATATGTAAAGTATATTTCATTTGAGATGGTGTCAAATAAAGTGCAGAAAGCTTTTCAGAGTAGAAAAACTTTACATATGATATTTGATAAAGAAGAAAATCTGTTCTACATTTGTGAATATACATAATATACCTCATTTGAAAGCTTGTTTTGACAGTTTTGAGTAATTTATATGATTTATGATGAGATTTACATAGAAATGGCAAAGTTTTACTTTACTTTTTTTAAAATATTTGACTTAACTAAAGCAACTACAGTAGGTATAGAATTTTGATGTGATTATAGTAGGTTGCAACTATTGATTAACATATTTTTGCATTTTTGTGACTAAAATGATTATTCAATTAGCAAAATAGTAGCAGATTAATTTTCTGTCGATCACTAATTGATTAATCGACTCATTGTTGCAGCTCTAGATTATAGGACTTGGTAGCATAAGTGTTTGTTTCTCGAAAAATGTGACAGTTCCACTGCTGTGTGTCATAGTGTTTTTTTTTTTATTTTATTCTTCCACAAGGAGTCAGTAATTGTTGAATCCAACACACAGGGATTGGTGAATAAACAGTAGGAGACAATTTCTGGCCAAGTGAATCAACTTTCTCTTGTGGTTTTGATCTGAAACACTGAAGAATTGTAGGGCATCCTTGTCATAGGTTCAACATAGCTATCCCTCCTACTTCATCCTGCATGGCTGCTGGGTGGATAATCAATGAGAAATATATGACTGAGAAACGGATATACTGACAAAGGAAAGAAACAACCAAAAATCGAAAAAAAGGCGGATGTACATAGAAGAGATAGAAAGTGGAACATATAAATACTTTAGTATGTGTGAGTGCATGTATATGAGATTCTGTGTTGTACCTTTATTTTCTGTGTATGTGATTGTGTGTTCATCCGCGTGTGCAATCAAGCATGCACGACCATGTGCATGTATGCTAGCGAGAGGCACACCTGCAACCTGTGATGGAACGACCTGAAGGCTGGAGGTGGATGGTGTGACAGGAAAGGGAAAAGAAGAGGAGGGAAGGAAGATGGGAGAGGGTTATAAGGGTAGTCGGATCAGTGACAGGCAGGAGCTCCCTCCCCAGAGAGAGGCCATTACAGGGGGAATGGAGGGGGCGACACGTTGGTGGGGCCTGCCACCGAGCTTATTGGCAATCTGTTAGCAAGGCCGCCGGCAGGAGGGGGAATAACAGGTCCAGGGACAGAAGAGTGCCTGCGAGAAAAGAAAAATCTACTCTCCTCAGGATTCCTGGCAATGAGAGAGAGAGATATGTGGGCGGTGGTGAAAGGGTCAACAGTCGACAGGATCAGAGCAGGACAGGACAGAAGAGAGTGGAGCAGAATATATAGTGGCATTTTGTTGCTGTGAAAGCCAGTTGGGAATGTCCCAGGATTGGCATTTGAATTTAGTGCAATACGAGAGAGGTGAGTGAGGTGATTGTGCGTCTGGAAGGGGATTGTGAGCATAGAGCATGAAGATGAATTACAAAAGAGAGCCGTTACAATAGAGGGGAAATAAATCAGAAGGCGTGATTGTGTGTCCGGTGAAAGGTAAATTACCCTTTTAGACAGAACAACAAAATTGATTCCATTCTGATATTTTCATGCTGTTACATACAGTTACTGACCTGTTGCTGCTCACAGTGTCACATTTTGCTATATACAGTGTCTTTAGTAACTCTTTTCATGGTATGCAAATGAGATGGATTTTTTAATTTTTAGTTTTTTAATTTTTAATTTCTTTTAATTTTAAGGACTGGCATTTGAGGAGGAAACAAGCAAGATGAAGATTCATCTAGGGCTGCAAATAATGATTATTTTCATTGTCAATTATTGACTGTCACTTATTCTCTCATTTAGTAACTTAGTTTGGTGTTGATCATTGTTTTCCAAAGCTCAAGATGCAACCTAAAATGTTTTGATTAATTGCTGATTAATGACTAATCATTACAGATCTAGAATCATCACAACCTATATGCTTAAGAACTCTAAATCAATGTAGGAAATAAAAGAGGGTTTTTGTCTTACTTTGCTTTCTCCCCAAACTCTCTCTTATCGTTTTCTACTTTTTTCTTCATTGCCTTAAAGAGCAGAGCAGTCTGACATGGACATCAAGGTCTCTGTGTGAGCAAAGACTTCTAGCAATTGAAAAATATATTATGCATTGATTTTACCAGAGTTTATGTACTGTAACTCAGGTGTGATTTGGATCCTCCAAACATTTCTGCTTGACATACTATGATGGTATGAGACTGATTAAGTGTGTGTCAGTGAGTTCAGTGTTTTGCTAGAAGAGGAGTTAGAAGAGAAGTAGATGGAAAAAAACAGGATGAATACCGAAATATCAGCTAGGTTTATTTACATTTGACATATCTAAATCTGGCAATAAAAATGTCACTGCTATTCACCATATATGTATATATGGTGCATGGAAAGTAGCAATACAACTGGGACTGGGTTGGTAATATGATGAAATGTAGACAGAGGAGGGAAATTGGAGAAATAGCCAGGAGAAGCAGGATAACATCTCTCATAACTGTTCAAAACAGGCACACTATTTCAACCCATTTTCACACTGGTACACTTGATATACAGTCAGACACAGCGTGGTTTTGTGCAGCCACGTCATGTCATTGTTTCCGGTGACCGTAGCGGTCTCACTGTTCCGGACCAAATTAATGATGTCCAAGGGGAAGATGGGAAACATCAATCAACGGTTGAGGTGGCAGGCAGCCTTATAGGTTAATTGCCTGCAGTTACTCTAGGTGATGTCATATTTACCACAACATCTCTGCTGAACCTCCTTCTTAGAGCCACCTACTACAGGCCAGGTCTAGTCTCATCAGCCAGCTGAGAAACCAAGGTTTCCCAGAGAATTATTGATTCTGTAGCATAACCCAATTTTTCAAAGACCTTGCTCCATGGGGAAGAAAAAAAAGGGAGGGAGAAAAGAGACGCTACCCCAACATGGAGTAATTTTTCTCTCTAACAGATGAGGAGAGAGCATATTTCCATTCCAAATGCGCTTGGAGTTATTAGTCTGGTTGGTGGGTGTTTTGTCACTGTCAAAAGCACAGTGAGAATTAATTGTTGAAATGGTGCCCCACAAGCCACCTTGTGGGGTGCAAATGACATTTTCTTAACCTAAGGACCTTAATCAAAAGCAACAAGGTGAGCACACCCTACTAAGTGTACTTAAGCAGTGCCAACAAGTGCAGGTTAACACCAATTTGGAAAGTCAGCAGGATTGGTTGCTAGAACATAGTACTAGAGCAAGTCTGAACTCTGAAATTTCAATCATCTGACAAACAACCAAATTTAAAACTCTGCATTGGTCTTACAGCTCTAAAATTGAGATACACCCAGAATCACAGACACCATATACTTGTATCTTACGATGCAAACTAGCATTTTCAAGGTTCACTTGGGTGGAACATTTTGCATTGCCCTTCCGCTCACAAGAAGTCACTTGAAATTTAATCATGTGCTTAATTAACAATTGTAAACACTTAATTGTTAGTATTAGTTCAGAGTCTGTGTCTGAATGACTTTCACACTTGATAAATGGTGAAATATGATAAGTTGAGTGAAGTGGAATATAAAAAAAAAAAACTAATTTGATGCTTGTGAATACAATCCAATTAACCTCCTCAAGGCTTTTTAAATTTACAGCAGGGGAGAAATAACATGATTCAAGACCTCAGGAAAAAGAACTGTGACTAAAATCTTACACAGGGGGAAAATCATCAACCTGCAGAATGTTAGTATGTAATTTGGGCAGAATTTTGAGGAAATTAATGTATTGACAAATAGAAGCATTTACAAGGATTAAATAAGAAAATTCTACATGTGTGCTCTAATTTATATACAAAAAAAACATTATTTCCACTTACTATATTTGAAGATATGAAGAACATAAATCACTGAAGCAAGTATTATCATCAAACTGTTGCCTCTATCACTAATTGACCCCTACTAATAATCCATAAAATCTCTTTCTTTCTCTTTGTCTTTTGCTCTCTTCCTTCCTTCCTCCCTTCTCCTTCTATCACTGGCCTTGTCTGAAGGGGTAAATAATTCATGCCCCTCTTCCCGCACTGTGAGAAATTTATGAATAGTAGGAGCAGAGGGATGGTTGTATTTTTCTCCATAACTTCTCAATAGCCCTTCTTGGACTTATCTATGTATCCACACCAAGGTCAGAATAAGTGTATATTATATAAAGATGGAACACTCCAGCAAAACTCTCGTATTCAGAGCTGGCCAGCACTCCCCATGCCAAGACGCTTACTGGCCTTACCTAGCCCCAGGACACCCATTTCTCACTGTGACACTGACACGATGGACCGGCGGGTGTATACGCGCTTTGGCGTGATATGGGGTTGGCATACTTGTGTGTTAATGTGTGTGTAGACATGCCTTTGACTGCAAAATATCAACACCTGTTTTATGCTGTAAGCCTACAAAATCAACATCTCTCAACTAAGTACTTAGATTTATAACCCACCAATGTTAATATTGTTTTTTAAGTGTGCACTTGTGTTTACCTTACATTACTTGCAATTTACATTTGTGAACATTTCAAACTTCCATTCTATTATTATGAAGTGCAGTGAAATAAGAGAAAAATAACTTTAAGTAGGCCCTCATGGACTATGCTATGGTGCTGTCTTCAATCACACGTAGCAACAGACAGGGAATTATAGATATCTTCCACTGCTATCTGCTAACATCTGTCAACTCATGGGTATTTTTGGGCTAGCTGTACAAAGTCAAGTCAACTCCAGCACAGAGTAAAAAAAAATACGGTGCAAATATCCCCACTGAGACTCAAAATAGAGAGACCCCAAGCCACTTTTAATCCCAGTGCTTCATAGATCATTCCTGTTGTTCAGAAATTAGTTTTAGAATGTGAAATTTACTTTGTAGTGGCTGAATTTGAAGAGTACATATAGGTGGACTTTTAAAAAGAGTGGATGATAAATTAAACTCAAAGTAAAAATGAAGCTCCTTGATAAATTCCAGTATCACAGTGTTTCACTGTGTTGCATAATTTCAGAGTGCACTAGGAGTAGAGAAGTATAAAGTCAAGTGAAGTCAATTTATTTATAGAGAACATAAAAAACAACAAATGTTGTTCAAAGTGCTTTACAGAGAAAAAAAAATAGATGTAGGGATATTACTACTGCACTAGGAAATTCATATTTTGTACTCATAAAATTAAGAGGTTCCACTCTTCAATTGAAGACAAATTAAAATAATCAGTCTCATATCTGAAAGTTGTGAACTCTCAAATATCTCCACCTCTGTTGTAAAGGAATACACAAATACAATTGGAGATGAAGATATTACTTGAACTACCAAGGGATAGGGATGTATTAGGAACAACTGAGAATATACACATCTATACAAATAGAATGAATGCATGAATGAATTAATGAATGAATGGGGAAATTAAATTAAGTTATTGCAGACAGAATGAATGAATGAATTAAATTTACAGTTATGAAAAATGAGTCAAAGTTCAATAAAGGGGCAAATAGTTCTAACTAAAGCCAATAAAAAAATCATTTTGAATCTAGCTTTTTGCATCAACTCTGTATGGAAGATGGTACGTTTCCTACTGCTGCTGATGAGGAGAACTTCTTGCAGAGTGCAGCGCACGGTGAGGCAGACTTGGTGATGATCTTCAGGTTGCTGAGTTGACAGCCAGATGAGAACTGCTGTAGGTTCAGTGAAGCACTCTGGTTCAGTGCTTCTTTAGGAGAGTGAATCCAACACTCTCAGACTAGCTTTGACAGTCTTTGCAGAGTGGGAGGAAGCAACTCCAATTAACTATGACACAACACGGCTTGAGCGCCTAAAGAAAAGAAAAAAAAAAACAAAAAAAACAAACAATTTGCAATAGAACATAAAAAAAGTTTAACTACACAATAAAAATAGGAGATAAAAATAGTAGATATTCAACTGGCAATGCAATGGCTGAGAGGATACTTAGTTTGTGGCTTTAGGCATCTTTACAGTCTTCCTTCTTAGCTGTGAGTTTTCTGGAGCCTTCAGCTCTCAGCAAAATTTAAAAAGATGCAATGAACAGGCCATAATGCATGGCAAGGCTAAGAGAAAATAGAAGAAGCAGAAGCCCAGACAAAGAGTTGTAATTTTTTTTATAGTCTAGCAGGCGTGTTTTGGAAGAAAGGGGATCCATGGCACTCTTTTGGAGGAAACGCCTCAATTATTAATTAATTCTTTTTGTGTGAAGTATAAAAGTGGCCTTCAAATAAAAAGGGAGATCATTTTATTCTTATCCTTTCAAAGTAGAATATTTGAAGGCTACACACTTGCAATTGGACACTCACTAATTTCTGTTGTCAATGTTTACATACCATGAAAACCAGTGGGAAAACACTTTGAAGCAGATTTTGAATTTCCTATCATTTCAGAATAATTAAAGGTGAAGTTTAATTTAGTCTAGTCAATAAAGTTTAAGATACAAGTTAAGATACATATATTTACACATTTTAGTAGGCATTTCTGAATATCTTAGATACTCATTATGAATAAAAAGAGAGGAAGAGAGAGAGAGAGAGACACATAGAAAGGAATGTGGCCTATCCCAAATTTATGACCATAGAGATCATCTGTGGAGGAGGTTAGTGCAGTCTGCCCATATCTGGAAGAAGACAAAACCATTAATTCCAAGCTGTCCATTTCCTTTCATCCCATGCTCCTAGGTTTGTCTCCCTACATAGATAATTAAAATAATAAGTACAACACACAAAATATAATAAAAGCTATCTAACCTAGACAATAATTGTGAAAGTGAAAATACTGATGGTAAAATAGATGAGTCTTATAGGGTTTAAAAGTGGCTGTGAATGGAGAAGGGCTACAGTTTGCCACCTTAGTGTGCATATCAGTTTATTTTTTAAACTCATAATCTCAGTTTAAAAAAAATATTTTTTCTCAAAACCATATTAAGAAAGCTGTCAATGGAAATTAATGAAGACATCTGAAAAATGAACACAAGATTACTGTCCTATTCCAGAGCGTTCAGAGGCCGTATCAATGTTGTTTACAGGAGGGCTTTAAATAACAGTTTAAGGTTCATTTTTGATAAATCAACCAATCATGTGACTTCAGTTTGCTTATTTTGTTCCACCAACAGTCCAAAGCCAGAAAATATTCAGTTTACAATTATGATGTGAAACAGAGAAAAGCAACAATCTCCACTTTGAAGAAGCAGAAACAAGTGAATGTTTGGATTTGTTTCTTGATAACCTTATCAATTAATCGATTATCAAAAAAGCTGATGATTAATTTTCAAAAGTAACATAAAGTACAGAGTTAATTGCAGTGTTAGCTACGGCTGATTGTGTGGAATGTTCGTCAGCATATAATGATAAGAAAGTGAAGAAAAGAAGTGAAAAAATCCTCCCTCCTTTCTCTCACACCCGTTTCTCACTTTCCTCCTGCTAAAGATTAAAATGAAGAAACCCATCTGCAGCCTCATTTACCTGTGTAGCTATTTTAAAAAGTGTTCTCACATTGTTTGCATCACATTATCAGCATTAGATTACTTTGTTGTCACCAGGAATTAATTAAACAGGCATATCTCTCCACAAATCCTCAGCGTGTTGTTCATCTATTTCCTCCCTCTCCTGTCATCCACTACTAATTCACCTGGCAGCCAAGTGTCAGGGGCCCTAAGTTGTATATTGCTTAATGAAGCATGTAACCTGCATTTTTCCTGCCTCTACTTCCTGCCCTGGGTGACTGTGTGCTCCTCTGTGCTCTTCACTCCACACAGCATCAAGGGCAGGAGCACTGGGAGGCAGCTTAGTGCTCTCTGCCTGTCTCAACCATTCTTTTCAAGCCCTGCCAAAATGCTCCCTGGGTACTGTATGCACACGCTAGCTGGCCAAACACAGTTTATGGAGGGCACATTTACACTAACGCACTGTCAGAAGAGCTATACTTTGTCGTACAGTATTTCTAAAACAGTGATGGATCAATTCACAGCTCAAACGTTTATTTTATGAACATTATAGTGTGGATGTACTGAAAGCAGAATTTAATTGAAATTTTAGAATTGGCTCAAATGTCTCAGTGAAATGTGCTTCCAAAACACGTAACAAGCACGGTGGGGAAAAAAAAGAAACAATTATCTGCATCTCTTGGCAACAGCTTCAGTGCTTGTGTCATATATACTGTATAAAAAAAGGGGCTTAATCGACCAGAGCTCCATGTATAAAATCTTACAAACTTTCCCTCCTGGAAAAGAAAATGTCCATATTGAATAAAAACTCACAAAACATATTGAAGTCTGTGAAGAAAAGGTATAAATAAATACCATTACTTGTGTCCCATTAGCTCTGCATTAGTGCTACCATTCTTGTATTTGCATTGGGTCTTTGTAAGATGACATGTTTACATTGAGGTGTTAAACCTGTCAACAAGAAGCATGTGATTAATCCCTGGAGAAACCAGTGCAAACAAATGCAATTCATGCTGTTTGAGCTGTAAACAGACACACATACACAGACCCCACTGAAATCAAATGAAATGAAAGCACACATGTTCACAATTTGAGGTTAACGTGCTTTTAAAGATAACATAATAAACTGATAAAAGCGTATTGTATAAAATTTTTGTAAATGTATTCATATTTTTCTCTATCCCTCACACTTCAATACGGCGCAGCACTCACTTTTATCGACTTGTTTACTGTGCTGAAGTCCATGCCCGTTTGCTGAAAGGTCAATGCGCTCTAACGTTACGTTCTGTGAGCATGAAATTTTTCTCACCATCAGAAGCAACTCCACTTATCAGGTCAAGCATGATCCCAATTCCAAATTAGATCCCGTAGCTGTCACATCCATTGTATTCACGCCTTTGTTTCCAGTAATCCAGCAAGAAACAACTGTCAGGTCACATAAAGTCTGTTCCTGCACAAAATATCAGGTATGGCTCGAATTTGGAGGTATTTGTCTCATATTCTGAACAATAAGACATATTCAGCATTTAAAAAAAGTCTCATTCTTTTGTTTTTTTTTTTTTTGCTGTGCTTTCTGTGAGTGTTTCTGCATATATAGCATTCCCATAAAGCATGTCCCATTGACTGCTTGATCCTTTTCCAGAGCTGAAAGTGAAATTCAATTACTGTTTTTATGTTTTATTTTCAACATCAGAAGTCAAAGTCAGGCCCAGTCATTTCAATTAAACTCTGGCTTATTGAACTATAACTGCATTCTATTAACTTTATCTTAATTACTTTTCAGTGTCCGCTGTAACCTTGGGCGTAGGCATTGCAGTCTCATGGGTATGAAGTGTTAGACGTATAGGTTTACAAGAAACCAGTGCTTAAATGTGTTTATATCCAGAAAAATCTATTTTCTCTTTAAGAGTAATGGAGTAATTGAACTAATACTTTTAAATGCAGGTCCCTGTGGGGAATACTTGACAATATATGGACTTTTCTGTGTCTGGCTGTGCAGTTGAATGGTGTGGAAGTGCAAGACTGAGTACTTACAGTTGAGCTGAGGTGAAATACACAAACTGCTCTAAGGACAGCAGACATCAGCACTGTAGCTTCTTTTGCTGGATGGAGAGGCTGTGAACTTGTGACCTTTTGCTGTGTCAGGTGTTCTGGGTTTAATTCTTGTGAATCATACAGGGTCATAAAAAAATGATGGGTTAGCAATATCACTGTAACTGGCAACACAATTCATTATATTTCATGATCATTTTTTAGGCTTAATAATAGACTTCATATACAATTATTGTGATTTTAACAGCATCCATTGGATCCCTCTGTTAAGCTATAAATATGCAGTAGGAAAAGGTCTTTGGTTTTGTCAGATATCCAAATTCTTTAACTTTATCTTATGCACCTTTTGTTTTGCCTTCTCCGTTTCTGTTTATTGAATTACTGAATTATTCATTTTGTAGATTTGTATTGCATATTGATTCATGCTTTTTTAAACAAAGATGTCAGGGTTCACAACAACTATATTAAAGGATTGATCACAATTCACTTTATAATGGCTGAGATGTTGTTTTCACCTGTATAGATAGAGGCTCTATTCTCCAATTTCCTGAATTTTGATTACCCTTTTGGAGAAGTTTGTATCATCAATTATTCATCCCCTCTCTCTTTTTCTATCTCTCCCTCTTTTGCTGTCTGTCTCTGTCTCTCTCTCCTTACCTCCCATGCGTGAATATCCTTCCACCTGAGTAAGCACGCTGTCATTCATAACACACCCAGTCTGGGCAGAGATAAATAAATAAACCAGTCACATATATGCCTCATTTCATATGCCATTTCCATTTTCTTATCCATCACTTTGCTGCCTCTTTGGTGTACTATCATTCAATTAAACACCATTATCTGCTGGTGTGCTTGGGGAATTTTGCATACCTAAGCCGCCCAATTTGGCTCAACCTTTAATCTAAAGCAAAAAGGCAATTAATCAACAGGAATCAGTATAACAGAAAAAAAGAGTAAAGAGGGCAGACTTTATGAAATTTGCTTTAATTAAGTGAATTACTTCAAGGGAATGTGATGCGATTTGCAATTTGCAAAAAAAACAGTTTGGAGATGAAGAGGAGAGGCTTTGAAACATCACTGAGGTGTTAAGCAACAGGGTTTAGCCTCTAGTGTTTTGATGGGGCTTTCATTTAAAAGGGATCAGATGACATGTTTGCTCAACTGCTTTTTATCCCACAGGGCTTATAAAGGAAATGATTGCAACTCTGCATTATAAATAATCCCCAGGTCCTTCTCATATTTAACATTCATTTTACCAATGGCAGTGATAAATAAACACTTATCATAGCTAGTTTTGCATTCTTTAATGGAAGTAATTATACAAAGAAACCATGTTAATTTTGTCATTCTTAAAGTGTTTGAGTTTGTAATGCTGTAATGCAGGTAGACTTTACCATAACGCAGTATGTCTTCTGCATGTTGTTTGCAGACACATTTTCAATTCCTTCCAAATCATGGTGTCTTTAATGCCCTCATCACCACAGTCAAATCTTCCAGCTTGACTGAAAGCACTTCTCAGAAAGTGATGTGTGATTATCTTACCAGACAGACTCCTGGTAAAAATGAAGGGAGTGACAGGTAGGGATCAGAATGAGAATACCCAGCTGTGGTTCTTTCTGCTGCTAGGAATCTCTTGTTACCCCTGTATTGCTTTGCAAAACAATAATTTACTTGCACAAGTTGTTTGACAATTTTCAAATTGTTCACTGGAAGGCTATGATTTTGTTACAAAAACGACATTGGACTTGAGCTCTGAAAGTTTGCACAACATAATTGTTGACCTGTGTAATTGTAAGAACAAAATTAACACTTGGAGAACAACTCAAGAATTCACTTAATCAGCCATACATCTACAGTACAATTTTTACAATTTTTACAGCATATGGAAACAAGTCATAACAAGTATTAGTCAGATGTGACAGTTGTCTCCTATAGGGATGGACACTATAGATCATTGATTGGGTGTTTGTAATTCAGTCATGTTGATCAGAATTTATGATTAAAATGCATTCCTTTAATTTATTAAACAACACATTGTGACAATCAGGGTTTAAGCTTAATAAAATAAATAAATAAATAAAATTATAAGCTTATAACTTAAGAAATTAAGTCACCTCATTCAGAATTTATTGTCTTGTTATTGTTTTGAGATTTTCAGATTTTCTCAACTACTATTTCTCCATTTCCAAAAAATGGTGGCTTCCAAGCTGAACTAGACATCTGTGGAGAGTTTGTTTTTGATACAAACTCTTTAAGAACTGAACACTATTGGACATCTAGACAGTAGGAAAATAAGAAATAATGGCCTATTCAAAAAATTTATAAAGCGAGGACAGACCAAAGCATTGAACAAATTACAAACCCCTGGAGAACTTTGAAGGCGACCTATTACAAATCCCAAAACAACAAAAGTATTCATCACTTTCACACGTGTCACACAGCTGTTCCGATTAAATGCATCAGCGCATATTAACACCAGACAGTATTAGATCACATCCCATGTAAAATCTTCAATTGGAATGAAAAAAAAGTGTGCATGTAACTGTAGCTATCTGTCCAAACTTTTGGCTGGTACTGTATGTTTATACTGTATGTCTCTGGGTATTCTGTTGGACAGATATCAGAATGAGTCTGATTTCCTTCTGTGGAGGACAAATAAGATTAGGGGTCATTCTCAGCTGCAGTCATAAATTACAAAGTAGTTAATTTACACACACAAATAAAAGAGAAAGGTATGTTGATCATCTTGGATTACATAATATTTAACCTTACTTTAATGGTACCACATCCTTTATTAATTTGTGAAGTGAAGCTGTTATGAAGGGTTGTCTGATATTCTACCTGACATTCTACCTCATTTAAACTAAAAAAGAAGGGGGATAAAATATTTAATTCACATTTATGACACACAGAAGGTCATCTACAGTGCACCGTTCATGTGCTGTCAGTTGAGCTGCCTCCATCAATCACTTATTGTTGCCTTTGAAATATAACTTTTGGATTTTCACTATCAAAAACTGTCAGAAAATCCTTTGTGGATTGCTGACTTCTCTTTTCTCTTTTCTTCAGTTATGCATATTTGAAAGCAAGTGCATCATTTATCCATGTTTTTCTACAACATGTGTTATTGTGTAACACTCTATATTTGTATTTGAATTAGTAAAGCATCATTTTTCGATTGACGGAATAGTTGAGGAGGATAATGAAAAAGAAGGGAAGATTATGAGATGATGAGATATTTTTGCTGATGCTCTACACTGACTCACTGTAAGTGAAAGAGCAGAATAAATTCAAAATTTCTAGAATCCAGATCACTTAAACTGCAGCAAAAACAACTGATATATAAAAAAAAGGTCAGAGTCACTGTGCCCTGACAATTTTACCTTAACTTTAATGATCCCCTGGGGGAAATTGGCTCTTCCCACAAGCAGAGAGCGGCATAAAGATAAGCATCAGACAAATAGTGCTTACATATTGAAATAATGCTAAAAACAATGATGTGTATATGCAAAATCATAAAACAGATTTATCGCAGGTCGAGACCATAGAGCAATAATGTAAGGGCGAAAGACTCACAAAAACAACTTGCTGGAGATATATTATTGGGAATCAGTAGAGATTAGATGGGAAAGTGACATGACTTGAAAATGTGCATTCTCAATCTAAATAATATGAACTTGTTATTCCGATAAAGGGGACAGGTGGATTAACGCCTTTATTTTAGTTAGTTGTGGGCCTTGGGGTCAGTAATGATGCTGAGATTGATGGATTTTCCAGGTAAAACGAACAGCTAACACAAGAGATTCAAATAATTTTTTTTTACAGTAGTCCTTTTTTTGGTTATTTTATGCCTTTATTCTATAACATCAGTAGTGAGATGACAAGAACAAGGTAGAAAGAGATGCCACAAGACTTGAACCATGGACATCCCAGCTCATGGTTGGTGTCTTAACCCCTAAACTATGAGGGTGCCTTTCCTCCTTGGGTTTGCTACCATTTCTCTTCACTCTTGACTCCCCCTTTCTCCCTTAGCTAAACATATGAATAGTAATGCAACATTAAACTGAATGCAAGCTGCCATTAAACAACATAAATTGGAAGAAAGTACAGTGTTGCTCCCACATTAACTGACAGCAAACGATGGGCACTACATGATAAAGCAAAGCCAGTAAGGACAAGACAATCCTTTCAGAGGATGGACAAAGAAGGAGTTGTTCCTAAAGTCACATTGGTCGAGTTCAAGTTCCTTGAGTATAGGAGTTAGATTGATCATGGCAAGAGGCTGTTCTGCTGTTGAAACAAGTTTTAGGGCTGAGTGTTGAAAGAGATGAGAGTGACATTAGGCCAGTGTCGTTGGACCTACATGAGGAAGCAATCAGCAACTTAGTTTGAGTTTTAGAAGGTAGTTAATCTTTTTCTTTTTCTAAGGAGGGTCTGGTAGTATTTCTGTGGGTTTAAAGGACTGTGATAAAAGGTTGATATAGTTGAAGAAGTCAAACCAGTTGTTTACCACTCACTTTTGCAAAGAATGATTCACAATTACACAATCTGTTTGTACTTTCATATATATCTTTTCCATCAAAAAATTACAATGACAGCAAACAGGGCACCTAGCAAGGACAAAACCAATTTCATTCACAATTGATACATGTTTCAATTTCACATGTCATAGCATGATTCTGTTTATATTCTATATGTAACACAGTAATAAAGTCTTCACCAGGCCAGTAACTGCTTGTATGTTTAATTATGCAGGCTAAAGGTATCCCAGTTTATACCACATTTGTGTAGTTGCTGATACACCTGGACACCTGTACTTGGTTAAAAAGATAAGGTGATAAAAAAAGATGTCTACTTAAAAGCAAGGAGCTCAGCAGACAGTGCACACTCAGTCACTATGCAAATGGAAAACACTTGAAGAGCAACCTAAAGCCATGCTGGTAAACCTTTAGGGACAGTGACTATTAACAATGCCATCTATTGGGATACTGCTGCATCGCACAAAACAGTGCACTGATCTGCAATAACAACTGTATTCATCCCACTCTGCTTCTTATTTTTTTACTCTTTTCTTTTTTCATGGCATTGCTTTTTGTGGCGTCACCCAGTGGTCCAAGCCAAATTTGAGTAAATTATTGAATACACCTCAGGAAAAAGTGTTGATTGACTGAAAAGTGCTCAGACAACACAAAAATGAAACCTAGCTTAACAACAGTGTTGCTTATCCTCAGTGAAGAGGGAGAATAATTAGATATTTAAGAAAAGAAACAGGGGCTGAAATATGTTAGACAAGACTGACTGTTTTGAAAATAATGAGAGTAACATTTTGTGTTTCATGCTCATATTGCTCACACAAGAACAACAGAGCCTCTGGGAAAGGCTTTTGTCAATATGGAGAAAAATTGAGAATATGAATGAGAACACTGGAGTATAGAAACCTAACACAGTACAGAACAAAGTACAACATATAATGAGGCAATTAGTAAACCATCCCAGATGATTATCAGTCATCAGACATGATAGAATTTCATTGTCATATAGGAAAACAAACATCTGAATATGTCTATTATTTCAACTAAAATTGTCCACTCCCTATTATCCTCTTGCCATCCCCAAAATGTATTAACTCTTTTTTCCAACATTTAATAAAAAAAAATGAATCAGATGATAAATTATATAATGTCACAAAACCTCTGTATTTCATTTTTGTATCTAGATGAGATGCAACAGCATTAGACGTTGGAGACATTCCTGGGCCTTTATAAGTAATTCTACAGCTTTTTAATTTCAAGTCCTCAGGTGCACTTTAATCAATGTATAACATCAACATGTTTGATAGATGTCCCTTAAAAGTTTTGAAATAACTGGGACCAATTTGTGTACTGAGTTGTTCATTTTGACTTAATAAACTTGTCAATGCTCTCTCGATTACCAACCAGGCAAAGCAGTCACATCCCAGTGGCTCCAGAAGCCCATGTTTACTCCTTATTATTTGGGTCAGCATAATTTGATTAATCACAAATTCGTTAGAAATTTGCACCACTTAAGTACAGTATCAACTATGACAGGTCCTGCATTCTCTATGTCTTGGTCTTGAAGAGAGACCCTTTTTCAAAATCTAGTTTTAAGACCTGAATTGTATTAGTTGAGTTTCTCGTATCTCAACACGCTGAACTGTGAAAAGAGAAGGTGTTATCACATACACAGAGGATTTGAAATCTTTAGAGTTATCAGTTTGACTGCACAAAGTGTTTTGGGAACTGCCCCATCTAAGCTTCTCTGATCCCATTTAAATTGCTAAGTGGGTTTTCAGACTGTTGCATAGACAGATTCAAACTGCTGTGTAACTGTCCTTATCTATTTACCCACATACACACAAATATTTCAGATGACTGGAAACAAATAAATATTTATGACATTGCCAAGTTTAGACCATTTTAGTGGAAATACTTAGGTATGTTAAAGGGGTTTTCTTTGCATTTTTTATTGAAATATTGCTCAATAAGGTACATTTGGAGAGTTGTGGTTAAAATGCCTAGGTCTGTCCAGGCTCCATGAAAATATATTTCAGCACACTGGAAAGGCAAACACACTGCCAATAAGAGAGAAAGGTACAATGTAAAGAATTGACTGAGAAGTGTGGTGCATGCTCAATCTAAAAGAGAACGGATGTTTGAAAGACTAGAGATGAGATGGAAGATCAGGAAAAGGAAGGAAAGGGAAAACTATGCTGAGAGCTGGAAAGAGTGACAAGGAGCTGTGTGGATTTCAAGCGTTTACACTAGGCTCAGCCTTGGTTAAGAAACTAATACCTCAATCCAGCACCTGCAGCCCAGTATAACACTCTCTTTTCACATATTCATCTCTGGCATACAGAAAACCCTTGAAGGAGAGAGAGAGAGTGAGAGAGAGAGTGAAAGAGAGAGAGAGAGAGAGAGAGAGAGAGAGAGAGAGAGAGAGAGTGAGAGAGAGAGAGAGAGAGAGAGAGAGAGAGAGGCATAATGCTCACCAGCCCAGTTTTATTTTAGCCCCCATGAGGCACTGCAGAATTTGTCATATGGAGAACCTGAATTTTTGACAGCTTCCAGGAAAGCTGTGGAGTTGGATTTTACACTCCTGTATTCAAGCTTTTTAGCCCCATGTTTGTCTGTTTTCCTGTGAGTTTTCCTGTGAGACAACATCATACGTCAGAGTGAATGAGAGCAGTGTTTTAAAAAGGACAGTGTTTAGGAGTAACTGTCAGAACTCAATATTTATCTGTAACTGTGAAGGCCCATCCGAAATTTCTTGGAAATTTGTCATCTTACAGTTGACAGATGCTAGTATAGAAAAAGCCAACATAACAATGACATTGGATTTCCACCTTCATTGTCTGCATTTACATGCAGTATGATGTCTTAAACGCATAATATGTAATTTCAGCCACTAGGGGTCTCTCAATCAAAACAATAACAAAAGACGGCGTGTGATGACGGTGTGAAGTAGCAAGGGATCATGGGAGTTGTTGTCTTCGTTGTTAAATAATCAGCTTCACCGGGATACGATTACTCCGAAATTCATGGTTCAGGGTGTTTTTACCAGGAGCCAAATTATCCGCAGAGGTCTCCTCCTCTCCAGAACAAACGGACCCACTGATTACAGGTAAAAACACTGAATAAAGCAGTTTCATCTAAGAGATCGGTGTTTCTCCGACGATGTACGGCGACCCACGGACATCAGATACAGGCTGTTAGCTGAGCCGCTGCTAACACTTTAGCGGTTTATATCTCTTATAACTTTTCATTCATTTCATTTTCATTCGTCTGGTTTCTCCCGGCAGCCGAATTATCCGCAGAAGTTTCCTCTTCTCCAAAAACAAACGTACACGCAGTTTAAAATCATTAAAATACTAATTAAAACTGTTTTACCTAACAAATCAGTGTTTATCCAACTATGTTTGGTGACCACCAGACGGCTGTTAACCGAGCTGCTGCTAACACTTGTTCGGCTTTTTCCTATGGCTTTTTCTCATATAACATAAGTTCCAGATGTTTGTCCGGTTTCTGCTGGGAGCCGAATTACCCACAGAAGTCTCCTCTTCTCCAAAATCAAACGTACACGCAGATTAAAATAGTTAAAAAATACTACTAAAAGCTGTTTCACCTAAAAAATCAATATTTCTGCAGTTGTTTGTTTCCTGGAGGGGCTGTTAGCCGAGCTGTTGCTAACATTTGTTTATCTGAAACGGTCCGTTACTTTTATTAAATTATAAATTTCTCTGGGTTTGAAAATTGTTGGAAACATTTGGGATAATGTAAGTACACAACTCAACAACATATATAACATAGGTCTAGTTATTTTTAAACATTTTAATGTGGTATAATTACATATTATATCTTTAACTGAGTCTTGGTGTCAGCACAATCCTAATCTTTATGAGTATCCTGTTTTATTTTAGGTACATTACAAAAAGACTGTAGTTCCATGTTGTGTAATTCTCTCTCTATTTCTCTCCAAATATCCTCTGATCCTACTGTCAAGGCAACAGTGGTCTCCTGCTAGCTTATTAGTTATGGACATTTATAGTATGAAACGGTTGTTGAGCGTACCACTGAGGTCCAAATTTACTAACATTGCACCTCAAGGGCAATTGACTCGTTTTTACAACTCAGCCGCTTCAGCTAAGAGTGCAGAGTTGTCATCTTTTTCACGAAGAAATTTATGTAAATTAAGCTGGGTGGGTGACTTAGAGAGTTTGGTATGAATCACTTCTCCCTACTCCATCCACAGACCGAGCAAAGAAAAATCTTCTAGTAACAGATCCACTCCTTCCTTGTGTACTTCCAAACCCAAAGTAGTCTCTGACTTTGCCATCCTTTAATTTAACACACACCAGCACACACAGGGACACACATAATATATTCACTCAACGCTCACCAAACACACCCCCTACCCCACATACATACATCACATACTAAACACCTCATAGTGCTCTCAGAGGAGGCTCTATGGATGTGTGCTATATAAATGCAAATGATTCAGGACTCTCAGTTTCTCCCCTTGATCCTTGTGGCGGAATGGGAAATCAAGAGATAAAATGCACTCATGAAGGTGCAAATTTAACAGTTTTTAATTGTCCTACAACTCATTTTTGTGTTTGTGTCTGTGCGTGTCCACTGTGTCTTATACATCAAAGAAACATGGAAGGGAAAGAGGGAGAGGTCATTACAGCAGTCAGGCACTAACGTATGACACTCTGTCTTTTCTGAAAGGTCACTCCAAGATGGAACTGCTGCTGGAAAATTAAATATTAAGGTTGTGTGCCCATAATGTGTCCCATCCAGGTATATTTCTCTTATTATATGACAAGTTCAGATTACTTTAAAGTTAAAAAATGAAAGCATATAGTTGAAAACTTTTGATTTTGTAACAACAGTTACAGTGTGAAACTAATAGTAATGTAAATGTATGTGTATGAATACATAGAGTTACAGCATAGTCCCCTAATTACTCATCCTGAATGTGTACTCCCTCAAATAATTATTCAATAAATGGAATAATGGTCACTTTAGAAACATATCAAATTGTAAATTTATTCATGTGCATGACATATAATGACTAGTAGAAATAGTACTTACTTGTACACCTAACTACATTATACTATAAACATGCAGTGTTCAGATAGTCTCTGCCTAAAATACAAATCAAGATACAAATTAATGATTGATGTGTAGCCAGATGTGATGCCGCACTTAATTACCTATATAAAGAAAAAGTGCTACACAGCACTTTTATTACTTGTGAAGGCAAACAATACAATCCTGCAATAATACAATAATTATACTAATAGCATTGCAATGTAGAATGCCATTGTGGTATAATTATTTTGAAAACGTTCAAACATTTGAGGAGAATTGTAGAAACTACTGCAGTTTCCTGCAAGCACTTCCTGACTCCTCACATGCTAATTTGACCATCTTTGTTAAAGGGTATGCTATAATGTTCTCAGTCTTTTTGTCTTCCATCAGTGCCACAAATCATTTCACAAAGGACCTCTTTGTGGCTCCATTTTGCATGATTTCAGTGGTACAGTCAGTGCAGGAAATCATTTTCAAGTCTGAAATTACAGGTTGGAGTTTGGGTCCTTGTTGAAGGTTTTGAAGGATAAAAGCTTTTGGAGGTGAATAGCACAAAGTTTTGCTAGAAGTGTTTCAGCTCCATTTCCTTTCAATTTGCCCTCACTAATGCTCTCCTTTCATATAGGTATACATTTATCTTGTCCTGTGCATAATGATGAAACACACATACAATGTAACCATTTAGAAATACAGCAATCCATAATGAACAATACAGAAAATATGTAAAAAATTTAATTTGCCATTACTAATACACAAGGTTTGTCAGCTGGTTCCACATATTCTTATTCTGTTGTCTATACACTATGTTAGGTCTAATAAAGCTGAAAGAAAGAAATTCATGTATATAAACATGAAGTTCTCATTCATTACAAAAATAAGGGTGATATTTTCCCTATTTTTGCTATCAAATGCTGTGAACATAGTTAAACTCAATGTAGAACAGCATGCTACCTCAACCAATGATGACTTGTCTATTTGCCAATCTGAGGAAGCCTAAGCAGAAAGTGAGGGCCTGGGTAGCAATAAACCACTCTTACCATGACCAAAGGAGAATTAAATGATCCGAGAGAGAAATGGAAAGAAGGTTGGGTATCTCCTGCTCTGTGTGCTTGACAGAGCGCCACAAATGAGACTTATTCCCATCAAGCCATTCGGTCTACTACTTAAAACAATCACACAGAGCCTATTTGACAAGCGCTCTTGCCAACATAGATATCTCACCTTCTCAGCCTTAACAGTTATTTCAGCCAGGTGAATCATGATGGATATTCCTTGGTCAACTTACCATGAATCTGACCCCACCAGCTATAATAACTCTACTGTATCAAGTTCACACTGGGGACATGTGCAATGGCATATATCTGAGTTCAATTTCAGCAGGATTGTATGTCGTCTTGACAACAGTAATAATGGCCTGGGGCCAGAGGGGTGTGCCATTTTGAGTGAAAAAAAGTAATTACAACTTCAAGCTCTGGATGAGATCTTATTTCTATATTTCTCACTTGAATTCTTTTTTAAAGTCAAATCAAGAAATATCATTTTTCATAAGCTTACCTTACAATGAGGTTCCCGGGAAACATGAGTTTTCTGATTCCATTGTGAGTTTCCAAATTGTGAGATGTAACATGGCACCAGCACTAGATGGACAGAGCATGGATTCAGGAAGACAAAAGGCAATCTTTGCAACTATTAGAGAATGTTATAATGTTTGAGTGTCAAGAGAAACACAGAAGTCAAGTTGTGATCCTACATTTTTCTAAATATAGTGTAAATGAAAGTTTAGACTTAAGGGTAGACAACGTGGCGTTTGGAAACTATACTGTGACTATAAGGCTCAATCTGAGGGGTGTCAGATGAAGGTTATAACCTCTTGATGGATCCAGTGGCTATAAGAGCATTCAGTGATTTCTGGCTTTCCAACAACCATGGACATTCAGTGGCTTTCCTATTGTGGTGTGTTGCTGGCAAGGTCCAGCTATGGTATTTTGTAATAAAACCCAAGGGGAATACAAAAGCTTTTGAATTATGGAATAAAAGGCTTCTTAAGTGAATGAATTCATGCTGTCTCAGTCTATGATAATGTAATTCAGCTGATCATTTCTGTTTTCTAATGATACTGTGGTTTTAAATGCCTTTCATATTCATAATATTTTTTTCTAACCTCATTTAAATTGATGCTAGAGAAATGCGAAATAATTACACAACCAATTCACAAATTAACAAACACCAAAGCCTTGCTATAACCTGATGAACATCTGGCACTAAATAAATCTCATTTTGTTTGCAAACCAGAGATACTGATTGACTTGTCATTGAATCATCTGTTTATTTTTCCACTTAGTAGCAACCATGAAGCCACACACAACAAACACAACATATCAAATTCTGTGCAGTTATACAATAACTGGATCATTCTGTTGGTTTTATTCAGACTCACATTAAAAAAGCAGCAAGAATTCTGTGAATATAAAGTAATGCTAATTAGGTGGGAATATCTAGCAGCTTTTGCTATGTATATGCATATCATATTGCTTATCACTAAGGATTGTGCTTTGCTTTACAATGCACCACTAAGTCTGTCTTCAGGGAATATGAGCAATTACAGAAAAATAAAGACTCCTCAGGTACTGATTCCCATAAATCAAAATTACCCAAAAGCACACTTAAGCCATTTCCTTAAATATATTTAAAGGCAGTAACTTGGAAACAAGATTTTTTTTCTCTCACAGGACCATTTGACTATACAAGTAGAAGTACCCTCAATATTTAAAATAATCCTTAAAATTATTTAACTCTCTGTGTTTTGCCCCTCTGCATATGTCCTGTTAGCATGTATTTTACATCACTTTGGGGCTTTTTATTTCCTCATGTATGCTTGTGAATACACAACATAAAACGTCAAATCCTTGTTTGAGTCTGCACCTCAGGAATGCCTGCACTGTCACAATACCCTGCACTATAAGAGATAAAATGTTACATTTACTTAATGTTGTAATGTCAACAGGTCCAACATGACCACGTTGAATAAATTAGAAAAATAATGGATAATTTATCAGTACTAAATAATGTTAAGCAAATCTCACCAAACTATTAATTAAATGCTACATCATTTAGTTATGTGGAATGAATTTAACACACTAATGTTGGATTTACTTAAGATATTTAGGTTTGATTTACTAAATACAATTATGTTAAATTTAACTAACACAGATGATTGTTGATTGAATTAAACATGACTGAACACTACATTATCCATCAAGGTGAGTGAGTGAGTGAAATAAATACAACTTAACTTCTAAGGTCAGAAAAGGTTGAGGAATGTGCTTCACAAAAGTGATAACAATATATTTGCCATAATATATTATAAAACCAAGGAAACACATGTAGAAAGATAACCTATTTTGTACCATTTGGCCCTTGATGTCATGCATTACTTAAAATAGATAAAATATACATAAGAAATACATAAACAATAATAAAAACAATAACAAAGAAATTAACAAATAATGAATACTCTAATAGTAATAGTAATAGTAATAGTAATAGTTTGGCAGGTTTGGATGATGGATTAAAAAAATCATAAAAAAGATCAATATTTTATGTTTAGAGATCATTTATCTAGAACCAGCAGTCCAAAATCACCAAGTGATTTCAGTGGTCAGAACTGATTATTGTTATGTCTTCAGATATATTTTGTCTAGCCAGCAGTCAAAAATGTAAAATACTCAGTTAGCAGTGACATAACAGAAGTATCAGCAAATGCTGATAACAAATGAAAGAAACCATTATGTCCTCTGATATCTTTTTTGTTGAGCGAGCAGTCCAAAATGCTCTGTTTGCATTGATATGAAAACAGGCAGTAGCAAGCACTAACACATCACAAACAATATTGCAAAGCAAATATTTGGCAGTATTGGTTGGGGAATGACAAATATGATAAAAATCCTTCAATATTCTGTCTTTAGACATCTTCTTTTGTCTAGAAAACAGTCCAAAATCCAAAGATGTTCAGTTACTGTGACATAACATCAGCAAATGCTCAACACTGGAGACAAATATCAAAACTGTTGGCATTTCTTTTTGGTCCAAGATATTCAGTTCACAATTATTCACTGAACCTAACCCAAGGTCCACAGTCTCATCGACTGCGTGTGAGATTATTCATATCGTCTGTTTTTGAGGACCTACACCTCTGTGAAAAGCCTGTTGCCATCCACCTCTTTTGAACACATTTTGAATTTTTGAGGTTGCTCAAATTCAGGCTGTAGATCAGGCCAAGCAGAACTGCACATCCATTTGCCACATCTGTAGGATTGTTCACCACCTCCACCTTCTGAATTATGCCGCCAACATCCTCAGGGGATCTGTTGCCTCTGCTCCATCATGCCGAATGACAGATTCCAAAGACCATTTCCTCCATTTCTCTTCTTGAACCAGGATTATCAATATCCTCAAAATAGAAGAAAAACAAAGTATTAATTAAAATCTGTTTATATGAACCAGGAGAGCAGCTGTAATTTTCAATATGAGTTACTCTAACTGATTTCTCACATGTCTATAAATTGTCAGACTATAATAAAAAATGGCAATAAGATTTTCCCAAAGCCCAATGAGACAATGGGACAAAACAAAATTTGAAGACAACAGTCCAAAACCCAAAGATGTTGAATTTACAAACATATACAAACAGAAAAGGAGCACATTTTCACATTTGAAAAGCTGTAAACAAGTAACATTTGGTATTTCTGCTCACAAATTACTATATGATGATATTACAATATCATCGTAATAGTTGCCAATTGCTTTTATTAATCGATTAATCCAATGTATTAACTTATTGAGCACAACCCATACAATACAATGGACAGAAGTATAGGTATCACTAGACCCTGCCTGAAAAAATGCAGCTGATATACCTGTAACAAACAGGAGTGCAGAAAATTTTGCAAAAAGGCAGGAGCACTTTGACAGCAGCACAGACTTACTTCCACAATATGACATTTCAGCACACCTACAGTTTTTCAAGACTTACTGTGCAGTAGAGCACACCTCCTTGAAAGTGTGAGCAGGGAAGCTACACAATGATGTTTGAACTACGTTAGAAAAAAAACATGCATGTGATTACATAGATTGTCAACCAGAAAACACAAACAATTTCATTTTCATTGTTAACTATCTCATTCATCACATATCTGTGTTGTCATGATTCTCATCAAAAATGTCTGGTTAGACTGTGACTCATACTCTCTGATGCAACTTACCAAGTACTCCTTTATGAGGGTTTTTCACTGATGTTTCAGCAAAGCCCTTTTAGGACACACTCTCGACAATTTTCACTGCTGGGATTCTGTGGAGATGAACAAACCTTCAAAGTCTACACACAACTACACAGAGTATACCGTGTTCAGTGTACAGATTTTATTCAACCTAAATGTCAGGGACCAATCACAAGGGACCGTATTACAAAGTTGCTGAGTTGCTGAATGTAGTTTCCAAAGAAATTAATTCTTGAAATGTCGTCCATACCATTGACATATATAAAGTGGGCAAAATATTAGGAGCACTCCAGTACACCACCACCACTATGCACTACAACTTCAATAATAAACATAAAGTAGAAGTATCACCTTTCTCACAATGTCAACAAAAACTGAATATGTATAAACTTTATAAAAGTAGCAGATAAAATGGCAGAGCTGCTGTATTAGATTGCATAAGATTGCACGAGCAGGGGAACACCATTTAAGCTAGCAGCAACAGGCTTTTCAAATCTAACATCAAAGTATACAAATGATCATGTAAAAGTCAAAAATATGCATCACTTGTTCTTCACTGATAAATTATATTGTTGAAATATTTCTGAGACTTGCCAACAAAATCGATGGATGGCTGTGGATTGCAATAAATACTTTCGACCAACTGCTGTTGCAAATACATGGTGCAGTTGCTAACCTGCATGTAGGGGAGGACTGGGTCGAAAGTGACACCGGGCAAAACTAGCAGCAATTTTCTTCAAGCACATATAAGTCTGATACTGTGTCAACATGAACAGCACACAGCACTTACAAGAACAGTGAAAAATTGTATGGATACGTCATACTTCTGCACTAAGTTGAGTTTTACCTGACGAGGTGATTTCAATTGTTAATTCAGTCAAGCAGTACATTTTTTTGAATGAAAATATGTATTTGTTGTT
This sequence comes from Euthynnus affinis, assembly GCA_029490765.1. Classification (NCBI taxonomy): domain Eukaryota; kingdom Metazoa; phylum Chordata; class Actinopteri; order Scombriformes; family Scombridae; genus Euthynnus; species Euthynnus affinis. The sequence continues at coordinate 22,015,442 of CM055842.1, read as the reverse complement.
TCATGTGTCATAGTCATGATCATTTGACAGATTATTTAGTACTTAAAGACATCCTGAAGTTTGCCATGTCAGAGTTTTTCAGTATAGAAGCAGGTCAGGTTTATTGTTGGGATGGTTGTAACAGGTATTACCTTCATCTCTCTAATGTAACAATGAATAGTCCTTTCTCTGCAATTATAATATATAATATATTTAACTGTAAATCACTCAATAGGATTTGAAGCAGGAATTTAAGGAAATGCAATGTGTTAATGGCCTGATCTAAATAGACATAAAAAAAAAAATCCAAAGGAGCATCATTGTTAGGCCCTATGTCTTTTTATTAAGATTAAATCCATAACAATGTGCAACTTCTGTTCAAAGTGAAATTATACTAAACACATTAATTTGTAAAAAATCGCACCTGGTATTGATAGAATGACCGATCACAATGAAAATTAGTTTCTGTCTGTAACGTCATCGTTTAAAATGATGTTTTATCTAGAAAGTGTTATTTTTGTCCCAGTTCTATCTCACACAGGGTCCACCCACTATTGGACTCTATGGGTAATACTTTCTTCCAATCTTACGCACACAATTGCTCACTGAAATTTGCATGTATGCAGCCAGCCAATCATGATGTGTCTACTGATTATGTGTGTCTCACATAATAAAAGACAGCATCTCGCTGCCACTTTCTCATCCATCTCACTTCAGCCATGGCAAATTCACTGATCTTCTCCACAGATTAAGTTGCCGCTTCAAGCTTGTTCCTGCCCATCGGGTTCTGGTCTCATCACCACCTCTGTTGGGCATCTCTGCTGCTTTGAGTGCCTCAGATGGGACCATGCAGAGAGCAGCATGATGCAGCCACCGCCCTGCATGCACTGCTGAGGACTTTCTATGACTCAACATTGGAAATGATGGGACCATTTTTGGCTGTGTGATGTCCAGCTCCACTACAATGGGAGTGCTTGAGATAAATCTCTGTGTTCATCTGGTGCTCCACTGCTGCCACCAGACGCTTCAGCTGAGACTGTCCTAGCGCCTTTGTCAATGGACAATAACAACAACCTCTCTTCTGTGTCTGCAACATCTGATGTCAGTTCACTGGAGCGTGTAGTGCTTTCACTGCCCCCACCTATCCCGCAGAAACTCAGTCAGTTGGCTATGTGAAGGCTTTTACGGCCCGGCTCATCTGGCCCAACCTGCCTTTGTTTCACCTCCTCTCCCAGATATTTGGCAGTGTCAAAGTGTCCTGGAAGGAGCCACAACAAAGTCAACAGTTGCAGGACTGATTTCTATCCTGAGAGAGCAGGGCCACATGGAGACAGGCTGTCCTGGTGTGCCCCCCCGGAAGAGGCCCTTGTAGCCCTTCTGATTCCTCACTCAGCTGGCTGGGTGTCGAGAAGGAAGCCTCCGCTGCCTCCACTGCCTCCACTGCCTCTACTGGTGCAAGATAGACAAGCAGGAATATTTTGAGAAAATGTTCTGAAAAAAAATATATATAATAATTTCTTCTGTCATTCAGCTCATCAAGAGTCTGGAAGAGGAGAAGGTGCAGCTGAGTCACCATCTGCTGCTCATGCCTTCTTCTAGCCAGAGAGGAGACGAGGTGCATCACCACAACACCATGGTGACGAGGAGAGCACGTAGGCAGGGCAGATCACTCCCAGCCCCCACAACATCAGCCACCTCCTCCCAGACCACCTCATCAGAGGCACCGCAGCACCAGCCTTCTAGCAACCTTCATTCTCCTCTTCTGCACATGTGCAGAGAATTGCAGATATCCCATCGGGACACTCAGTCCAACGCCTGCAGTACGTTTTAAATAACTTGATTATGTAGCTTCAAATCAGTGCAGTTATGTATTTCTGAAATCCCACATTATTATGTTAATGCAATGACACCTTCTTGTTTTGATGGTCAAAGCTGCAAATATATAGTAGTTTCACCATAAAACAACGATGTAATGTAAACAACATCCAAGGTTCATTTCTTAGAATGTTCATGCTGCTGTTATATTTTGTATTTTTTTCATTATGTATTATTGTTTATATTATTTATTGTTGATGTGTGTCTGTGCCTATGTGACTGTCACCGTTCACTGTTCTTCACACACCCTTTATTCTATACCTTGTGTGACTTTCCTGTAAATCAGATTAGATTGATGGTGTTTCAAAACAGCTATGCTTGAGATTGATCTTCAAAATTAAATCTGAATTGATGCTCGATGAGGGGGATGAAAGGGGATTTGTTTTCTGAATATGAAATAAATTTGGCTTTAAACTGTCCCGCTACCTGAGGAAGAAAATCTGGCGTTTGAAATGCCATCCCCATACTGCAGTTGGTGGGTTGGTAATACAGCCTTCATAGCGTGCAGTACCAACAGTCAGCTCTCTCCCTCTCACATCTACATGGTGGATTCTTGTCCTCATTTACACATCAGTATCTGTTTGATCTCCATCAGCCATGCAACTTAAAAGCGGCAGCCTTGCATTTGGGCCAGGGATGAAGAGACATGGATGTTTTAAGCACATGCAGGCATGCATCATTATCATTTCCCCTTCCTTCTAATTAGTTAATTGAAAGGACATCTGTGTAACATCTACAACACATTAGTGTTTCCCAGTGGATTTGCTCTGGTACTAGTGCTACTTCAGTTCATCGTAGCATCTTTTGAACAATTACTGCAAATTCTATTTTATCGTGGCCTTTAATTTCATGGAACATTTTCACACTTGCAATCAATGCATAGCTTTATTAACTCAAAATGATTTTTTCCAGCATATTATATGATGTTACAGTTTCTGTCTTTGTGGTGGGAAAGCACTGGGGACACATCTTAACTGCATGGCAACCAGTAAGGCAGCTGCATCCAGCAGATTCCTTTACTCTCTCAGCCTACGTCAGGTCATTTAATTCTTTTCCCCCTGCTCCCCTTTTAATACCTCAATGTATTTCATATAGATTTTGTCATAAGCCCCAATCAATACCTCTATGCAAGATTTGTGTTTGCTGCTTGGGCCCAGCAATCGGCCAAGCAAGTAAAAAGAGCAAGTGCTGCAGGACAAATGTGATAAATAACTAATATTTAGTGAGCTAAAACCCTAGGAAATATTTGAACTCAGTCACCCTTAAAGAGGCCACTTTAACAAACATTTGCATGCGAAAAACTCACTTTAACATGTTTCTAATCATTCAAAATTAGCCTAGATATGTGACACAAGGAGACAAAGCTGGACCAGCACGCAGACTTAAGGCTCAAAACATATGGGTTTATTGAGACAGGTGGAAGGGTAGCAGGGCTGCAGGCAGAGGGTGGCTGTAGCTGGGAGACACAGGAGGTCAGGTAAAGGCAGGCAGGTGATGAGGTGGAGCGGGTCCAAGATAGGAGCGGGTCCAGGATAGAAAGCATACAGGGCAGGCGATCTTGGAGGTAACGTCAAAGATCTAGCGATGAGTGAATGGAGAGCCGGTGTTTTATTGCAGAGTGGTGATGACAAGATGAGCCTCAGGTGTGTGCCCTGCAGCAGCTGCCCATGATTGGGACCCACCCCTAGGGAGGAGAAACACAGGGAGGGGAGAGGAAAGCAGGCACCGAAAGGAATGTAACAAGATATTGTGATATTGGATGCATGACCAGAAATGCATAACATACATATGGTTGTGTATGTATGTAAGGTCAAATATCAAATATATCATATGCTAATGACATATCAAAGCAAGCATTATGCATCCTTTCACCTTGTTTTTGCTCTTATCTCTTCTTTTATGTATCTCCATTCATCTCTCACTGTCTCTTTTTCACTATACTGGCAAGAAGGTACTCCAGCTAACAGCCAAAAGGTGTGATACCTAGCAGGAAATGCATTCTGGGACACACTGACACCCCAATTACCTGCTGGCAATGGCAGGGGCAGCTCCTTGTAGTGTCCTTGGGTTGTGACATTTTCCTTTTCAGCTCCCCCTCAGATTTACTGGAATGACTGGGGTTGCTGAGCAGGGCACTTTATAAATACATCTCCTCTCGATTACTGTGACCATTGGCCCTGGGCAGCTGAGTGTAGGTGGGATGGCTTCATCCCTTGAGATCCAATGCTGTAGATCAAGGCCCCAAATGGCTGTCCTAACTCGACTATCAATCTCTGTTATTGCCTGCCACTGACGCCAGCGCAAAGGGACACACACAATGTGCTACCATCTAATCAGTGCGGTGCCAATCGCTGGATGGTAAACATGAAACAATAGCTCTTGTGTCCCTTGATGCAGGTTGTGTACAGACAAAATTGTTTCATTAGTGATCTTTGAGGAATATTGAGCATTCTGTATTTGCATTCTCTGAATCTACATTTTAAAAACAATGGTAAATCTGTATACGTCTGGTGTATGTATGAAACAGATCCAACCAGTATCTTGTAGATGAACATCATAATCAAAAATACAAACACTATGTTAGTATCAACACTGTGTTTATTAGTAATGACATGCTATGAGATTTTAAACTTTGTAGTTCTTAAATCATGCTACTGCTTGCTCACTTATCTAAAAAGGACAAAACAAACAAACAAGCAAACACATAAATAACTTTTAAGCAGTGGATTTCATTAACAGAAATGTCTGTGCTGCTGCTCTCCCTGACTAATGCTTTCCAGGGAGAGCACATGATCCAAAATATCCTTGGCTCCAAGTGACTCCCATTCAAAAATCATGAACTTCTCTCTAGAAATACTAAGTCTATAATTTTTCTGTTGTTGCTAAATTTTGGCCCTCATTTTTGAAACGATTGCTCCCTTAATACGATTTGAAGACTTATGGTAGGCTTTGATGTGGGTGTCGATGATTGACAGTTTGCTCACCTGCTGCTCTCCCCAGTTCCAGGACTTGCACTGTTACAGACTATCGGCACAATATTTCCACAAGTTCATTGTTACTTGATTACCAAGTAAGCTAGCGTTTGTTTTGGTCTGAGGTAGCAGGGCATGTTTCCAGAGCGTGAAAGGCAGCACCCTGCACTCCTCATTTTGAAGGTCTTGACTCCAAACTGAAAAGATGGCATTGACCATAAGCAACTGATGATCTCACACCTCACTGCATAAAACATTAAAACCAGATCCCCAGTGTGTGCATTTAAGTACACATAGTGCTTAAAAAGAAAAAAAAAACAACAAAGCCCATCATACTCATCAGTCTACTCTTTCACTTTAGAGACAAATCAATAGTAAGTATTTTGGTTTTGTTAAAGATACACCCTCACAGGTGTGTTCAGTTTTTCTGTCTAATCAGACAGAATGAAAATAGATCTCTTTTAAGGTTAAAGTCTATATAATTGAAGGAATTATAAAGATGTAAGCTGTCCAGACAAAACAAGTGCAACAAAACTAACAGAAGAGTTAGAAAGATGTCAGTCAAATGGTCTGTACATGCCCACATAGCCCCAAGTAAATGTCCAATTAGTCAGTGAGTGAAAACACTTGTGTAACACAGTGTAAAATACCTGTATTACGTACCATTTAAACATTGTAACTCACAACATTGCATAGGGAAGTAAAACAAGATCTTCAGTTGTAGGAGAAATAATAAATAAATAATAAAGTCTGATTTTAACTATTCAACACCACTATGTCAAATTTGAAATATTCTTTTTGCAAACATTAAAACTTTATAGTATCTAATGCAACATTTGTACTTCCAACTTTCATGTTTTTTCCTTGTTTTTGAAGTTTTCTTGAAAAGTGGTCCAATCTCCAGGGACATAGAGAGGTTCCAAGCTGATAATTGCTCTTGTAAACACACGTTTTGCTTCTACTGCACCTTGCTTTATTTACAAAGTTAACTCCCAGCAATAGAATGTTAAACACTGCTTTGGCCTCGAGGCCTTTTAAATTTATAACGAGAAAAAGGGTGCAATCTGTCAGCATAGCCAGTGTGCATTTTAGCTACAAAAATTAAGTGAAAGAAGGTTGAAGATTATGAGGAATTAACTTTGACAAGTTAATTAAATTGTAACTTAAATTGTACTGAGTGATATATGTTCCCAAACACACAGGCAAACTAATGCACTCACCCTCCTTTAATAAACATAAACACTCAAAGATATGCCTACACCAACTGTATCAAAACACTTTATCAGAAATGTATCTATGCAATTTTGCAGCTAAATGTATATATACTGTATATAGTCAGGCACATCATCATCTTAAAAATATACTATTACAGAACTCTACATTTTAGGAAGCTGTGCCTTAATATTAAATATATTTCACCATACACCTATATATATATATATATATATATATATATATATATATATATATAACCAATAATCACCCTATACTATATAAAACTATGTATTACTACTAAATAAGTAATGTAAATAAAAATACACAACCATACTGTCTTGTGGTTCCATGCAAATAGCGTAATCCACATGTATGTTTATTTGTACATGTGACATTTGCAAGTTCATCAGTAAGAGACCAAATAAGGTTTCCTTGTACCATATGTCCAACCTAATCAGTCCATGTGATTATAGTTCATCACAATTGCATTTTCACTGTAGTTATGCTTTACTGAGCAGTGCTGCAATGAAGCCATCAGATTTGCTTTTGTGTGTTGTTTTTCTGAATCTGAGAGTCATTGGGAAAAATAGCTTTCACATTTCAAAATAATGCCCAATGAGCTCATTAAGTTAAATGAGTCATGGTGTATATCAAGTTAGACCAAGAAGTAAAAGGTCATATATCTGTCATTAATTTGATGTTTTCATAATGGATAATGCTTTGTATTTTCCATCTAAGAAACCAACATGTCTTCTGATATCTCAAAGCCAGGGTGGCAGATGGCATCATATTTGTTATGTTGGAGGTAACCTCTTTCCTCTATAGTTACAGTGCAGGCACTGGGGGTGCCATGTCATTAACATACAATACCTACCCAGTCCCAGCTCACTGAGCTATTCCAATTTAAATTTATCTCAGACCTTCATGTGGTGTGACCTGCATGCATTCCCAAATTGGCTCTACGTTTGGAGGGAGACAGGGCACCCAGTGGTTTTCAGACAGTTCAGCATTGTAAAGCCTTATCTAGTATACAGTGTTACCTTACAATCAGTACCTACATATTGCACTGTGTTTAGCCATGCTACCAGCATGGCAAAGTCAGTCAATCCTCATGTTGGTCTGTTGGACCAACAGGTCAGTCCTGAGTGACTTGCCAAGAAACTCAGTGCAGGCCTTTATGGACCCCAAAGGATAAATTCTACTGACTTTTAACCCATGATTTTCACTTAGTTTCACCAACAGAACACTGAAGTTCATGGCAGGACCCCATCCATTCATCTATGTGTCTTAAGGGTCATGAGGGTGGATGTGTGAGAGGCCAGAGGGGGAGCCCCCCAGACAGATCACCAGTCTATCACAGGGATAGCACATATAGACAAACAAAAATTTTCACATCTACTGACATGTTACTCACCAGTTCACCTAACCTTCATTTCTGTGGAGAAAATCCAAAGCTCCAAGAGAAAACCAACACAAGCCCAAGAAGAACATGCAAACTCATACTTAAAGACTGACAACACCCTATTATTGTCCGTCCCTTGACCTAGTTTGTGTGTAGTGATCATTACAGGGGCATTCTTGGCGCCACTAGCTTAGCTAAAGACTTTAAGTCCAGTCAAAGTTTTTGAGACATGGCAGCTTGCAATGTATCAGCAAACACTTATTGTCTAAAAGGCTTTCTGGAATTAATTCTCAGTATCAATATCTCTATACCCTTTGTCACACTGAACATGCTGGTTAATACATGTGTGCATTTCTTCAGTATGCACTTCCAATGGAGATATCAGTACAGACATATAATGCTGAACTAGTTTGACATTTGAGTGGTACTACAATGAACTATTCCCATTGCCTTCAAACCCTCATCTCTAAGATTTTATTTCAACTTTATACTTGAACCTTGACTGCAACGATGATGAAATGTCTCAAAGCCACCAGACTATTGTCCATTGTACTCTGGAAAAAGTTGTAAACACAATGAATATTTAAGAACGTAATAAATAAAGCGAGTTCCTTTCATTTCTTTAATGCATCTGAGCTTGACTGATTTTTTACAGTAGTAGCATGAATAAAATAAGATTAGACATAAGCTTTAGTACATTATACTGCTTAATATGCTATCCGCAATGAACAGTGACTGAGAAAAATGGTCTTTGCCCCGGGATACAATCCTAACACTCCTAACTGTATGTCTCTGATGTCAGAGGACATAACGTGCTGATAAAAGAAGTAAACACACAATTGTAGATAAAGCGTATGCACACTGAGGCGTGCACAGGCACAAACACTGAAATAGTCACACACCTACGCAATCATGTCCAATGCATAAAAATGTCAATTTATTGAACCCTTTTGCAATTGTGTGTTACCTTGCTTACCCACAGGCTATTTTAATAGAGTAATTACTCTGTCACCTAATGTGCCCATAATATCTTTAAGCAACAAAGTGCCAGTATCTTAAACGAGGCTTACTACTATTGTTGCACCATAAGAGTCAGAAGTTTTTCCATTACCTTTTTCAAAGAAAAAAAACATTATTCAGTGCTGCTACCAAAGGGAAAATTACAACAATTTGAGTGAGTCTGGCGGTGATATTTCTCTATTTCTTCTGATTTTACCTTTTGAGATTAAAGTTGACTATGTTTATGAATAAAACACTGTCACATAGTGAAAGTCTATTAGCTGAAATTTTTTTTCTTGGCATTTTGTTCACCTAATGTCACCCTAAGAGCTTTCAGTGATGACCAAACAGAGGACAGTGGTCAAACTGAACTTATCAATAATTTAGAGATCATAGTGTTGGGCTTCTGTGCAGGCCCTCTTCATATGTGCCTTTTCTAACTACTCTTTGTTTAGGGTCTCTACAGTCAATCAAAAGCACAATTTCAGTGCAGCTTTTCCTTAACTAAGTAATGGCAGAGCCTGCTAGAACTTCAATAATGGACTCAGACAAAAAGAAATAGTGAGGTTATGGTGTTGAAGTCAAGAATTTTTTTTTATCTCTTCTCTCTCCCCAGATATCATGAAAAAGTAGTTCTAAAAAGAACTGACTTCATTCAAAAAGGATTTTAAAAAGTTATTCCTATGTATTTCTTACTGGTTTTATTTGCCAGTGAAGACATTGGTACAGTTTCAAATGTATATAGAAGGTTAGTTATTTCACAAAATAACATACTGATAGCAGTTTATAGCTAATTTTGACTATTTGCTTATATAGATATAATAAATCTCAGCTCTGATCCGAAGTAACCTCAACACTGGGCTGACGTAAGTCTTTGTAAAGGCATTATTTGTGCACAAAGGAAATGAAAGTAGATATATTTCCTGATCACTGTGGATCCTCACAGTCTCGGCTCATGGACAACATGATGTGTGTTATTGGTCAGTGTGTGGGATGAGGTTCCTGAGTGATTGGCCGCTTTCACAGGGGCGAAGAGAAGAATAACAGCAGGATAATGTTGTAAACTATCAGCAGTGAGCGGCCGATGTGAGAAGGTACATATGAGGCCTGTTTCGAATTGAGGAAGAAATTTAGCAATGTGACAGTGTGTAAAGGAAACAAATAGGCACAGCTCTGCAGAATATGAAAGACTTTGCTGTGACATTTAAAGCAGTAATGATGCTACAGTGAATGCTGGTGTTCTCTGAGGTTAGCTTCTTGGCTCTGAAGGCTCCTGCCTTACAGCACTGCACCTGCAAACAGTAGGCGGAGAGAGGGATGAGACAGAGCAACCGAGCAAGCATTTGTGATTTAGCCTGTTACACTAACAACACATGGAATCACAGATAGAGGATAATAATGACTAACCCCAAATTTCCTTGTAAATTCATACAGTACATTGTGGAACCAGGGTTCAACTGTCACAATGGATTGTTTTTTCCACTGTTCTTAGCTTAATGGGCAAAGCATATAATCACACAGTGATAGTGCAATAATAAATATTAGTTGGTTGATAGTGAAAAAAAAATAGTTCCACATAAAAAATAGTTGCAACTGTAATTGGAAGAACTCTTTTTCAAAAAAGAAAAGAAAAGAAAAGAAAAAGGATTATAAAAGCATGTTTTCAGCAAAAGGCTTGGAAGAGTGGACAGAAGGAGTAGATCCAGTAAATTTGTGAAAGGTTGTTACACCATTTTGGACCCATAACAGCAAAGACCTTGAGTAGTGAACAGCCAGCTGCTGTAACTAATAACTAAATACACGAGGCATTGAAGGTTGCACAGTGGGTTTTAATGGTCTGATATATAAACCTCTAGACCCCAGAAGAATTCTAAAGTGTTGCTGCAGTTCACTATGAATCTTCAATTAAATTAACATTTCCTACTCAATCCAAAGAAACAGCTCAAAAGCAGAAAGAAATTGACAATCAGAAGTTGTTTTCATTTTAAATAAAAACACAACTTCTTCTTTAATTTGATACTGAACATGTGGCATGTGTTGCTTTTTTTCTTCTATTTATCATTATAAACCTACACTCTCTCATAACTCCACCTTCCCTCAAGATGAAGGTGATTTATGTGATAGACACTGATCAGTTTTTACAATATGACACGACAGTATAACTTCACAATTTATCCTATCTTCTTCTTCGAGAGCCTATTTTTTTCCTTTGGAAGAGACTTTATTATCATAACTGCAAAAATCACTACAAACTGCACAAGCAGTTACAAAAAGTAAAATCTCAAAGTCAGCAAATAATTTATCTTGTCAGGCTTCAAGTTATGTGCTTGTGTCTGAACTACCAATATATCGGACCAATCAGTGTCCTATGTGAATTCTTGCTAGTGATTTCGCAATTCCAGGTGCCTTGCAAGGGAAGACAGTGATAGATGGTGATAGACATATGGTTCATCTAATCACCTGCCACGTATTTCTGTTCTGTGTAACAATCCATCTGGTATGTCAGGTTAACAGATAATATCAATCAATAATCAATAATATCCTATTTATTTTTACTTAGGTGTACATAATATAAAATAGATAAATGTAATGATACCAAACAGTCAAACGATTCAATGAGAAATGCATCTGAGTCAACCTAAAAGAAAAGAAAGTAACTTAAGTAACTTAATATGATCCAAAACATTTCTCCATCTGCTTCCTCAGTCAACCTTCAGAGTATGCCAGCAAAACAGATCCTTCACTGGATAAAGCTAGATTTGGAAATACAAAACAAAATGTCCCTCACTTCAACCCATAGAGCAATGTTATAAGAACAGACAAAAACAGTTGTCAAACATGAGGAAAAAAATGTTGTGGAAAAGGTTGCTGTAGTTTGCTGTTAATTTTACAGTTCTCCTACTGTAATCTACTTTACAGTATGTTACTATAATTATACCATATATTGAATTACAATACATTGCTGTATTTTCTTGATTTTACAGTAGAGTTACCAGTACATTACTGTTTTTATACAGTTTGTTTATTGTAGACTTAATTTACAGTTTATTACTTTTATAATACCATGTACTAAAATGTGGTATGGTGCCCTATTTTATTGAAATTACACTATAGTAGTGACAGCAGGGTAACAACTTTTATTTAAAAGGCAGCACCAACTGAAATACTTAACCAACTGGTACAAACCAACTGTTTTTTCCATTACAGTTGGAAATTTCAAGTATGCATAAAAGAACATGGCAGTTATCATTTGTTTATCAAACATGATAACACTAATCAACTGCCACTGTGAGTATCGCTACATTTTCAGCACTACTTCTCAGTGGGATTAACAACATGTGGGAATAACATGATAACATGATAATCTGCAAAGAGAGAAACTTCAACTTTCACACAAACTGAAAAAAATATTAAAAAGATTTGTGGTTTCTTTCATCTAAATGGTGGAAAATCTAGCCAGTCAGACTTGAGTGGTCCTTCAGGCAAAATTAGAGTGCCTCCATCAGACAAATTGCTATAATACAATACATTTCACAACACATTGGCAAGATACATCATCCCTTCACACACTGTCAAAATTTGAACAGTGGTGTCTGAGATATTGTGTGTGAGGGACAGACGGTGGGAGCCCTGTGATTTCATCGCACAGGGAAAAGAAAGAAGTGACATATATGAAGTATATGTACAATAACCAATCAAAATTTCTGCAAGAGTGAAATACACTCCACAAATTCTGACAACAGTTTGACCTTCACTCAACATTTCAAAGCAAGCTTTTCTAAATTAACTTTAACAGATCTCCTTAAACATAAGGAGGAAGCTTTGAGTCCTTTCAGAATAGAACTAATGTAGGGTCTACCCAGGTACTGCTGACCATTTTATACACAGTAATCTTAAAGGGCAAAATTGACCAAATCCTATACAAGCACTCCTGCCCTGGGATAAGTGAACATGTTCACTTTTTTTTTTTTACATAAATACTAGTTTTTCTGCAGTGTTCTACAGCAGGAATATCCAATTTTTTAAAGTGGAATATAGCATATTTAGTGGGCAGGAGAACATGAACATGATTATACGTACATAATATAAGACAAAAAATGGTCAATAACTATTGCTGTATTGATGTGAAGTGCCTGAGTAGAGAGCTCTCAGTGACCTATATGAAATTCCACTCAAAGTCTATGAGGTTCTTCAGAAGAGTGGAGACATGGGGATAAACTGTGACAGACTTCTTCTTAACAACTCTCCCTGTTCTCTTGGAAACAATCTTGGCCTGCCTGACCTTTATCCCTCTGTCTGGGTTTATTCCAATGTAGCGCCTGAAAAACACAGTAGTCTGAGATTAGAGGTTGAATAAAAATAAAGTCTGCTACTATATCAAGTGGTCATGAAGTCAGGGTTTAAGATGGGCATGATGAATGTGAAAGAGAGAGAGAGAAAGAAACATGTATTGAATACAAAGCAGCAAGCCTCGTCACAAAGATTGGTTGGATGCTCTCACATATGATGCGACCCTCAAGGCTGATCATCCAGCGTCCAACAGTCACATGCTCTGTTCCACCTGAAATGTGAAATTAGAGTTATTTCAGAAAGCATCTTGACTTGTGTAAACATCTCTACTCAGAAGAACATTTGTGCTTTGCTGGAATACTGATAACATATAGAGTGATGGGTGCTCTTGACATCAGCCACTGTGGCAAACAGTTGTAGGGGACACCCAACAAAAATGTAATGAGAATATTAGTTTCATAAGATGATTTTTAAGATGTTAACAATTCAGTGCAATGTAAATGAAAAAAAGAAGAGAAACAAACTAACATCTGCGAGAAGGATGAGTCCATCTGGGGTCTCTGTTAAGTGGGCCATCAGCAGCTGGACAACAAAGAGTGCCACTTCAACATCCTCACCCTGGGAGAGGGCACTCTGTGAATTACCATTATACCTAGTGTTAATGCTACTAACACTAACAATAATTTAACTTTAACACCAAACAAGCTGTAATGTTACCTAACTGGTAGTGGAGTTTCACCAAGCTCACTTACTGGAGAAGTTGTCTGCTGTTGATTCTAACATCACCCCTAGAATACAAGATTATGCACAGTACTGTATATTGCAGTATTTTATGGGAAATGGCAAGCTGCCCATAAATATTGCCCAGAATGCATTGTTTTCTACAGCATAGTGCCATTTTAATGGGAAACAGTATGTGACTGTCAGAATTTGGCTGTTTTCTTACAGCATTTTGTTACAGGGTAGATAGGTCTCACTGTTCAGTGATTATGTCTGTGTAAGACAACTTACACAGGTCTTGGACAGTAATGAGATCTTTGATAAGTTTCAGTCTGGTTTTCGTGTGGGGCACAGTACTGAAACTGCTTTGCTCAGGGTTTCTAAAGATGTTTTTTAATGCGTGCTGATGCTGGTGAATGTTCAGTGTTATTATTTCTTGACCTGAGTGCAGCTTTTGACACGGTTGACCACTCTATTCTCCTGAACAGACTCCAACGTTGGGCAGGTATAACTGGAACTGCCCTTGACTGGTTTGCCTCCTACTTATCAGACAGGAGTTTTTCTGTGGCTGTTGATCATTTCATGTCCTCCTCTGCTCGTCTGTCATGTGGTGTACCCCAAGGTTCAATTCTTGGTCCAGTCCTCTTCTCCCTGTATATGCTCCCTCTTGGCTGCCTTATTAGTCAGTTTGAATGCATGTCTTATCACTGTTATGCGGACGATACACAACTGTACATCTCTGTCAATTCAAATGACCTGAACAAACTATCCACCTTACACGACTGCTTAACAGCCATCAAGATCTGGATGTCAGACAACTTCCTCCAGCTCAACCCAGACAAAACGGAGGTCCTGATTATTGGCTCTGACAGCATTTCAGAAACTGTACAGCAGTGTATCGGTCCTTTGCAAACATATGTCAAACAAGCCGCACAAAACCTGGGAGTCCTCTTTGACCATCACATGAACTTTGAAAATCACGTTAAGAAAGTCACCCAATCCTGCTTCTTCCACCTCAGAAACATTGCCAAGCTCAAAGCCATAATAACCCATCAGGATCTGGAAAAACGTATTCATGCCTTTGTGTCCTCCCGTCTGGATTACTGCAATTCTCTATTCACCACCCTGTCCCGTTCCTCTGTGTCTCGCCTCCAGTTGGTCCAAAATGCAGCAGCCAGACTGCTAACCAACACACGGCGTAGAGCACACATCACGCCAGTTCTTGCCAACCTTCACTGGCTACCAATAGCTTCTAGGATTGATTTTAAAATCCTTTTAATTACTTTTAAGGCACTTCACGGGCTGGCTCCAACCTACCTTTCTGATCTACTATGTCCTCTGACTATGGTGAGATCACTGAGGTCCTCTGATCAGCGTCTTCTGGCTGTACCCAAAACGAGGCTTAAGACAAAGGGTGACTGTGCTTTCGCGGCTGTGGCCCCCACCCTCTGGAACCGTCTTCCTTTAATTATTAAAAATGCAGAGTCGGTGGAAAGTTTTAAAAAGCTCTTAAAAACTCATCTTTTTCAAAAGCACTTTATTGAATGATTTCCAATTTAGCCTGCATTGTTCTTACTATTTTTACTGTTTTATCTACTCTTATTCCTTTTGTTGTGTGATGTTATTCATTTTATTTTTATTTTACCATCATTTTACCTTTTTATTGTATTTTATTTCTCACTTGTTTTATTTGCATTGTACAGCACCTTGTAACTACTTGGTTTTGAAAGGCGCTTTATAAATAAAGTTTACTTACTTACTTACTTTTGTCTAACAAGAACAAGCGATTTCGAGCAAAAAGCTTGAGCTTACAATGTCTTTGTAGCTTTCCACTATGTACGGTTGGTCAGGATCTCTCTCACAACACAATATAATGGCTTCCATAAAACAGTAAAGACAGGGGTTTCATTTTTAGATCTACAACTGGAAACCTGTGAAAAAATCAAAGATCTCAACGTCATATATTTTCCAGTTCCGATTAATTGATGACAAATTATTAAAGTATTTACAATACAAAGCTCGTGACTTTATTTTCTGTTTTTGATACACTGAAAGTAATCATAAAATGACAGGCACTCCTGGGCACTGCATTGAAATATAGAACGGCGCTATGGGGTCTAGAAGGATAAGGGATACTCTATTCAATGATTTTAAAAGATCAAACACCAACATTAAAATCTGATCTTATTGGTTTATATGTCAACAGGAGCACTGAGGAGTGGAATTACATTCATCTAAATTGCCACCATATCTCTGGAACGTGATAAGGGTTTGTTGGCTAACCACTTTTCCAGCATACACTGCCAGCTCTCTTATCGGTGGCATCAACAGTATGTTTACTATAATTGTCAATGCTTTGAAAAATAAACCAACACTGCAAACAGCACGTTTGATTAATCATTTCCACTGAAATCTGCTGGTTGCATGACAAAATAGCTGGCTTTTTAAAAAAAATGCCACTCAAAGTAGCTGGCATTTCCATATCACATAGTTCATAATTGTCAGATCCCTGAATATCTTTCATTTACATCCAATCTGATTGGTGGAAAAAGCACAGCAGAGCGGTGACTGGAGCAGCAGCAGAGCAGAAAGGAGGATATCATGCTCATGAGGTGATGAATGCTGGAACTGGGACTTTTTTTGTCTTCCTCAGTTCAGCAGGGAAGAAACAATGGCTTACTGGCTTCATGCCATTGGAAACCTGTCATTAGCGACTCCTGTGTTTATTTGTCTACTTATTTATCCGTTTTAGTTATCTGTTTTATCTGTTTATCTGTTTATTTGTTTATGGCACTGATATTCATATTTACTTCTAAATCAGTCAATCTAACCTAATTTAATTATCTTACTTTTTTAATAACAGCTGCCAGTGCATTCACATAATTTACGTCATTACATTGTGCTGTTTCAGCAAAAGCTTTATTTTATATCTGAAAGAAATCCTTGTGTGGCTTGTGCTACAGAAAGTAATTTTTTAACAGAGAAAACCTATTTTTTTTCCACCCCGTTGTTGCTCTTTTTGTTACCCCGGGGATAAGAGATGAGAAGTCTCGTAGTGATATGTGTTTTTCTCATCACTTTAGAACACACAAGTAGCACTAGAAAACTTTTTATGAAATTTTATGAATGCATTGTCATGATGTATTAAACAGTTAATATAACTGATTAACCATTACTTTTAGTAGAATTGTATAAAAGTGTATACTTTGCAGTAAGGTGACAACTGGCTTGTCTTGTTTTTTTTCCCTCTTCTAACAAATTGGAATATATGGGAATAGAATCAGTGAGTGGTCAATCACGCATCAGAAGAAAATGTAACCTTTTCAGAAATAGGACATTTTTCATTAATCTCATATTTCACATCAACCACAAATAAAGTGCTATTGATTTTCTTCAGCTGCGCTGATGCTGCTTTATACTGACTGCTGTTCCTTTGTCTGTGCCAGCACATTTAGATTGACAGAGGCTTTATGTGGCCAGGCAGCCAACTAAGGAACAGAATAAATCTGACAATAGGATATTAGTCATTTATTGCCAAAAAAGAGGGACAGAAAATAGAGAAAATGAAAGTAGAAGAACCAGTGAAAGCGTTGTAAACCACTAAGCTTGTTAAAGTTCTGACAGCTCACCTGGCGGATGCCAGAGGCCCCAAATCCATTCAATAAGATGAACAGGAACACTCCCAGTTGTTTGTCTTTCACAAAGAATCCATTAAAAAGTTCCCTCTCCCTTGGTTTACAGTGCATTGTACTTGTACCCAATAAATCATGCCTCAGTCTTGGGCTTCTGCCTACAGTCTCCTCTCATTTGTACTGCACCACTTTAACCATGTGTCTAGTACAGAATTATCATATATAGCATGGAATGATGATGTAAACATCAATCAAAAAACAATTTAAAAATCAGCATTTGATTAGCCCTGTCTAGCATTTTGATGCAGGTCAGTCTGAGGCTTATAGCTCTCCAGAAAGAACAAACAATGTACAACAGCTGGAAAATGAAAAAGAAAGATTCAATTGGGCAGTGTTGCAAAGAAAAAATGAATCTTTATGTCAATAAATCATTAAAACATGCACATATCTTACCTGACAGGCGCACAGAGAGCAAAACGCAAAAAAAAAAAAAATCAAAATTCCAATGATTTTATGCTGTCAGTCAAACCACCATTTTGAAATCAGCTCTATATGTTGCAAAACACTGACGATCCTAATTGTATAATATGTTTAATATGTTGTTTGTTGTTTCACAAGTCATTTAAAAAAGCTGCAATACAGCAGCTGTTACTGGGAGTCTTAAGGTGCAGAAATTAGCCTACTGGGTTGAGATATTACTGTTAAAAGGTGGTTCCCAGAGCAGCATGGTTTTAATTGAAGTAACATGATTATAATTTCACCCCTGTATTGCAGATCCAGTGAGAATACTAATTTACAACAGAGAGAGGAAGGCAGAAAGTGAATGTGACTGTTATTGAACAAAGAGCAGAGAGAGATTCTGCCAGGCCAATATAATTTCTTATTCTCTCAATCACCTTCTCGCCTAGCCACACACACACACAAACAAACAAACACACACACACACACTAAAAAAGTAGAATCAAATGAAATTGATACAACCAAGGGCTATAAATCTTTAGACATTGTAAATGTAGCAATATTCAGCTCTCATAATTAAAAACCTCTTAACAATCCTTTAAATTCTTGTAAAATTAGCCTAAAACACCTATCCAAGGTATACTGAAAGCTGTTCTTGAACTGTTTGGAGTACATGTAAGGTTTTGGTCTCTTTTGATAGGGAATACTCTGATGAAACAGATTCCTGCAAATGACCTTTAGCTGGAACTTATTAGCTGCAAAACACAATGGGACCACAGTGTGAAGCCTTACCTAGTCCAAGTTCAAACTTAAAAACAATACCAAAGAAAATTAATATTTTACATGTTTTTCTAAGGATATTTCTAGGCATCTTCCAAAAAAAGGCCATTTAGAGACACCAAATGACCCCTGCTTCAGAGTAACTGAAACATAAACACATTATAGTGCTTTGTTCCCTTCTTGAAACTAAACTTTGTGTATATAAAGGGAGTCAAAACAAGTGCTATGGTG
This sequence comes from Euthynnus affinis, assembly GCA_029490765.1. NCBI lineage: Eukaryota > Metazoa > Chordata > Actinopteri > Scombriformes > Scombridae > Euthynnus > Euthynnus affinis. The sequence goes on along the minus strand of CM055842.1, from coordinate 21,996,888 downwards.
GAAAAACGGGTTACATAAAAAGTAATACACCGCAAACTATTTAAGTTTACATAATTTTGTTGTTGTGGCTTTATATAATCCATTAAAGCGGCTCCTATTGGGTGGAGTGAGGTGTCAATCAATAGGTCAGAGTACAGCCACCACTTTGATAGCAAGATGTGGTTTATGTTTACATGCTAACTCAAGTTATATGTTGGAAGATTAGGACATCTGTAGCATGAAATTTGTAATTGTTTGTTTGTTGTTGTTTGTCTGACAGAGGCGTTGATTGTACCTGCTGTTGTGATTGTATCTTGAAATGGTTTGCATCACTCGAATCACAAGAATCTTGCTTTCCAAAGATGTGTAACATGAGTACCCACTTAAATATAACAGTGTGTACATACTGTATTGTAGGCTACACCTGTTATTTCAAAGCACCAGACACACAGTTCATTGATATTATCTTATGTTGCTAATGTACTGTATAGAATTCTTTTTATTATATATGCTGATACTCTGCATATATTCTGGATTGGTGCTGAATATTTCTCTCCCTGTCAATTTTTTCTGTCCTTGGTGCAAAGTTTCCTGTGTTTTATTCAACTTTCAGAAAAGACATCAGTCGAAAAGGAAAAATGGAGCCTTACCCCAACTTCTTTCTGACATTCTAATAAGGACAGTGAATTTGGATGAGTAAGTATCCAATTTCAGAATCACCAGCAATCCACCATCTCACTGAATACAGTGGCATCAATTTGCTGCCTCACATACTTTGCACCCTCAGGGCAGAGATTAAATGCGAAATTATTGGACATCTGTCATATTAAAGAAAGTTGAAATGTCCCTTGGTCTTTTGAGACTGCGGGAAATGAAATTACAATGACATGACAAAATGAAAGCAGGTAAGTCTGTCATGGATTCTGTCAGTGCTGCAATATCAGAAGTATTAAATCAGATGTTTTACAGCAAATTCCCCCGTTCTCCCTTTTTGTCTCTTTGTCTCACTCTTTCTGTCTAGCTTTGTCTCACTCAAGCACACAATATACTTCTTTCTCTGTCTTTTTTCTCTCTTTCTGCCTTGTTAATTCTGTCATAAATCATTCTGTGACAGTGACAGAATTGCTTTTGATTGTGATCTTGCAGCTTCCTTGTTTGATAGTGTTCGTTCCTTGATTTAGCCCTTTTCTCTGAACATACATTAAGTCTCTCTTCTCAGGAAATGCTGAATACAGGCTTTTGAAGGACTCTGGTTAAAAGTTCTCTTTGATTGAAGGTTTGAACAAATATCTACTTCCTTTGCTGTGTTTCTTTTGATGGTCTTCATCACTTAGAGCTGTTTGGAATCTGCTTCACTCTGATGCGGAGGTGCTGTGAGGAGAATCCGCAAGCTGATTAATTACATCTCTAACAGGCTCTACCTCAGGGGGCACTGGAATAGTCTGCTCAGGATGGGCTTGATTTAAGCTCTAGTAGCATTTTACCTGCCATGCCAAGAGGAAGGTCAACGTGAGGGAGTCCACAGAGGAGGTGAGCGGGAGAATGAGGGACTTAACACCAGATGATGGATGCAGGTGGTAATTCAACAACATTCCCTCAAGGACAAGGAGCTTGGCCTTAAAGTAAAAAAAAGAAGTAAATACACATCACTTAATGAGACAGACACATCAAGTCATCAACTTTGAACTTTGCTGGCAATAAAGCTCTAAAGGAGTGAGATGTATTAACTTAAAATGCTGACAGGTTAGTGTCTAGAGTGATGTTAGGAGAGCTTATGGGATTATTAAAAGTTCAAAACCATCCTCAGAAATGTGAAGAAACATTACAAACACTGATTTCTTCTTTGCCAACTAAATGTTTTATGAGAATAGTCACATAAGCCACATAACATGAGTGATAATAACGTGTTTTTATTCTGATGTTAGCTTTAGTTACAGGATAATGGTTGGCACATAGCCTAGGGAACCTGCAGGGCAACTGGCCATATGAGGATATCATTTACACTGGTTTCTGGATTTATAAAAAGGGGGGATGGGCAGATCAGTCTGGATCAGTCCAGCAGCTACAGCTACATGCTATAACTATATAGTTACACTACACTGTATATACACTATAAAACTACACATAAAATGAAGGGCTGCAACAATGGGAGAGACTGAAGATATAGGAGCCAGAGGACATTTTTGTCTAAATTTACACCAGGAGATTACATCTCTCTTCATCTACGACACTGACATGCAGGCTTGGTGTTGTGCTGTACGGTTACTGTGATTTGGATAAGACGAGGGTACAAGCTTGATTTTATGCTCCATTCACTTGAGATGGAAACTGTCACCAGTTGGTTTCTTGTAACAGAAATTGTTTTGGAGCAGAATCCTTTACACCAAGATGGAAACTTTAATGTTGTCATTATTTATGACCATATTAATGTGTTATACAGTCATCCTCATCTAAGTGAATAAAATATCATTGAGATGCGGTAATTGTTTAAAAAGGGCAATAACAGCGTGCACTTTCAGATAGTCTCTCCTGGAGAGCATTCATAGTGTTGCACTTGTTTTTAGACAGTTCAAACCTATTTTCTCACATAATGTACCTAGCCAGGCACTGTATGGAATGGGAATGAATGTCCAATTGTTGGTTTTATGAATTTAAAGGGATTGTTGGATGCAGCTTCTTCAATTACGACATCTGAAAGCACTTCTGATTAAGTGGCAATCATTTTTCAAAGGGACCCAATGTCCAGTCTTTATGACTCCTCTTTAGTGGAGGCTGGTCCATAGAGGCAGAGGAGATTGATCCTCCTCCCTTTTTTGAGAGGCAAGAGGGAGATCAAAACATAAAAATAAAAATATTTGGTTGATTTGGTCTAATTTCATCAGGTGGGGGACAATGATACATAGTTTGATGCGGTTTGTTGTAAGATTCCATGTTGATTTTCCTCCTGTCCTCCCCAATCAGTCACCAGCCACCACTGCCCCTCTTTCTCACATCATTTCTGTATCAAAACTGGCCAGATAATACAGCCAATGGCTTCAGTCTTAAAAGGATTTTGCGGGCTTTCAAGTCTAGAGTCTGTCTGATGTGTATTTTTGTGACTGTCAAAGTATTTTTTTTTGTAGAAAACAACACTGGCTATAGTGTGGCATCATCCACATTGCAAGGCTTCTGCATTTGTAATCTTTTTCTTTTCTTTTGCATTGAGCGAGTAGGTGAAACTGTTCTGAGAGGACCCTTTAAACTGCGATCACAAGGGCCCATTGTGTATTACACCTCGATAAGAAATGATTTATTTGGATGCATACGTAACCTACAAGTTTCAAATAGCTTGTGAGCAGATAAGATAGCAGAGTTTACACCTGCTAAAGCGAAGCGCTGCACAGATAATTCATCATTATTCTGACAAAAATAGAGTGGGGGAGAGGCAAAGTTGATGAAAAGAACCAAACTATGATTCTGTAGAATCAACATTTTTTCCTTTTTAGAGACATAAATGCCAGCTTTTAGATTTTAACATGGTTTTCCTTTGCTTTACATTATGTAAATTTGACTTATTGTACAGCAAAGTTGTTATTGAAATAGAACAACAGTCAACACTATTGCTTTGTTTCTAAAAAGCACAGAACATTTTAATTGTAGCTGACACATTTTGTAGAAGCTGAGAAATCAGACTCCTACTTCACCTGCCCCAGGGATCTGCTCCATCACACACCGTCAGCCTCTCCCCTCACATTTCTCAGTATGCTTGACAGCAATCAGGAGAAATTACTTCACGAAAATGATAAGTATGATTGCAAAATGAAACAGCATCCAGTGCATCAATGTCTGTCCATTTGTAATAGATTTTAACCAGATTTCCAAAGTAGAAGCACAGGTGTGGTGCTGATGACATTAACACTTAAGGTTTGAAGTAGGTTTAAATGCCAATATTTTGTTTTCATTTGGTAAGCCAGTAACTCCTTTGAGTATTGTGTGAAAAAGAAAAAGCAGTCAAAGAAAAAGCAGTCAAAAAATGCAGCACTCCAAAGTACATGACTTATTTATTTGCAAAACGCTGGTCTCTGAATGAAAAATTAGCCCCTGTATTACCTGTTGATTGCATCAACAGCCAGTGTTTTTCACCCCATTGAATCCTTCCAGAGGTTTTAATAGGAAATTCACAGAGAAAATTGCACGGGTGATTTGAGTGAGATTTTTCTTATATAAATAAATGAAGTTTTCTGCTTCACTGATGTGAAAGATAATAAGTACATTTCTCAGCATGGCATGCTATCCGTTCTTTGATTCAAGGGGATAGACACAGTGGGACAAGTTATTCTATATCGGGTGGATGCGTGCCAGTGGACACCATGAATATTCTCCAGATGTGAGATTAGCTAATAGGCCCTCCCTGGAATTCAAATGGCCACTGCAAATTGCTCTTTAATAAAATGTATCATCACAAAAATGCTCCAGAAAGAACACAACGGCACATATGGCACCATATTTAATCATTATGCTTATTTTTTGTTTGTGTATGAAATAACATAAGCCATGAGTTGTTATTTCTGCAGAACAAAGATTGTTAGTTGGGTGATTAGCACTTGTGTATACTGGGGTCATGGGAGACAAAGTATCTCTGCAATACAATGTCATTAAGATCTTATCGATGATTAAGCCTCTGCTTCCTCCTCTCTGTGAGTTCATTCTCTCACTCTCTGCTGTCACTGCCTGTTTCCTGAAAGAGAGACAGAGAGAAGGGAACAGTTTTACTATTCCTTCATTGTTCAATTATAATGGTTGTTAGGATTTTCATTTAGTCCCTATTGACACCTTTTTTACCACCAGCCACAGAGGGACACTCCAAAAAGATAAGATCATCTGCAGTAAAGCAACTGCAAACTGTCCCATCTTTCAGTTTACATAGTGCATGTTTGTAATTTAAAACCTCTCCTCGAAATCCCTCAGTGTCAAATTATATTCAAAGCCTGCTTTGAGTTTTGCTTGAAACAGTTAAAAGCCAAAACTACCAGAGAGAGAAAGACAGAGAGACCACACATATGCATAGATATTAGAGTGCAGTTCTTCACTAGCTTGGAGTTAGATGTCAGTCAAGGTACCTTACCTTACAATGTCTTCTCCATAGGAACTCTAACTAACACTGAGGGGAGGGGCAGCCAGCCTGCTGCTTCACCAACAAAGCAACTGAGAGGCAAAGCTTCCCTGCTGGCCCTATGTATCTCCAGCTGGTGTGGGGGTCCCTAGAGCAGGGTGGGCCCCCTTTTAAGCCATCTGGGGTGAGCTGATGAGTGAAGTGGGCTTGCTGGGTGAGTCAGGGGAGTGACTGGAATTTTAGGGATCTGTAGTCTCTGAGTAAAAACAACCAAGAGAGGAGTCATGAATCCCAGACAGGTAGTGGGAGGGTGTTGAGAGATGAGGTGTGATGTCTGATATACTGCAGAAAGGACAGTGTGAAGAATATTTTCAGGATAAATTGAGTAATTTAGCTGAGAAAAACAGTAGAGGAGGTACAGTAGCTGTGTTTAGGGTACAATTATTTAGACTCATACAATTTAGATGTCAGATTGTCAATGGAATAAACAGTTACAGATGTTAAGAGGTAATCCAAAGCAGTAGTTCTCACTCTTTTTAAACAAGTGACTGCCCCCTCAAATAAACAATAGTACAATATTTTATTACTGGCAAGTCACAAAGGACTTTGCAGAGAACAAAGCTCCAGAGAAATGGCAGAGTAACAGAAGGAAAAGAAAAATCTAGATGTAAAGAATCCTACGACCTCAGGTCAAAGAAAACAACCAGACCTATCTTCTCAGTAGCACGGTGCACCACCAACACTAAAAGCATGCACTGAGGAAATTTGACATACTGGATAAATGAAAAACCACCTTAATATTTTTTGAGCTGTATACTGTATATACTGAGGTCCATTTGCAGCTTCAAATAATAATGTTCACAGTGAATAATAATTTTATGAACACTTTCAAGAATCGTATTATTTCCCATGTGGGTCCATGTACCATAGCTTTGATGACGCAGGATGGCACAACAATGTTATCTGTCAGTTCATATGACTTCAACCTTGCAGCTCTCAGTTAGTGTGAAATACATCAGTCTGAACACAAGCCAGACCAGGACTAATAGGCAACCATGTATCATTTTTTTTCCTTAGACCAAACAAAAAAACAATTTTTTTTTTTTTTTCTGAGCACCCTCAGAGAAAACTGAAATGGAGAGTTCAAAGCCCCGGTTATAGAGGGGGACAAAATACGTAGGTTGGAATCAATGTTTGTTTTCCCAACCAAAAAAAAAAACAACTTTCCACACGGCTGTCTGTTTCTGGCTCTCTTTATCTTTTCTTTAAAATGTTCTTTATTTCTTTAACACTAGGAATTCTTCAGTTACCAGCATATAAACATTTAAAGTATAGGCTGTGTGACTACAAGAACACGAAGTTCCCTTTGAAGTTTTTCTCTCGCTTCTCTGCTTTCATATCCACTTTAATTTGGCCTATTCATTGGGATGTGAAATTTCACACAGCAGCAGCAAATAAGTTGATAAACACAAGGGTAGAAGAACCGGAATATACAGAATAACATTAAATGCAGTTATAAGCGAGACAATTATTTGGAAGTAGTGAAAAATTTAAGTTTGATCAAATTGTATGTATGTATGTATGTATTTGTGCATCCATGCAAACACAATCCTCATTACCTTAACTTGTCCAACAATATTGATGCTGTAATGTTCACAGTTTATTGTCCAAGATAATAGCTAATGTTAGATGAAACTGAATAACAGTTTCATTATTGAATGGAATTTGTCACAGATTTAGGATAATACACATTCATACAAAATGATTAAAGGCATGGTTAATCTAATTATCCTCTCTGAGAAATGTATTATAAAAGAAGAAAGAAGTTTTCTGACATATAATAATCTTTAGTTTTGAAAATGTGAGTGCGTAGCAAATCTTGTTAAAATGTTAGTGTGCAGCTATTTTTCTGAGATAAGACTGAATAATTCACAACCTTTGCCAAGTGATTTTTTTTGTAAAGGTTATGCTTGTAGAGAACAGATTGTACACAAATGCTGCAGGGGAGCAGAATTTAAATGAATGCGAGAGGAACAACATTGTCTGGATTTAAAGTTCCTCAGCATGGACGGCAAAGTCATTATTTTGTTGAGTGTCATAGTGTCACTGTTTCATTTACATCCACAAATCTGCTGGGGATTTATCTATAATACCTCAATAACAAAAGGACATCACATAAAAGGACAAATATCTTAAGGCTTATGACAGAAAAATAATCCCAGTTATCTTATAGGTAGATTTTCCTAACATCAACCCTTTAAAAGATAATTTACTGTGCCTACTCTGTTCTTTTACTTGATAAATCTGTTGGAAGTAACACAGAAACTGAAAATTATTGTCAAGCGTACAAACAACAAGACAAAGGAGAGCCAGAAATAGAAACATCCTATCTGTCTCCTCTACACACAGGCTCATATTACCAGAGATCTCCTCATAGTCTGTCTCATCCCTCTCACTCCCTTGGGGTGACCTGGGAACAATTTGTCAAGCTATTTTTCCATGTCATAGCCTCCAAGAGCTATAATTTGCCCCGACAGTGGAACAGCGCAACTGATGGGCCAGTATATCCACGTGTTGAAATTTGCTGTTGGGCCAGGTCAGAGCTGAAATGCTTGTTCACGCAGTACACTGGGTATTGGGCCTTGAGAAATTGGCTGGTACATTCTAGCCAAAGCTCCACCAACAGACAGGGCTTATTCAGTGTGAGAATGGCTGTGACAGCTCACAGCTGATATGTTCAACAATCATACTGAATACTTCTGAGTCTGTTGTCATGGTCTAAGACTGTTGATATCTCAGGAGCCACTAAACCGGTTTTGTTGCAGATATCAGATTTTGAGGCTATATCTGTCATTTTTGATTTTTTTTTCTGCAAATTCTTAAAGGGATATTAAAGGATCATTACTTCTATTTTATTACATGACCCTTGTTTTCCTGCTTTTTGTCACAATTGATACATCAACTTTTCCAGTTAGAGGCCTTGTCTACTGTACCTCAGGTTTGCAGTTAGTGCTGCTAAAAGTAAAAGTCCCAACAGCTGATCTGAGGTGGAAAGTAATTTTTACACATGTACACTAGTGTTTGTCATACTGATGCACTGGAGTATTTGCATTTTTCAGACTTTTTTCAACACCACATTTTAAGATAAAACAAGATGCTGCAGTGCTTACTCTGCTAGTTTTTTCTGACCTCTGTCGAATTTCTCTGATTTTGCAATCAAAACTTAAAACAAGGTTGAATTATGTTGAATCTACCAAACAGAAAATGGACATGTTGTGCAAAGAAACTCCTGGGCCACCTAAAAGATTAACATACTACTTAGATGTTAACATGTCAATAATTGCTGCATTTTACTGTTTTAACCCTAACTATGACCTTTCCCTAATCCTAATCAAGTGGTTTTTGTGCTTAAACCTAACCATTTTACCACAAACCTTTGAAATTACATTACCACAGAAGTTAATGGGAAGGATTCACCTGCATGCGAAATTGGACTTTGGCGTACGGACTGCACTTGATTTGAACGTCTAAAGTCATGTTATTTGTACTCAGATTGAAGGGAGTGGGTTGGAATACTGAAGCCTTGCAGAAAAATAAGTGACAAGATTTTCAAGACAACCATGATGGCAAAATTTTGAAAAATAGAACCTACAACTTTTTGAAGTGCACAATTACAATTCCTCATTCATAGCCCATCATTCTTGTCAGTCTCCTTTCTTTCTCTTTATGAAAGAAAATGTGCTGCTTTTTGTGGTTAATTTGGTTAGAAAATGAGGTAATTTTGGCTTTTCTGACGAGCTGTTCGAGTGGATTTTGATGGTAAAGATTCTCAGTACGAGGGAAGAGGCATTGATCAAAAGCCCTCTTTATGCTATAGGTCATCAAAAGTATTGCATGAACTTTACATGTACTGCAAACCTAATTTAAACGGTGTGAATCTTGGGCGATAATGATATGACGTCCTTTATTTTATTATCTGAAGATGCATTCGGTTAAGAGCAGTTTGCTCAATCCAAACTAAAATGACTTTTCTTTGCATATTATTGCAGTCACCTCATCTCTCCTGTGTGTATTCTTACACTTTGTAAGCTTCATCTTCTACCCATTGTTGAAGGTGTAGGTACCCTGAGGTGTTAAACTTCACCTCAATGAATTTTTCCCTTTTTATCCTTAACACTATAGTTGTGCTAGTGAAGAATGAAGAGAACTAGTACATTCTGAATCTAGTTAGCAGAATTTTTATGTGAATAAATCTAAATGCATTGACAGGATCTGCTGTGTGTATGTGTTATCATTATCATGGGTGTTATGATACATTTACATGATCAGTACGTTTATAGCAGAGATCAAAAGGACAGATATCTGAATTATATCTCTTTGTATAAATACACATATATAGGTTTGATAGAAGTTTAAAATAAAGATTCTAATTTGCCAAAGGCTGATCCATGAATGGTAAACAGAAGTACTGGCCCTGCAAGCTCCTTTATGGATTATGAGCTTTGCCTTATCAGTAGATTGGAGCACCTGGAGTCAGAATTATAATGTGGCTGGGAGTGTGTGGTTTAGAGAAAGGTATCATAGCTCAAGGGTTGTACCTGATAGATCTGTTAGGTTTTGCATGCACATACATGCAGGCATGACACACATAGTCACACCTGTGTGTACAGTCACAGACATTTGTGGACATGCAAGCTGATGTGAGCTTGACAAAAAAGTTCATGTATTTATGATTTTATTCAATTGTAGTGGATGAGAAAAGTGTTGATCTTAAATTTAGCAACTTCAAACTCATGTACAGTGTTGTTGGTTCCTCTTATACTGTAGCAAGTACAGTAAGCATTTCAGCCACACATTATGCTCTACTGAACTAAAAGCTACAGGAGAGATTTTCCACTCAGCACCACACTAGATGTCAAAGCCTACATGGCACAGGTCCATAACATTCAGTGTATTTGATGTGCACAAAGGTGAAACCCTGACTCCGCTCTTTCCCCCTGCTCCTGCTTAATATTTCAAATGGTGCAATCTCATGTTGTTAGACAGAGGGAAGGCTTGCCAGCAGACTGCAGGACCCTGAGCTAACACTAAAGCAATGACTGACACCCTAGAGCTGCCTGCTGCGGTGTATGGGAGGCCAAAGAATTTGAAAGCCTAATGGCAGAGTGGCACTGTCCATATTTCTGCTCATTGACTCTAAGAGCAGTGAAGACTACAAAAGCAACGACCCAAAGTTTATGACTAACTTTGCTGAAATCTTTAGCTAAAATATAAGATATTCATGTCTTTGTGTTTGTGGTTAATGCAGCATTCAAAGACTTTTCTTTGTTGAAGCTGATATTCTTCTTATGGCCTTCAGTAAGTTTGTTCCTGACATTTATTCAGCTGTTTCTGCTGTGGTTCAGGATGAATAGTAAGTTGTTTTCTCTCTGAGTTTTTGCCTTGTACCTCCACCTAAGCAGTCATATCCATAATGTAATGTTATTGATAATCTCTCCATGCGATAACATTGGTAATAACAACAACAAACAACAACAAATGACCGTACTGCGCTGTCTCCTGTATTTGTGACTGACAGTAAACCACTGTAGCATTATTGTCTCTGATGTAGTCAGACAGATAAACTGATTCAGATAAACAAGCCATGCCATGCTTTGTCAGATAAACAGTAGACACGGGTATGCATGATGTAACTCAGTAAATAAACAATGTAACTCAGTAATATCTGAAGTGTGAGTTATATAAATGACTTGTGTGGGAATTCTGCACCTTTTTGTCTGAGCTATCAGAAACTGATCTGGAATCCTTCCAGCTTGATACTGACACAGGACAGAAGAGTTAGTTTATTTTTCCTTTTTTGTAATACATCTGCACACTGAGATTTAAGTTATTAACTTTTTATGCTGCGATATGTTATTTTCATTTAATTTTTTTCATGCTTACACTGTATACCTCTTAATCCTGTCTGTCTCCTGTTTTCTGATAACAGGCTGCAGGTTCAGTAAATGCAGATTTCTTTAGTTCTGCCTTTCTCTGTCTGAAATCAGTGCAGTTCAGGTACATTCAGCTGTAGAAGAACTATGAGGCAGCATGTTGAGCAGCAGGACTGATTGATATGTTTGTGAATGTATTAATCTATTTTATATCTGTGGTTATTTTCTTTGTAGAAGCAGAGTCACAGACAGCAGGATGAAGTAGCTGTAGCTGGAGCTACAGAAGCAGCAGATTCCTGTTCAGCCTTCTCATCATCACCGCTGACCCTCAGTAGTAGCCTTCACTCAGGCCTCTAATCCTCCAGGTCTGATGGCTCCAGGATGAGAATAATACACTGGGTGAGTACATAGTTTCAGTTCAGCATCATGCTTTTTCCAAATATGATTTGTACTGATGAGTGCCAGTAATCTCACTGGGTTGTACATATTATCTTTACAGTCACCAGAGACCCAGCCTGATAAGAACCAAAGGGCTCTCTGTAATCACAGTGAATGGATACTATGGATCTATAGACATCATCAGGAGATATGTATCAGTGGGCCTGATGCTAAGTTTTTTTTTTAGTTAAGTTGTGTTTGTTTTATTATGTTTTTTTTTTAATCATATTGGCTGTGTCATGTATGATGTGATCAAATGTATTGAATTATATTCCAAATAGATGTCTTGGATCTATTTATTGTCTGCCTTGATTAGTTGTGTGAATAACTTTCAGTGATCTTTACATAGACTATATAATGTTTATCAAAAATGACAAAGTTATGAAAGTATATGTATGAAAAGAGGATAACCTAATAATATTTAATAATGATCATTAGTTAATAGTAATGATCATTGTCACTGTTAGCTAGGACACTGTTGAAAAAGACAGTGTCATCTCACTGAGGCTATCCAGGTTAAATAAAGGTTAACTAAAAATAAATTAATTTATGATAATAACAACAAAACAATAATGATAATAAAAAATAATATGTTTAAATGGCAAATGTCAACTGTTCCATGGTCAGAACATCTTTTATTCAAGTCAGAGCATTCCTCTACATTTTGCAGAACATAACTTTACTGAAACATTTTAAATGATCTGAAAAAGTAATTTGGACAAATTTTTCATTTATTTCTTTCAATTGTTACTGTTATCAAAATTATATGTACACAGAAAGCAGTGATAACTGTAATGTAAATTAAATCAGTGACTACAGAGGTAAATATTTAGATATTTAGGATAAGATGATGCATAGTAGCTGTATAAAACACCATCAGAACCGTGTTCCAGCTGAGATTCGATTCTGAGCTCACATAAGAAGACAGCAAAAGGTTACTTCTGGTTCAGTGGTGGCTGGGGACTCAAAAAGGAAGACAGGACTTTCAAAAACAAAAAACCTTCAGTGGTGTAAATGCTACTTCTTTAAAGACATTTATACATATTGGTTCTAAACAAATATGTGCTCATTTTAGCCATGAAGTGGTTCAAATGTGTCATTTTACCAACAAAGTAAAATTCAAATTTATAGTATTGTTCTATTGTGACAACAAATTTATGTTCTGATCAAAAACAGACAACATATCACATGATTTACTTGTGTTTCCTGTCTATTTTCTTCGTATACAGAAATATATAAAGTAGCACAAAGCTTATAATGTGATACAGGAACAGATCAGTGCTGAACACTAGAAACATTCACAGATCTAAAAGTGAAGGTTCACATCAGAAAGTATTAATGCATGTATCAAATACATGACTTACACACTCTGATCTATGTGTACAATATACAAAATATAGTCTACAGAGCTGACATGTTAACACTAGGGTAGTTAACATGAACACAAAACTCACGGTTCAGATCGTATCACGGATCTCAGTCACTGATAGGATTAGCCAAAAAAAAGGGGGAGAGAAATAAAACTCTGTTTTCCATTTATTCTGTAACAAACTTACAGCCAGAAACAGCAAAGAACTTTTGCCTATTGTCTTAAATGAAAACAACATTTAAGATGTCCAATGTTTAAATGAAATAAAATATATAAAATATTCAGTGCTCAATTATTGCAACATGATACTTTCCTCTTTCAAACACATCGTGAATGAAACAGCCTCTGTCCACATCATCAAAACTTAATAACTTAGAAATATGAACAGACGTCTTGTCCTGCAGCTTGGACGAGAAACAAACAAACATTCACGCTAACGTCAGTTAGCAGCTAGATGCTAAATAACATTAAACAGCAGGTAACATTAAAGTAACTCAAATGTCACTTCAGACTGTTAGATGCTGGTTTGATCGTTGCTGTTAGCTACATGCTGTTTGTCCACGACTTGTACTTACAGCAGTTTGTTTACTTTGTCTTAAATGAGACATTAAATTTTGTAATTAATCCGCAGTTCATGCCCTGCTGAACCTTAGGGGGGCAATCTGTACGGATCACGATCAACTACGATCTATTACACCACTAGTTAACGCTTGTTATTCTAGTTACTTTGAGTTTATTACTCAATATATGACTCAGCTTAAAAACAAACTAAAGAAACTGTGAGAAGCACCCAGACCTCCTGCACACTAATCACACAACATCAACATGACTGAACAACCACTCAATTAAAAAGCAATGAATGAGTCCAGACAGCTCACTGTAACTTCAACAAGCAAACTAACGTTTCCCACAACATATTATATGATCTCTGTAGCATTCTTGTTAAGGAGATAAATTAACAAAAAGCCACACAGAGACATTTAACGTTAACCAATAAGAGATGAAATTAGCGAGCAAAGAGACAGAGAGAGAGAAGCTGGATCTGACTCATGTTATCTGATGCCTTCTTCTTTCTTTCATGGAGATGGAGTATTCACGTCATAACGTCCATTTGTAACTGTTGATCATCTTGTTTGTTAGTTAACATAACTTTATGGCTGCTGGTTAATCAGTCTGATATCATTAGCAACAATGACAAACAAGCTAACTCTCCTGGTTGTTTCTCTGTTGCTTCTCTCTCCAGCCTCCCCGCAGACGCTGCTGCGCTGCACAGTTCAGATAATTTCTCCCGTTAGGTAACAACAGTCCTTAACAGTCCTTTCCATGGATGTATAAAGAGTCATGCTGCTACAACAAACCAGCTGTTGCATTGGCTAACAAGGAGCTATCTAAAGCTGCTACTCTGCTTTACAGTGGAGAGAAGAAGATGAAATCTGGAAACTATGATTGGACCAACTAGATGTCAATACTGTATTCTGGTTGTTGATTGGTAAGGGAGGACGTCCTCCCTTGGAGCGTCATTTTACTTCTCATGGCCAATCACAGATTAGCATGAAAAAAACCGAAATACATTGAGTCCAATGTAAGAGGTCCTGCCCTGAGGAGGAAAGCAGGTACTCCTTGTCCCCCCCTCCACCTCCACCAATTGCACCCCCCACCCCACCACTTCACACACTGCTCTTTCTCCTTCCGCCCTACAGGTGTCGCTGTTGAAGCATTTTAAACAGAATTGCAATGATAGATTTTTTCCAAAGAAGAGAGAAAACTAATACTAAATAATAATAATAAATAACACTGAGATTTGTGGTGGTTGGTTTATGGTTTATTTCAACCAAATATTCTTTTTTTTTATTTTGATCTCCCTTTTGCCTCTCAAAAAATAGAGGAGCAACTTCCTCTGCCTCTATGGACCAGCCTCCTCTGTTCTGGTTACTTCCTCCACACCTATCCACAGCAACTGGATAGTGCACGCAAACCATCTGAATGGTACCGCAACCCAACTCGATATTGCAGCCGTACAATTGGACAGCCTGCAGTTTCCTCTGGTTGGCACAGATTGACTGGATAGCTCAGGGCAGCTGGATAGGCGGTGTCTATCTTGGCCAGGCTTGTGACAGACAAGGCTTATAGCAGCATGCCCCGGCATCCCTGAGCAGATCGATCACTGCTTTTTGCTACTCCAACGGCATGGCACTTTTACAAATACTGCTCAACAGAGATGGATACTTCCCCTATACTTACTATTTTCATGATGAATTGACTTCTGCCAGCATTTTTCTCAACATTCTTTATTTTGGCACTTTTTTTTTTTTTTTAAATATTCAGTGCAGCTGAATACCTGTGTTTGTGCATTGAGAAAGACGATGAACAGGGAGTTTGTCTAAACAGTGTTTTATGGTAACAATTCAGATAAGTGTTTCTAAAGATTTTTTTCTTTCTTCTACAGCCAGAGGTTCAATATTGTGCAAGAACGAAACTATAAGACATATAGTACACACAGTATTGAGTACAGATTGTCTGTTGTACAAACAAAACCTCAGAAGGATTTTCTGCTCCACCAAACTCAATGATTGAAATGAGCCATAAAATAATCTACTGTAGAGCAGATTGATGTTAGCAAACCACAGAGGAGTCTACACAACTTTCTTCTTCATTGAATGTACATGCACTGTAGTATACACAATTTACGGGGATCTGATATTTTTGGACTGGATTCAAAATATGCTTGCTTGAACAGTGGCTCTGTGGTTAGTGCAGTCTCCTCACAACAACAATGACATGGGTTATTCACGATCATGGCCTTGGCCTTTTCTGTGTGGAGTTTGTATCTTTTCCCTCTGTTCACAGCAGTTTCCTTCGGATCCTGACATGTTCCCACGACCCAAAAATGTGAAGGTCAGGTAAACTAGAAACTGCAAATTGCTCCTAGCTGTGATTATGATCGTCTGTGTAAGCTCTGTGATACACTGACACATGCTGCAGGGTTTTGCCCTGCATTTCACCCAAAGCATGCTGGGTGCATGCTCTGGTTTCCTATGACCTGAACAGAAGCAAGGAAGTAAAGGATGGATGGATGAATACAAATGTTTCATATGTACAAAAAAATCTTATAATCGTGGTTAAACAAAAGAACAACCTAAAGTGTAAAGTAGTCCCCAGGTAGCAAACCAACATTGTAAAAAACACAGTATACTGCTGCATATGTGTGCTGCACACATGCGCTCTTACACTTGTTGTCTGCTACTCTCATTTGTCAACATTGCTTTGTCTCCATGAGTTATTATTTCCCTCTATCCACCTCTATAGAGACAATGGATGTGCCTTTCAGTCAACCTCCATTGAATAATTCTCTCATAGTTGTTCAGAGACCTGCAAATATAAAAAGTGAAATTGTATTGGGAAAATTTAATCAAAATTGCAATGCATCTAACAGTTAATTTCATAGATAAGTAAAACAATTGCACAAATTTTAATTTGTACTTCACTGATTCAGATTTATTCATTCAGCATATCTCTCATTTTAATTTGAGTAACTCAATACAAGCCTGACAAGTTCATATTTCTGATGTTTAAAGACAATCCCTCCAGGAACTAATCTCTTTTCATAGTTGCTGTATGTGCAGGTTGCTTGAACTGAGTTTGCTATGAGCATTAAAAGTTATTGCATTTTCCTATAGGGTAGACACCAGAACAACCCAGAATGGACATCAGCGCCCCTGATGGAAAACAAATTGTGACCACTTCTTCAGTGGACTGAAGTGCACTACGCTTGACTGCCTACCACAACCACTCTGGTATAAAGAAATAGACGGGTGACAAATTCAAGGAAAAAACAACATAAAGTGTGTTAGTAAGGGATAAAGGTGATCAGTCAGAACAACTTTGTATTGATTTGCAGTGACCCTTCCATCTAAGGAGACAAGTGGGCCCAAACCATGCCAGCAAAATGCCCCCCACAGCATAACAGAGCCACCAGATCTCCTCACTGTAGGGGTCAAACATTCAGACCTGTACCATTCTCTCTTTTTTTCTCTGTACACCACACATACAGTCTCCCACTTGTTGAAAATATGGGGATGACTCATCTGACCATATCATTTTTTTCCCCATCTCTCTGTAGAGCAGTTCCTGTGGTTTTTGCACCACTGAACTCTCAGAAGTGCATTCATCTTTATAATGAGGGGTTTATGCACTGCCACCCTACCCTAATATTCCTCTCTATGTAATTGTTGACAGACTTTTCTTGTTGACACAGTCTGATCATGTTCTGCATTGACATTCGCAGTCACCTGAGGTACAGTTGCTCTTCTGTTTTTCCTTATATATCGCACTAATGCACAAGCATCACGGACATCAAATTTGCACTGTCGACCACAATTTCCAACCCTATTTACTGATGTCTCTCCCATAGATCTAAACGCAGATGTCACTTTGCTCACTGTCACTATTGTAACACCAGCCAGCTGAGCAGTCTTTGTGACTGAAGCTCCTGCCATCCGTGCCCCAACAATGAACCAATGAACTCTTTCAAAGTCATATGATCTTTTCACTTTTTAAAAGATCTTTATTGAATTTCACATAATTGCCAGCTTGATACAAACTCAGAATAATGCTCAGCATTTTTATACACACCACAGAACATGACTAGAAATTAATTACTTAATTGTACCATGCATTGCACCTATGTGGAAGAATCTGCATTCATTATGTTTCTTCACTCATTTAGTCAGGTTTTTCCTTTAATTCGTCATCTGTCTGTAGATAAAGTTCAGATTAGATGGTGTACAATACACATGAATTGTTGACTGAATCCCAATATTTAGTTTGCCATGAAGTGACACAAGAGCACAATACAATCTTTTCATGTTTGATATTAAAAGTGAAACATAGATAGACTCACTCTGAGAGAGAACTCTGGACTCAATCATAAAAATAACATTATAAATAACAAAAATAATCCTCTACAAAGAGGGAAAACTAAACTTGAAGACTATCAACTAGCCATTAGCCTTCTCCTCAAGTTTCTGAACCTAAAATTCAGCAGTGTTCAGGAGGTGGTACGACATTCAAATTCTCCAGAGGGGGAAGAAATGCAACATCTGGTTTGCAACATGGCTATTTATAAAGCAGTGTTTCAACAGACGATATCTAACATGTGTTTTGTTGCCTTGTCATGCATTTGTCCATGTAAACTGTACATTGTGGGCAGTGTTGTGGGGTATGTTACTTTTTGAATTACATTTCTTTTACATACTTACTTTTAGGTAACATTGATATTTTCAAAACAGTGATAAACGTTTCATCTAAGTAGTGGGGCAGCATAACAAATTTTATATTCTCTGGAAGAAAATGATCAATGAAATGAAAACAATAATAAAATTATGAAATTATTGCACTGCCAGTTCTCTATAAGGTTCTTCACTGTCAACTCTCAATATTTGGATTCAGGAGAAAATCAAGCACTGGGCTGTTTTTTTTGTTGTGTTTTGTTTGTTTGTTTGGTTTTTTTGATGGTACTAAGCAGCCACGTTTTACATTGTTGTGTCTGTTGTCTGCCAAACAACTGAACCACACTCGCCTACTAAACACTGCATAAAAATGATGCCCTGCATGTTGAATGTTTGTCCTGTTGGCTCCATACTGTGTTGGCATTTCATTAGCTGTGTTTCCATCTAATGTTAAGTGAATTTTAAGCAAACATTTGAACTTTTGAAAAACCTTTGACAATAACCTTTTCTAATGCAATACTTTAAAATGTGCATAAATGCACATAAAAATACGTTGATGGAAACACAGCTACTGATGTAGTGCATATCATAAACATTCCGGTTTATAAAAGCACGAGGCAGAACCTGTACCTTATGGGTTTTTTCAAGTTCAGGTTAAGGGAAAGCTCCAGTTGATAGGTCATTAAGGTCCCACAGTGGAAAAGAGCTACCATTAGCATATTAACATTAGTTATTTAGTACAAACTACAAAGTGCAGCTGAGGCTGACGGGAATGTCATCAGTGTTTGGTCATAAACTAAAGCATTTGACAAAATAAAATTATGATCTCATGGTGGTGCTGCACAAAAAAGTGATTACAATTCATCCTGAGGGGGACATGGATGTGTACATTTGGTAGAAAAACCACCCAATAGTTGTAGTTCAGTCTGATGGTGGTGGTACACATCAGGGGATCATCACAGTGATTAGGCCTCATCCTCTGGGCACCATGACCATTTGCAAAAATGTTGAGCCAGTCCATTTAGTAGATGATGTTACGCAAGTTAAACATTTGACCTGCTGGTGGTGCCACACTAGACATAGAAGCTATCGCCACTGTCATTAAAATTCATCCTCTAGGCACCAAAAACACAGTATCTGTACCGAATTTTGTGGCATTTCATCCATTAGAAAGGCTGGGACCAGGGGGATGCTTCGTTGTGATTAGCCAGTGACACACAGCACACAGTACACAGCCCACATAGATGGCAGGTAAAGCCCACCTAGATTTGTCCTGGTATGCCCAATGGCCAGTACACCACTGCCTGTAGTTGTTGTAATATTTCAGTTTGGACACAAATGGTAGGCCAACCAATGACTGACTGGCTGACATTGCTATCTCTTAGAGCCATTCCAGCTAGCTAAAAACACATGATTTTAGCTAGTGGAATGGGTTTTTTTCACTCAGTGTAAAAATCATACTTAAATTGACTTTCCAAAAAAATGGATAAAAGGTAAATTTCTCTATTTTCTCTATTACTGTTTAAGTGCTGTGGTTGGTCCATCATACATTTGGTTCAGAAAGGAATTATCACAAATAGTTTTACAGTCTGCTATTTCCCCCAGCTATCTAAACAAAAGCCAAATGATTCTTATTGGTCCCCGCAGCGATGAGCACTGTAATGTACTATAAAATAATGACACTGATCCTTGAAATTTTCACAGCTTAAGGCAACTCCCTGCTGTTCAAAGTCATTCTGGTTTTGGTTTATCGAAGGTCCCGTGTGTTATATTGTAAGTTAGATCATAGTCTGCACAGCGGTGAAGTCCACACCTGCAGCTTTCAAGGTCAAAGGTCAGAAGAATGTAGTGCTGTTAGATCAATATCTGATTTCCCAGGGGAGGTTGAGCTCATCTTTTCACACTTAATTTAGCTTTCCCTGACCTGTAGGGATGAGTATTCCATTATGTTAACTCCTTTGAGATTTTGATTGAAATACATTTGTATCAAACATTGTATGTTGAAACACAATTTGATGTTTAAGCTGCATATCTGAAGTGTAGTCTCTATATTTGAGTTTAAACATATTTTTGTTTGCAGCAGTGCTATGACAACACTTCTACCACATTGTTAGAATAAATGTTTTTAATCAGTGAGTGTGAATATTTAAGTAAGAAAAACTACAGTATGTTTTCCTTTTCTTTGTTTCTTAGTATTCAGGCAGAGGAGGGTTAAAGAAGAAGATTTTCAGAATTCTGATCAGGCCTCCTCTGGCTAGCAGGGGCAGACTTCAACTTAAAGCAGCTGCATTGAGCATTTTACAGCCAAAGCCTCCAATCTACAGTGTGTCTCAAACATTCACCAGAGGAAAGAAAAACAAAACAACTACACCCCTGGGCATCAAGTCATGCATAAACAAGTGTATAATAAATAATGCACTATTCATGAATAATTAAACAAAAACTGAATAAAGGTGAAGACAAAGTGAATAGTATGAAAATAATAAGAAAGTAGATTAAATATATTCACTATCTCAGCCTGACCAGCAATACTATGGCTAACCTAAATTGACCTTTTAATCAGGTGCAGTTTGAAGATATTCTAGTGCACACACTAACAGACATGGTGAAGCATTTTTTATGATGAAAATGTCAAATGAAAACAAATCTCCTTAAGTCCTGAGGCTGAATTCCATTAGAAGTTATGAAATTAACCTTTAATTGAGGAGATAAATCAAATTATTGTGTTTCTAAGTGAAAACTTAAATAAATGAATGTAAATGAAATTAGGCTCAGTGATAATGAGACACTAGCCTTAGAAACTTTTGTTTTTTCCAATTATTAGTCTAACCCCATATACAAAAGACAAATGTTGCTAACAGTAATCTAAAGTCTAGATCTACTTATTGCTTGCTCTGGAGCTTTTGACCATACTGCATGGTTTTAGCAGATGGAGTTTGCTCAGTAATATAGCATGGATACTGATTGTTGCTACTCAAATAAAGGTATAATTTATTTGTATTGTTTCTACCAGGCATCACTGAGTTTCACAATGCAAATTGTTTATTATAAAAAGTTATTTTTAAATTGTATTCCTTTATTATTATTTTATTTACCCGTAAAGTCAACCTTTGTTTTATTATTTAATTCATATAGAGTATATTATGCATTCCAGTTTTGGAGGGAATCACAGTATTGGCTTAAGGCATTTGGATACTATATTGATATTATAGGGGGTTCAAGCCCAAAGAGCTGAAATCTTATTGTTTCTGTGGTGGTTTATTATTACTATTATTTTTTTCTTCAGACATATTTATACAAATTCCTCTGAGATAGAGATGTTAGTTCCCATTGATTGGAAGTTGTGGGCAAGTGCTCCCTAAGAAATATTACTCCAATCGGCCAGATTTTTTTTTTTTTTTTCCTGGATTCTGTTTACCTTGTGTGGTAGCTGGATTTGCAAGATCACAACATCACAAGATCACACAGGAATCCATGTTGTTAGGCTTAAAGTTATGAGTTTGGGCCAATCAGCATCCTATGAGGATTCTGGCATGATCTTGTGAATCCAGCGGCCTCTCAAGGTAAGACGGTGATAGACAGATGGTTAATTCAATCACCTGCCAAGTATTTTTTTGAAAGTGCCTGCCCTTTTCCAAACTATTTCCACGGACGACTTCTCAGATGGCTCTGTGAAACAAACCATCTGGCACGTCAACAACCATTGAGCCAATCATCACAAAATTTACAGGATATGTCCATATAAGTACCTGAAACATAGCCTAAAAGTTTCATTCAAATTGACCACATGGGGGCACTAAAAATGCATAAAAGTTATAAAGATACATTTCATAAAAATGTTGGAACACGTGTAAAACTATTTTGAAATCACAAAATAGGGGGCATCACAAGTTACAAAGACATGCATGGGCCTGGCGCAAATTTGGTCATAAGTAAACATCACCAAACCTGGTGGATATTTTTAATTAAGCTGTTGAAGATTCTAATGGTCTGTGTTGGCTTTAACCACCGGAATTGGTGCTTACAGCTATATTTATATTTGTTATTTACTCTTCATTTAAACCTGCTAATTCACTTATAACTGTTATTGGATGCATATTACAGATACAGGCAAGCTGCAAGAACTTTTCTTTGGCAGCAATGAAAAGATTTTTTTACTGACATCCACCAGATTTTTAAATAGACTAGATGAGGCTTTTTTGTCCAGCTAGTTGATGGATGGAAACTGCATTTAACTCAGGAAATGTAACAGGAGTGAAATGAAGGAGTAAGGGGTGTGAAAACTTCAGGACAATGCATATTGAATGAGAGTCCCTGGTGGGGGTTGTAGGTTTTTGCTGGCCTGTGTTCAAATGCCTCTATTCTCTATCTCTTCCCCACTGATTTGTCAGCACAGACAGAGTCCACTTGATTAGACACATTGGTGCAGAAAGAATTAATCTCTTCAGAAAAATACTTAAAATGATAATTACAGGTTGTCACTATTCACCCCGCTCATTCAAGTGACTGGTGTAATTGGTTGGAGGGAATCCAACCACATAACGCTTATTCATCCTGAGTAGACAGTGTAAGACACTGAAGTTTACTGTCAAGAAGAAATCGAAGCTTTAGTAAGGGCTGAATGGCGCACTGAAATTCTGGTGATAAAACTCCTCATATTCACAATAAACAAATATCTTCAGGTCAATATGTTCAGGGCATTGTGATATTAGTTTATGAGCATATCAGAATCAGATTGGTCTTTCTCAAAATTGCCCACTGAATTATATCATTACAGTAAATAAAGAGGTTGTACTGTTCTTAGAATGGGAATACCAGATTAAATAAAAAGAAATGAATAGAGATAGAGGATAAAGGAAAACAAAGGACCTGGACTGGCTTTGGTTTTGAATTTATCTACTATGAGCCTGATTGCATAGAATTTATGCAAACAAGGCTGAAAAGAAGGACAGCAATTATGCTCCTCCTGCCTTATACCATTTCCAAGACAATCCAACTATTGAGTCTTGTTCTGTTTATAATATAGTCATAGATGATTAATCCAAAGTTTGAAAAACAAATAAATGTAATGTAATATTTAATGAAGGTTGCTCGGATGGATTAGATTAAGGTCACGGTTAGTGTCCTTAATGTGGTTGGAGTTACAGGGTGTTGGGACCTCCAAAAAACAGCCCTGAGTTAAGACCAAACAAGGGGTGGCCTTGGTGGAGAGAGATTGAAATGAACAAGGGTAAATGATTTGTATGAAGCCTAAAAAACAAATAAAATCCAAAATAACAGCCACCTGAAAGGCAAATTCCTGGGCAAAGGAAATTTCTACTACTCTTCACTGTGAATCTACTGATACATTTTCATGTTTCATGTCTTAACATTATTAGAAATCAAATAACTGATCTGATATGAAAAATCGATCTCCCCTTCACTGGCTTTTTCACAGTGTCTTCTTGTTTATTAAACTATTTTGTACATAAGAGATGATTTAGATATTAAATTTATAGCAGTGCTATTTGAAAGTGAAAAAGGATTTACTCTCCCTACATGTTTTATCCTGTGCTGTTGCAGCCTTTATGTGAATCTGAAGCTTTCTTGAGTCAGACTTGTGATGTGTTGAAAATGATATGGAAATCGTAACTAGTAAGATTGCCATCGTAACTTTAAGTTAAAGTGACTAGGGAACTTATTCAGACGTATGATAGACCTGTTACATTGCCATCAGATTAACGTAAAGGGGTGCATGTCTGAAAGAGGATTTATTGAAAAGGAACTCAAGCTGTTGTGGTTTGTGTGTGTGTGTGTGTGTGTGTGTGTGTGTGTGTGTGTGTGTGTGTGTGTGCATGTGTGTTGATGCTTGTCGACAGAGTGAAAACTTTTTCCATTACAAGTTTAAGGTGAGCAGAGATGGAACAGAAGTTGAATTACCAGAGCACTGCATTAAGGGAGACATTGCCATTATAACCACATCAGTAGAACTGTGTCATTTATCTGTCAACACACCAAAAACCCAGCGGAGAAAGACACAGTTGCTAAGGTTTATATATACTTTGGCAACTCCATAACAAAAACAACTGTCAGCAGGGATGCTCTTGCAAGCACTTGTACAGGAAAAAAAACAAATAAACATATGAGAGCACTGTCGCTCAGTGTCAAGTCATCTTCATGTCCATTGTGTCTCCGTGTCTAAATGATTAGGTCAAGTAGCTGCTCTGTTTTTTTATTGCTTTGTAAAATGGTACTCAGCAGTTGTCCTGTGAGTGATAGCTTCTCTCTCCCCTTGTCTCTCAGAAGATGCGCACATGTGTGTGTTTCTGAGAAATTTTACATGGGCACTGATGACTCAGCAGGATGCTTGTACATTCAGATGGTGCCCCAGTGGCCTATAGTGATGAAACAGCCAATCTCATCCTCTGCTTATCCCCGTGTCTGTGATAAACTGTAACAGTTGCTGTTGCAAGACTTGAAAATGCCACTATGAGCGGTGATGGATTTGGGGATCTGTTGGAAGCTAGATGATATTTGTGTGGCCAAGCCTCGAAGAAGCACACATGTCATAAGTCAATAGTCTTCGTGAATGTGTGACTTGTCCCATCTACTATAGATAGGAGATTATTGCAGTATGCCTTTAAGCATGTGGTACTTGAATTTTGTTAGGTAACAGTCAATACAATGATGCAATTAGTTTACACATTTATGATATTTACAGTATTGTTTTAATTAATTTCAAATAATGAACTTTATGGTAGTGTTATGGAAACAGTAAATTATATGCTATGTATATGTATAGGCAATCTACAGAGACTTATTGATTCCAGGCAGACACATTTATCATTGGTATTCATGCCTAAGATATTGATGAAGTTTTCCCTCCACTGCAGAGGTGATTTGCATTTAAAATCTCATTTTTATGAAGGTCAGGATAATTTATTTTTAGAGGGATAGGCACTCTTTACGTATTTGTTTAATGAAATATGAATCACTTCATACCTGAGAAATGAATAGATGCAGCAGTGACATTTCCAAGATCTGTTTTGTGGTAATAGCATAATTTAGAATTGATAAATGGCCTGGACTTTTAATGGAGTAAAAATAAGGTCAAAAATAACTTGAGCATCATTAACTATTTTCGCTGTTTAATTGTCACATATGTTTTTCTAAATGATTAAGTGTCACTCAGTTATTTGCTTAGCCGGTCACCACTTAGGAAAAACATTGTGTCTAGAAGAATAACAACTCACTAATTCATTATGAATTATACTAGATAATGGGGCATTAAGATAAGGATAGTAAATTGTTACTATAATGATCAGGAATAATTTCAATAACAAGCTATCTTAAGTACCCAGAGTAATATGTCACCATCTTGTTAGAAAGCAATAGAAATTAGGTTAGCATTTGGTTTGCATTAGATTAGAAGCATGTTTTCCTTCTAAAAACAACACATTACATATTGTAATACTACATTATTGGACCATAATTTAAACCAATAATTATTTTTTCCATCTTTATTTTGTAAAGTTAAATATATTAATCAGATTGAGGATGTACAGCCCATTAACCTGCATTTGACAACTTTATCAAATGAAACCTGTTATGCTATTTAACTGCCTTCCTTTCAGGAGATATGAAACATTACCGTTTCAGATAAAAACAAGTTATTAATTTAATTATATATTCTCCCTCAGAATCAATAAGTTGTAGCTCAAAGATAACTAGGATTTCTCCCAGCATATAAATAATATATAAACCACTAAAGTGTCATGATCGTGATGAACTCTCTTTTGACTGTTTTTACCTCTTCTGTTAGCCCTGCTTAATAATTTGGTTTGAAAATTTAACAACTTATAACGAATTATTCAACAACTTCAGATATTTAAATTCAAGACCTGCAAAATAGAAAAACATATCCACAAATTATCACTTTGACATGTTTGCAGGTCTGATGCCAGCTTTCTTTTTGATTGAAAAAAAATTCTTTTATTTCTCTGCCCTAACCAATGAACAGACAGACATATGGTGTAGGGGAAATAAAACAATAACACTGTCACTTTTACAGGGTAGTGGGCTGGACTTCATCAAAGAAAGATGAAGCGATAAAGGAGACAAGTCTTTGTGCAGCACTCAGAGTGAGGCAAAAACACACTGAGTGTCTTTGTGAGGCAAAGACACTCAGCGGGCACTCAGATTTACTGCCATTTACCATGGCAGCAAATCAAAGATCTGCCATGGTTAATGATCTTGTCTGACTGGACGCCTGATGAAATTAATTTGTACAGTTATCCACTTCTGTCTGAATATAGATTCGCAAAGTTTACTCTGTTTTCTCCTCAAAATGAGATGAACAGGTGATGATTTTGCAGTGTTTGTTTCTTTCATCTTTTTAATTTACTGAAATTTCTGCCAAAATTGCAAAAAGATGTCTATACTGTAGCTTTATTAATATAAGAGAAAATGTATAATATATAATACAGTTTCTTCAGTACATGTAACGTATTCTACTACATTAGAGCCAGATAATTAAATTTCTGAAGACAGAATAATCTGTAGGCCAATGAAATTAAATGGGATTGTAGCGGATTATGGAGGAAATAAAGAAGGGAGTAAAATGCATTATGTGCAGATTACACTAAATCCTATAATCTGTTTGTCCTAAATGGGCTTTGTTCTTTGGAAGCCACGATCCATCTGTCCCTCTGGGACATTGTTTCACTGATGCCATCTCCAGCTGTTAGTGTTCAGGAAAATCTAACATTATGTATTTTTATTGCACCAGCTTTAGTGTCCAGCATTAAACTCATAAACTGTGGTCATCCACAGGTAGCTTGGTGCACACAGAAGGGCACACAGCCATTTAGTGTGTGACTAATTAGAACATAACACAGTCCAGTGTTACAAATATACATCTGTGTTGACTGAGTAACATACAGTTTATATTACATATACATATACATTCCTGGCAGGCTGCAACTGTTCCAGCTCTTAATGCATGTGGATGTATTTATAGGATGTGTTTTCTTATCTACCATTAATTAGGAAACTTAATACTCAGATCATGACGCTTATCATGATAAGTCATTGGATAAATGCAGAACTATAGGAAATATGATGCCCCTGTGAATGATGTATTCCCGCTCACAGTCAAAAATTCACTTATGTGTTGAACTGATGATTTAGTGCCCTATAGTTAATTATTACGGTTTTGAAAATGCTGCAGTACAGTGGTCTAACATATTGCAAGTTGCATGGGGATTTTAAAAAAAGAAAAGGTTTCAAGCTGTTGCCTAAAAGTTGAAATATTTTAGGAAGTAAATACAGGAATATATTCAGTCAGAATATAAAAAATAAATAAATAAATTGCTACCAGCATAGAGTAAAGCTGAATCTGTCCTGCAGAGCAAACACATGTCTAATAGCATATTAAAAATAAGAGTTAAAAATTAGAATTAAAGGGCAGCAGTGCATTGCAATGCACTACTGCAGTGCTGTTAGCATTTGCTACTCTCTTTAAAAACTACTATTTGCTGATGAAGATTCATTTTATGGTGATGTTATGAATATAATTATATTTCCAAAAATGTTGTTTTAATCATTTTTAATTTTTTGCATAAAGACTAGGTTTAAACACTGGTTTAATATCCACTAAGGCAGGTAGTGTACAGCTCTGAGTTGCAACTGGAGGATGGCTGGTATTACACATACAATACCCATGTCTGTGCTAACTACTCTTGAGCAAGATTCTGAATCACCAAAACTGCTCCAGCATTGGCATTTGTAGCAGTTTTTGATATAAAGATGATAAGAAAAAGTCAGTGAACATGGTGACTCACTGGATAGATCACACCAAAGCACACTGGCCAACATACTTCAGAATGAGAGCTTTAATATGCAGCAGTGAGTGTGATATCACACTGCACACTGTATGCACACAACAGCCCTCGGTAGATAAACACCATTAGCAGTTGGCTGCTCTTCAGCAAGGTTGTAGGTTCAAGGAGATGCAGGGCAGTGCCAACAGGCTGATGGGTAATCTAACATGACAATATTATCGTGTAGGAGGGCACAGTTGGTACTCTCCCCTGCCATCTCTGCTCCACTCAACTCTGCTCCATTACCACATACAACACAAAGATTGTTCTCTTTGTGAATGTCCCCATCAAGGAATCATAGATGGAGAGAAGCACATTAAGGTCAGAGGTAGTGAGAAGAGAGATGTAGAAACAGACTGAGAGAGATAGTAGAGAAGGAGCAAGAGAAAGTGAGGAGAATTAACAGGAGGAGAATTTGTTCTAATGGACTTTCACTAATGTGTTTGCTCCCTCCTAAGTTAGTTTAGTATGGCGTGCCTTTAACACTTTTTCCATTTAGAACTCTAAGCTACAAACAACTCACTTGACTTACTAACACATTTTTCCTATTGCAGTCAACTGGCTTCAGTTCACTTCACTGTAAACTGGAACTGTATTAGTACATTTATCATAATGTATAATGCATATATTCATTTTTTTTTATTTAGTTTTAAATTTCTTTATTGTGCATATTTATTTATTTTTTTGCAGCTGGCTGTTTCTTGTTGCCTGCCTACTATGATGAGCTTGGACAACCTAAAAGGCTGATTCAAAAGACTTCTGATAACAACAGCAGGGGCCAAAGCTATTATGTTAATTTAAATTTTGGAAGCAATGTTTGGATTTTACCCAACACCAACAGACAATTTACTGCCATTTCAGTCCAAGTCACTTTCATATGGATGCTCTTTAAGGGGCAGAATACTAAGAGGGATCTTGATTTTTTTTTTTTTTTTTTTTTTTAAACGCAGAATGATAAAAAAGTGAAACATACTTGTCTTGTGTTAAGATTAATGCAATGATATAAGGAGAGTAAAATCACTCATTTAAATAACCTTGCTTAAAATAGTGGAGAGCTTCATTAATCTTCATGTCATACCCAAGGATAAATGGGAGAAGTAATTAGAGCTAATAGGAATTTCATTTCCCCCTCTATTTTGTGGAGTTATTATTCACTATCTGTCTGTCTGAAAAAGTATTGCATTGAAATAGTTGCTACTGAAGTGGAATATATGATAGAATGAGGCTCTTGTTGATATCCTCTTTCTAGATTTTTATTCTGGCAATAACCAATGCCGAAATAAAATATGCAACACTCAGTATTGTAGGCTACCCAAAAGCTACAAATACAAACACGTAAAAGGCAAAGAATGGACATAGTTAATAATCTGCTGTAATGTTACATCAATATGTTTTTTCCTTGTTCTATGCTAAACTACTGTATTTGGAGGAAAAAAACAATGTGTTTGCGCCTTTCATGAAATACAAACATTAGGTAAATTCAGGTTATCTTGTGTGGGACTTTTGGAACTTCAAATATATATATACTTTATACAGTATATATAGGGAGATTTATAATTGGAGAAGCATAGCAGTTCTTAGATTAGGGCAATTGCTAAATACAGAATGTGAGCGGACACAGCGGACAATTTGATCATAATAAGACATGTATCTAATTTAAATCAAATTTGTCAGTGACACTTTAGAATACTATTCATCCATACAAGTGTGAACTATACACATGTGTAAAGAGCAGAAGAAGCAATAGCCAGGTTAGTCTTCTCACCCTGTTTGCGCAAAGGAAAATTAAATGAGATATTCATTTTGTTGTACAGTATCAGTTAACATTACAGATAATGATAAACTGTAAAATAATACTGTAAGCTTAAAATAATTTCCTGAGATTTGATTCCTGCCGACTCTAACATGGAAGCATATTTATTAAATGTACATTTCCTGTGAAACAATGGCCTCATACTTTTGAACAACCCCAAGACTCAACTGCTGTATATTGAAAAGAACTATTTAGATGACTTTCTGTATGTTTAATAAAATGAATGTTAAGAGAAGTGTTTTTGTAATCAGATTGGTATTGCTTTGAATCGTTGATCAGCTTTGAAAATCTGATCTTGGAAAGTGAGTCACGCACTCTCCCAGCCAACTAAGGAGCTTTTTTTCCTATCTTTATTCAAGAGCGTGGTCTTTCAATTTCAGAGCATGATTTATTGATTTCACGTCCAGCTTTTGTAATTCTTTCCCTCAAACCCTGCCTTTGCACTCAAATAGTCCTTTCTTGCACTTAGATTTGCTCTGCTTCTGCTCAAACTGTATGCTTGCACTCAGATATATTGTTGCTTGTACAGATTTCCAGCGCTCAAGCTTTAGCCCTTCTCCTCACACTCATGGGAAAAGTACCAAAAACAAAAGCAAATACCTAATATATTAAGACAGTAGAAAACAAATTTAACTTTGATGACCAACCACATTTTTAAATCGCAATTGGTGAGGATTTGTGTAGTTGTATTGAAATATCTTCCTTCTCTTCAAATGGTTTACTGTTCATTGAAGTTACTTTTGTTTTCTGCTGTTTTAATGTGTTAGCTAGTTATTTTTGCTGTTGGTACCATTCCTAAACAATAAAATACATATAAAAAAATTAAACATAGAAAACATATTATCAATGGATGTATTTTTGTGCCACAAATATGACTTAACTAATTCAATTTGAAGGAAGTAATAAACTTACTTGAGATACTTGATGTTGGTACTAGACTCCTGCTCTTGAGTAATGTGTGGAATTCATCTCAGAATAATCGAAAAAATATGTTCTTGACTGGGAAAATTCATGTGAATACACCTTCAAGTTGGAATAACTCAAAAAGTTGATGAATATTTTGGTACACGACTTGTCAATAGTTGAAATCATACAAAGAAACATGGTGGACAAAAGTAAATGTTTGGTTGATGGCCAGAATATAATATATATAATTATTATTTTTTATTTATTTACGTAGTTATTATACTTAGATTAGTTAGAAGAAGTTATTTATTAGCATTAACCCTGATAACAAGTCAGGTAAAGCAATATTTTAGTGGTTTTAGGCAGCAACAAGTCTGGGACAAAATACATCTTCTTTGTAGCGTCCATGTTGTTTCCACATTAAGACCTAAAAGCTCATGAACACACAAAAGCTGGAAGTATGACTTCCCAACTTGTCAAATGGAATCATCCAAGGAGCAAGAGAATGCAGCAAGGAAGTCATGGGAATTGACTTGAGATAAATACTTCCAGGCAGCGTGTCCTCCAGTCTGCCCACCAGATTGATGCTCAAAGTGTCTAATAGTGCCTAGGTTGGGCTAATATTGGAGTAAATGGATGGCGGAGCAGTTGCTTTGGGCGTCTAATATTGGCGCAGATGGGTTTACATTAGTTGAAAGCCTGGTGTGTCTTATACAGACAGTAAAAGGCACTTTGTATGTTGGTATCAGATGTCGAGGGATGTGACAAAGTAGTGGTATTTGACGACTTGTGAATGAGAACAGATTGTTACTGTAGTGGCATTTCACTCGTAAATCTGACCAATAATACTAAATTGTATGAAAGGGACTTACAATTTGCCAATAAGTATGTCCAGGAGATCCTGTTGAATATTCTCCAGTACATGCTGACATATACAGTAGTGATTAAAATGTTGTAAAAAACGTGGTGAGATTTCTAAAAAATCTAAACTTTACAGCCCAGTTTTAATGAATGTCAAGCTACACATTTTTTCACATGCAAATCAACAAAACCAAGTTAACTGTTGTGCTGTTATTGGCCGTGCCATCACAATTTAAAAAATTTGGCAGATTTCAACATTTAACAAAAATATATGATTTCAAAATCCATAAACTGAATTTCATTTAATCTTCATGAAATCATTGTGCTGTCTGTCTGATACTCTCTGCAAAGGTTTCCTAGTCATAAAAGAATAACAGACCTTTTTCATGGTTTAGTTGAAAAGCACTTTGTTAAGGTGATGTTAAAGGGAAACTCTGAGGTTTTAGTTAAAATTACTACTATTATGATGATCATGGTCATTGTTTAAAACATCCTATGTTGACTGAGAGTTGGAATCAGGATGTTCCCTTTACAGTTGCCTTATTCCTCTTAAGCTCCTCTCATAATTATGTCAGCAACTACAGGGCTTTTGTCACTTGAATGTAAATATAGGTCATTTGGGGGCACTTTCGTAAATTACTGATCCAGTTGTTTTTCTTGGGAGGACAATCTCTTACAAGGATTCCTCTGTAGCCACATTTGTGTGGACATGTATAGTATTATTCGTTTTAGCTCAGTTTGTTCAAAAACCAATATTTTCTTTACCAATCACTGAAGTTATGAAATGAAGGTTTCTGCAAATCTCACACTTTTAATTGCATTGAGAGAAGTTTTGCAAATTACACATTTTATTGTGGAGTTAATTATGTTTTTATGATTAAAAAGGATTGTTCACCTGAGAGCTTAAAGATGAGAAATCTTCCAACAGAGTTCTGTCACACTAATGAGCACAGATAATAGAAACGAAGTACACAGTCCTCCAAATAACAAGCAAAACAAGATATTTGGGTACATTCCACATATAGAGTCACCCTCTGAGAGATCTTCTTGTGCCTCCTGTCTCCATGCATTCTCAGAAAAATGTGATCTTGTAATGCACTGGGGAGAAGGGAAGGGATTATGAGCTATGGGCCATTTCTCACATGAATTGGTTAAAACCACATTTCATAACATACAACAACTCCCAAAGCACCATAGTTTTAACTGAGGGTCTCCTAAAACCCATCCATCACCAGAATCGAAAAGATGATTTACACGAGTTCCATAAAACCTCCAGGAATTCTACCAGTGATAAATTAACTGGCAAAAGACCCTTTCTTCATCCCCCAAGCATTCCATACTAAACACCCTAATGCCATAAGGTCATGTAGTTTTCACCTTCAAGATTTTGTTTAAAAGAAATATAGCTATTCCACAGTCATCAGAAATTCCATCAAGCATTCATCCCTGTAACATTTATGTTGGATCATCAGATTACATTTGATCAATAAATCAAATTTTATTAAGGACACAGCTCATGGAGGGTCCATAGCACAATAGGATATGCATACAAAGTGTGAAGTATAAAACAAACAGAAACAAAACAAAAAAATGATTCTACCTTTATTAAAATATACAGAAAAGAAGGCTTCTGCATGGCAGCCTCACACAAAAAAGCTTATCACATATAGCAAGGACAACATAATACAGGTATTGAAAATTAAGATACAAATGCAGCTGTTGCTAATGCAAACGTGCACAAAAACAACAATTCATCATGCCCTGAAACTCTGGAAATAAGTCATCCAGTTGTGGATTTTCTCCGTTCTTTTTTCTTTTCTTTTCATTGGTGAAAGATCATGAGCAATTTCGGGGCCTGGTGGCCTGGAACACACGTTTTGCCTGAGGGAGTTGAGTACATTGAGTAATGGTGTAGTAGTAGTACATCTATGGTAAGTAAGTCCTCCAAAAGGGTGTGTCTGAGGAGGGAGGGGGGTGTGAGTCAGACAACCCTGATGAACTAGCTCAAACATAACTAATGTGTCATCAATCTCAGTTTTATCATGTAATCTGCGGCTGGAACATATTTTAGGTTTAAGTCACTGCAGTTACAGGGTAAGGGCTACACAACTTGCATCATGCTGTGCTTATTGCACAGTCTCATGATCTGAAATTGGATATCATAGGGACAGTAACATGTCCATGAGAGTTGCTTAATAGTCATGTTCTTTTTTTAAAAGGTGTTTTTTGTACGGAAAAAAATATTTTGGTGTCAGATTACCACTGAGGTGTTCATGTTGATATCAACCCAGGTTTAAATCACTGGCTTTTTGTCCTACTGTAAAAGTAGTTTTTTACATCAAAAGTGTATAAGCTTCTTTAAGCTGTCCCTGCATCTGTAAGGCTGCACAGAGGAAACGTTCCCTGTCACCAAATCTAAGCCACTTTGCTCACCTCAATGAGGAGGGAGAGAGTCAGAGTGGAAGGGATGATAAACCGCTGTTAAGAACTTCAACCAGAAAGAGATCAGGCCTCATTCAACAATGGAGTGACAACTATATGGAAGGGCTTTCTTTAGACTTTAACAATGCAGCCAATGTCCACTCTAGAAAACATGCCATGGTAGATTAGGACTTTTGAATATTCAACATTTCCTTATGGAGTAATATTGTAACAGTAAATTAATTGTTTGTTGGATTCATCCCGGGTATGCATTTTGACTGTCTTGTTACATAACAGTTTTAAGTAAATATGACCACACTACTCTGAACAAGTATGAACCATAGCTTGCCTTAATGAGTGGTGCATAAATGTGTGTGTGTGTGTGTGTGTGTGTGTGTGTTTGTGTGTGTGTGTGTGTGTGTGTGTGTGTGTGTGTGTGTGTGTGTGTGTGTGTGTGTGTGTGTGTGTGTGTATTTTGTGAGTATAAGCCACACCAGACAGCTTCACAGTTGATGGCATTCTTTTTAGCCCAGTCAGCAATATGTTGATGCATTTTTTTCTACTCTTTTTTTCCTACCCTGTTCCTCCACTGAGTTTGTATTCTATAGCTGACTTAGAGGTGCTTGAAATGCATGTTTCTGCAGCACTCAACACCACCCCAGTTAGGGCACTGAGGGAATCTACATCAGGGTTCACACGAGGGCAGACAGCATTCATCACTAAAGTGCTCTGATGTGAGTTATGAGCTGCTGTAGCTGTCATTATGGGTCAACAACTCCTGACAGGATTAGAGTATAAAGTTGCTTTGACCACATGCAGGAGACATAAAACAATAGCATCAATATGGCACTTCTTTGTTGTGTGATCATGAGCCAGCAAAGCGACCAAAACTATTGAGGAAGTCCATTATGAAACTTGAAATTGGTTCTGTCTGGCTGCTTGACCGTTTGACTTTCTTTTCCATTTTCAGAATGTCCCAGACCTCACAGACAGGGAGGCTGAGCTTTATTTTTCCAATGTGGTAATTCTGTATGCCTTCACAATCTTCTTGTTACTGTGAGCACCTTGGATGCCATTAGGAATAAAATCCATAGAAATTAACATAACCTCTGCAATGACGGTTGTTTTTGATTTTTTTTAGTCTGTCTTTCTCAAATGTCTCAAAAAATACTTCAAAGATTTCAGTGATGTTGAAAAATTAGGCCATGGCTCAATGAATTACCTTACTTAATAAAAAAATGTTGTTTTTAAAAAATATTTCATGGCTGTCTGCCAATTTTTTGTGTCTTTTATTTTTCATTACTTTCTCCCTGACACGATTGAAGTCACCCAAAAAGGGAAAAAGAAAAAAAAATCAATACTGTATCAAAGCTTACCTGTATAACCTAGTAAGTCTCTTTTATTTAAAAATAATATTTGGTACCTCAAGAGTCGTTTTGTGTCATACTATTTACAATGAAAAAAAGAAAAACACAGGGTGTCTAGACTGAGAGCATATACTGAGGTGATCTGATAATAAAAAATCAACCTTCATTACAGTCTTCTCCATAGTTTTCTCAAGGCAAAAATCATTTTTTAAAATCTGTTGCTTCCATCGAGATTTCAGTTTCACGAGTGAAGCCATTTTAATTGGTTGCTTTTATTCTGCCAGTCAATTTAATGAAAAACTCAAAGATCTATTTTTCTACTCAACAGAATCCACAGTCAGGCTAAATATGAAGCTGTAAGTAAGACTGTCAGTCTTACTATGTCATTTGTGAAAAATGTCATCCAACAAACAGTGAAGATGTTGCAAACATAGGGCTGCAGGTGAAGTCACTGGTATTTTTTTCAACATTTTTTTTCACAATTTGACACAATTTGATGTTTTCTATGAGTAAGCACATAAAATATTGCCATTTCATTCGCAGTGCACATATTTGCATGTCATACTGTGGAAACTAGGACAAATAAAAACTTTTTTAATCAGGAGTTGTTTCAATTATTTATTTATTTTCTGTGTGTATTTCACAGATTTCTTATCCTACGGTAGCTATCTTTTTAGTTAGACTTTGTTGTCTAACTAAAAAGATGGTGATAGAATGGTGATAGCCAGACTTTCTATGGCTATCACCATTTTATCCTAGTGTAAAATGCTTGAAACAACATTTTTGTTTTGTGTTTGTTGCATTATCTTTCCTTTTTCTCCCAATTTGGGATGGCCAGTTGCCCAGCCCTAACCAACCTTTAATAGCCTTCCAAGTGTGATTAGTGCCACCCAATCATAGGGCTCACATAGGGTCAAAGCTGTCAGTCAACAGATTTTTGTTTGTTAGTTTTTAGATTATGTGACTTTTGAGAGTGAAACATTGAGTCGTTGAATAGACCCACATTATATGTGCTATTGAAGGAGTGTCAGTGCATTGAGAAGACAAGCAGATGAACAGGAGCCTATCTAGCTAGCTACTCTTAGTTTGCTTCAAATACATAATAATAACAAAATGAATTTGTTAAAAATTTTTCACATAGCGATGCTGTGAGGACAAGAAAAAGTTCAAATATCATAGTTGTCATAATCCTGTTCTATTTTCACTGCCAGCCAGTAGCCACTAAATCATTGGACTACAGTGAAATAATTCCATTGCTGACCAACAATCATCACAGGTGAGATATTTTCATTCTCTGTCCCCTGCTGTATTGCCTGTTTTAGTTTACTGCTGGGCGTATGGGGACAGATTTTATTTTATGCTTTTCCTGTCAACATGTAATGAGTGGCTGTTGCTGCTTCTGCAGTTGTGTGACTCTGTCGTTATTTGGCTGCTGTGCCAGGCAGTTATACTATTGTGTTCTGTCAGCTAAGAGATTTTTCTACTGCTTGTGGCTGTGTATCTGTAAATATGGTTAATTGATTGATATGATTAAGGCTGCTGCAGCTGTGTATGACTGATGTGTATGTGTGTGTGTATGTGTGTGTGTGTGTGTGTGTGTGTGTGCATGCGCGTGTGCATGGTTAACATGACTGCCAGGCTATGAGGTCTAACAGTTTTTTTGTGTGTGTGTTTGTTCATTTAGTTACCTATTTTACCCAACAGAACCCAACAGATTTGGAGGTATAGGTCCTCCTGATTTTCTGTTCTCACCCATGACACAATTTCTGGCTACTCTACTGCAGGCAGAGAACCTGCCTGTGGTTAAGTATTTTTCCTCTTCTCCACATGAGCACATTCAGAAAATTTTCTGTTAAAATGAGAAAAAAATGGACTTCCAGTTATGGCAGTGTGGGAGAGATGTAAGGTAGAGAGCTCTCCTGTTTCACATTGATAACTAAACCCCCTCAGCTATAGTAAACTCTTACAACTTAAGTGTAACACTGAAAAGGAAATGAGCAACTCCAAACAAAAACGCATGACCATACAGCCATCACCATCCACAAGGAGTATCTCTGTCAGCAGCAAGCTAACTGGTTGATGATGACAGCAACGACCGAGTATCAAGTAGTGGTGTGCTCAAATACAAATACGTTATTCTGCAAAGAACAAATAGTAGGTTATTTATGAATATTTGTTTGTGAGGGAGCTGGAAAGCATCCCCCTCACTAAGGTGAAAGAAAGACAACACGCATGCACATTGACACAGGAAGTTCATTTTTGTTTAAGTAGTGCTTTGATTTTGGAACCTCTACTAACTTCCTTTCTCTTTGAGGTCTACTTCCGGTGGGGCGTGTTTTCATGGAGTGCACACGTGAGAATGCTGCCAGCAGTTGTCAATTATCTGATCAGGCTTAACCAAGTGGCCAGGGAAGAGAGAGGGGAGGGAATAGAGGGATTTTTGGTTAAATTTGGCTTTTGGTTTAGTATTTCTTCAGTTTATTATGTATTTTATTTCATCTGTGTTGGTTAGAGTTGTGTGTACTGTGTGGTCAGGTTGAGTGTCATCACCACTGCTACTGAAATCGACTGCTGCTTGCTGCATTCTGCATGTAAGCCCTGTGAACATTTGACTGTAATCTGCCTGTGATCTCCCACTAAAGAAAAACTCTGAAAGCTCTGAAACCAAGTTGTGTGAAGCTGTTTATTCCTGTACTGCGCCTACACTTCAATCCTGCTGGCTGCCATCCTCATTGTAGGGGTTTTTCTCACCATCAAAACCTTACATAGTTTCATATAAATACTTAAAAAATTATTTGTTTTCATAAAAAAAAAAAAAAAACTCATGTCAAATACCAGCACACAGGTCAGTTACATCACTATCTCAGTGTCTCTCCTCTGCTCCACTTTTCATCTATCTAGGGAAGTCACATCCACCTGCTCCATGACGCATATTTCCTAATTTGGACATCACTCCTGGGGTTGGGGATGTTCCCCAGAGTTAAAGCTTAGCTAATGACACATGAGAAGTGCTCCCAAGGGTCTTTCCATAACCTGTTGTTCCCCTTCTCCTTTCCACAAAGTTAGGTTGTAAAAAATAGACAATAAATGAAAAGTGCAAAGCATAAATCATCTTTGAAGTTCTTCCCTACACATTCCAAGGTGTGCTGTCTCTGTGTTTTGGATGTATAAATAGTTGTAGTCAACAAAGTCATCTGTGACCTGGGAGATTCCAGTTTGAGACCCAGTGTGGGAACTTCCTTAATAAGGTAGTTTATTCATGAACACCTGGGGTATCACTTTATTTTTCTAAAACTAAAAGTGTAATAAAAACAAAAGCAGGATTTTTAAGCCTCTTTCCACTTTTATTCAAATACAAATACAAATATTTTTGCTGCCTCAACAAATACAGATATAAATACAAATACTGGGCTCTCTGCACATCCCTGGTCTCAAGGAGGATATGTCAACCTTAATTAAGAATTCTATCACACCTCTGCTGGATGCACTCTGAAGACCTGCCAACACTCATTTTTCCTGTGTTTCTCCCATATTTTCACTCCCTCTCTCGCTGTTCTACTATTTTGTTGTTTCTTCCAGCAAACTTCTGTAATTTGCATGACCCTCAACTTTTATTAGGAATAATCATCATGCACACATATCTATAAGTTTTGTATGACATTACACAAGTCTCCAGATTGTCTATTAATCACAGTCTAAACACACAATCCACACACGACATACAATTTCAACTGATCTGTCACCGCAAACCAATTCTGTGCAGGCAGTCTTTCCACCTGTCCTCTGTCCTCCTCCGACTCCTGCTGATGTGATTTACTGCCTGCAGGTACCACTGGTAGAGAGGAGGGGCTGCTTTGTCTCTGCTCAATTTTAAGATATGTGGAAAATTCAGATAAACAGTTAGGCTACAGACAGCTTTCGTATTATTAGCTTAACCAGTGTACTGTGGTATCAACAGTTTTGTTGCACGACGGTAATAAGCATAGTTTGTACTTGAGTAAAACAGTATCTTTCACTTCATCCAGGGACAACTGGGACAATAACTGGCAACTTTACCCTGACTTCAATGCAGTTTTGTCTGTACTGCAAAGGCATACGCTTCAAACTCCTGCACTCTGACTACTTCCAGAGTCACACTCAAAGATAGAGAAAATCTAACTTTCAACACATTTGAAGAAGCCAAGGCATTCTACACTGAACAGTTTAAACTGCTTCTAAAGCAGTATTATTGTCAGTGTGATGGGGTTGTTTTCTTATTGATAAGATGTGCATAACATAAGGAAAAACAGGAACCTCTGTGAGTTGGTAAATTATGAAGTTGCATAATTGGAAGATGTGCTGTCAATATGGGATCTGCAGCTTGCCTCAGTTGAGGAGACAAACTTATAGGTAAATGTTTATATGTATTATTCCATGTGTATTTTTGTTTGTACTATTTTATTATTATTTTATTGTCATAATTTTTCATTTTGAGAGATCCAAAAGTCATCACACTGTGTTGGAGTATATGTCAATCATAGATTTGTGGTATGATAGAGAATATTATAGCATGACTACACACACACACACACACACACACACACAAAGGGCTTGAAAAGGAACATCCCTTTTATAGTTACTAAGAAGACATATGACTCCATGGGTAGATTTGTGTTTGGCTAGGGGTATATGTACTCTGAATATTGGTCACTATTGAACATTTATGCTACCAACTTCAATGGCCCTGCATTTACTCAAAATATTTAGTGTGCTTCTAATTGGAGGGGATTTCATTTTTTTCTTTATACACAGTTCTTGATAGATCCTCTGAGAAGCCACTTTCTCTTACCAAGACGGCTAAATTAACAATTCATTTCACAAGGGATTTCAATTTGACAGATGTTTGGAGATGGTTACACCCGGGAGACAGGGACTATTCTTTTTACCTTCATGGCATCCTCACACATATAGATAACTTCTTGTTATCCACCCATCTGTGTCACGCTCAATACCTTGGTCATTTATTGAACAATCACTCCCCCTTGGTTTTGTCTATATCCATGCCTAATAAGGTAGAAGCAACCCATATATAGAGACTTAATCCTATACTCCTCAAGCAACCAGGCTTTTGCACTTTATTAGACAACAGATTAATTTTTTACACTAACAAATAGACACTCCACCTCTAATAGCTATATTTTCTGGGATGTGCTGAATGCCTACGTAAGGGGGGAAATTATCTCTTATACAAAAGGCTGAGATTGATTCTCTTGAATCTGAAATTCAAGCGCTTGAACAAACATATCAGAGAACACCAAGTAAATACTTGTATAGAACTTTGGTAAACAAAAACCAAAAATAAATAAATAACTTGAATACATACCAAACAGAGAAATCCATCATAAGTTCTAGACAAATATACTATGGACTAGGAGAAAAAGCTAGTAAAGTGCTGGCATGGCAGTTAAAAACAGAAGAAAGTAAGAGGGCAGTTAAAGGAATTGCAGTAACCACTGGCAAAATCTCTAATAACCCCACCGAAATTAATGATGCTTTTAAGAAATATTATAGTGACTTGTATACTGCTAAGCCAAGTAGTGACATGTCAGCAATAGATTCTTCTCTTTCCTCAATTAATCTTCCATGTTTATCTGACAAAGACAGAAAATGCATGAGTAAACCATTTTCCATATTTGAATTAACTGAAGCTATTAAATTGTTGCCTTCAAATAAATCTCCTGGGGAGGATGCCCCCCTCCCCCCACCTCCCCTTGGGTTTAAGGATCTCCTAATGTCATTCTTAATGGAAGTATGGAAGTCCTCAAATTAGCTAGGGAAGAAAAATCATTCCCTGAAACATCTCTCCCAGGCCACTGTATCAGTTGTTCACAAGACAGGGAAAGACCCACAAAAGTACACCTCCTATTGGCCAAGAATGGCCTTATCTCTTTAGAGTTCTTGAGAAATTTGGCTTTTATAATCAATTTGTCGATTTAATTAAAAATAATGTCCCCTAAAGATAGGATTTCAATCAATGGGATTAGATTGGACTACTTCACACATCTTTAGGGGCAACAGACAGGTATGCCCACTTAGTCCTGCCCTCTTTGCACTCACCATAAAGTCTCTCGCTGAGGCTATCAGAGTAGACTCTAATATATGCGGTTTAGAAATTAGACCTTTCACACACAAAATATCACTTATTGCTGACGATATTGTTCTTTTTTTAACAAATGTTGAAATTCCCTCTTCCATTTAGTAGATATGTTAAACTTGTACAGTTCCTTCTCTGGTTATGAGATTAATCTCGACAAAAGCAAAATACTACCCCTGTTAGAATTTATCTTAATTTGACACTATTCAAGACCAGTTTCCCTTTAAGTGGTCACCAATCGGGCTTAAATACCTGGGTATATTGGTGGATAAGGATCTAGAGAACTTATATAGACTCAACTCATTGTGTTTGTAGTAGAGAGTGGAGGATAACTCAAATAAGTGGATGAACCTCCCTCTTGCTTTACCTGGCCAAATTAATGTTATAAAAATGAATATTTTGCCTAATTTTTTGTTGTTTCAATCCCTGCCAATTCATGTCCCATCTGCATTCTTTCTTCCAT
The DNA here is from genome assembly GCA_029490765.1 of Euthynnus affinis. Lineage (NCBI taxonomy): Eukaryota > Metazoa > Chordata > Actinopteri > Scombriformes > Scombridae > Euthynnus > Euthynnus affinis. The sequence goes on along the minus strand of CM055842.1, from coordinate 21,955,025 downwards.
GGACAAGCTGACCAGATGGTTTATCTGGCAAGGTAAATCCCCAAGAGTCACTTTAGACAAACTTACCCTAGATTATGCAAAAGCAGGGTTGAAACTTCCTAATTTTAGACTGCATTATTTGGCTGTACAATCTAGATTTTTAGCTTGACTGTTTGATGGGAACTGCCCAATTTCATTGTTGATCACTGAAAGGCTAGAAATGACTGAGATCATTCAGTTTGATGTTTTATATAAATGGAATGGAAAGTCAATCAGGACTGTTGCCTATAGCCTTTTCATTTTTCTCTCAGTCCAAACTTGGTTCACAATACATACATTGTTCGGGCAAGATGGCTTTCTGTCTCCCAAGACTCCCTTGTGGGGAAATAGGCTTATTCCTATCTTGTACCAGAATAGCAACTTTGAATCTTGACCTATAAAGGGTATCACTCACTTTGAACATTGTTATATGGATTGAATATTTATTTCATTCCACTAATTAAAGGAGAAATATCAACTACCTGACAAAGATTTTTTTTAAATTACTTATAGTTAAAACATTTTATAAGGGTTAACCTTCAAAGACAGTGGAAACTATCCAAAATGTCACCTATTGAACCTCTTTTTCATGATGGTCAACCAATGGTTAGACCCATTTCTAAGGTTTAAGAAGCCCTGTTACAGTACATTTTCTGTCAATCCCTGAACCGGAAAGATCTAGACTTAGTAGGAGAAGGATTTAGTATGGAGATTGATCCAGAACTGTGGAGGGACTTATGTAGCGATGATGTTACATATATCCTAAATTTAAGATATAGGTTAATTCAGTTCAGTTTTTTACATCAGATTTATCTCACCGTTTCCAAGATGGGTTTAACCCTAATCTCTCATCCTTTTGTTTTGGATGTGGTTTAGTAAAGAGCACTTTCCTTCATTTCACTTGGCAGTGTAGTAAATTACAAGGTTTTCGGCAGGGGATCTGTGATGCTTTATTCACAATTCATAGAGTTACTTTCCAAAAGATATGCCTTTTGGGCAACCTCTCAAATTCTAATCTTACACATAGTCATTCCATCAAACTTACAGAAATCCTACTGGCCGTTGCCAAACAATGTATTGCAGTAAAATGGAAGTCAGATCTCCCATTGCCAGTTGGATTGTGGGTCTCAAAAGTGAACAGTTGCAAACCTCTGGAAAAGATAACCCACTAACTGAGGAATAAGATAAATGTTTCTATAACATATGACAACCTTTTATCAACTACATGGAGAGTCTTCCATCTCACATGATTGAATGATCGCCTGCACTGAACTCTTTGTTTCAACCACACTAGTGTTGTAAAAGACCATTCTATTTTGGTTAAATCTAACCCATCTCTCATTTTTTTTTACTCTCTTTGTTGTTTTACTCTTAATAGTTTTTATTTTATTTTAATTGTTACTTCATTTTATTGTTAGTTAATTCATTTTTGAGATGCCTGTAATTTATAGTGAGCATTTTTATTGCCATTGTGTGATGGTGTGGTTCATAGCTATACTATCTAAAAAAAACAAAATGAAATACTAAAAAAGAGAGAGAGAAAGAGTGTTAGTGTTAGATTGTCATTATTTGTAACAGTGTGACATTGGATGCACTATAGGCCTCATGTATAATGTAGCATTGTCTCAGGAGCTTAGGCCTCAAGACAAAAACATGTTTCATACAGTAGCTGTGAGAAAGCATTGTTCCTCTGTTCTAATTAACTGTATCACAGTTATGCCAAAAATAAACTCAATGACTGATTTGTTTTAGGCATGTGAGGATGGGGAAAAAAGATCTTCAGATGGAACACCCAAGTCTGTGGGGAGAGAGACCCTGAAAACCTGCATAAATTACTACAGTATATTGTACACAGAAATCTCTCATTTCTCTGTACAATGTGACCTAATTTCTTATACCTGAGGGACCCGGCAGCATCTTTAACTCTCCCTCAGTCTCATATTCCAACGTTCATACAGAGGAGAAGCACTGCAGCAGAGCACAGTATATGGAGAATGAGGAGTGGGTAACATGCAGGTCAACACAGGTCAAAATCTTGATAGGTGGTAAAGCTTGATGTCATTAGTGAGCTTTCAAGATACTGTGTTTCTTGTTTTGAAAGAAAATATAAATGATGACACAGTCTTAGTGATTACATGTGTGTGTGATGCATACTTGTAACCTGTATTAAAGAGGGAGTGACATGAGGTGTAGTGACCAAACTTCATGCTAGGAGCTCTAGCTCTCAACACAACATTATAATAGTACATGTTAATACTATGATTAAAACACTATGACATTTCTTGTGGTTCTGTATGTTTCTTATTGTATTTTATGTTGATTTGGAAATTTCTATGAAGTCTGTTAGGTAAGGTTAGACATGGATAGAACAGATGACTGCGTAATGTGAAAGGTGTTGCTCATAATGACAAACCCAAATTTGCATTTGCCTTATGTTTATGTTTTAGCATATTTCAGCTGTTTTTGTTTCATAGCCTGCAACTTTGCAGTTTGGATGACTTTCAAAGTTTACATTAACCCTGTTGATATTCAGCAGACAAATAAAGTTAGAAAGTGACTGGTGAACATAGTGAAACATTTAACTGCTAAATTGCCAGATATTTCTCTCAAGAGTCTGAACCAGAGCTAAAAGGAGAGTTAACATGATTCCAAATATGAACACGTTCGCGATAATGGCTTCATAATGCGATGACTACCATGTTGATGTTTTGTTACACTGCCCCCAAGTGGCCAAAAAAAATTGTCACTGCAGGTTTGAATTTTTGATTAACACATTTTTTGATTGTCATCACAACCACTCTTTAAGGTTCTAAAAGTGTTGTAATTAGGCCAAGAGAGCACATGCGATATGTGAGAAGATCAATGGCTTAGTATTTCAGCAGAACAATTGTCACTCTGAGAGCAAGGATAGTTCCACTTAACGTGTGCCTAACACTACTACAACTTCAAACCAAACAGAAGGAGGGCTTATGGACTGAGAGCTTGATATGCAAACATGCATGGCAGGGCAACAGCAAGCAATAAACATGCTAATTTAGGAGAGTGTAACAGTCACTTATCTGGAGCCAAAAAAAAGTCACATCAAAAATGGCTTATAGCATTCTCTACACCCTCTGCAACAAACAGAGGCAGGAGTTAGAAGTTATGGCTGGCTTTAGGGCATGACGTTGAGTGCTACAGCCACAGTTTGTTTTCTGCCTTCCACCCACAACTTATAAAATATTAAAGGGCTATTTTGATTAGAATAACATAATCATCACTTCTGGCATTTACATATAAAGTGCATGCTTTCAATGGAATAATGCCTTTGCTCAAGGACAGGATAATATTGTTTATGGAGAAAGTCTAGAGCCTTTTATTTCTTTAGGCCTTCACTACTGTGTGTATGTGTGTGTGTGTGTGTGTGTGTGTGTGTGTGTGTGTGTGTGTGTGTGTGTGTGTGTGTGTGTGTGTGTGCGTGCGCGCACGCACATGTATTTAGACTATGTTTGTGTGACTCATTAGAATATTGACATTCTCACTTAAAGAATAAAGGGGAAAAGGGAAAAATACAATATAAATGTACTGTTCTTCTCTATCACTACATATGAACTTTAGCCCAATTCAGCTTTTGTTTCCTCAGAGAACATTAAATCAATATGATATGTAAAGTGAAATGTATTAGTTTAATGTTAACTTTGAAATGACCACAACTTCTTATGGGCATCTGCAAATACTTACTTGACTTCAACATAACAATTTTATAAAAATATTTGTCCCTTGTATTATGAATTTCCATGAAAACTTCTATGTTTGATATTTAACATGGGTTTTCTAGCTTCATTTTCTTCATAATCTCATTCTATTATCTTACTATGGTATGTGCAAGGAAAGTCAAGATAATGGAAGCACAAATGTTTCCCCCTAAGTATAGGCCTCTGGTGGGAGGATGTAATGTTCTCACTCCATGATGAATTTATATCTTGATGGGAGTGGTGTTTTCCCAGATGACAATGTCCCTTTTCACCCAGTGATTTAAAAAGCATGACAGAGATGTTACATGATCCCATCAACAAGCAGAAATAATGTCAGATGAATTGTGGGCTATTCTGAAAAGGTATTAGAGATGATGGAGTGGCACAATGATCACTCACAATCATTTTGAGTGTTGTTGCTCCCTTTGGTGTTGCCCTTGAAGAAATTAATGCATGCCAGAAGACACAGGAAATTATGCTGTAGATTTCTTTTTTGACAACATTGTCAATCTACCCTTCTCTGTTGAAGCCACAGAGCATTGCTTCTAGACCACTACTTCTTGACTCTCTTAATGGAATTAAAGATTGCTTTCCAATTGATTGATTAATTTTCCAATTCTCCCATTTCTGACTGGGGAAATCAATGCACAATGTAAATGTCTTTGGTGTAAATTTAAGAGTTTGAGCACAGCATAGAAAATTGGGTAATCTTGACAATGTGTTTTTTATTGGTTGCATTGGGTTCCTTGAAGATTCTAATCACTTAACATATTGCCTTTAAATTACTAAACCGTACCCTCAAATTTCTTAACCATTAAGTTAATTGCTTTGCATTACCAACAAGTCTTGTTCCACTAACAGTGGACCACCTTAACCAAGGAAGACCCCTACCATGAATGTCTGACATACTACATCCCCGTCCACCACCCTGACCTCTCATGCCCTTACTTTTAACCTCACTACAGCAAACTACTGTACTGTACTTCCTGCATTTGTGCTGGATGTAAATCAATGTGGAATCATCCAATATGTCAGTAATACATCAGTAATTTGAACAACTGTACACTGTGGGGTGGGGCTACACAATATATAAAATTCAATCAATTTTTAAGAATTTTTGTGTTTTGTGGCAAGGTGTTATTTCTTGCTGTTGAGAGGTGACGTGACAGAAGCCAATGGACCAGTGTGGGGATTCTACTTAGTTGAGTTTGACAGTATCAGTCTGCAGAAACACAAATAGCAGGGACAGGTGAATTGTGTGCAGATGTTTCTGCAAAAACGGTAATGTTTTAGTTTCTTTTTGTTACACTTTTTTGGTCATATCGCCCAGCCATACTGGGAGAATTACTCAATAATTCATGCACTCTGGATGGATGTTAATCGTTTTTCAAGAAATCCTGTAGAATTTTGGATATACTGTACTGACGTATGTCAAGATACAAGATTTTCTGTTATGGATATGGTTACATCTGCTGTAGAGGGTCTGAATTTAATTTATATAGAATATGTAGCCAAACCTCACTGCACATAGCTCTCATTAAATTTCTTTTTGTTGTCTTTTTAACATCAGTACATTTGTGTTTATCTTACAACAATACCAGAATTAGGAATTGTCTCTTTCACTTTTTTCTCACTTTTTGTTTTCATCTAAGTGATAGGCCATTTCCCTCTTGCTCATGACTTTTTTTTTGCTTCTTTCCTCTGTCACTGCAGCTCTCTGTCTCCATGCCCATCTGCCCATCTATCATCATCTCTTATTTCCAGCCCAGATTTGAGCCATGGGAAACCATGAGGTCATCCCAAATTTAACTTCTGTAGCAGCTGCCAGCCACACCATCTATTTGATAAGCACTTCGATTTCCAGCTAAGATCCTTTCATCAAAAATCTCCAGGGGAGTAAATTCAATTTCCATTTTGAAGTATGTTGGTGTTATACAATAAACAGGTCCATGTGCCAAAGTAGTGCTAGGGACATCTCTGCGTGTGTCACTTTTGTCACATTGTCTGTTTGGTTTACGATCATGCCATAAAATCTAATGATACTCATTTGAACCCCTGTGGTATAGGTGGGGACAGGGGCCAGTTACTGTAAGCACTGAGGCATACTAGGACCTTTTCAGATTAGAAGGCTGCATTGCATGTGTTGAACTTTACAGTAGACCTGTCACAAAGAGCCCCTTTTATTTTTGCAAGTATAATAACATAAACAGTGGTGGTCTTGGTGTTATATTTGTTTTTTTGTACATACAATCATTGTTGAGGTGTACTTTTAGTTGGCAAAGATATTTTGCTATGATTACAGAAAACAGATGGCATTATATATTTTATACTGTGATGTTATCAGTTGTATGAAAGTATTGTAATGTAATGTGTAATTTTGTATTAGTTGTGTAAACTTTAGTTTGAGAAATATTCATGAACTTTAAATATTCTGTTGTAACTGTATTATATTACTGTTTTGTAGGTGTAAATCTGTTATTATATATTATACCAGTTAAGCTTCTGGTTCAGCTATAACAGCATCATCATATACATCATCATGTATGTCACTAATATCACTGTATGCAAAGCAAAAAAAAGGACATCCAGATGAGAGTACAGTTGAATGGCCATTACCCTGTCAACATGCAACTAGTTGTAATTTTACAGTGTGGGCCACCTTTCTCTGGTTTAGTGCATCTCTGGCATTACAAATATTATAAATATGGGAGTGACTGCGGTTCCATGACACATGACAAATAGGCTGCTGTAAAAGTGCAGCATGCAATATTAATGGCAGTTCTGAGTGGAAGGAAGCCTTCAGCACGGGATGATGATTCATGGTCATATGATCAGTCTCATACTTGGAAACAGGAAAGCATTATCATTATTTTTGTTTAGCTTTGTCAGTTGCAGATCAAGTAAGAAATAATTTAATTTATAATTGCATGGCACCTTTAGAAAAAGGACTTTTACTTTTTCTTACTTTTATGGTAATACCAAAAAGTAAACCTCTTAAGCAAGCAAATGCGATTAACATAATCTTATTTTCTACTTTATTTATGAGCATGATAATTATTCTACTTTAAAATTGTGTGGCTCATACATGTGTTTCAGTGACTTTTTTCCTAAATATGCAGCTTCTATCCTCTTGATAAATATATATCTGTATATTTCTGCCTGCAATTGAAGCTAATAAGCACATTTTTTATTCTGTATAATGATCACTGTATGCACAAAAATGTATCACATCATTATTCACTTAATTACATTTTGAGTCAGTCTGGCTGAGGAGCTGTAGTCTATTGTGTTGAATTCATTCTCTGTAATATAATGTACGTTGCAGTGACAAAACATGAAATGTTGGCCTGGCACTTTAATGCTGTATTAGGTAGTGAAGTATTGGAAATCTGTTTAGACATGATAAGAGTTTTTCCCTCACACCGCTGCTTGAGCCAATGATCAGTTCAATCATGTAGTGTTTGTTTCTTCTCTGCCAATGTCCCTGGCCATGGCAGAGTACCAAACCAATGGAGACTTGATTTTCTACTTATAAATTTTGTGCAAAAATACTTTCAAGACACAGCAGTACAAATGTGCATGCCAGGAGTTGTGCAGTGTATGTAGTGAGATGTAGTGAGATTTTTGTCATTTATCTGCAGTGATTTGTTGCTCAATTTTAAATGCAAATACATTTTTATACATATTTTAATTAAAAATTGTCCCATACCTGTGAAGCATGTAATTGTATTGTCATATAAAACACTACGATCTTTCAGCATTCATGGAAGTCTGCTTCTCTTTTTCTTCTTATCATGTGGTCCCAATGACAGGAAACAATTGCCATACAGATGAGATTTTTAATCTTATTTTACATATTCAAGTCTTTTTTGATCAAATTTCAGCCTTCAAGCCTTGATCATTTCTAACATGGAATAATAAAGATGCCTGTGGATGACATTTGGTTTTCATATGCATACCTTTCACTGAAATATAGACAGCAAAATGGAACAGAAAAATTAAATAATGCCTTTGTTAGATTTGTTAGATTTGTTTTGAAGGAAGGCTTGGCTGATGTATAGACCTTAATGCAGTATAAACTGGAAAAAGTTCCTGCATTATGGACATAGCTGCAATACTGCAGCCTATATTTAGCATAGAATCCTCTGCAGTCAACAAAATGAGACACTGTGTGTGTTTGTGTGTGTGTGTGTGTGTGTGTGTGTGTGTGTGTGTGTGTGTGTGTTGTATGTAATGCAGTGCATGTATGTATGTATTGTATATATGAGTGTGTGCACCAGCACTTGCCTTATCGTTTTCTCAGTAGATAGTAGCTGAACGGCCTGTTTGGTTCTCCAGTTTTACTCACTGACTGACAGACATTGTCATGTGCTCGGGGATAGCCAAAGCAATATGCCTTTGTCATGTTAAGACAAAGGAACAAATTAATATATCATAAATGAGCAATGTTCTAGCACCATAGATATATTCCATTTAGTGTTTCTACGGACTCTGCTAATCGCTACATACTGAGTTTTTTTTTTCTCACTGTCGTTATGGTGGGTGGTGAGCAAGGAGATAAAGTTTAACTTGATTTACTGGTGGCAGTTTGGAAGTGACCCTGTGAGACAGTCATGATAAATCTGTTCAGATCTTAAAAAAAGAGGGAGACAAGTACACAGCTTCATCAGTGAAGGAGAGAGGAACTTTCAAAGGTTTAGTGGTTTATGTTTCTCTGGACTCCTCTAACTATTACACAGCTCTAACACAGAGAGATAAATACAGGCCCTTTGACAAGATGGCCTCTTGGAAATGATGTGTGACTGTCTTCAACACAGTCTTCCTGCCCACACGGAGAGCTTATTTCAACTAAGCCAAACTCACTCAATTACTTTCAGTGCTAAATTATTTCAGTACTCTTGACAACTGCATTGGTTTCACTGTCTTATTCCCTTTATCTCTTTCTTTATATCATTCACATAATTTGGACAGTGCTGCATCCTAAATATTAAAAGCATAAGTGTAGCATACATATAAACATACCAGTATTTCCCAGTCCAGTTTCCTTTGCTTATAGAATACAAGTATCAATTTTTGTTTACATTGCAAAGTATATTTTCATCTACCATGCATAAATAAGTTCATAAAACATTTACAAGCATGTTCTTTTCCCTCGGCTGTATCTGTCAGTTTTATGAACTCAGCTCATTTCCCCATCTGGACTCTTTTCATCTTGACTGTATCACACTTTACAGTTAATGAAGGTCTTTCCTTGGTTTCAACTCTGTCTACAGCGGATAAATGAACTCTCATATCCTAAGGAATGTGCCCAGGCTGCAGTAGACTATGAATTCCTATAAATGTCCCGTCAGGAATAGGTATGTCCGTATCTTTTCCCACAGTCCCTGTGGTGACTGTAAACTATCTCAGTGTGGAGAAAGCTGTGTAATACAGTACGGACTCTGGATCCCGGGAGTCATGTTAGATGCACTGAACGCTTTTTAGACACTGTTTCTCATTGGGTTTGATCAGGGTCAGCAAAGGTATGTTATTAATAAAATGAGTGTTCTTGAAAATGATATTGGAGGTAAAAACAGTTGAGACAATCCCACTCAACCTTAAGGCTGAACATTAAATCACCTAATCTGAGTGGTTGCATTTTAAAGTAGCTTTTTTGGTCTGATTACTGCAAAATTGTATTGATGATCTACAAGCTGAAATATAGTGAAGGCCTCAAGGGTATATATAATATATACAGTGTATACAGTATATATGTAAGTATAATACTTTCTCTGTTCTGCAATCCAATACGTTTGTTTTTGAAACAGCATAGGCACAGTTTTACTAGTCTGTTCATTTTTTCTGAAGATGCAGAATTTATTCGATGGGAGTAGTAAAGAAAAAAAAAGGAAAATGCACAGAATTTCCTAACAAGTTGAAGTTATTTATATCATTGTGACATGTTTTTCAACTCAACTGGCAGCCACTCAGCCTTTGATATCTCCAGGTACCATTTGCTATTAATCTAAAGGAATCTTAAATTTGCTTATTATGATCATTCATTCAGCACTGCTTCAAGAAATAACCAATCTGCGTAAATCCCAAAGCCTATCATTCCACACAAATAAAAGAGCCTGCTGCTCAAAATGTAAGATGTGAATGATTCAGTCATATATTGGGTTCATTTTACAGTCCCCATTGAAAGAACAACTGCCTGCATCGGTTGAAGAGCTAATTCCCACTGTAACATGCTTGCATGAGCACAAACCCCCAGGAACCCCTTTTATATAAGCCTCCCTCTCTTCTGTATCCAAGACATGGAGAATCTTCCCATGTGATATCTGACAGGGGACCAAGTAGCGCACCAAAGACAAAGTCATTTACATATCACACATCTCCTGTTTACACAGCTCCCATTTATCATTAAAGACAACTTTATGGATAGGTTTTTTCAACAGCCGAGCGATATTAATCAAGCACAGATCCAACTGGAAACAGAGAAATCAGAAGCCATAGGCCAGCATCTTCTTGTCTGTGCAGTGAAGGCCCATGTCTTGGGTAAATATTGCATGCAGATAAAGTGTAAGAGTAAGCAGAAAATGCAAAGGGAGTCAGCGGAGAAAGCAGGTTTCTTGGACTCAGCACTTTGGTTTAGCCTGATGTGCTGGATTATACAGTACACTGGTGTTATTGAAGGACATAGTGATAAGTTTGCAAGTGGCAATGTTAGTTTTCATTTTATGGTACAGGGTATTGATAACATCAGTGCTAAAAAGGAAAAAAATAACATAGTTTGCTAGATGAGTAGTATGTATGCTACTTTTTCCTCTATAAGGACAGTTTCGAACTGTTGTTCCTATTCCTGACATTCAATGCTGTATATCATGGAGAAAAAGAAACAAAAAACTGCTATAGTGGTTTGCAGTAGTGCAGCAGTGGTGATAGGATATAAAATACTCACATAACCCAGTCTCAATGGAAACATTAAATGGACTGTGATAAAATACCCAGCAGCAGGGGCCACTTGCTGTTGAGATCCATCCATCCTGAGGTCTTAAGGTTCAGAGTGGCAACTTTGCAAGGCTCTTTAAGCACAACTCCACACTAAATCTGCTGTGGATGAAAAGCATTGCTCAACTGACCTCTGTGGGTTTACAGGTTTAGCTCTGTTAAACCTAACATCAGTTGTCTGTGGTCAATATTTCTGCTTTTTGTTATACCAGTAACTCTCACTGGTAAAACAGACTTAATCACAGGTTAAAGTTCACGGTAATGATAATACACTCTGAGGTAGGACTACAACTAATGAGATTTTCATCATCAATTAATGATTATTATTTTCCAGATTAATTGAATTGCATTAATCATTTGATCTGTAAAATAGTATAAATTGTGAAAAATGTCCATCAAACTCCACAACGTCTTGTTTTATCTCACCAACTGTCCAAAATCCAAAGATATTCAATTTACAATGACATAAAACTACACATTTTCACATTTGAAAAGCTGGAGACAGATAATATTTGGCATTTTTGTTTGAAAAAAGGACAAACTATTAATTGCAGATTAATTTTCTTTTCAACTCATCACAGGAATTAAATACTGTTTCAGCTCTACAGAGTGTCCTGAAAAAAATCTTTATTAAGAATAAACAGTTAATTCATAACATTTAACTCTGGAGCTTGTGCAAAGGCAACATACTTACATAGAAAAGCCAAAAGCATCTATGATAACCTCTGTGCACACAGTCATGGGCACCCATGTACTGCACATACATTGTAACAGACAGAAAGACAAACAAACACAGTAATAAACATATACACGTACACAGTTTTTCACAGTTTGTCTCACCCTACATTCCGCTGATGTAAACAGCAAACACAAACTGAGTCACACACGCGCAGGAACATTGTACACATCACAACAATTCTCCCAGCACCCTCCACCAGTTTGTTGCGTTGTTCAAATTCTGTTCCCAGAGTGAGAAGCTGTGAGCTGGGAGTGAGAAAATAGAACAACGACAAAACACAGCATTCAGAGATATGAGAATGGCACTGTGCAGTAAAAAGGTGTCCAGTGCAATTGTTGTGTCCTCAAGGTCTAAAGCACGAAAAAGATAATAACATAATTGCTTTTCATATCCATACAACAAGGTGCCATTTATCAACAAGTTATATCTTACCAAGGTCACTAAAGTATAACACAGACCATTTGCAGGATTTACACATGAAGTCACTACAAGGCCATGTCACAGAATTTCTTGCTTCTCGGACAGAGTACTTTCGCCTTAAAAGTGTGTAATGTTCACTTAAGGTTCAAGTGCTTTAACTTTTATTTAATACAACATATTAATTACAGTGTGTATCCTGAGCATGTGACATTGTTTCCCAGCCATGGGCTCCAGGCTGTATGACGGTGTAGTTATTTTCCTTCTACAAGCTGTAATTACATATAACACAGGGACTGCAGGAGTCTCAGATAAGCTTATCATTTTAAGTGACTTTAATTTTGCAACCCTGACGTAAAGCAGAAAAGACAGTCATGAATAAGCAGTTAAAATGAAGTGAAAATTTGATTTTGCAGTTTGAGGTTTACTGAGAAATTTGTGAAATTAAGATGCCAATAGGTGGATTTTATTACATTTGGACATAACCAGGCTAGCAGGTTCCCCCTGTTTCCAGTCTTTGTGCTATCCTAAGCTAACTGGCTTTAGCCTTATGTTTAGCAATTTACAATTACAATTTAATTTAGAAGACACTTTTATCCAAAGTGACATACATCTGAGAGTTGATACAATATAAGCAAGGATCTAGTCATGATTTTCTTTTTTAGTCCATCAAGAGTTGAGCTTGGTCTTTAGTCTATTCTTAAAGATTGAGAGGGATTCTGCAGATTGGATGGAGTTTGATAATTACAGAGGAGAACAGTCTGGCTAGTGACTTAGGGTTCTGTTGTGGTGGTGGTACCAGGCGCCTTTCCTTGGCAGAGCGTAGTGAGCAGGGGGGAATGTAGACCTGAATGAGAGATTTCAGGTAGGCGGGAGCTGTTTTAGTTGCTGTTTTGTAAGCAAGTATCAGGGTTTTGAATTGATGTGGGCAGTAACTGGGAGCCAGTGGAGGGATATGAACAGCAGAGTGACGTGCTGTTTTGGACTAGTTGAAAACCAGCCATGCCGCTGTGTTCTGGATCATCTGCAGAGTCATGTGGCCTGCCAATAAGGAGTTGCAGTAGTCACTGTGTGGAGTCTGTACCAGGAGTTGTGCTGCATGCTCTGACAGGTAGGGTCTGATCTTCCTGATGTTGTATAGGGCAAATTGACATGACTGAGCAATTGAAGCCATGTGAACCTTAAAGGTTAGTTGGTCATCAATCCTGACACCCAAGTTTTGAGCAGACTTTGTGGGCATGAGTTGGGTTGATTTGAGCTGGATACTGATCTGTTGTTGTATAGAGGGAATGGCTGAGATGACTAGGAGCTTGGTCTTAGAGAGGTTAAGTTAAAGGGTTAAAGGGGGTATTTCATCCATACTGAGATATTGGCAAGGCATGATGAGATCCGAGCCAAGACCTTGTGGTTTTCTGGTGGGAACAATAGGAAGAGCTAGGTATCGTCAGCAAAGCAATGGTATAAGAAACCATTGCAATGCTCTTCTCAATATACAGTATATCACCTCACCAAGTGGGGTGGTGTATATTGAGAGGAAAATGGGACCGAGCACCAACCCTTAAGGGACTGCAGTGGATATCCCATGCAGTTTGGACACTTCTTCCCTCTAAAAGATCTCCCTGAGAGGTAGGACATGAACCAGCGGAGGGCAGATCCTAAGATACCAAGCTCAGTGAGTGTGGAGAGGAAGACTTGGTGGTTAACCATATCAAAGGCAGCTGACAGATCTAGCAGCAGTAGAGCTGACAACTCTCATTGAATGCAAACAAACAAGATATACAATTTCAACCTTTGGACAGAGCCAGACTAGCAGATTTCCCATTTTCAGTCTTTGTGCTAAGCTAAACAAAATGGACTTAGCCTTATGTTGAACAGATTAAACAAATGAGATATCATATTTAATTTGTGAACTTTAGATGTGCTTGTAAGCAGGTCTTATTACCTTTAGACAGCTGGTTAACTCTATTTCCAGTAATGCTAAGCTAAGCTAACTGGCTTTAGCCTTATGTTTAACATTGGAATGAGTTGAGAGTGGTGTCATTTTTCACATATTATAGCCTAACTTTCCTCAAGAAAGTGGGTGTTTTCCCCAAAATTTTAAACTAGCTTGTTGTTCTGTTTGTCAGCAACATTCTCTACATAAAGTAAACAGAGGCTGCACATTTCTTGTGGTATGTGTGGTACTTCCAATTAAGAGCTGTTAAATTTATGTGTAAGAAAAAGCAATATGTACTTCATATCTCTGCTCATTCATTTCAGTTTCTTGGTCATCTGCAATCTGATTGGACATGCATTTAAAGATCATGGGCAATGATAATGTTCAATGATATCTCTCACTCCATAGAATAACAATAGCTCAAGTCAGCACAAAGTGACTCTTCTGTAATAATGTATAGGCAGCCCACAGAGCATTTAAAATAAAGCAAATAAATCCCCTAAACCCCAACACAGAGCTAAACCGTATGTGAAGTTACTGCTGTATGTGTTCAACCTTCGTGGTTTCATGTGGTACCAATGCTTTCAAAGTGAATTATTCTGCATGTAACCATTTAGAATTTCTGCAGAGCAGGAATTGCATTTCCTTCAGAGACACATGCTGTTCCCTCTAGTGTTCGTCAGCAACCCCCACAGATGTATGCAAAGGCAGGATATTGCAACAGTATCCTGGAGCAACAAAAATATTCTGCCTGTACAGATAAAACCTCATGTATGGCTGGAGCACCCACTGCTTCCCAGATATCATGGATAATCACTGGCTTCTGAGATTACTGCACATTTTAGAGCACAATGTGGATTTTTTTTCAGAGTAGGGGGTCCTCATTTCAGAGTATGAAATGATTACTACTTGCTTACTGTTAACCTAAAATTAAAAGGTATTAACCAAAAATAAATGATAATTTCCTTCAATATCCTTAAATGGAGGCACACAATTAGTCTTTTCCACCACCCAGTTGATAGATGTGACAATTCATACTATCATGTTTGATATCACAAGTTAGTTTTGAGAGTGTAACACTGAAAGCCACTACCAAGAATTTCACATTTCTTTTGCCGTTGTATTGTTTACATTCTAGTTAGATTCATAGCAACTGTCTTTGCTAATCTGGCATGTATTGCCAAAGGGAGTCTCATTCCCAGCGTTAAGCCTCTAAGGCAGCACTTCCTCTCAGGCTGTCTAGTGCCCCCAACATGCTCACAGCATGAGACTAAGTTATGTCTGAGAGTCTTAATTTAGGCCAAGAATGTCGCATGTACTGCAATTGCCACAAAGCCCCAAAAGGCATGACTGGTACCTGGTGAGATAAAAATGCAATTAAAAAAACTTTTTGCACAGTGCATTAACGTTGACAGAACTAAAAATTGATAAGCATAAGAGGTATTAAACTAGCATGTTTCCAGCCCCTGGATTACCTGGCCACAATTCAAAATTGTCTAGCAATGTAGATGTCTGGGTTTCCCCCCATCAACAGCTTGTTCTCAGGTGCATACCCAGCACCATGGGTACCTATATGAATGAGGCCAGAGTTGGTGATTTACCAATCTGAAATAGGGGCTGGATGTTCCAGCATTCTCAGTGGTGATGTGAAATTATGCATGCAGACTCCCTGGAAATGAGCCACCCATACTGAAGATGAAGTGGGCAGGAAAACACCAGTTCCAGGGTTTGAAGTGGCTCTCATGACCGAGTGCCACTTCATTCCCTTGACGAACCTCCTTGAAGCGGTATACAGACTTTGCTGTCAGCTCCAATGGCAGATTTAGATTGAAGTAGATGAATGTATTATACAGTGAATGCGGCATATTTCTGCCCATTCATTTCAATGACAGTTGCTAGCATAACACACACCAAAAAAGTTTCTCTCACTTCCTAACATGTGAATTGTGTCTTTCTTTGGCTGGCAAAGTAATACATGAATTAGGGATTTCAGTTTCAGTTGATTTGGCTTTCAGCAGACCAACCCCCATTAACTGATAACTAACCAGTTAATTTTTAAGAAAAGTTGTGATGTAACTTTCATTTGTGAATTGTCCAGCAGTCGGTGGTCAGAGCTAGCTTGACTTTTAGCTGATCTTTCTTCTCCTCAAAATGTTTTCAATGTATTTAGTCACAATAACCTTCAATGGCATAACATATTTGGGCTCGAGGTATGAATATAAATAATAATGCAAATATAAGGTGTAGGGTAATTTTAGCTCAGTTTAGGGAATTTTAGTGTTCAGCAGAAATACTACGCCGGATTCCTTCAATTAGTCGGCCAGCGATATAAGTTCAGAATCGGCACAATAACACCAATAACTAGTTTCTCTTGGTGATCAGTCAAGAGAATCTTTAACACATAAATCAACTTTGGAAAGAGATTAATTTGCACTCAGAAAAGATCAGATATGTAAAGCAACTGAAAGTAAGTTCAAGAAAACAAAGGCAATGACCTTATACACAAAACATTTATTACTAAAAGACTAACCAAACAATAACACAAGACAAAACTCACTAGACAAACAATGACGTTACAATGAATGAATGCAGAACTGGAGCTTGTTAGAAAAGAGGATGAACAAACACAGACTGACTGGTGACCATTACTGGAAGCAACTGAGAAACTATAAAACTATTAAAAAAATTAAAATATGTTGGAACTTATGACTAAACTTACTTTGAGCCACTGAATTTTTGAATGCATGTAATGTTCAGAAAATGTTCATAATATTTGAATTGCTTCCTATTTAGTGAACACGTATGGCAAAATATATTCTGGGCAAGACAATGTTGAAGTGTGCTATCTTTGTTCGTCAAATGAGTTTCAGTCCAGTCTTAATGGATTGAGATTGAGGTCCCCAGCACTTCACTTTTGTCAGCAGCTTAGCTTTATCTCTGGCAAACACCCCCAACTTCAGGAATTAGGAAATATGAATCATGTAGGAGGTGGATGTGACTCCCCCCAACATACAGTATAAAAATACAAATTGTATTAATTAGATTCAATTGCACTTGTTAAAGGTGATGACAGTGAGTTTTGATAATAACATGTACAGTGTGATTGTCATGATATTAAACCGCTACTTGGATATAAGATGAATTGTAAAGTAGTCATTAACATAGAGATTTTTTAAAATGACTTCTAACCATTTGAGAGTATTTTACAATACTATTACAATTATTTTGACACAGCTCTTGAAAACTACATGACACTCCAGGTGGGAATAACCTAAACTGCAGAAAGACCAATTCATTATTCATCCTTTCCTGCCAATGCCATAGGGAAAACATCAGTCAAACAAAAGAGAGAGTGAACTGTAGACACTCTCTTTCAAGGCATCCATTCATTTTCGCCACATATGGACTTTCTCTTTTGACTCACATAGTTTTATAGATTACACTGAATTCCTGTGTGACCCTGTGGTCTGGTAGGTGGTTGATATGACACGGCTCTCTCTTTTTTGAAGTTCTACATGTTCATGTTCAGTCTGACCTACAACGGATGCAGGGACATCTCTCCTGGGTGACGGTTCTTGGGGAAAAAAAGAGAGAAAAACAGACAGACATACTGACAGGAAAAGAAAGAAGGTCAGTTGTCTTCAGTATTAAATGTGTACTGTACTTGTGTGCACACTGTGTTTGTGGATGAGGCTGGGAAGATATAAAAGTCAGATCAGTTAGACAAACAGAAATAAACATGGGAAGTTAGGATTTCACAAACAAGAATAATAGCCATCGGATAGTCTTGAAAAATGTCCTTCATTTTAGACAAATTGCTGAGCAGTTAAGGAGAAGTGGCAGGTAAACAGTTACTCATCAGTTGTAAGTCAGATGTTGTGCATTCAACAGGGCATCCATTTTCTCAAAAAAAAACAAACAAAAAAAAACGGTACACCGGTACACTCATCTCTGAATCTCTGATGTACTACTGTGCAACTATTACTGTGCAATCCAAATTGCTGTCATCAAAACTTCTTTTTATCCCATTAACACTTTTGTTCTTAAATTTTGATTCCAATTATAAAAACTCACAATGAAAATAATTTTTTACAAATAATCCTCAATGTGGCTTCCTTTGCATGCAAACAGCAGTGCATCAGAATCAAAACTCATTTAAAGTATTCTACTGGATATTAGAATTCTTTCATTTTCAAGCATATACATTATATTTCTTGGATTTACATTACTATGTCAAGAATACATGTTTCTTTCTCTCCTTGACATAAAAGTGTTTCTTTATGCACTTAAACACACTCAGCATGCTTGTCAGCACCACATCTGACAAAAACAAACACCTCCATTCAATTCCCCAAAGTCTCGTGTTCATGAGCACAGCCAACACTTCATGAGCAAACAAGAAAGGGGTCCAAACACATGAATCATGTATCCTGCTGCATGCAAACTAGGGTTTGTCTCAGGTCAGTGGCTCTCATTGTACTGGTCACTGTACAGTACTTTAACATACATGAGTGCACCTCAATACTCCATTTGTTGTGTTATTGTTATCCTCCTTTTGGTTTTGTTCTAGTTCAACTGAACGTGTGATTAATGAGGTTAAATTTTTTCCAGTATACTCTCAAGAACGAAAACCCAGCAAAAACATAAAGTGGAATTTTAAAAAAACATGTTTTTTGTATATTATATAGTAAAATTCAATATAGCCTTGTAAAATTTCACACTGAACAAACTGTTGTATTCCCTTACTGGCTTCCCACCTGCAAATAAAACACTGAACAATGAATTTTTTGGCAGGCATGATCAAGCCAGATGTACCACACTACTGGGAGTTTGTACACAAATACACAATGACATTTTTTGCAGTTTAGGTAGGAGTAGAATTGTTTCTTTTTTATTATTCTCATGTTCTTGTTTTTTATGCTGAAAGAAGCAAAATAAACAATCTAATCTCATCTTTGGCCTGCTGTTGTGGTCCAAAAAGGTGTCATCAAGTCCAATGCACTATAAGAGCTAAGAGCACCATTTGAATTCTAGCTCAAATTCAGCAAATCTTGGAGTGATTCTTGTGTTCAGCGGGATCCAGGCTGCCAACAATTCTCTCAGAGCTTTAAAGAATGACACTTGAGATGGACCCCTTGACACTCTTGGACACTTGTGCACTCTTCATCCAAAACCTGTGATTGGATAGTTGAGTGTAGCCTATTTCATTTTGGCATGAAAAATATGAGTATGCTATTAGCTATTTTAATTCGAACAACCTTTCTCTACTTTAACATACATATATTGGTTACAGGCTTACGCGTTTTTCTTAACAAACCTGGATTTGTCCTTTTTCAACGTGACGGTACTCATTTTAATTAATGGATTGATTTATAATTGCTGTGTATCTTGTATCTCCACTGACATCTGATGATTTGCGTATTATGACCGCTTTTTAAGTGACCGTCTGCCATTGCTGTGAAGAATAAAATGAGAGAAAGAAGTGACGAACTCAAATTTTCTGGCCACAGTTGTCATAAGAAGGGACTGAAAAAGGAAAGAAATCCTAAATGTGTCAAAGGGAATTCCCAGTGACGTCATGCATAGTAAGGTCCCACAAAATGGACCCCCTCTCTCCGCCCCCTACAACGCCCCCTTTTTTTCGCTTTACTTCGTCTTCTTCGTCGCTCTTTTGACAGACAGTGGATGGCTCAACGAACCAGACAGACTAGCGACCCCACGTGTGTCTATATTGAAACGACATCTTCATTCTTGAAACCCCGAGGTTGCAAGCAAGATGATTTGGCGGGTTTCAGTCCGCCAAAAGAGAATTCGTAAAATGTTGGCACACGCGCGCAAACATCCACCCCTCCCCCACCACACATACACACACACGCACACACACACACACACACACATACACACAAATATATATGTCTAAAATAAAGCAACATCTTTACGTGTTCTGAACATAGATCATCTAACAGTGTGATTACTAGTCCGGTTGTAGTAGATATTTGATATATTCAGTAGTTTTGTTGTTTTATGAACCTGATCGCGTAAGCCTGTAACCAATATATGTATGTTAAAGTAGAGAAAGGTTGTTCGAATTAAAATAGCTAATAGCATTGTAGGAAAGCAAAGATATGTTGATTAGAAACGTATTCGTGATACGTTACAAACAAACTTAATCGCGGACAAAATATGTTTCATAGAAACGTAATTGAGAATGCAATTTAGTTCTGTGGGAACGTAATTTTGAGGAGACAGGGTTGGCTCTGTGGATGTCCCTTATCACAGAACCATTCAAAGTTTATAATACAGAGTTTATTATCTAGGCCACAGTTTGAAAGACATTCTTTGTCAAACTACTGGCATAAAATTCAGATCAAAGCACATTATTTGTGCTGCTGACCATTTGTTGACCTAGAACTAACATTTAAAAAGATTCACTGCTTGAATATGTGTGTCCGTGCGTGTTTTGTAAAAGCATGTGTATGTGTGTAACCGTGTTCACACCTTTATAACTGACAATTTTTCATATATATTGTGTAAATGAGTATAAATATCAACCATATGGAGAAATACTGTAAACCACATGTGCATAATTAACTGTGGTAAAGATGCAGAACAAAATTACAGCTATGCATTTGTTTATCTGTTTATTTCATACACGCCCCCTGAGATTCATGGTTTCTATGGAGACAAACGTGGGTAGAGGTTGTGGGGACTCAGGCGAGACCTTTTACCTGCTCAGGTTGTGCTATACTGTATGTGGCCTTGCAAAATGATCATTCAGAGCCTGGATAAAGATAACAATCCATAGCTCTCGTATTAAATTAATGCAGCTGCATTAATATCTTTGTAAGACGTGTCTGAGTGCAGGTTTTTATGAGACTTAACTAAGTCATAAATGTTAAGAACTTTTTCACATGATTTTACAAGTGCATATCTTTTAACAGTGTGGTCAGGCTTTTTAAGTTCATTCATTCAATCACTCAAAATGATACAGATTAATTTGTCATGTATTTGATGTTTTTAGTCATATTTTCGGGTATTTAACAATATGATGCAATCATAAATTTGAATGTATGTTGATAATGTATAATTTCATAATTTAACATGACAGTGGGAAAATTATTATTTTCCTGTAAAACATTGTCAGAATATACTGTATATAAGGGCAATTTATCTAAATTTTGTTAGATTTCACTGCAGCACTGGGCTCATATTAACTGAATTCTGAACTTTCAGAATTCTCATGGAAGGCTAAAATCTCCTTATCGATGAGGAAAAGCTGATTTTGTATCACCAGCTTCACTTCCAGCAGCAGTGTGCTAATTACCCTGCAGTGTCCTCAGTTCCCACAGCTGTTTTCCAGATCTCTGAGGGAAAAAAGAAACAAATTTTGGAAGGCTTAAGCTGCTCAAAGATGGCTCTTGAATTGGAATTGAAAAATGTCAAGTGTACTGCTTTGTAAAGAGGGGGATGAGAAAATTGAAAATCCTCCTTTGCCGAGCAGAGAGTTTCTCTTTGCCAAACACAGGCACAGCCAAGACAATCCCTTGCATAACCTCTGAATTATTTACATATTCCAGTGGAGGTGCATAAACATTAGTGTTCAATGCCTGGCTGTGAAAGAATGGACCAAAACATTCCTTGACAGCTATCATATTACAGTGCTCAGCCTCAGACTATGTGATGGTGGAAGAATCCATGAAGAAAAGGGGACATTATCTGCAACCAGTGTCAATATATTGATCACAACCCAGGGACCAATGAATCTGTAATGTCAGTGGCCATCCTGGCTCAGCTTAACTTATTGATCGTTTAATAGTTTTTGCCAAGGCAGTCAATTCTGATGCTGGGATTAATATTTAACATCTACTTCCCCACAGTCTCTATGAATATACCTGCTGAGTGCATAATGCCAGAGAATTGCTGTTTTTCATTGCTTTCAGCTAAAAGTGTTTTTTTCTTCTTCTTTTTTTCTTTTTGGCCAAGACAGTAAATTGAAAAGTAAATACAAAAAAATCAGTTCTGCTCTGGTTGATTACCTACCATGAAAAGGCAGCTTTTCATGGATGCTGGTCTCTAGGGCTCTGTTCTCTATCAATACCAGTTAAAAGAATGTCTCTGTAGCTTACTAATACAAGGGTATTGGTTTGTCGAACATACCCAGATGCTTGTTTCCATTATAAATGAGGTCCTTGGTTTGGGATGCACTTAAAAACAGAACATAACCTTGGATTGTTCTTGCTTTCTCCCTGACTGTTTTATTTTACGACATTTGTCATCACAATTTCCTTTGTAGGTTATTGGCCTGAAACTCTTTGTGTAATCATTCAGTATTATAGTTTGCAGTCTACATTAGTCACTGAGTTGTCAAATATTTGTGAGAATAAGTTCGTCAGAACTGAACATCATTCCACACATAACTGAACAACACAATTAGAATAACAGTGGATCTGACATTTAGTAATCTGCGACATTTTCTGTATTTACAATTCAACACCTTCCTCAAGTTACTCAATAATTCAAGTTAGGAAAAAAAAAGTTTTCACACATGAGTAAGTAAGCATTGCAAACACTGTTGTTTACTTTCTATAAATGGAAGCTTGATGTTAAGTGTCACCTCTTGTTTCTCTCTTTCATCTCCTCCTTTTCCACCCACAGAATAACTGCGTGTTGCCTTGGCTTAAGATGTATCATCATCATCGTGCCTAGGCCTTGGAAAAACAGCTTTATGACTGCTCACAGGCACAGAAACATTTAATCATACTTTGAGTCAAAGGTTTAAAATATAATTGGAAATCCATAAGTTCCACACAATCCAAACCCAGGTAATCTCTCTCTTTTCAGCAGTAAAGCGCTACAGGGCAACAAGCTCATTACCACTAACCACGGTGTGTTTTCAGTGTGGTTGGCTTTGCAATCCCTGAGGAATCTTTGTAAAAAGTATGAAAAAGCCCTTTCAGTAGCTGAAAGTAAGTAAAATTTGGTGCCCACTAACCTGATTGAATAAGGTAAATGGACTGGTAAATGGAATGCACTTACATAGCACTTTTCTAGTCTTACTGACCACTCAAAATGCTCTCCAATACATGCCAATATTCACACACACACACACATCCATACTCTGCCATGCAAGGTGCCAACCTGCTCATTTGGCATTTCCTATCCAAAACCACAATGTTCAACTATTGCCTTTAGAACTTCATAAATTAATTCTATTTTACATTAAATTTGTAGTTAACTCTGCCTGTTGTGTAGAATTGATGTAAATTTGTGGTTGTGTTAACCAATCTCATGCTCATACCATAAAACAGTATGACTTGAATTAATTTGTAAATTTGAGCTTCAAAAGTCTTCTATTTAAAGTGATGTTAGCATGAGTGGTTTTAAATATAACCCACAAGTACTTAACATTAGTGTTAGTTTGTTGTCCTTTGCTATTATTAGAAGCTAAATTCTTGTTCTTGTCAAAACAGATTTGCAGCACTGAAATGCATCCTACAAAACAGGATGGACATAGGAAGTTTTTTTTATTATTATTATTACAAAGAGTAAGGAGTTAAATAATATAAGCAAAAACAGCTTTATTTACTTAACATTACATAATCAATGGTGCTGTCTAATTAACCAGCTAATGTTACCCCTGAGTTTAAAGCCTTTTTGCTAACATTTTCTTGTTTACTATTGCTATTAAATGCTGTATAGTGTTAATAAGTGTCATTCAATGATAGGATGGGGATTTGATTATAAACATAGGAGCCAAAGCAGATAATTACTGATAACAATTTGGTGTGGTGGGAACAGTGATGCTTCCTTTGATTTCAACCTTTGAAATTGACTAAGATAAAAATAAATCACTTTTTAAATCTGATAGCAATATACTCACATAGTGTGCATGTATTTTCATGCACAGAATGGAGTATATTGTAACAACAAAAAAGGCTTTTTGATAGATAACCAGGATTGGGACTGCAGGCATCCTGAGCAGTTTATGATTCCTGTAGTACTCTAAAGAGACTACCATGAAACAGAATGTCCATGTGACTCTATTATGACAAAAAATAACACACAAACACACACTATCACATGCAAATAATACACACACACACACTTAAGTAATAAACACACAAATACTCATTCATGTGATTCCCAAATGCCTTTTGTGTGCAGCTTCATAATATGTGGGACCCTCTGGGTGTCAGTAAATACCTTGGTTCCACTGAAACTGAGGTCTTAAGTAGCTTCAGTAAGTGGTTTTATAAACGGCTCACTGAAGCATGGTGTCTCCTTACCTGAAACCCCTTACTATTATCCCTCACATATTACCACTGATACAATTTATTTTCAGGCAATTGTGGTACAGACCAATGATTCCCTTGATTGATTCCACTGCATAGGCTCTCCTCCTTCAAAGAGAGCGGGTCACCCATGTGTCTGTGTCCCTACAGCAAACCTCTAGGAACTCCTACATTAGGAAATTCCAAATCGAAGCACGGTTTCTTTGTGACTCAAGTTTTCTCCACATATTTTTATTGTCTTGGCTCAATAGATTTTAAGAGGTTTGTCTAGACTGAGGTTACTGTAGAGGGCAAACAAAGGCCAACTGCTACTACTTATTGCTGAAAAGCAAACTTCAAACAAAATTTATCATCACTGCTGACACTGAAAAAACAATGACTTCAATCACTCTTGTCAAATATGCTATTCATCTGGAATACTTACATTTGTCTTCTTGTTTCCTGTCATGTAACCAAAAAAATTAGACCATTTACAAACTCACTAAAAAGACAATTTATATCAAATTAACACATTGCTTGAGTATACAATGTTTATCCCTTATCATTGCTCCTAAAGTTTACATTTATACCTGTCTCCCATGTCTACAAATGAAAAGCTTCAGAGCAAAGCAGTGCCAAATACATCAGTATACTGTAGCTAATTTGATCAACCTGCCTGTAATGGAACAGTTGATTTATTGAAATGCTAATCAGATCTACCAAACAAGTTGTAATTCACTCAACATCCATACTTCTTTAATCAGTTAAGACTCTCCTTGGCCTACACCCTACCTTTTCGTTTTTAGTTGGCCTTTTGATGGTTCTAATTGTCAATGACATTTACAGATGGGGCTCAATCAAGGTGGTTGAGGAAGAGGACAGTGGGACTTCCTCATAACTCACTTTGTTACTTTATAAATCCTGGTTGTCTCCGACAGGTGAATAGCATATTGATTGTGTCACAAAAAATATAGTCCTTACTAGCCATTTGCCTTTGTTAATATGTGGCATCATGATGTGGAGAATGTGTTGCAGGGGTCTTCAGGAAGAGGATCTCACTATCGCCTGTTTTGTATGAAAGTATACTGTAACAATAGTTGCAGCTGTATGATTGCAGTGTGCTTATGCAGGCTTTGAACTTAAGTCCTCAGTAGAAGGTTGAGTGCTCTCTCTATAAAATTGTACCTCAACAACGTCAGCCAGTAAAGAAAATATTTGCGCAATCCCAGAGTGAAAACTGTAAGTCTTTGATTGCACACTGCAGTTAAGTCATGTGAACAAAACTATAACCACAAGTGAATCCTGAAAATCTGAATAAACAAATCTGTTAGTAATTAAAAGCTGTATAAAGCACAATGAGAAATTCAGTCACCCTGTTAAGTCCTCTTGATTTGAGGAATTTGTTGAGGTAGTTTCAAAAGAGCTTTGCTGAGCTTGACAAAGAATATTAAATTGATTGTCTGAAACATTTATTTGATATCCTAAATTTAGTAATTATTGGTATCTGCAGCTATTACATTGATGTTTCCTCTCATTTAAATATTTGGATAGTTATTCTACTGAGAAGGTTGAGAAAGAATGAAAGTATGCTGTCAATGTAGATGTATATATAGGATTACTTGCACACAACCCATTCAGTCAGATCTATCACATCACAAAAGCAATGTCTAAAAGTTTAAAGTCTTGACTAATTAAATGATGGTAATATGTTATAAGAAATTTTAATAGTGTGAATGTTCATGTCATTCATTCAGTAGAACATGGTATGTATCAACATTATGCATTCAGCACAAACTGACAAAAACGCTGCGAAGTGGAACATCAGCGGAGCATAGCTGACTACTCAGCGAACCCAGCCAAATATTATGATTTCCAACTGGAGTTTAAATAAGAAACGCAGGTTTCTGGATGTCGCGGTTCAGGCCAGTGTTTCAGTCAACCACCAGATTGTTGCCTTGGATGTATTACTAGTGGAAACAGATGGGATGGGGTGCACAGTTGCAGATCATCGCTATTATGGTCACACAGTGGGGGCGAGTTATGGAAAATGTTCCTTGTGAGGCAGTGTATAATGGTTCATTCACTCTGGAAAAAGAAAAAAAAAGATGAATGTCATTGTAAAAGTACAAAAAATAGGAATACTTTCAATATGAATGCAATATCATGAAGGCAGTTTTTATTATTTTTGAAATGAAACACCCAGTGTTATTATAGCTTTGGTGCAATTTGGCTGATGACAAAATGTCCAAAATGCTCAAAGTAGTTATACTGAACATCATGATCATAGCTCTATCAAAATGTCATTGCCAGTGCATTTGTAATGTTAGCACTCAGTGTATTTTCTGCAGAAAATGTATAATAATAAGCAGACAAAGAGGGAAAGCATGAGCTGATGCCAGTGAGATCAACGGCCTGGGACTAACAGAAGAGGGAAGAGAGAAATAGAGAAGCCTGCTGGGGGAACATAACTCCTCTCTGTGTCCCAATGCTGAGAGAGGAAGGGAAAAGAAGATACAATGCAATATTCTCTTTGGAATTAATTCATTGTCTCTTCTCCAAGAGCGTCTAATTTAGTGTTGCTTGCCTCCCTTACTGTCTCAATCTGCCCCTCGCTCTCTCCATCTCTCCCACTTTCTTCATCCATCTCCTTTACTATCTCCCTGTTTCCATCCGGCTCTGTGCCCCCCCCCCGCCACTGCCGCCCTTCAAACCACCACCAACTCTTTCCCTTTACTGTCTCTCGCTCTCTTTTTCTCTGCCTTAGGCCTTTGTTAGACCGTCTTTGTGGTGAGTACAGAGAGAGAGAGAGAGTGAAAGAGAGAGAGAGAGAGAGAGAGAGAAAGGGAGGCCTTGAACACGACTCGAGCAGTCTGATTGGGAAGGAGAGCACGAGAACCTGGAGACATGGGAGATGAGAGAAGGGAATGGGTGGATATGAAAAACCTCTTCTCCTCCCTGTGAGAGACAGAAAGAAGAAGCAAGGAGAGGGAGGATACTGATAGAAACACAGACAGGCAAGTAGAAAAAAGTGGTTATCCCCTTATCCACTGTTTTAAAGAGGTTCACCTCATTAAAATTGTGGTTATGAAAATGCTGAGGGCATGATAGATAATAAAGTCTCATGCCAATAGTGCATGCTCAGTCTGAATTCATAGATTCTTCACCCATTAAGTTTCAATTTGAGATTATTTCTCCATCCTGTACTGTAGGTGCGTAGCCCTCCTGTCCGTTTTGGATGAAAGGATAACGTCTTTGCGCCCTTGAAGGTGTGGATTATTGCTGGAACAGAATGAGCGGGCTCTTCCCTTCCAAGTCTGTAAGTTTTGCTAGAAATAAAAACATGGTGCCCATTTTTTAGTGGCTGAAATAAAAACAGCAGTAAATGAGTCAAATATGAGAAGGTCACTGTGTTTTCCAGCCCGTTGCTCATCCTAAATGGGTCCCCATGGCCTAAATGAGGATGGATGTGAGCTGAAGAGGATTCACTGGTCTGAGCTCAGCCTCTCGACAAGCCAAGGGAAGACAAGGGCAAAAGAGACGAGAGGAGTTGAGTTTGAAGATGGACTGGCTTTGGCGAGGTTTAGATAGTGCGGAGGATTTACAGAATACAGTTGTAGTGACTGTTTCTGTGTGTAGGCTGGCAGTAGAAACTGGGAGGGGGTCAAGGGGCTGGTACTTAGTGTACAGATTTACCAGCAAGCTTTGGTGCCGGTGGCCAATCCTCTCTGATCATGTCTCTGCTTGATTTATTTTCTCTTTTTTTTCCCTTTGACTCACATAGAAACAGAAGCCTAATGAGCAGTTTTGTTTCAGTTTTCTGACTGTGTCAAATGAAAAAAGACACTTTATACATTATATGTGGTTCAAAGACTGAATTCTCAATCCAAGTCCAAGTGAAAGGTAATACCACTGAAACAATACATGTCTTGATATACAGGATTAGTGTAAGATATCATCAGTAGATTTATGTGTTGTGTTTTCAAGCACAGTTATTGTTTTCTTCTCATTAATAATCCTCCTTAGTGAGAATAATGTTTAGAGAAATACATTCCCCACAAAGACTGATCTGCTATAAAGGCAGAGCCCGGACACCTGAAACAATGAGAGGTGTAGTGATTGTAGGGAGGGCGGCATCTCATTAAGATGATAGCAGACTTTACTGTGGCTACTGGGGATGATTTATTAGACTTGACCAAGTGCATAGAGTTATAGGTCTCTATCTACATTAAACCATAGGACACTTGATACCTTTCATGATTCATGATGAGGAGGATGGAAACACCTCAAGGTCAGACTGATAACTATGGGATGTTGGATGATGATGATGTCAACTTAAAAGTCTCTGTCTCGCTCGGTTCTTTCGTCAGTTATAGAAAACTCTCACTGCAACGTGTTAAAAAAACCCAGTTATAAAACATTTCAGCAGGATGCGGTGTGTCCCCTAAAATTGATGCATTTGGCCTAATGACCAATTATTGACCTACAGTAAATGTCATCTGACAAATCATCAAATCCAAAATTGTTTCCTTGCAAGAGGAAATGAATATTAAATGTCATTTTAAACAGGTTAATAAGGACAATAAATATGCCAAAAATTGCAGTATAAAATAAAGCTTGATTTGACCCATAATTATAGTGCCCACCGTGGGTGTAAATTTCAAAAAGCTAAAGTGAAAGTGTCAGATTAATTTAACCCCATGTATCATCAAAATCCAATCAGTGAGGGCTTAAATATCACAAATGATGAAACAGTGTGCAGCCACCTTTATACAAAATAATCAATGAATTCCACAGCTTAGTGGAATACCTACAGCAGTTTAGCAGGTTGCAGTTGCATCGAAGTACTGTTGCTGGCATCTGAATGGATAGGTGGATGAAATCTTGTGAGAAAAGTGACTTTTCAACTGGGAAAGCAAGGTCTGGACCATAAAAGTGCCATGAGTGCTACAGTCCTCTATTCTGGAGTCATAGAAAGCACATTGCGGCATGAGAACCAACCTCTGACATCCCAGAAATCAAAGTTACTTGCATGTTGTTACGCTGTGTTCAGTGACGCATACCACAACCCATGCATCTGTATTTTCCAATAACAACAGACAGAATCATGATACAAACAGAAGGCAAACTGAATGTTATAATGGAATAATAATGTCCCACATTTCACAAGAAAATGTAGTTATGAATATTATTTCAAAGTAAGTTTTATTGACAGATAATTGTCAGAAACGCCAAATTTAGTTATCTTTGAAGATGAGAATTGGCTGTTCAAGACATGACTTGAGCACTCATCAAGACAGAGGGTTTCCAGAGAAAAGGGTGCTTGAAACAGCTAAATTCATCAGCGAGCAATCCAACTTCCTGGGGCTTGAAAGGGGAACCATGTGGAGTGAAAAGGAGGTTAGGGGAAGGCTGAAGAGGCTGATTATACACAATTTTCAAGTCGTAACCCGGCAGGCTTTTGGGGGTTGCTGTGGAGGGAGGAGGAGGGAGGAGGAAGAGTTGTCTCCATGGGCAAGACAGCGCCCCAGTCGGCTTTACTGTGACAGACCGTGAAGCGCACATCCTCCGGTGAACCGAACTGGAAGCTGCGTCAAGTCACACCAACTGGCCCGGAAGTAGGTGTTTTTGGACCTTTCATTTTTGAGTTTGAGAACAGAAGTGTAGCTAAGGAGCAGGCTCCATTGCTTTATAAATGTTAGTAAACGAAAAAGAAATGGCATGAAACACCATCTTACTCAATGCTAGGCACAGTGAAAAATACAATAAGAAAGGAAAATAAAATAAAATGCGTCCACTAAAACACGATTAACCTTAAATTTCTCTTGTGTGTATTAATATGAATCAAATGTGTCACTGTTTAAATGAAAAGCAGTCATTCACGCATTTTATTTTGGAGGTCATACCGGAAGTGTCGGTTGTCTTCACGCGGGGAAGCTTGACGTCAGTTGTCCGAGAGGATTGAGCGCACACGTCGCTCCCTCCACTACATCGCACCACTGCGGTAGGAGCGGGGAAGGCAGCAGCAGCAGCGGCAACAGCAACAGCAGAGGGGGGACCCGGCAGGCACAGTCCACTTGTTCCTGCACGAAAATAAATAAATAAATAAGTCCAGGTGGCGACTTTGTCTGTTGACTTCATCACAGAGGAGGACTTTACCTGAGAGGACATATACAGAAGCTGCCCGGGCAAGCCTGCACAGCCCAGCGAGAGCGTACGGAGGGAGAACTTTTGGCTATTGCTCCTTGATTTTACCTCATCTCCATAGTAAATAACCTTGGAAGTCAGAGCTATTTGTTCCGAGAAAGAGAAAGAGAGAGAGAGAGAGAGAGAGAGAGAAAGAGAGTGAGAGAGGATGGGACCGCTACTCCTTTCCATCGCCCTGTGTTTGAGCGCCGCTGTCCCGCAGCATGTGAAAGGTGAGCGCAAAAGTGACTGTCTGTCATTACCGTTGTCAAAACATTCCGCACGGTTGGCCTCTGTGCTTGAGAGTACCACAGACTGATCAATAGCGAGACATTTTCCCACACTGAAGACGACTAATTAAAAGGAAGAAGCCCACACGAATAGCTGAGTACAAATGTAACGTGCGTCTAGCCTGTGTTGTTTGCGGAATACGGAATGCACGGTTTGGCAATAGAAAACTACCCCTTGTGATCTGCCTCCACGCACGACTCGTTAGTTAATTGGTTTAGTTGTGATTAAAAGACACTTGTTTGAGTGCAGCAAACAGATTATTAGATTTTCGTCTGTGCGTAATCTCTCTTTGGTATCAGGACGTGCATCAGGCACGCACATTTAAGGTAGAAATGTGCACTGCTCCAGTATCTTGTGCGCCCTTGCAAGCTGATTTGTATTGGCTTGTCTTTGATGTTTCCACAGGATAAAAAGAAGCGTGCAGGCATGGCCCCTGTCGATCAGACAGAGCAGAGGGATGTCACTTTTCTTTCTTTAACAAACTGAATTACAAAAAAAGGAGAAAAAAAGGCGGAGGGGGATAAACGGAAAGATTGCACGAATGTGGGCTTTAGTCAGACTCAGATGCTATCACAGAGAGGAGATATGATAGAGAGCCTCATGTATCAGTTGCAGCACGGTACAATTATTGACTAGGATGACATCACAAGAAGGTTCATAGCGCATTGTAAGTAAACACAAAAGCAAACACAAAATTGTCAGAGTGCCTTATGTAGAGATCATAGAAACCTTATTCACCTGACTCACTGGATCAACATTCAGATCATTTCACACATCCTCGTTGTTTCCTGGTGATAGGAATATTTAAGTGTTTGACCTCTGTATAGTGTCCATGTACAGTGCAGAACAGTACCTGTGGGATTTGTATAAGGAAACAGTGTAGCCTTTATGAAAGTGGGTCATGCCATCCTCTCTGTTTCTACTCATTTAGCAACATGCTCGCCTCAGGAGTCACACATGTCAGACAGACCTCAGTCTCTACACCAGGAGTGTGCCTTAAGCGGAGTTTATAAGGCTCCCTAAGCCTTGCCGTGTCAACTCAGAGTCAGCCGTTACAAGACATAATACTCCCTGGTAGGCTGGTATAATGAATGCAGAGGAAAGCGGGGAGCCGTGGTGCTGTGGGTTGACTTGTTTCAAGGCTCAGCAAGTTAAAAATAAACTCTAAACTAGTCCCTCAATTAATCATATCCCAGTTAATTTTGTGGCATTATAAGGAGATTTTTGTACATCTGTTTCGAGTACAGCTGTAATCTCACCCACAGGAACAGGTTTGAGGTGGGTGATGAGCATCTTTATAATTGTAATGATCACTCTGGCTGCTATTATAGCAACATAAGAACTTCATCCGATTCAGATTGAAAATAGCACCAAGGATCTAACAGTATTCAAGCTCCATGTCTTAAAGAAAAAGAGACTTTGCAGGGATCATTGGAAATTATTCTCTTTAGGCATACAGCTAATGTTCTATGTACCTTTATTTGTTGCTCAGAGTAGCAGATGTCTTCAGAGACAGCTGCTAACAAACACTCTATTGAGGATGTCACAGGGTGCCTTTGTCCACTGAAACAAATTGACGTGGTAGAAACATTCGCCTTCAGGTAAAACAGACTGCATTGTTCCAAGTGAGCGTGCAATACATCACTTCCTTTGGTTGGTTACTGGTGCTGACTCTCACACATTGTTTGGGATGATGCCTGTCTGACTGGACAAAGCACATGACTGCACCCCGTGGGTCCCTCTGTATGGAAATGCAAGATGCTTTTGTATTTGTTTAGAGAGTCAGATTTAATGAATTTTATGCATCTTAATTTTACTCTCAGGCTTGTTATAATAGCTACAAAATTGGTGCTTTTTAGGCAAATAGACAGCCATCTGGAGAGGCGATGTGATTTTCTGCTATTGGTGAATCATGATTAGTTTTAATACTATTGGCCACTGCTCATTTCACAAAAACGTTTAACTTGCATTATGAAGACGTTTGTTAAACACAGTCCATGTTGTGATTTCTAGAATGATTGTGGTTTAAGGTTGGCTTGAACAGTTGCTCATCGTTCTCACAGACTGCAGATTTGTGGATTTAAAACTTGAGGGGAAAGACTGACAGAAGGCCACTTCTTTGCTAGCAGGAATGACATCTGGTACATTTGGATAAACAATGGACCTGGCTGGGAATGAGAGGGAAGGAAATGTCTGCTGAATGTAACTTAATAGTGCTTGGAATATCACGGATCCACCCAAGACAGATGAATTCACTTACATTTTCCCTCTTGAGTTTTATGTCAAGCCAGTGATTGTGTCATCTGTAGCATCATTTTACTATAGTTTATAGACAGTGGGCTGGAATTGTCAAACATAAGATGTTGATGAATGCAGACGTATAAAAAATAATGTCTGTAAACAAATTACTGCAGTAGTACAGTATAAAAAAACCTTTTATAATTTGCTTCCTTACCCTTGGAGAAAATACATGACTAAGTTAATTGCTCAGTTATCCTTGGTTTACTTTGAATTACATTATTTGAAGTCAACCGGTTGCCCCTGTGCTGCAGCTTGCGTTTGCAAACAGTTGGGTGCATATTAATGGAAGAAGAGCTGCTTAAATGGATGCAGATGATAGCCATCTAAAAGCTCATTACATTTACTGACCGTTTAAGGTTATGGTTGATGTTCAGGTGACTTATAATAACAATGACTTGCAACCTTCCTCTACAGTGCCCTTCATTCTGGTTTTAAATGGCACAGTGTTCAATCAGTGGAGAGAGGTCAGACCTCTGTCAGATCAACAACCATGATAACCAAAGGAATCAAAGTAGCTCATTGGACAATAACGCACACGCAGGGAAATGCAATGTGGTACATCAGATCATATGAATCAAAGCCTTCTCCTTTTGTTGTAGCAACAAGAAAAGTTTACTGTCACTGTCTTAAGTTTTTTTTTTTGTTTTTTTGTTTTGTTTTTTTTGTGTTTGCGGTTTGATTGGGCTATTCATTGTCACTGGAGATGTTCCTTCAAACTCATTAATATTTGAAGGAGAGTTCATTTGTCTCCTACGCTGACAAGTTAATGGATATAGTGCTATTTGTCTTTGCTGTAGTCGGGCCTCTGTTGTCCTGCCCACAATTCAAACTTGACTTATTGTGAGGGCACTAGAGGGACAGTTGTAGCAGTTGCAAGGACACATACTGATAGAGTGCTTACTAAAGAACTTCAGTATGGCCATGAGATCAGGATCGGCAGCGCAGTTGTAAAATAAGTTGTTTGATCGAACATGCACTCATATACATATACACTCATATATATATTCATCTGCTTTTGAACGTGGGCAAGACCAGAGAGATGGTGATTGACTACAGAAGGAAGAGGACAGCTACACAATCCCTATGTATTCTGGGAGAAGATGTTGGCATGGTGGATTACAAGTACCTGGGCATCCACATCGACAACAGAATTAAACCGGAAGACCAACACCGAAGCTTATAAGAAGGGGAGGAGCAGACTGTTATTTCCTGAGGAAGCTGAGATCTTTCAAGATGGCCAATTCACTGTACTTTGATATAGTCTGCTGGGGGATCCATCCCTCCATCCGTCCATCCATGCATCCATAAATATATAGATATGTACATACATACATAAGCTTCCACACAGAAACAGAATGACTGACTGTCTCACTGCTGTTTTTTCATGTCTTTGCATCAGATTTTGACTCTTTAGCCTGACTAGACTTAAGTTTCTCACTCAACTAAACTATCACACAAGCAAAAGACTAACACTAAGACTGATCAGCAATAAAAAATGCCTGTTTTCACACAAGACAAGCTTTGTTTTTCTCTAATCCTTAAATCAATGTCAGATGTTCCTATTCATAAAACTCTGGAAACATTGATTCTGAATTTTCCCAGACATGTTAAAGGTCCATTGTTTTCTGAAAGCAGCATATAACATTATGGTGGCTGGCTTAAGCAGCGATCTTCTTAGCATCCTATTAATGCCAGTGTCAAAATTCAGACTGTGACTGTGCCAGGAAAAAAGCACAAAGAGCCCTCTGAAACTGTAAAAAAGATTATATGAGTGTTTCATTTGTAGAGTCAGTTCATGTTGAGTGTACTTCACTTTTTCAGCTAAGAACATGCAGCAGCATGTCCTTTTCATAGTTTGAACATCCATAAGACCACATGCTGGTTTTAACTAATCCCACTGGGTCACAATTAATGACTCAACTTTTGGAGGCACAAGCAGACCCACATAGTGTGTGTTTGTGTGTGTGTGTGTGTATGTTTGGCAAAAAACATAATGAAATTATATCATGTCTTGTTTCAAATACATGTACTATTACAGCTGTAACATATTGTTTTGGATTGCTAATGTGTTGGCTTAGGTTTAGTAGTGTCTTGACTCAGGTCTTTTAACAAATATTATATCATGAGGTAAGACAGAGCACATGAAAGCAAATAATGCAATTTCATGGTTGCAATTTAATTTAATTGTTTTTCAATACTTTTGAACATGTAATATGCAGCAGGTGTCTCAACATAACTGCATTAAAGAAAAGCAATACCCATTTAGATGTGTTACATAAAAGTCAATAACATAAAATGAAATTTGCACCTGTTAAACCTTACAAATTGTGGCTGTGATACATGGAAAAGTTGAAGGAACTCTTTGAAATTCATCCTGGTACCAGAGAGTCAAAGTCAAAGCCAAATATGATCTGATCCTGTTTCTCAACAGGTTGGACTTATTGCTGTGTGCAGCTGATAGATGATGAATAGCACATTTCTGTTTACTCACATGCACCTACATCCGCTTGTGCATGCTAGTTATTCTAAACTCTAAATAATTTACATTTAAAGCAGTCTGTGCTATGGTTTCATATAAAATGTAAATAGATATAGAGTTCACATACAAACACAAACATGACTTTACATTGAGGTTCAGCTTCTCAGAACTCAGCAGCTACACATTTCTCTGTTCTGTAACCCATTGTTGCTAACTTTGGAGCTAACTCCTTTCACTTTTCTAGCACTTGGGGAAACAACAGACGTGACTTTTTAGCATTTAACTGACACACTGTAGTCTGTACTGTACATTTACTGCCAGACTGACAACTTAGTGCTAACCTTTTCCTCTGCTCCACTCATATCCACTGTCACTTTCGCTGTGTCCAACTTGCTACGCAAACATACTACGCAATGCCGTATTACCTAACAGAGTTGCGCTCGTTTCCCAGGCAATTACACAGAGGTTCACTCACATCCTGGGCAGTGCTGCACAGACTCCCAAATGCTAAATATTTCCGAATGAATGGATATTTGGTGTTAATTCGACCAATGAGAATTTAGTCGGACAAGAACATATCGACCAACTAATCAATTAGTCGACCAGCAGACTACAGCCCTACATAATACTTATTGTATTATCCGATATAATAAATAACCATGATGTGGGTGCATGGTGCTAGAACACGTTAGTACTGATTTATCTACCATCCTAACTGTATCCTACCATCATCAAACTCGGTGCACATGTTTTAAATCACATTTAGAGCTCTCAATCTGAGAAGAACAGTCCAAAGCCTTGTTTCCAATGCTGCATTCCTTATCCTCACTCTGCCTCTTTTGTTTGTACGTGAAAATGGGAAAGAACACATTTCATCATGTTTGGTTCTTGTTAACTTATACTGAATAATTGCATTGCAGAAGCCCAGTTATTCCTTTTGGGAATCAAAGTAAAAAGCTGCAATTTGATGGAGAAAAGTCTGACATTTGCATGAGAGAGCAAAGAGAAAAGATGTGTGTGCTATCTATTTGTCTGCCTGTCAATTCTTTGAAAGGCCAAGTGTCTGCTGTGTGCGTGACAATTTGCCTGTATGTAAGCAAGGATACACCTTAGACAGGCTGAGTAGTAACTAAATAGCTATATTCACTGCAAACTAAAAAACAAAACACATTGAGTTAAAGTCAGCACCAACAACAGTGCCTGGTCATAGACAAAAAAATGGAGTCAGCCTAAGATATTACTTTTAGTACATGTTTGTTTGTGCGTGTGTGTATGCTGTGGAGAAGGGAGTTGGAAGGCAGGAATGCAAAGCTCAAAGACAAGCATGGGGATGGATTTTCATTGCATTCCTTACATGAGCCAAAAACAATTTTTGTATTGTAGTGGGTGTGGCTAGAGAGCACCCATTTTGCCAGTGAGGTGTCAGAACAGCATCGATCATTCATTATCAGTCCACCTTTACACAGCAGATCAATAAACAGAATACATTATTTTGGATTAACTGCGGCAGCCTGTAAATCTGAGGAGGTGTGAGGAGTTTCAGCTTGTTTCAGCTTTATTGTGAGACCGAAGCCTCAATACAGTGAGATTAAAATTGAAATGTCATTTTGTCAGTTTAAAGTTAACACATAGATGCTTAAAATGACATGTATACCTTTGAATGCTTGAATATTTTATCTTTACACAAAAACAAATCTGCAATGTCTCTGCTTTTTTATAAGGATATAAAATCTCCTTTATGTTTAGTGTGTGAGTGTGTGCTTGTAATTTATATCGTTTTTTCCACATCTCAAAGACTCCTAACAATATGTACGTAATACCTTCAGTTTTATAGTATTCTCAGGTGTGTGGGCATTCAGTCTCATATTAAGTTTGTAATATGAGATTTTTGGGTAATTTTTCAAATAAACTCTAAAGCTTGCAGTTTTTATGCTTGTATTTACTGGACAAGTATTCTTTAGTTGTTGCAGACTGTAGTTAAGTCAGCTTTCATCAAAATAATATTGAGGAGTTAAAGCAATGAGCTTTGCCTTGGTTTGATAAAGTCTCTCCATCAGGCTCTGGAACACTACTGCATTTTCAATAAATCCAATCTACTTATTTGAGATCAGATGGGTGCAGGTGGCTTAAGTTCTTACTTCCAACAAGCTCTAAGAAGATGTGGGCCACTCAATTCCTATTCTACAGATGAACTTAAATCCCCTCATGTAACAGTTAGCACACTGGGGCTGAACAGGAAACTGTAACATTTAACACACTCTTTAGTGTAACAAACAAAAAAGCACCACAAAATTACATCTGAATTGATAATTTGTTAATAACCAATAGTTAAATCTTAAACTTAAACTTGTGCCAAGTGCCATCTATCCTATTGTCTCTCCATCCATCTGTGTTTCCCTTGATCTCTTTCTTTTCCCTCCCGATTTCTTGTGTATTAGGTACAGGGCTTGTTTGAGGGTTTGTTTGTGCATTTTATCTCATTAGCTCTGTAGTTTACAGCATTTTAACTTATATTTGACTGCCGTCTGTCAGTACCTGTACTGAGGATGCTGTGTGCAGTCTGTGTGTGCACAGTGCTGTGAGTTTGTGTGCTTGAAGCTGGGAGAGGTAACCCAGAAATGTCAGCACACAAATTCTAGGCAGCAATTCTGGCTCTTTTGCACTATGTGGCTGTGCATCCATACTTTACTCATTTGCCAAAAAACAAAACAACATCCCTTTATTTATCATGTCAGCCCGCCTGCTCTTATACTAAATTGTGCTGAATGCCAACAAGGGGGTGTTTCGGTGAGTGATTGATTGAGAACAAGAAGGAGTGTATCCATTAAAGGAAATGCTAAAATATGTTTGTGATATATTCTTTGATATCATCAATCTGGACATGCCAAATTTCAACTGAAAGCCTGTTCTTCTACTACAATATGAACAACCAGTGGACTATTGCCAAGTACTTTTCAGAAGGGCAATTTGAGGTAATGGCATAAAGTATTCTATTGTGCAATTTTTCGAAGTGGGAATATCTCCAGTCCAGATGTTTTAGATTACCCTTGGGGTATGTAGTAGCAGAGAGCGAGAGAGAGAGAAAGAGAGAGAGAGAGAGAGAGAGAAAGAGAAAGAGAGAGAGAGAGAGATGAGAGCCAGGATGAAAATTCCTTTTAATGTGAAATTCAATGAACAGCAGCCACTCACCTTCAAACTTCAAAGAAAAGCCCATTAGAAAACTGAAAAAGGATCATCTTGTCCACTGTGTAATCACAGTCCATTGTCACACACTGGGCAAACGGTTTCAACAAGTTGCACCATTTTGGTAATTGTTCAGTGCAGGTATAAAAATCCATCTTTTATAGGGGTAAAGGGGCAATCATACGCCAACTCTAGCACGAATAAAATGAAACACATGTGCAATCCATTTCCTATGAGTCTGAAGTAGTGACAACAATTCACTAATTCCAGATGATGAGAGATGAGTTATCAGTACAATTGCTGGTGCAGCTTGTTTTTTTTCCTGCTAAAAAGCTTCTTATGACTTGAATTCAATGAGAAACAATAAGAAAAGATGATAACACTTTAAAAAAACAATTTAACACCATTACAGTCAGTTTGGTTTGTGAATTTTCTGCTGAAAGATTCCTTAGTATGGACAGCAAAGCCCACAGGGTACAGCAGACACACCGGTGATAAGATAGAGCTACCCTGGGTTGCTGCTGAGACGAACGCACTGTGCACTCCTAAACACCAGTCTTTGTTTGTTTCCATCTTTAAAGTCATCGCCCCAAAGTCATGCCATTCCTCCTAACATCTGGCTTAAGTGGAGGATCAATACGTCCATCATGGTAGTCAGGGCACATCCAGAAGATGTTGTCTTTCACAGGGTCAGATAGAAATTCTCACCTTCTGACAATTAGATACTAATGAATTATAAGTGATTACATAATTAGCAGTATTAATAATTAATTAATACTGCTATGTCTATTACTATGACTTCTAACATTTAATATAAACAATGAGAAGAATGAGAGAAAAGCATAAAAAAGACAATATCAACATGTGAGGAGTCTTACTTCTTATTCTTTGTTTCTACTCCAGGTAGTTTGACAGTATGGTCTATTATTCACCACTGTTTGAGGTGTATGAAATATTTACTGATGTGATTTTTCTAACCCGCCTCAGCTATTCGAGGTAGGGGTGCTCCCCTGCAGACACAGGCAAAAATTGAGGGTACACAGCAGACACTATGCCAGTAAATCTCGTTTCTAGTGTCAAGTTGACTGTGAAGTTTCTTACAAGTTAAATTAGCAGCTGAAGAAGTTCAGAAGTTTAAATCATAGAGTGTATTTTTAACCAGGTTCAGTGCACTGAAGTGGAATATCTCAACCTGTCTCTTTCTTTCGCCCTCCTTCACACACTAGTATACTCCAGAAGATATAATTATAACACATCAAACCAGGGTTTTTAGATGGCTGCTGCAGCTGGTCGATGATTAAGTTTGATGTTATGAACACATCTATTGTATAGGTTTTGCCTGCACTGTGTATTGGACATGCATGTTTGATAGTGGAGAATGGGCTGCAGTATGTAGAAGATGAAGAGTATTAATTTCCAACATGTATACTCTATGACACTAAGTTTTGCTTCTATGATTGAACTTATTTAAAGTCACACAAAAAATAGCTACAGTATAATATTTTGATATGCAGTAATCACCTGTGACTGTGCAACATCATTGATAAAGTTACTGCACACTGAGCCTTGTCTTGCTCAACACTGAGGCTCTTTGAATAAGCAACGCCTGCTACATGAAATTCACCGACCAAGGGGTAAACAGGATGAAAAAATTCAATTTGTCAGGGCCTGCCCTTTTCAGTGCACACAATGCACAGCTTAGGCCAGTGAGTGTGAATGATGAGTGGAACAAGGATCAGAAGATATTTTGTAACTACTTCTTCTTGCACTATAGTGTAGAGGAGCAATATTGTGAGAAGCATCCCTGTAAAATTTTTCAGTTTGAATCGCCTGTATGGCCTTAACCAGATAAGCAATAGTAACATGTGAAAAAAGATCTATGCCTCTTTCATATCTGTCCATTCAATATTAGCTACAGTGGTTAGTTTAACGTTTTCCCCCTTTTTCCCTCGGAAACAATCGGAAACAGCTGTTCCCTTCTATCCGAAGAGAACTAAATTAACATGTTTGTTTAATCTTAGCAAAAGGATAAAATGAAAATTTGCCATTTTTACAGGGAGAATGAAGCAAAGATACTGCTTCACTCTCCCTGAAGCAAAGATACTGCAAGAGGTTAAAAGGATAGGTACATGCCAGTGTTCTCAGTTATTGTAGTTTGGCCGACTGATCTGGCTGGTGCAGCAACATGGTAAACAGTTGCATCAGCAGCTGTGACACACTATGATCAAGAAATAAAAAACTGGAGATATTCAATTAAATCACTCTCCTGGATTTATTAAATTGGTTCCTTGAAGCTATCTCTATGCCTCAGTGTTTCTCACACAAAATACAGCAAAATGACTAAACATTTGAGTCTGCTGTACTTGTGCATTCTTTTTGAATTTTTAATCAGAGTGTTGCTCAGTCACAGAGTGCATTTGTGTGGCATAATTTCTCTTTCATCCAAAATGCCACATGGAAAACATCATGACAAGAGAGCTAATGAGGTAAACATTTAACGAACAGGGTCACAGAAATGCCTTCATGTGCTGTTGAATATGCATAAGTCCTGTGAATTAGTGACACAGTTTTCAAGTGAAATGCATTTTCCCCTTGCCCATTTGTCTTTCTGCGCCTGTTAATCTGCAGTGGCACTTCCCATCACAGACACCTTCCTCTTCAGCGGTTACTGTAAAAATTCAGATCAAATGTGAGCTCCACTTCTTTATGCATGTTTGATGAGTCTTTTTATGCTACTTCTGGGATACAAGCATGAATGTGGGAGATCTTGTCTGGAAAAAAGGTACAAAAGATGGGAGGTGTCCAAGTTTGTAATGAGGCTAGCAAGGCTCTCCTGGCTCACAAGCAAACTAGGGCATCTGTAATGAGCATGCAGAGAGAGACGAGGGGGTGGGGGCTGAGAAAAGGGAGAGAGGCATGTTGCGAACCTGAAATGAGCCACAAGCTGTAACATCAGCTGTCCAGTGGATGGAGGAGGAAGGAACTGTCAGTCATAGCTCCCACTCAACAGGAGATACTGAATTAATCTGATAATTACCACTCTCTTCAGTCCTATGCAGCATGTTTTCCCAGAAATTCAGCTAGCTTTATTTTTAACAGGGCATAAAGATTCTTAGATGGATGGTGCAAGACACAGTGTTTCTCTGTGGAACATAGCACAGACGCTATTATAAACTGGCTAAAAGAAGAGATTTATTAATGGCATTTTTGCAATGGCATGTGCATACATACAGTAAGTCATGGTAGTTGCATGTTATAGTTACTGCTTAATATGTGAATGTAAATGTAAAAAAATACAGTAATAACAATCAGACCCTGATGCATAAATCAGCCCAGCTGATATATTAACTGATTTTCAGCTTATTACAGTTATATAAACATCATTGAATATGTTAGCTGAATAATAACATGCAGTTGAATTATAGAAATGCCAGCAATAGGTTTTGAGACTGTACACCAGAAAGTAGGGACAAGTTTTGACCAGCACAGTTCTTGTTCATGAAAACTCTATGAAAATATATTATATTTTATTGGTTGTGTAAAGAAAATAAAGACAGGCCAATATATCTCTCAAATATCAATATGTATAATGGCCTCAAAAATCCTGTATTGTTTTGGCTATACTACTACCACCACCACCACCACCACCACCACCACTACTACTACTACTACTACTACTACTAATAATAATAATAATAATAATAATAATAATAATAGTACATAGACGATATATGCATCGATTTCATGATCTGATAACTGCAATCATTTGCAACTGAATGTCACTCTGCTGCCAAACTGAAATTATATAGTGAATCCAATGAAATGTTTGCTAAAGCATATGTGAGCTTAGTTTGCAAGAATCTGTAATAGAGTGAATATGAATTATGTTAATTAACATGATCCATTGCAGGTTCATAACTACTTTTGATTTCCTACTTTGGGATACACTGTACGTCTATATTTTATTTCTTCATTAGGCTGTGGAGAACACACATTTGTCAATTCAGTATTCCAGTCACATTGTATAAGTGTGCAACACATACAGAACAATGCAGGAATTTAAGCAGTTCCACAATCATGATTAATCACTCTCTACATAGGCCTGCAGGTGTAATAAACCTAAAATAGATACTGCCCCAGCAGTTAACTTGCCTCTGAGCAATTTTATCAGTTACCTGCCAAGGCCATCACATAAAATAAATCACTTTACAATGTAAGACCAGCTAAGGGCAGTCAGAGGTTAGCTAACTTATAGTTCAAGTTGATCTTATGCTCAGAGACTTAGATAGTATGTTTTATTGAGCCTGCAGTGTCATGAGAGGATGCTTTATATGAAAGCAAGATGCTTACTGTACTGAGATTGAGGTGCAGAGTTTAAGCACCTGGGCTTTGCCCCTAGGTTGGGTCTCAAAGGTTACCAAATCCATTTTTTTTTATTTGGCATTCTTGGAAGTAGTTTGATGCAGTCAGTGAATAATCAACCCTTAATATTTATATTAGTGTGAGATTTATTATGAACTATAATGGCTTTGCCAAATATCCTTTTTAATCACCTTTTGTGATTCAATCTAATTCTTGATGTATGTTTTAATATCATTAGATATTAAAAGATCATACATTAGATCATAGTTTTGGAACATTTTGATTCCATAGTGATGGTTTCTCCTCAGGAAAACTCAAGTCCTACCCAGGTTGCTGCAGAAGCCTGTCAACCCTTCAGGCCCTGGGCTGAGTGCATTATCGCTGCCCCTGGCCCATGATGAGGAGAAGTATCGATCTTATCCTGAGACGAAAGCCCTCTGTGCACCTCTGCAGGGCTTAGAGTTGGCTGAGGCAGGATGTACAGTAATGAGAGCAATAGAAAGCAGAATTGGGTACCAGCTTATTCCTAACAAGGATGGAGACCTTTACACTAAAGAAAAGAAAGAAGCTAGCTAGCTGGGTTGTTTTATTTTTGTTTTTATTTAACCCCTCACTTCAAGTTGCTCTGTTCTTTCTTACTCTAAGCACAGTTGAGGTCTTCACCACACCATGCACCGTAGCCTTGATGGTCTGGAATTTAGGACTCCTATGGGAATATACTGTATCTCAGCACACACTTTCTGAAAAGTAAATTTACTCTGTTTGAAGTCAGAGAAGAAATGGAGGTGGTCTTAAACAATTAAAAGCGTTTCTCAAGAGAAAGTGGTTTGAGCGTCCCCAGACCTAAGAGGGTAGGATACCTCTAGCTGGGAAGAAAGATCCCCAGTCCTTTGAATGCTATGGTTGGTGGCTTTTATGGCAACAGAAGTTGTTTTTATGACAAGGCCTCCAAAGAGAGGACTTTGTGCGTGCAAGTCTTTGAGGAGATGAATGAAGTGAATTGAAGCCTCTGAACTCACAGTGACCAACCGTACCATACTGATTTTGGATGTTGATTCTGTGCCATGAATACTGTAGGTTTGGTTTGGCTTGCCCAGAGCTTACATGATATTGTATGGTGGCAGAAGAGCTAATGGTAGTCAAAACAGTTTGATTCATGCCCAAAAACAGAAAAACAACATTTTTTAAACATGTTTACTTACTTGTCATCTCAGTCTGTGATGACAAGTATGAGACACCAGAAAATTGTAGAGTGAAATCCATTTTTGTCTCCTGGCAAAAAAGCAA
Source organism: Euthynnus affinis (assembly GCA_029490765.1). Taxonomy (NCBI): domain Eukaryota; kingdom Metazoa; phylum Chordata; class Actinopteri; order Scombriformes; family Scombridae; genus Euthynnus; species Euthynnus affinis. The sequence continues at coordinate 21,910,834 of CM055842.1, read as the reverse complement.
ATTCAAGGAAAGTTCAAACCAAGCCACATCTCATTTATGGATCAATATTTTCTCCCACAGACCAGGTTATATACAACTGGACAATGTTACACAGCTAGTGTGATAGTGTACGTCCATTTTAGACTCTCCGGATTTCCGTTCCCTCAAAGTCAGCACTGCAGAGATGGTTTGTAATTGGTAAATGGCTTTAACTCACATGCCAAATTTAACCAAAGTTGATCTCAACACAAAAACTCCATGCAGAATGACTTCACTGATTTCAATCTGAAATTTTGCTGTGATACTGTAAATGCTAGTCTGGTCAGGTCCTTAGACTTTCTCACGTCCACTATCTGTACAAATCTGTTTAACTCAATGAGTTGGGATGTTTAAAGGACTGCCCTCAGCAATTGACAGTCTTCATGAGCATATGAGGTTCCTCTCATCTTCAAATGTCCCTGCAATAAAGACCTAGATCTCTTTTCTCTGGACAGCTTCCTACCAAAAGCTTTCACAGACTTAGCAGGCAGCATGCTCTCTGTTATCAATAACCTCTTCATTTGTTTGATGTGCTGCTTTTCAAATCTCTCTCTTTTGTCTCTTTCCTCTCTGGCGCCTTTTAATTCCGGTCTACATTCCTGTGTGTTCATTTTGTTTTTTTCTTTTGTGCACATTTTTATAGAGCCGATTCTGTACAGTAGGCTGTGTACGTGTTCGGCTTACTAGGACCGCACTGTCTCTCTTTCTACTCTTCCATGGGTGTTTAGCATTTTTAGCCCTCTCTAAACATTTCTCTCTCTTCTCTCCCCACCCTCCCCCTCCCACCCGAGGCCAAAGCAAGCTTATTCCCTCTAGCTATTACATCCAATTAGGAGGAGTGAGAGTTTCACCCCTCCTCCCTTTCTACACTAACAATGTTGAATACAGTGGAACGAGTCAGGGTTGTCTTTTCTATTCTTTGATGTGGACAAATTACACTTCAGATACACACTTGGCAAGGAAACAAAGATCCAGTTTACGCTTTCAAGTTTTGATTCTTTGTCATTTGGTGGACAACAAGATATACAATGGAAAAAGGCATCATTTGTGTGGTGTGGATTGATGTCTTCTTTTATTTCAACAATTCTCTCTCAAGTTAAAAAAATACTTTCTTAAGATTGGATTTGAATAATGACAGTATAAATATACATGTATAAGGGCATTATAATAACACTATAATCATCATAATGTTAAGCTGTATCTCGGAAGCACATGGTTTTCCAGCTTTTCCATAGACAATCAGCTGTTCTGGTAGTATTTAAGTCAGTTATGCTGATTTACAGTGCTGTGGTTCTTTTTGCTTTGTCTTCTCTCTGCAGAACATATGTATGAGCCAAATCTCTGCACCCTTCAGAGGCCCTTCAGTTGAATATAAAGCAGGGTTGCATATGCAAAGAACAGTTAAGATGACCTTTAAACACATCTTTCTTTTGTAGAATCTATGGACTACAAAATACCTTAACATCCTGTGTTTTATCTGCAAAACAATTTCAAGAGCATTTGAGAAATGCATAAAAGCTACCTGACCCATATCAACACCATTTTTTACAGCCAGTATTGATGAAATTGAATTGAATATAACAATCATTTTACCCCTAGTATTATGCATCATACTGTAGGTGTCAAGTAGTGAAGTAAGAACTAAATCCTCTAAAACAGATGGCAGCTTTGGTAGGTGTTTGCGTTAAGTGTATCCAAAGCCCATGACAGCAGCTTTCTGTGCCACAATTTATACAGCTGAAGCACGTTTGACTGTTTGGTATTCTCATATCATATGTGTTTACTGGTGATAAAGTGTCCCTGTTTTTTTTTTCTTAAAAGAACAAGTAAAGACATAAAATGAAAATCCTCACTATTGTCAGCTCAAACTGTACAGAATGCTCTTCTCAAAGACAATAGGAGTTAACCTCTAGAGCTCAATCTTAGAAAACTGAAGTAAACAGAGTTTTGTAATCCAAAAGGGACAGAAAAATTACCAGACATTTCTGGAAACGGTTTGCTGGAGCACTCTGGGAGCTTATTTGCTTTTTTTTATTGGTGATACACATTTCAGTACAATTTGACCTACGTACTTAACCTACATGAGGAGAGTAATGATGAAATCCTCTTCATTTTGGTATGAACTGTTCCTTTAAAATGGTGCTGCTATGTCTCTTGTAGAGATACAGTTGTAGTCTTCCTTGACTTTCTTCTTCCCTCCTTGAATACACTGATAAAAAAAATACACATTCTTCCTGATCTCTCCCACCTTCTCTCTGTATGTTCATAGTGTTATTTTTATGTTATATTTACAGTTTAAAAGCCACAAAAGGCATCTCTCTACATGTTCATTTCTCATGTATTGCTACATTGTTTTACAATAATCTTTTGTTCAACTTTACGCTGTTAATGTACACAAGGAAATACAATTCGTTCACAGCAGGGAATTGTAGCAACTTCTATGTCCCTCTAAACCACTAAGAGATGATCTGTAACTTGACAGATTCAAACCCTCACTACCCTACCCATCTGAGTTAAGTGTCAGGCCTAAGACATTTATATGACGTCTATTATAAACCATAGTTGTCTGGGTTATAAGATTATTTTTGCTGCACTGTAGGACACAGAGCAACAAACAAGAAGTAAAAAAAAACTGCCTTGGAAACTATCTCCCTGCTGAAAAGGAACACTTGCTGAACTGCCATGCATGTCAGCATCTGGTCGCCGCTCATTTAACAATGCAACAACTGTTATTCAGTTTGGAATTATTTCTGGAAGAATAGCAATAATTAATCTGTAAATTAATAGTTTTGTTATCAGCCTGTATTGCATGCAATATGCTTGAGTTGCCTGAGCAATCTAGATCCCCGATTACGAGCAGCAGGGAATGCGTTTTATTGACAATTGTCAGTAAAATTGTCAATCTTGTCTACTTCTGTATTCTTGAAATAGCATCTAATAGGGTACATATGATCAATACTGACCATAGCACTATTGAGAACATATATTATTTACTGACACTTGGTTTTGCACACTGACACTTAAGAGCAGACTAAAAACATATTGATTGTGTGTCGAAAACACAGTGTGAATCAGGCCTCGGATATGTCTGCAGTATGTATTGACCACATTACAAAAACACTTCCCTCAAGAAAAGTCTGAACCAATGAGTTTTTCTTTATGTTATGCTTGGAATAGCAATATAATGTTCTGTTTGACTGAACATCCGCTCCGCAAGCAGTCACATATAGTATACAGTCTGTGATATTATGGATTTTAAACAGTTTTATGGTCACCTTCATTTTGCTTAGGCACACTTGTCAAAAGTAAATAACTCTATACAATACAATATACACATCACAAAGGAGACAATAGTTAGTTTAAAACATTAGCACCTGGCAAAATATCCCATTTGTGAAACTAGCAGAAAGCCTGCTAACAGTAGAGATAGCTGTTATATTTATATAGTTTCAGTTGTTACAGTTGGCAAAAGCAATTTGCGGAAAAGAGGGGACTCATTTTTCATGTTTGCATTATTTACTACATGCTTAGGAGAAAATAAATGTCTTTGCTGTTCAAAGCATTACATAAACTACAATGATTTGGGATTATTACCATTTCCTTCAGTATAGGGTGCACTTTATTAAGCTGATTCTTCTACAGCCAGTTTTAAAATTTAATAAAGTAATATTAGAATTGTGAAACACATATCATCCATTACTGTTTTATAGAGAAGTGCATATATCCCCATAATAAACTATGTTGGCATTCCTTTCACAACTGCATTAGGAAATGCAGCTCTAAAGCAAAAATGTTATGCATTGTAAACCATACCACAGTTGTAGTATCTGTCAGAAAAAATGCAATACGATTTTTTTCATTACTTTTTTCCATAATGTGCAGCCCTGTTTTTTCACAATATATCTACTTTCATGTATTATTACTTACTTAAATGAAGTTGAAATGGCATGTAAAGTATCCAGCGAAGCCAGACAGGTTGCAAGGAAAAAACCCTGATCTTGATCTGGAGTGTGGTGTATTTTTTTCACACCACATGTCAAAGAGCCATTCGTTAATGGGGGACTTAACCCTACAGTCCTGCCGCTCCACTGACAAAAAAAAAATTAAAATGAGGATGGATGGGTTATTTACTTAGAACGAGAAAGTTTTTACCACTCCACTTGATACAAAGAAGTATGCTACTGCACTTCCTTGTCATTAGTTGGAAGAACATCAACAAAGCCTCCCTAATTATTTGTTAATATTCTCTGTGTGTGTGTGTGTGTGTATGGGTGTGTGTCTATCTGTGAGTCATTTCACAGTTATCCACCCACTCTATAAATGATTTAATGTTAATAAGCACCATTGTGATGGAACAAACACTTCTAAAGGTGATGTTATGTGGGAGATAGATGTGCAATGAGCATCTGCTGGGGATTAGAAAGTGAGCGTATTGTGTGTGTGTGTGTGTGTGTGTGTGTGTGTGTGTGTGTGTGTGTGTGTGTGTGTGTGTGTGTGTGTGTGTGTGTTGGGGTAGAAGAAAAGGTGATATCTATCGTGGTAATGTAGCACATGTACGCAGATTGCCATATGTGCCATAGTGTGGCTGAATAAATCCTCATTTACTTTTTTTAATTTCTCTCAGAAAAAGTGAAATGAGATGATATGAATTCTGACAGTGTTTATTGCCAGCTGGACTGAGTTCTGTGAATGTTGTGAAAATGTCTTCAGACATGTAGTCTACCCTTCCAAATATTCGGATCATGTAATATGTGAGTGACATTAAAACATGAGTAGTGTAAATGCTGATTTGATAAACGATCACAGCTATTAATCATAACTCTTACCTAGATTTACCATTCCAGCATTGTGTAACAATTTTTGTCATTCGTACTCTGTCGCTGCTGGTCATGATAAGTTGGTCATGATAATTGATACTGCTTGATTATGGCTGAAAACACATGGAACATTTTAAACTGCAGCTCGATTTGTGCAGTAATTAAATGCAGTCCTGTGGTAAATTAAACCGTTTTTTGCGTTAATTTTATGGATTCTGTCTTTTTCAAACTACTGTACTCTGATTAAAAACAGCCATCTTGCTCTTATCTCCTACTCACTGCCAAATGCTGAGAAAAAACCTGAAAACTGCAACAAAAAAGTTTTACTGCTTGCAATTCACAAAAAGAGACACTTGACAGACACAAACAGGATTTGTCAGCCCCAGCATTAGCAGTGACAGCCAACTGTCACTCTTGTTGCTACACCACTGAATGGACATACAATCCATTACCCGGATTGTTTTTGACTTTGTCATAGGCCGTCTGACCATGAAGGTAAGAGTGATGAGCTTTATAGAACCTTCATGTCAGATGTCGCTCAGTGATAATGCTGTCCAGTTTTCAATCGTTTTATCCCAAATAATCGCTATAGTTTGGGAATATAATCAATACCAAGAATTTTCTTTGGCACTATATTGTCAGTATTTTAAAGATCCCCTCCCGCATTCAGCTTCAAGTTTCCAAATCACATTTTTGTAAGTTCATACCGGCCCATGATTGGCTACAAACTAGTTGTAATGTCACAAATCACACTTGTAGGTACATGCCTTAAACTCGTTTTTTCGGTGAGCACAGAGAAACTTTCCCCTCATGCAGATGAATGTGAAAACAGCCTTGTAGTGTCAAACTCTGCATATATGTCATTCTGCACAGTGATACTCAAACATCTAAATGAAGTAATAATAAAGAAAAACATATATTGAATGGAAGGGACTTTAAATTGATGTTTTATCTGATGTTTTGTGTAAAAAATACAATTAAATAATAATACAATAATCTATTATCTATTTGTCATTAGTTTTCTCCTCAAACCTCCCAGTATAAAACCACCCAACAGGTCAGTGTCATCAAATACACTGTTATGAAACAGACGCTGGCTCCCACGACTGTGTAATGGACTGCTATCATAATTACAATTACTGCAATCATTGTTGTCACCCCTGACCCAGACAAATGTTGATACAGCAAAACAACACTTTCATCTTGATCATGAAAGCCTTACAGGGTTGTAGGATTAAATACTAATGATAAGGAAACAACACTGAAAAGGTACAAAAAATATTTCATGCAACCTCCCACACATAATACCCTCATCATATTACACCTAATGGACAATAATGTCTTAAAATTATAGGTATTTTCTATTTAATGAAACATTTAACACATGAAACACAATGTCAATCCCCCATCCACAGAAATTTTATAAAACCATGACAATGCTAACTTCTCCTCTCGTTGTCCACACTACAGTCACATTGGTATATTGTCATCTCAACAAGTGATGTTGAGAGAAAAGTAGACATGTTGTCTGCATTGCATTAACATTATTTGCTAAGACACAGCTGTGAAACATTTAGATAGTGCTTGTTTAAAATGTTGGCCAATTAAAGAGAAGAAACTGAATACAACCACAGACCAGATTAAACACTTTTGTTTGAAAATCTTTCTCACAACTTCTTTCACGAATAAAAAAAAAGAAGTGTTCTTTTATTTGTTTTAGGTTTTACCAGTAAAAATACCAGTAAAATAAAAAAAACACATACATACATTACATTACCACGGTACTGGCTATGATCTGTGCCCTGTTGATCAACCTTACACAATTTTTCCAAGTCTGGCTTAAAACAAGAGTCAGGTGCCCGCATGATCATTACAGCTTGCTGTAATCACTCCTCCGGTTCATACTGGCCATTAGAAGATACCCTTCTAATGCACTTTTAATTTAAGTGATATGGGCCAAAAAAAATGGGCCAAAATTCTTTTTGTAAATTTATTTTGAAAATTTAAGTTTATCTGAAGATAATATGAGGCTTAGCCATCCAAATGAGTCAAATCAAGAGAATGTCCTAATTTTAGGTCTGGTACAAATTTCCTTCTTTTTCTTACCATTTCTCTCAAGAATAAAATATTGTCTGATTTATTCTGTTATTTTGTCTCATTCTGGGCCTTATTGCTTTTAAAAGTCACTATAAGATGATGGCTTGATTTTGAGGCCAGTGTTTGCTTCCTCGATGCACCTAATCTTCACCATGTAATGGTTACTCTTGATATAAATTAGGACTAGATGGTTCCTGTGTTTTATTCACAAGAAGAAAAAAACAAAAAAAACTATACATATATTGATATACATGTATTAATGTATCAAATATGGATATTTTTTTTTTTAGAAATATGTATATGTGTATATATGTAAATGAAGCCTGAGGTCACTCTCTCAAAATAAATTATTCAACCTTATTAATCAGTATATCTGTCTTTACAAATGTGCTATAGATCCATGTTGTGTTATTGATTTTATATACTGTGTGGCTGGATGGTAGTGTGTGCATGTAAATGGGGCAGTTTATAAACAAAAATAAAAATATGTTGCTACTGTATGTTGTACAGTTTGTTGGCAAAACTTTTCTTTATGAATGAAAGAAGAGATTACATGAACACATTTAACATAGCCCCAACCCAAACCTGTCACAACACCTACAGTATGCCTATATTTGTGAACACCTTAATACATGTGTTTTAATATATGCATGTGTATCCTCCTCCCTCACTTAATATACTGTGTGTGTACTGTGGGTGTGTTTTGTGCTCGTACGTCCTGTGCATTGGCCCCTCTATCTCCACTGAACACCTTGAGGTCATATCAGCCCTGTGTTGGACAGGCTGGCTGGTTCCCATTTAGATTATGGATGGTTATTACTGCCTCCTGGCTGTCAGTCAGATTAAACCAATATGTCCCAGGATGGAGGCTTATCTTGCTACAGAGAGGACCTTCTCCTGGGAAGGAGGAGGGGCCATTTAAATAAGTCATCTACAGAACCTTCCATGTTTTACAAATTTATTAGTGCAGTCTCAAGATGTACCCATGTGTCAAGTATTTATTGTACAAAATAGAACAATATGTTAGGTAATATCCTTATCTGTCTGTCTCTTGATCCACTGTATCTACCTATCCATCTTAATAACATTAGGACCATAAGAATTATGTTGCCATACACTCCCTGCACCTGGTGTTAAATACTGAAAGAAAAGCACAAGAAAATATGCACTCATGCCTCTAATAGTCCTCCCATGTAAACACATTTAATGGCTTCCAGACTAATTTGTAGTTTGCTGGTTCGACAGCAGAATAGTTGTGTCACTAAATAATGAAGGAGATTAACTTAAGTTTTTTGATGCTATGTTTATTCACAGCTCAGGGATTATGACGAAGGCCAGTGCACACTACACAAATATGTGCATGGGGGGGTTTGGCTTGCACCACTTTTTGATGATATACATTGGACTTAACTCAATACTTACTGTTTGTGTTTTTTATCACAGCCTTGCATGAGATACAATATGAAGCAAGCACACTTGAGTGGTAAATCATGCTTGTTTTAAGATTCATTATAGATCTGTTTATAGCCCCACTGCTGAAGGAGATACAGTGGGGTTTGGCTTTGATGACAACTTTTATGGGGATGAAAATCAAAAGATCTGTTAGCTTTGTAAGACTTTATGAATAGAAACATTTTAATGCTCAAAGAAAAAGGACACACATGTTGTAAATAATGTTGCCAGGATCTGACAAAAAAAGTGTACAATTACCAGCATAGTGCCACTTTCCTACTTTCCCAGTCTTTAAGCATTTTTTTTAATTCCATGTGGCTTTGTAACCCAATATTTGAAGTGTAGCCACCAGAATATTTTTAGCAGTGGCTTTAACAGCAGGGTGAGAGCTAATGTTTAAAGTCATTCTTTGAAGCCATTTACTGATATACTAATTAGCACCCTCTTTGCAACCTCTCTGCCAGGCATGGACATTAATAGAAAATAACTAATTAACTTAATAATAATAATTAGGTAAAAAACTGGACCTTGCAACATAAAAACAGGACACCTGGGGACCCGCTGTGAAACACAGCTTTTACTGCAACCAAAATTGTAATAAAAAAAAAAGGTCTCTTATCAATGTCTTCCATAAATGACCCATACAGCCAGGTTTGGTTTAGATTAGGAAACTAAAACTACTTGGTTAAAGTTAGGAATAGATTGTTGTCATGGTTAAAAGAAGCAGTTGTTTACTGTTAGCATGAGATGTGATGTTTAACCATTTTCTCTGGTGTCAAAGCTACATGCGTTGTTGATCCAACCCTTCACCCCAACTTCCTCTGTAAGAGGTTTTGTTATGAAAGTATAGGTCATTTCAAATGTCTTCAACAAACTGCCATATCTGTTGTTTTTATGAGTGAGATCTTGTGAAGGCATACTAGTACCTCTGACTTGCAGACTACATGTTGCGCTCATATGTGATATGAAGTGTGGTGACTAACTGAATAGTTACAAGGTTCCTGTTGCACTATTTCAGCGGAACACAAACACAAAAGGGGACAACAATCAACTATTTTTAGACAATGATGTACTGATGCAACTTGCATAGATTGTTTGGACTCATCTTGAGATCATCTGCAATTGAAGGCATACATTTTGGTGGCCCAGTGTATTGTACAGTGTATTTTATGGACTGTTATGATTCACCACTTCAACACTTGGATAAACAAAAAAACATCCCTTTTATCTCTATCTTCTCAGTGTGTGTATTTATGTGTGGGTGTGAATAGTTGTTTGTACTTGGAGGCATATGTTTTTTTTTCCTTCTTCTTCTTATCAGTGTGTATTCACTACAGTATTACAGTATGTGTCTGTGGGCTTTCATGTGTGTGTCTTGACCCCTATGGTAAGAGAGAAGAGGAAACAGCAGAGAGAAAACCGCACCAAGCGGAGCGTGGAATGTGCTTGGTTTTGGGATTACATTGGCCCATGTGTATGGGAAAATACAAAGGGGAGCCAGACAGATGAGAGGTTGGGAAAGTGCTTGGCTTTGGCTCCTTGTGACTTCAGTTCAAGCTTTCTCTCACATTTAAAGCAGTGTTAGATTCTGCGGTTCACTCTTTAATTCTATCTGTTATTCAAAATGATGTCTAAGTGAATAATCCCCCCTCCCCCCCCCCCCCTTCAGTTTTCAGCTGCTGAGATTCACGGCTGCCGTCTGGGATGAAATCATATGTTCCAGGGGTGTCCTAAGTTTGTCAAAACAGTCAGCTCAGATTGTTTTGCTAGACATTTACTAGATACACTGAATACAGACCCCCTAGAAATAAGGTACCACATCAAATTAGATTAAGTTTTTAAAACCCACTGAGAGCACTTTGTGAAGTACTTTTATTTTCACATCTAGAAACACTACATGGGAATGCAGGCAGACAGAGCACTAATGTTTGATTTGTAAAGAGAAAAGTCTATTATGTTGTTTTTCTTTTTCTGTGTTATGATTGGGATTTGATTAGTTTTCTAAGATGGATTTGGGTGCACTTGCAGCTGCATAGAATGCTGGCATCCATAACTGTCTCTCTGTCTGTCTCATGGGCTGTGTGGCTTTAACCCTCTCCATATGTTAATACCTAATTAGCATTCAGCACTGTGGATGGAAAACATGGACATGACATTGAATCATACTTTAATTAAGCTAGCATGCTCATTGGTAGGCACTATCGTTAGCTATTGAGAAATAGCAGACATGCATATTTAATGTGGTCTTTAGAGCACCATATTTTCGTACACCAAATCCTTGTTTGTCCATTCATCCATCCATCCATCCATCCATCCATCCATCCATCCATCAGTACATATATACATATGGTTTTACTGATATTTGACAGAGCAAAGTTTTTGAGATTTTATATAGAATTTATTTGAGATTTTTTAGATTTCATTTGGGAATTGGTTCATCCTGTAAAACATTTCTGATCATCCCCCAACAGCAATACCAATCTAATTTGTCATCTCATGCATCTGATACCCTTGGTCTTCTGCCTCTGCAACTGTGTCCAGATTTCTGGCACATTTTTTTGGAGCAATTTTACAAGTGATGATGGAGATAGAGGGTTGTGGTAATGATGGTTGACAGGCCAAATCTTAGCCACAGAGCTGGACTGGAGCTTAGGAGCCAGGGATGCATCAAGCAAGTATGTATGCCACGGGAGTTAATCCTACACTGGTCCAGAATGATGAACACATATTAGTCAAAGGCCACTGACCAGGGCATACCATAGTTTCTGTGTATGAATGGAGGATGGGCTCTGACACAATGCCAGGTTACGTTTCAGCGCAGCAGTGTGTGGTAGAGTTTTGTACCCTACAGGTAGCAGGTGTGTCTGCCTTTATGTTCCCTTGGATTTCATGCCAAATGTTACTACCCATATGGTAGTGCGCGGTGCGATTAATAATTTTGTTGAATCAGGTGTATTACATGCAGCTGCAGCACTGAATATTGTGACATAGTTGTGATAAAGCTAATATGAATTTCCTTTCTTCCCCTCCTCCCTCTTTTTCTCTTCTGTGTCTCAACAGCGGCAGATGGTGAGGAACCAACTTCAGCAGGTGGGAAATTTTTATGCTTGGTAACGTGATTTCCATTCATTTGTGCGTGTGTGTGCATGATTGTGTGTGTATGGGTGTGTGTGTGAGAGAGAGAGAAAAATCTTGGCCAAGTCCCTTCCTTCCTTCATTACCAGTAACTCTAATTCCTGTATCGACTCACTGATCATGCCTGGTCAGCAGTACTCATGATTATTTCATTTTGTAGTATACTGTTCATAAGAAAGTCCTATTCAAACCTCTTCTAATAGTGTGACTCATGAGAAATATCTCCTCTTTGTCTGGCACAGAGTTTTGAGTCCAGTTCAGTCCAGTAATTGCTTTGCTTCATTACTTTTCACTGTGAGTGAAATGTTCTGAAAACCTGAGTATTTAGCTTCATTTTCAAAGGGTTGTTTGTGAAAATTATTCTTGGTGTGCTCTAATGTTAACTTTATAATCCATTAACTTGAGAGTATAGCAATTTCAATATCTCAAAACCTTACTTTCATTTAACAAGAGCACAATGCATTGCAGCCTTAAATGCAACCCATTAGCGTCAATCCAAATGTACAGTGTATCCACTCCCTACGGAGTGTATTAAGTGTCTTTCTTGCCACTCTTAGCGGTGGCGGGTAATAGGTACTGTAGTTAAACCTGCAGTGCTTTTACATATAAATGCACATCTTTTACATTGAAGCATTGCCAAACGAGTTCATACAATGCTAATTAAGCTTATCACCACCAGATAAATTTCTCTGTATTTCACAGTATGCAGACTTTTTAAATATGGTGTCTGGTATGACATTCCCGCTCTGGTGCATTAGTACTGATGCATTTTACATCAACCAGCAATGATAAGTTTCCCCTCAGATTTGACAGGGAAATTACATCATGTTGGCATGTTCTATGCTCAGCCCTCAGGTATTTTTATCAGACCACAAGGCATACTGGGTATGCATGGTTAACATCTGTTGCAAATTTTAATATTTCACTTTATTAAGTTTTAACAGTTTATCCAAATAACGCCTATTTGGACATTTTCTCTGACTTTTTTGGAGCTGTGAGGAGCCGCTGGCTAGGTGAGACCAGCTGGTTGGCGTTCGTCATAAAGCATTCGTCGACAGTATTTTTGTAATTACTCTCACTATCAGTGGGAGACAAAAGTTACGCCTGCAGGTTTAAGTAAAGATCTGTGATTATCATACAGAAACTGCCTTCTAAAATGATGTTCCTTAGAGACCATATTTGGTATTCAGAAGTACTGCTTCTCATTATTGAAAGAATTCATGTAACAAGAGTCTTATTACAAAGGCAAGACCACAGAGGACAACAGTAAACAAGAACCTGATTTATCTTCATCAGTGATGCAATTAAAATGTCACTTCACATCCTGGGGAAGTACTGCAACTGACTTTCTAGTGCATCCTCAGCATCTAATTGTCTTTGTCCGTGTGTCTTTCATTAATATTAATCCCTGCAGGTTTGTTTGAGATCAATGGGTTAAAAACAAGAATAATTTATTTAGATAAGACATAATAACTTAGAAATCAAAGTGGTTTGTTGTTGCAGTGCTAACTGTCATGTATTTCTAAAAATAGAAAGGCATGTATACACATACATGCAGACATAACCGTACAATAAATATTTGTTCAAACAGAACACAAATACCAACTTTTTAAATTAAAGTTTAATTTCACACAATAAGTAACAATTGAAAATGATAATTTTAAATGTCAACATTCAAATGTCAACTTTTTCTCCAAAATACAGATTCAAATTTGATTATCTGGTGGCATAAATGTCACACAATAGACATACTATAGAGCTGAAATTCTCACAACAACATATGGAGTCCAGTGACCATTGCAGATGCATCTCTGCTCTCGTCACATATCTGAAATAATGCGATTGCCAACTGTTCATAATGTATACACTGTCATAATTCAGCATAAATATAAATAGCATAAATAATATGTTTGCAATAATAACAGTAATAAATCTTTTTTACAAATTATTTCCAAAGCTTTACGCATTTCAGATAACAAGAAGAATGCGAGCAAACCGCACAAGAAATAATTATCAGATAACGACCCGAATTAGGTGTGACTTGTGACCACTGACCTGGAACTGGACTCAGAGAGAAAATAGGACAGGCTGATGTGGAAGGCCAAATTACTCTTGACAGGTTTGAAGAATTTAACGTATCAGCTGTCTTCACATATTTAATCTATATATTCACACCCTTTGTCTTTGTGTCATTGTAGAGTGGGTTATTCTTCAACACATTTGTCATGCATTTCTTTAGAACCTGTATGTATCTCGTTCTAAATAAAAGTATTCTCTGTCTATGATTGTATTCTAGTGTAATCTATGAACATCGGCCTATCATCTAAACCGCAAGCAGTCTATACCATCTAAATTGAAAGTTTAAGGTTGAGGGAGGAAAATCTGCTTAGTTCAATTGAATAATAAATGTAGAAATTGGCTACATTTTATCTACTTGAGCAAAGGTGGGATCCTTTTATTATGTCTTGGAAAATCTATTCACATTGTAGGAAATGGAAAATTCCTGATTACAATAAAACACAAATGACATGGGTGACTTACTGTAACTTTACATTTTTGCTCCCATAAAGAAATAGTAACGGCTGAGCTGAGAATGACACTGACGAACAGTAATTCATATAGTGAGCATACACCGGGCCTAAATGCCTCACCTTTTATATTGCATTTAATGAAGTAGTGTGACTCTTTAATGTCACATATTGCATTATTACCACTTTAATTATTTTGAATAATGTTTAAATTAATCAATCAATAAGATCTTGAATGTTCTCTGATCACTCACAAAAAAACATCTGCTCAGTAAAAGTAAATTTAAATCAGTGTTCAGCCTCATATAAACAAGAAGTGATTTTAATGGATATTAGTCTTGCATTAGGCATCAAGAGCCTCTAATGCTCAAATTTCCACATTAAGAAGAAAATGTTCCCCTTCAAAATCAACTCTGTGAGACATTTGTCGTCTCAGACTATCACATGCTTGAAGCTCTTCAGGGGTTTTCAGCAGCAGTGGATGTGCGCATCATCTGAGTGTCTTAAGTAGAAAATTCACTTTAAAGAAAAAAAGAGAGTGTGCTATAATAGTTTTGCTATCATCTACTTGCCATGGTCTGTTTTACAGATATTTTAAGCTTGATGTGTTTTGATATATCATAATTGTATATTCCAGTACACCGTATTTTATGCTTCATGCACATCTCACATATACTAACTTGCTGTTAGGCTTAATTTCTTGTTTCTGTCAACATTCTAAGTTTACATTGAATTAAATCTCAACTGTTTAATTGTCTGCTTGAAGTAGCATGAAATTAAGAGTTATTTTGTCATGGGGTTTTTGTGTGAGTTAAATATTTCATAGGCTAAAGAGTCTTGTGCGAATGTTTGACCTAACATCAGCCTTTCAGAGCCACAGTGTTCTTGGTATTGATAGAGCAAATCTTATTTTGTGCTTAGAGTTGCCTCATTTGATGCAATGTGGCTCTATGAGGGGCACATAGCTGCTCAGTAATTTTATTGCAAAAGGTTGGGGATAGAAAAACCTTGGGGGGGGGGGATGAAAAACCTCTCTGAGATGAACTTCACCACAATGCTGCAGGTGCCCCAACAAAATAAATCCTATAAAAGCACAAGCCCTGTGGTCTCAAAATACTGGCGGATGCCACTGAGACCGCAAGCAGAAGCATAATTGAGCCTTAAGGTTAAGTGGATAACTAACATGCAGTCTCTAAGCAGAACACAGAACAATAGACCTCCATTAAACAGGTTGGAGCCAGTCTGTGTCTGATTATTTGAAATCTTATTATGTTTACAAGCTAATTGCTTTTAGCATATACAATATGGCATTGCTCAATAACATTAGAATCAGGGAAATGCCTTCTTTAGAGACCTTTGGGAGACAGGGACACTGCTCTGACATTTCCGTGACATTTAGTCTCTGACAAGACAACCTCCATTTCTGTCTCTCTCTGGATCCTCCAAGAATGATGCTGATATCGAGTGTGACCTCTCCATGTGGATATTTATTTGACACATTCCAAACCATTTCATTTCTGCATGATTCTTACTAATTCCAACTCTGAAGTGCATGTGCCTGATATTGTCAAATGCTGATGGACTGAAATGGCAGAGTGGCAAGGGCACAGGAGAATAGGAGGCCAAAAGCTCACTAAAAGCTTGAGCATACGGTGCCTCATGCTGAGAGCACTGATGTAATATTGGTGGTATGGTGCCAACTTTCATCAGTTGAGGTGAAGGTTGGGTGCAGTGACCATGAGCCCGTGAACCACTGAAGCCATCACATAAAAAGAGGCTGGGTTAAAATAGATTTGACACAATTAGGCCATGTCAGATTTCTCTGTGATGTGGCTGGGTGCACATTCAGAGCTTGAGGAGCTTCAATGTAAATTTCACACCCTTCAGGCACGTGAAATATGTTCTTTTAGAATTTTATAAAAGTGTAACAAGGTGGTCGACAGACTGGGTTCTCAGTGTTAACTCAGTACTATGTAAAAGGCGGAAATTGGAAGGGAAATTCAGCTATAACAGTTTTTCCTGCAGGGGTAGGGGACAGTGTTGCTCAGTGCATCCGCCAAGGATCAAGTTGTGTGCAGATTGTTGTTAGTAAAGAGTATTAATTTAAAGGTACTCTGTATATGATCATCTGGCTTCACAAGCTGACCCACTTCATTGGGTTAAGCAGAAATCTTTAGACAAACATCGAGTCAGTCAGTAATGCTTTGTCTGACCTCCTCATGACCCCAACCAATGATGTAAAGGATATTGAGAGCAAGTAAACACTAGGGGTAGTAGTAGCAAGACTTAATTCTTCTTTTCTTTCTATTAATTGTCAGTTAAATAGCTGTCATATATTGTTCACATTGTTTTTACGGGGAAATGTTTTCTCTGAGACTCTCTAATAGAAAAAACTGAGTGAACAAGAGGCTCGGTACTTAATTACATCCCTCTTATGAAGTCATGTCTTTATACCTCAAGCATCCCGGCTTCAATGGTGTATTGTAAAATGTTGTTCTGTACACTATATCATTTATAAGGGGCTAAGTTATAAAGTGCAGTATAATAAAATTAGTATTGCTCATACATTTAGAACAAGTTAATGTTTGTGACAGCTCTCGGCTTTAACCTTGAAAATGTCAGGAATTTCACAATTGATCTGCAAGAAAACAAAGGATGCTTTCCTGTGTTTAACCATTGGTCAGGTTTTCACAACTGATTGATTGGTCTCTCTTTGCAGCGAGAAAAGAAATCACAGCACTCGTGCCGGACACAGCACGGCCTCACATCAATCACAGAGCAAGCGTTGGCTTGTACAGCGGAGCAGCAGCTGACATTCACACAAGAAATTTGCCGATGTTTTCTCAAGACATACATCACACAGACAACTTAAATGCAGAGTGAAGAGAGCATCGACCGACAGACCGATGAGGTCTTCTCAGATGACACACAATGTCCACATCTTTGCCTTTTTCTGGGAAAAAGTTGCTTGTTTTCTCCCTGAAGTGTTGTGATCTGCAGCTCTGGGTCCATTCACCCCTGCTGCTACTACCATGCCTGTCATTGCTTTTTCCATTCACGCTTTACTGAAAATGGTCAGTTGGTGCAGTGAATTAGTGAGTTTATGAAAGCATAATAGAACAATTTATTTCCCAAAATTGAAATCCATTAATGGGAAGTATTGTGCTGCTGTTTGTTGAAAGCTTTATATCTATAAATATATCTGTGTTTGTAAATGTCAACTTTAGGTAGTAAGAAACTGACTTTTCAGTTCAGCAACCACAGATTTACATTCTTTTTGTTGTTGTTTGTTTTTCCAGTAGGTTTTTAAAGGGTCTTGTAAATCTCAACCCACTAAGGACATGATAGCAACCACAGCTATTAGAGTAAGAATTGGTGGCCCTTTGTTAGGCACTAAACAATCAAAATTGCATCTGGGGTTTTGTGCTGGTCAAATGAAAAGAGGCACAGCTGAAAATTGCATGTTTGGTCTCATGCGATTTGCATTTAAAACCTTATGTTCAGAAATTCAAAATATGGGAGGAGCGAATGCAAATGTATACACATATCCTCAGAGGGTGAGAGGCGACTAGTCATGCTGAAAGAGTGAGAGAGACAGACAAAGAGGGAAAAAGAAACACACATAAAAAAGAACAGCAATGCAGAAATGCAGTGTTTGACACAATTTTACCATTCTGAAACTCTTAATATCACCCATGTTTTTTTTTCCTATTGGCAAGTTCGCATTGTCTCCCTATGGATTAATTTTGTGATATAATATGCTGAGTGCCACATGTCCCTGTGCGATCCAATCATGTGGCACATGATTCAAACAAACTGAATTAAAAATATGCAGTATTTCCCTCACCTTGAAATATCCTTAGTCCTGAATTGTCATCCAACTCTATAAAACACAGTATCAGCAAATAACGCTTTTTGAAGTATTGCTCTTTAGCATTTTGGAGCCTTTGATATCTAAAAAATAACAGATTTCTGACTCAGATGTAGCCGTCACACAGAGCACACTGTTTCAGTATCTGTCTCACTCATTCATTTTAACTCTCTCTCTCCCTCTCTCTCTCTCTGCTTGCTTCCCTGCTTTTCTGCTTTATGCACTCTCCATTAGGGAGGCTGTCAGTACGCCTTGGTTCGACTATAGATCGTCATGTCAAAACAACCCTGAAACCTGTCACCCCCACTCCCTTGGAGAGCAAGGCCTCTGTAAAGCTATTATACGTTCCTCTGTTCAACTGATTAACCACTGCTCTTGTTATTACTGATACAGGTCCTGGCTTTAAAATGGCATGACTTCGATAGGATTACCTTGTTTGTAATTCATGTCCAGAGGCCTACTAATTCCAATGAGAGAACAATAATAAGCTTGCTTGTTTATTTATTTATTTTCTGGTTCAGCTAGTCTTAAATGGTTGAGTAGATGATGTAGTGTACAAGTCAAGGCAGCACCCGTTTACTTGACATTGTCAATTTTTTTTCTCATGGCTGTTCATTTGTCAGATTGACTTAGGAGGGCATGATAGTCTCACCCTTGAGACTTCTTCATGTTGCTTATCACTTAAAATGAAATAAGAGACCTTTCAAAGCACAGTTAACCTGTCATCTATAAGATATGACTGTAAAAAGACCGGAATAGAAATTCTATCAAGAGACTGGATGTTTCAAAGACTCACAGAAAAGCAAATTAGTTTTGCTTCTTCAGGTTCTTTTGTCAACAGACTTTTAATAGCTTTGGACTGACATGATCACATTAGTTATTACATAAACCACTAGACTTTCACTTGTTCACTTGTTCAACATGCCCTTAACTTTAGCCATGTTTACATTGATATCCAATGGGGGAGACTTCCAAACTTTTCCCATCTAATCTCAATCTACAAAGTTTTGACAGCCTCTGCGCAGTTGTACAACTTGATGTTTAAAAGATGAGACAGCAAGGCAGGTCCTTGAGTTATGAAACCAATAACTCTGCGTCAAGGCCTCATCATTTACATTTAGCCTCATGCTGCAGGTTAGCCCCAGAGGGGGGTTTTGGCAGTAATATGGCACCAAGCTGTGGGCACTGCCAGCAAAGTAATATATTGCTGTGAGACCAAAAAAAAAAAAAAAAAAAAACAGAGAGAGAGGTTAGATTTGTACTTTAATTTGTAATTAATACATCATAAACAAAACAAAAATTGAAAACTAAAACTGTATACAGTGTTGGAGGCAGAGCCCCGTTCAATCCTATAGAAGTTGCTCAGTGGAGCGTTAGGCCAAAAAAAACACTTCCCGCTGTACTGAAATTACCCAGATGAGAACAAATGCAGCCATAGAGCATGCTCACTAGAGACTTCCCCTGGCCGAGACAACTAACTTATGGTTTAGACCTCTGACTAACTTGATAAAACCGTTCAATTGTGTCTATGCAGTAATTACTAATTTTGCAAGGGTTGAGACACTCAAAAATATATATCCACTGATTTAAAGATGTGTCTTTCACAGTTTAAGTTTATGGGAAAAAATCTTTTTGGTCCCAATACCATCAGCTGATGTTGTAATTGCACAGTTTGGCCTCTATGTCAAATTGGCTTCAAAGCGCAGCGCTGTTCCTGGGGACTTGGTTTAAACTCACAGTCTTCTTCAGGGTCCTGTATTTTTGGCTGGACAAGCCATATAACCTTGAACGTCTGTCCATCACTGATTCACTGCGTCACTGACTCACTGACTGAGTGATGAAGTTACACTATTGGTCAGCTGGCCCAGTTTTGGAATTTCCCTATTGGCTGTTGCCCTTTCAAAATGCATCAGTGCAAATTTCTATTAAGTCCTCAGGGGGTGTTAACAGAGGAGCCCTGAGCTCACTCTCAGAGGGACTGAGAAATAGATTAAAGAGCAGGGAGTGTTAACAGATAATTGGAATAGTTATAATTAAAATTAAAATAAGTTTCAAATCAAACATCCCAAGATATGAGTGGAGTGCAACTCCATTTTTACCCTTTTTTAGTTTGTTTTTACTCAAATGTAGCTTAGTGATATGCTACTTCAGTACACCTTAACAACAAATATTACTAGGATCACTACAGAAACTTACTACTACTAGTATTTACTATATATGTTACAAGCTGACCACAATTTTGCATATTGACCATAAATGCTCATTTAATAGGTTTTGACCCTATGACTTATTGATTGAAAGCAAAGTACAAGTCTAACGTCTCTCTCTCTCTTTTTTTTTTTTTTTGGTCTCATATGTCCTTGGATCTAAAGAAAACCTGTTTTTGATACCTACCTGCATTCTTGAAGTAGCACTCCTCAGCTAGGCATTTGCTCTCTTTATAATATATTGTTGTGTCATATTCATTTGGTTTTAATAACTTTGAACTTGGATATCATCATTGGTCCCAAAGAGATATTTAAATTATTAAAAAACAAAAACAAAAAAACAAAAAAAAAAACAAAAACAACAAACACACACACACACACACACACACACACACACACACACACACACACACACAGAAAATGCTCCAAATGGGTTATTAATCATTACCAGCACTACTTTTTCTTTTTTTGATTGAGATTTTTTCTTTTGTTTCCTAAATCCCCAAAGCATGAAGCGGCTACAAAGCCTCCCAGTGTTCTTTACACCCAAACACTGTAGACAAAACAATGGCAAAGATGAATGGGGTATTGCATACACAGCAAGAATGCATGTGCTTAGTGCCTATGAATATGAATCCCCTTGCAAATTAGTGTTTGGCTTATAAGGGCCTTTCTGTAGTGAACTGTACTGACCCCCAGACAGAGTATAGTATACAGTAAGCACCCTTTGATTTTCAGTAGGAATGCTTAACTATTGTAATCTATTTGATGTGGAACAGCAACATGTGGAAACTTTTACAAAGTGGGCCAGCATTCAAAATGACTGGAGGCTCTGAATACAAATAAAAGCAAAAAGTTTCAAACTATGCAAAAAAAAATCTCTCTATATTATTTAAAGGCTACTATTTAAAGGCAAGTTCTGTTGGCAAAGTAAGCCTGGGTGCATCAGTCATATTTTCTATACTTTTTTATTTATTTTTTATCAAGTTTCCAATTAAATGCCTAAATGTAATGGGAACTTGGGACCTTACTACACCATTAACTCTTGTTGAGGTCACAATGTGTACTGAGAGAGACCAGTCTTTTTTTAAACAATTAATCCTCAATTGTATACTCATGGTATAGTTTATTTTCCATTACACACTTGGTAGCTACCAATAACCATAGTCTCAAAATGTGTCTTATACTGTACACAAAGGGGCACGTAGAGAGTTAGAATGAATGTCACTGTATTTAAGCTTACATAAATTTTCAAAAAATTAGAAACAAACATTATTTTTGTATATTTATTTATTTAGACTGGTTTTCAACCAAAAAGATCAAAGATTGATACAACATCTGTCAACAGCATTCAGGGCCTTTTGTAAAACTGTCTTGTACTGTCCTTGCTGTATACTGAACCAGCACCAATGGTAGAAGGTCAGTTATTAATTATCCAGCGAGCCTGTGCCTCATACCCAGTGGAACATGAGTCTATGCAATCACTCAAGCAAAAGCTCTTTCAGAGAAAAAAATGTTTTGCACTGTAGAATATAAATACAGTACAGTATTTATAATGGGCCTTATAAACAAACAAACAAACAAACAAAACTTGTAAATTGTGCATTACAGCGTCCACTTCTCATTTCTATTTATTTCAAAGTAACAAGACTATTGTAACAAATTACATACTTCATTGCTTACTGTGTTTTGGATTCATTGATATCATCAATTTCTCTGTCTCATATTCAGGACATTCCAGTATTCAGCCACCAAAATGCGGCTGAAAAACTCTCCTCTGCAATCTGTGCTCTTATGTATGAGTGTGTGTGTGTGTGTGTGTGTTTGTGTGTGTGTGTGTGTGTGTGTGTGTGTGTGTGTGTGTGTGTGTGTTGGTGTGCATACTTTTTTTTGCATATATAGCTGATATATAGCCAGTCCACTTAGCGCTGTGAGAATGAAGTCTTGCCTTCCTGTAGGGGACATATTCAATGATTTTTAGATGGTGCCTTGGGCAGCCCTCCAGACCAAAGAGACTAGTAGCAGTCACTGAAAGCCAGCCACTCCTCGCTCTCCTGTCATCCTGAGTTTTAACGTCAAACAGTTTTATTGTCTCACAAGATCTAACTCAATGTAATTTATTCATTCAAATGTTTTTTTTTCAAATGCACAGCCAATGTACACCTTTGTTTTGCTTATTTTTTTAAACCAATTGTTGGGTAAGGATGTGTTATCACTGTTTGTAACTGTTGGCATGAGAGTAATTTATTCATGTGCACACTGAAAAACAGTGTGCCACACGAGAGTGAATTTATTACCTAGAACACTGTGTACTATTATACAAAGTGAATGAGAAAGTAGGAGATGTAGCCCATTATCAGTATCTCATATTTTAAAAGTGGCACAAAACACTGTTTTTTTTCTCTCTTTTCATCGCAGGGCCGTGCCATCCAAACCCTTGCCACAACAGAGGGACATGCGAGATCAGTGAGACCTACAGGGGCGACACCTTCATTGGTTACATCTGCAAGTGTCCACCAGGCTTCAGTGGAGTTCACTGCCAACACAGTAAGTGACCACCCTTTGTGTTGCTTCTTGAAGCCTTGAAACATTGAAATAAATTTCCCCAAAAGTGGATATTAAATCAAAGAGATCATAATATTTCTCCTTTTACATTTTTCCATAAAGTATGATTTGTCCATTTGATACTGAAGGTTTTCACACACACAAAAAAAGACCTTGAGCAGTGAATAAATGTTGAACAGCTGACAGGAAGTAAATCATTTTGAAAGGACGAGTTCAGCAAAATGGTAGTGGGTTTGGTGGTGAAAAGAATTGCTGAACTTGCTTTCTTTTGTTGAACATGCTCTTAATAAAGGTTTGTGTCAGAAGGTTTTTGCTGCCTATGAGATAATACTTAAGGTTAGGCCAGGAGCATTGTTCTCAGCCTCACCACAATTTATGCTCTATCTTTAAACTGACTTTCTGAACTCTGAAGCTTCTAATGTCCCAAAACTGGGCACAAGGGTAATCACTTGCACAAATGTAGGCTACTAGCACATGCGGGTTTGACCAACATTTTTGCAATTTTGGTAGTCAGAGAAGCAGAAATAGTCTACATTATCTCTGGGAATTGCCCATTAATCCTTTGTATTTTACCAAAACTAGCATTTTAATATGTATGCAAATGTATTTTTGATTAAAGAAATGGGAGGAATATCAAAATAAAATGATTTTTAGTGATTTTGAAGAGCATATGTGTGTACCTCTGACTAATACAAATATTGCTGTTTCCACTTGTGTTTGCATTATGTTGGGATCACACTACACTACACATTTTGTCATTGCTGACAAATTCCCAGCATTTGGCCCGATTATGCATGTAGGAAACCACATACAGACATTGTAGCGTGACATAATGAAAGAACAGTCATGTGGCATCCAGGATGCCAAAACACCCCAACGAAAAGCATTTTTTGTGTTTTCCTGACTAGTCTGACATCTCCTATGGCATGTTCCTTGGTGTTGACCGATAGGATGACAGAGTGTTCTCTTGTGCACATATGTTAACACCGACACAGAAAGTCAAAGCTGTCCAGTGGCTGTCTGGCCGAGCTGAGCCGCATTCAGTGTCTCAGAAATGAAAATCATTTCTGAGAAATCAAGAAAATGAGCCACTGCTCTCCTGCTGTTGGTGTACTTGGAGTCTGGAGCAACTGTTAAAAAAAGTGGACACTTAGCTGACAGAAGTGGCAACTGCTGGCTGGAGAATGCAAAATTATAAAATTAGAGGCCTTAGTAGTGCATCTGTGATATGATTTATTTATGGATTCAAAATCCAAGGTATAACATGTTAAAGTGAAAACCCTTATTTCCAACATGTTCCCAAGATGTTAAAAGACAAAGAAAACGTTAAGAAACACATTTGATGGTATTGCAGTATACTGTTGTCGATGAATGTTGATGGAAACAATAAGGAGCAGCTGGAGGGAGTTTTTTTTTTAAATTTCACTTTTAAGTATTCTCAGCAATAGTTACTGGCTCAGCAGTTTTGAAATCAATTTCATGGCAAACATTAGATGGTGTCAAGGCTTGCTTGTGTCAATAGTACTTGCAACGCTGCTTACTGAAGAGTCTGTTCTTTACTGTCAGGAAGAGAAACTTAGATAATGACTCAATTTATCTGAAAAATAAAGGATGTCATATAACAGGCAGAATCATCAACAGTTAGCCAGGAGTACAAATGCTCAAGTAAAGCATCACATTTATACATTCATATCTTGCCTTGTGCATTTGTAAAAGATCCCAGGATTTGGAAATAGCTTGTAGCTTTGTCTTTAAGTGCTAAATCTTTCTAAATCCTGCAGTATGATATATAGGCCAAGTCCTGTGGCTGCCCTGCCTGTGTATGCTTGGCTGAGCATTGCATTAGCCTCCACAACACAGTTGTCCTTCATTGTGGGTTTGATAGTAAGTAATGGAAAATGTATTTTGGTGCAAACTGTGTGGTGAGATGGATACTTGGTTTGAAACAGAGAGAGAAAGTGATCGGCATATGAGAGAAAGGGAGAAAGAGAGAGAGAGAAGAGAGAGATAAATAGATATGTTAAACAGTTCTGCAATACTTACAGTACACCAAGGTTAAATAAGACAGCAGTTTTGGGGTAATATGTGCTTTTTTACTTGTTTACATGGCATTGTTTCTTCCATTTTACTCAAATAAAAAGCACAAAAGGAAATGGAGCAAATCACTATATCAACCGTATGTCATTGTATTTGTCTCCAGCCAGAAATGTGAGCATTTGGCTAACATTCATGTCATAATTCAGTTATTGTTTCCTATTAAGCCCTTAGGGTGGTGGAGAAACTGATTTGATATGGGCTGAATGCATTAATGTCTGCCAATTTTCCTCACGGTCATTACAGTTGAATGCAAGAGAGTGGGTGAGAGAGAGAGAGAGAAAAGGGAGAGGGAGAATTCTGTATCTGAAGGCATTAATAATCAAATCTAGCGCCTGGATAATTACTGCAATTAAATGATAAAGGCACATAAATAATCGTTCCTTTTTAGAATGACAGTTTAACTGACTTTGTCATGGTATGGTGTTGGCTTTTAATTGATGACACGCTTAATGGAAAGGATAAAAGTGTGAAAAAGATATTGGTTAGATACAAGCGGACAAGATACAAGACAAAAACAATGGTTGTTTCAGTCCTGGTGAATCTGTGTTATTTGAATGAATATCTCCTATTATAATAGTGAGATAATGATACGCCCATTTTCACTGCTGATGACAATTCTTTACTAACTTCCTAACATCTACCACATAACTTTTAAATACTCCATCTGTTGATACAGTGTGCTAATCAGTACATTCATTATTCTTTTTTTAATAAGCTCCCAGCTGTTACATACGATACAGAAAGGACAACTGCTCCTTGGAATAGTTTCCATTTATCTTAAAACATTAAACCAACACTTAGAAAACAAACTCTTCACTCTGCATGTTTTTGAAATTGGATTCAAAATGCATTCAGGAAACTGTATTATAATGTAAGATTTTATAATGTTGCAATGTTACAATTACATCTAAGAGTTAATACAACACAAGCAAGGATCTAGTCAGGAGAGAGCAAAGTGAGTAGGTACCATAAAGCTAAATTCAAGTCTGATAGGACTTAGGTGCCAACAGGCAGTGCACAGAGGCAATACATAGAGTGCATATAAGCAGATTTTTTTCAGTCCATCAGGTGCAGAGGTGTTCACAAAAGAGCTGGGTCTTAAGCTTTTTCCTAAAGTTAGAGGAGGACTCTGCAGATTGAATGGAGTTTCCACCACCGGGGGAACTACAGACAAAAAGGGTCTGTGGAGATAGTACCAAGTACCTTTCCTCCACCTTCTACTCACGTAATGTATAATCTAGTGTTTTAACCCAGATGTTTGGTCTTTTGTTTACTCTGTCCTATACAGACATAACATACAGTATGTGTAGGCTAGCCTCAGCTTTTCTACTGTTGCTCTTACTGTCTCCTTGCTCTGTCAGAGCCAAATCCAATTTCACACCTTGTAACGTTATCCTAAATACATGCACTACATATCCTGCGTGTTAGAGCTGTTTTATGAAGCTTTGCCAGGATTGGTGTTGCATATGGACAAGTAGGATAAATACAAGACTTCTTTGAGTGTTATTGTGTATAGTACTTACTGAATGCAGCTGCCTTTACCTCACAAAAGATATTGAGATTTCAACATTCAGGGAATATATCAGACAATCACAGCTGAAGGTGATGGCAGTGTGCGGTCACAGCAGGCGCCCATTAAATCGAACAGTTTATGTTTGATTTCACTGAGAACTTTATATGCAGTTATGCGTTTATGTGCAACTTTATATGCAACTCAATCTGACAGCATCTTGGTTCCAGTTTATAAATCTAATATTATCACGGATAATATTAACTTCTTGTCTTTTACATTTGTGTTAATAATGTGCTTGTGCTAAACTAAGTTTTTTACTTAGTTAGATACTGTTTTATACTAGTTTTAAATCAGTTTTACAAGGTCCAAGTCTCAACACCATCTGAGAAATCCAGGGTTAACTTTGGTTTAATGTCACTGCTTTTATTATTAGAGCCCTTATTATTGCAAAGTCATTTTTCTTTCAAATAGTGCTGCATCACATCCCTGTGGTGAAAACAGAACAAGTGCCACATTATCGGGAAAGAAGCCAAACAATGTAATGAACTATCACAGTGTGAAGATAGGGACTGATTGCCTCAGTCATCATAAGGTTCCAGATCATTTTTAGGGCACATGTTCTCAGTTTATCAAGGGCGTATGGAGTATAAACTATAAGAATTTTTATTGGGGAAGTTTTTTTATTTCTCTACACAGAAATTTGCAGTAAACTCTCACCACATATAGACTTGTGTAACCAGGTTGACATGAACAGCACAGCTGAATTTGATGCAGTAATGCTAAATCCTATCCTGGAAAGTTGGCAGATCAGATGAAGATATGTCACCCTGTTCTCTCTTTGTGTATCAAAGCTTGATCGCAAGTTTGTCTGGTTGCTTATTTACTCTTTTTCAAAGATGTTGGTTTTGTCTGGTTCCTTTTAGCTCTTACTCAGTGATGCTGGATGTGGAGCTCACTGCAAATCACGTAGAAATTCAAAGCTCATTGTGAAACTGTTTCCAGATAGTGTTGTCTAATGTGGTAAGGCTGGTTATTCATGCACATATATAGACACTGTAAAAAAGAATGAATGAATGAATGAACAAGTTAATTTGGTCAAATTGCCTCTCAGATGACTGGTGTTAACTCTCTGATTCACTCTCTTTCTATGGTGTGGAAGTCCTTTGAGCAGATTCCATCTTGCTCTTTGATCAATACATGTCTTTGCCTTTCTGAAACACACCAGCAGGGCAGAATTGATTGAGGTTAAATGTAGGATGTGTGAGGATTTTTTTAAAGAATGGCCTTGTATTTGATCATGTATTGACAGTTGATATCATGCTGTATTAGCCCTGCTGCCTCTGCAGCCTCTTGCCACAGGATAATCAGGCAGTGTTTATGGCTTTGGCCGAATGTAAAGCCGCAAGGAGCCATTACTGTTAGTCAATTCACCTGGGGCAGATCACAGACTGCCTTTCATCAGCACAAGAGAGAGAAACTCTAGGATAAGAGAGACTCCATAATGGCTCAGTTTGTGCTTAGTCCTTGGTAGCACATTTAAGACTGCATTTGTGGCCTGTTCACTGTATTTTGCAGCTGGTAGAGAGGTGTCCAGTGGTGAAGTTTCCTCTTCCTTTTTATTTCCCCTCTGACCACTGGCCTTGACATGGATTTTTATTGAGAGTGTGACTTCTGTTTGTTGAGCTCAATTTACTGCTTTAGAGTATGATAATAGCATTGCACCACAGCTCGAGGCAGCATGATTGTGTACCAAAAAGACAGTTATGTACATCTTAACCCTTAAACATTTGACTACGATAATAGACTCTATTTGTCAGGCAGAAAGCAGTGGCAGAGGTCTGACAGTTTCTCCCAGCACCCATTCCCTACCCCCTTAACACCCACCACTTCACTTTACCAGCACTCCTCCAAGTGTTTACCTGCAACTCTTCAAGTGAAAAATGACTTGCCCTTCTCAAACCTGCCGCCAGAGGTGACTTTGTAGCAGTGGATCTACACTTGTGATGGCAGAGGGAGGGAGCTCTTGTTTGTCAGCTTATCTTCCATTCCTAACATGTAGGCCACTGGGGGAGGACAGTGGTGATGTAGGGAAAGAACGGTGGGCTTGTGGTTTTCTGCTCCCTCTCACCATGATTGTGGCAATTGTTAATCTCCTTCTGACTGTGAGGCTCCACAGTGGAAGTCACTCTGGCACAGATCACAGTGAATAATAAAGATTTCCTTCTTTTTTTGCGGTAGTGTTTAAATGTTAATTGCATCTCGTCAGGCCTTAAAACTGGGCAGTTTTCTGGAAGACAAAAAAGAAACACAAGAAAATACAGCCCTCCTCCTGCAGCTCACCCCCTCCGCTCTGCTTTGTCCTAAGCCCCTCCCATCAGATGAGCACAGGCATATACACATACTTTATATGTGCATGCAACACAACAGTGTTCACTATTGCACTCCCTCACACACACAACTTCCTTTCAAGGCATAACAACCTTTAGTAAATAGGAAACAGGACCACCTCCAGCTGTTTGAAGTCAGCCACAAAAGTAATTAGTGTCCCATCTCCTTGCTTGAATTCAAGTGATATCATGTCTCTTTCATTGTCTGCCTCCAAAACCTTCTCGGTCACCAGTCCATCAGAGAGCCGGACCTGGGCCGTATCCCAGAGGGACAAACAGCACCAGGGCACAGAGATGGCTCTGTATCTGACCTGAAGTCACAGCGATGCATAAAAATCACTGCTTTTCACTTCTGGGAGCCAAGTTCACTTCCACTGAAAGTCTCTCACTCCAGCGTTGTTTATTAGGTTATACACTGTTCAGTTTCCCCTGCATTACAGGCAATAGTCTGATGAATGCATGTTGCTTTTCATTCTGCTTTCTGTTGATATTCCCATCTTTTTTTCTTCAATTCATGCAAGTCACTTCCTATCCATCTGTATTGTACTTCTCACCTGGCCTCTAGACTTTCTGTTTGTCTGCCTAGACTCCAGTCATGCACAATGAGCGCACGGGCAGGGTGCATGCAGATAGGCAGGTAGGCCATCCAAGCTTTCATGCAGGCCCGATGAAATGATTGGATGGACCTATAAGAGGCCTGTGACAGCCACAGATACTGGATTAGAGCATTGGATTTATTGATTGCTGTCAGGATGTAAAGAGAATTTCAACAAATATAACAAAAAATGCTTCTAAAATAAATTGCCTATCCTAGCTTTAGAAAATATCACAAATGTTTCAAGAAAATGTCCCTCTTTTAATTAACAGAACAGTACGTTTATATGCTTTAAACATTGATACTGTCTATAGATTCCATAACAGGAAAGCTTTAATTAAAGTTGAATTAAGACATACTGTGTCATGATCCACTTTTTCAGACTTATAAATATGTCTGAAATTTAACCCTCATCAACAATTTTAGCACCAATACTCCTGGAGACAGTATACAGAATGCTGGACATGTGAACTAAATGAGTGTTTGTTTGCTCTTCTGTTAATAGTGAACATTATTTTGTAGAGAAAATAGGCCCATAATTCCAGCAAATGATCTTGCAAATTGCCACTGTGTCCACAAATCAGCCTCCCATTCATCTCAATGGTGCAGCTCCACAAAATGCTGTTGCTAGTTTATTTATAGCTCCGGGGGAAAGTTGTTCATGTACAGAAATCGTCTCGATCATATGAGCAGTATATAGCTGAATTTTGTTTTAGGGTGGATTTCCACTTTGAGTTTCAAAAATGAAGTTTTGGGGGCAAGCTTAGCTAAATGGATTAAGATTGATTTAAGTACAACTGAAAGTTAGTGGAAGAGTTTGTTATAGAAAAACTTTTCCATGATAAACAGGCGGAAGGAGCACTTTGTTCAAAAGTTAACCAATTTTCAAAATAAACAGAGGCATAGGTTTAGTCATAGTGCCTGAGGTCTGTTCTTGTAGGTATAAATCTGTCCCTTCATAAGAGCCTCTGGGTTACAAGAGTTGGGAAGTATTACTGAAATTATGCTAATCTGTGCACCGGTTTTATTTTTATATGCATAAATTAGCATGAATAACTTTAAGCACTAGTTAATTTTCTCAGAATAACTTCAAAATGTAGGACTTAAGCTCTTCTTTGTGAGTAAGAAACTTACCCACAGAACTAGTGAGTGTGGTGCTTTATTTTGAATTCACTGCCTGTTGTAGTAATATGTCAGTACAGCAACATTTCATAGTTCTTATTCAGGTCACTCAAGACTCTCATATGTATTTTACTTCGGTGTCTTATATTGTGAAATTCTTCAGAAATGTTTATCTTGTGAGTGCAGATTCACTCTTGCTAGTTTCCCAAGGTCATCATTGTATCACAGAGCTAAAAATGAGCCCCACTTCCTGAAGTACCCTCAGAACTATTGTGAACGCAGGCAGCCTCAAGGCTCTTCCCACTGCTCCATTACTGTGATGTAGAGCTGTGTGGAGGACATGGCCATTACCAGACAACCTCTCAACATCACATTCACAATCCCACAGCCCACCCATTGCTTTTACTCTGTGGCCAGAGAGCTGCATTTACATGAAGAGATGAGTTGAGAGAATCCTGTGGGAAGGGGCCGTAGTTCACCAAACATCCAAAGAAGCGGCCACAATCACGCAGCCAAACCGACAGACGCCATTGATCAACAACTCATGGAGAGGCAGCGACTGTGTCTGCATACTCTCTTTCTGTCTCACAGG
The DNA here is from genome assembly GCA_029490765.1 of Euthynnus affinis. Taxonomy (NCBI): domain Eukaryota; kingdom Metazoa; phylum Chordata; class Actinopteri; order Scombriformes; family Scombridae; genus Euthynnus; species Euthynnus affinis. The sequence goes on along the minus strand of CM055842.1, from coordinate 21,879,838 downwards.
AGTCTCTGCAGATCAAAATGGAAAGATGGATATGCTTGTGGGCCAGCAGTCCTGTTGTTTTAGCTCACTGCACAGTTTGCTTTTCTTCCTTCAAAGCACCACACAGTTCCGTCACTGTAGAGCACCTCTTCATGTGCCGGTTCAGTCATAATCTGGTCAGGCAGTATAGTGTTCAGATGATTTCTTTTTTACCCTTTGTACTTGTGTGCAGAAATAGAGATCGGTGTGTCTAAAACAACTTTAAAACTACTCATGGCGTTTTCAAAAACAAAGCATCAGCCTCCACATTTATTTTCCATGACATTACTCTAGCAGTTGTTTTACGTTTCATTTCAGTTTCTATCTCTTATATGGGTGGAAAAAGACTAAATAAGAAAGAATGAAAGAAAAGAAAGAATGAAAAAAAAGAGTTGTTTTTCTTACCATGCCCTAAGTGAATAGTTTGACTTATTATTTCATTCATTGTTACACAGCCCTAATCCAAATTGATTATATTTTGCCAAAGATTCATTCATTATTGTCTTTTGTTAGTTTGTGGTGGTGAGAAAACTATAGGAAGTCTGGATCGTGGTGATAATTAATTTAAGACAAACTTTGTAAAAAAAATGCGTTTGTAAAATGGATATAAACGCAGGAAAGGAACTTGTGCATGTACTATATGTGTGTGACTGCAGTACTTTTTGTTTACACCAGGCACGGGCACAGCGCGACATGTCTGCCGCAGCATGGCCGCAGCAGAGTGTGTCCATTAAAATCAGCTGAAGCTGCTACACTGACCATGGAACCACCATCTTATTTGAAAATCTTACTTCTGTTAGTATAAATTGTTGAAGGGCAGCACTGCTTCTGTCTACTTGCAGTGTGTCTCAAAGGAGCGCTCTGTATATGGAATATGTAGGTGGGAGGAAAGATTGCCTCGATACAATAGAGCAATTATTCTCAGGGACTGGGATGTGTTCCTTTATATTGTTTATATTTTGTCTTAAAAGGAAGCAGTGATGGTGACACTGTAGGAGGTTCACCATCAGTTATTATTAGACTGAATCTGCCATAAGCATTTGTCTTATTGAAATCAGAATAAAGACAGTTATTGGACACTAGCTGTTGAAACAATAAGCCTATTTAGAACAAAGCCTGTCCATAATACAGTACAATAAAGTATATCTCAATATGATAGTAATATGTTTTGTTAACTATATATGTTTTTTGTCTGCTTTTGTAGGCTATAAGTGTGTATGTGTGCCTCATTGTGTGTGTGATTGTGTGTATACATGCATCCACAAAGTGAAGGAGACCCGGTCAAAGATCAATGTTGTACTTCAAATGTCTATTTTCTTGGGCATTCTGCTCCCTCTTTCTCCATCCCAGGAGAAGCTGACCCTATCTCATCTCTGTCAGAGGGCATTTGGGATAACAGGCTGAGGAAACAAGCTAGAATCAAGGTGTTTAGGGCCACTTCTTTCTGTGCCACTGACATTGATATTTTACTTAGCCTTTTAGACTGAGCTTTTTCCTTTACAGATGAAAACAGTCCCTTTTTTGCTTGGTCCAATGTGCATTTGTATACAAGGCGTATTGAATACAAAGAATGGCACCAGACATAATTTATTTTACCACAGTCCATCTGTGCTTGGCCATCGTCTAGTCATTCCTGGCCTTATGCACATTCTCACATCCTCTTCTGTCAGTGCTCAGGCCTATGATAATCTAAAGTGATCTGTCACCTTTTCCATATGCCTTCAGTAAGCACTCAGTTCTGCAAATTCTGCTAAATAAAAATTGCTGTAAAAACATACTTTGAGTAAAATGACCTTTCTTCTATGGGAAGGTGGTGCTTTGCTGGCAAAATTACAGGCGAGACTGGCTTTTTTTTATTGTTGTTGTTGTTGTTTTTTTCCACAATGCAAGTTTGCTGTTAAAACCAAATATAAGGGCACAGAATGCCTTTAGGAAGTTGAAACTGTGTAAAACGGTCAGACTGGGGGCTGGAAGTGCAGTCTTGTTAGCAAAACATATTCTTCTAGAAAAAGGCCAGCACTTTTCAAAGAACGTGGAATGTGTGGAACAGCTTCAAGAGGTTTTCGTTAAGCCTAGATTTCTTCAATTATGTTTGTTGAGATTAAAAGAGAAGATGACAAGAAACAAGAGCTTTAGAAGTGTGTACCTTATGACAAAGAGAAACAGCAAGAAAATAATGAGATGAGAATTGTCAAAAAAGAGCCGGATGTATTTGTTCAATTTAGTGTTTTTTCCCCTCCCTTGTTCCTAGTTCCTGAGCACAGATTCACCTGCTTTATCCTTCTTGTGGAGGAGCTATAAGGAACAAGCTGTTACCGGGGCCTAATTGTGTAAGGCCCCCTTGGTCTCTTGAGCTGCACTGTCACCTCCTGGCCTCTGCAGTACGGATGGACCTGTTGGCAGATGGCTAAAGCATAAATAGAGATGCATTTCCAAATCCCATGTGGTGTAAAAGAGTTACACTCAGTCCTGCCCAGGGCTTTTGGCTGGCACTAGCAGCCAAAACAGAACGCTGATAAATGTTTAGCTTGACTGCAGAGGAGCATTATTCATGATGGTCAGTGTGTGGTCAAATTAGTATCAGTGTTGTTTTTTTTTTTTTTTTTTTCTCACAGATCAAGCTCATTCTGTGACTGAAAAAAAGAATTGAGGTTGAAAATGAGAATGTACCGTTTTTTTTAGTGTACCATAGAGTTCTTATACTATTGTTGTACCTCTGATTTAATGATAAATATGACTCAGTGTGGAAGATGTTATATAGATAATGAATAGGTGTTATGGGGATAATATTACTTTTTCACTAAAGCATTCATGGAATCTCCTCTTGTGTTCAATTGACAAAGAAAAGGATAGTTCAGAGAGAGAGGGGGAGAGTCAGCAAGGAAATGAATTAATAAAATCAGTATTAAATTTCTGTATTGAAACCTCTGCAGCATCTTAATTTGGCAGCACCATCAATATTAAACTCTGCGTAAGTCATTCAGAATCTGACCCTTATCAAAATCATTTTCCTTTAGCGGATATAACTTTTTCCTCAGATGTTATGTTTTAAACTTAATGTATTAAAACCCATTCATTGTACTTGTTTTCACATTATGTCTCAGAGTCTTCTCATATTTAATCCAACTATATTTTTTACAGACTTTTATTTGATTGTGAAGACATAATTCATTAAAAACAGGAGTAGTAGCTACTGATGTATGGTTGAGCTAAAACTAAAATTGTAAGCCGATGTTGTCATCTCCTTTCTCGAGAATTAGATTCAATACATGTTTAAGTGTCAGTGCTGCACTTATAGGTTTGGTTGTCATGCTTAAATGTTTGTACAACCCTGTTGACATTTGGCATGTAAATCCAGCAAAGGTTGACCGTTATTGCATGTTTTATGTGCTGTACCTGTTTATTCAAATAATTAAGAACATATGTCTCTGGTTATCATTATTTCCCCCAAAATTAACCCCCACCTCTTTCCTCATCACCTTCCTCCAGTTTCTTATATCTGCTGAGTGTCTCTTAACTGTTCTAGTCAGTGTACCTTGGTAATGTTAAAGAGCTTATGGATCACACTCTGTTGTTCTGAAGTAGATCAGTATTCCACTCACACACCTGCTGTGGAGGCTCCATCTGTAAGCTTAAAATGACACTTAAGGCTTTCCTCGGTGAGTCATTCTGCCTCTGAGCTGAGGGCTCTTCACATTCCGTGCATCCCAGCTTCGGCGGAGCCCCCTGTTCTGCATGTCTGCGAAATGATGAGTGTTTTGCTTCTGAGATACTCAAACCTCTCTGCATTGCATCCTAAGATACCTTTTTAAGGGCTGCTGGAGTGCTGCTGTGAATAACTTCTCAGTGGGCTAATCCGACTTCAAAAAGCGTGTCCTTGGAATACACTATTCTTAATCCTGCATTCACAGCTTCATGCATCATCGTATCCCCAGAAACATACAGCAAGCACCATGGTGAAACTAACCTGCATATGGAAGGATATTTTAGAATTTCTGTAGAGGAGATCAATAAAATCAATACTCATGCTAAGCCTAGAAGCATATGACCAAGGCTGACACCTATCACTGTGAAAACACATTTCAAGGATACACCGGTTGATGTTAAAGCTGGTTTTGTGACTTCATCAGACCCTGGAAAGGAGTCCTGTCTTATGTGGTGATAGTCACGTCAGTGGTGTGGGTAAAGCGAGGATAGATTGACAGGATAGATTGACAGTGGAGACAGGCACTTCCTAGTTCCATCTTCCATTGCTGACTGAACTTGGGGAGACAGGGCTTGTCTTGGCCTTATGTAGTGCGGACTAGACACATTTCACTGCACCAGGACCTGTCAAACACAACATCCAAGGCTGATCGCCTCTATACGAAGATGCAGCTTTGAGGACATGTCAGCACTTCTTGAAGTATTGTGGCATTATGGAGCTACCTAGAATTGAATTCATATAAGCAAACAATAATCAATCTAACATATTCACAGTACAGTAGATATTATATATATACAGTACGTGTGTATAAATCTGTATTGCTTCTACACTACAAGCCGAATCTTGTGAGAACATTCAATCATGAAAAAATGACACACAGGAAGATGAGTTGAGATAAGATGACATGTGATGAAATGAAGGTGGAAAAACATAGCATGTATCTGACTTTTAGTGGTAATAAAGCCCTCGCTCTGAACATACAACCTACTGAGGTGTCCTGCCTTTTCTGCTGAGACATGAGCAGATGGCCCTTTTATCTCCGCTTCTTTGGAATGGGTGCTGTGTTACATCAAAACTGCCAAAAATGAGTGGGGAAAAGTAATATCCACAAAAGAAATGAACAAGAGCAGGGATTGCATCATATGATAGATGAGCACACAGATCATATAGGGAATGGAAAACAGGACAGCACGAGATATGATGTTGTTATCAAAACTGCAATTCAATCATTGGCTGAAAATATGTTTATACTGTGCTGTTCCCATGGTGTTATACATTCACATGGAAAGTGCAGTGTCATTTTCATGCAAATTTTTGAGCAGGGAAAAATTCAATCATATGTAATGCTTTACTCCCTTCGATGTATCTTGGTGGTCACTGAATGATAGCATGTGCTGTTGAGTATAGATAGTATGTATAGGCCTACAATACAACCAGTGTTGCATATTATCCTATATTGGGTCCTATAGGTGGACCCAATATAAATATACCGTCCTCAGACATGAAGTTCCCATAAATTTTTGTCCTCATAACTTCTTTAATAAAATGCTCTGTTGAAGAGCTTATAAGCTAATGATATACACTCTTCCTACTCAGCCGTGCGTCCAAGTAATGTTAATCATTGGCTATGTGTTTTTCATTTTTTCCAGATTCATTCTATGCTCCCAGGGATTGCTATCTTTTCTCAGTATCAAATCCAACATCTGCAGGACCACCATGAATCACAGGGCATTGCGGCAACAGCCGGTCCTAGGGGAAACCTTAACACTATAAAAAATAGGATGATTACTTCCAAGGAAGTACGAGTGTTCAAGGTCAGAGGTTAATTATGTGGCAGGCATAAACAACCGTTTGCCCGCTTCATTGCTGTCGATCACTGAGCAAAGAGGTCAAACCGCTTTTTTTTTGCCTAGATAGAGAGGTCAAGAGGATCAGCTTGCTTCCTGGGTCTGCTGGCTCTGTGACAGAAAAACAGATAAGCCTCCCTAGGGGAAACTGTTCCTTTGGGTTAAACTGAGTCCAGATGTGAAGATGTAACACGATGAGACATCTCTCCATGAAAAAGAAGTCTTAGCCTAGCCTCCAATTGTGTGGCTTACGCTGTACTGGCAGAGGAAAATGAAGGCTTTACCCATTTTTACCCAACATCTGACTGTAATTTAATGAAGGAAGTGGGTGAGATGCAGGGCCAATACTGCTGGGACATCACCTTTCATTCTGGTAATTAAGTTTGGGGGCTTTAACAAGTGTGAGAGGATTACAAGCTATTAGCAGGCATTCATTTCAATCATTTGTGTGATTTATTTTGTTGTTTGGGACCAATAGAGGCTTGTTGATGCTACTGAATATATAAATACTGTATATATAAGTCCAACTGAATGCAAAATGCTTTTATTATAATATGATTGTGAACAGTTCAGTAAACGAGCTCTAGATTACATGTCCTCCTCTGAGGAAAATAGTCACTTTATAGCATGTATCCATTCAAAAGCTTGTCATTTATTAGTTATTTATATTTTTATCTGCCTAAAGCAATGTGCATCACATTCAGATAATTGGTATGATGGTGTCACTGACTGACAGTCAAACAGAGGCCTGTCACACAGACAAAAAAGAGCCATGAGCTGTGGACAACAGAAAACCTTAGCTTTCTAGCTGCAATGTAATTTCTACAAGTGATTCATGTCTCATCTCGCACCTTATGTTGTTTAACAAGCTAGCAAACAAACATCCACTGGGGACATGTGCACTTGCAAATGCCATTTTGCAGGCTAGATAAGTGCTCGTCAAATGTAGCAGTTTGAACTGTGTAAAACTTACTTGCTAAATTGTACTGTATCATCCCCTTTCTCCAATATTATTGGTAAAATTTTACATGTCCTTGGTTTGACAGCCACAATTATCCAAACAAGTCTGGTGACTGTGTTTCTCCTTGCCCCTGCTTGATCAGTTGTCAGTCACTACTAGATGCTTGGAGGCTAAAATGGCATTGTTGATCCTCCAAAGACAATGTTTTTGTCTTGCTAATGTAATATTAAAAACAAATATCCTTCAACATGTTTTCTAACTGTGTAAATTATCCCACTTTCTAACTTTGGTTGGGGTCAGTTCACTCATTGTCAATGACTCATCTTTGTGTAAGACACAGCTCTACAGTCAAATGGAAAGCTGTGCATTTGTGGCGCTGTAGCAGGTGCAGGCGCTGTAGAGGTCAGTGCAGCCCACTGCAGGGCTGTTCCTGCTCCCAGGACACACCATAGCCAATGTAGAACTCACAGCCAGTGTTAGCTTCTGACATACAGCACTATTCATTGTTCTCATTATTGTCCGACGGAGACACTTTTCAGAGAGCAATAGAGGAGCAAAGCCAGGGAGTGAGACGTTCCAGTGAACTGATGAGACCAGAGACTCTGAAATGTATTTTGGGGTGGAGAGTCTTAGTATAAGGAGGCTTTGTGCAAGGGGTAGCCATGATGATGATGATTTTATTGATGATGACACAATGATTAGTCCATGGTATTCATTAGGAATCTTAATATGTTTCACAGAACCAACAAGTGAAATTTTAAATTGATGTACATTGTTTCATTAATGTATAAATAAATTAATACTGTACAACATAATGCAAATCGTTGTATTAGAACTTCAAACAAACTGTAGTAGTAATGGTTATGTTTTATATCTGATGAGACTGTATCAGATTTAAAGGAATAATTCAACATTTTAGGAAATCAATAGCACTCTCATATGTGTCCGTTACATGTAAAGCTAAAGCCATCAGCCAGATAGCTTAGTTTAGCATAAAGACTGTAAAAAGCTCACTAATTACCATGTTATAAATGGTTAATTTATTTAGCACACAAACTGAGCTGTAAAAAACATCCATTTGCTGGTTTATGAATTACTTCTTGGTTCTCCAGGAGGATATTGGTCCTGCCAAGAAACAGTCCAGCACATAACCCCCTGTAAAACAGCAAAGTGATGTTTATACATTTCTTTCCAGTCTTTGTGCTAAGCTAGGTTAACTGGCTCCTGGTTGCTTTATATTTAACAGACAGATACGACAGTGGCGTTTCTCCGCCAGAAAGCCAATAAGTGCATTTCCCAAAGTGTCGAGCCAGCCCTTCAGTGTAACTCTTATTTGTTGATCTATATATTGGGATTGGATTGCATTTAATCCATCACTTTATGTACAGTAGGTGAACACCTTGCAAAAAATGCCATGCAAAACTAAAACAAAATACAGCCTTGGGTGAATCAGCATTGTTTTGGCACTGTCTCAACAACTGAGCTGGACATTATAAGCTTCACTAAAGTGTTGTTATTGGAGAACCAGTGTGTTGGATTGCATTATGTTGTACAGCTAGTGGTTTTATTGTCTCAATCTTTACTCAAATTGGCTTGTTAAACCATTAACATCCAGATAGCACCAGCCCTGTTAAAGCTTACTGAAGGCAACAGTGGCAAAATGTTATTTTATCATGTTCAATGACATGTTTTAATGCAAAATTGTAGACCTGGACTACTACCAGCGAGGGGAAATCTTTGGATGAGTGCCTGTAAGTGTGAATGTGTTGAAGAAGTCATGTACACAGAGTATATTTACCTGACCACTGGGCTAGCTCTTCTCTTTCCCCTTCTATCTGTGTAAATTATTTCTCACCCTCTCTCTTTCATGTTCTCAATCTTTCACCCTCTCCTCTCTTTCTTTTACCATTTCCATCTCTCCCCCATTCTCTCTACGCTTCTTCTCTCTCCTCTAGTTTTTTTTTACTGGGTGGATTAACTGCATTCCCTGAGGTAATCCCTTTTCTCCCACCTGATTTACCAGCAATACACAGCTTTTAAGTCTCACTTTCCTGGCGCTGATCTCCCAGGGGCTGATGGCCTCTCATAAAAGGGAAGCAAATCGTAAGATGGGCTAGCTGTGTTTTCCCCTCTCTGTTCTGTGTTGTGCTCCAGGCTATTTGAGTGGCTTGCCCATTTGGCTCACCTTTGTATTTGAACCCACTGATGGCAACAAAGCAGGATATGAACTTAAAGTGTAAGAACAACATCACTTATATAAGTGGTATGATTGCAGTGGTGAAATAACATCGGATTGTGCTATGTGCAGAACGAGCTTAGACTTATTTATGTTTTGTTTTTTTGTTTTTTTCCAGCTACACGCTCTTTTTTAATATATATTTTAGAGTGTACTGATCACTTTTAACGTACTACCCAGTTAAAATCTAAAGCAACATTTGTGTCATTCATGTTAAGATATTCATATTAATTCTGCAGCATTTATAAACAAATGGACTTGCATTCAGTTAATGCATTGAATTCATTATATCTCAGTGCTTACAAGTGGCTATAAAATCACATCTCCATTTGAGTGTTTCACTAAGGCAATTAGTAAAGACCAAATATTCCCTGTACAAATTACACTGCTGTGAAATGCATGAATGATATTTCATATGGGTGTGCTGTACCCTTAATTAATGACTGTATTCATTTTTTTATATTGTTGTTGTCATACTTGCTAGCAATTAGTGGTTCTTGAGGATTAGAGACATTTAAAAAAATGTAATGTAAAATTGTTTAATGAGGAATGGCCATTGTTGTGAGGCAGACACTATTTGACATTTCTTCAGGTTAATCGTTCTTAACAGGATCACAAGCCCCCTGAAACTGGAATTAATTAAACACATAATCCCCTTGATTTCAGTAACCTCCCATAATCAAGATGTTTCGTTCTGACAAGTACTCGTTTGTTCATCTCTGTATGGATAATGCGCTGTCAGTAGGAGGCAAGATTGTTGTATTAGTCATGCTGGTTGTTTTTGGGTTTGTAATTACATCAGATTGTCCTGTACTAGCTCATTAAAGCACAGTTACAGGCAAGGCTGGATGATAGAGAACACAGGTAAATATGTGGAAACGACTGGTTAAAGTATGGTTCTAAATCACATTTTGAAACATTCAAATCAGTTATGGAGAAGTACAATAACAACTGATTACTCTATGCTTTGATTCTGATTACAGAAAGCAGTTACAAGGTTCCAATATACCCCAAAATAGCCAAATCCACCCCATTAATGACAGACTTTGAGTACTGAGTGTGATTGTCTCTTTTGTGAGTACCAATCACCCATGATTTAGATCGAGACAAAAATCTGACCTTGGACCATTTTTCATCCAAATTTCATGGAATAAAACATAGAATAAAATTCAAGTTCCTCCTCTCAAATTAAAGTTTTGTAATAATTGTTATTATTTCGGTACAATCATTAAATCTTTTTTCTAAGCATCAATTTAAAGCCCCAGTCCATATTTGGTATACAGTGTGTCTCTCCAGTCATCTCATCATTGTTTAGTCTCCCCCATGCAGCACATAAACTCAACTACATGGTCCCCATCGGATGTTAGACAATTTTGATCCAGCCATGATGTAATTTTAGGGCAATGGGGACTGTGTGTAATAAATTGCTTCAAAAATGTCTACGGGTGCACACACTGAAAAACAGCCACATGTAGACATGCACAGTCAAAAAAACAGACAGTCACAAACCACCCCTCATATGAATGTCATATCGATATTCACAGCTTGACAGGCAAAATAAGTGAGCAAATATGTTTAATTTCCCTCCGTTATAATATACATGTACAATAGTTATCTAAAGATGAGCGGAACCTGCAGTCTGTGTCTGATCATCCTACTTTGTGTCCAGCACAGCTGTATGTTGAAGCAGTCTGTCTTTCATGTCTAGTGTTTTAGTGCCGGCTGTGAAAATCAACACTTTTGCTGTGCTCTGTAAGCCACAAGACGACATGCTGGCTAGTAAAACTGTTTTCTTCAAACTTCCTAACAATATTGCCAGTGCTAAAATATACAAGTTGAGTCCCTTCACATTTGGAGCATCAGTGTTTTACTGTTTACTTCATGCACCGTATTCATTGACTACTGTATTTCACTAAAGTAGCTGTATAGCAGAGGAGTAACAGCAGGAATCCTCTATCATCCACTACATCTGAAGCAGGATGTACCCAAGGCACAGCAAACCTTGTCTTGTATTGTGCCAGCTGTGTGCTCTCAATGAAAAAAAAGACTGTTTACAATATACATATGTGATAAACACACACACGCATCCAGGCTGACACACAAGCAACTTATCTCCTTGTGCATAACATAAACAAAAACAAAACCGATGTGTATTTCAAGTTCAACTTGCATGACTTGTTATCATCTTAAGGGGAGAGTTTTTTCAGCTTAATATCATCAAAAATCTTTTGAACTAAATATAGGTGTCTTGCAGGTAACCCATGGATTTTTGAGTGATTCACAAAACATTTTTCATCTCTCTCCCTTTCTTTTATTTCACTTTACTTATTTATTTGTTTGTTTTTTTAGTATTCTGCTCTGCTTCAAATTAAAGATGGCACCTGTACCTTAGTGACCATTATGTTGTCTGGAATATAAGACATCCACAGGAAAAAAAATATTTATAAGTATTGCAAATGTGCCCAAGTGACTAATATAGATATTATAGATAAAACCTCAGTGCGATGAAGCACCGTAACAGACTTTACTTTAATCATGTTTCACTTTCTTAAGCTTTCCAAATCTCAAACCTAGTTACATATTCATGGAGTCAAAATGTACCTATGAGTCACTGATGACTCAGGGTATGTTTTAGAGGATTAAAATGTGTGTAGCTGCCATAGGCAAGTTTGGAAATCATTAGAAATCTGTTCAAAACTGTTCAATCTCTTTCCTCCCTCCCCTTCGAAACGACCCCAATAATCTCCTTTCGTTTTAACTGTACTTAATATGGAACAGAGTCTTTAACCTTCTGTAATTGGTTTGCTGAATAAATCAGAGAAGAGCTGTTTCAGAGAATAATTACAGAAAAAGTGACTGTATAGTAGATAATCATTCTGGGACAATATATAATGCTGGAATGAGGAGACTAATAATAATTAATAATTTAAATTACTAAAGCTAATACAGACCATCATCAGTGGTGCAATTTTGTTTGTTATTGCAAACTGCCAAAAAAGAAAGTCTTATCTGCTTCTGAACTTGAAAAATAATTGTAGAGAGGATGCTTTTGGAGTTTCAACCATCCATTATTCACACACAAGTAAATATGTCACAACATATTATTTAAATACCCTAATGTTCAACAAAAAGATCAGGGATTCAAGTAAAGAGGCCTCTCAAATTTATGTATAATGAATGTAGAAGATTGTTTGTACTGTAGTCCCTAAACAAAAAAAACAACAACTTAGTGTGGCACTTTAAATGTGGACCAATGGAATCTGGGTGCATCTATAAAGTGCTATATTCTCTCTCTCTCTCTCTCTCTCTCTCTCTCTCTCTCTCTCTCTCTCTCTCTTAATACATATATACATATATATACATATACATACACACACACACACACACACACACACACACACACACACACACACACACATACACACACACACACACACACACACATATATATATATATATATATATATATCTTCACTCAGCTTTGTAGGCTTGTGGAGCTAATCAATGTATGATAATTATTTAAACAAAACAAAAAAAGTATACTTTGTTCATTGTTCTTAACATTTCAAAACGTTGGCCTGTGTTCTAGCTAACTAACTGGTCTCCTGAGGAACTATTTGATTTATTAGTTTCAAGAAACCAGTGTCTTTTTGAGAGTTTCTATGGGCAGAAAGAATCAAGCAACACACACATTCAATACATGCTCCCTTCCAATGCATTCTAATGAGAATGAAATCTTCCTAATTGCCTACATGTCTGCTTCTAATGAATGAATGCACCTTTTTTTTGTTTCTTGGCTCTTCCAGATATTAACGAATGCGAAAGAGACCCATGCAAGAATGGGGGCATTTGCACAGATCTGGTTGCCAACTACTCCTGCGAATGCCCAGGGGAGTACATGGGGAGAAACTGTCAATACAGTAAGTGCTCATACTTCTTTTTTATGTTTGTCTTTTAACTCTTTTACGACTACCCATTGATTTTTACAGCACACCTGATGCTGCAGGTAATTGCACAGCAGGTAGTATTAGCCAAGCAAACCAATTGATCACAGAAAGTTTGTTGATATTTCCCATGAAGAACATCTAACCATGCACCATGATAATATACTATGCTTTGATCATAACTTTTCAGAAGTTACACATTTTTGTAATCATTTTTATTAAATCCTGAAGACATTTTTTGCCATTATCAGTAGTGATTTTGATCATAATTTATGTAATTCTTTCTCAACGAGTCCCTCAGAAAATTTACATTACAGCCTGTTTTCTCATTGTTACTGAAGGAGTCAGATGTTGGGTGGGAGGGTGAGATGTCTAATTAATTACATTAGTTGATGATGGATATACGTAGGAGCCACCATGTGCTCATTTTTCACTAATGCAGGTAGAGGACTATATCTTTCAATGAAACAGTAGACATTAAAATGAAATTGTCATTGAAAACTCTTAACGATTTTAGTTCATACTGTGTCTGACAAAACTTTAGTTAGTTCACATAAGTGTGTTGTGTTTATGTTTTTTGTGATTTTCTGTCATTGTTATAATGTTATAATGTCAGATGTCCTTGACCAACATGGTCAAAGGTCTGAAACATGACGAATGTATGTAAAAATGTTCCCTCTAAGGGCCTACTCTGAACACTTTGTTTGCAATTTTACCTTTACTTCTTCCGCATGATGACATCAGATTGTTCGTACATGCTTACAAAAGGCTGTTCATTACGTAGCTTTTGTTGCTAAGGTGGTTCCATTGGTTGTTTGTGTTGTCCACTTGCATATTTCAGATCGGATTTTGGCTCAAACATGTACAGATGTATTTGAGAAGTTTATATTTATAGTACAGTAGGAGAAAAAGAAGTGAAATCCTACTACTGTGTATAGTCTCCCAAACCACCAGAAATCAGCCAAGATGCAGCTTCTGGAAGCTAACCAATCAGAACAGAGTGGGCTCATGTGGAGGGGGGTCTTAACCCTTATCCTATCAATATATATAATATATACAATATAATATAATATTATTAATTATTAATAATATTGTATATATAATATATACAAGGACAACCAATTGTGGTCCCTGGGGATCCCATGAATAAATTACTGTAAGAAACAACCATAATAGCAAAACGTTAACTTATTTCTTCTCAAAACATTAATAGTTATGTAATTAATGTCATCTGGAAAAAAAACAACGACTGATCATTATTATTATTTTAGGAAAATTACAGTATATTTACACACTGTGTTAAATGAAAATATATACTTTAATATAAATTACTGCTTTTATCCAAAGTACAATTTTCCACAAAGCCTTTGAAATAACTGACAGAGTGCCCACCCCTGAGTGTATTTCAAAAATATTCCAGTAGAGCCTCAGAACATAAATATAGACCCGTACATTGCACGATACATCCCCTTTAAATAATCCACCTCTGATTATACCTTAAAATACATACAGGGTAATATGCACAGGACATATTCCAGTGAAAGTGCACACATATACTAACATTCTTCCTATGTATTTTTAATTATATGGGGCTATAATTTATTTTTCATAGGACTGGAGTCCAAAGAAACCCATAAGTGAACATCACACCCCACACGGCATTAATGTTTTCTGAATTTAAAGACATCCTCTATCCTGAAATTCATCCATTGAGATCTGTTGCAACTTTGAATAATTGATGTTCAAATCCTGTAGCTACAACCTGAATATGTAATTTATGTTTCATTTATTTAAATTTCATTAAAGTCATAAAAATAAATTCAATTTCCTCCTTGCACTATTTTAATAGAAAACATACTCAAATGTTGCATATTTATACAAACACAATAGACCCTAAAGCATAAGAACAAAGAAAAAATATCGAAAAATTTGAATGCTGAGGAGTAACAGCCTCTTTTTTTTCTTTTTTTGCCCAGTGGCTGTACAGAAAGAGAGGGAGCTTCTATCTTATCAGAAGTGGCTTTCTTTTTTGTAAAATGCCAGAGCGCTCAATGAACTTTCATGTGTTTATTATGCTTTTTTGTATACTCAGTCTAGGAACATATTAGGATTAATGTACAGTATCAGTGGATTCAGAGCCCTGAGCCAACCCTGGCTACTGCAGTCTAGAAAGAGAGAACATTTGGAAAGGTTAGAGCTTTGTTGATGCAAACCAAAGACAGGGGCTGTAGTTGCTTTTGTAAACTGGAAAGATAAAGGTGGGTAGAGAGACATTTTTGAATAAAGACAAGTCAAGAGGTTCAGCTGACTGATGGAAAAACTTTGAGGAGAATGATTTAGAAATGAAGAAGTCTTGCTGATTGAACATATGCTAAGCTCCATTATTTGTTTAATGATGCTCATTTCCATTTTTCCATATGATTTCAATATTTGTACAGCATGTTACACAACCATTATCAAAGTTGCAGTGCAGGCTACAAGTATTAGAATGGTTTGTATTGGCTCTGTGCTTAGATTTGAAGTGAAGCATTGACCACAAGGTTAAAGTGCTGATTCCGTGCTGCAGATTTTTAGCCCTATTTATACATATCTCCTAAAGGTAAAAACACTGTTAGCCCAATTTGGATGCAAGACAATTTGGATCTAGACACCCCTAAAGCTTGTTTAATTGGAAAGCTAGTGTGCTGGAGAGGAGCCAAACTTCTGTCGTAATATTGTTGGATAGCACTGTATGATTCCTGACAAGGCTGTACAGTGTCAAAAAAGAAAGCTTTCTGAAATGAGAGACTGAATTACCATAGTAGAAGGAACAAGCACAGAAAAACAACAAATGAATAACTGTAAATAAAAAAATATCATAATCCATTCAAATGTAACAATCAAAACATCACAATGACTATAAAGACTATAGTAATATATTAAGTTACATTAATATGTATCACAGCAGTGATTTTCTGTTCTGTTATAATGTCACTCAAATATTTAAGTTTCAATTTTGGTGTAAAGAAAGAGAAGTGAAATCCCAATACTCCTGTTTGTTGACATAGCCTCCTGAACTGTCAAAACTCCACTGAGAGGTATCTTCCAGAAGCTGACCATTCAGAACAGAGTGGGCTCATAAGGAGGGGGGGCTTTAAGACAGGAGCTAAAACAGCTGTTTCAGACAGATGCTGAACTGAGGGGCTGCATAAAGGACCGGTATTTTGAGTTTTTTGAACTGTAAATCATGCAGTAGAGCCCAGAATATAAATATACACCTGGAAATGTGCATGATACATCCCCTTTGAGTGACAAAATTGTAGTGGTTCCTGTAAGTGGTATCATTGACCTTTAAGATTCCCAAACCCACAGCTCAATCTGCCTGATACCTGACAAGGTATTATTTGGTTACTGTCACCAGGCTTCCCAGTAACAATTTACTGGAAGTACTGATCTTGAATGCTTAAACTCAAAATCAGTTTAAATGTGTTAGTTGTTGCTTGTTGTTGTTGCTGAGCAATGTGTTTTGCCCTTAAGTGTAGTCAGGTCCCCAATGAATATAGCATACACAGGTAAAAGTAACATGCACTTTTATGTAAGGACTCATCTCCTCTGACATGTTCCTTCAACCCACGTTGTGTGTGGGCTAGTCCTTCACACACGCTGACTGCTGCACATTATGCAGCTTTACATCTTCTGGCCATACTATACCAGAAATCATTGTGAGAATATCATTTGAAAGCAGCAGTGAGCTTTTTGCCATTTCCTTTCTGTTCAGTGATTCTACTGTTAGTAATAATAATTAAATTGGCTTCAATATTGGTTCCCTTCATCCAATGGAAAGTGAGAGGTGAAAAAGAAGAATCACATGTGTCACTTGCCAGCATGAATCATAGTACTGTAAAATACACATAAGGGAATAAAATGCAGTAAGATAACACTTAGCACAAACTGCCTCAGTTTTCCTACAGAAACACATTTTGTATTGTTACAGCTGTAACCGCCTAGAGACACTCACACTTTACATGCAGGTTACATACATACAGGTTAAATGGTAGTTTAAAGATCCAATATTGAGGAAAGGTGATGGTTGTTCAGTGTGCCCTGTTTCCCAAAAGTGTCTTAAAGCTAAGTTCTTTGTAGAACATCTGCCTTGAGCATAAGCAAAATCAATTAAACTTACTTCCACCATGTAATATCAGATGAGTATAGTATAGTTAGTTTAGGGATGGGCAATATGGCAAAAATATCATATTGCAATATTTTTCCGGCAGGATCATAATCCACAATCTTAACATGATTCTTTTCCATTTGTTCTGCAAGTTATTTAATAGTACTAAATATTCAAGAATAAAAAAAAAAAAAAAACTTTGTCTATCACATGATAGAAATTTGTCTTAGGTTAAGGGCTTATAAACAACATTAAAACATAGACCCATGAAGACTCACATAACATCACACTAGCTTGCGGCATGACTGAAGTGAGTGCTACCAGTTAGCAGGTGAGCTAACCGCTAATTGGTGGCATTTACCTGTAGCCCAGCTGTCAGTTTAACATGATGTGCAGTAGTTGAGCTTCCTAGCAGGACATTGAAACTGCTGTAAATTTCACAAACACAATACCAAGCATCAAATCAACACAAATGCTGCTGCTCGCTGTTTTTGTAGCATTTACAATTAAAAGCAAACAGTTTGTTCCCCTGATGTGAATCATGCAGATAGTTTGCTCTGCTGTCAGCACTCATGGAGCTGATACAATGTGCACTGTAGCCTGATACTAATGATCTTTGCGTAAAGGCAGAACATGAAGATATTTTAATCATTCACATCTAATATCGTCATATCACAGACCCCTCGTTATGTTTTTATTAAAATATGTAGCTATTGCTGTCTTGCAGATTGCACATTTTTAAATGCATGACCGCAAATGGACATGTGATCACACATGTACGCTGACAAACTCATACATACAGTAATATGACAGGTGCATTTCATTCAGTCTCATTTGTCACCTGTTGAATCTCGATCGTATGGCTGATGTCTGACTAGTGTGTTTATTATTCTTTTCCTCATCCGCTGCATGCTCATTAGTATTGATGTACTGGCATTAATTTCACTGGGGCTCTAATTTGTTTAGGCTGTAGGTAGGGCTTGTGGGAGATGGATTCAGCTGTCACATCATGGTAGTGGTGGTGTTACTGATGTGTGCTGTCGCAGGGCTGATGTATGCTCAGAGGCCAGCAGGCCAAGGCCCAGGGGCTGACTGCCTCTGCTGCTCTGACGGACGACTGGCAGGCAGCTCGTTAAGAGTGGCCCATCATTGCCGCAAGGTGAGAAGGACTGCGGTGTTGCAACAGTGTCTTGCCACAACATCCACATAGAATTTCTCACAAGAGAGCTGCCTAAGAGGTACAACATAGAGCGAATATGATACTGTGTTGATTTGACATTGCACCACAGCTTTAACGTCATAGATTCCATTTCACTTTCAGGGTTGAATCAGTGACATTCCATTTGATGCTTGTGCCAGAATAGCATCTGCAAGTCCACTGAGTCCCGGAATCAGGAATCAAGAATATCACTTATTTTAAGGCGGAATTTATTGCTGAGCCTGCAAACATACTCTTAGGATTTTAATTAAATATTGTATAATACTAATAATAATAATACTAATACTAATACTACTACTACTACTACTAATAATAATAATAATAATAATACTAATACTACTACTACTAATAATAATAATAATAATAATAAAGTCGTGTTATTATTATTATTTAGTTTCATAGCTATTGCTAAAAAAATATTTTAAAACCTAATCAATTGTTTCTTGGTTGAAGGCATGCATGTGTATGCCCATTAAATGGAAATTTGAGCTTTGAGACATCTTGCTGACAGATCTAAAAAGGAAAAATAGTTAGAGGCATGAACACATACTGTACGTCCTTGAATGAGGGACGTGGTGTTACGTGTTTTAAACAAGTCAGAGAATGAAACAAGTCAATGAACAATCAAGTATTAATCCTATAATTTGAAGCTGCAAGTGGAACTTGGATTACTGCACCCATATATTTGTAACAAAATGTTGGTTTTGGAAAGTCCTACTCTGCTATGAGCAGCTGCCATCTTTCCAAGCCTAAGGGTTACTGTGTCTCAAAACTGTCCAAACTGTTTATCCTCTGTAAAACTTGTTAAGAGGATGGAATGAAGTTCATCCCTCAGATATAAGAAAATCAGATGCTTCTCTGAGCTTCAGCAGTAGAATACCACATCCACCTACACCATCCTCTCATCAGTCTGGAAACGGTGAGTCACACACAAGAAAGAACTAGTGAAGCAAGAGTGATTTACCATAGTGGAATTCATAAACACATCTCTTTCAGTAAACACACATGCACACACACACAGATACACAGATAATCTTTGCTCTCTTCCAGCCTCCAGTTGATCCCCCTGGACTGTCCTCAGACATTACTCACTGTCTCCCTGGCTCCCTGTTGCCTAGAACCCTGCTGTTTTAGCTGCTGGATAAGTCATGCTAGGGTTGTTTTCGCTGTTCCATTCTTCTCTGACTTTTTGCTCTCTTCTGTGGTGAAAGTCTTCACAGCAGTTATATTGTCTGCTGGTACAGTATGTGTGTTTGTGCCTTGTGTATCTGTGTGTCAGTGCTGGGTTTGAAATACTTATGTGTTTTGCTTAAATGGCGCAGAAGGCATCACAGCCTTCTGGTGACCATTGCTCCAGGCCTACCCTGAAGGCTGGTTTACAAGGACACTTATAGTTCAGCCGGCATGAGTAAGCAGCGCCTCTGGCTGAACTCTTGGCTTGATATGTCCTCATTCTTTTGGGACACTTCCAAGTTCTCTCAGCTTCACCAACACTTGTGGTTTTAAGGCTTTTAAACATAGCAGTTTAATCATCTGTGACCAAACTAATAAGAAAAATCACATGGGTGTAATAAATTATGTCATCTTATTGGTATTATTTTATAGCCTAACTGTTGTCATTTGAAATAAACAGCACAAGAACACATTTGGAGAATTCCCTCCCATATCATTTACATCATAAATTAGGTTAAACTTAGATAAAGTAAAAATTGCACGGTTTACTTCCTCTGACTGCCACATATATTTGTTTATTGCACAATAAGAAAAGCAGTAGGGTATCAATTCCATTTTGCTACACACTTGAGATTCAACTTCATGACTTTCAACTTTGATAGAGAATTAAATACAGACTGTTTTCAGGTAGTTTTTGTGTGTATATGCACGCACCCTTGCCATCAACCTTCATTAAACTCCTCCTAATGTTTTCCTTTAGACTCGTGGGACTATTTAGCCAGCTGTTCTTCACCATATTTTGTGATGGATGTTAATCTTTTTTTGGTCAGACCATAAATAATTGAAAAAACTGTCAAGCCACTTTGCTGTATTCAATGAAAAAGATGCTATAATCTAGAAGATGGTAGCTGAAGAGCTATGCAGCATTTATATAACTGCAAATCATGATAATTAGGAAAGATGTTTTAAACCAAAAAAATGCTAGGCTATAATTCCTTCCATTTATGTCAACTATATGCTTGGCTTAAAGACTAATTAAAACGTGAGCATCTGTCACAACTATCGCAGCACATCTTCAATACAGCTGTGATGCCGTTTATGTTAAGGAGACAATGTGGGCTAGTAGAAACGTAATGATTTGGGGGTATTTGCCTCTAGACAGATTAACAGTATCCAAACCAACTTTATGTCACTTCTCAGCTGTTTTGTTTCCATTAAATATTTTAAGAGAATACATTGCACATTAGGTTTGAATAATATCCATTGGAGAGACTATTTCAATTCAGTTTCACAACTCTTTAACACAATTTATTCAGGCTGAAGGATTCTTTAGACCTGCAGTCCCTGCAGGCTGAGTTATCTTATAATTCTAGAGGTAAACTATACAATTTACATGCATATCACATTCTAATTGAATCTGTCCTGAGCTGGTGGAGTCTCACAAAATCTGAGGGGTTCTGATAGAAAACCAGATGTTTTGTGCATAAATGAGCAATTATAAAAATCACTTTTGGAGAGGAGGGCCAACTTTCAAATTTATGTTTTTGGACCTACATATGGACCTATAATAAAACTGTATATTGTGGTATGTGCTGCAATTAACATACTGTATTATACATTCCCACTTTTCATCTGTTTCTGCATTGTTTTATTTCTCATGTGTTTTCTATTATTATTATTTGATTTTCCAATAAGCCTTTTTTAAACATGGAGATACAGAGACACATTTGTTTCCAGCATAATAAATTCTCTACTGGATAAACATTGCCAGAATCCTTTTCACCACAGGTATGTCTATTAAAATGCTTTTGATGTGCCTGGACATAGCAATTAGGATTAAGAGTGGGATGCAAACTGCTTAAAGAATAAAGGACAGTACTTTGGCCTGAAAAGATATTTCTGTCATGCTTCTCCACTTAAATGCGTATAGGATATTTAAAGATACTACAAAGCTTGTTGACTTGAGGACGATGCTGTCTAGAAGTGGCTTCAGCTCCTTGGAAGCAAGCCTGGGGGCTTTGTTACAGATGGAAGAGATGAAGGAGAAACTTGTTAATCCATTAGATGTGGGCAGGAAGAAGGCAGGCAAGAGTCCTTTCACTGACTGCTGTGACTCAAAAGTATTTTGCTGTAATGGAAACATTAGAAAATATATTGTGATGAATTGAAGTAACATTGATAGTGAGAAAAACAAGAGTCAGGGTGAACAAATCTATAATGATCTAAAACAGAAGGTCTCTATAGGAGGTTGTAACAGTAACAGTAAGGAGACTGAAGAAGTTGCAGTTTTATTGACCATCTCTGATCTAAAACAGTCCAAGTAGAAGAAACTGAGGTTTTTATATCTGAGACTGAGATAAACATAACAACACTATGTTTCAAGATCTGGAGGACAAAAGCATTGACATGTGGTATTTTTGAAAATCTATATGCATTCAGAAGACTGAGTTGCACATATTTTTGAGTGTTGGAAATATATGAAGGCTCATTTGTCTTTTTCTCCCTCTCTTCACTCAGAATGCTCTGGACCATTGGGCATGGAGGGCGGCATAATCTCTAACCAACAGATAACAGCCTCTTCCACCCACCGTGCTCTGTTCGGATTGCAGAAGTGGTACCCATACTTTGCACGCCTCAACAAGAAGGGTCTGGTCAATGCCTGGACCGCTGCCGAAAATGACAGATGGCCGTGGATACAGGTAAAGTGCAATCACAGGACAGGCAACACACAAAGACAGGCCAAGCACAGTCTTAATTATAGACAGACAGATCTTTTTCTCTTGTTGTTGTGGCTTTAAATTGTTTGGTTTGGTTTATGTAACAGTATGTTCTCTACTGTAGACTATGACTGAATTGTAGTTTATGGTTAGTATAAATTGTTGACTGTGAAAATGCAGCAGTTAAAACTTCAGAGTTAATTACCGGTACTGTAAAATTGATGGCTCACTCACTGGTAATAAAGAGCAATTAAAAGTGTGAGCTGGGGGTAGAACAGATGCAGGTGTAGTCAAGTGTGAGGAACAATGTAAAAGGGTAAAACTATTTTCAGCCAGTAGTTTTTGCTTCTCACTTTGTGGCAATGATTCGCTAACAGTTACTCAGCTGTGCCATCTCTAATTTTGACTTTAGTTACTCAAGGTTTTAACTGTGACGTGCTTATATTGTAACTGCATTGAAACTTGAGCTGTATTTTTTGTCATAATTTCAGTTTTGGTTTGGCGGTTCCCTAGCAAAATCAACTATAATGAATGTGATTATTTCATGCATTGATGCTTTCTTTTTGTTATGCCTCAAATGAAAGGTGATCTGCAAATCACTGTGCTGTCAAGAGAGATTTCATATATAATTTTGCACAGCATTCAGCAGTAACATTAGAAGTAATTTTCCTCTTATCTGTAAAAAAGATTGAATTCAGCTTCTCTTTTTGTCCTTATAAATACCCCAGAGTGTTTTGAAGGCCGTCATCTAAATTAAATGAAAAGAAACTAGATGCTTACAGGAGAAAAGCGTTGATAAATGCAACCCTCCTTTTACTCCAGCTTTGTAAAAGTTAACCTTCATGCTGTGTCATTAGTCCATGCTTATTGTCAAAGAACCACAGGCGAATTGATAGACTGGATTGGCTCATAGTCCTGAATTATTTCCGCATGTCACATCCCAAGCATCTGTTTGCCAGTCCCATCTTGCCCTGATCCCATTAATTTTATTCTTTTGAGACTGTTTCAATCCTGAATAGTCATTCCACATGTTGAGAGTTACATCATTTTAAACCAAAGAATGTACATGCAGTGAGGTCTCATTGCATTTGACAATGATTAAAGTGATTCTGTTGAGTCTTCTGCATCTCCCTCACCTACAATTTATGAACCTCAGACCTACAATACCAGTCAAAAGTTTGGACACACCTTCTCATTCCCGTGAATGAGAAGGTGTGTCCAAACTTTTGATTGGTACTGTGTGTCAAAATCATTTTCTGGATTTACATTGAGCAAATAGTTATACATAGTTATACATAGTTATACAATAGTTATACATTTCCAACAAATTCCAGATGATGTATAGCTATGATATATACTGTACATTTTTCCTTAATTTAAGTTCTGTAATGTAATAGGCAGATATACAGATAGTATCATAGATAGATAGTGTCATACGCATTAATTATTTAACCATTTCATTAAACATGGAATTATCAAAACATCAAATATTACAATAAATAATGGTTTCTCAGCTTTCTCTTTTTTTTTTGTTTTTACATTTCTCTTACTCTTGAGTTCCTTCTTTTATGACAGAAATGTTGACAGCAACCTTTGAAGTGGGCTGTTATCAGATAAATGATACACAGACACTGAACCATGAACAAAATATAATAGAAAAACATGCCACACCGTGACAGCGTGATGGAGAAACAGAAACTGTACCTAACAACAAGATAATAGTAAGACAGGGCAAAAATGAAAAAAAAATTGATTTGTAAAAAGGCGAGCGAAAGTGAGAGAGACAGAGTCAAAGCAAGAGTCAACATGAGTGAGTGGGAAAAGGAGCCTGGCAAATGTAGAGGGTGAGTAGAACGGGACATAAAACATTCAGGCGGTTTGTTTGACTTTAATGATGCCACGTGGGATGTTGCGCGGGATGCTTTAGGCATTGTGTGTTTCTATGGAGGGCCTCGATAATTGGGATGTGAGTACAGAGGTGCACAGTCATGTCAGTGTTTTGGGATTATGCTAAGGAGTCTGCGGTGTGTTTTTGTAGTGTAGAGTGATGCGGTGGGACTGTGTTTGCATGTCTGTCATGTGAAGCATGTTATACTGTACTCACAGATGACAACCCTATCAGTAAAGAGATCAGATTTGTCTGGCTATTTGTAAGGTTTTCTCTGGTGCAGTATGCATCTTTGGATGTCAGCCAGTTTTAGCGTTTTTCCCCCTGAACCGTAACAAATGAATCAAACATACAGCAGCATACTTTGAATAATAGATCACAGAGTCGCGGACAATCATGCATTCACTGTATATATGTTTGTTGGTGTTTATGTTGGTTTGTGTGTTTGTGAATTGCGCACATGTGAGCTTGCCACTGTTCACACATCTTTGTTGCGTGAGAATCATTTTTTTCACAGACTTGCCATGACAGGCTCACACATAAAATTGCATTTGAACACTCCAGGGAAATATGGTGCAGGTCTGACCAATATCAGCAAAAATATAGCTCAAGCCAGCTTTGTTGGAGGAATGAAACAATCCAAATCATTTGTGAAAGCTGAGAGGGTCTATACCAAGTTTAATAGGTGTTAAACAGTTAATGACATAATTTTCAAATGCAGATCATCATCACATTGTCTTGCATGTGCTGATAGATACAGTGCCAGTCAAAAGTTTGGATACAGCTTTCCATTGCCTTGAATGAGAAAGTGTGTCCAAACTTTTGATTGGTACTGTATAAATAAAACCTGCCTAGAATCCAATTCACTGTCTGTCTTGGGAGATTTTCCCTTTTCATTCCAGAATAACATTAGATAATAAAAAAATGAACTCTACAGTCTGTTATGTAGTTCAGATATAGTATGACCCTGAGAAATGCTTTTTCATCACAGTTTATTTTAGAATCCCAGCATGACTGCAATATGCAATAATTAAATAAAGCTTTTGGATAAATACACCACAGAACAAAATGTGTTTTCTGCATTTTTGGACTGAATGTTACCGTATTTTCTACCTAAACCTATTCTTAGGTGAAAAAGTGAGTCAAGGTTCTCAGATCTAAACCTAATTGAGCACCTTTAGCAGTGAGACTTATGATCATGTCAGCCGTAAGTAATTCATCAGTCTCTTACACAATGTCTATACAGACTGCGAAGTGAAAGCAGCACGTTAGCAGAGCACCAGCAGCTTCAGTCCTATGTCAGTGTCTACACAGGATGTGTTCTGGCACAGTATTGAGTATAGGTCAGCCGTGTTTTGGCAGCACTCAGAGCCCAACACACAATCAATGTAGTTACATGCAACAGAAGTGTAAAAATATGCTTTGGGCCTTTCTTAGATGTGTATAGCATGAGTGAAATGTGAGCTGTCATGCAGCCTGCATGAACACCTGTATTGATTAAAATGCAGGCGGATGAAAAGCCTTAACAGTACTGTGGTAGCCATCTCTTTTCAGGCAGAACTGTTACAAATCAGTGACAGGCTGCCAATACCATTTCACATTCTTTAAGCTGTTGTGTCTCAACCATCTGAGGAGCCTGTTGATCCCTATGGTCAAATACAATGAAAATATGCTTGTATTTCACTGGCTATTACTGTGGGGTTGTGACACTGTCAAGATTATTTTTACACTTAGATCTTGGAGAAATATTGGCTGGGTGGACTCTCTTTAAGATGAACTGGAAGTGGAAGAAGTGAACTGGCATGTGGATTATTAACATATTGTAGATGGACAGCATGTAACATTGTATAAATCAGCCAAAAGGAAGAAAAACACAGAAGGCTGCTGTAATTTGAAGGTGTGCTGTATGTCTGCACGTGCATGTTTATGCATAGTTCGAAGAGAGAGGTAAGATTATTTCAAATGTGTGTATGAGAATGTGAGACAACGGTGCCACAGGGCTCTTTGTTTCAAGGACACAGGACAGTGTAACTGTTACAGTACTCCGGCAAGTCCCTCAACAATGTACATCTTAGATGCAGTCACTCCTTTCAAGACCAGAAAATCTAGTCACCTCTTGATGCCCTGGATAAATGAAAGTATTTGGGAGCTGAAACAAAAATGCCTCAAGGTGAAGTGTTTGTGGAAATCATCAAAACTCACAGTTCACCTGGAACATCTTAGGTCTCTTCTTTTGATGCAGAGGTTAAAAATTCTACATCTGCTTACTATGCTATTCTGATTGAAAACAATCAGTCCAATCCAAGAATATTATTCAGCATTATGAGCAGTGTCATCAATCCTCCCCCGGGCGATATACTAGATACCACCCCTGAGAAATGCAATAAATTCCTTTCCTTCTTTACTCAGAAGGCCTGTTCAGTTTCCCACTGCTCTTTCAATCCAATTTTTCCATCTTTCACTGACTGATAATGGTTAAGAAACTGAAATCCTCAACTTGTCCTTTAGACCCTTTTCCTGTATAATTTTTAAAAGACATTTTTACTACAGTTTCCCCCCTCTATTCTGTAAATTTTAAGCTACTCTCCGTTGACAGGTTCTGTTCCTGAATTTTGGTTTTAGAAAAGATTGTAGCATATCAACTGCTTGCTTTTATTCATGGAAATAATATTTTTGAGACATTCCAATCCGTTTTTAGAAGTCATTTATGACTTATTGTTGTCAGCTGATACTGGCCATGAATCCATTCTTGTTCTCCTTGACTGAAGCACAGTATTCGATATCATTGACCATGATATTCTCTTGGACTGTCTTGAAAATGTTGTTGGTATCAGTGGTACTGCTCTGAAATGGTTCAGGTCCTACGTAAAAGACAGACATTTCTGAATTGGTATTGCTAATTCTAAGTCAGCTACGTCATGTGGGATGCCTCAAGGCTCAGCGCAGGGTCCAATCCTCTTTTCTATTTACATGCTCCCTCGAAGCTACTTCATACACAGACATAATATCAGTTTCCATTTTTACACTCACTATACTCATATGTATCTAAATTGTGATCCTGAAAACAACTATCAGAATAATACCAACCTGCTAAACTGTCTGCCTGACATCCACACACAAATGTCACAAAATTTCCTGCAGCTAAACACTAATAAGACAGAGATATTAATCATAGGTCAAGGTAGTGCAAACAACTAAATAGAAGTCTCATTCACTCATTCAATAACTCAGCATTGCAGAAATCTTGGTGTCATTTTTGATGAAAACCTCACCCTAGCATATTAATTAACATAACATAACATAACATAACTAACATATTAATTCATTGGTTCAATCCTGTTTTTATCATCTCAGAAAAATTTCAAGGATTAGACCATTTTTTTCTGCCAAAAAATCTGGAAACTGTCATTCACGCTTTTATAGCCAGTCGATTAGACTACTATAATTCCCTTTTTTCTGGCAATAGAAAAAAATCCCTCTCCAGCCTCCAGCTCATCCAAAACTCTGCTGCCAGGATTTTAACTCGGTGTAGGAAACATGATCACATTTCACCAATCCTGGCTTCCCTACCTACCTGTTGCTTTTAGAATAGATTTTAAGATTTTATTGATTACTTACAAAGCCCTGAGAGGCCTTCCCCCAGGCTATCCATCAGATTTCTTATTGCCATCTGTCCCTTCCTGCTGCCTGAGATCATCGTATGTGCCGCGTCTTGTTGTTCCAAGGTCCAGATTAATACATAAAGGGGATAGAGCCTCAATAGACAGGACACCTAAACTTTGGACAAACTTGTCTGAGGAGATCAGGGCTGCCAACTCTGTCTTGTCTTTGTTGTCTGTTAAAAAACCCACTTGTTTATTATATTTTATGGTATTTTAGTTTGTTTTGTATTTTAGTCTGTTTTTATGGTGAATCATTTTGTAACTGTGTTTTTAAGTGCTATATAAATAGTCAATAATAACAATGCATTATCTTTTCATTTTATATGTGCTTTGTGTGTGTGTGCTATTTGTCCTCAAAACTCTCTTGAGGCTCATTATATATATATATATATATATATATATATATATATGTGTGTGTGTGTGTGTGTGTGTGTGTGTATATATATACATACATATAATATAGGGCTCTTTCATTTCTAAGGTAACAAAAACACAGTGATTTTGGGGATGGGATTATACACTAATTAAAACCTATTTATGAATATTTTATTCCATTTCTGCCAAATCTGCTCTGCTAGATGCCACTAAATTCTACACACTATGCCTTTAACTGTTTATCAGAAGGCTTTCAGGTTCTGGTGTAATTATTACTGAATCTCTTGCAGCAGCATGGCAAGAACAATAAGCATTTGAGATGACACACAACGTTTTTACTAATGATTCATAATTAAAATTAATTTCTGGCATGAATTTGTGTTGTGATACTGGGCTCTAAATCTAAATTAAAACTATTTAAATAACAAAAACACTGTTGAGACCAGAATATTTTGTGCATGTTAATGTATATAGCCAGTGTCTTTGCTCATAATATAACAGGACCCCTGTTGTTTCAAATGACCTATGGCAAGTTTAAGACATGTTTATCAATAGGTCATGGTTCTTCCCTAGTCTGGCTCTATATCCATCCACTAGTCCACCAGATGCCCTTGTCCAGTTGTTGAACTGGACTGAACTGGAATGACAGTAGGCCCTTGAAGTTGAAGTTTGCTTTCACACTTGTTTTCTGAAGGAAATGTGACAGGGCTGTTGCTTGCTATACACTGACCCTCACCTTCCTTGCATCATCCTCATTCACCCTGCACTTTTCCCAGTGTTTTCCTCAACCTATCAGATTTTTTTCTGTTCTCCTGGTTCACCTCCTCATTCCCCTCACTTGAGTTTCTCCGCCCATCTCCCCACCTGCGTCTCATCTCCTCGTTAGTTCAGTTAGTATTTCAGTCCTGTGTTTCAGTTCAGTCTTGTTAGATCCTTGTTCTGTATTGTTCAGTTTCGCTCTGCTTTGTTCCATCTGGTTTTGTTTTGTTCCATTTTTGCTGTGCCTGCATGCCTAGATCTTTATTAAAGAGACATTGTTCTGGCTGTTTTGTCCTGCATTTGAGTCTCCTGCTACTCCCCTGACAATAGGACCATGACTTAAAGTAAAATTACTGTAGAAACCAGGGCAGAACAAATCAGTGATCAGTGGTGAAATACAGCTACAGGACATAGTCAGTTCCAGGATGTTGCTGATGGTAACATGCTGAACATTTTCTTGCAGTTGTGAATGTTTTTCAGAGTGAAAACAGGTTAAATCAAACCATGCAAAGAATTGGTAATTGTTTTGTGTTGCAAATAGAGAAAGAGAACAGAAACAACTTGATGTAGAAGTTTTTCTTTCCTTCAGAGGCTCATGCATTTTACCTAGAGCATTTCATATATGAGATACTGTGTGTTTCAGGAAAAAGGAAATGGTGAAAGGGTAAGAGTTCATTCTTAACTTTTTCTGCAATTTTTCTTTTTGTTCTCTTCTGCACAAAGTCTATAAAACCAAACTTTGAGAACACATACTTCTACTAAGAATAGATCTGGATCTAGAACCTCACCAAAATACATACAGTGATAGATGCTTTGTACTGAACATCTGAATCATGGTGATATCAGGTCTTTGCACAAGGAAACTGTGGCCATGTTTTTCAGGGGTGTCCTTTGTGCATTTTACACATTTTAGGTTAATTGTCTCTCACACTGAGCCAATTTCCTTATAACTGACACATATAAGTCTGTAGACAAAGGTCTGCAAATGGAGGATGTTTCCTAACGATGCCTCACTCTAACAAATAAATGCATCACTATTATCGCTAAAGTGACAGAGGTGTGTTTCTGAGTGGTCATTAAAAATGTGAAGGATCACCCCAATTACCCCAGCAGTGGCCTTTTAGTGACAGGGCTGCTAATTAGTCAGAGAAGTATCTGTCTCTATGGAGAAAACTGAGAAGAACGAAGAAATGCTATGAATGAGAAAGAGTGGGTCATTGCAGCTCTGAGCCTCTAAGAGGGGTCCTTATGTATAATTAACTTGATACATTGGTTTAAGTATGTAGAAAAAATATGTGTAATTGAGTCTTGTCTCTACAAATGGAAATTAGCGAGAAAATCCACACTACAGTACAATTATTATACTTTACTCCATGCATTTTTGACAGTTCAGACAAGGCTGGTGACATAAACAGTTCTTTCCTTGCGCTGTATCCGTAAGAGCCAATACTCTAATCTGTAATGTCCTCAAGAGGCACAGCTTTTAGTTCTTTTTTTTTTCATTAACAGAAAAGGAGAGTACAACTTAGCAAGCTCAGACTATCTGTTTGATATTTTGCAAATTGCCTTATTTCATAGTAATGCTAACATTTCAGCACTGGAAAATGAGCTCAAGCCCCCAGAATACCATCTTGAAAATGGTCACATTGTTAGTGAAGACATACTTCTATTACTTTTGGATGAGCTTTAAAACTGTTCATGTTTTTAAATAGGAAACCTTTTCAGCTTCGCAAATATACAGTGAAATTCACACTCGTTTGTTTGCAATCAATCAGTCATTGATTTTTTTTGTCTAGACAATAAAATAAATTTTACCTTGAGCAAAGCTAGTCTGTTTCATAGGAATAATACATATTCTCTTTTACTGTAATCTGCCTTTTTTTGTAGGTTTGGCTGTTCCAGGTTAATGAGAGACTAGAAAGGCTAGATAGATCTGTTTTTACATTTTGTAAGAGGGTGCTATAAATTAGGGAAATTGTCTTTTTTTTTTCTTAAAAACATAGTGGCTTGGTGTGAACATTGTGCCAAAAGGATTAATGAATAATTCTCATCACCATTTATTTGCTTTATCTTATTTGTCACAGAATATCACAGGTGTGTTACAGTATTATAATATTGAAATTGTTTCGTGTTATCCTGCCCTACTTTTTGTGAGTACAGTATATGTGTGTATGTGTGAGCAACCCATCACAGACGCCACTTTGTCAGCACAGGCTTCCTCATGTCGTCACACTGAAGTAAACTGTCATCAGCTGTCATCAGCTGTTACAAACAAATAACAAATAACTCTTAAGACTTTTCTCATTTTTTAAACAAGTTCACCAGAATTACAAGGTGACCAAGGCACTTTTGTAGTCAACTAGCAATAATAGTTTTAAGACAGACTGTTGCTAGACATTACTCATAGGTCTCTGAAGCTCCGTGCCAGCCTGACAGTAATTTGAACAAGGTACTGCAAATTTTGGTAAAGATTTGGCAGCCTGTGTGTACCACAACCACTACTTGAGGCTGTCAATCAAACGAGAATGCTGCAACATGTATTGAAATGTATTGCTCTGCAACCTTTAACCATTTTTTTTATTACCACCAAGATATACAATAGAAGATGTGAAATTGATTATAAACCATTTTGACCAGACACTGAGATCTGAGAGAAACTGAGATTTTTTGGATTTCTTAGGAGCCATCATGTAGTGGACATTGGTCAAGTTTTGGCCATACAACATGGTGCCCACTTTTTCTTTTTCTTTTTTTTTTTTTTAAGATATACAGCAAAGAAATGGAAGCAAACTTGTAATAATAAACCTGCACTTTGCATTTTTAAGGACCAGATAAATAAATGATCTACTTTTCTATTGTAAAATAAGTATTATGGATTTGTGGTAATTTAGAATGCTGGCATGTAAACACAAAAGCATAAATTAAGCATCAAAACCCATCCACTGATCACAATATCTGTAACTCTGCCAAACATATTGCTGCTGATTTGTAAGAGAAACATTTGTATAAAATGGGCATTTTTTTGCTGAAATTAATTTAATTACCCTGTTAAAGAGGCCTGTCAGTGAAAAGCATGCCAAAGCAAATCTTAAACTGGTGTGAAACACGTCCATCGTGCTTAGATAATAATGATCTTGCTTTGTGGGCGCTAAGCAGGATCTATGGAAGCATTCATCACTTTTCTCTTTCTGAGCTCTCACTTTGCCTTGTGGCTCTCCAAGCTGCTTTACATTGGCACTATATTGACAGTCTGTGCAGGGTTGACAGACTGGATCTGGAGTGCGAGGATTGATTAAATGTTCCATTTGATCACTGACTTTCTGAATAAGATGGATGGCCCTGACAAAAAAGATACAAGGGGGTGAATTGATTCCCATGTCCATACTGCCCATTCACACTTACACATTCATAGTCTCTGAGAAGCCTGTCATTTCTTGATTTTTTTTTCCACAGATTAACCTGCAGAGGAGAATGAGGGTCACAGGCCTAATTACCCAGGGTGCAAAGCGTATTGGCAGCCCAGAGTACGTCAAGTCTTACAAAGTAGCCTACAGTGATGACGGGAAGACCTGGAGGACATACAAAGTCAAGGGCAAAGATGAGGATATGGTGAGACACACACGTTGGCACACAAACACAGGTGTAGATGCTCCATGTCATTTTTCCATTCTTTTTCCTCTACCCTCTCAGTCTGTAATAAACAGACAAAGCTACACACTCACACACACACACACACATACACACACACGTGTGCACACAGCAACCAGAGGCTGTACACTCAGTCAAGGGCAGGGTGGAGGACATGATGAGATGGCTTTTTAATTAGCTAGCACACACCGGGCCCATCTTACTGCCCCTTACCCCCCTCCAATTTTATGACTTCTAGATTGAATTTTTATACTATTTGGGGATGAAGAGCCACCAAATAGGCCACACGGTGTTCTATCATGCCTGACAGCAAGCCACGGCTGTCCTCTATTTGGCTCAGCTCCAAATGACCCCAACCTCCAAACTTCTCAAATTTATTACATAGAACAATGAGCCTGGACTTGAATATTCTGTAATCTCAGTTTTGTTTTCTTGTCTATTTTTCCTTTTTGGTATGTTTCAAACTTTGTATGTTTGAGTGTGCATTTGTATTTATGGAGGAGGAGGTTGTAACTGTATGAGCAGATTGGAGCAAATACCTGTAAGTCCTGTCAGTGCATTTAGGTAGTTACACGCTCTCGTCCCTGACTCAATGTACCTCACTTGCTTTTCCTTCTCTGTTGCCTTCTCTCTGCACCTCGCACATACAGTACATCGGTCACTCAAATCAGAGAGTTTCCGTCAGGCTATCTCAGGTCATTTGGATAAAACACTCCAGAAGGTATAGCAATACAATTGGACCACTAATTTAAAACACACCACTGTGCTTATAAATTACGGGCTCAAATGGTGCAGGAAATTGTCTATTTTTCCCTGTAATTCTAGCTCATTGACCTTGAATGACAGCAATTTGTTGAGTGTGGAGTAGACACTAGAGACAGTGCCGGATAGACTGCTACATTATGGTAAAACTGATCTGCTCCTCCATCCTCCACACCCCCATCTGCTGTTATTTCATCCCTCACAACAGATTTTCAGAGGAAATGTCGATAACAACGCTCCATCAGCCAACTCCTTCACCCCTCCCATTGAAGCCCAGTACGTGCGCATCTATCCCCAAGTTTGCAGGAGGCACTGTACCTTACGCATGGAGCTGCTCGGATGTGAGCTAACAGGTGAGTGAACTGAGCTCATCATCCAACTGCACACACAAATTAATCATAAAATGATCTGAAAAGCCATTGCAGAACGCCTCCTGCACAGCTGCTTTATGCTCCATTTGCTACTGTATGTGGTAACAAAACTGAGAAATATACTTATTTTGTTGGGATTGTACAGGCAGAAAAACAAGAACAAATCTGTTTGTTTTTGTTGTTGCCAGGCTGCTCTGAACCACTAGGAATGAAGTCAGGTCATGTCCAGGACTATCAGGTAACAGCTTCCAGCATCTTCAGGACACTCAACATGGACATGTTCACTTGGGAGCCAGGAAAGGCCCGTTTGGACAAGCAGGGCAAGGTCAATGCTTGGACAGCTGGACACAGTGACCAGTCACAGTGGCTACAGGTAAGAAATGATCTGAGCTAAACTAGTTATCAACTGTAACTGCTATAATGATTAGATCAGTATATTACCGGGGAAATGAATAACAGACTGCAGGTTTCTTGCAGATAGTTGGCTTTCACTCTGCTGAAGGATTAGCTCTTACCTTCCTGGCATAGGAATTGATGATGTGTAAATGGTAATGCATGCCAATAGATTCAATTATATATCATAGGGAAAGACTTCATTTATGTGTACAGTGTCAGTTGTGAATGAAATTATATCTCCAAATCCTACCTCTATTACCCAGCTCTCAGTATTATTCTTAGAAACAGTAAGTAATCTGTAGTCATTTCTTTTTTTTTTTATTTCTTTTTTTCATGCAAGTCTAATCCAACACCCACACTGCCTCTGTTGGATGAGTTTTCGCTCTGTTATCTTTGGCTTCAGCCCAGAATTTCTATCTCTTTTGAAACCAGCCAATCCATTTGTTTTCATTACTGTAACTGATGGCTGAAAATGTCTCCTGAAAGGGACAAGACACGTCTCTAAGTGAACGTTTACACCCCAGCCTTTCTGTTTAACAATATGTGAGATTGATGGAGGCCCAGGGAGTTTAAGATACATATCAATCAGGCTCTGTCATGCCCAATATGCCCTCATATGTGGCCTCATATATTGGATTTTTTGGTGTGTTTTTTTTTAAGATAAAGGGCAGCAAATGCTCACTGCTTTTAGACAGAGAAACCGCATCTTACTTCAAGCTGTAAAACAGATAGCACAGAAGGAATTGTGATGTGGATCATCTTCTCAGGGAATTGAAGATCAGAGTGATTTCTTTGATTTCTTGGCCTTTCTGCCGCACTCGCTCCACGCATACCGCCTCCCAAGCAGTGACACAGTAGTCACACTGACTTGTCTGGCCATTATTAGATTGGTCTTGAGTCAAATATGTTTTTTATTACACTGAAAGCTTTTTTGCCGAGGTTGAGGGTATGTGTGTCTGTGCGTCGGCGGAGACAGGTACTTAGCCAGGCTTCATCCAGGCCAGGGAGCTCAGCTAAGCAAAATTGATTGCTGTGGGTAAAGTAAAACTTGTGGTCTCATATTACATGCTGTGCCGGCAGAAAA
Organism: Euthynnus affinis; assembly: GCA_029490765.1. Taxonomy (NCBI): domain Eukaryota; kingdom Metazoa; phylum Chordata; class Actinopteri; order Scombriformes; family Scombridae; genus Euthynnus; species Euthynnus affinis. The sequence goes on along the minus strand of CM055842.1, from coordinate 21,844,922 downwards.
GGGGAGATGCTATGCAGACGCAGTGAGAAAATCAATGGCTTCCACTGCCAAGGACCATTTCTGCGCACACAGGCATATAAAATATCCAGCTTCTGAAAAGTAAACATTAAGACTTATATACTGCGTCATGCTGTCTCACATTTGCACTGATACAGCTGCTGGAACTGACCAATCTCATAGTGATCACCTTATATGCATTTTTTAAACTTCCACAATCAGTGTCTTCTTTATGCTTGTTGCCATGGCAAATAATTGATTCTCAGTGACATTACTGAATGACTTTAAACCTTACAGATTAATGGAATTAATCAGCCTTAATGACAAATTAAGTATTCCTATTAATCAAGACAACTGCTCTGCCGGGCAGTGGAAGCAGTGGGAAACTCTTTACAGACGTTGAATATCAAACTGGATTTCTTGATGCATGAGATTTCACTTAGAAAGCAGTGGAGTCATCGGCTGAAACAGATTTTGTCTCATAGCCTCCTCTGAATACTTATTTGTTGTTGTTTTTGTTATGTAGTTGTTTCCCTCAATACATATATTATTATTATATTATTTTGTAATTTTTGAAGAGTTCTGTATCTCTAATCACATTACATGCTGCTCACCAGCCATGTCTATGTGACAAGACATTGGCAATTAATTATTTTTCATCATTTGAGATTATAGATTGAATTAGCACATTGCTCTACTGAGTTATGTCCATCATAGCAATGGATAGTTCAAATATTTGATTAATTGTTTGATTGTAATGACTGGATTTAACAAGCTATGACCATTCCATCAGAATAGAATTTTTTTGCTGGCAAAATGCTATAAAATCTTAAGCAAACACCAAGAACTGGACCTGATTAGGGACTGCCCAAGCTAAACTTATTCTGGCATTGCAGGAGATAAAATTACACAGAGGGAGAATCAGTATCTTTCAAAATGTTTTCAAGAGAGGAGCTGAAGCTGTCAGACTGAGATGCCAAATGTTCCAGCTGACATAGGCTGATTAGTTGAAAATGCGCATTAACATGTCCAAATAGAAAAGACCAAAGAAAGAGTAGCTTCTTTTCAGAGTCCCTGTTAATGTTAACTCATGCACTGCAAAAGACTGTGGAGAGTTTTTGAGTGGACTATGGTAAATATTCCTCAGACTAGTGTTAATTTTGTCAGCTATTTTATCTTTTTATTTTGTCTTGTCAAATGTTCTTGTTAGTTAGTGTCATATTTAATCACTCTCATCCTGATTTTTTTTCATTGTTTGGTTGTTTGTTTGTTTTTTTATGTCACATTTTAGTTAACTAAAGGTCTGGGCACTTTAGTCTTATCTTAGACGAAGAAAAACGTCTTTCTTAGCCAACATTGAACATTTCAGCCAAAACAAATAATTTGGTGTCATTTTGGTCATCACTAAGATGTTAACCTGCCTCAGTTTCTTTATGGTGAGTCTTAATGTATCTCTTCAGGTTTGTGGTATTCTTACCAGCTATTTTTCTTCCCTCCTGATAAAGCAATGCATTCGTTTTTTTTCTCAGCCTAATTGTAAGGAAAATGTGCTCAAATATCAGTTCATTTCTTTCTTCCAACCCCTGTTGTTGTCATTATTAATGTTAACATGCTTTCTGTAAAATAGTTGATGTGATCACTGTGCTCATTGTGCTGGTATAGTCCTGATACACACAGCACAGCACAGGAAACATAAATACTGCACATGCCATCAATGAACAGGATATTTGGATTGTAATTTTAAAAAATCTGTTATATTTTGTATTTTTGTCTCTTTTAATGTCAACGAAATTAAAAGGGGTTTTGGTAAAGATCCATTTTTTAAACTATATTTTAGTTTCATCTTTTTTCATTAACAATACTGCATGTTGGTTGGTTAGTGATGTTGGTGCCATTTCATCATCTGTCCCTAGTCATGGAAAAAAGGGTTGTTGAGGACCATATTTAGTCATAGTTTGATTAATGAAATTAACACAGCCTCAGAAAAAGAAAAAGGGGTGAATGCAATGATTGTGACTCTTCATCTCACATTTTGATTGTACTGCAGTCTTCAAAAGATTCACTTTCCTGACTTGTGATGCAGGATTCTGAATCACAACTCATGTTGTGGGTGGCACTGGGCAGGTTACAGGTAACAGGAAGTGAAGAAGAAAATCTATAGAAATATATATTATGCTCTTTTCTCAACCACAGTTAACAAGCAGTCCATTCAAAGACGGACTGGACTCATTCACTTCTTTTGTCTCTACTATGGTATGCTTTGGGATACAGAAGAACATCATTGGTGGACCAGGTTGTTAACATGAAAACCTGGAAAGGTGGTACATGATTTTCATTTCAATATCTAACATAAAACTTCACATTATTACCACCTTGTGATGAAATTCTGACATTGATCTGAGTCCAAAAATGTGGTTTGAGAACATCAATTATCAACTGATGCTCTGAGTTTAAGCTACGCTGTGAATATTTAGACACTGTAGATATGGTCTGTGTGGAGAATGAATTCCTAATTGATTTTAAAAGAATGTTTACAATGTTTATGCTTCTACAAAGACAAACTTCTAGCTTTAATTTATTTTGTGTTTTTGAAATAAAGAGCAAATTATAAACATTATCAATACAGCAAGTTATATATATAGTTAGTGGTGTTATTATATTGCACTTTCAGTCTATTTACAGCTTAACATACATTTGTATATCTTCATTTATCCAAAAACACTGGCATTCTTATATCTCTTTGACATATAAAGATGTCAATTTAATACAGTGCTAAATGTTGGCTGATTGAGAGCGTATTATTTAAATAGGCTGAAAAAGATCAAAGATCAAATTGCATTCACCTGAATAAATGTTAAGCATGTTTTCTCACTCTCTTACACAGTAACAAATCCCTGTGGTAAACACAGGAAATAACATATGGTCTTTTAGTTTGCTTTGGTTAAGTGCCATTTCTTAGCTTTGTACATAACTGTAGTTAACCCTTTAGCTACAGTGGAGTTTCCAGTGCCTCCTAAACTACTGCTGTGCATATTCCTAACTACAGAAGATATATATACCCTATCACTTAATACTTACTTAAATATTGTTTTCTTTCATATCAGGGAATTCTCCTCTTCTGCCACACAGCATTTAACCACAACAGTTTAGACAATCCATCTTACAGTAAATAAAGACAAGGTGTAGGGTTTTTTTATCTCTTTATTTTTTAATTCCAACATGTACTGTGCAATTGTATGTCTTGTGTAGACATGGCCTTGACATTGATAGTGCGGAATGACCCACTTCATTTTTGCAACTTGTTAAATTTATTTGTAGTCTGCAAAGGTGGAAAAACAAGCTATGAAAGTAAATCTGTTCTGGTGGTTCATTCGTTATCCCCTGTCTCAAAGGTTTTCACACCTAATTGTCTCCTTGAAGTGATAAATATGGGTAGTGTGTGGCTGTGGCAACCTGATAATCGCTTCTTCCTCTGATGATGCAGAGTGAGCTCAAACTTGTGTGTGAAAACTCTTAAAGAGCTACACTAGCCCCTGTGCTAATGATACATCAGTGCTCATGTTAAATCCAGCATGCAGTCACACATCAGCTAATGCAGTAATGTAGTATGAGCAGTAACATGACATCCTTTTCCTGTCATTAATGTGACTGACGAGGTGGTGTAAGTCATCATAGACACCATTTTTTTACATTCAGTTTTACTTCTGTTATCAACATCTATAGATACAAAGACAGTATAGTTACTGATGACTCAAATTTCTGAGACACAAAATATAATTTTCTTGTTGTACTTCAGATTTACCCATGGTTGGATCCAAAAACAAACACTCAGCTGCAGGAACTTGAGTAAATATAGGCTAACATATGCAAAACAGAGCACACATAATTACGCAAATTACATCTGTGAGAGTGGAGGTTTGCATAGGCAGCTGCTGAAGTAAATAGTGGCAGTTTAGCAGGTAAAGCACTGCATGCACATGGGTTTCTCTGCTGGAACACACAGGACCAAGGAGAAAACGCAGTGGGAGACTATAAACCAAGACAAGGGAGACAAAGACAAGCAGAGAGACATAAGTGAAATTATCAGTCAAAGTCACAGCTGTTCTATACTGCTAGTTAAGCTGCATACATTTGCTGATTGCCAGTATCCTAGTTTCTTTCAACTGGTGACAGTCAGTAGGAGAAGCATGGTCAAGGATGCAATTTCTGATCATTGAGGAAATGGTCATACCTTCACTCTTGATATCTTCAGTAACAGTTAGGATGGAGCACAGACAGCCTATTGTAGTCCAGGTAAATAGGGTGTAAGCACAATGAAGGGCATGTCACAATGTGCAGTTTTTGATGAAGCTGTGTTAGAAGTTGGCAATCCTTGGACAACATTGCAGCTGCAGCAGTGAGAGAATTGGATTTCACCCATTTGTTTCACAAATCCATCTATGCATGGCCAGCAGAGATGATGAACCCCAGCAAGAAGGTAGTCGAGTGGTGTCTGTGTGGCCATCTTTCACTCATTCCCATTATGAATGAATATGAGATGGGCATGCTCAGAACAAACTCTGAAGATGGTGGTGTCCTGCCGGAGCTCAAGAAAAGGATAGAGGTCTGAGGTGGTTATAGTGTTAGAGTACTTTTATAATTAATGCAGTGTCAGCAGGCAGATTCAAAGAAGTCTTTTCTCACCACTATCATTTTGGGCCTTGTAGACATAAAGTACAGTCTAGGTGAGATAATTTATATACCTCGTAGAATGGTATGCTCTGTCATAGGCTGAAGTGGTCACTCAGTGTTTATTGAACACCTATTTAAGATTGGCATAGTCAAGATAAACACCAGACAGGTTTGCGATGTCCTATAATATCATGAAAATGGAGAAGATACTACCTTAGTGGACTTGAGACGGTGGTCACAGTAGTAATGGCATCCACTAGTATAGGTTACATGGACTAGAGAGAAGTGTGACAATCCCTAAACATTGGCATTGGATTCCACATGGATTTCCACGAGTCAAGTAGAAATGCTTAATTCATGCTCCAAATCCCTGAATGAAACACTCCTTGGATCTCAAGTCTGCTAGCACCAAGGGGGTTGGCACTGGTTGCACCAGTGGAGATCACCAGCAGGCTGATAGAGTGTAGTCTTGTCATTTTCAGGCTGGGCACAGTATATGCAGCACTTCAGCTGGAAGCAACCCAACACTTCATCTGGAATGATCAATCTTGTACTGCCCAGCTGCATTGGGTCACCTTCTTCCTCTCAAACACTCCTTATCCTGAAAGTGACAACCCCTTTTTGTCTCATTAATCTCATTAATTACAGATGGTTATTGATGATTGGTAAATTCTGCTTAACTGAGGAACTTGAGTTAATACAGAGTAAGAAAATATAAGTAACTAGCAGAACAGAACAGAGTACATATAACAATCCAGCATTTGACCAATAATGAGTGGTACTGAGAGTTAAGTCATGTATGGACATCTATGAGTCCCTCTGTTGGTCAGACAAGGGCTGCAGGACCCAGGAGAAGGATTTTGGAGAGAGCAAAAATATTAAATGAAATTTGCAAAAAGCTGATATTTTGCTTACACTTTCTAAGATTTTAAACAATAACTTCAAAATAAATCAAAATAAGTCCAGTGTTTTGTAGCCAAGTGTACCAAAAAGCTTGCAACAATGTGGTTAATTCAGTTCAGAAATAATAGTAATTTAAATAATCCTGACTGAAAATAAGCACTCTTACATGGTAGTGATGTGAACTTTGGAGTAAAAAGTTGTGGATTTGTAATAGAAAGAATTACCAACAGCAAATAGTGAATCATTTTCAAAAAATTAAATTTGTTAAGTGGTTTTAATTGCGTTAAATATGTTTATCAACCTGGAAGCATTTTAAATGTTTTATTTAAAAGTGTAATTGAGAATGTGCATGAATTAATATACTCCCATCTAAAATACCCCAGCTGTTTGCTAATGGCCTCTAAAACATTAGTGCATATTGACACTCAGAGCATTGGCCCATGTGGACTAGAGGCTAGAAGGAACAATAAGTAGACGTAATGCAAGATTGATTCCCACTCAGTGCGTGCATTTGTTGTAATCAAACCGGGTATTATCATTACACCAATTTTGCAGAGCACAGCTTCCTAATCAAATCGCTACCTCAAATACAGCACTGCTGACAACAAACTCTATTTCTTTCAATCAATAGAATTAGCTGGATGTTTGTTTCATCAATTCACAGTGGAGAATGGCTTTAATTTGTCCCATTGAAACTCTCATCTCTTCTTGAGTGTTTATGCAGCAAAGATGAAGCGTGTCCTTTCTAAAAACAGAAAAGCTGCCTGCAAGAGAGTAAAGGCATTGTAGCATGAAAGGATTTAAGAGGGATTTTGATCATGTGAAATACCAATGATCGTGTCTTCATTTTAAGAACAAGACTAGAACTTTGTTGAAATTACTTGCACAGGAAATAGACAGTAAGAATTCATAGGGAACTTTCAAGGGTGAGCTGTCTTCTGCGTCCTTCAATCTTGATCACCCCCAGTGGAAAACACAATCCGTAACAACAGTGAATTGTTAGCTATTAAATCCAGGGTTTCTATTACTGTCATATATTGATCTGGTCAAAACTAGATAAAGGCTCTTGTCCCTACTAATCTGACCTCTCAAAGTTCTTAACACATTAAATACATCCTTCATTGTACCAGCTGCTCAGCATTTTATCATTATTTGTCCCACTACTCTGTACACAAAACTGAATCAATAGGAACAACACCTGCAGCCAAGTTTTGGTAATGAACTAATTAAAGAAAGAGAATGTTAGAAGGACATCGTCTCCAGGTGCATTCTGTCGCAATCAGTGAGAATCATAAAACCGTTTAGCCACAGCTGCAAGGACAACAGAAGTGTTAAGTATGAAATATATATGAATGCTTGAGCATACATTCTAATCTGTCTTGTTACATCTACATGTCAGAGCATGTAAATTTCATCTTGATTCATCCTTCACAGGAATTAACATGAGAATATTAATTATTCAACACAAGTTTTGTGGGACATATGTATTTCCAACTGAGCCAACAAACAACAGTTAATTTTTTTTTCTTTTAACACAAAGTTGCATTCCTACATCCATTATCAGATATACAACTGTGTCCTATATATTAAATGCATTGCATCTTCTCCTTTTTCTTTGTTTTTTTCACAATTTGTTGACAAGATCTGAGATATGGCACTGCCCATTGATACACAGCTTGGAAGCCAGCATAACAGATGTAACCATGACTGCAAATTGCCTAGCCAGTGCTTGTTTTGGCAGATGTGCCAGCTCAGTTTCAGAAAGGCAAGATCAAATTTGCACCATGTTGCCGTGTAAAGTGTGCACACTATTAGACATGGCGACTTTTTGAATATGGAGGATCATATTAAGGGTATTGCTGTGGGTCATTATCAGACTTCTATGGAGAGCCATTTCAGATGTGACCCGTCTGATATCAGTTCTCTAACTGTTGGCTACCCAGTTAGAGACTCCTTTATATTAGAAAATGTATTCCAATTTGAATAGACATAAATACAGTATGTTGGTTCAGAAATGTTGCCTGGAGCTTTTGCTAATTCAATCATCTTGAAAACATTATCCAAGAATTCAAGTAGAATCTTAGAAAGAATCCACACTAATTTGAAAACATGTCTGATGTAAATTTCATTAAGGCATTATCGTCAGAGCCTCATTTTAATCCTGTCCAATATGGCTCTTTCTTTTCTCTATTTTATTCAATTTCCCTGCAGCTAGTATGCTGATTCAATTAGCTTCCAAATGAAGTTACGGAAGGGATGGTAAATCCATCTGCTTCCCTGATTCAATTGAGTGGTTTTTAGTGTTCCCTCCCTTCAACTATGTATATTCTTAAATGTACAGGTCTGCTTGCAACCTCTGTAATGTTACTCTTTTGTTTTCATTATCCAATGAAGCCATCTTATCCTTCAACACTACATCCTGATCCTCATCTCCCTCTTGCTCACTCTGTCCCTCTCACTCTCTCTTAACTAGCATAGGGTGCATTTATCTGTTTTATCTTGGGATGATTGATTCATGAGTCTGCAGCAGCACCAGCTGTAATCGTAGCATCTGCAGGAATTGTCAGAAATGAAGGTGCAAGAGCTTAAATCAGTGCAGCAGAGATTGTGCCCAGTGTGTTTTGCATGTGTATCTTGGTGGTTTCAGTATGTCTAAGCCATCTCTTGACAAGCATGGTATCCCCCACTCACCTCTATACATTTAAATCAGACATCTTTATGTTATGCACCCAGGAGAGAATGGGCTGCACTTAAGCAGCACTGCTATGTACTACAGACTAGTATTATGATTAATTCAGAATAGTCCACAGTTAAGCCAAAGCTCTGGGCAATTGGGCATTGATTCATTTCATGGTAAGTGTCATATTGCAGAGGCCATTTATGTCCATAAATGTTATGTATTCTGTAATTTCAGTTACCTTTTTTATTTCTTGTGCAATACACCATGCTTATTGTGCTGTGTGTGTGTGTGTGTGTGTGTGTGTGTGTGTATGCGCACATGTGAGAATTTGTTATGAATATTTTATATACCATGTGAGAGGCAGGAGAGGAGAGAGAGGAGCGAGGTATGATGAGCTGTAAGTGCAGCAGGCAAAGTCAAAAACAATTTTATTTTTAACTCACCTATTTTGTAGGAAAAAACTTTTTCACCATTGTTAGAATGGGAACTCTATACTTTTGATCATTAAATCATTTTACAGGTGCTTAATATTCCAACAGAAAGATTTTTTTCCTATTGTATGAATCACAGATTTGATTCCAGACAAGATCACACAGGGAGACCGACTACTTCAGATTTTATCAGTGAATAAAGTGTCCATCATGTGTCTAGTCACAGTGAACATTAAACAGAGTGTGAAATCCCCCAAGTCCTCTACTAGTGCAGCATCAAGGCCATTTTTTACGCACATGGATCTGAGTCCCTCACTTCACTCATACTGACACGGTATGAAACACTCTGGGTCCACAGATGCTGCTCTCCTTGCTGTAATAGCTCTAAATGATCCAGACCACCATGGTTGATTTCCTTCCTGTTCCTTTTGCCATGGCCAATTCCCTTCATCTGTTCCTGCAACCATTTAGAGTTAACTTGACAAGCTGAACTGAGGCTCCATCTCTTTTATAGCTGTATGCTCTGAGTGGCCTCTTAGAATTTCAGGTAGTAATGTTCATGCTTTAATGCACTGGGTTTGATGAAAAGCGGCCTTTGTTTTTTGGGGAAAATAGGAATTTAATATTAGTTTAATGGTCTAAATGTGCACTTCCCATCTTAAAGCACTTAAAGCGTTATTTGTGTTCAATTATAGATGAAAAGAGAAAAAAGAGTTCTATAAAACAAAAAGCTGACCAGGCAAGCGGTTTTGCAAACAGTTAAAAGATGGTCACTTTTATATTCAGACTTTATTAAAATGTTGGTATTAACAGTACAACCTCACCAATACTTTTAGTTATGAGAAAATTTGTGAATCCCACAGGATATTTACATATTTTTTGATAAACAAGACTAGGGGGAATATTTATTAAGGATTTGCAACTATGTTTAGGCACTAAACAGCCAGATTACGTTTTCCTTTATTTTACTAAAGGACTGCACTAATGTTTTGCACTATTTTATTTAATATATTTCTCACATATAGCCTTTATCTTGCTTGATGAGTAAACACTTACTGTTCCAGAAGCATCTTCTATTCAACCAATATTTAAAATTCCACAGCAGAGAACACTTTCTCTTGTGCTTTGCTGCAAGGTGAGTCAAAACAGCCTGGCATCTGATCTTATGTCGTGGCACTTAAACAAATCAGATGAACTGCATCTAGATTCAAGTACATCTATAGTCTTAATAAAAACTCTGCTAAATTAAATAAATAGTTGTGCCCCTGAAAGTAGTTTGCTCCAGGCTTAGTGAATATTCCCCTAAGGGACATTTTCAGCCTTGAGAGTGCCTCTGTGACTCTGTACGCTAACATCAGTATGCAAACATGCTCACAATGACAATGCTAACATGCTGATGTTAAGCAGGTATAATATTTAGCATGCTTGCAATCTTTGTTTGGTGTGTCAGTGAGATTTTACTAAACACAAATACAATAGCTGAAGCGAGAGAATGTTTTGTATTGCAGCTATATGGTCATAAGCCATTGGTTTGGGAAAATTTGGCCTGAAGATGGCGCCAGATAAAAAAATCACTACATTTATGAACATGAATGTGTATATCAAATTCAATGGCAATCAATCTAATAGTTATTTATACATTTCACTCAAAACTACAAATGTAATCTTAACAAACAAAATTTGATAGCATGTCGTCCAATAGTTATTAAGATATATCAATCTGGGCAAAAGCCGAGGGCAGATCAACAAACCGTCTGACTGACATTGCCATCCCCAGCTGCTAATATGGCTAAAAATGTTTAACTGAGCTGCGAGCATCCTTTCTGGTCTCTGCTTACTGTAGGGTCATCTATATGTAAGTGTAATTCCAAGATTGAAAAAATGAAGATATTTCTTGACAGAATAACAAAGAATTTAAATTCAATTACATGCAACATTGCTTCATGCGAGTGTGCCAGCATGAGGAGAGTGTGAATGTAGTAGGGATGGAGTGAAGAGGAGGGGGAAGGAAGGGAGAGGATGTTTAATGCATAGTGATGTCCATGCCATGTAAAACTGTTTGGCTTACAAATTTGTGTGCTTGCCACCATTCTGACTCCACCTTAATGTACTGCCAAAACAAGTCGTCTTGCTCTGTAATGAATACATCTATCCTCATGTCAGGACAGCTCATTCCATATTGAGATGTCTCTTTGAGTCACATTCCACATTTAGCACTTTTAAAAACACTGTATACGGGTCACATTTCAACAAGGAGAACGTGTTGTTGCCATGCTGACCAGACTGAGTCAGTATGATACTGCCATGAGGGGACTTCTGGGGAGGGGACTGTCTTTATGACGTTATTTCTACTCTTCTCAATGCTCCAAGGCAACCACCCGTTTCGGATGTTATTCCTCAATTGAATGGGCATTATCATTTGTTGTCAGCCTCATAGATATGGGTTAGAAGTGGCCTGCCACAACTACTAGTAAGTGCATATCAACCCATATGAATGAGACCGTGGCACCTACTAGTAGGTAATACACTACATTATGTTACACTACAAAATAATAATGTTTTATGATCTGTGGCTAAGGTCTGCTTAGGTTTAGGCACAAAAACCACTTGGTTATGGTTAAGAAAAGATCATGGTTCGGGTTAAAATGATCACATGAAATATGGTTAAACATTGCAACAGTCAGTTATGAATACAGCAAAAGGCAGTAAAAATGTCAGGTTAAATGACAGTAAATTGCGGTGAAAATGTCCCCACGCAGGTGAATGGTGGTCTTGAACTGTCGTCTATTGCTTACAATTGGCAAGTTGACCCAGCCAACACCTCCTCCTAAAAAAGGAAAAAGCTTATCATCTTATATTGATGTCATCTGAACTACGTCACTTCCCCGGGTCATAATTACTATGGCCGCTAGATGGTGTCTGTAATTCAAAGGTGACCTCCAATGGATGATATCACCCTTCTGAACCTACTCAAAGGTATAGTAGGCCCCTTCTTACCCATATATATGAGGCTGATAACCACTAGTAACACCCAAATGTGATAACATTTAAAGCATTTATACCTTCCGACATCTTGTCTCTCCTTGTGGCAAGACTAGTCACTAAAGGTGTCAAAAAGGAAATTTAGTCTAAGAGTGTGTTCTGTGTGTCTGCAGCATTTGTGTGTCTCATAGGGGCCATAGTGAAATTTAAAAAAAGGATTTAACATTAATTTTAAGCACAGATTTTTGTCTGTGGGCTTCTGTGTATAACTTGTTAACATAACTAGATAGACTTAAAGCTCTACACAACAGGATACATCACTGAGTAAGACAGATCACAGTAATATGAAAATTATAAATCACCTTAGATAATGTAAACAGAAGTGTAACATTAACTTGGTTCCAAATAGTATGACTGCACATTTAAAATGCTGCATATATCCTGAATTCCGGTTTACACTGTGTTTAGTAAAATTGTAAATTAAAGTGATGATTGAGCTGTGACGATTATGTGATTATTTAATCAACAGAATATTAACCTGCAACCATTTTGATAATCGGTTAATTTTTTGAGTAATTTTTAAGGCAAAAATTCTAAAATATTCTGGTCCCAGCCTCTTAAATATGAATGTTTTCTCATTCCTTTGTCTGTGGTGACATTTACAATAAGTGACTGTAATATTTAGTCAAGTTCTCATCAAGCCTGAAATTAAATATATTTCCAAACAGGGTATCTCATCATTCCATGTAATTAACTTGGAACTGTAAGTAACCCGAGGCACACACAAAAATCTTACACATCATTGACTGTCATCATCATCATTTTATTTATGTAAAACCTCGGAAAACACATTGAGGGAGAACCCTCCTTTTCAGTGGTGCAGATATACAATAAATGCAGACACAACAAAAATCACATAGCAATAAAAGAAGAATACGTGGCTATCTCAATTAAAATTAAGGTAAAATTAACAGTGCTGAAAATTAAAAGTGTAGAAATTGATAATGAGACAAAGAAATAAATAAGAACAATAAGAATTAAAACAAATTTAATTAGAATAATTAAAAGCAATCACAGTTAATATCAATAAAATTAAGAATTGACTCAATAGTATCGATATTTGAAGCATATTCCAAGTATATGGGGCACAGTAGCAGAAAGCAGATCTTTAATTTTTGGAACTTGCAGGGTGAGCCATGTCTGTGAGGCGGTACAATGGCTACCAACATTCCAAGAAAGCAGGGCTGAGAGATACAGGGGGAACTTTTGTAAAATAGCTTTGTAAATAAATAAAAACAAATGCTGAGTCCTCCTCGATGACAGTGCATGCAGGCTATTTTTTTTATATACAGTAGTAGGCAATGGTGTGTCCCATAACTACCTCCAGTGATGAATCTTAATGTGAAGTGATATACTGCATCTAAAGGTTTGAGAGTGGAACTGGCCGCCCACCCATAAATAACATCTCCGTAGTCCAAAGGAGGAAAGCTGCTTCAACATTTTTTTTTCTTAGAAATAAATGAAAGCAAGATTTATTTTCTAAAAAGAAAGCCCAAACTCAGTCTCAGCTTTGATAACATGTCAGTATGGCCTTTAAAATTAAGTTTTTCATCTACCTAAATGCGTAGATATTTATAGTGTTGCACTCTCTCTATTAATAGTATATAGTATACTCACATTCAATATTTCTTGCAGCCGAAAAACAACATCCATTTTGTCTTTACACAGTTTAGGACCAGTTTCAAATCATGAAGGTGATTTGTAAGGAGGTTAAATGATGGTTGTAGATTTTATGTAACAACAAGAATAGAATCTGCACAGGAATAAAGGACCATGTCATCTGCATATATATGGAAGTTACAATTGTACAATGAAGAGGTAATATTGTTTATATAAATAGTGAATAAAACTGATTCACGGATAGAACCTTGGGGAACTCCTCTTGTAATGAGGAGAAAAGAGGACTGAATATTACCGATCTTGACACACTCTCACCTATCAGAAAGATAATTCTGAAACCACATGCATCTAGCATTGTCAAAACCAAAGGAGGAAAGTCATTTTAAAAGCAGAGAGTGGTCAACAGTGTCAAAGGTTTTCGTTAAATCAATAAAAAAAAGCAGCACAGTGTTTTTTTGTTATCTAGTGCTGAGACTATATTGTTAATGGTAAATGGACTGTAATTGTATAGCGCTTTTCTAGTCTTCTGACTACCCAAAGCGCTTTTTACATTACAAATCCATACACATTCATACACTGAATGGGTACAGGGGCTACCATGCAAGGTCCAACCTGCCCATCAGAGGAAACTAAGCATTCATACACGTTCACACTCACACCCATCAAGAGCAATTTGGGGTTAAGTGTCTTGCCCAAGGACACATAGACATGCAGAGCCGGGAATCGAACCGCAAATCTTCCAATTAGAGAACGACCCACTCTACCTCCTGAGCCACAGGAGGTATATCTAAAGAAATAGCAAAAACAGTGTCATGTTTAGATCTGAAGCCAGACTGAAATGCAGTTAGTATGGAATGTGTTGAATGATTTAAACTGTTCAGTAACAAGTAACTCAAGTATTTTTGCAACACAAGGTTTTTGAATTTATTCAATTCAGATTTGCTACCACCCTTATGGAGAGGAAGAACACAGGCAGTCTTCCAAACTGTATGAATGATTCCAGAGGTAATGTTAAGATTGAAAATATGAGTTATATTTACAGAAATTAGATGTGCTGAAGATTTCAAAAGCAAATGGTTCTAGTTTGTCATCACACGTTGATTTTTGTGCATCAGTATTACATAAGACATAAGTTACCATCCTACTGGGGATTATATATATTGCCACACCACACATCCTTTACCAGCTCTGTCTGCTCTGAAAACATTAAAACTACGTTTGATTATCAATCTCTTTTTTCAACCAAGTTGCTGTTAAAATCATCACATCTGGATGAGTTTAAGATAATAGGATACTATTAAAAATAGAGTCAGTTATTCTGGAGAAAGATTGTTGATATTTGAACAAAACACCCAAACAAATACACCCCTCCCTTCGTGCTCCCTCAGAATCTCTGACAATCTCCCCAATTTATGGACATGTATTGCTAGTACAATGACCAAAATAGAAATATGCAGAATTCAGAGCAATGCATCAACTTAAGAGTCTGTTCCTCTCACACATAATCACAAGTGGAAAAAAATCAGTCCATCCACAGTCTCCCCACTTCTCACTTGACCTGCGTTCAGTGTCTCTGTCCACAGAAGCAGCTGCCTGTCAGCAGTAGCTCCTGGGGAGCTGAGAGGACCATGTCTGACCAAACTACCTTCACCAGGCTAACTGACAGCAGAAATTTACTGAACCAAAATAGTATGCATGTCAGCTCCACAGGAAAAAATCAACAGTGTTTGTATTTATTGATTCATTTATATGGTTATGAAGTTCAAAACACGTATGCTTTACTCAGGTTATGCTTCACTAAACGTGACAGAAACAGACTTGGAGTTTTAAAAAATGCAGGGGGTCTCAGTGAGACTGTCTCAGATTCAGTGTGGATTGATGCATTTAATACAATGGAAGTGTATCCGTTCCATGAGAAAACACTTTCTATGTGAATTGGCCATGGCCTCTCTCTCTCTCTCCAGCTCCCCTCCCACTACCATTCAACGGCTTCTGAAGACAGGAAACTGTCATGTCCTCACACAAACAGCTGCTCCTGTGCATGAACATGAACGCCCCCTGCTGCTGACTGGCCAGAGTAGTGTTGTGTGGCTCACTCCGAGCCACCGTGCTTACATGCCCATCTACAGAGCCAGTTCTGTTTAAACACCGGATTTTTTTTTTCAGTGCACACACAGAACAGGCAGCCAGCGGACTGTGAGGACATTTGCTGAATTTGGCAAAGGGTATTGGATTAGAATCACTGACTTTACCTTTAAGTGATCATATTTGTTATTACCTAGTAAATGTATATTTAGATGTAAGAAACCAAACCACTTTTAGTCTTAAAAACCTGAGAATAATTTATATAAAATTTAATTGAATTTAAATTTAAATTTATGTTAAAATTTGGGTCTGAAGTGATGAGTGAAGAAGACCCAGAAGTAGTTGACTTTAGAGCAGAAAGAACTGAAGGAGCTGGTGATTTTAAGGCTGAAAATTAATAGTAATGAGGTTCTTGGGACATGCACCGGAATGTTTGACTGCAAATCTCATAGGATCATAAGTGTTTATCACAGAGATGCTGAAAATATCTGTGTCTGGTCTGAGTTTGATAGAAAAGTTACCAGTGTTAGATGCGAAATCAAACAGATAGGGACTGGGACTCAAGAAATATCAATCGCTGATAGACTCTTCATTTCCAGTCACGAAAGTGGCGGGATGGCATGGTTGGTGTCTGTGAGGATAGCCTGAATGGAGGATTCCATATGCTAAATTGGCAGCTAGCATTCGAACTCCAGCTTCATTTGTATGGAGACCATCTGGGCCAAAAAGTTCTCCCCATTCCCAGAAGGCATTAAAATAATTGATAAAATCCACACCAATAGCATCACAAGCAGAGGACAGCCAGGTCTTCACGCTAATCAGCCTGCTGAAATGCCCTATTCCACAGCCATATGTGGGAATTGGTCCAGAAATATTGATTTTACTTTTGAATGAGGATAAGGATGTTAAACAGGTAGGCAAAATCACATTTGAACAGTTGGGACTGCTGCTTAAGAATGTCATTTGTGCAGACGTGAATGGTAATGTTATCTACTTCAGGTTGGGATTTTATTATGTCTGGTACTTTGTCTGCAATGTCAAGCACTTGCGCCAGGGAAACAGAGAGTATGAGTCTTTCTAACTTTCATGGTTCTGATAATTGAGTCTCTGTTGTCAGAGGCTTGTGGGGACATTGTGGAGAGGTGGTGTTAGCAGCAGCCTGGTGATAAGCCGCAGCATCCCAGTGATGTGCAGCAGCCAGGTGAGTCACAGCTGGCTGCTCTCCCTGACTGCGAGGGAGATGCACCAACAGAGCTGGACCTGGAACTGTGCTTGGCATGTGCTACACCAGTCTGCAGCAAAAAGCAGGCAGAGAAGCAACACACCTCTCCCAATGGATGGCCTGAGAGTCTGGTGTCAGGTGCAGAGGCGATCGATCGCCGGCCCGGGGTGCCAATACGTAGCTGGCATCTTCCAGGGTGCAGGGGACTGATAGGCCAAAGGGAGTAAATCCTGCAAATCCAGAATGGTGATTTTTTTTCAATCTGGATCTTCAGGGGTTGTGGTAAGACAGCTTTTGCCTCAGCTCCCAAGAGCAGGGATCTACAGGCTGACCAGGGGCAGCCTCTGGGGCTCTGGTGGTGACATAGCAGGACCATGGGATGGTGGTGTTGTTGTCCGCTAGTGCCAAGTCGGACAGCAAGTTGTTTAAGCCTGAGCAGTAGCAACAGCAGTGAACTCCAGGACAAGCTTGTTCTTCTGCCTTAGTTTAGCCTCCAGAAGAGAGATTTTGTTCTTCAACTTAGATATAGAAAAATGGCAAGACTCACACAGCCATTATGTTAGTAGAGAACAGTTTTTAAAAACAGCTTAAAATCCATGTTCAATCACTAAAATCCTTCATCCAGTTAAAAGATGTAGTTAAAAACAATCAATTAATAAATTATTATTATTATTTCTGACAGAGCTTCTGGCAGGTTCAGACAGACGCTGACTGGATGGTATGAAGTCATACACCTATGTTTTGTTTGCTGTAAAACTTAATATTTATCGTTTGAAAGTGTGGATGTTATGGATTTTCATCTTGCAGTTTGCTTCAATATGCCTGAAGGGAGAAAGGGGTGGGTGCACTTTCTCAAAATATTTAAATTTGGCCATGAGCAGGCTTTTAGCTGTTTAGAAAGTTTTTTGTTTTTTTTTTCATTTTACCTGCAGCTATTTATAATCAGCTCCCCAAATTTTATAGTTTAATAAGTCATTAGGGCATCTTTGTCCACTAGGCTGAGTTTATGAAAGAGTACATGCTGTTTGCCACAGTAATAAACAAAGGTTACTATATTATAACCCTAGTTCTATAAGCACAGGTGGTCCTTTAATAGAATCCATGGGTAATACTTTCCTCCAATCACTTACATGCAATCACCCACTGAAATTTGCATGTAGCCAGCCAATCAGGGCACGCCTATTGATTATGTGTATCTCACACATATATAAGAAATGTCTCACTCATGCTCTCTATCCAATACCACTCCAGCAGATGGCAAAAGAGCTGCAGGGTCCTTCTGTAGAAGCCTCCACCTGTGCTGATAGAACCTTCACACAGGCTCTGCCCTGTTCTGGACTCTATGGCAACAGTAGGTGAAACCCAATGAATGTTTGCCCTGCTGTGACATGTCATCAGATAGCCTCACTGAGCCCAACCAGCTAAAAGTTAGTTGCTGTGGCCCTCCTACTACTTAATCTCAGCCGCTTATACTGAGCAGTTGGGGGCCCAACCAAGTCCAGTCAACATGGACCTGAGTTGGGTGAAAACATGGCCTAACCTCACAGAGGCCATAGGTTATAGACCAAACACCTCATTCACCCCATTCCCTGAGTCATCTTGGATCACAGAAGACTGCAGGTGTGTAATTGCCCGGGGGGATCTGGTGTACCATCTCTGACACTCACATCACCCCTGTCACAAGTCCTGAGTTGCACCTGTGGCCCTTGAAAAGGAGCCTGTCATGTCCAAGAGATAGAACCTTATGAATGGAAAAGGGGCAACCCTACACACTCCACTGCCATGGCTATAACCTTCAGTAAATCATGGCAAACTGAAAACAGCAGCAGTTTTCCAAAGGTCAGCAATGTTGCAGACACAGATGGGATTTCATTGTCATCGTCCATTGGTGAAACACCTCGGAGAGTCTCAGCCAAGGCATCCCAACAGCAGTGGTGGAGGGCCAGATGAAGCGGTGAACTCATCTTCACCACAGATATCAATCTGAAGCTCCAATTTGCTCTTGTCACAGTGGAGTGAGACATCACACAGCAGTAAATTGGTCCCACTGTTACCAGTTTTGACCAAGAGGGAGTGGCTGCATCATGCTGCCCTCTGCGTGGTCCCATCCAAGACAGTCCTGTCCAAGGGCAGGAATGAGGTTGTAGCGGCAACTCCATCAGCAGAGAGGTAAGATCAGTGAGCTGATTTTGCCATCGCTGAAGACAAGAGGATAGTGAGCAGCAGAAAGACACTGGTTTTATAGTGTGCACGGCACAAGTAATCTGTGGGTACATCCTGATTGGCCAGCTACTTACATGCAAATTTCAGTTGGTGATTGCGTGCATGTGACTGGAGGACAGTATTGCCCATAGAGTCCAGTAGTGGGCAAAGCCTGTGTGAGATAGAACAAATAAACAAAATAAATGAATGCAAGTTCCAGTCCAATGAGCAGGGCTTTAAGTCTGATGTAACTTTACTGTATGGTTGATCATTTTTGCTTTCATGAATGTTGGGATGGGATGTGCTTTCAAACAGAAAAGGTCATATATGTCACATAACAACCTTTCAGACCTTCATTTTAAAGCTCCGTTAAGCCAGCTCACCTTTGTGTGGAAAAGCACATTTTCAAATCTGGAAAGGTGTCATGACACTGTTTTTTTTCTTTTTACACTCAAAGGAGAAGTGCTTCACTCAGTTAGTCATCCCTTTGTCTTCCTTCAGCCTCAGCCCTAATCGTTTTAGTCATTTTAGGGTTTATTGGGGAATTGTGGCAAGTATTATTACACATGGAAATTAATAATAAGCACTAGTAAAGTTAATAGGGCCATCGCCTTCCTTCCATCTGTCCATCCATTTTCTTTACAACTTATCCTCTAGAGGGTGGGAGTTGGAGCCAATCTCAGCTGACATTGGGCGAGAGGTGGAGAACACCCTGGACAGGCCATTCATGCTCACATTCACCTTAACCTTATTAACCTAACCTGCAAAACCACCTTACCCCAAACCCGCTTGCTGTGAGGTGACAGTGGTAACCACTGCACCACCATGCCACTGGGGAACCACCTCTATTGATTAATTACCCAGTTAATTAATTAATTTGCCAATTAATTTGTTAATTAATTAATTGATTTGTGAAGTAGGATGAAAACAATTAAATCAAATCAATCAGTCTTATACTTGAAAGTTGTGAACTATAAAGACAGGGACCCTGATCTTCTGATATAAAGGAATACACTGGTACAACAACTTGGCTCAAGATATTTATTAAACTACCAAGGGATAGGGATGAACGGAAAACACATATATAACAGCATATACACATATAGGCAACTAGTATGAATGAATGGATGCATGAATGAATGGGTAAATTAAATTATCAGGTTATTGCTGACAGAATGAATGAATTAATGAATGAGTGTTATCAAGAATGAGTCAAAAACACAATTACAGACAAAGACTCTGACTACAGACTACACTCTAACAGTTTAATTTTTGAATAGCTCTGACGGAAGCATGGAAGATGATTCTCCTGCTGTTTCCGTGGTGATCAAGGGCTGATGGGCGAACTTCTCAGAAAGCACCAAGCAAGACAAAAGCAGACTGGGTTATCCTTGGGTCGCTAGAGTGACAGCGAGATGAGAACCGTTGCAGTGGGTTCAGTGAAACAGCTTTGGTTCACTGCTTCTCAGGAGGATGAATCCAGTCTCAGACTAGCTGAGGCCATGTAGTGGACATACTCAGCAGGGAGGTGTCCCAGTCTCGCTGCATTCACAAGAATTCTTGGAAAAGTCTTTTAAAAAATTAGATACACAATAAAAATAGCACATTACAAAAATAATTGATTATTCAAATAGCAACCGGCCTGACTTGGCTTGGAGCACAGGCATCTGTGCAGTCTTTCTTCTTAATTGAGAATTAGTTTCTGGAGATCTCTCAGGGAAAAATGAAAAGACAACAACTGAAACGCAACACTGGCCATCATTACTGGCAAGGTCAAGGAAAACACAGAACAGGAGACACCTCAGGAGCGGTCGGCAAGCCGGGGACCAAGCAAAAAAGCAGAAGAGCCCCAGACAAAGAATTGTAAACTTACTAATTAATTTCTTTGTGTGAGAAGAAAATTGACCTTCAAATAAATAGGAAACAATTCTATTCCTATATCTTTGAAGACTATACACACTTGTAAGTCGAATACTCACTCGTTTCTGTCAATGCCATCAACACATCATGAAACAGAGCGATTCAGAGGAATGTGGCTTCTCCTCAAATTTATGACTTAAGAGATAGTGAGCTAGCAGAGGAAAAGAGTATGGTTCATTCTGGTTGATGCAGTATCTGAAAAGAAGCAAAACGTTGTTGATGGAGGAAGGCACAGGTCCTGTTCATGTCTCCTTGACATCCTTATGCCTTTAGGTTTTAGGTCACTGTGCGTGTGTGCTGTTCCTGAACCTACACAAACAGACTGTGAAACTTAAAGAAATCCTAATGTTTCTGAAAGAACTCAACCTTTCTTTTGTTTCTGGGTTCTCCTACAGGGTTAGATAGATAGAATAGAATAGATAGAATAGACTCTTCTGAAGATGTAAGAGTTGCTGCAGCACAAAATTGTTCACTTAGGCGTGTGTAAATGTCAAATATCAGGTAAATCTGACATCTCATGTAAAGATTCATGGAAATAGGACCCAGAATCAGTCTGGTCACTTCTCACAGAGGGCCTGTGAAACAGCTCACACTTTTCCCTATCTTTGATAGTATGTGAACATTCAAAGGGACATTTGATGTCTGGCGTATTTTTTTTGTATGCTACTGTAGGAATGAATCTCACAAAAATACACAAGAAAAAAATGACAGTACAGTATTTAGCAACTTTTGAATCATGTCACTTCAGAGTCACATAAATATCTGGTAATAGATTCAGTCCCATTATAGTTGTTGTAGTGCATAGTGAATATATGTGCAGCGATATCTGTGTCAAACTCAAGAGGCACTGTAATATGAGGGTTTGGTTTTGAAACATAAATTGAATTTTTGTTACTGAGGTCTCACAAATACACATAGTTTCATGTGCAGCATTTATTAGCAAGTTATCTGTTGTAACATAGTTCCTCTCAGAAGACAACCAGACCTTTTGCTATTTAACATGTCATATTTAGAATGATAATGACAGTGTGGTATTGCATTATCACCTTGTTTACATTGTAAAGCTTTTTGCATATTGTAGTGCATTTCAGCGCATTATGAAAAAAGACCTTCTGTATAGGCTTTTAAAGACCTCCTGCGGAGAGAAATGCAGTGGAAAAGGGTATTTTTCAAGCTCCTGCCACAGTTTTAAGCTTTAACGATAGCTGCCCTGTTGTGGGGTTGATGGGCCATAGCACTGTCCTCCTGATGTCTCTGTGAGTTTGCATACATGCATAATATACACACATACAATACACACATTTCCCACAGGCTGTGAAGATTCAAGTCTTCAACACATACAGTTAAATTAGCGCAGCTGGAGGGATAATGTCAGCAGGATGCTATGTATGCATGTGCTGTATTCATAAAATAGGAAACTGGGCCTCATTCAGTTCCTTATATTGCCGCCTCCCTCTGCATTAATCTCTTTATCCTGTAATGGAAAAGCCACTTCAAATGGGGGCATGCGATTTAAACACCAACACTTGTCTTAATGAGCCCGGGAGATAAGTGTTTGTCTGGCAGAAGTGCACAAATGTTGCCCCTTAGCATGCTGCCATCAAATAGAAGTACAAATAAGTAATTGACCCTGTCCCCCTTATGAATATGTAGCTGTATTTGGGAAAACTGGAAGATTAGAGTAGAGATACATGAATCCTGTTTTTTAATCTCAAAATCCTGAAACTGATTCTCGCCACAAGCATTCAGGGATTGCTACAGAGACTTTACACGCTCCTAGTCTGTCTTGGTTAACAGCTCATGGAGGAGGAAATGGGGTTGAGAGTGTAATGGAGGAAGGAACAAAAGGCGGGGGTTTGAGGAGCAGCGTTGCTTTAACAAGCTTATCTCACCCCCTTATTTATTTTAGGCCATCAAAGTATTGAGAGTCGGTGTCCCTAGGGGCGGTCGTATTTTTTGACCGCTACCTGTGACAGCAATTACAGGTTCCCCTTTCAAGCGTGCCTTTGTTTTGGTGGCAGACTCGACTGTTTGGGTAGAACAAGATTACCTCAACGTTCTGCAGCTGGAGCATAATCAAAGCCTCACAATGCGAGGTGTCCTGGCCCTCTAAATCAACTGAGCAGCCCGTGCCATTGTTTCTTTCTGCCCCCTTTATCTAGGCAGTTGTTGTGACATTATTGTCTGTATAAAAGAGCTGTTGTTTAAAGGCATTCATATACATCACAGGGAAATATTCCACACTGCTGCCACTGTACAGCTGCCTTCAGAAACAGAAATGAGCACCACTTTACACAAAAAAGGAAGCAGAGGTTGCTTCCATTTGAGGAACAAACTTCATGAATACTGTAGTGTATTCGCAACAAATGAAGCATGCATACATACTGTGCAGTATCTGCATAATTGCATACCTGTAACCACAGCACTGTTAAGAGTTATGTTATGTCTGCCACCTTGCAGTATATAAACTTCAATGGTTTTTGCCCTACTTTCATTAGCTGAACATCTAACAAATGGATAACAGGGAGTTTATCCACTCAGATGCCTTTTAGAGCGCCACAAACTTGCTTTGTACTCGCTAAGCATGGCTTTGCCTACTTGTATGTCAGGACCCAGGTCTATGCCTACTCATGTACACAGCAAGGGGTCTGCATTTAAGAAGGCCCCTCTAATACCAAGGGAGCAGTCCTCAATCTTAAGGTAGCTGTGAGGAAAGAGGAGCTCTGGAGCAATGTTGAAACCTTATGAGAGATGAAAACTATGTGAGTGAGCTCATTCACATCACTGCCCAGGAAAAAAATGGTTGTTTTCATGGTTTGTAACATATTGCAGGTAATAAAAGTGTGGTGTGATGTGCTGAGATGTGCTGTGGTGTTCAGCAACGTGCTGAGACAGGGAGGTGAAATGAAACTGAGCCAAACCTCGCTTGTTTGTTTAATCTATGCAGGGCCCTATTTTGTTTTGTCAGAGCAGTATGACACAGTATATTTACACCAGGCGCTACAAGGATAAGGCTAGGAGAATCGTTAAGGATCCCAACCACCCAGATAACAGACTTTTCTCCCTGCTGCAGTCAGGAAGAAGATACCCAATACCCCCCCACCCTCCTTTCCCCCCCTTTCCTTTCATACTCATATATTTATTACTATTCCTATTTTATTTATATAATCTTTTAATGTACAAATTGAAGGAACTGGCGGAATTATATTTCATTGTGATTGTACTTTATATGATTACATGTGACAAATAAACTTGACTATGACCAGGCCAATCAGTGTGATGTATGTTACCTCATTGTTGTATTTATTCAGCAGTGGAAATAAATTTTCATGCATACGTTTATCTCTCTCTCTCTTTGCTTCTAAATTTTTCCACTTTCTTCCCGTATGACAGCAAAATGCAGAATTGCACCCTCTTTTTCATCCTGTATTGACGCTTATTGGTACTATGTGGATGTACAGTAGTGATAAATGAGGCAGTTTCACACTGACATTAAGGCTATCAGCATTTTAAGGATTGAAAATGCACCAGACAATACCATATCAATCATTCACGTATTGGTATTGGTATTAAACAGCATGCTCTTTTAAAGAAAATGACACAGGTGAGAAAAGATTGAAATTTCACATCCTTATTTTGTCATATTTTTGTATGGAGTATTAATGGTGTATTGTTGTACACAAAACAAGAGTAAACCTTTTGTTCAGTGTGCCACAGAAAAAAAGTATTTCTACAACACCCACTGCTTTATTCTTATGAAAGATCAGTAGGAGTGACTTATTACTTTATAATTCTACCCCTGATCTCCCATTACAACATGAGGAATCTTTTTTTTTTTTAACTGCACTTGATTGCTCATCTTAGTAGGCAAAGTCCTCATCTTAACTTCTACTTAAATTGTGTGATTCACATACATTATTCATTTGACATAATTAACACAGTGGAAAAATAATCTCTCTTAAGCTTGACCTGTATTGGACATAATTGCAGATTATTCTTTCTTCAGAGCAGAGTGTGCCAGGTAAATGTGGTGGTCCTATTTAAAATATAATTGTTGTCATGCATTTAGGGATTCAGCTTAACTTTGCCTTAGTCTCTGTGTGCTTTTTTGAATAATGAAGCATAATTGAATGATAAAATGTGATTAAAGGTAAAGTTTGTGTGTTTACAGCTTAGCACCCTTGCGCTGTAAATTGCTTGCAACAAATGACAAATGATGAACTTTTTAAAAATTAACCCAAATGGAGCAGTCTGGGTCTCAGAAGCTGCTGCTGCTGCATGCGATTTCTGTTTTGCTGAGGCAAGGTTGCGGACTTAGCCTTGTTGTTCAATATTCTGTGAATAATTGAAACTGACTTCTTGTGCCTGGTGTCTTTATACAGTGAATTATCTGATGATATCAAAAGGGGGGAAAATGCTGACTAGATTGTGAATATTTAGCAACTGTGACAGTTTCTCAATAGCTAAGTTTTTAGAGCAATGACATTTTTCATTAAACTCTCTTTCTCTTCCTTTCTCTCTTTTGGCCTATTCCTCTATCAGGTCGACTTGCTTGTGCCAACCAAGATCACAGGTATCATCACTCAGGGAGCTAAAGACTTTGGCCACGTCCAATTTGTTGGCTCATACAAATTGGCGTACAGCAATGACGGAGAGCGGTGGAATGTATATCAAGATGAGAAACAGGGGAAGGACAAGGTAAGCAGCTTTCACATCCCTTATTATCTGTGAAGAAACACAACAAACAAGTTGAACAGGTCCAAACCATATCTGTCAAAACTTTCGAACTAAGAAGAATGTATATCCAGATAAAACTCTATCATCATGTACACAATGCAATTATACTGAAAAGTACAGTGGAATCATAAATGCATGCTTGTGGATACTGTGAGCACTGACGCTTTGAATTATATATCACACCATGATGGAAAGGAGCATTCTGGGTAGAGAGAAGTAACATTAACAGAGAAATGCACAGGACAGAACAGAATTGTCAAGCAGACAAAAATAGAAAGCAGCAAATGTCAAAAAGACAGGTATTAAGTGTGAAAATGTTCATTTTGGACCCTGTCTGTTTCCACTTCCCTTCAGCATCCCCTTATCTGTGGCTCAAACAGAGCTTGCCTGGTCTTTCCTATTGCCTCTCTGCGGTTTGGGATCAGATAAGTCTGTGCTGTCAACCAGGCATGGCCAGTGCTATGCTGAAAATCTTGTTTACGGCCCTTCAACGGAGTACACATGTCCATTCCAATCGCCCACAACAACAGAGACAGTGCAGGGCTGCAGCAGCCTCTCTGCTGATATCAGGAGAGCTGCAGGCGCAGGGTTACAGCTGAAGCTGAAGCCCCTTGTCTTTCAGATACTGGTGGCAAGTGAGGTGGTGTTTACTTCCCTCTCTTGCTGTGTTATTGAAAGATAAGCACTACTTCACCTGCTTATTTGGATATTGGTAATGCTTATGACTTTGGAAAATCAAGAAACCAAGATCTAGTTAAATTTCTACATTTAAATTACACAATAAGCAAATAGTGGTGAGTTGTTGAAATCAGTCTGTATCTTACAGTGCCACAATAGAATATTTACTGTACAATCTGTTACAGTGTCTTAATTTACTACTTGAATATAACTGCTAATCAAATGTCAAAAGAAGTATTTTAAGGTCCCATAAGGGATGGTATAGATTTGAATTATCATTTTATTCTATTAAACAAATTCAACAGTTTGAATGTGTGAAAATTATTTTCCTAGACTGAAAGATATTTAGTTGTGCATAATTTATATTAACAAGTGGAACAGATAATTCATATCTGAGTACATGTAAGATATCCAGATACAGACAGAATGTCTTCAAGCTTGCGTACAATCCTTTTTCGTGGCTGAGCAACCACTCAGAGATTAAACAAGCAGACAAAACTAGCAAATTGTAAAAGTAACTTATTGTATGAGATGTGAATACAAGTTTAGCAAAACTTTTGATTGACACTTACATCGGATTGATTTAGATTTCGCTAGATTAAATCTTCAATATACAGTATATTGGCACAGATGTATTTATTTAAAGTTCTTCCTCACATTTGAAATGAATAACCTAAGTGTTTGAAAGCGTTTGATGATATTTTTCAATGAACTTAAAACCTTTAGTATTAAGTATTAAATTTGACAATGTACTAGATTTCATGGTTAAACTGCGACCTTTGCCTGGCAGCCTGTGTGCATAAACGCATCAGTTATGATGTCTGGCTTTCTCATAAAACAGTTTGTAGAGGATTTTGTGGTATCCTCCACTGCCATTTCAAAATATTATGTTCATAGAGAAGGTCTTTTATTTTGTTTGGATCAATGTGATAACTCTGAAGCTGAAATATGACAGCACCTTGTTAAGCCAAATAACACCCTTCAATAGCCAGATATCAATTTGTGCTCCTTATCCTTAGCCAATGCCCAGGAATATTTTCCCATATCTACAGTTCAAATTCCTTGCTTGAGGAATTTACACCCATGATGATCTTTGGATACAGGCCACTGCATGCTCAGCATGATTTTCACACAAGCAATCTCAATACTGAGCACTGGATGACTTCCAGAAAGATAGCAAAGGGAAGGAGCAAAGAGTTCCAGTGATATCTCAGGAACCTTATTATGGTTTATTTTTAAATCTCATTTTCAGAAGCAACTCAATGGAGCTCAGCACTGTTGTCCAGCTACCCATGGATTTTAAAATCTCTTTAAACTAGATGCAAGCTTTTGCTATCACTGTCTATAGCCTTCCCTGTGTTGTTATTGCTGTATAATTCAGAGCAGAACCAAGGATAGGAAGTCAATCTGTGTGTGTGTGTGCTCTGTATTAGAGGGCAGGCGTGTTTAGCAAGGCTTCTGAGAATGTCAATCAGTTTGTCCCTAGACAGAGCCAAGGGGCTGTTCAGATGTATGATTCTTCAAGGTGTTTTCCCCCTTCAGTCAGCTGAAGCAGCCATTAATGCTAGAGGACACATTTGGCTGTTGGGCTCCCGAGGCTCCTCCTGCCACACCACAATGCTTCACTTGACAGGGATATACTGTGTACGTGTGTGTATGTGTATGTGTGCGTATGTCTGGGTGTTTGGTTCAGGCACAGTGGTGGAGGCTTGTAAGTATTCTTCTCAGCTCTCCCCTCCAGCTCCTGTGTGGCAGAGGCTGCAGGCAGTTAGATCTAGATTGAGAGAGGAGGCTCTGTCAGAATACATATGTTGTCAAACAGGGGCACAGTGGCACACACCTCAGTATCCCTCTACAAAATCCATAGAGTGCCTTGTTTGCCTTTTCTTTCACACACAAATCCCAAATACCTGTGCACCGCACTTGTAACCGAGACAGGTAACAACATAGTCTATTGTTTAAATATAATTAAACCAGGATACATTCCATAATTAAATGTATCGGCTCGGCTGCATTCCCACTTGCACACAATTTCCACACTTGGGTCACTACTCTGCCTAGTCCTGCACCACTGCACTTTCTTGGGTGTCAATATTTACACAGTCAGTTGATGGGGGCAATCAAGCACAAAAGTAATTGATTTATGTGTAATAGTGTTTCACTGAGATGACACAGGGTTAATTAACCATTAGAGCCTTCAATTCCCTCCAGGTCAGAGGGTAACAGAACATTAGATAGTTGCGAATACAATCACCTGAAGATTAGCCACTAACAAAAGCATATCTTCTTTTTCAACAGGTTTGGAAAATATTGTTTTCAAGGCTTACCTAGATAATGTATTGAGAGCCTCTTAGAAAAGGCTAGTTGTGCATCTCAGTCTGAGTGAGTGTAACTGCCACTTCTTAGCCGGAAGGCCACTCTTGACCTTTCAGTGAAGTCATCGCTGTGTTTTCCTGATATCACCACAGCGGGCTCAGGCAACATGAGGGCAAGGAGCAAAGAGATCTGAGTGACCTGCTCTCTTGACCTGTGCAGCAGGTTTAAATAATGGAGTTTGGGCAGTGTTGTATCTCCAGAGGCATGCAACACCTCCTCTAGTAATGTGTACCCGTCACTCTACCAGCTCGCAAAATCAATAGTTGAGAGCAGAGTTGTGGCTGCTGGGTCAGTCTGAAGACACACAGAGAAATGTGTCCTTGCGTTGGATAATATAATTATACTTGGGAGTGATTAACTGAAACATAGCCTTCACTACCTCCCACATTTTTGACTACAAACTAAAATCTAAAAGAAATACAAACACAGAAGGGGTATGTTTATAAGTAGCCAGAGAATTTATTGCCCCAGTGCTGTCTCAGATTGACTGCAAGTCTGCTTGGCTGGAAGTTTTTTGTTTTTCTCTCATTTCTTCACTATCAACAATACTGCCAGATTTTGTCAACAGAATTCAACATAGACTACCAGTTTCAGTTGCCACTGGTTGTTCATTAACACAAATACTATCAACTGCAGTGGCTTTTCCGTTATTGTCCTAATGCTACTGCTATTATGCCAGCTGGCTACAGGTTGGGCTCAGCAGGTTGGGTACCAGCTGCAGCAGCTGCATCATTTATACGCTGCTGTATCTGAATTTTATTTTCTCAATATTGTTGTATTTGGATTTTCCCACATGAAATATATTCTTCATTTTCTTTGCTCAATAAAACGTTCAGTTCCAGTGCAGTGAGGACACCATTTACAGCATCTATTCTGTAGATTCTGTGATGGTTACTTTTCATCAGAATGCATGTGGATACCATGCCCATGTTGCAGTAATAATGTACTAAATGCAGTAATAATTCGGTAAGTGTACCTGATTCTGAGGAAATACTTTAAAATTTTAGTGCACCCAGTAAAAAAAAAAAACTAAAATAGTGCAAATTGGAGCTCAGATGTTTTTGATTTATGTACATGTTGGTAACTTTGAAAATAAAATAAAATTTAAGTTAAAAAAATGTCAGTGGAAAGTCACATTATAACGACAGAGTATAACATGCTCACAATGATAATGCTACTGCTATGTTGTTTAGCATTTATAATGTTCACCATATTCACTGAGGTGGTTTGATGTGGAAGGTTGATGGGAATGGTTGATGGGAATGTCTTGAGTTTTGCATTTATTTGGGCATAAACCAAAGTATATATACAAATTTAATGTCTGAAGGCTCTATATAAAAAGTCAAGTGATCAAGTCGATCATGTTGAGGTATATCATAGCAAAACTTTGACCTGCTGATGGCATGAGAGGAAAAGTCAGGTTATCACCAAAGTCAGTGGGATTCAACCTCTGAAGACCATGAATGCACATACACAGTTTCATGGCAATCTATTAAATAGTTGTCAAGACAAGCTTGCGTGGCTTTCAGTACTTGGCAACAACCTCTGTCTATTACAAATATTATAGGAAATGACAGAAGATGGCAGCATGTTACGCACTGTTCACTGAGTTTGAAGGCAATGTCCTGCATCCATTCTACATACACAGTAGAGTACCTCTGGTTTAAATGGTAAATGGTAAATGGACTGTACTTGTATTGCGCTTTTCTAGTCTTCTGACTACTCAAAGTGCTTTTTACATTACAAATCACATTAACCCATTCACACGCATTCATACACTGAATGGGTACAGGGGCTACCATGCAAGATCCCAACCTGCCCATCACAGGAAACTAAGCATTCATACACATTCACACTCTGATGGCACAGCCATTAGGAGCAGTTTGGGGTTAATTGTCTTGCCCAAGGACACATCGACATGCGGACAGGAAGAGCCGGGAATCGAACCGCCAATTCTACACGTTCTACCTCCTGAGCCACAGCCGCCGGTTTAGATATGTTTAATAGCCAATCTTAAGTTCACTGAGTCAAAATATCTTATTCTTCACTATTCTTTCACTCCTGCATGTATGTGCCTGAATAATTTTATACATACAAAGTTATTTGCCATCCTGCTGTTTTTGAGTATACGTTAATCACATTGTTCATCCCTTTTCTTTCTAATATAGTTTGTCCTTTTATTGTGATTCTTTACATATTCTGTTCCAGGCAGTTTATTTCAGAGACATTGCCTCTGACTCTGTGTAGGTCCCCAGACAGACAGTCTAGGAGAGATTCTTGTCATATTTCAATCAGCTGCTCTTTTTATGGCCTTCCTGGCCTGTCTTTTATAGTGTACTATCATGTGCCCTTCTTGTCACAATTCAGTTGTTGCAACACTCCAGGAAGTGACACATTTCTCGCTTCCTAATGTCGAATGCTGCATTTCTAAAATACAATAACAAGTGAAAAGAGAAGGTCAGGACAGAATGGTTTCAGAAACTGGTAGAATTTTATGTTCTGTGTTGACTGATTCCCTTTACTCAAGGTGTATTATGTTGTCAAATAATGTAAGCAGTATGCAATTAGAAAAAAACAACACACATGCTGCCTCATTATCAGCTGGTATCATCACTTCACCACTGTGATACTTAAGGCCATACTATTGTAATACTTTCTGCAAATCTAAACGTAAATTAAATCGTAATTTAGAAATGGGTAAAGATTAATCCTTTTTAACAGTGAGTAGATAAGACAACACACAACACAACTAGAGAAAACTGAGACTGGCTGATACCATAAAATCTAAACTTAAGTTTTACCAATATATAGTCTTGTTGATTTAACCTTTCACAATACAGAAAGTAATAACTGACATTATCACCTTCAGATTCAAATGAAACTCATCAAAGTTGATTATGGTCTATTTATTACACATTCATATTAAAATGATCTCTTCACACTATACAGGGGAGTCATTTTCAAGAACTCATCAACATTAAAATACTCATAAGAGGAACCGTGTCTTAAGAACTTTAATTGGGATTATAATTTTGTAGGAAGAAAACAGGATATATAGAGAAATGGGATAAAAGGGTTGAAATGACTGAGGGCAGAGAACCATGTGATGTTATGTTGTTTGCTTGTCTGCAGATGGAGACCTTGTCTGACTCCAGCCTAAGCTCCATGCTACAATATAGATGAGAAAGACAGGGAAGAGAATGGGTTTCACTGCAGGAAGAAAATGATGAAAAAGAATGTAGTATAAAAAGGTGGCCTGCACTTGTTTGTATTAGACATGTGAAATAAGGAAAGTGATGAAAGAGTGCACCTGTCACATTATTTCAGCTTCAGCCCACTGTGAGAGTAAGTCACAAAAACACTGAAAATGATAGAGAACAACAGAACCAAACATACTGAATAAAGAATTATACGTCATATTGTTGGAAACAAATACACACATACTAGGAAAAGGAGGTAGAGGTTTGATAACTTGTCACATCATCGCATATTGATCAGGGACAATTACATCTTATATATCCAGCTGCCACTGGATAGCCAAATGGCCCGTGAGAGTATTCATTACATCTGTAAACCATATGTTTTATACTACAGCTTACTTGTATACTCTAGAATCTGAGCAATACTCAATCTTTATTGAGACCTATTGTGTGTTTTATTGAGATTCATTTTATAACAATTATGTTGCTGAATAATGAAAGTGGCATTTCAAAATAAAATGGACTTTCCAGTCATATTATTTTAGATTTTCACCAAGATCAAGCTGAAATGGCCTCACATGAGCATTTTAGCATATTTTAACAACATGGGCCCTATCTCACACTGCGCACACCCTGCGCAGTGTGTCGCTAAGCGCAGCGCAAGTCGCATTGCTATTTTAAGACCGGCGCATTTGTCATTTTCACGCCCAGCGCCCACGTTGTTAAAATAGCAATGGAACTTGCGCCCATCAGTGCGCCCATGGGCGTGTTGATTTAAAAGTAAGGTGTGGCCAGGCACATTGCTATCTTGAGGAAGCAGAGAACGATTGCGCTTTTGACCAACAAAAACCTGGTCTAAAGTCAATGGCGCAACGTCTCATTGTTATTTTAAGAGTGCATTATGTAATAAGCAACTACACAGGCAGGTGCACAACACACACTCACGCACAGCAGCACACACACGCAAAAGGTAACAAATAAAAGTGTTACAATGTGAAAGATTATTAACGTGTATATTAATATAATTAAAGAAATTACATGTCAGTCATAATATTTATCAGAATTAACTAATCGCAGTAATTATGGATTAAATTGTTTAATTATTTGACCAAATTGTGACACGTAGGTATTTAAACAGATGGATAACAGCTGATCAGACACAGATCGACTTTCCTGCTTCATCAATACATGATGACATGAGGAACACATGAGGAAATAAATGAGGTGAAAACAATTATTAAACTAACAAAGGGAATACATCTGCACTGATTCTATATTCTTATACATATTCTTCAACATTTTTGAGATTACAGTGATCAGGTTTCCACACGTTCAGCAATTTAAACTCTGCTGATTTGACCTGTTAATCCATGACTGGACAAAACAATTTTTCAAAAAACAAACGAGGATAAATTTACAGCAAATGAATGAACAGGATCTTAAACTGGTGGTCTGTGGCTGACCACAGGAGGATCTCGGGGCAGCAGGGGCCAGTGTGTGTGTTATGGATCGTGCGCTTTCCCTTTGGGCACGAGCAGAGAAGCGCTCCCTTTTGGCAAATGCGCTGTCATAATAGCAATCCGCCTAAGAGCAAGTTCACCTGGCTCTTAAAGGGAATGGGAGATGACACTGTGATTGGTTTATTTCATGTTATGCCGAAAACACACCCATGATTAATGAGGAGACGAAGTACAACCCCTTTGAACCATGCGCCTGGCGCATCAACCATTTTTCCGCCGTTAAAATAGCAAAAGTAGGTTTGGACACACCCTAAATGCAATTGCACTATGCGCTTTAGACGCTGCGCTTTAGATCGTCAAAATAGGGCCCCTTATCTATCTATCTAGGGGATGTTAAGTTACTCTTTAAATACAAAAGTCAGCATATTATTTGTGCAAGCTGTTATATCTTATGTTGATAATTGTTTGCATTGCTTAAGGCCTTATACTTTATGCTGGGTTCCATTTCAAAGTAGGATTCAGCAGTCTGAAAAATAGGGTATTTATAGGTTCTGGTTGTCTGTGGACAGGTTTGAAATATACTCAGTTTTATTACAATAATCATTTAGAAATCAGTGTGGTTGTAAATGTTATGTAACCCGATTTGTGTAACCAGTTGTGTTGACACACAAAACACAATTTGTCAGACCAATTTCTATTGTCAATCCTCATTGCCCTGTTTATAATTACCACAAGGTTATTTATGTGATTGATTTCTTCCAGTTGGCAGTATACCCCAGAAGAGGCACTCTACCTGAAATCTCTTCTAGGCATCCAACACTTCCCACTGTATGCTCAAAATATGACCAAACAGTGAATTTCTCTCCCCTTCACCAAGCACTAAAACTCAAATCTTAAAAGCTCTTCTCCCTTTCTATTTTAGGATATATACTGTATATAACTGTGTGAATGTTTTAACCAAACAAGTACATTCTCAACTATTTTTGCTCCAAAGTTCTTGATGTACCATTGTGATCATTGTTTCACCACTTGTTACAATAAAACCTTGATGATCATGTCTTGATCGTCTAAATCCAAACTAGTGCTTATGATTAATTGAAAAAGAATCAGTTGAAGCTTTA
Source organism: Euthynnus affinis (assembly GCA_029490765.1). Classification (NCBI taxonomy): domain Eukaryota; kingdom Metazoa; phylum Chordata; class Actinopteri; order Scombriformes; family Scombridae; genus Euthynnus; species Euthynnus affinis. The sequence goes on along the minus strand of CM055842.1, from coordinate 21,810,577 downwards.
TGGGTCAGCCCCTGTCTCCAGCACCTGTTTGGATTTGACCACTGATTTTCCATTCCACACAACAGTGAATCCCATTAAATCCCAATTACGCAGGCACAATCATGTCTGTTTAATTGAAATGATCATATCCTTCAATGGAGCATTCCCTGTTGATACATTTCTTCTTAATTTACTTCATTCTACTGTCTATTAACCACACACAAACACAAAGCTTGTAATAATCAACAGTAGAGCTTGCATCCCAGTATGACAATTATGTTTGTTTTTATGTGGTAGTTAATTAACCCTTGCACTGTTCTTTAAGGACTTTAAATATATTGTAGCTTCAGTTGAATTGGTACAGAATGGGTGCATACAATGAAATGTGTCTCTTGACCAGAATAATATTTAGCTTGAAGTAAAACAGTAGGATGATGAGTCAATACTAAAGAGCTTTTATAGCAACGTTTCTGGCAGCTACCAAAGCCTTTACTTTATTGCCAAGGTGAAAAACCAAGAAAATGTTCAACACAGTTAAAGGAAAACAAGAGAAACAAGCATAAGTTGCTAGTTAATAAAGCCACTCGGTAAGAAGCAACAGAAGATGTCTGTCACTAATTGTGAAGGTGGGATTTCCTGCTGTGCTGCTTTAGCAACGCACAATTTTCCCTGGGGAAAACTGTTGATGTCCTAACATGTGTGGCATATGAAAGGAAAGTAACAAGAATAGGTTTGAGTAGAGAGAATGCACTGGTATTGGCAGTGTTTGAATTGACAGCCTGATTGACTGCACTTCATTCGGTACCTGCTCAGGCATGAGGCCTTCAATGTAACAGGCTGGAAAAGTGAGACAATGTTCTCCGCTGACTTTTTAATGGAGAGCTGTGAGAATTTGGTTATGTGATTTTTTGCTGAATATATTTTTCCGCTAAAAGTTTGACTCCGACTCTGATGTGTTGACTCTGATGTGGGGGTTTCTAAAGATCTTGCATTTGATGCCATATTCGAGTTTAAAAACTCTAAAATTCAGTTTTCAGACTTTTTAAAAAATTTTCGTTTGGTGCATTTTTGAAGAATTGATTGATTGATTGATTGATTGACTGGGACAGTGCGAATGTACACAAAGTCACATAGTGGAGGAGGGGCCAAACCATTTAAAATGACTTGACTGCTGTTTTTGTTGTGCAGAATCTTAATCATAAAGAATAATAATGCTCTCTGGTGCTGTTTCTGTAGGTCTTCCAAGGGAACTTTGACAATGACACACACAGAAAGAACGTGATAGATCCACCCATCTACGCTCGGCTCATCCGGATCCTTCCTTGGTCATGGTATGGTAGGATCACTTTGCGTGCAGAAATACTTGGATGCACAGAGGAAGAGTGAAACCCTTTCCTCCATCTTTCTGCCATCCCCCCCTGTCCCTTGGCATACTGGAGTATCTCACCCAGTATTTCAAAAATAAACTGTGCAACCTGTAAAAAGAAATTGATTTCCAATGGATTTTTCAAGAATAAGTGTTCGGTTGTGGTGGGTTGCTGTTTGTTCTTTTGTACAATGATTTAATCCTGCCCCTGTTCCACTTTTGTCTTTTCTTTTACTCTTTAAAGCGTGATATGTGTCTTTTTATTCTCCTCAAGATTTACCATCCTGTTTGGAATGAATTTCTGTAATATATATGGGAAAGGTGGGGTTGGGGGGAATGGAAGAGGGGTTGGAAAGGGGGTGTCACTGTGGTTTTAACTTGTTGCCATGGAAGCTATTGTACAGTGTCACTTTTTAACAAAGATGTGAATTCTGTCTGCCGTGCTTCATTGGACATGATTAACCAACTTCATTCCATAACTAAACTGTCTAAAATACCATGTAGAGATCAGATGTTATCACATTATCAAATATATTTTTACTTTGATAACTACACTTCCTCAAGCCATGCTTTTACCCTGACGGACACTGGCATTACTACATCAATCAAAACACTATTAATGCTCTTGTATTATATGTAAAAGACTAAGAAATTGCATGGTGCGTGAATTATAAATGTATATTATGACAAATCATTTAAAACCTGCTGCCCTGAGAGCAATGGCTTTGATTTAGGGACCTATTTTTATGTGCATTTTTAAATAGTTCTGAAACATTACAACACACTGCAAAAGCTTACTGAAGGTGGCTGATATGTGAGACAATAAACAAACGCTGCAGTTAAAAGTGATACTGTAGCTCAGACACTGAGGCTTATATAGGCTGTCTCTAGTTGAAATGTCTTAATGCTCTCATAAGAGTTTCCTTTTTTTAATTTTGTGTCTATTTGATTATCAGTAAACTTTTTTCTAAGATATTTGGAATATTATTTGTGCTTGTTCCTTTTATGTATTTATTTAGATTTATCTGTCTCAGCTGTCAGATTCATATAATCTGTGTTTAATGTCCTCGTGTTGTCTTGGAGATCTAAGGTGAATCAATTAAAAAGCTCAGGATAGATTTCATTGATAACAACCCACAAATGTATAATTTTTGCCCACCTATTTAAGATATCTGTGTATCATTATTTAAAGAAAATGTCAAATGAGTCAGAGCAATTATTTAATTCATTGACATTCATGCATAATTTGAATATTAAAAGCAGTATTCTATTTTCTGTAATCCCTTTGATATGACATGATAACCGCTAATTAATTTCTTTATTTTCAAAAGAGAGAGTAAATATCCAAGATAAATTATATATTAATATATGTTATTTCAAATCTGCAATGGTGATGATGATGAACCACAGTAACAGTACAGCACTCCAAATTAAAAATGGACAGTGTCTTTATTTCAGGGGGATAGATCTTTATTATTATACAGGATGAAAAGTTATAGCAATGAAACATTTATGTTTTCTCATGACATTATAGCAGCTCTCTGCATGTTCAAGTGGTTTCAGAGTGCCCCAAGTATGTAGACACATTAATGATACAAGGGATAAATATATTGTATATGTCAAAACACTTTGTTTATGCAATTTTCACTGTATGGGTTCTGCTGTTGACTGTATCCTGCAGTAAATGAATGTCTGGTTGGTTAAATAAATGGAAGTAAACAAGCAGCTGAGGTATTGCAGCAGCATCAAACCTTGCAGCCCATTCTACATGGGTTGAAAATAAGCTTGGATTGCTTCTGTGGTTTTCACTCTTGACTAATATGTCATGTCTACTTTTATGCTCCCTGTGTGACTTAAGACTTGTTAGCTTTCAGTCACTTAACTAACCAATCATTCCATATTGTAGAAATAAAACACATTTATTCTGAGATTGCAGCACAGCCTGAAAGAGGGGGAAAAAGTAATTTAATGCTTCAATCTTTCCAAGTAATTTTAGTTCCCCAAATAGATAAAACATACAAGAGTGCCACTGTTATTTCATTCACTTTATATTTCATGAATAAAACTTTATGGACAGAAAGCACAGAAAAAAAACAAAAAAATACCAAGAAATTTGTCACCACCCAAATGTTTTGGAGCTTACTTTATATTGCTGTATTCCAGGGCATTTTAAGCTGTCCTACCTTTAACATGGATGTTGTTGTAGTTGACAAGTAACTGTATGAAGTCTGAAAACAAAACAGTTTCGATTGTTATCTGGACAACTGGAACTGAATAGCCAAATGCATTCTGGTTTGGCAGACTAAAATATGATATAATACAATATACTGTAATGGCCCTGACGTGTCTTAAGATAGGAAGATCTTGGAAAGTTTGCTTGTGTTATGTTTCCAAACTCCAAATCTGTACTTCAATGTAAGTTCCACTGAAAGACTTTGCTGTAGATTACCAATATGTGAAAATTGTTATTGGTGTGAATCAGTGACTGTCATTCCTTAGGTTCATAAACACAGGATAAGCATAAATTAATTATTCCTCACAGATGACTTGTCTTGAACATTTTCCATTTTGACTTCAATTGTTTATTGCCAAATACCTTCATCTTGGCCAGCATCTGCTCTGAATGATCTTTGTAGTTAGCTGCCTGTGAGCACAGCTACAAAGCTTTGAGGAAGTTTGCATGATGTGAGTTTGAACTGTACAGTAAAACAGAGATGTCCACAGGCACATTATGTTCTTGCATATCATAAAGATCTAATAGCCTTTACTTTGTATTCACCGTCGATTGTCTTGTGCATTGTAAAACTTCATCTCACAGGTTAAAAAGGGGAGCAAAGTGGGAACTCATCCTGTCTTTGTATTTCTGCGTCAGCTGTTCACGTTTTACCTGCTCAGTCTGAGTGTCAATCACTATCTAGGAAAAGTACCTATTATAATGCTGGTTAGGTTCAAGCCGGCAGAGGAGAGTGAGAAACTGTGTACAGTTAAAAAAGATGATGCTTCAAACAAAAGCTCTTTCAGTTTGACAAATAAAAACATATCTGTGAAAAGGATGTGGTTAGTGTGTTTTTTGTCTGATCACTTATTCCCTTCAAATCATTATTCTTTATACAGTTCATTATATTTTGTTTATCCCTTTTGATAAGTTGACTTTACTAGCCTCACTCAGTCCACCTACTGTAGCCTGGCGCTGAAGTATCAGGCATTCAGATTGTGTCTGCAAGTGTTGCAGAAGATAACATTGAATGAAGGAAATTATTGATATTCACCTTTGTTTTTATCTTGTCCTGTTTGATATCACTGATATTTTTATTTTACCTTTATTTTTCTGATATTGTTATAAGGTTACAGTTACTAGTTGCTATGGCAAGTTCTTTACCTGCTATACTAATGCCATGCAAAAAAATAATAGGCCTCTCTGACTTACTGATCATCTTTATAGATTAGCTAAAGATGAGTCGTTAAAGGAATAGTTCAAGCTGGAGCCAGCAGCAGGTTAGCTTAGCTCAGCTCAGCATGGAAACCAGAATCAGAATCAGTTTTATTCTTTATTTGCCAGGAATTTGACCTCGATTTCCAGCAACTCTCAATGTACCCATATACAATGTACTGAAAGAGACAGATACAGAAGACATTCAGCTAGACAAGTACAGCAGGAGAGATAAGTGGACAGAAACAGCTGTTATGTGAAGGAAAGTAGGTGGAAAAAGAATATACATATACATATATAGCATATATATATATATATATATATATATGCTAGCCTAGCTCTGTCTAAAGGAATGTGAACACATCACAATGTAAAATTGACAATTTGTGGTTTTGCAGGGGACTATGCGCTGGCTGGGGCCACTTGCCAGACAACCAGTAGAGACTCTAAGAAGTTACTGGTCACTATAAGCTAACCTGCAGCTGGTAGTAGCTTCATATTTACTTCATATTTATTTAAACTACAAGTGAAAGAGGAAGCAATTCTGTGAGCAATTCAGAATTTTCCAGAGATGGCAAAATTGAAAAAAAAATATTGGATCGATGTCCTCTACCTGTTCTGTTAGCCTACTCTACCTTCTGTTATCAGTTTTAAGTGTCAGTATTGTGTGGTAATGAAGTGACAATCAGATGACAAATAAATGCATGTAAACTGAATACTGGTTATAATAGTTTGATCCTTTGGAGTTGCAATCTGAGGAAGCAGCCGATTATGAAAGTGACCACAAGATGTATTGTTCACCATGACCAAACAACGCCACAGTATTTAACATGTTGCAACAGATTACAAAGATAGAAACATTACATGCTCTGGGCTGGCCATTGCTGACTCAGCAAAACAACCAAATTTAGTGCAAACATAATTTAAATAATACAATCTATAACTATTATACATACAAATCAGTAGCTTTGTATTTTAATTCCGATTCAAACCTTTTTGTAAAGTAGTCCGCTGCCTTTGTCTTGCTTGGCCTTTTACTCCATCAAGCTTGGCTCAGTGTCAGCATGATTTTACCACATTAAGTTGCTTTCATCGATTTTCTTTGTCCTGCCATTGCCAGTTTCGGTGTCTCTCAAGGGAGTTTTCCCAGTTGTGGCAGGGGATCAAAGTGTGAGTCGCAGGACCGACACAGCAGTGGCACTTGAAATGTCCAGTAATGATTCTGTTATCAAAGTGTCAGTGCAGTAGGGAGGTAATTGCCCCCTAACTCAGGTGAATGAAACTACTTGGCAATTAAAATTTGATTAGAAAACAATCAGTTTAGTCTGGTTGTCCTTTCCATTAAAGCTTGATCAGTAAAGATTACATTCAAAGAGAGCGTGACCACTTTATGGTGGTCTTTGAGAAGGATTGTTCCCACTTTAAATGAATGTCTCCTATGTGGTATTTTACCAGCATCAAATCAATACAGAATACAAAGCATTTCCACATGGATTTCCTGTTCTGCAAAGGACTTTTGAATGAAAGTGATGTACTCATGTGGTCTGATGAAATAAGTTTAGGACTTTTTATGGCAGCATTTCAAAGCAAGGTGCCATACCACTAACTACAATGTTGTCAATTATAAAAACAAAATGTAATTTAATCTACATATTTATCTGGATTCAAGAAGTTGTTGTTTTAATTTGAGAAGTGATCTGTGTAATAGAGCATCATTACATTGTTACATTGTCATCTTTACTTCAACATTTGTATTCAGACATTTCTGTTTTCCTTGACCTTTATATTCCCTTTTCAACTTCACTTTTTCTGCATTTTCTCATGCAAGGAGCCGAATTCTATTACCACAATCAAAAGGCAAGTCATATTTATTCTGGTGATCCAATGATTAAATTTAGCTTTGAAAACTGAATAAATGAGTCACCAGATTAAAGCCTCACTGCACTGTGTAAACCTGAGGTGAAAGGAAGCTATGACGCATTCATTTACAAGTTTTTTTGGGTTTTTTTTTTTACTAATTAATGTAAATTATTTCTTTAAAACTTCACAAGTTACTAAGACAAAATGTGACAACTTTTCATTTTAAGTGAGATTATCAGATTCAGCAACTGTTTTTTTGTGCAAATTCACCAGCACCTATGAATACATAATCATGATTCTGCTGACCAGGGAGATCAATTAAATAAATTATAAGCATTATTAAAAGTGTAGTGGATCTGATTTGACTTGTACCAAACTCCATAAAAAGAAATTGTGTTAAAATGGTGCACAGTGGCATCATCAAACTTAATAACATAAAATATGTACAAGGTCTTGCCAGAATCCATTTCAAACATTTTTTCCCCCTCTGAATCTTTTAAAGTTTCAAGCGTGATGCTGCATAACCCAAGAGCCCTCACATTTCCTCAGACTACAGATATTAAGCATAACATATAATGGTTCAGAAAGGTTATTTTAAAAGGCCAGAGTGAACGAATAAGTAAGAGGAATAAAATAAGTAAGAGAAATAAAACGTTCACAGAGAGAAGAATGAAGAAAAAACCCCGACTATAAGTCTATAGTAGCTTATATGCAAAGCTATTTGTGGAAATGTGTAGAGATTAGAGGTCTTGTTCTCATCTGGAGCGTGTCCACCCTTATGCTGTAAAACGTTACATTATCAAGTGAGCAGAAATGACAGGGATTGGATCACATTAAATGCTCTCCTGCCGTCCCCATGTGTAACTGACTGGCAGGGTTGTAACAGGATTGGCACAGGAGACTGCAAAAAAAAGTGTAGCAGGAGCTGCCTCCTACAGTAGAGAGAAAAGCTCAAATGTAGAAATTCTTTTGAAAAATATTCACATTTTAAATTAAAAAGAGGGAAGATGAATCCTTGCTAATTGGAACACCATGAAAGTAAAACATGCCTTACCTGTAAATTTAATTATGAAGCGTGCCTTTTTAGCACTATTTTGTTTTATGAATATGAAACACACATTAGATGGTCTGAACAACTATATAAGACATAGTTGGCACTATCTGTCTTTATGAATTCTGTGGTTTTGGTTTGTCTTCTTGAGAAAGAGAAACAACTGATTTTTGTCAATTTTCATCCTTTTGTTGTGCTCATAATTGCAAATACATAAATATAATATAAAATTAAGCGTTAAATCATTTTAGTCTACAAGTATGACAAATATCCTGTTATATGTCCATTGTTTGATATGCTGGATTTAGTTTTTCACTTTTCTCCTTTTTGCCATACTGTACATTTACAAGGTAAATAATCACTGCACATACAATAGTACTGCATGATGCAAAACCCCGAAAGAAAGGGTTATTACAAAATCCTGTAATTGTTGTGTCATCTGTGTCAGTACATGTTGCAATACTTTAAGTATGATGGATAACATTATGCTGATTATGGATTAGCCTAGTAGTGTGTTGTCATGAATTTACAGTACAGGGGAGCGGGGTAGATTTTGTGCCATACTGTCTCACATATAATACAACTCACATGGTCAAGGTAGCTGTCTTATAAGCTTTACTACAGAACAACTATTGGTAGATTCCTGTCTCACACAGAGAGCAAATGTTACACATAAAATGATTTTCCAGCACTAAAGTAGGTGTATCATTCTGACTCCAGGTTTAGAGGAATGAGATATGTACTATTATAAAATTAAAGTGACAGGACGGTATACAGTGGAGCTAATGTATAAGGCAAGTCTGACCAAGAGTTTCTTCTGCTGAATTAATTGCTCATGTCTGATTTTTGATGCATTTTTGTGAAATCAACATCCATTTATAGAAAGGGAGGAAGTTTTTCAGGCAACTGGCGAGTTGTCACATGATCCTGCAACTTTTTAATTATCAGTTCTGGATTTTGGTCCACATGCACTGCAGTCCTTTTCCGGTAGGTATGGTGAAATGAGCTTCCTAACTAATGTGTCATATTGAAGGGAAATGTAAACCAGGCCAAGGGATTTTTCACAATTAAGTTGTCAACCCAAAAGTTGTTCTTATGAATATCTTCCTGCTGATTTGTAGAGATTTTTGTTCATCATTAATAAAGCAATTACTTACAACCTATAAACCATTTATAAAGCTGGAATTATTAAAGAGAAGTACCATCATAAATGATGACATGAGGTATATAACCAACTGAATCAATTTGGTTAAAAACAGTCTTCATGGTAAAGAGACCAACATTGACAATAGTGCTGAAGTCAGACGCTTTATACTCATTTCCATCATTTTTTTCAGCTTCTGTCTCTTTGTTTTCATGATTTATTATTCACAGAAACAACCAGTACTGTTCTCTTTAGTGAAGACAGAGGACAATCTAATTTGTGTGATTTGATGTGCCAGTCAAAATGAGCACTCTTGTTACACACAGCAAAGTAATGATTCCCTCTCTGTGGAACAAATCTCCAATCAAATCTCCAGACAAATCAATGTCCATTCAATAATGATCTTAGGTGGTTTTGACGTTTTCCCCCCATATGAAAAAATACTGTGATTACAAATTCCATCATGCTTCAGTCTGAGCATTTTATATCTAGAACGTTATAGCCCCAACCAATGTTTGAGCTATATTTAGCATCACTCATAATATCTCTCTTGTTATCTTGCTTTGTCTAGTCTTTGGGGAGCTTTTGGCAGAATTGGGCCATTCTTGTGTGCACTGTTCACCTCTCTAATGAAAATGATGCAAACGTTATTTTGCATTCAGTTATTGTACCTGTTGAACATTCAAGTGGGACATAAATTACCACTAAAAAAGCTTCAGAAAACATAAAGCTAACTCTCGTTATGTATTATTGAGGTCATCTTGAATGCCTTATTGTATATGTATTGTGTAGCAGAAGTCTGCTCCAGAATAACTCCAGTTTCTATGAGAACACAACACATGAACAAAAACCTAGTCCTGTCAAAGTAAACATCACAAGGACATCTTGGGTAGAATCTGTACTCTGTAAGTCAGGCCAGTTCATGCATTATTTCATGCAACCTTTCCATGGAGGTGCATGTCTTTAAGCCAATTTAGACTACATACTTCCCCTGATGTCCCTTAGATAAGTCATTACTTCAGTGTGACAGCATGTGTATCTGCGACCCAAGAAATGCATTCTGAAAGGGCAAGGACTGACTAGCAAAGCTGTTCGGCATTGGTTATCATCATTTAACAATTTAACACCTAATTATATTAAAATGCAGTCTGAGTAAAACACATGCTTTAAACTAGATTCTTGATATTTTTACATGACTTTATGTACATAGCGAATGAGTACATTATTAGTGACCTTTGTCATTCAAGTTAAAGCTGCAGTAATGAATATCACAATGGATGGTGAACAAGTGTAATATCAAAGAGGTCATTCATGGTAACAAACTCATGGAGAATTCACTCAACTCTTGGTTAACTCTCACTGCGCTCAACAACATTTTTTTCAGTTCCACCAGGCAAGCTGGTGAAAATAGGGGAGCATTTAGCCGCTGAGCTGAGCCACATATTTCCCTCAAGTGTTGTGGGGACAAAACCAAAATGGATATTGGACCCTCTGCATGAGGTAGAAAGACACACTACTACAAATGAATGCTAATGTCCCTCCATGTCAGCTGGATGCATAAATAAGCAAGTGTTTGCTAACAGGTTAGCAAATACCATATCAGCTTTTTTTTATTTCATATTATTTTTAGTAACAAGTGATGGTGCTAATACTGATATTAGTATTAGCATTAGCAGCAGTGGTACAAATACCAGGAGGTAAAATTTTGAATGAATACCCACTTACATTGATATGGACACATTATGAAATTACAGCAGTCAAAGAAGGGTGTGTCTGTTTCTGGATTTGGATATAGGAGCAGTTGAAATTATTATTAATAAATGGTAGCTTTGCCATGCTTTAAATGTTATATTTAATTCTTCTGTATGTATTTAAATGTTGAGCCTTATGACTCTCTTGTTATGCGGCAACAGAATGTGGAAGGTTAATGAGAAAATGTATTACACAATACTGTGGAGGATCTCAGTGATTGGAGTGGAATATAATGAAAGGAAACAGATGAGAGAATTGAATAAGTGACTGAAATTACTTTTTAACTGTTTAAACTTGAACAGCAGCTTCCATATTCTCCTACATTTTCTCTTAATAGGATTTTCAAAGATAAGGAAAATTTAATATTGCATTGCATTGGCTTTAAAGACTGCAATGTCCTGAGCTTTTGCTACTATGGTAGTTTGATATACCTCTGAGTATGTTCACTTTACTTTACTTTATTGAGTTTATCACTCAACAAAGTAAAGTGTAAAGTAAATGGCAAACCATTGTGGTACTAATTGCCTTACAATGACCACAAATCGGAAAAGAGATTTTAGAGGTCAGAAACCAATAGGACAATCAAAGGTTTGTGAAGGACATGATGGAGAAAAAAGGAAAAGAGAGAAGCAGTTTCTTTTTCATGACAGAATGAGATAAATGAGAGATGTCTGGAGATGTGGTCCTTGTCCCTCAGTGATGTGACTGCCTGATGGAGGTGACAAGAACTTTTGCAGCAGAGTCTATGAAAGATACATGAGCTTAGCTCCAGTGAACCTGCAGTCCATGCCAAGAGGAATGTGAGAGTCCAGGGTCTGCAAGAGTCATCTCTTTAACCACTTGCGCAAAACCTGAGCAGAAATATGGTCGAAACTACTCAGTACTGTAGGCTGAAAGCTTTGTGAACACATGGAAATATTCAGGGTCAGGGCAAATTGTCCTTGGAAGTCCTCGCAAAGTGCATGTCTTTAGGTTTAGCCCTTTGCACTGCTTTGCCAACATATCTTTCACTTTTTACAGCCAAATCTTTATTTTTGTGCTTCTCTGGACAAAAATATAGAACAAGAAAACATACACCGGAACAATTAAAAAACAAATTAATTTAATTGAAATGGTACAGTGTATGAGATGTTGCCCTGTATCATTCTTTTTCTCCATTGCCACTGGTTAAGCTTTTATAAAAAATACATTTCACCAGAGGTAACATTGAGGGCACAATATTGAGAAATGGTTTGATGTGATATCTGAAAAATCTAATTAATTAATTTCTCACACCTATCCATCTTTTTGTCACTCTAAAGAGAAAAATACTTTCAATGCTACATACACACACTGATCCATTGCTTTGTCATCAGTGACTTTTGAATAGTGCTAGTGACTAGTTTTGGAATAAATTATGACAGCTGTTATCTTTTGCTGATCCTGTTGGCTTGTGAAGCCCAAATTACTCCTTTGACTGGAAGTATAAATATGCATCTGCAGAAACTCTGTGGACCCAATTAGAATCAAATAATACAAACAAAATCCCTAATGGTAGTAATAGTGTGGTCTGGATATTTGTATCTGTGCTTTGGCCTGAAGCATTTTCACTGCATACATGCTGTAACAATTCGTTGGCCTTGTATCATTTAGATTTGTAACTGATCTTAGTTGTATTTTATTTTTAAACCATTTTCAGGACTCAGTAAGACAACAAAACCAACAACATTAAGTGCAGTATGCCAAACACATTATTTAGGTTAAAAGTCACAGTACATAAGTCACGCTAATGAGGCAATAATTTTAAAAAAATGCAGACACCATAAGATACCATTGTTATAAAACCAGTTATATAATATACAGCTGTACAGAGTAGGCCTAAAACTTTCCTTTTTTGATAAAGCTTATAGTTAGGCCTGACCAAGCTCACCCTGGATCAGCCCTTAGTTATGCTGCTATAGGCCTAGACTGCCAGTAGACTTCCAATGATGCACTGAGCTCCTCTCTCCTCTTCTCCATTTGTATGTATTCTTTTACCATTAATGGATATTACTAACTTGACTTCTTCCCCGGTGTTCTTTGTGCTTTCTCATCCGCATGAAGCCCCATAAACTAACATTTCTGCGTCCTTCTTCTGTCCTTCGCCAACTTTTCCTGCTGTGGCTGTTGTTGCTGTTTGTTGCTGTTAATCATGTATCTGTTGTTGTTGTTGTTGTTCTGCTTCTCTGTGTCCCCAACCCCCTTCTCTCTCTTCCCCCCTTCCCTCCCTTTCTTTCTCTCTAAATTCAACCGGTCAAGGTAGATGGCTGCCCACCTAGAGCTGGGTTCTGCCTTAGGTTTCTTCCTGTTAAAGGGGAGTTTTTTCTTACCACTGTCACCAAGTGCTTGCTTATGGGGGGAATTGTTGGGTCTCTCTCTGTAAATTAAAGAGCATGGTCTAGACCTGAGGTCCGTTTCACAAAGCAGGTTTATCGAAAACTCAGAGTTTGTTAACCCGGAAATGAGGGAAACTCAGAGTTTTCCGTTTCACAAAGCGAGGTAACTCAAACCAGAGAAAGAGGGGTAACTCTAGCCTGTTTCACAAAGAGGGGTAACTTAAGCTCTCGGTCAGTTATCGTAGTAACAGACTCTATGAAACTAACCTGGTTGGGAGCAGGTTTTTATCAATGAACCTCGAGTTTCTCTCTGTCTCCGCCCTCTTTCAGAGCCACACACTCCGTTTCATTTCCTCATTCATTCAGTCAGCAGGCGAGTTTTAGTGAGTTTGGCCTAGTCCTGCTGTTAAAATTTAAAATTAAAAAATAAAAATCAGTCAGTATAGGCTATTAGAAGTCAATAAGTCACAGTAGGTTGTGACTTTTTTCACTAACATCTCCCTTTGATAACGATTCCGTGGATGAAGGTGCAGCATTACTGCGCAGAGAATTAAATATTGGTCAGGAGACGGTGATCAGACCGCGCATAGATGTTCTAGCATTTCCAGACAATTATCTTTTAGAGCAGTACCATTTCATGTCACAGTCCATCAACTATATAGGCCTACACAACCTAATCCATCTATACATTTGCAACATTACCTGTCATAGTCATGCTCTCACATCCCAGCAGATATTGTGTGTTGCGCTGCGTTTATTTGGCTGAGTAGAAGTCTGTGTTAGTTTAAATAGGCCTAATTATTTAAGAGAACATGTTATATATGAGACATTTATGTGTGTGAAACCAGCATTATGTTGGGGATAAAACAACTGCACAATCAAACAGTCACTTAATATTTACCTTACAATGTAAAATGTGGTCAAAATGAGGTGACATGAAATTATGCCGAAGTCTTAACTGTTTGAACAATGTTTTTATAGTTCATCCCAAACTGCTGCCAAGTGCGCTTCTCCCCCGCGGGATTGCACCTAAATGACATAAATGAATAGGCTGCCATTCAAGCAGTTTTCCCTATATATTATTGTAATTGCAAAGGACTAAATTTAAACATTTAAACTTACACACTGACCCAGCAGCAACGTCTCTTTTGCAGCTGCAGCAGTGTGACATTTCTTTCTGAAAACGTGTTCAAACTCGCCTTATGAGCGCATTAAGATTTCTAGTTCTAGTGGGGTGAAAAACCCCGCCCTCCGCTTCCCCGTTGCCATGGTGACTCGTGGAATCGGGGCTCCATTGATGCTGGCTTTTTATACTTGTGGTGCACGCGCTTAACTCCAGGTGAAACTACTCCTGAATTGATTAAACTGACTCAAATCCGCTGTTCAGCTGGGCTGTTTATACATATATTTTGTATATTTCTTTTGATTTTAGGGTGAATTGTATGTTTTTTTTGTGACAATAGGGTATGATCAAGTTTTTCATGGGTTTATTGTGGGAAAAGGACCTGGTTGAATACACAGGCTTCTGTTTTTGTACAAATATGAAGTCATTTGTTTTGTACAAATAAGTGCAAATGTCCAATGAGATAATGCTTTGTACTACTGCCTCCCTATTTGTCAAGTACTGTCAAGTACTGTTGACTATCAGCAGTTAAAAGAGATTATTTGCCACCAAGTAAAACTTGCTTTTGTGTATCTTGCTATTCTATGCCTGAGTGTCCACTGACTTGATTGTTTAATTCCACATGTTGCTCCACTTTGCCAATGTAGCCAGATGTAATTAAAATGTTTTAATGGGATGATTTCCTCAGAACAACATTTTGCAGTGACTAGTGATCCTTGTACCAGACAGCTGGCAAACTCCAAAGTATGCATATTGGGTAGATTCACATGTGTATGCATTAAGTTGTGTGTGTGTGTGTGTGTGTGTGTGTGTGTGTGTGTGTGTGCGCGTGTGTGCATGCAATGATTAGAGCGTTACAATAGCTGGGCAGTCACACAAACTGCTGGAGGCAAGCACTGAAATTTGACTGGGGATGCTCTTTCTTGTAAATGTGCCATGTTGAGCCTGTCCTCTAATGTCAGAACTGAATGCATGGCCTTTGGTAGGATATCTGAAGGGTGACGTTGTTATCTAGAGGGTAAACATACTATCTCATTCATGATCAGAACCTCAAGGACATTTTAACTAGACAGAGATTGAATCCACGGGTCACTGTGATGGATGCAGTGGCTGCTTTACTGATAACACAGAGATGTACACCTGCAGTTAATTTAACTTGACCATAAACGAAAAATATTTAATTAATTCATTTACAACATAGTGATGACAGGATATGTTTTAATTTTCTATTAATATACATGTTGTTGAAAGAAGAGAGACTCTCTGTGAGAAAACTGGCAAAATTAAGTTGAACTGTAATAATTGGCTTCACAACTTCTGACTAACTTTTGAAGTTAATATTTGAACATAGTGCCCTTGAAATCAAACTGATCTGTTAAATTAATATTTTCCTGCACTTATGATGTTTTGGTGGCCTACATTTAATGATTCCTGACTGTATATCTTTAAATGACAGAAAAAGCATTATGAATTATGTAGCATTTTACCTCATGTTTCTTATCCAGATAATATGTCCAAAAAGATCATCAAAACCTGTCATCATATGGAAAAATAAGCCAGCACTATTTGCATATTCATATGTTTTCCCAACAGCTTCATATAAAAAACACATATCCTCTCTGGGAGTCATATGAACAAACAAACATTTAAATCCTTGCAGATATATAAAATCCTTCTCATTTGCATAAGCTGTTTTATTTACATTTTGAGATGGCAGAGATCATACCAAATTGCCATGAAAGCCCAATGAGCCATTTGGGTGCAGCGTTACACTTCAGAGAGCCTTTCAAACCAACCGCCCTCTCATCTCTGCCAATGAATGCTGCATGTCATTAAAACTTAATGCCAAAACACAGGAAGCAACTCAGTAGTTTTATCAAGAGTGAAAAATTGCGACTTGAAATCCACATTAAGAAGGAGGGAAAAGACATGAAGAGGAAATGAAAAGGAATAAGCAGTGATTTCATCTCTGCAGTGATATATGTTTCATTGCATGAAATATATTCAGCACTGAAATTGAGTCCAGAGAAACTAAATGGAGCTACAATATTCAAGCAGGAAATATTATCCTCATCCTGTGACAGAAAGTAAAGCTGATTGCGGGTTAATGGTTGTAAACAGCAGGTAGGTTGTAATATTCACAGGGGTGGCAAATATGATTCTGATAACATCAGAAAAGTCTGTTATGATTTTAGACATTGTCAGAGGCCACAAGCCTCAGAGAAAGTGATATGTTATAATCTCTGATATTTTGTGAGTCGTGGGAGGTATAATACAAGGTTAATCTTCTATCCTTCTTTTCACTGTATATTGTATTTAACTTTTGCTGAATCTCTGTGTAAATATTAGATGCTGTAGTACTCCATTGCGATCATAAATACATTTTAAGAAGAATTTGGCCTTTTGGCTATTTCAGAGTTTAAATTTATCTCTAACTGTTATTTAAACTTCATAATAAAAGATACAATTTTGGAGACAGAGAAAGCAGACTTGAATAAAGAGCAATCCGGTCTGACCTGAACCAAAGCCAAAGAACCCTTAAAGCTTGAGAGACAGGAGAGGATAAGGAGGGGAATATAGGGCAGGATGTGACTGGGAAGAGGAAATAGCTTTGATGCCAGCAATCTCAATCTGGTCAATCAGCAATCAGAGTGCAACGAAACACTAATGAGGGGTTTCAACACAGGATTCAGCACCACTGCTGCTGATGCAGATGTGATATGACAGTTAAATCAACTATGAAATGAACATTCACTCAGCCTGTGCAGTGCTCTGACGGAATGAGCAGAACAGAGTCACTCTGATTTGAAGGGTTATTTGAGAAAAAGAAAATATTGTATTCCAACAGGTGTGATACGAGAATCAGTGGAAGTAGCAGTCAAACAGCAAAGAAGGAGTGATAATAATGTACATCATACAAACCTGGAGATGTGAAAGACTCAGTCTCTCACATCGCACAACGTGGACTCAGTCTGTCTGCTAACAGTGATATTTCAGTATGTCTCATCAATCAGGAAAGACTTTTAAAATTACGTGTCATTTGTTTATGACTGAAATCTGACAGAGGAATATAGAACATATCCCCCTCATTGAGCTGTGCCCGAAGGATCACACTTTTATCAGCATGCCTCGAATTTCAGACCGTGGTGGAGGACTTGCTGCCATGTTCAGAAGTCATTTTTTTGTAAGTTGGCGGACACTGGGTCTTTCTCCTTTTTTTGTATTACAAATGATTAAAGTAAAGGATGTACTAATCTCTTTTATGATATTTTAATTTACCATCACCCCAGGCGAAATAGCTCCTTTTTAAATGAATTTTGTGATTTCTGTATTGACTATTCCAAAGTTATATAGATTTGTGCTTGTCTGTGATTTTAACATTCATATTGGTGATGCTTCTGATAAATTTGCTTCTAGTTTTATTAATATCACTGAGTGTTTTAACCTTACTCAACATGTAACAGGCCCTACACACATTAGAGGGTCTACTCTTGACCTTGTTTTTACCCTGTTTTTTTTTTTTTGTTTTGTTTTTTTTTAGATAATTTTGAAATTAACTTTCACACCTAAACCATCTTTCTGTGGCAAAGTTTTCTGCTGCCATTTAAAACGTCCATGTTATTATGTACAATAATGATGTTGATTCTCAAATTAACTCTTTTAATGAGCACTGTCGTTCAGTATTAGTTGCTCCTACAATGACTAGATTGGCTCCACTGATTAATTCCTTCCCTTGGATGATCGACAGTATCTAGTAATCCACCCATCTAAAAGTTCACTATCAGTATTTAAAAGAACTTTTAATATGTTTTAATAACATGGTTAAGGACAGAGCTACATACTTTTCCAACCTTATATCAAATACTTGACGTATTCCCAAAATCCTGTTTGACACCATTGATAACATTGTCTCTCCTAAATCACCTGCTGTTCCAATTTTTTCAGTCGATCAGTGCAACAACTTTCTCTCCTTCTTTGTTGATAAGATAAATGACATACGAGCAAACATCATTCCCTCTTTTTCTCCCCCTACACCTTGCCCTTCCTGGCTAACAATCCTAGAGTTTTTCTCCAATCGTTTGGGCTATTCAATCAATAGCCCATAAATCTGGTTAGGACTACAAAATAAACTTCTTCCAGTCCCCTTGACATTGTACCCATTTCTTTGTTAAAAAAACATTATTGATTCAATTGGTCCATGTGAGCTCTCTATAATCAATAAGTCGTTGACACCTGGTCATGTCCCAGTTTATTTCAAACAAGTTGCTGTTGAACCACTTCTTCTCAAAAAATAAAAATAAATAAATAAATCTGGACACTTCTTTGACTCAGAACTACAGGCCTATTTTTAAGTTACCTTTCATAGCTAAGGTCTTAGAAAAAGTGGTTTGTAAGCAGCTTATAGCTGTCTTAGATAAGCACAACATTTGTGACAAGCTTCAGTCTGGTTTCTGTCAGTTACATTCAACAGAAAACAGCACTACTCAGAGTCTCAAATTATCTGTTAATGCAGGGTGATGCAGTACAATGTTCTGTATTGGTACTGTCAGATTTTAGTGCTGCTTTTGATGGCATGAACCTCTCAATATTGATTGAGAGGCTCAGGCAGTGGGTGGGTATCTCTGGATCAGCTTTGGATTGGTTCTCCTTGTACTTATCAGACAGGACCTTCTCGGTTACAGTTAAAAATGATGCCTCATCAACCGAATCTTTGTTTTGTGGTGTTCCTCGAGGTTCTTTCCTAGCCTTGTTGCTGTTTGGATTCTATTATTATGTTTCAAAACTGTCTGTTCTACTGAAATGCCTCAACTGTATGTCAGATCATTTTCTACTTCTAAATACTGATAAAACAGAAGTTTTCATATCTGCCCCTGATGACATTGTCCAAACTAGTCTTAGTAAGACATCCCTGAACCGCTTTCAAGTGGTCCAAAATGCTGCTGCCAAGCTCCTGGCCAAGTCTCCAAAAGGTCTCATGTAACACCAGTCCTGATGTCTTTACAGTGGCTTCCCATCAAATTCGGAATCAGTTCAAGATCCTTGTAATCACATTCAGAGCCTTGCATGGTTAGGCACCTGCCTACAATAAAGAGCTACTGCAGCCAGTAGGAAATCCTCAGGTCAGGGTTTGTTGATTTTCCCTCACTTAGGCCTCAAAACAAAAGGAGACTGTGCTTTTAAGGTTGTAGCTCCCAAACTTTGGAACTCTCTGCCATTATAATTAAGATCTGTGGACACTATGGACAACTTTAAAAATCAGCTCAAGACCCATTTGTTTAAACTTGCTTTTGTTTTATTAGTTTTGTTCAATTCTGTTTTTGCCTTGTGTTTTAGTTGGATGTCTGCATTTAATGTCTGTTGATGTGCCTCTTATTTTCTTTTTTTATTTGCTTTTTGTTTGTTTTTACTGTGAAGCACTTTGTGACGTCTGCTCTTGAAAGCTGTTGTATAATTAACATATTATAATCATTATCTCAGTAATAAGTTGTGATGCTATACAAGCCTATTATGTAATCATTTTGGGATCAAGTGGGTTTTTTGAAACCATTTATATCACAGTGTGTCATAAACATGCAGATGAGCACATCAATAACTGGGCTGCTAGCTATAATAATCCACTCTTGTGTGTAATATAAGCATGGTGGCATCTGTTTGCATGTGGGTTCCTAATTGAGACCACGTCTGTCCGTGTCTGTGCATGTGATTGTGATTGTGCGTTTAAGAAAAAGTACAAGAAAAAGGAAAAAAAAAAACAACACTGACAGGACCAGCACAATATTTGTCTTCTTCCTCCACTAGAAACTAGAATAGATAGTGTTTTAATAAAGCAGTCTGTTGGGGTGGAACAAGCAAGTCTGCATTGTCTTCAAGCTTGAAAACAGTGCATGGTAGCTGCCTGAACAGTGACTCCAGTCTGAGAACTGCCGCCACAATCCAGCCTAATATCACGGACGGTTAAAATCCACTATTGCTCTCCAAATGGCGGCATTTGTACCTGGCAGCTGTCCTCCCTTTTGTTTTCATCTGCCCAGGTCACGCCACCTACCACAACCTCTTTTGGCTGTCTTGGGGTTCAAATGTCACCAGTAATGATGGTGCCAGCCATGCCTTGGCTGCATCCAGTCATTTATCAGCCTGTTTGATCCACATCATAAGCCCCATGTGTAATATAGCATATTGAGACAGTTTTGCTTAGCAGTAACCATGATATGTATCTTTGGGAAGTTAGGCCATCAATGAAGGATGTGTTTTACATTCAAATAATCTGCAAATCCTCTGATTATGTTCAACAACAACTTTTTAACATGAAATACCAACTTTTTCAAAATTCTTTCTTTCTGAAATATTTTGGCACAGTAACCAAAGTATTGTAAAAGTTATCGTGTTTATGGTGAAAAAAACTATGGTTGAACTTACACGACTAAAACACTCACCCTAACCTCCACAATCTAACTTTTGACTCTGCTATAAAGGTCATGCAGATTCACTTTGTATCACTGTAGTGTAATATCATATACAAGACAGTGATTTGCTAAGATAAAAAACCTTGCTGCTGAGTAATTTGCTTGATGTAATAGTTTCAAAGGGGTTGTGTAAACATAAGTTACCATGATGCCTTACATCACCTACTCTGCAAATCATGCAGGTATTGGGAAGACAAAGGATAGTGGAAAATTACAGAAAGAGGAGGTTACAGAAATATGAGAAGCAACAAATCACAAGATCTATTTTATGGGTTCACAACCTATCAACGAACGACGGATAGTTGTATATAATTGGTCAAAAAGGTATGGGTTTAACCATGCGAGGCGTGATCAGAGCTAGCCAAACCGTATACAAGCTGTGCCCCTTCCGAGAACGAGTCGGCACATGTACGGTGTTGTTTTTTTTTATGCTGTACGTGTTCTCCTTTTAATTGGCGACATTAAAAGTACATCTTTGCTGCTCAGAGCTTTTTTGTCTCCTGCTGATTTTTTCCTTGAACTCCTACAAGTTTTACAATTAATGAGACGATCCATCATCACATCAGAAGGATTCAACCGTACTTGTGCAACTCCTAGTCGAAGCGAGGATTCACAATGCAGTGGTATGTCTGGTGTTCAGCCAACCTAAGCAAGTTCATGTCTCACCTCTGTTCATCTCCACTGGCTCCAAGTGGTGGCTCTCATCAAGTTCAAAGCTTTAATGCTTGCCTTTAAGGTGACCAATGGAATGGCATCCTCCTACATTGAGTCACTCACCAGGCTGTTTATCCCCTCCCTGTCCATTCCAGTCTGCAAATGAACAACGTCTGGTAATACTATCACTGCCTAGTATGAAATCACAATCCAGACTCTTTTTAGTTGTGGTTCCATGATGGTGGAATGAGCTATACAATTTCATATGGTCTGCTGACTCACTTGGTGCATTTAAGACATGCCTTAAAACTCTCTTCCGTGAACACCTAAACACTTGAGCCCCTTAACTTTTCTAGCACTTTGATGATTGTTGTCCTTCTTTCTTGTTGCTTGTGTTTTTTGTATTTGTCTACTTCCAGTTGTTTCTCAATTTATATGTATTAAAAATAACAATAACAATAATAATTCTGTCTGACGCTCTTTCTCACTGTACTTGTAACTGGTCAGCTACTTGAGAATTTGTACCATGGCTCCTTCTGAGTCACTGTCCTCTAACACACAAAAGTGTCTGCCAAATGACAAAAGGCAAAATGTAATGTAATGTATTTGGACTAAAATGAAATCGTGACCTGCTGAATCATCCTATATGAACATAATTCTTAAAGAGGTGGGGTGGGTATATTTCATTTGGGAGAACAATAAATTGTCTACATATATCTAGAGGCGCTTACACTCCCAAGCAAGATATTAATTTCACCAACTCATTGTGACATATGAAATTTTAAAATGAAACATTCAAATTCCAAAACTTGGCAACAGTGTTTTGCATGCATGTTGCTTTTAGTTTTCCAATATTAAAATGAATCTAAGAGGTAAGTCCTAGTTTATTTATTCATGTAAAAATGTCTTTAATTCATGTGTGTCTATTGTATTCTCTGTCTATATTCATCTCTCACTCTTTCCAGGTTGACAAAAACACATGCAGGCAACTAAGTGATTGTTAGTGTTTTTGTACACTATTGTTTTGTTTGTCCTCTGCATTAGCAATATTATGGGTTACATGCCAACAAAGGTGCATAGGTATTTTCGTGTCACTGAAGGCAGAAAGTAGAAAATGAGAACATGTCATCATCTGGGGTTTAAATGGATAATAGCAGCATGAAACAACACAGTGGTTGCAGTGGTACTTTAGAGAATTCACTGTTCAGGTTGGATGCTGTAGAATAGCTCTTTTTCTCACTTTTTTTCTCTGTTGCATCTCATTCAGTCATATAATGATTTTTCCTGTGGAATAGAAACTCAAGAAAACTGAAATACTGTAACAGTGGAATTTCATTATAAATGGCCATTTATAAAAGGTGGAAAGGAGGAAATAACAGTCACATTTATATTGTCCAAATGACAACATATGTTTGAATAGCATTAGCGTGCTGTCCCAGCCCACTTAATATGCATCTGATAGGAGATGTATGTGTATGTGCATACATACATGACTGTTCTCACACCTGAGTTCATGTGTGAACATGAGTCTGTGACGTGAAGGGAAAAGGTTATGAAACATCAAAGCTAGTGATCATGAAACCTAATTTACTTTTTTAATGAGATATTTGCACAAGGCGACCATTTCTGCAAACCAATCCCAGTATTACACAGATGAAATGTAATTGACTAATTGTGAAAATGCCATGCAGTCTGTTGCAGCCCCATATATCCCATTATTGCGATAGCTGATGTGAGAGTGGTAGCAGCATGTGGTGCTGTCTGGGAACACACAAGCTCTATCTTCCTCGCAGGCCTTCATTAAGAGCTGTCTGTGAGGTCTGATAAGACACCACAAATTAATGACATTTTAATTACTGAGCCATTTGGATTCTCTCCTTTTTTTTCTTCTTTTTTTACAATGAGGACAGTAAAATAACCTTTAGGATGCTTACAGTGCTCCACACTATCTTTGCAGCCCCTCTGTCCTATAAAAGACAACAATGTAAGATGCAATGTTAACATGTCGTGTTCATATAAATCACTGTTAAGATGTAAAACAAGTGTGAAAACAGGATACTTATTTGTCATCCAATCAATATTCTTAGCATATGTGACAATAACCTCATTGTCAGCTTTCTGATATCCCTCATTATCTCCTTTTTTGTTATGATCTCAAACTTTGTAATTGTTTCACTTTCACACCTCATGCGACTTTACATGATCACACTGTCTGGTTTATCCGGCAAAACTCTCCTGTTTCAGCTAACAAGTCTGCAGTTCAAACTCACACCCTTCATTGGCTTTGTATCACAGTCTCTCATCAAAAATATAAACAGCAGCATGTTAATTGAAATATGTGCTGTTTCCACAAAAGTTCCTTCTCTTTTTCGGGATGGGTGTGAATGTGGTGATTCCTGTCTTGAGGTGTCATCTCTGTGAAAGGAAGATGTTCAAAGTAATGTAATATTTTCATTAGGCAATACATGTGTTGCCTAATGTAGCTATACAATTTTATAATAAAGGATTTTAAAAGTCCCTTCAGTTCCAACCTCTATGTCATTTGCAATAACTGTGCCAGCACAAAATGGACTCTTTGGCCGATGTATCAGACGCAAAGTGGTTCATTGCTGTTTTTCATCCTCTCCTCCTGTTTTTTAACATCGACACTAAGAGGGGGAGTCTCTTTTGTTGTTTAAAAATGCCAAATTGGGTAATTTACAAGACTGTATAGAACTGTGTGAGAGAGACTGTAGACAAGATGATACTTGTTAATACTGATATTATTTTCTGTGGATTCACTGCCAAACAAATAACTAATGAATTATACTGATTCACTGTAAATAAATTCATATTTATAAAAATTGTCTTGCTTTGCATGTCTTTTGTGTTAATGCATTTAATAAACAACCCAGTTATGGTACAGATACAGTTTGTTCTCTGGTTTTTATACATAAAACATAAGTATGTCTTTGTGATCAAACCATTTGGCTTCATTAACTTAAAATGCAGTAAACCTCTCAACTGAATCAGTGAATCTGTATAGCCAGGGCATTTTATGATGGCAAGATATTGCTACTTGTAGGATTTTTCTATAATTCCCTTGTTATGATGTTTACATTTTAAATATTTATAAGCCTTCAGATGGAAAAACTGCATCACCTCTTTTCCATGTATCATCACAAGCGCTTTACCCTGAACACATCCAGCTCATCTCCCCTACAGTATCATGGACAGGAAGACAACGCTCAGAAGTGTTGAGACGTGTATCTGATGACTGTCCCACATGTTGCCAGAGAGGGCAACACTGCAAGCATAGCAGACATTTCATTAGGACACAAAAAAAGAGGATGAGGGAAAGATGCATTTGCATAAAAATAACATTAGTGAAATAGCAATCAGATGGTGCAGGGCCATGCTGAAAGTGTCATCCTCCTGAGACAAGACCAGGGCTATATCTTTAATTGAAAAGAGACAGGGGGATAAAACCTTTCATAGATAAGATGCACAAGCGCTTTCATCTTTTTTCACTCAGTGTTCTCATATTGTCTTCCATTCTTGCTGTTGTTTTTCCTCTCCACTCACTTCTTCATTACTTATTTATCTCTTGTTTTTGGCATACCCTGTTCTGGGATTACTGTGTTGTGAATGGAATGACTATGAGCTGCTATGTAACTGTTTGTATCTGATTTGACTAAAATGCTATAGGCTAGTGTCAACATGTGAGTCATGGCAGGCAGGTAACGGTTCTCAGTGGAAGATAAATACATCAGGCTGTGTAGTCTATGGCCATAGTAGTATACAATGTATTAATTTACTTTATCTGGATGGTAAGGGTAGGTGCCAGATGCTAGAAATGATTATATTTCTTTAAACCGTGCCAAGGTAAACCCAGGGGATGATTATGGAAAAACAAGGCTGAGGAATTTCAATTGCGCACCTCGTTTTTGGGTGTTCGGGAGTGTGATAGAGAATAAGAAAGTGAACATCCTCTTTGTGTGTTTCACTGTTAGTATGTATAAAAGTCCTCACATGCTGCATTTATTTCCCTGTGTTAATGCCAGAATACATTCAAGCTCATGTGCACTTGAGGAGCACAATGAGCACTCTGTTACAATTCTAACATGATTAAAGAACCTTTCGAGTTGCACAATCAATGTCGCTGAGTTGCTGATGCCACAGAGGTCACATATCATTCATCAGGAAAAATGAGAATGGGGCTAACGAGCTAGCAGTGGCCTGCTGCGGTATCGCACCAGGCCACATGGTCCTGTAATGCTGTAATGAGGAGAAATGGCTGAGGCACGAAGAGAAGCCAAGTGGCAGGGTGAAGGCCACTAATTCCCCTCGTCTGGAACCAGAGATAAGAGACAGATTAAGATTAACAAAGACCAGCCTGTTGAAAGACTAATTATGAGGCACTCTGCACAGTTGCTAACTTCTATAGGTAAAACCTCACGAAGGCAGCCTGAAGTAGCACTAGTGTTTTGTAAGTGTGTATGTGCGCATGTGTTCCTTACTCCCCCAACCCCCCACTCCCCTCTAGTTTTCTCTTTGGTACACTGTTCAGAGTCTTCTGAGTCTCAGCTAAGCCTCTTTCTTCATAGGTTTCACATGTCAGCTATTTCCACCATGCCAGGCTTCACACACTAACTCAACTCCTCTCATCCCCTATTAGAGATGGTGTATAACTTTTTAGCTGAGAGCCCACTGTCATCATCAGTTCATATCTACACTTCTCCAAAGAGGTTTGGGTTTAGTTTATTGATG
Organism: Euthynnus affinis; assembly: GCA_029490765.1. Taxonomy (NCBI): domain Eukaryota; kingdom Metazoa; phylum Chordata; class Actinopteri; order Scombriformes; family Scombridae; genus Euthynnus; species Euthynnus affinis. Next base: position 21,784,651 of record CM055842.1, on the reverse strand, counting down.
GTGTCTTATTGATTCAACTATCTTCATTAGTCTTTTATATTGAAATTATGGAATCGGGTGGCTGAAAAGTGATTTTACTAAGGACACATTGATACCTCATAATAAAAGTAAAAGTTCTGTTTATCCTAGTTCCTGATCAACTATCTGGCTTCAGTCTTCAGTACTAATAGAGTTAATAGTGGGACCTATTTAAAACATCCAGGACACGTAGGAGAACGATTGCCCAAATCACCCTTATTTCCATAAAATGAACGTAACACAGAGGAGTACATACAGCCAATTAATCTGCATTGTTAATCTCCTGCAGCTAATTAGAGACATCATCAACACCTGTCCCAACTGAAGATAGTTAACACTCTCTACCTGCAGTATCAATCACAAACACAAAGGAGGACAAATGTAAAGCTGCGAGGAGTTCTCTGTGGGACTCTGGGAGATGTAGGCAGCTGACTTTTGGATATACCATGCTGCTTGCTGACATCAGGTGTGTAATTTTTGGTCACTGAAGCGATTTTACTATAGCTCTTGTTGCCTGGCCTAGAACAGAACAACAGATGGAGAGACCTGAGACCCTCCTTTTAAAGCTGTTCTCTCTTGTCAGGCACTAAAGTGCAGTCTCAGACTGTCTTCTGAGCCTGAGGGAGAAGGAAAGTGAAGTCGACTGGTGGGATAGGTTGTGGGCTGTTAATACATGCACAAAAGCTCACAAGCATGTGTGTGTTCTAGATATATGTGCTGTATACTGTATATACCGGTGTATTCTCTTATGTTAATGTGTTTGAAACAGTATTGACTGCACACTGTACTTAACCATGTTGATTTTATACGGTTGCACAGGCAATAGTACAGTATGCCGCTGCTCAACTGTATGCGTAACTGTGAATATCTAAGTGTTCTTTTTATATCCGGCCTTCCCTTCCTCTCCATGCATAATGCATATCTGTCACCTGTACTCTGTCTGAGCGACTAACTCTCTCTGTACCAAAGAATTTTCTGACCTGTAGAGGACTCCGCTTCGAAAGTGGTTACGCAGACACGCACATACACAAATATAGACACATGGATGCATACACAGTGTGCTGACAGTCTAACTTATCTTTTTTTCTTTCTTTTTTTCCAGTAATTTCTATTTTTATTTCAATTTCAGGTGATTTTCACCCTGCTTCCTCTGCTAGCTGTAGTTCCTATAACTATTACTTTTTTTTTTTTAGTTTTTATCTCATTGGTTGATATACAGTACATCCCAGGCTGTGTAACCCTTCTGGCATTACTGCTCACATGCACACTAGTTCAAACCAAGAGTCCAGGCTGCACCAAGGTGTGCAGTGCATGTATGCTTTTCTTTACCTCCACAATTAGATGCTAGATGATCATTTATACATAACTTGCATAAAACATTATTGCTGCTATAAGCATTTTATTTTACAAAGATTCTCTTATGTTTACTGTGAAAAATATAATTTTAACAAAATATCTTCTTATAAGAAGAAAAATGTGTGATGAGACAATGTAAAATCTTCAAGGGAAACTTCAGTATTTTACAACCTGGACCCTCTTTTCCCACCATTTTGTGTCTAAGTGACTAGCAATAGCACCCTGTCAATGTATGTTGACTAAGTGCTTGTTTTTGCTGCTGGCAGGCAGAAATTGTTATTGTAAGTGTCCAACAACATTATGGAAAGGACCATACAGAGAAATAAAACTTTTTACTTTACCTTTCACTTGATCCAGTATGTTTGTGTCTAACCAAGTCTCAGTTAAGGAGAAGTCTCACTCTGAAATTTCACAAGCGTTGAGTTGTTGTATGAAGAATACAGTGGAAATGTGAGTGAGGGTTGGAGAGAGGAGTGCTGGAGGAGTTTGTTGTGTTTGAGTACAGAAAGCATGGCTTAGTTTTATTGAAAAGATTTTCAAAGTCATGGCTGAATATTTAGCTGAAGAGATTTCAGAGTGAGACTTCTCCTTCAGCGACACTTGGTTTGACACAGTAACAAACAGGTAAAAAAAAAAGGAAAAGAAAAAAGTTTTATTTCTCTGTATGGTCCTTTCCATTATGTTGTCAGACACTTATAATAACAATATGAACCTGTCAGCAGCAAATACGAGCATATTTAGTGGAGGTATGCTACTGCATCAAAGGATTGCAGCCCGTTTCGCAACTGCTGGCCAAAGTGCTGTCACTCAATACTGGACCAATTTGAAAAATTGGTGTTCCCACTAGTCACATAGACACAAAATGATGGGAAAATAAGGTCCAGGATAAAAATCCTGAAGTTTCCCTTTAAGAAGTAGGAAAGTTAGTTAACACGATAGACAAAGTTAATGAGAAAATTTAAGAGCAGTGTTGCCACTGTGATATAGCCGAAATTAGTGTGGGCATTTGAATGAACTGATCAACTCTTCTGCTTTTGAGGCTGAAACACACAATTAAATTTGGCTCCTGAGACTGTCATTAATATGCAGATGCTATAGGACTATGTTTCTGCAGCTGTGTTGGGGGAAGATTTCTTTTTTCTGCTAAGACACCATCATTCTGTCATTTCGTTATTACAGACAGCCTTGTACATTGTCATGATGATTTACATACTTCTCATTATACTGGGTTGATTTATAACAACAAAACATCACTGTTATATTAGACACTAACAATTAATTTGACTCTTTGCAGCCGCTCTGTGTTGTTGTAGTATATAGGGAACCCAGAGCCTCTTTTCCACTATCAACTATAACTTAACCATACACTAAATTATACATATGCTGGATGCTAAGGTTTGGGACAACTTTACATTAATATTTCTTTCCTTCAGACTTCAGCTCTGATTCCTTTGTGTGGTTGCCACAATTAATTTCTGCTAACTACAGTGCATAGAATAGCAATAATATATATTTAAATAGAAAACAGCATTATAAAGAAGCGATTTATGTGAATGTCGAAAAACCATCCCTAAACAGGGGAGGTGGTTTGACACACCATCTATCACCTATTTACAATGCTGCACTTTCGACAATTTCCAGGAAACTTAAGAACAAAAGCTGCCCGAAACTAACAACAAGTGACTCTAACGAACAGAACGACTGTCGCTCACAGGCAAACGCACATCATGCCTAACGACTGTAATCTGCCAGTAGCCCCATTCACTCCTAACGACTGTCGTTCACAGGGAGGACTCACAGGCCAAAACAACGATCAGGTGAAACTCCACTAATGAACTATTGTCTTAGACAATGGTTGGGCGGTCACTTTGGCTCCACTGTGTGTCAGACTAGTGAGGACTAGTCAGACCGATGCGTTATGAACTGATGAAGCCACTTAGATAAGAGGCGAAACATCTTCATAAGACAAATGTAAGTCCAGTTGCCTTGGAATCATTGTTGCCTAGAGATAAATATGACCTGGACAAATGAGAATATACACAGACGTGCAGATCAATTATATTGCTATCTCTCTTCTCTGCTCCACTGTGTTCAACTATTAGCAGCTCTCAATGAGGGGAGTAACATCCACCTACTGCATGATGCACATTTCCATATTTGGACATCACTCCCAGAGTTGGGGTTGTTCCCGAGAGATGTTATGGTTGTATAACTGTATAAATAGCTGCAGGTATATCTGTGCAGTGGTATGGAGCTGAGCTTTAGGTCAGTAGTTGGCATAGTTGTCTATGATCTGGGAGACTTCAAGACCTGGTATAGGGACTTCCCTTGCATCGTTTATTGGTGAACACTTGTTCTAATACTTTCATATCCTTAAATTAAAAATGTAGTACAAACAAATACAGGATTTTTACACCTATTTCCACTTTTATCTGAATACAAATACAAACAATTTTGCTGCCTCAACTAATACAGATACAAATACTGGGCTGTCTGCACATCCCTCTTTAAGGGGGGTAGGGGCATTCTGTCATTTTGAAGGCTTTGTGGAAAGCCTGTACTTGGGGTAAAAAATGCAATTTGTATTTAAGTCGAGATTAAATAAAAAAATGCCTTTTAGATCGTATTCCCAGTCATATTGTACAACTAACAATATAAGTCAAAAAATTAAAAAAATCTATTTCTTTGTATTCTTATATCAAAATCCACCCATGTTTTCTGCCTGTATGACATGTGCCTATGTAGGCTTGAACCAGTCAATTTCAACCAATATCATCCACATCCACCCATCAATCAGTCTTCAACATTTAGCGGCACAGAGCTGAGATCTATTATGACATGCCCACTTTTCAACATTCAAATCATATTCCTCCCAATGTTATATCCCGTCTATCCTGTGTCATTCTGCAATATTTCACAATATGTAAAAACCTAATCAAATCAATCAAAATGTAATTTCATCTGTATATATTTTCATTGTACACAATATGCAAATTAACTGTAAATTATCTATAATCTGTTTTTGTTTTCAGATGACATTAATTACATAACTATTGAGAGGAAACAAGTAAAAATTCTCCTATGATGGTTGCTTCTTATAGTAGTTTATTCTTGGGGTTCAAGGGACCCTAGTGGGTAGTCATTGTATGTTAAATATGTTGGTAGCATGAGGGTTAATTACGCAATTTAGTGTAGATGCATTATATTGCCCAGGACACATGCTACTTTAAATGGTTGGTTCACTGCTAGCTGCAATGCTGGCTGAACTGGCTGTGAGTTCCCTTTTCAGTGTGTGCTGTGAAGCCAAACATCCAAGTCAAACAGTGTTGCTCTATGGTCCACGTGGGTAATTGGTGAATTCTCACAGCCTCCAGCCATGCATTCTGTATGTCAACAAATGAGACTCTGAAGACACTGCCTCATCATGGCTCTCAGCATCTGTGACTGTAAAAATGTGAGCCCACTTGTTTCACATCAAACCTTGTTATTTTAGGGTTTAGGGGTCTGCAGTGAAGCCACACCTTATGCTCAACACATTCAATTTTTCATGCCAACATCCAAATTCCTCTGTAACACACTGGAAAAGCTCTTGTAAAGACAAAAGCTGAAGCACTTCTTGTCAAAACACTTTCTTTATACAATTTGGAAATCTGTGCTTGAATCATGGTCGTATTATTTTATGTATCCAGAAAGTTACTCAGTGTGTGTCTGAGTCACAAGAACAAATTGTGGTTAAGTGTGATTTATAAGATTTGATTGCTTGGTTTCGAACTGTTTTCTTATTATTTATTTGATATAGCAGATGCAAACCAGGCTGTGGAGCAATATGACTGTCAAAAAGGGAGTCAGAGTGCACATGGATGCTATTAAAACACCTGGAGGAGAAAAGGGAAGCAAAAATCAAACACCCAATCTTAACTACAACTCCAGCTGGTCTCCCAGTTGTATTGAACAGCTCAGTCACTGCTGCTGGTATCATCGCATGCAGACACACACCCACTCACTCATCACAGCCACTTTCCAGCTCAGTGTTTCCCAGTGCATCACACTAAACCCCTCATCATCTAGTGCATTGGTGTGTGGCAGTGATTGGATAATGACTCATATGTAAATACTTGAATATTTAGGCTGAAGTATTTTTTTATTCTTCATCTTCTTCTTTTCACAGTAGGTACTGCAGAAGTTAGCACACTCCCTTCTCGGAGCCAGAGTTTCCAGGACAATGTAACACAATGCGACCCATTTTTGTGTCTGCTCTTGAATAGAGGCCAGTGATCCAAGCTCTGCAGATGGTACATGTATATTCATTTCACATATGGTGCACAGTTATAAAGGATCTATTGTGTTATGAGAGATTTTCCTTTGTATCATTTTGAATCCAAATTGAATTAAATGAAAATTTGGTAGAAGTTACACAAATTATAGCAAAATAGTGGCAAATTACAGTTATGGCAGTAAGTGAAAGATATAAAACTGTATCGATTAAAGTCCCTTCATAGTTTTCTCTTATGGTTCTTGCACATTTTCCTTTGAATTGATGACATTCTGCCCATGTATGTCTCCCTGTGACCTAGAGCAGGTCACAGTATTAATTGCCTTGGCATTCCCAGTGATCCTTCCTCCACCTTAAGGTTCTTTAAGTATGGGCATCACACACCCGACTGGACCAGTCATGGTCTAGAACTGAACCCCTGAATAAAACACCCAGATGGAAGAAAGGACAGAGAGAAATTAGACATCAGGAAGGCTACAGTATGACATTAGATGACCTGTGCAGTGCAGATACTTCACAATTCTGCCCCATGCAGGATATTGGATGGGTTGGCAACTCATGTGTGAAAATATAGGAGAACTCCAGGGAGTGTAGGAGGAAATGCTTGATGATCCACATCTTGTAGCCCTATAGTTTAGCCTGGCAGCAGCACTGACAAAACAGGTATTTCTTCTTGGGGTCAAATGTCCCTGGCTCAAAATAGATGATTGAAAATCTTATTTGGAAAGAAGGCAAACTCACTGTATAGTGATTTCACAATATGTTCACCACACCTGTTTCTTCCATTGTCAGTGTCACAATTTAGAAGAAAAACAAGGTTGCATTTAATCTGGGCGTGTTGCTTTGCAATTCTTTTTCCCATTAACTCTTGTTGATAGGGATTAGGGCCCCTGAACTCAACATCAATGATGCTAAAAGGCAGACAGAATCCATTCAATGATTATTAACAAATGGTAATGTGCTGCATGCTTGTCTCAGAACAGCCCTGACCCTGATTTAAATATAGCTTGTCCACTACAACTGATCCTGATACTGTGACTCTGACCTGGTGTCTTGCCTTCTGGCTGTGCTGCAGGATGTTCAATAATGCAGGGCCAGGAGGCAGCAGTGGTGGTGGGGGTGAGTTAAGAGCGTTCCTCAATACCACTTCACTCCTTCAGCAAACAGAGCAAGAGGTGAAGGGATCAGGCAAGAAAAAAGGACATCTTAACAAACTCAAGACAAAAGACAACATGAGTGTAGAGGAAGTCTTGATGTCCAAATATGTGGAGGGTATCAAGAAACTGAAAAAATGTTGACTTAAATAACCAGAAGTGTATTTTCTCCCATGAGTATTTACTCTGCAGTCCACTGGAGAGAGTCTGAAAGGGTGCCTCTAAAATCAAACCAACCGTGTAGATTTAATATCATGGTTAAAAAAAAGTAATTTCCTCTCGCCAGACCATCTGAGGTTTAGCTGGAGCTCACTGACCTCACAGCTGGACTGAACAGCGGGGAGACTTGGGGGAAGAGTGCTAACACTGAGCATAGTCTGATGCTTTCCAAACTGACCAAAGACCCACTGGGCCTAATCACTACCATTATGTTGGATTTCCACAGAGAAAGATCCACTAATGGAATTTATAATCACCAGGTTCAAATGCCTCTGCAGGATATGACTGCTGTTTAGGATACATTTGAATCAGATTGGTGCAGTGGTTTGCTCAATAAAAGACATCATCATCTTTTTTGCTTTGGTCATGTTGTTTTGTCTAATTGTTCTATGAATAAAATGGATTGTTTGGGAGAAAAGAACACTTCACCTTTAGCTCAACAAGTCTCTTTCCCCAATGGATCCATCTCATGAGAAGAACATTTCTAGACTGTGAATGTTTGAATCTTTTCGTCTGTCCAGCATTCAAAATTAAATCTCCACTGGAGGAGGATTCTTACTTTGTAAAACCGAGGACTTTTATCCAAAGCCACTATTCATGCTCCTTCGCCTATTCATCCCATCATTATTATTAAGTCTCTTTCCATTCAACTTATTTTTTCCTTTTCAAATAAACTCATTAACTGTATCTTTTGTCATGTGGTCTCTTGAGAGAGAACATAAAAGTAGGGATATAGTTCCAGACAGCCCTGTAGCACTCACAGGACCGCAGTGAACAACACAATATTTCACTCCCAAGTGTGTCGCAGATGCTCCCCAATGAATATTCAAAATTACTGAATATAGGAATAAAAAGAAAACTCAATAGCCTACAATTCAGTAATGCTCGTCTAAAAAGACATTTGCACAGACATATTCTACTCTATTCATGGCTGTAATGACCAAGGTGAAAGCTGTTGTCCCTAAATGATTTAACTTATTAAATCTTTAGCTTTGAAAAATGGAAAGATATAGACAAAGTTAATCAGAAGTGTTACATATGATTTTTGAAAAGAGCCAATGTGTGGATTGTGGTAAAAGTGAAGAATTTATCACAGTAAATGTTTCCCTTTATTACCTTTAAATATTGGTTTGTATAATATACCTACATACAGTAGTGGAAGAAGTATTCAAATGTTTACTTTTTCAGAAAAAAAACCTACTTAAAGCTGTCAAATAGTGTAGTTGAGAGTTTAGTAGTATAAAGTATAAAGTAGCCTAAAATGAAAAAAAAACTCAAATACCTCATAACTCATAAGTACAGTACTTCAGTAAATGTGCTTTGTTACATTTCACCATCACTGCCTGCCTATGTTGCTGTAAAATGGTGTGTGCCTGTGAAATACAGAAAAACAAAAAGTGCATTCCTGAGTTGCACTGTTCAAAAGACAGAGCCTCCGTTGAACCCCACCAAAAAAGAAAATCTGAAGATCTGTCAGAGTGCATCTTCAGTGTATGCCATCATACTCTGACTCTCTTGCAGCATTGTTACAGCACACATGTATTTATATAATGAGTCACCCCAGTGTAACATTATGCAATGCACCGCATAGTGAGTGTTTCTCAGTACACTGCCCCTCCCCGCCCAGCCCTCTCTTGTGTTCATGTTTCTTTGATGTACTGTAAATTGCATTCCTGTGAGAACAAGCATGAACTACAGGTATCAAAGGAGCTGTTCATAATATACATATTGTATTTAGTATTATCAAAAAAATGGGAATTTTAAACAAATAATGTGATGTTTTAGTATAAAAGGTCAGGAGAGACACTGTAGAACATTTACATTATGAGCATACAGAGAACAGTGATTGAATCCACCTACCTTCTCAACCCACCTCCTTAGACAAGCTTATTTGTGTGAAGGGGGGAAACAGTGAAGCATGCTGTGTCCAATGGTGCTATCTGCTGTTCAAAGTGTCACACTACACTTAATTATGTACTGCATTTGGATGTTAAAATGCCTGTTGGGATCAAAACACATCCTGACTAAATATATTTACAGTATGTGTTCACTTCAGTACTAGTTAGATATTGTGCAAAGATTTATTTCTCAGTAAAATTTAATCCAGTGTCCCACTAATTCAAAATGCATATGTATGATACGATTTTAGTCAAAGGGAGCCACAGAGTTATAGCTATTGCTTTTTACAAATTCCTTTACTGTTGCACAGCCTTGTGTTGAATTGTATGATCTCCTACAGCCTGATATTGTCATTTTTTGCTGTTATATGTATCCATGGCCCAATTTCCAAACATAGATCATAACAACTGCACTATATCTGAACTTTTCATACCATCTTTAAAAACTCATCCCAACCGACATAGTTCACAAAGAAGGACTACTGACTGGGGTCCCTGAAGACCCTAAGAATAAACTACTGTAAGAAACAACCATCATAGCAAAAACTTATTTCCTCTAAAAACATTATAATTTATGTTATTAATGTCATCTGAAAACAAAACAAAACAGATTATTAATATTATTATATCAGGAAAATTATATTTAATTTTCACATTGTATAAAATGAAAATATATACTTTTCTTTGATACGAATTAGCAGCTTTTATCTTAAGTACAGTCTTTCCACAAAGCCCAAAAAATTACTGAGAGTGTGCCCCTGCCCCCCTGATAGTGTGTGATACTTTAAATTAGGACATATGACAAACATGAACTCAGTAAATAGTTCCATCTATTAAAATTGCAAAGGAGAAATTGTGTGCTTTTGACTGGGGTCCCCCAGGGCCTCAGTACATTGGCATTTTTAAAAAGCATTAATTAAAACAAAAAAATAAAACAATGATGTGAAGATATGAAGTCATTTTTGTTGTGTCAGTTCTCAGATGTATGTTGCTTTGGATAAAAGTATCTGCTAAATGAAATTATAAGATTGTAAGATATAAGATGTCATTAGGAACAAATTGATTGGCAAAGTATGAAAAATGGGAATGGTAGAATAAAGCACCTGAGATATGTCAAAAAGTATAACTCTGGGGTCTGTGGGTACCCCAGTCAGTAGGATTAATGTTAAACATACAAACTCACATACTACAACATCAAGTGATGGAAATGTAGCTAATGCAGATGTATGACAGAATGTGTTTTTTCCAGAAAGATACCATAAGTTCAGACAAGGGCAATCTATTTAAACATGCACTTATGTCTACTTCATTTTAAGTCCATTAACTGTACAGACAGCTCCACCTGCTGTTTAGACTTTATTTATTATCCACAACAGCTCTGTTAAGTTGAATGTTGAACCACAAATGGGGCAGAATGGATATCTTGTCTGTGATGAATCTACAGAATCTATCTTTCTTCCAGAGCCTTTAAATGCAATATCCTTTCAGTAGGCGATAAAGGAGCTGGATGCAATCATCCTCAGCATAGAACAGCAGGTTTCTCACAGCACAGGCTGACAAACATCTTACTCAGTAAAGAGCGTCAGTCCCTGATGTATCATAACACATGCAGCCCTAAATGATCTATTGTTTAACCCTCTCCTCCTGCTCCTTGTTCTCTACACGTTCTTTATGTTCTCTTCATCTCTTCCTCTCTGTACCTGAATGTGGGGGTGGTCCCACCCCATTACCAGCAATGAAAAGATGAACGATATCCCTATGGTGATATCCATCACGGCATTGGCCCTTTAGAGACTAATAAGAGGAGAAAAAACTGGGGCACATGGAGGCGGCAGTGATTGATGATGTACTGAGGTCAATGTGACCAGCCAATCATAGCTCAATAAGGCCTACGCTAAGAAGAGATGTCTCAGGCCCGTTCCTGTGTGGGTGAAAAAGAGAGGTTGTCAGGGTGTAACTGTTTAATTTGTGTCTCTTTTTTCGTGTTGGGACCTGCAGCAGGTGAAAATGGTGACACCATCATACCCAAAGATTCTGCAGGCATTTAATGCCCATGGTGGATGGGTGGATGAGATGAAACACCTTTACCTGTGTTCACGCAGCTGTTGGTTTCCTGCTGTTAGGTGGCATGTAACCCACATGATGTCTGTGATTTCCTTTTGCTGTCATTTGCCTGTTCAAATGCATCTATCACAGCCAGCAAGAAGAGGATGTAACGTTTGCTATGAGGAACAAGTGTCTGCGTCTACACTGTGACAACCCTCTCCTCAAAGTAATACTCAACACTGAGGTGTTGCAGGTGACAAGGATTTCTCTTTCTTTAAAAAAAAATTCTGGTGGATAAAGCTGGTTTACTCATTCTTCCTTTTCTGAAATTTTTAATTTAGTTCGGCTTAAGTTTTCTTCACTTCAAAAGTTGACTGAGTTGTTCCTCCTTTCATCAATACTCTTGGTAGTGCATGGGGAGATGAAAGGTCCAGAGAAATCTGCTGCCTTGTATTGTCAGTTTCAGGTCTCCCAGTAGGAAGAATGTAGGTACAGAGAGAGAGAGAGTCAATATTGGCCTGAGTCTCCAGCTTTGTCACTTTCACTGAATAATAGTGATTGTCTTTGACCTTTGACCTGCCGTATACTTTGTTTGTATGGTCACAAACTCTAATAAATGTGGAATTACACTTTCTCAGGTGCTGTGCATGCAGGGCCCTGTATGTGACTATGGCATCTGCAGATGCCTTAAATGGATTAGTAGAAGGTTATAGAAGAGGGTGCAGGAAAGGTTTTAGCATTATATTTTAGTGCATATACATTATATAATGATTATGATATTTCACAAATAAAACCTGTTGCAAAGTGCAGTCAGGTTGATGAATTGTCTGTGAATGTGCAATGCAGTTATTTTAGTTTGCTGGAACATTGTTGTGTATTTCTTACAGAGAAATAAACATGAGAAAAAATGTGTTCACTCAGTGACAGTAAGCTCAGTGAATTTTAGGCATCAACAGAAACAAACTCAAAAGATCCCCTGTGTTATGTAATATCTTTAACCTATTCTCCTTTGCAGAATCATTTATTTCAATTGATGGTTGTTGTTTTCATATATACACATATACATATACATATACATATACATATACATATGTACTGTGCATAATTTCACACTGTATATCTCTTATACTGTGTAGTTTAGAGTCTGATTGTGAGAGTACAGGTGTAGTGCAAATATCCAAAAATATTGAAGATGTCTCTTTTTTTGTGGTGGTCAATGAATAATGGTATCATTGCCTACATCATTTTGGGGAATCTTTTTCTAAAATAAATTAGTTATTTCATGATAAGGATGATCATCTCAGATCATCTTGTAATGATCTGAGAATAAAGAAGAATGATTGAGTTCAATTTTGCACACAGCATGCAAATTCCAAATGTTTGTGTTTGACTTTTGACCTTGAGCAAATATGAATAGAATGGGCCCATTCATTAAACCTGTCTCACATTGCACCGCTGGTGATTCTCCTCTGCTCTATTACCTCATTCACTGACAGAAATTAGTGTGGGACCAAACACACCTAGCCAAAATATTAGTGGTAGTTAAAAGGAGGTTTAAAGGATTCCAACACCAAATTGTTTTCAGCAGTTCCGCTACCCAGGGCATTTCTCCATATGACGAGGTTCTGAGGGGCTACAAACTGCAATTTTCTTTGGTCATCAGAAATCAAATTTATGCAACATATATGTTAATAGTAGGGCTTTGATCACAGAAAAGCTACATTTTGACTGTTCAAGAATGGTTCTTTTGTTGTTACAGTTAACCCAACAAAGCATTAAAATACTAATTTTCTGTTGATTTTTGTTAATGTATTTGTCTCATGTCCACTCACTTTTTCTTTGCTTTCTATGACAGGAGTTCTATATATTTCAGCACAGGGGATTATTGTGCCCTTTGATGAAAGCAGACTAAGTATTTTTCATTGCTCTGGGTCTTACAGTATTTTTGGAGAGAAAACAAGCTAGTGCTGTTCAATCGACCTGTCAAAAAATAGAGGCACAACCATAGATAATCCTTATGAGAATTCACCCAGAAAACAGAGGGTTGGTGTTGTCCCTATATCAGAGACTTCTGAATCTATAGTGCATTCTGTCACCTCCCCTTGTTTTCCCCCACACCGTGTGAGGATAAAAAAGAAGTGGAAGAGCCAAACAAAAGGGCAAAAACAAAAGACAAGTGCTTTTGAGATTCATTTTTAAACTAAGATAGCAGACATGTTCTCTGTTCACTTTTGCCTATAGAGAGTTAATTTCACCTTGTGAAGCCATTTTCAGAAAACTCCAGAGTTCTATAATCCATGAAACTTCTCAAAACCGGACCTATCATCAGGTGCACACATGGGAAATCAAATGTTACCATCCATTCCAGCTGCTTCCTCCCTCCGTTTGAAAAATGGAAGAGTCTCTCAACAGTGTGAAATTACTCCCCTAGGTGGGCAGAGAAAAGGCAGTCAGCCAAAGAATGTCACCTGGATTCCACTCAGTGTCCCCTCATTTGTCATGACTCTACTGCACAGCACAGGCACAACTTACAGAAATGTCTTTTTTGTGTGTTGCACTATAAACTGTTGTTGCTGATGCAGTTTTTTGTTGTCATGTTGTTGCAGCCTGTGGGGTTGTTTTTCCAAAGTTCCTTGTCCATGCTTTCAGTTTGAGTAACAATTTGGCAGTGTCAGGAAAATCTCTTTTCACAACACTTGCTTTGACAGAGAATTGGAATTGTTCTGTTGCTTTTACAGTAACCTAATAGTAATTTGTTACAGGAAAAAAATTATCCATGTTCTAATTGATGTCTTTTTTGTGAGGGTCAAAAATGTTTCCTTTTATGTGCACACTTCTTCAACAAGTCCCTTTGAAAAATCTGTATATAATACAAAATAAAAACGTAAGTGGCAAATGGTAGGGTTGGGTAAAGAGAGCGGGACAGCATTTGTTTTCATGGCAAATGGAGTCTGATTGGTATGAATGTGACATTTTGCCTGAGGAGTGTGGAGGTGGGTCATTACATCCAGAAACAGGGGAGGGTCTCTTTTGGAACTGTGCATTTGTTTTTGAAGTTTGCTTCCAATTATCATGACTAAGTCGCTTCCTCAGGGTAACATTTGGTATTTAATGTGAACATGTCACACACACTTTCAAAGCTGAAGTCATTTGTTCTGGACTGGGTTTTACTACTTGTTCTGTCTGTTCTTTGCAGATGTGTTTCAAATTGCATTTTTAAGAGCAATTGATCATATCAGATCATATCAGATATGCATGGTATATACATCATGTAAGCATATAAACAAGGACAATCATTGACCTATCATATTGAATATTTTAAGGACTAGAAGCACTGTACAGCAGTTCCCAGTGACAGGGAAAGTGTACACGTGCCATTTCTGCGTGATACTGGGTGTTACTGTGAAGTCAGATTCTCTCATTGCTAATAAAACTCCTCTGCATGTCATCTGACTTGAGTTGGTGCACAGCTGAATCCACACAGTCTTTATGGGCTGTGCTTATGTCATACACCACTCACGTGTGCTCTGTACGTGTATATGTACATGTATGTGTTTTAATATTTAGTCAAGCTGGTTTTACTGTTAATATAAGGTATATACTGTGCGTCCACACCTTTGAAAACCATGTTTTCTTAATTTTTTGCTGTCTAGATTCTGGTGTTTTCAGATTCATTAGCATATGGAAAAAGATAGGGTCAAATTGTCTCAAGCAAAAGTGGAAGTGAATGTGTGTTTTAATCCTTACTTCTTCAACAGGATATTTGAATTTGGTTTTAGGGTTAGTGTTAAATTAAGGTTCCAATGAGAGATAAGGACAGGAATATAGGACATATAATGCCTTACATCAGTGAGCATGCTCATAAATATAGTAACATGTATGTGTGTGTATGTGTGTAACGCAGGCACACACATGTTAGAGCCATGCATGAATCTGTGTTTCAACATGCACGTGACTGTCTGTGCAGTCACAGAGCCTTCTGTGGGTGTTTTGCAGGCGGTCACTCCAGCAATCCATCTCTTTTCCTCAGCCAGCTGCTGATTTTCCACAAGTTACACAGGGAATTTGCTTAAGGAATTACACTGGGGTTTAAGCCAGATTCTGACATGAAAATGCCATATTTCATTATAGCAACACAAGGAGTGTCCTTTTTTTGCCATGCATATAGGCATTCATTAAGAGTGTGCCATCTTTTTGTTGGGAAAGAGCCTCCAACAGTATGGATAATAACAGAAAATATATTGTTACACGTTAGAATGAACATCAGAATTTATAATTAGAATCAGAAAATGGTTTGTTGTCAAGTATGTTTACACAAAGAAGGAATTTGTCTTGGTGTTGTGGTGCATACCAGTCAAAATATACACAAAATTATGTACAAATGGAGGGAAATGGTATCTCAAGCTACCAAATACAGAGGGCACTGATTGTCTTAATTTCACATAGACATAATTCTCACAGACAGAGGCAGTGACAGAGCCAGCACATCACAAAGAAAGACTCTATATGGTTTATGGCTATATGATTTTCCCTCCTTTTTGACAAAGAACCTAAAGTCCATGGTAAATACAAAGGGTCAATGGTCACTTCACAGCCGTGCCGTATGTTTAACATGCCTATTTTTACTGTGAAACTTCAGCTTTTGTCTCACAGGGTGATGTTTGAAGCAGGTTCAGCAGAAACACTAAAAATGTCAGTAGCTCTGTTTTATCACCATGCAAAGGTAATAAAATTATCTTCTCTTTTGTGTTTACTATCTCACCATGGATCTCCTGTTATTCTGGAGTATATATTAGTCTTTATTCTATTACATAATACATTTGCATGTATTTTCCAGTAGAGGAAGGAATGAAGCTAGCTATACATAAATCCAGACAACTATTGTATGAGTTGGCATAATCACAGAGAACACTATACACAACAGAAGCAGGCATTGATAAAGAGTACAGCTGCATACATATTACTGCCAACTATATCCTCTCTGGGGTTTGCAATGTATCTTATTTGACAGTACATATTATGGTACTGCTGACCATAACTAATGTGAGATGTATATATAATTATTCTTTTTCATTTGTCATTATTTCCTCATTTTATTTAAAGTCAAGATGATGAACATTGTTGGCCCCAGGTTCATGTATTTTTTTCACGTATGTTTTCTATCAGCAAGTTGAGTTATGGTGCTCTCCAAAGACAGCCAGCAATTACATTACATTGATGATTACATTATGTTACACCATCTACATTATGAGATCTACAGCAACTTACAGGATCCTCCGAGAATTGGTAGCAATCAGTATGGTTCTTTATCAGCATGACACAGTGTTACTTGTGTTAATGCACAGTATTGCACAGTTTAATGACATCAGCCACTGCTGTATCATATAGTCATTAGCCAGAGCATGAAGCCACTGGAGAAGGCTTGGAGATAGGCATTATGTTAATCATGTCAAGCATATACATATCGAGTTGTTAACAGAAATACTAAGTTAGGTATAGCCGCTGCACTAAAATGTTTGGTGGTGCAATGATGAACAATGCATTTGGTGCAGCTGTGACACTCAAGTTGACCCAGCTGCTAGAGATCATGTGGACCATTAAGAGATCTAGTGTATATACAGTAGTGACAGAAAATGAAAAATTCACAAGGCAATTAACCAACAGGGGCACTGCTATGAGGACCCCCCCCCCCCCCCCCCCCCCCAAGGGAGGTTGTTTGGGGGAATCACCACACCTTTTCCCTGCTGAGGATAACAGTTTTTAAAAGCATAATTTTGGAGCCCATTTGCTGTACTTTCAATGCAAGTTTACCATGATCAGTGAAAGATCATGAGAATATCATACTAGAAAGAATTGGAAAGGTTTTTGTTTGTTCTTGTTGTTCTTTTTTTAAGTTGTGTGTAATTTGAAAGACCAGGAGGGTATAGGTTTTTGTGATTACTTACCAGTTAATAACATAATAATATATATATATATATATATATATATATATATATATATATATATATATATATATATATATATATATATATATATATATATATATATATATATTGGTCATGAGAATCTGAAGCCCAGTGTTTTGATTTTAGGAATGCTTCATATTACAGCCTACAAAATATTAAGCTGAGGGCCAGAGGGCAAAAAAACCCTCTTTTTTGTTTCTTTTAAATCTGGCAACATGCTGTAGGATTAATGAATGTGATCTCCATGAGTCATGATGGAGCTGTGCCACTGAAACCAATGAAACATCTGCCATAGTAAGCAAATAATGATAATTTATAGAGTAGTCCACCACTGATATTAAACATGTTGACCAACCTAGAAGATAGCTGAGTTAATTAAGTGTTGTGCACCTATTAGGCCAGTAGAGGCCAGAACACATTAATATTTTTACCTGCATTGCGAGAGAGTACTCTGGCAGATCCAGTTAATTTCAACTATAATTCATTATCCTGTCATTAGTTTTATTTGGTGTGGTGACTTATGAGATGGTGTTTCTTTTTCTTGCACCTTCGAATTTATTTCTCTTCTGTATTTCTTTTAGGTAATTAGTTTTAATTGATATTGATGATGGTGCAGTGGTAACACTAGCAGCACGAGCTGTGTGGAGTTAACATGTTCTCCCTGTGCCTGCAAAGGTTTCCTCTCACAGTCCAATGACATGCAGGTTAGGTGAACTGGAAACTCTAAATTGGTTAAGGATGTAAATGTGACAGATGGCTATCTGTTTATACTGTGCTGTATGTGTCAATCATGTGATAGACTGTTGACCTGCTCAGAGTGTACTCTGCCTCTTGCTCAGTGTGAGCTGTGGTAGGCTCCAGCCTTCTCTAACCCTGCACAGGAATAACAGTTAACAGATGATAGAAGGACAGATGAAATATTTATGATTTTTGTCAGAGAAAAATCCCCCATGTTTGTGTATCTTATGTCATGGGAGAGGCATACCTGAGAAATATCTGTAGATTACACCAACACCTGGTGTTCAACCACTGCACCTCACCAACTCTGCCACATAATATCTGCAGGCTGTCATGAGAAGAGGATGATGTGTACTTGTTTCCTGTACCTGAATGAAACACTACACGCACACAAACAGATTCTCTACCTTTCAGTGTCCCTGCTGAAAGGAGCTGGGTTTGGGTTTTCTGTTTATGTTCCAAGACTTGCACCAATTCTGTGCAGTGTCAGCACAGCACTGAAGTGAGTATGGGATGCTCTGAATGAATGGAAATCTTCCATGTTCAGTCCAAACCTTTGAGCCAAGTCGAGTTATAGTTTCCAGTATATGGGTTATGCCAGCATGTGAGTTCATACAAGAATGTCAGCACAACCACAACAATTAAAGTAAGCTACAGAAACAGTAACACAAATGATATAGATATATGCAGCCTGTCATCAAATTGCATCACACACTAGCAGTGTGTAGTTACCTTGGCAATGGTCAGAGGCCATTAGTGGGCAGAGAGAGGCCATGAGCCAGGAAGAGCTGCTGTCTTTGCATTGCATGCATGATTTGATTTGCTGGAAAAAGTACAGCTGTGGATTGCTAATGTTTCAGGCTCAAGAATGAATTGGTTCAAAAGATTTGTTTGTATTTCCCCGCCCTGCTCTGTAAAAATTTATCAGATAAATATTCCCATAGAATATTATCAGATAAAGCCAAATTTAAGGTGTCCTTTCTTGTAGCCTTAAACGCCTCAGAAAGCATATGGGACCCCTCAGAAATAATTGGTACCAAATGGTCTTCCCCAATTTTTTATAACAATGGGTCAGTGTTGAGCTGAATCACTCGCAGCAGTGCAGCAGAAAAGTAGAGAAGCAGTTCTTTCTAAAGCTGCAGTCTAAGCCAACAAGTCTTAAAAGCTTAAAAGTCCCAACCATCATCAATTAGCTGGCATCAGTGGGCTGTCAAGACAATTCAAAACATATGCAAGAAACATGGCGATGTTTATCATCTTTGATTTGTCTTTAAGTTTAATTTGCTTTTTTGCAAGATGATTGATTCCAGTCCAAATCCATGAAAGGATGGGGTATCTAAAGGCTTCAGACACGGGTTATTTGTAATGTCTTTACATTTGCATTTGCAATACCTCTTATTGGTTTATACTGATACATTTTCAGTTGCCAATAGTTTTAAAATGTATTCAAAGGTTACTTTTATCAATCCATGTACCCTCTGTCCAACCTGTTTGATAATATGTTCAAATATGTATCTTCAAATCAGCAGGTGGAATAAAAATTAAACCCAAACCAGAAAACAGCTTTTGACATAGGGTATATAGACCTATATTATAGCACTGATGGTTTGGTAGTATATGACAGGACTACTGAGTTATGTAATCTTATTGAGCCCTGCTGGGATCCATTTGTTGCTGAAAGAAAATCTGGGCCTCCCTCAAACCTAAGCAGCTCGTGCTGAGAATGAAGACTGGCACACCTATGACCTGGTTGTCTGTTGGGTCAGCTTTATGCTACATAAAGGATACCATGATCCAGGTCCTGCTGTCACCTGCTGCAATAGATATGAAATCAATTAAAATTCTGTGTGGTCCATGTGTAGAATATCTGTTGGACTTGTTGAAGAAAAGCATTAAAAATGACCCCTAACATTTGTTTTATTTTCTATGGAAGATGGAAAAAGGATGAAGAAAGGAGGAAGGAGGAAGATTATGGTCGAGAAAATATGTGATGTTATATTGGTACTAAGTTTAGGTGCTGCTTCTTTACATTTGTGGGATGTACATACAGCCAACAATATGTTTCCCATGGAGGTAGTTCTATGGCAAGGAATTCTGAATTGCTACACTGAGCTCTTGTTTGAGTGCAAAATGGGTACATCTGACCATACACTTGAGAAAACTTAGCATTCAGACATCTAGCCAAGACAGGAAATTGCTCCTGATGTTTAATAATTTCATACATCCATTAGTCCATTACTGTTTGTGACATGTTACCAATTCTGTGGTTCTGTTGTCATGCCCTCAAATTTCATACCATTTAATTTACATTGTGTCATTCCACCCTTACAAATTACCAGCACGGGGGGTTGTTGAAATGCCTTGGTTGGAAAAAATGTGAGAAACTCAAGTGCTGCCATAGGAAATAAAATGGAGGAAACAATATTTTCTACTTAAAGGGAGCCCAAACTGCGCAAACAGGAAAGTTTTCAATCATCAGTGTGCATGCTGTCTTACTTGATGGACTGAGATACTGATGCTAACCAAAAGGCACACTCAGAGTTTCCACATTGCGTCAGATGGCTCTGAAAGAAAGATCACCTTTGTGTAGCTAAGAGCTGACTGACTGTCCCCAGAACTAACAATGACACAAGACAGATGAAAAGGCCATGCTCTAATATCTTGCTTTTTTGTGTTTCACCCAAGCATTTTCACCTAACTTATCTATAACTTCATCAATTATGTATGTAAGATTCAACATGCAATGTTTTCCTATGTGTTTTTGTCACATTACTGCCTGCTGGTGGGAAAGCCAGAAGAATAGATTGGAAACAGCTTGATGCTCAGTAGCCAATGAGCTTTATTGCCCAGCAGGGAGAACAGTGTGCATATGGTCCAAACCAAGGGAATTATATTCTGTAAAGCATATACCCCAGACAGGAAAAGAATCACATTAATTTGGCCAATGTAGAGGCAAACACGAATACATGTGGGATATCTTAATGAATTCCATGAGGTAACTTCATCCTATAGTCACCTCTATTGTCAGTTTGGTGTGCCTTATTTTCTTCAGCTGTAGCATCTGGTTTATTACACAACACAGATGAGCAATTGTTAATATGAACACTGTGAGCTCAAAACCGACCTCCACCCACCTTTACACAAAAAAGTTATGTTTTTTTCAGTGGTTCTTTGAAGTGAACTATGGAGCACTGACATACTGTGTATATCAGCACCACAAAGAAATTGTGGAGTCAATCTGTGCACATGGAATTACTGTTCCACACGTGTTCAAGATTTTGACTGGTTCCTCAGTTTTTGTCCCATGAAAACAGTAGGTGCTGAGTCACTGCTGCACGTGAGGCAAATAGATAGACACAAAGGGGTTTTCCCAGAGTTCCTGGCACTAAGAACATATTTCTTGTATACTATAAGTTAAATGTGTATAGCATGCACTTTACATCCTGTCTTGAAATGCCACGATGGTGGTTGTTTTATGCTTTAAGAAGAGCCCTGCCACAGAAAATGTATTGCTGATTCTTTTCTTTGCATGAATAACATGTGACTATTATTTGCATACATTTGTTGCATGTATTTGGTCAGATTTTGGAACATACTGTACACACAGATAGACAGGAGAGTGGATTTTGCTGCAGGAGTAGTTGCACATTTCAATGGAAATCTACTTTTTCTCCACTGTAAAAACTTGACACTGTTGGAAACAATTGTATCAGGCTGGCAATCCACCCTGCTACGACTCCATTAAGGAAAAAAAACACAATGTTTAGGAGCATTTTGCACTTCATTAAAGAGTCAGTGTAGAGGTGAAAGAAACTGAATGAAACAAATGCCACCAGGACACCACAAATCAAATAACTTTTAAATGTTTTTAGCCTATTAGGGGAGCTTGGTATTTAAGTATTTGATATTATGAAAATATTGTTTGTTATGACTTTAAGTGGACTCATATTTTAGTAGCAAATTGTTTCAAAAATTGTCTTTCTCAGTTATAACATAAGATTATAACATCATAGCATCAATAATTAGGATCTAAAAAGTGATTTTGAGCCATCTTACTGTTTAGAACCATACAGTGTCTCTCTGCGGCTTTTCCCTCTCATTATCCCGTCATTGTTCTCATTGTGCTCCTCTGTAGAGAACATGTGGAAGTTATTCTCATGTTCCAGTGTGCAGAACCCAGAACAGGGAAGCACCTAGAGGCAGCTGCACATCACTATTAAAATGGCAACATAGTTAGGCGGGGTGATTTAGAACAAAGATACACTTGAAGATGCTGTACAATGATTTCAAGGGCTGAACTACAGAGAATAAAAAGGCTGTTATATTCCACAGCCGTGAGTTATTTGTCCAGTTTTAATCTCCCTTTGTAGCATTGTATACTAATTGTTCCAAAGGTGATCTTTGTCACTCCCAGCCCTATTTTAATTATTAAATGACATGTAGGAGGGTGTCATGTTGAGCTGGAGAGAAAAAAGTGATGTAAGTGGGCAAGAGTGGAGGGGAAAATGACTCAGCATGAGGAGAACATTACACAGCACACTTATGTAGGAGAACTGTTACTTTGCCCAGGACACACAGGTGTTGATGAAATGTGAACTGTCTTGGATCTAATTGCAGAACATCAAGCTTCTTTATCATAGCTTCTGTGCTTTATTTTGCATTACTCCCTTTATTGTCAGAAATAACACAGAGGTATCCATCTGGCATTTGTAAATTCAGTTAGTCAATGCCAGTATTTGGTGCATTGTGTAAGGAAACAAAGGAACATTATGTAGTAGGTTAAGTCACTCATACATAACAATGGATAACAGACACGTTTCTTCAGTTGTTGCAAATCTTGGGGACCTCAGTGGAAAGTAAGAACAGCTGGGCATTGTACCATAACACTGTCCCTGAACCCATTTGAGGTTTGGGGGTGGCCTTCCTGTCTATACTGGTGCTTTAGAATTGTAGGGTGGTCTTCAACTTCATCCCCCTAGCCCACCCCTGCCCTGAGAAAGCTTTAAGACACTTCTGTTGAAATTCTGTTTACACAGCAGCATGAAGAGAAAACAAGAGTAAGATATATCTTACTCTGTAAGTGCACAGATGGCAAGTTTATGGATACATGTAACCGCTGCGGAAATTCAGGACTTGAAGCAGACAAAAAATATTCAGCCTCTAATGCTGTTTAGTGTTGGGTGGATGGGTGGGGCAGGTTAGGGTTAAGTCACCCTTGTAAAAGTTTAATCATTATTTTGCTGAATGTTAATACTTTGAACACTTTATAGTCAATCATGTTACATAACATACATCAAAGTCTCGCTGCAAGTACAACACTGCAGGTTGTATGCCCCCTTCAATGCTGGCAAAAGCTCCAACATTCTTACGAAAGTAATGAAAGTGTTAGAATGTTTTATGCTAATAATCTGAGAGCCTTTTCACATTATATTGTATTGTATGTATTGTATTGTATTGTATTGTATATATTACCTTTTTTCTATGCCTCATGTTTACTTCTGTCTTAATTGTTCCTAGAGTGAAGCACAGGGGTGGTAAACGATTTTGAGTAAAGGGGGCACAGTGTGATCCATGTTGCCTTGCAGGCTTGCAAGGGAATGTAAATCAGCAGTCTGACTGAAGGTGGAGAAAGAGAGAAAGAAAGAAAAAGAGGGAAAGAAACGTAGTAATGATCACTTCAGCAATGTTGAAGGATTAATAGAGTTTATAACATCACTCCATTTGAAGATTATTTCCTGTCAAACAGGGTCTGTTCGTAAGGATTGAGCAGGAGAAGAGGATGGAACAAATTCATTCCTCTCCCATTTCTTCTCTCTTTTCACACTGCTTCCTGTTACACAAAGGATCCTCTGTGAGAGGAGAT
This sequence comes from Euthynnus affinis, assembly GCA_029490765.1. NCBI lineage: Eukaryota > Metazoa > Chordata > Actinopteri > Scombriformes > Scombridae > Euthynnus > Euthynnus affinis. The sequence continues at coordinate 21,761,120 of CM055842.1, read as the reverse complement.
GGTGTGTGTGTGTGTGTGTGTGTGTGTGTGGGGGGGGGGGGGGGGGGGGGGATAGAGAAAATGCACTGGATTGTGTTGCACTCTTGGCTAGACATTTAATTTGTCAATGCCAGGTTTAATGCCAACATTTACAGTGTGTTTTAGCCTTACTGATGTGAGATGTGATGCCATCTTTTTGATAATGATTCTGGTGCCAACTTATGTCATTATGTCAAAGTGGTGACAAATCATACAATTTTTCATACAATCAAATCACAAATCTAGTGGAGTTCTTTCTCCTCTAGACTGAACATCACCTTTATTTACAGTAATCTAAAACAGAAATTTGCATTTCTGAAGGTATAATGAAACTAATCTTACAAATGGAAATGTGGCCTTTCTTCTCTGCTACTCAGATCACAAGTGAAACATTCAAATGAATCCAAGAGCTGAGCTTACTGTCACAGCTACTGTATTGTGCCTAGATCAGCAGCCAACATGTGTTAGATACTGAGGTAGCATGACTTCTTTTTTAAGTATGCAGTAATATTAATAATCCAAGTGTTGATGTGAAATAACCATGTGATCTGAAAGCAAACTGAAAGCTTTTTAACCTTTTCCAATGGTTAACTGTTAAATTAAAATAAATTAAATCATGTCTCCTACCAATTAGCACGGCTACATCATATGGTTAACTGATGTAGCTGCAACTATTATCATGTTTCTGTAGCATTTTTCTATTTACATCATAGTATAGTAGCTACAATTTTCCCATATGGTACGAAGTAATTTGTATGTAGAGCATATTAGGTTTTCCCCATTTATTAGCTTTATTTTAATAAATGTTTGCATGTTTTTATGAGTCAGTGCTTCCTGAGCTATATATTGAGTGATTTGTGTTTAATTTTGTCAGTTATCTTATTTGATATAAGGTTTATATGAGCGCTAAACAACTAGGGGCCTGTACTCAACAGTTTTTTTCTCTGTTTGGCTCAATTAAATGGATTTTATGTCTAATCGATTATAAATGAAACAGCTGTTCTGTAGTAATTACAGTTCTTTGTTAAACACATGCCTTGAAACAAGTCAAACAGTTTAGCTTGGAGCTGTTTTTCATGTGTGTGATTGCTCCTTCAGTCTTCACTTAGCGGAAATCTTTGCATTGTGCCTCTTGCTTCCCACAAGTCCTCCTCCTCAGTCTCCCACAACATATGGTATCTATAACTTTACCATACTACTGGCTTGGGAGAGATCTACACTGTTTCACTTGAAGTCTCACTTTCAAGTATTCAAGTATGAGTGATTCCCTTTAAATCAGCATAGTTTTTTACTTTTTTGTCATTTTACTGAAGTATCATATAGTTTGTTAGTACTGTAATTGGAGTTTAGGTTTGATCTGTTTCCAATCTGTAAATAGATGCTAAAAGCCCACTTTTCAATTGGAAACAGATAGTTCTACATAACTTCATGCTTAAATCAATCATGAATTAAACACACATGTGGCTTTAATGCTGGCTTTGTCTTGGGTTCCTGGGTTATACATTGAATTGGTAAGGGTGTAATAATTTGCCCTGAATCCACCCAAACTCTCTCCCTACATCTAGCCCTTAATATCTCAATTGTCATTTGACACTGATTTTTTCCCCTCAGCAGTTTTTGAGCTCATTCTGGCATCAAGCCTCACTGTAGCTCAACTGGGCATGTCAAAAGTCTATGTTTCTCTCTTATTCAAACTCCATCTATAGATCTCTTTAAATACAATAAATTGGGTGATAATGAATTCACAGCAATAAAGGAAATTGAGTTTAAAAAAAATTTCTCATGAGAAAATGTTCTCCTTTTTAACTGCATCATTTTAATGGTATTTTTACAGTAGCTAAAGTAGCTGGTCTTACTCATAGTTCAATGTACATATTGCTTAATAATGAAGAAAAATCCTGCAGAAAGATGAGGGTGATGTTTTTGCACTTTTACCAGAAGAAAACTGAATGTAGATTGGTTTCCCATAAATGATGTCTCCATAGCAATTACCCGGGGCAACTGTAAATTCTCTAACAGTGCCAGCGTGGTCTGGAAATGCATCTCAGAAAACCTTAAGAGAAATGTGTGGGCTTTGATAACATACTGTAATTACATCGAAGTTTCCATGGCTCCCTTTTGTTTACCTTTACAGAGCTCCATCAGTGTGGAATTTATAGCTTCCCATTCAAAATATTTAAAGAGAGGTATACTGTTATTGTTTTAAAGGGCCATAGTAGGGGGTTTTGCATGTAACAACCCATTTTACCACACATTATGTTACTGCGAATCCTTTCTTTGTTGTTGTTTTTTAAGATAGTTTATTAGATCTTTATATTGTCCATCTAACTATTTCCTGGTAGCCAATGAATTCTTTTACGGTGTTAAAATGTACTCAAACAGATTTTCCACTTGCTTGAGATACCAGTTAATGTCTTTAGTTAATGACCTTAGCTAATGGTTCTACACTTGTCAAGATCTCCATTCTTGCATGGCACATATGATGACGATGTCAGATTTACCACTTGAAATTCCTCCTGTGTTTTTGAAACAACATGAGCCCTCAATTTCAGACAATGGCAGGCAAAAGCAGGCTTCTCATTTCAAGCCATGGATTTTGATAGCTGAAATGTCACTAGCAGATTAATTCAACTGTAGCTACCTAGCTAATTTAGTGAACAACCTTCATGAGTTTGTTGAAAATACCATCTCAGACTGAGCTTTTGATGTTTCCAGCTGACTTGTATTAAAACAAGAACCCCATAAAGGAGACTTGAAGAGTCCACATTGAAATGAATTAAAGTATTATTGTGCATTTTTGACTGCTACAACATTTGTTCTGTGAATCACTTCCTGTGTTTTCGAAACCAAAAGGGAGTAATTTATAATTTTTTTTGTTTTATGATGATGGCCTATAGTTACACAATAGTTTGATGGATGTGGATGGAGAGCATTTTGAAACTAGCAAATCAAATCAATGGTAGAGCAAATGATGCCTGCTACACAGATTCTGAACAACAACCCGCATTAGTTTTCCTGCTAAAGTCTCCTTCTCATATTACTTACAAACATGAACAAAAAAGCCTTGTCCTGCCTTGTAAGCTAGTTAGCTAATTAGCTGCTCAGCTGCACTTACAATTTTCACTTTGGTCCTCTTATATTGTGTGGTTCTTACTCAGCATTCTGGCAACATCTGCCCATGACTTGTAGCTACAGCACAGCAGGTTTACGCTGTCTCTTGTTCCCTATAGGGTAACATCCAGGTATGTGCAAAGGGCACAGTATTTATATTTTTATCTATATTTGTTGAGGCAGCAAAATTATTTGTATTTGTATTAAAATAAAAGTGGAAAGAGGCTTAAAAATCCGGTTTATGTTTTTATTATACTTTTCATTTTGGAAAATGAAAGTGTTACAATAAGTCTTCATGAATAAACATCCTTATGGAGGAGGTTCCCACACTGGATCTTGAACTGGTGTCTCCTAGATCAGACGACTGCGCTGACTACTGAGCTAAGACTTTACTCTTTGCCTCACCTTTACCTATTTATATACCAATAGCACAGAGATAGCACAGCATGTAATGTGTAGGGAGGAACTTCAAAGGTGATAATTACTTTGCATCTTTGATTTATCGCCTATTTTTTACAACCTAACTTTGTGGAAAGGAGAAAGAGAACAATAGTTTATGGAAAGTCCTTTGGGAGCACTTTGTGTGTATCGGTAGCTCAGCTTTATCTCTGGGGAACACCCCCAACTCTTGGAGTGATGTCCAAATTAAGAAATGTGCGTAATGTAGCAGGTGGATGTGACTCCCCTAGTTGAGACCTGCTGATAGATGTAACAGTGGAGCAGAGGAAAGACACTGAAAAAAAAAAAACACTATTTGTACTTGGCCGAATAATACATTTGTATTCTGGCACACTTCAAATAACATACAACATTTAAAAAGCAACAACATTTTGATATTTAGCATAATTTTCAGTTACCTTATGTATATACTACTGATGATGATGACTCATCTTTTCCTCTTTCCCGGGTTCCTGGAAATGATGCAGACTGTGTGCCTATATTAGAGGTTTTTTTCTGTATGACTGTAACATGGCAATCTCCATGTGTTACTCACTGTGTTATGACTACACAGATTCCATTAGCTCACCTCAAACACAGGTCAAATGAATGCAGTTACAGCTTCCAGTTATACCCCACTTATGCATTCAGACCATGGTCCATTTGTTTTGTGAGGCATGACTCAGATATACGTATGCTGTTCTGAGTCATGTCCTACTAAGTTACTTTTCTGCACAGCATGTGTGTGTGTGTGTGTGCCAAAAACTACCAACACTGTTTTTATATAGATGACGATTAAAGTAAAGACTAATTATTTCCATCAAAAGCCATATGCATCTTCACCAATTTAACCATAAGAACAATGACTGCAAGAAAATGTTTTTCGTTTATGTTTTTTTATGTTTCTACAGCTTTATTGATTCAGTATTTCAGATGTCAATGGTTTCACAGATGAAAAATATGACGTTTTCCATAGTGATCAATAATAATACAAAAATCTATTTTATCAACTCAACAACTTAACTGTGGTTGCTAACAGAAAATTGCCCCTGCCAATATCCAGCCACTCAATGGTGAACAACCAACCTTGAAAACATAATTTAATATTGCAAGCTGACATAACTGTGATTTCTGAAGTTACGTTGCTGTGACTCTCCCACAGTCTTCTGCAGCTGTGGCTAACATGGAGCTATACTCCGACCTGCCCCATGATGAGAGCTTGGCAGCCAAGTAGATGAGGAAGGCCAACCATCAGATGGAAACAGGAGATAAAAGGATAAGCAGAAACAAATGGTTGCTTGTGGCACAACAGTTGATAAATAAAATTTCCTTACAACATAATGTGATCTAAGTAGTGTTCTACTATCCATATGTGAATATGCCCTAGGTTTTATGTGATGCATCAATGTAATTGAAACTTGGTGAAATCACAAGAGAGAAATAACACTCTTCGGAAAAGAGGAAAAGAAAGGGATTAACCTGAAGCTATTGGTTCAGAGTGAGGACTGATTCACAGCTGGCTTGTTTTATGTCTTTGAGATGCCAAAAAAATAAAAAAAAAAAAAACATCTTCAATCTGTGCGCTTTGCAAGTTGAGCATAAAGTGTGACCCAGTCTGGAAAATAACTGGATATTGAAAGTGGTGGATGAGATGTAGAAATTAAAAGAGCTATTACTTGAGTAAAAATAATAATAATCATTCTTTAATGAAAAACACTCCATTACAAGTAAAAGTAATATACATTGAGTATCAAAAGTAAAGGTACTGATCTGGTGTTATTATTATTAAATTACACAAATGCATTATTGTGTAAGCAATATGTACATTGCTGAATAGTATAATTTTTAACAACGCCTTAAATTTAATAAGAGATTCATGCACTTTGTATAAAACAACTTGATCTTTTAAGTATAGTTGTCATAGTTGCCATTGCCACTTTGGCCACCATTCAGTTATTGCACACAGATGGCAATCAAAACGGACAGAAAAGCCAAGAGTAGGCCGCCATGTGTGGCGGCATCTCTAATCAGGATCTGATGACAGAGTATATCCATTACGAAACGTGAAATGAATCATACTCTTTTTTTTGCTCTTCCCGATCTGATATGATGGGGATGAAGCTGTGACACAGCTGTGTGGCGTCAGAGCTACTCTGCTCACGTATGTACCAATTCCGTACGTTTGCTTTCTCATCCCACCCAAATGTTTTAAAGCCCTAGTTTCTCACTTCATTGTTTTATTGCTGCCTCATTACCAGGCGTGAACAACGTATTATCCCCACGTCATTTTCAGAAACACTTCCAAGTCTAATCACATGTTGGTGCAGATAATGAGGAACACATGTTTGATGGTGGTTAATGTGAGTGTGGCTAACATGAGATAACCAATTCTTGTTCAGCTTTGACCTTTCCAGTCCAGTCTTATGGGGAGGTTTATATATCAGACTCCGATGGGACCTACCAGTCACTCTTCAGATGCTGTGTGCAATCCCTGCCTTCATGCAATGGCTGGGACCAAGGGAGCTGCTCAATGTTAACAGGAATCGTACCACCAGGCAAAGAGCTGGGAGCGCAGTCTGCAGAGAGCCAGCTGCAAATGTGCTCATGGCCCTGAGACTTGGCTCTGATACAGTAGACGCATGAAAGAGCCTTTGGGTGGGACTCCAAATCCTCTCAGCCTCTAGACATTCAATATACATTTATAGAGGCCAGTACATTCTGTACTTATTGTGCATGTGTAAACGTGCACAAGTATAAAGACATGTACAAAACTGGATACACACATGTTTACTTTAGTGGTATGGCTTGTGTCAACAGACATTGACATTGCCAGTAATTGAAAAGTGGTGTTCATGGAGATGCCAATGACTAATCTATAGTGCTGCTTGTCTGGCAACACAGACTTTCTTGATTCACTTTCTCATCACTCTGCACACAAATTAACCCCTTGTAGTCACATACAGGAAAGACAGTGGATTCTTTCAGAAACAGTGCTACCTTTGTGTTTTTTTTATGTGTTTCTGTGACATGTTTGAAGTCCAGTCTAGGTGTGTTGATAAATGATGACGTTTGTAAAATGTGGTGATAAATCTGTTTTCCATTTCTTTTTTGTTTGTTGTCAAAATATATCAGCCAGGTCTCCTTCTGGATAACTCATCGGAAATGGATTTCTCCAGACAACAAATCTACTTCCACTTCACCATTCAAGCAGAACATGTCATGATCAAAGGTCTTGTATATGACTCCTGTAGAGGAGCAGGACATGCAGATGGAAGTAGCTGTGCATAACAAGGAAAACAAAAAAGTTAAAGGTTCTATATGTACGAATTGTGAAGCAATTTAAATGTATTAATCATTTCTTATTGCCAATGAGTGAATGGGTTGTAATGTAACTTATAAAGTGAGACATTCCCTGACTTTCTTGGTTACTTGTAACAGTCTGTGGACAGATTTGTGATCCAAAGGATGTGACATTTTTGAGCATTCCCAAGTGCCTTGCCTCTCTCCAGCTAACGTCAACAGGCTTTGACCGGCACCTACCACAACAAAAAATGGTCTGAGTAGAAACAACACATTTCACAACAAAACACTGCTGAAATGACAAGTCGCCCTCTCCTGAGCATGCACAGCTAAAACAACAATATTAGTAATAATAAGTTACTTGTGGGCCACAGCTCCATGAGCCTACCAGTGTTTAGTTAACATGCAGGTGGTAAAAATAAAGGTGGTGGTTTGTAGGTCAGGTCAGGTTTGGGTGGTTAATTGATTTTTGGATTGGATTTTGGATTGGATTTTTGGATCAGATTGGCTCTCACTGGCCAGTGGCCACAGCATAGCAGAGGCTGACTAAGTAGGAGTGAGAGATGCTTTGCTGAAACATGGGGCAAAACACAATATTAGAGATCTTTTATGTTATTATGAGAAGTGTGAGCAAGGAAAAAGACAATCATGTCCTGCAATAGTCTCACGCCTCCTCGCACTACAAGCAAGTGCGAGCAACAAGATGTTGACTGCAGCTCATCAAATGGCCATTGGTGTCACTAATGAGATTTTTACAAATAGAACCTTTAAAAAGTACAGTGTCAAGTGGCAACACCAAACATGTTCTGACTCATGCTGGTCAAGGCGTAGTCTTATATACAATTTTGGCTGGCTGTTGGTCACACCTAGTGGGGTCTTTCTTCCAATTACACCAATATAAAATTGCTTATTCAGCTGTTGCTGGGCTGTGAGCCAAAAATAGGTTTCTTCTGAATTTCTGACTCTCTTTAATTTAGTGGATAAGTCACCTATCTTCCTCTTTTTTATTTTCCACTTTCCCAATCTTTCACACCATTGTTTCACAGTACCCCTTTGACCTTTATTTTTTTTAATATGTGACATTACAAACATACTCTAAGTTTTCTAGTACATAGTGTATGATTACTCTTAATGTGTCCAGTTACTACCTTTCACATTACTACAGATCATCGTGAAGTATACATATTATAATCGTTCATATTATGGTTGACATAAGGCAATACGGTAAACTTACGTTTACTCAACCCTGTCACAGAAGATTATATCAAGTAAATTACTTTGCCTTGCAGTGTTTCACATTAGCAGATCACAAGATTTGTATTTGGGATTACACTATAAAAAATTTACAGTAGATATCTATCTAAAGATCTAGTTATGTGTATATTCCTTAAATTACATAAATCACCAATGCCCTTGTTAGTATCTGTATTTCCTGTCATGCTGTTGATCATTACAGCAATTATGTAACATTTCAACACTCAAATTTCATCAGCAGGGAGCACTGAGGAGTTCATGTTGAACCAATATCCCACAATGAGTGCTGTTCAAGCCATGCAGTTTCTCCAAACAAAGAGCCAAACTATAGTTTTCATATGAACTGCCAAGCTCTTTCAAATGCAATTAGGTTGACCACCAAAATATTTACAGTTTCATAATGTGGTTTAGATATCTGCTGATGTTAAGCTATGTAACATTTTTTGTTGATTTTACTGGTTCTTTTACACCTCCGTCATGCATACACCCTGCATAAGCACTGCCAATCTATTCTTCTTTGAACTCCTTTGTCAAGTGGGACTGAATGGGAATATTGTAACACAAAAGACAATTCTTTCAAACACATGTTTGCCAGACTATTGTGTCACAAATGACTGCTGTTTGCTGGGAGGGAAGGAAGTGCTTGCCTCTCTGTAGCAATCCTATTGTTAACAATGTTGGTACAACTGGGGACTACATTGGCTTTGATACCCTCAGAGCACAGATGCTGCCATGATGCTGTACGTGATTGCAGCTCTAGTTTAAGCTCACAGCCTGTGTCAGAAGGAGACTGTGCCCTCACACTGAGGCCATGTATGTTAATAATTTCACCCTGTGTACAGGGGATAAGGCTGCCTTATGTAACAGTTCCTTAGATCTCCAGCAGATTGGAGGTTTCAAGGCTGGGGTGGAGAGGATGTGCCCAGGGCAAGCTGGGAGTTTAGAATATACAACAGAGGCCCACCATGTACTCAGTTTCCATCTCTATGGGGTTTGAGGGACTGACAGACAGGGCAAAGGAGTGAGAGAAAGAGAGACAGAGAGAAAGAGTGTTTGAGTTGCCCCAGCTGTAATAACTTCATTGATGGAGTGCTACAGAACAACATCTGTAGCGTGTTGCTCCACTCCCAGCTTTGCCATCTCTCAAAGACAAACTAGGTGGCTGAGAAAACGTTTAGGAGAGACCACACAGGCCCCCTTAGCTCATGACTGGTCACAAATCCATGTCCTGCCTCCCTAGAGCTGCTCTGATGCCTCCGCTCTGTTACAGCATCAGAGGAAACAGAGAGAAAAATGTCCACATAATTTAAGATGTTTGTGGAACTGTGGAAATGTCTAACAGGGCAGATGGGTATTACCAGACTCAGTCTCTTACCTTCTTGGTTAGAGACATTTATCAAACAACTCTGAAATAGGAACAGTGAAAGAGAAAAATGTGGCCTTTAATGATTGCACAGAGTAAATGTTACAGGGGAAAGAAAGACAGGAAAGAGAAGGGAGATTACTAAATAAAAGAAACAAAGGAAAACAAGGCAAACGTACGAAGTAGGAACTACTGCGTATATCATTTTTATGATCTTTTTTGATTTATTGATCTTGCCTCAAACATATCAGCCAACAGGGCTGCAAAGTGACGACACATCACTTGTATCAAGTGACGTGTAACAAGTGTGTGTGTGTGTGTGTGTGTGTGTGTGTGTGTGTGTGTGTGTGTGTGTGTGTGTGTGTAAGAGAGAGAGAGAGAGAGTTTGAACAAGCTAAGTATGACAACACAACTTTACTGAACTGTATTAATTACTGAAATCATTACATACAATTATCTGGAGGTCAGTTGACTGGAGTTTCATTGTATCCCCCATTTTCCCAAGGGACAGGAGGGAGTTTTTCATACATAATGTGGCAAAAGGGAGCCAGTATAGAGCTGTGCATGTTGATGGGCTGAGGGGAGGGGGAGTGGTCTCAACCATGCTAGGCTACAATAAAAGGCACTTGTCTGGACTTCTGAGGAGCCCAAACTTTTCTGTAGCACCAGGCAGCTGCTGCACAGAAAGAAAGAAAGAGGCTACATGAATAAAAATTAAAAGAAAATCAAAAAAGAAGAAACTTTGTTAACATTTAAAGATACAATTCAGCTCTCTAAAATACTTACAGCTTAGATAACAAGTGCAGGTTTTTCTTTTTGAATTTTATATTTATATTTTCATTGAAGAGGGCTTTTGTGTGAAAGAAAAAGAAAATGACAAGCCTGCTGTGCATCACTATAATCTCCCTGACCCTGGCTGGCAGTGTGTACAGTCAGGTGACAAGCAGTCCTGCACCACTATCAGGTAAGATTCAATTTATGTAGAAAAAAAAAGTTGTGATATTGAAATATGTGGATGATTGTATGCTGTCTGTTACCATCCTTGGTGAATGCATATTTGTGTGTGTGTGAGTGTATACATGTATACATGCTTAGAGAAGAAGAAGAAAAAGCAGATGAGCTGTGTAAAAGACCTGAGCAAAGTGGTACCACAGCACAAGTTCGTGTAACAACAGGGTCATTGTAGCAGTAGGTAACGAGTCGTCTCTGGGGAAACACACACACACAGACACAGTGTGACTCACCATTGACTCATTGACTTGCTGGATACAGACCACCACAGCATGATCCAGCTGGTGAATAAATCACCCTGTCATTCATAGAGGCTCACTGCCTGCACTACCTAATGAGGACCACACCACTAATACTAGTAGGTGCACCCTTAAAATGGGTCACAGGTGCCTTAGTGTCTGAAAATGGGTGAGTAGGGCTTTTAACTATTTGGATATAAATTCTTCTTAAAGTGCAAAAATAGTCAGGAGTTTCTCGCAGCAGAGTGTTGACCTTTTGTCATTTTTTTCTGTTATTTTATCACTTTTCTGTCTTGTTCTCCCTGTGGTAGACAGAAAATGAAAACGAAGAAAGAAGTCTTATCAGCAAGTGCCTGCACTCCATCATGAGGCTGTTATAATTCAAATTCACACCTGCCTACAGGATGACACAATGAGATGGTTGCTGTGGTGAAAGAAGACAAAAACAGCTAGCTTGAAACCAATATCTCATGTTATATGTATTGAGTGATATTTAATGTGCTTTCAGCAGCCCTGCAAGCTGACTCAGTAGATGTCAAATTAGAGATGTCTCAGCTCTCTCTTTTCCAAAATGGGAGGAAATGGCTTGTCTGCAGGGAAAATAGTTTCACTCTGGTAGAAGATGATGCTTTTTTATCCAAACATTGAAATTGCTCCCATTGGCCAGTGATGTCACGTGTGTGTGTGTGTGTGTGTGTGTGTGTGTACAGTGCATGCATGTTTATACATGATCTCACTGTCTACATTATGAAAAAGCATTGGCTCAGCTCAGAATCATTGTTCCATACAGTACAGTATAGCCTTTTATTAGCCATATGAGCAGCGTATTCTCCGTCTGTTCACAGGGCATTGCCTGTCCTTATACCTACTGACTCATTCTGGCACTGGGAGCTTTTGGAAATCCGCCACAGTAACAGGCAGTCAGGCAGTGGCCTGACAGGAGCAAAGTTAAGATTAACGACCCGCAGCCAAACGTATAGAGCCCCATGCTGAACAGCAGCCAAATGACTCTGTCTTTCCCTGTGAGGTAATAGTCTGTTAAGTCTAATGCTTAGTATAGCTGTTGGTAACTGAGACTTGGCACGGTTGCTAGAGCTGGGTGGGAAAAGGGGCTTGCCTGGAAATTGGCTGAGGCTGGGGGCTGACTTTAAAATGTGTTCAGGCCAGGACATGAGACATTGATGGAACCATGTTTAGTGCTACTGTATCTGTGTTGGTCACACCTAGTGGGGTCTTTCTTCCAATTACACCAATATAAAATTGCTTATTCAGCTGTTGCTGGGCTGGGAGTAAAAAATAGGTTTCTAGTGTATGATTACTCTTAATGTGTCCAGTTATTACCTTTCACATTACTACAGATCATCGTGAAGTATACATATTATAATCGTTCATATTATGGTTGACATAAGGCAATACGGTACGGTGTTAATTAAATTTGAGTGAAATTTAACAAATGCCTCTGGTGACAAGTCTCCTGAACATGTGTGCTGGGAATTATGTGTACCCATGTGAGCAGTCTGCACCCACACTTTGTTTGTGCTTGTTATGCATGAGGAAGAGTTTATTGGACTTAGTGTATAGGAGTTGGCCTGCTGTGTTTGTCCCAGCTACGCTTGTTAATTTTTTCTCCATATTGACACATGCGGGCCGGCAGCAGAAGAGAGAAAGGCTGTGATGTTGTATTTCATGTCTGTCAGAGGGTGTGGCTGTGCACACGCTGATATAAACATGCTGCCACTGCTCTCTGCAGCTTTCCATCATTTCATAGAGGAGAGATTTCAGCCAATTTTCTCATTCAATAAATTCAATAACAGTAACAGTGCTATGTTTCGGGATTTAGCAGCATAATTATAATCCAGTAATTTCAGAATATATAGGTCACCGAGTAGATTTGGACCATTGTACTGTTGTTGTTAATTTACAATTTGGTGTTACAAAGAAGCAGATGGTTCCAATCACTTGCTAATGCAGCCTTTTACAGAGTGAGAGAGAATTGTGCCCTCTCATAAAATGGCAGTAGGTCTTGGCTGCAGCTGCAGAGCTTTTTTTATTGTCAAACACATGTGTTCATTTACTTCTTTGCTGTGTTTTTGTTCCTAGCTACACTCTTTCTCAAAATTTCCAAATAGAAATGGTTCTGAATTATTTGGATGACCCATTTTTATGTTAAATGCAACACCTTTAACCTCAGAGAGTCTTATATAAATAAGATTTGCTCTGAGGAGCAACAAAGAAAAGAAAGGCTTCTTTCTCTTCCCAGAAAGCTAAGTACACACAACAGGCTGTTGCTTTATGAGTGTAGTGTGCACCACATGGCCAGGGCCACATTCTCCTGTGGGACATGTGTCTGCTGGTAACTGCAGGAGCAGGAAAGAGTATGGAATTACTTTCAACATGCCTGCCTCTCCGTCTGCTACTGCTGTCTCTCAGGCATCGTCTCTTTCAAGTTCACGCCAGTATTTCTAAAATATGTCTTTGAGGCAGAGTTCCTAAGGTTTTAGGTCAGGACGTATTCTATATTTCATTCCAAGCTCTTTTCTCAGCATTATGTTAGCACTGTGATGTTTAATCAATCTCCTCCTTCCACAAATCACATCCAGAGGTTGCTATTCATCTCTGGGTAGAACAATGTTCCATAAGACTACATCATGAAATTCTTCATTCCATCTACTCTTATTTTCTGAGTATGAATTAGAAATTTGGAAATTTTTAGGTCTAAATGTTGAATGACGTCACACATGGTAAGATGGTGTTGATGTCACCTTCACCTTTGGCAAGGCTTTTGATTAGCAGTTTGGATCCTTTAGATTTTAATCATACTTTATACAACTGCTACCCATGCAGAGAATTAACAAGGAGCGGTAAAGCATTGAGTCATTACTGGCAAAACGGGCAAAGTGGAACCTTGTCCAGACTGCTTTAAACTCTGCACTTCTTTCAAAGACATAAGTAATTAGCAGCAGCAAAAGGGAGTTTTCTAGCTGGCATGTTGCTGACCAGTCAAGAGGCGAGTGAGGCTACTGGGTGTGGTAGCAGCAGTCTCTGGCATATGCAGCCTTATGAGAGAAATGGAGGAAAAAGTGGCACAAGGTGGGACTGAAGGCTAGATTTGGTCTTGTCAGCAGTGCTTCTGCTAATTAAATCCTTCTGCAGAAGGAGCTCAATAATAATGACAGCGTCTACCGTGTGGTTAGAATGGAGGATTGGGACAGTTTAGACATGTGCTTGATTAGAAGTTGTTTTAGTGTCACTCCTCTGTCTATGGATGGGGGCAGATTATGGGTTGATCAGAGTGGAAGGCAGCAAGCCAGTGACTCCAATTATTTCTTGCATTGCCCATGTGGGAAACGTTTTCCCTATGACACAGTATTCCAGTCATGGCTCTGGTGTGGCTGCTCAAAATGAGCCGCCTAAGAACAATAGTTGGCATCCTCATTCAGAAAGCAGAAACAGACTACTTTAGACACAAATCATCCATATTGAGTGAGTGGGTATAAAATAAATCAAAAGCAGAGCAGCCTACTTCTTTTTTTTCTAGTGAATATAAGACATAGCTACAGACACTCAAGGGACTACGATTAAGCATTGGATCTGTATTCAGCCAAAAACTGCCTGGTTGCATAAGATTAATGGTTATGTCTGCAGACTACTTCTATCTGAAAAAGCCAGTTTAAACACACAATGATTACTCAGTTAGGTAATTACCACATTATATTACATGTTCTATGCATTTCAGATCATGACTCCACTCACAAGGTTGATTGTTCAAGGCTGTACGTGTGATGATAGGGGTCAGGGGTCGTTTACATCAGTCCATCTGTTGCCTATTACTGCCTGGCACAGGCCACCCCTCACTGGTAGGGGTCTTCTTAACTAAGCAAACCCTGTGAGGTCTGAATATAGAGGTCAGGGAGATTGTGGGAACCCATGTCGAGACACAAATGACCTGCCGTTTTAAGTTAAATTGTGGCCTGCTTAGAAAAGAGCAATGGATAGAGCAGTACTACAAGAAGGGAATAACAAAGAATCTGGAGGACAACCCCCATTTTGTTTGTAAATACATTTATCAGCTAGATTCTGCATTAACTGTGTTATCTGCTAACTTTCCCTGTTATGTTGCTGGGTGACCTACATACTTCATACAAATCAGATGGAGTGGATGAAAGATAAGCACTTTATTTTGAGGGTCAATTCAGAGAAGCCAAAGGTTTATAAGTGTCAGAACTGACAAGAGCAGGAAGGAGTCTGAGGAAGAGCATTGACTCCAGGGTCTGAAGATTGGCTGGTGTCCAATACTGCATCTAATAAACCAAACAGGATACCCCCAGACATTTTGATACATTGGCGTGTGAGAGAATGCCTTTAGCTGTAACTGCATGTGTGCATGTGTATGGTGTAATATTCTGAACAGTATATGCAGGCAAGAACATTTGCTTCACAGGTGCTTTGCAACAATTAGATACAAAAAAGGAAAACTACATCAGATAATATAAATATATAAACAAGGCACCAGAAAGCAGTGCACAGGCATTTTTCCTTTTTTGGTGTTTTCTCATGCTGCATCAGTTTCATGCCAAACATAATTCAAAAATGTTCTGATTCAATCTTTACAATCAATGCATAAATTGTAGTTCAGGTTTATATAAACATTACATAATATCCACATATTACAGGCCTATCGCCAAACTATCATGTTCTCCTCTTTTCCAGCTAAGGTTATTGCTGACCTTGGTGCCAATGCCACTTTGCCCTGCCGACACCCGGCCAAAGATGGCTATTCCTTTGGTGGTATTGGTGGTATCCGGGTCAAATGGACCAAAGTAGCAGGGGATGAGGCTCTGAATGAGGATGTGCTGACTTCTATGGGGTTCCACACGAAGACCTACGGAAGCTTCATGGACCGTGTCTTTCTGCAGGAGCAAGACAATGAAGATGCCTCCCTAATTATAACTGACCTCTCCATGAATGACATGGGAAAGTACCGCTGTGAGATCATCAATGGGATGGAAGACACAGTGCAAGAGATTTTCTTGGAGGTGCAAGCTAGCCATATTGATGGTAAATCCTGATTTTTTTTGTTTTGTTCTATATATATATATATATATATATATATATATATATATATATATATATATATGTGTGTGTGTGTGTGTGTGTGTGTGTGTGTGTGTGTGTGTATGTTTCTAGTAATTAAAAACATTCACCTCTCCCTTTCTTGTGGAAAAGGCAAAACAAAAGAACAGACAGCTTGTGTTGATTTTTCCAATCCACTGCAGTGAATTAATCATGATAACATTTGAATACTGTTCAACATCAGTAAACAGAACACATTTTCCATCTTTTCCAGTCCACATGGTCAGACATCTGACTTCCTTATCAGATTTTATAATCATTAAATTGTTTTCCCTCTTAAATGTGCCATACAAAGAGAATCTGCTTTTCATGCCAGCTAGGGTTATCTACATATTTATTCATAGATTTCTGAATCCTTGCATGGTGACATAATAAATAATTGCGGCATGTTCAAGCTCTTCTGGACAAAAGGTCAGCTTTTCCATTTTTTGTTGATAGTTTTTCACATGTAGGAAGGATCAATCTGGGTGGAGGCTTTGCAAACACATGTAACTTTAGACAAAAGTAGTGTTAACAGAATATTTTTAACCAAATATTTGCAGTCTTTCTGTCAACATATTTCCCTTGAGTTTGATTGCAACGATGTGTTGATTCATTTTTAAATTATCATTTAAATACTTCTTGTTGGATCCATGCAGTTAAAGCAGTTTAGAGCCCTTTGCTTTGATCTTTAATGAAGCAGAACTTAACACCTAGTTTGCATGAGATGATCTTTTCTTCCCTGCAAAGGGGTAGAACTAAATTAATGACTCTGGCCTCTGCAGACAGCACCGACATTCTGCAAGCTGCTGGACCTGAGTGACTAATAGGCCTACATTCAATAACATAAAACTAAACATATCTCATGGCAGCTCAGCTGGCCTCCCTGGAGAGACTACAATGGACTCCAAGACACACAGTCTTTATATATCTACTGGCCTGAATTGCTGTATATCAGCATCTAAGTGGAGAGAAATCAAACCAAAGATTCTGTACAGTGCAGCAATGTGATAACTTATGTGTTGTACATGGCCATATTATTTAAATTGGCACCTTTTATTGGGAATGGATCTCCATTCAGACAAATATTATGACATGTTATCATCTTAATTTTGTCTCCTTTGCCTCACTTAGGTATTGTGTTCCCATACTCCCCCTTTGTGGGCCGCTACAACCTGAACTTCCAAGATGCTATACAGGCCTGCGTGGACCAGGGTGCTGTGATTGCCACCTTTGACCAGCTGTTTGAGGCCTGGAAGGGTGGCCTGGACTGGTGCAATGCTGGCTGGCTGAATGATGGCACAGTGCAGTATCCAATCACCAAACCCAGAGGGCCTTGCGGTGGCTCCAACAATGGGCCTGGCCTCAGAAACTATGGTCGGCGTGACAAGTTGAGCCGCTACGATGTGTTCTGCTTTGCTTCTGAACTGAGGGGTGAGAATTAAGCTTGTTTATCCATTTCCTTGATTCAGTATTCTCATAGTAGGATCACACCATGCAGGAAACACTTTTAAATTTCATAGTTTTGTCAAAAACTTGCTATGTGTAGCATAGCTTGGTAGACCAATATGTAAAAAAGCAGGAAATATAGTCACAACTACTTGAAGCATTGTATCTAGAAATGAGGAAATTCTTGTCCTGACCACCTGTTTTGCTTTCTCTGCTGTCAGGACATTTCTATTGGCTGGTCCAGCCAGAAAGGCTGACCTATGACGAGGCTGTTCAGGCATGCTTAGATGATGGTGCAGAGATCGCCAAGGTGGGCCACATGTACTCTGCGTGGAAGCTGGAAGGCTACGATCGCTGCGATGCTGGCTGGTTGGCTGATGGTAGTGTCCGCTACCCTATCTCCAGGCCCCGCAAGAACTGCAGCCCCACAGAAGCTGCAGTGCGCCTTGTTGGATTCCCATACAAGGAACAAAAGCTCTACGGTGTCTACTGCTTCAAGGCTGATCAGTGAAGGGGTAGAGGGGAGTAGGGAAGCCATAACCACCAAAGAGCAGCAACAACCACAACCAGCAAAATCAACAATAAAGCAGATACGCTTTGGATCTTAAATAGCATGATTTCAACACTTTTCAGAAACTGTGATAACCTTTTTAACTCCTAGAAAACAAATACTGTACACCTTACATCCATATGCAATGATTGACAAAATACTTTGTAGCCATTGAGTTTTGTTTTTTTCTAACTTTGCATTCATTAATTTTGCAGACTGTTGGGTAAAAGGCAACAGTGTTAAAGTGACAGAGACAAGGACTTGATGGTTGAGAGACATCATCTAAGTTTGGTTTGTCTTCCACAGAATGATTGGATGTGTGAAGTTCAAGGTTTAGTGCAGATGTGCAGATGTTAGTTGTTGCTTTAAAATTTGTCTAAAGAACAAAACATTGTGATAAATTTCTCAATTATCACTTCATAGAAATACCATAAATTGATTACAGAGTTATTAGCATAACATGGCAACCACTGTTGAGCTATGGGTATCAGCATATTGCAGTGAGTATTCTGGATCCATCTATCCTCAGTCTTTCAACTCTTTAACTGCAAAAAAATGCTTTTCAACCTGAGGAGTTGTGATTAAATTTACTGTTTAACGAGAAAGTGAATGTAAAATGTCTTGGACTGTGACTTATTCTGCAGTGATAGCTCCCATTAGATCAATTCCTAATTATAATTTGAAAGACATTTACTGAACAAAATGTTTTTACTTTTTTAATGTTTGTCACTATAGTTTTCTATACATTCATCATGTTTTTTTTTTTGTTAGTTTTTTTTGTTAGTTTTTTTTTTAAGAAAAATATAGATTCAGTCACTTGCAGGTTATTTGTATAGTTTTTAGTTCTGTTATTGAACTATTCACAGCTGGCACATATGAAACAGTACTATTTCATCTAAATAGTAATGAATGCTGCAAAAGTACAAATTCTGCCCTGAAAACCACCTTTTTCCAAAACATACCCCTGATTGTCAAACAGTAGTAGGAATTAGATAGACAAGAAAATCTAATTTTACAATAGTTACAAATACAACTAACAAATGGATTGGAATAGAGATCCAATTTATTAAGACAATTTCACAAATTGTTACTGAGGTTATGAGCTGTAAATGATACAATTCCACTGGCACTCCTGATTAATACTGATGATCACTTGTACTGCAAAATAAGGATTCATTATTAGTCGCGCTGTAGTGATTGAATCTGAACAAGTATTTTGGAGTAAAGTAGAATCAAAACCAGTAAACAATCAGTATACTGTATATTGTCTGTAATAGTTTCCTGTTGATTAGATTGAGCATATTCCAGAGTTGGTCATCTAAAACTGTCACAAACAGCACACTTGTTTTAGCTTTCAGGAACAGTTTTGTGTTATGCTTTTTGTTACATTATCTCACTTCTTTTCCTAATCCTGGGCACTGACATATGGTACTTACTGCAGGTTACATGTGGTAATATAGTGGTGCATTGTTTGTGAAAGCAAAACTTTGTACACAGTTGTGCATGAAAAAAGGTGAAGGTATTTTTGTATCTTATTGCCATGTACCTTTTTCAACAAAACAAGTTGAAATAAAGAATACAACTTTTAAATACATTTCTGAAACTCTCCCTTTTATTTGTAGTTTTAACAACAAGGAATGTTTTTATTTCCACTGGAACAAAATCAGCATGTTTTATATGTGGTAATGCAGAATTTTAATTAGAGATTTAAACTGTATTGTTTAAGCTGCCAAATTAGGGGCTATGTATCTGGCATAGAGCCATGTTGTTGAGAGGATTTAAGATTAGAGGACTCTCCTCACATTTATTTATTCTTTGGCATTTTTATTCAGTGCTAGGCTGGCAGCCCACCACAGAGCTTAACAAAGGGAACAGTACCCCAGTCTTAAAGGCTTCTTGTGGGAATGCATGGGAATTGGGTCAGATTTAGGGTGATACAGCAGTGAAATGCTAGACAAATGTAAATGTGATGGTGAAAAGTCCATTGATGCGAGCTCTCTGTTCATTGGACCCTGCAGCACATTGGAACAGAAGAAAAACAGGGATTTTGCAGAACTTTTTACACAATTTTCAGCATAGAAAAACCTAACAATGTTGAATTCTCAAGTGAAATCTGAGGAGTAAACTATGCTAGTACACACTTTTGGGAAATACAGAAAACATTTGCTTCAGCACACTATTGGCATGAGGTGAGCTTTTTTTGTCTCTGAGTTTGTTTATGCTCGGGGCAAACTGTAAAACTGATGAGCATTTGCTGTTATAGATAAACATTGTCTTTGGTTTTGTAGGAGTAATGCTGAACATTTCATTTGTTTTGCAGTTTGTGGTTTCTTCCAATCAAATATTGCATATCTTTCAGCAAGTCTAATGGTGGCACATCCCAAATGCTTGTCACTCACAGGTATCCAGATTAGGTTACACAGTAGAGGAAAATAGCAGAGTAATGAGTGAATGATAGACACTCTGCAGAGACCGAGACAGACAGAGTCTGAGGCGCCTGTCAAGCCTACGAAATCAGGAAGCACCAGTGTGCATTTCCTTTGCAAAACAAACCCAGGAAGCCTGTTAAATCCCATAGAGACCTGATTGGAGAGGGCCAGGTTTTTCCACTGATCACCCAAGACACATCTGCATTTCATGAGGCAAGATTGTAGGTTTTACTCTCGCTGGGGTATCCAGGAGCAGCCTTTAATCACAAGTCAAGTCTGCTCTAACAGAGTTGGAAATCACAGTGAAACCAACAGCAACCAACAGCAACCAAAACGTACAGATTAAATCGACTAACTAGATTTTATAATTTCGCTGGTAATGGTGCTTTGTGCTATTAGGCAGTGCCAATGTGAACTTCAATTGACTGTTGTATAAGGAAGTACTCTGGGAACACTGGTGAAGGGTAATGTACTCAAAAAGCTTCTGTTTTTACACCAAGGAATTCATCTGCCTCCTGCACACACTGTCATGTAAGCAAAAGAACTGTTTAACATTCAAGACAAGCTCCTATAGCAAAGCCATTCTATTGACAACCCCCCTCCCCCTCCCCAAAAAAAAGTGTGGTATGGTATGCAGGTCAAGAGTTTTCCCGCATCAGCCATTTCAGCATGAACATCACTTTCCCTAATCCAGTTCTTATTCCATATGTTTGCTATAATTCACAGTCACTTCCTATCTGCTCCCCCTGAATGTACCCTGTCTGTCTCCTAAGAGGCTTGTAGAGCATGTCTAATAGGTTTTTCAGAAGTGCTTGATGTACGTGCAAGACCCCTCAATAGTAGCAACATGATGGAAAAATTGTTTTACAAAGTTACACTTGTGATTCACAGAATTCAGTGTGAATTCTTCACATTATGTTTTCCATGGTACTGAGCAGGCAAAGATTCTGATTTATGGCTTGGTCTGATAGCACTACCTGCTGGTGAAACCACAGCATGAACACAACATCTGAGAGAAGCTTACAAAACCAGAAGAACATGCAGAACACCACACAGCGTACTCCCAATACAAAAAGTCTATATGAATGTATATGTATTTATGTGTAATTAGTATATAATATTCATATATTTATTTTATTTCTTTTGTGACATAAAGCAGGAAAAAACAGTTTGATCTCTTTAAAAAAATTCACAAACATCCCAGACATTCACATTGTAAAATAAGAAACAAATGTTATAAATATAAAATGATATTATGTGCACATTAAGGCTGAAACACACACACACACACATACACACACACGGACATTCACAAGCAGACAAAACAAAAACATGTTTCCATTAAAAAATGCATCAATGTACAAATATTTTGTTAATGTTACAGAACAACATTATTGCAGCCGAAGGGCCCTCCATATTCTTTGGTCCACTGCTGGCATTAAAGATGTAAAAACAAAACAAAAAACAAACAAATAAACAAAAAAAAGACGTATAAATCCATCATATTGTTAAGTAATATTTCATCTTGCATCCCATTTAGACTGTCTGTGATTGTGGCTCCTGTTGAACATACAATAAAATATATGAAACGCACTGCTGGGCCAGATGACAGCATCATATTTTACATGTGGGTATAAAACAATTATGGAGATCAAGAGCAGCTTGAAAATAAATTATATGCATCTCTGCTTAAACAGCCGTTACGTTCAAGTCTTTGAGTGTTTCACAAAATACATTCTCTCAATGGCTGATTTCAATTGACCACAATGACAGAAAAGGTAAGTGTGCAGATGTAAAGCAGGACCTAGAAAAGTACCACAAGCTACAGCTCAGCAGCAACAGAGAAACACTGTTTGGTTTGTAATTAGTATATAAAAAGCATTACTGTTATTGTAAACATACTGTAGAAATAAACTGTAAGATATGCACTGAAAACATTTCAGCAGAAAATACAGGCTGCTTGAGCCAGACTTCCCTTATTTCATTTTAAAATAGCTGATGGACAGAGGCTTTATCAATAAGTACCATACTTAGAGAGCAATCTCTCATATTAGAATGCAAGATATCATACGTAAAAACCATCGGTAAGTCTTTAAAAATTCTCTCCATAGAAATCTCTCCATAAACATTTATTTTGACAAGACATCAATGACATCCAGTGAAGGCTAGAGCTCATGAAAGGTGGTAATTTGGTACATTGAAAGCTGCCACCACAAAGAAGGTCTCCACCAATTAAACGAGCAATTTGGAGAAATTTCCCCAGACTTGCATGTATCGTTAATCTGGACTCTGAGTCATTACCAAACCATATTTCACAATAGCATTTGTGCCTCTGCTAATTAAATTTTGAAGAGTAGTGATATGATATTCTGCTAAAATATACTATGAGTCCTCTGTATGATCAGGTCATTGCCACTGATGCCGCCATTTGTGTTATGAGAAGCCAAACTTGGATCTCTTAATATAGAATATACATAGTTAAAATTTGAGGACTTCAATATATGTATATGCAAATACATGCATGTTCATTAAAATGAAGTCCAGCTTAAAACAGCATGACAACATAATGAATTCCTTTACATAACATAAGCGCTATAATTTCTCAACAGCTTTTTTCTATGAATAAGGAACAGTTAGGGTGATTTTAAATAGCACAGTCGGTGTACAAAGGTATTAGACAACAGTCATGAGGGTATTATTTGATAACCTAATGGCAAAGAAAACACTTGATGAGTGTACTTTTTTGCTTTTCCAGTAGCCAGCTGAAAGTATTTTTATCCATATAAAACTGTATAAAACAGTACCCCTTGATAAAAAAAAAAGTCATGTATCAACATCTCTTTAAAAGGCACTTCAGTCAAGATTCCATCATCATCCAACAAAACTGCAGGTTATCCTCGTGGTTTCTTTGATGAGTTTTCTCTTGTGCTTTTCCTGTGATAATCCTTTTCCTCTTTCCACACATGCAACAGACATATGTTCTCATCTCAAGGGAAGGTGTGCCATGTTACAGTACATGGCAATCACTGTCTCTTCCTCTTATGGTCAGTCCTGTCTCTCCTGCCCCTGTAGCGCTGGTGAAACTGGAAGGCCTCATTTGGCCATTGCTTGAAGTTGTTGATGCTGTAGAGACTATTGTGCTGATGTCTTCTAAAGAAGGTCCTTTGATAATTCGATGCTGTCAGAGAAAAGTGATAAATTAGCGCTAAAACAATGATGTTGTCTTACACAGTGGATAGACACCCAGAGCAATGTATATCCTTTCAGAGAAATACTTGCTGTACTTACGGTTCATGCAGGTGATTTTAGGGATATCCCACCGTCCATCCCCACGACAACGGATAGTTGGGACATGCCTCTGAATAAAGCCTGTGCGGCACTGGTACCTCACCAGTGAGTTGATCTCATACCTCTCACGCTTCTTACCAAAGGTGCGTGCATTATCCACCAGAGGGGGCTGGTTACACGCCACTGAGGAACAGAAGAGACAATAACATAAAATGAGGAGTTATAAGTGGAGATTTTCTCATTCTCAAAGTTATGCATGATGCTACAACTCAACTCATGAGTTTCTTTCTCTCTGAAAAGGATTTATCTTCCAATTCAATGATGATAAAATGGTTAACCAAGTAAGTGTCTTTTTACCTGTGCCCTTCTTGCAAGTGAAGGTGAGGTGGTAGTTGCAAGGAACATCGTTCCACTGGCCATCCTCATGCCAGATCATTACTACGCAGTCCTCACCAGATGAGAAGAAGCTGTCAGGCTGGTTGGGCCTCCAGTTTTCATATTGCTGCAATAAGAGCAGAGCATGAAGAGTAAGAGATTATGGTTTTGTGTCCTTTAAAGGACCTTTCCTTCAATGTATATTATGAAACATGCCATTAAACATATTAATTCTAACCCTACATAGATATTGTTACCATTATTTTAATTTTTTTTTTCATTATAACATATTTTAGAGCAGTAATTATCTACTACAGTATGTATATTTGGTCAGCCAGTATAGCATTACAATGAAGACTGTTACTACCGCTTATCTCCTTCAGAAGTGATCCCAAAACCAGGGATCCTATGAGGTTTCAGCAGCAGTTCCCCCATCTACATTGATTGCCTGTGATTTTGTTAATGGCCACAAGAGGAAACAACTGTATGTTTCTATGAGCTAACTCAAGATCAGCAATTTAGTGACCTCATTATGATTCAGCTCTAAGAGACCCTAACATGCTCCCTTTAACTAACACAAGAAACACCAAGATGTTTAAAAATTGGCTTATAATGTTCAGATAATTGTTAGCTTCATTACTGTGCTGCAAGTCATACACTAAGCCATAATATAACCAAAAACAGGTTTCTGAAACACAGTGTAGTCCAGTGCATTTATATCAATCACACACTGATGTGACTTCATACACTTGGCATGATTGGTATCCATGTTACATGTATTCTGCACTTGAGACTCAAGGGTTTTGTGATAATAGACAAACTTAAGTGCTATATTATTACATCATACAGTTTGCATACTTGGCATTACATGTGCATCTCTGCAGGCAAAAAACTCCACAGATGTACATTTATATAGTACGTTCATCTACACATTTATACAGTATATACACAGCTGTAGTGCTGTGGGGCATTCAGCATGCAAGTGATGCCACCTGCAGTCTTTCAGCGCATTCTAGGTTCAAACAGTCCCTTCAAAGCTGTGACCCCCCACTCCAACAATCATGCCCTGGGGCTCTGCTACTCTGTCATTATAGTTAACAAACACACACCAACTTCCTGCTCAGCTCACTTCAAGTTAACAAATGGGTAACTCATCATCTGCACAGCAGGCCTGCATCCTCTTCAAAATAATCAAACAAACTTTGATCACCCACCCACACACACACACACACACACACACACACATATACACTAACACACAACCAAACATACTCGAGCTAGGGTGTTTGAGTATCGTCCTTCTGTTAATATTAATCGACTTTCTTTAAATTCTCCGAATGTAAATATTTCAAAATTGTTTAAAGGTAGTCTTATTTATTACATTTAAATCCACTGGGTCTGACCACCCACCCAGACCCCCCGGACAGCTTCTTGTCATTTTTTCTCTTTCTGCAGCCAGACACAGGTGCTGCCCATCTGTGTGTCTGCCTGCCTGGTGGCCCTTCCCCTGGGTGGCTGCCTGTTGGCCCAGGCCTCCTGATGCGTGTGGGGGTTGAAGAGGGACCATACCTGTCTACGCCTGCCAGACTCCCTGTACACAGTGTCACTCACACCTTCATCTCCTGTCAATCTCTGAGCTAAGCAAGGGTCTTCTTAGCCATCCTGTGCTTATCTTTTAACCCCCAGGCTGTCTCTATGCTTCCCCTATCTCTGGTCCTGGAGGATTATCTTTGAAGTGAGGACATCAGTCTGTACAACACGGATGCTCATAGTAATTAGCCACTTTCCTGTCTAGTGAGGGGGATCTTCAACAGCTTCAGCCACTACAGCAAACACGATCCCACTTGTGCACTGCTTTATATACACTGCATTTATGAACAATGTGAATTTTCTCTCATTTGGATTGTCATATTCTGGCATTGCTGCAGCAATAGGTTTTCACACGCTGGTCTCACAGTGAGTAAGAGTATTCAGTGGCGCGTTACGCCATACTCTACATCAGATTTATTACCAGAGCAGTCACCCACCAGGGTGTAGTGATATGAGGCAGAGGAGAGTACGTCATGAGAAAATCACCACAGCCCCTGAAAAAGACTGGCTCACCCTTAATGACTGTATCTGTCATCGGCATCACTACCAAATATTTACACTGTCTCTGTGCCATGTTTGTTGAGAAAAAAATATGTGAGAAAGCAACCTATCTTACCACAGGGCTGCCGTCAGTCCAGCGGAAGTCGCTGTCAAACATCTTATCATTCAGGCCAATCCACTGGTAGTCCTGTCCAAGACCTGCCATACAGGGTAGAGCAAAACACAGCAGATTACATTTCACTGTTGCCATGTGTCCTTATTAGGACTGTTCAGTTACAGAAATCAAAGAGGAAAGAGAGATAGCAATGGCATGCTTGTATCAGGTTTCCTGCATTTGCAACTTTGTGCAAAAATTTGTGTATTACACACATTTTTGCATCTTACACTGTTTGAATCTTATGCAGATTTTATAGAGCAAGACTTGAATATGTTCATTTACTGATTATCAGTTATCTACAGCTACAATCTTTAACTTACGGTTGACAAACTGTTGCTCTTCGTAGGAGATGATGCTGGTGAGGTGAGCCCCCTGTATGCGACACTCTCTCTCTGCTGTGTCCCAGTTCCTTCTGTGAGGGAAGAACTTGTAACAGTGGCCCTGGAACTTATGCCAGCCATAGTCACATGTTTCTGTATCTAATGGGAGAGAAAGCAAAAGGGAATGAGGCATACAGGAAAATTGATAAATTTCAATAGATCAAGAGACATAAAATGCATTAACATTTTCACACATTAATCAGTTAATTTCATCCATGCATCGATTAACCTCACTACATTATTGTAAAATTCATGAAATCATCTAATTTACTGTGTCTACCCTTAACATCTGAGTATACTGACTCTTGAGGCTTGCTGTTATCTGCAACTTCTGTCTCTAATCAAGATGAAAGGGGAACAGTGTGATGGGTTAGTACAGCCCCTGATATCAGCACCATAAGAGGACAAGGAGGCAAAACAAAAAGGAGTCGAATTAAAGTGCCAGTTACTACCTGAAGTAACTGAAAAAGGTGTTATTATGATGCTGAAGCAGGTGACTCTTCTCAAAGTACCTCACAGGTATCATAGATGAAAAAACAAAGAATTAAATTAAGTTAAGATTCAGAATTATAGTTAGACTCATAAGTAAAGGAATGAAGAATGACCCATAGAGTCTTCAAATGGGTATGCATTCTACATTATTTGAACAAAGATTGGAGGTTTCCCCAGTCACATGTTGATAACACACTCATCTTCACCCTATTGATGGTGTGTGTATGTACTGTGCGTGTCCAAACACATACTGCAACAATTTAGTTTACTGTCTGTTTGTCCATCTAACCCTCTATCTAGCTTCAGGACACTACCAGACAAAAACAGAGACAGAATCTTTCCCTGGGTTGTTCCTCGTCAAGTTACTTTTACACCCTTTCTCCTGGCAAGGCTTTCTACAACATCAGCTGCATCTGAATACACAATCTGGGTGTGATTCAATCATGAGTGATCCTGACAAAATTTAGGGTGTAGACAGAGGAAAGTAGGGTGCAACTGGGAAAATAAAGTAAAAATGTGAGGAATGGGAACTTCAGTTTAAGTTCATCCATTCTATTTCAGAAATGCCTTGCGTAGATTAGTCTGAAGTCTAGCATACGTTCATACTTATACCACAACAACCAAATGTCTGAAACAGGGTACACTGAAAATGGGTCAACATCAGTGTATCTGAAACAGGTGGAAAATAAAGCTGGAGGGTGCTTGAGGTAACCTGGGTATTATCACACACAATGGAACTTCAGGCAATAATAAAAAGAGACTGCAAAAAGTGATTGTGCTAATGAGATAAAGATGGTGTTTATGACTCAGCTAATGTCTGAGAGAAACCTGAAGACAATACTCTGCTTCATGCAGCTAAATTAAATTGTATTTCTTCATAGTCTATTTTTTTTTTTGGTTTACTTCCCAGGGACTCCAGTGATTGATTACATTAAGTGTCTAAATACATTATCAAATGATAGACCCGCCCGTAATATTACAATTATTTATTCCATCAAGTCAGATAATTTAAGCGGAGTCTAGACCTTTAAGATGGATGATTGGAAGCAGTTACAACAGTAAGGAAATGGAAAGCGTTTATTAATCTAAAACTGAATACTCAGAGGGAGGTTAGGGAGAGAATCCATCAAATTAAACACTAACTTACCCTCCTCACAGTACAACCCAGAGTAGCTAGGGAGGCACACACAAGTGAAGGAAGCCAGTCCATCAACACATGTACCTCCATTGCGGCAAGGGTTTGATTGGCACTCATCAATATCTACATAAGACAAAGACAATTAATTATAGAAGATATCCAAAAAAATCCTAGTCCATAAACACTTTAAATGATGCGTCTTGAATGAAAGTTAAGGCCATGAGATATGATTACAGGAGTTCTTGACAGACAGTATTCTACCTGTTTCACAGTGATCACCACCGTAACCAGGAGCACAGCTACATGTAAGAATGCTGCCAGTCTTGTAGCAAGATCCTCCATTCAGACAAATGTTCTCTGCACATGAGTTAAGTCCTGTTAAGAAAATAAATAAAAATAACATTGTGATAGACTGAAATTCATTCTGAGCTTACACATTTTGTTGTATTCCAGTGAAAGCTATTTGAAATATACCTGGAATTTCAACCGCCTCACCAACAACAGTGTGCCCCAAATCAAGTCCTGTATCAGGTAGCACAGTTGTGTTTTCCCCTTTTATAGGTGTCTCTCTTCTCAGAGATGGAGGTGCACTTATGTCACTATCCACCGATGCAACCGACGCTGGCTGACTTTGTGCTTCACCTGGTGTCATTGTTGTGAACTCCGGATGGTTCACTGAGGGTATTTCAGTATAAGGAGAGATATCACCCTCAATTTTGCCCACAACCTCCTTTTTCCCAGAGCTATCAACACTAGCAGACTCCATCTTTGAAGCTGTGGTTGCATCTACCTTGAATACAGTCTGGATATCATCTGCAGACATAGACTGTTTTTCCACACCATCGGCCTTTGGTTTCTCTGTGGTCATCAACTCTCCAGACCCACTCTCAGAGATGACATGTGGACTCTCAGAACTGATGGGCCCACTTTCAGCCCTAGTGTGAAGGACAGAGGGTGACTTTGTCGTGGGAGATAGAAAATCAGTGGTGATGCTGTCAACCTCATCACCATCCAGCTTAACCGTGGTTGCTGTGGTCAGGCTTTCTTCTGTACTGCTGATGTTTTCTGAACCCCTATCACGACTAGAGGAAGATGCTGCACTGATAGGAGCAGAGGAAGAGGGCATGACAGTGATAGCTGCTGCTATTACAGGTGACTTGGTTGCCTTTTCTTCTGATGTACTTTCAGTACTGCTCACTGAGTCAAAAGTCTGACTCTCAGGTGTTTGAAAAACAGCAGGTGTTGTCGTCAGGAATACTGCTACCTCTCTTGGTGTAGTTTCATTGTTTTGTGGAATTGATTCCACCATGTTGGGGCCCATTGGTTCATAATCTGGGATCATATAATCTATATTTTCAACAGTGGGTTCAACTATCCCACCTTCTCCTGAGGCAGATGCAGCTTCAGCCATGGAAGGAACAGTGGCAAGGACAGTCGTTGATTCTGTAAACTGGCTTGTGACAGGACTTGTAAACATAGGGCTGGTTGAGTTCAGTGCTACATCCTGAGGAAAAAGATCAGTGTGAGGGCGATGCGTTAGTGCATTTTCTGGCCCAGCTTGTTCCAATGATTGGTGGGAAGCTGTTGGTTCTTGTTGAGAGGAAAATGTTGGGACAAACTGGACCATAACATCAGGCTGTGATGTTGCTGAAGCTGAAAGGACAGCTGAAGTATGTTCAAAAGAAATATGTTCAGCTGGTGTTGTCATAACCATTACTTTAGTCTCAGAGTGTGTGGAGATTTCTGTAGCATGTGCAAGAACAGTAGGTTGATGTGGGCTTGTTGGAGTCTTTTTTGTTTGCGGTGAAAGTGAGGAAGTTGTGTCATCTGGGCTTTGTTCATTTGAACCCTCTGCAGATGTTGGCACTGAGCTTGAGTCTGTAGAAGATACCATCTCAACAGTTGCAGTTTCTTCTTCAGGCTCTGTCCCCTCAGATTCTATGGCTTCATGTGTAAGAGGTGTTATTGTAACATCAATAGATGTTTCTTGAACTTTGCTGTCAGCGCTGCCTTCAGGCTCTGTTGAATCTTCATTGGTTATAGGTACTTGATTTAGTGCTTCAGTCTTATCGTCCAGTGATGAGGTTGTAACTCCAGCCTGTGGAGTTACAACACTATGTTCAACATGCTGGCTTGACTCCTCACCTAGCATCATTGGGCTGGTTGTGACCAACACAGTTTTGTCAGAGTATCTGTCAGTGTGGGGATGATGAGTGAACGTGATCTCAGACCTGGCCTGTTGGAAGGACCCCTCAGGTGGTGTTGGATCTGGTTCTGGGACAAAAGTAGTGACAAACTGAACAATCACATCTGGCTTTGAAGTGCTAGACACTGAGGATGTAGAAACTGGTTCTTTTGTAGATGAATATATTATGTGATCCTTTGTGCTCTCTTCATGTGATGTGATTGTTGCTCCACTGGCAGGGGGTGGAATTGTTTCTGACAATGAGACACCATCTACCTCTGTGGTAATCTTATTTGTTTGAGTTTCATCCTCTTGGGTCATGGTGATGGGTTTCTCTGTACTGAACAGAGGTACTGGACTGGCTGCACTCTTTTCACTCTCAGATGTCACTGTCTTAAGTGATGCAGTTGTGGCACCTGAGATCTCATCACCAGAACCTTCCACACCTGCAAGATCAGTGATACTTGCCACAGACAATTTCTCAGTGCTGTGGGAAGGAGATAATGTTGTTGTGGATAGCATTCGGTCCATTGTCATTGTATTGTGCTGAGGAGCAGCTGTCTGTGTCACAGGCTCTGTGTGATCATCTGATTCATCCTTCTCAGTAACATCAGGAGATGGTGTGACAGTTGGCTTCTTAGTGCTATAAAGACTGGAAGCAGCACGTGATATTTCGAACTCCCCAGTGCCAGTTTCAGGTGAGGCAACTGAAAGTGTTTCTGGTTCAGCCTTCACTGTTGAAGCTGTCATTTTGTGGTCAATTGAGGTGACAATGTCAGTAACATCAGGCACAAAAGTGACAGTTGGTTTCACTGTACTATCGAAAGAAGAGGAAGCACTTGTTGGTGAGTTTACATCCTCTCCTCTAGCAGTGCCAGGTGAAGTTGGTGACAGTGGCGTTTGGTCACCTGATATCTCCTCGTCCATATCGTCTGTGCCAGGGGAAATTGTTGGTTTCTCAGTGCTGAACAGCGAAGAAGCTGCAAACGTCACTGGTTTTTCAAATGCTGACAATCCATCCACAGAGGGTGCTGACGTTGTCTCTCTGGTAGTTTCAGAGCTCAAAGTAGAGGTTTCCTCTGCAGAGCCTTCGTCAGAGTCATCATCACCTGATGATTCATCATAAAATGCTTTACTGGTGGGTCTTACTGTGCCAGGTCCAGTGGACACTGGTGTGTGTGGTGTGGCAGTGACTGAGGGAACACTAGTTTGTGTGGAGGTCAATGAGCTTAAGGTTTCATCTGTCATGTCATGACTTGTGGCTGTGGTGACTGTGGGTGAAATTGTAGATTTTTCTTTTTCAATTGTGCTGATCATATACTCCTCACTAGACAATGGAGTGGCTGAGCTTGTGTCTGATGTTTCATTTAAAATTTGAGAAGGCAAAGATGAGGAGGTGGCAAACTCAGTCACAGACTGAGTAACATCAGCATTGTCCTCACTTGATGAATTCTCCACCAGCTCGGGAGCTGATGTGGTATGAGTATCAACAGGTAAAACTGTATGTGGTGTAGTTAAATCATATGTATCTTCTGAGCTTGACTTTGTGGATACAGTTGCAGCTGGGGTGGCCTGTGGTGATGATGTGACTGTCTCTTCACTAGATGTCTCCGTACTTGAAACACCATCCACAGGTGATAATTTTGAAGTGGACAGTGAATATTCAGAAGATGTTGAGGCTAATGATGAATCAGTGGCTGGTGATGCATGTAAAGTTACTGGTCTAGGAGTGAAGAAGGTGGCACTATCAGTCCCTGAGCCTTCTGGTTCTTCTGTCACCGTCAAATTCTGTGACATTGTAACTGCTGTGACACCTCCAGCTTCCTCTGTCTGAATGACCGGATAGAATGGAGAAGAGGGAACTATGGAAATAGTATCTGCATCAATGATAGTATCATCTTTGGTGATAAGCTCAGGAGTTGGACTGCTCTCCCTGGCACTGTCTGTAACTGCAGAGAACAGCTCATCTTCATTTCTTGCATCCTCTGTAAATATGATGGTTGTGCTGGTTGATGGTTTGGACACATGGAGGACCATGGTAGGTGTTTGTTCTGTTAGGTCAGTCTTGACTTGGCTGCTACTGGGAGTAATGATCACAACCTGTTGGTCTGTAACGCTATGATATATAATGGAGGGAATGGGGGTGGACATAGGTGTGAATCCATCTTGCTTATATTCACCGCTGGAGCTTACTGTGGTGAAGTCTCTGGTACTGTGATCACTAACTGAACTTCCAGTTGTATGGGGGGACATAGTTGTATAGGATTGTGTTGTGTGGTCAGCGACAATAATGTTATCTTTACTAGTGCTATAAACAGAAGGCTCAGTCCTTTCAGATGAGATGGGGGTTTCTGTATCTGGAGTAATTTCACCCTCCTGTGAGGACACCAGCTCCCCAGTGGTTGATGTGACTGAAACTAAAGTTTCAGTTTCACCTGTTGCTTCTCCAAATGTGATGCTATCCATCACTGATGGCTTTAAGGTGAACATCTTTATGGTTTGGTTACCAGAACTCTGTCCTTCTGTCAAAGTAAAAGCTGGACTTGGTGGTGATTCATCATACTTTGGAATATCAGATGTTCCACTTTCATGTGATACTGTTGTCGTTTTGGATTTCTCTGTGCTGAACAAGGAAGAGCCTGTAATCTTTGTACTATCAGCAGATGCATTTTCATGAGATGGTGCTGTTACTGTTGGCTCCTTTGTGCTGAATACTGAAGACACTGTCAAATCTACTTTAATAAGCACATCAGTGGTATGGTCACCTGAACCATCTTCTTCTGTATACACTGAGCCTGTACCTGCTGAAGGAGCAGTACTACTTTCAGTTACTCTTGTGGAGGAGGAAGCTGACATGTGTATTTCAGGAGACGTTGTTGGTTTATCAGTGCTGTAAAGAGAAGAAGCTGCAGTGCTAGTAGGTTCTTGTGTAATAACATCATCAGTGGACTTAACTGTTGTTTGGTCACTTGAGCTCTGCTCAGAGACAGCAACAGTACTGGATGACAAAGTGATTTGTTTTGTTGCTGCTACAGTAGTGGACATTACTAGAGATGTTGTGATTGGTACAGATGTAGATGACCCGTAGAAAATTTCAGTTCCTGATCCCTCATTCTCAACTGTGGAGTCATCTGTGGAGACCCCACTTCCCTGCATTTCAGGAAACATTGTTGTTGGCTTCTCAGTACTGTAAAGAGAAGAAGCTACAGTGCTAGTAGGTTCTTGTGTAATAACGTCATCACTGAACTTAACTGTTGTATGGTCACTTGAGCTCTGCTCAAAGACAGCAACAGTACTGGATGACAAAGTGATTTGTTCTGTTGCTGCTACAGTAGTGGACATCACTGGAGATGTTGTGATTGGTACAGGTGTAGTTGACTCGTTGAAAATTTCAGTTCCTGATCCCTCATCCTCAACTGTGGAGTCATCAGTTAAAACCCCACTTCCCTGCTCAGTGATGTAAATTTCAGTGCTTGTTATGTGTGGAGATTGGGTTGGTGACACAAACTCCTTGGTAAACTGTGTGCTGGACTGAGTCGACATGTCAGATGTGCTCTCAGTCTCAGCTATTTCAGTCTCATCTGTGGCCACAGTGAATTCATCCTGGGGTTTTGTAGTAGTCTCAGTTATTTCTGCACCAGATCCATCAGTACTTGGTTCCAAATCATCCTCTTCAGGTGAGCCACCAGAACTCTCCATATCAATGTAAGGAGAGGTTTCCTTTGAGGTAAATGCAGTGACACTGGGGATTACCATGGGCTGAGAGGTTTCAGGTGTAGAGGGACTTGTTGTAACAGTAAATTCTCTGTCACTGGAAGTTTCTTTTTCAACCAATGTGGATGTGATTGATGGTCTAAATGCGGTTGTGATTTTGTCCACAATGGATTGCTCAGCTGCTTTTGTTGTTTCTAGGGGAGTTTCGTCTGTGGATAGAGATGTGTCATCTCCTGAGCTATCTTCTTCAGTAAAATCACCACTTCCTGACTCAGACACTGATGATGTCTTTGCCTCAATTGTTGTAGCTGTCCTGGAAGAGACAGAAAATTGGGTAGCATCTGTAGACTTCTCTGTTATGAATTGTGATGAGGATTGGGTTGATGATTTGAAACCAGGGCGTGATGTGCTCAGAGTCTCAGATATCTTACTTTCATCTGTGACTACAGAAATAGGCAATTTGCTTTGAGATTTACTGGAGGCAGTTGGTGGCATAGATGTTGGTTTGTCCCTGCTGTAGATAGAATAAGTTAGGATTACATGAGATTTTAAGACGTCACTTGTTTGAGTTTCAAGTAATGCTGTTGTCAGCACTGGCTTCTCTGTGCTTAACATTGAAGACACTGTGGAAGCTCCGCTTGCTGTTTCTTTTATGTGAACCTCAGCTATTTTAACATCTGTGCTGATGCTGTCCATTTCCTCCGCTGGCTGTAATGAGGGTGTGGCATTTGGGGACTCTGTGCTGACAATAGAAGAACCTGTCACAGCAGAAGTTGGAGCAAATGTGCCAGGAGTCTGGTCCCAAGAGCCCTCTTCAACATCTGTTGCTGTAACATCTGCTGTTGAACTTTGAACTGCTGCACTGGCATGTGAAACAGTTGTCATCACAGGTTTCTCTGTGCTGAACACAGAAAATAACCAGACATCGGAGAGAGGAGATGGAGGCACCTTGGTGATCATATTATCAGAAGTTTGTCTTCCAGTGCTCTCTTCAGTGGTAGATGTAATTACGAAACCTGTTTCTGGAGTTACTGTGTGCTTTTCTTTGCTCTTTTCTGTGTCAGGTGAAATTGGTGTCTTAGTACTATACAGTGTAATAACAGAGGATTCTGTGCTGTCACTTGTTCCAGTTGCATTTGATGCTCTTGTGACTGCTGGTTTTTCTGTGCTGAACATTGAGGTGAATGGTGTTTTGCCAGTGACTTTGGTGGCAAAATCAGGAGTTAAATAGGAGTTAATAAATTCAGTGTCATCAATGATTGGAATGGAGGGCCTTGTGGAGCTCGGAGATGTAGTAGCTGTTTCCTGTGAGCTGCCAATCACTATAGCTGAGTGGCTGCTTGGTTTGACTGTTTGGTCTGCAATTGGCAACAAAAAATGGGTGGATGATGCTTCTGTTAAAATTTCAGTTGTCTGCCCAGTTGAACTGTCTTCTTCTGTCGATGTAATTGCAGAACTTGTCTCAAATTCATTGATTATCAAGATGGGTGATGGTTTTTCTGTGCTTAATGGCTTTTGAGTTTGTTGTGTCATTGTAATGTCTGATGTTGACTGCAGAGGTGTGGTAGCAGTGGTTCCTGGCATTGTGGACTGGCTGGAGAGATCAGTGAGTGACACCATGGTGGATGACAATTTGTGATGAGTGCTGGACAATGGTGCTCCAGTTGTGTAAATTATTCCACTAGTTTTAATATGTGTCACCTCATCTTCTGAGCTTTCCACATCCATAGAAGAGAGGACTGTACTCATCTCATGGTCTTCAACCATAGGAGTTAGTGTGGAGGGAACAGATTTAACATATGTAGACCCTGTTCTAGTGCTGTGATCCAAATCCTGACTGAGAAGTACAGATGATGTGGCACTGATATAATCTATGCTTGGGAGAGATGATGCCAGAATATCTGTGGTCTGGTCACCTGAGCCTCCTGCATCTGTTGTTACAGCTGTCCATATATTTTTGTCAGCTTCAGTTTTATACAATGCTGTTGTAATGGCGGGTTTCTCTGTGCTAAGGAGGGATGTATGAATTACAGGAGATGTTTGGGACTCACCAGCACCAGTAAAAGTAGAGCCTTCTGTTTGATTAGAAGTGTCAGTAGAAATTTCAGACTGAATTGTGGAAGCAGTTTCTAATGTTTCAATTGACTCTGATGTTGGTTCCTCAGTTCTGAAGACAGAAACAGTTACAACAGTGACTTTCTCTGTGTGACTTCTGGTAACAGCCTCTTGTGTTTCATGTGACACTGCTGTTGGGTTCTCAGTACTGTAGAGTGATGATACTGCAGTAACAGCTAGCTTTGATGCATCACTTGTTTCAGTATGGTGTGATGTTGTCACTGTCTCTGTCAACACTGAAGAGAAAGTAGTGGCCGTGATTACCAACTCTTCAGTGAAATCGCCAGTGCTGTCTCCAGAACCTTCTATATCTGTGGAAATTAGGAATGGTGCTGTTTCAGGTTTCATGGTTGATCTACTGACAGAAGGAATGGATTCAACGAGTGATGGCTGCCTACTAATATCATCCTTATCCTCAATGTCTGGAACAGTGGATGACAAAGCAGAGGCCAAGCTTGAGGACTTTGTTACTGAGCTTGTCACTGTCATAACAGAAACAGGAGGAGAAACAGGTTTATTTGACTGTGAAGGCATCATGGTCTGGATTGTTGCATCACTGTCTGTTGTTTCAGGTGACATTGCTGTTGGTGTCTTGGTACTGTAGAGAGAATATGTAGCTGTGACGGAAGAGTTCGGAGTGAACATATCAGAGGTTTGGTCACCTGAGCCATCATCTGTTGGAGTTTGAACAGAGTTTTCTTCTATCCTATGGGGTATGGTAGAAACTGGGGGCTTTTCTGTGTGATCTATGGCCACATTTTCTTGTTCTTCAATTGGTAATGCTGTTGGCTGCTCAGTGCTAAACAATGAAGAGGCTGTAGGAGCTGTTGTGTCTTTGCTGGCCATCTCAGTTGTTTGTTCACCTGAGCTCTCCTCATCTGTTGTTGGGAAAGTAGGATGTGACTTTGTCTCAGTCTCACTGGGGGTAATAGTCTCTTTTGTTTCAGATGACAGTGATGATGGTTTCTCAGTAGAGTAGAGTGATGACACTGCAGTAACTGCCTTTGAAGTATCAATTGTTTCAGTTGCATGTGATGTTATTAATGATGGCATGTCAGTGCGAGACATTGAGGAGACAGTGGATGTTGAAATGAATGACTCTTCAGTGAAGTCAACACTGCTATCTCCAGAACTTTCAGTATCAGAAGTAGTGACAAATGATAATGATGCTGATTCAGGTTTCATGGTTGATCCACTGACAGAAGGAATGGACGCTGTAACAGTAGATGATATAACAGGTGACATTGCTGTTGGTGCCTCAGTACTGAAGAGAGAAGATGCAGCTGTGACAAAAGAGGTCTGAGTAAACATGTCTTGGGTTTGGTTACCTGAACCATCTTCATCTGCTGGGGTTGGAACTGAGCTTTCCTTGGTCGCAAAAGAAGTTACTGAGAGGCTTTCTTTCTGATCTGTGACAGCACTGTCTTGCTCCTCATTTGACAATGCTGTTGACTTCTCAGTACTAAACAATGAGGAGGCTGTAGGAGCTAAAGTGTCATTGCTAGGAATCTCAGTTGTTTGTTCATCTTCATCTGTTGCTGGGAAAGTAGAATCTGTCTGTGGTGTAACTGATATTTTTTCTGTCTGACTCATGCTATTAGTCTCTTGTGTTTCAGGTGACAGTGATGTTAGTTTCTCAGTACTGTACAGTGATGATGCTGCAGTAACAGCTGGCTTTGAAGCAACGCTTTCAGTTGGATGTGATACTGTCACTGCTTGTGTCTCTGTACTCAACACT
Source organism: Euthynnus affinis (assembly GCA_029490765.1). Classification (NCBI taxonomy): domain Eukaryota; kingdom Metazoa; phylum Chordata; class Actinopteri; order Scombriformes; family Scombridae; genus Euthynnus; species Euthynnus affinis. The sequence goes on along the minus strand of CM055842.1, from coordinate 21,723,173 downwards.
GAAGAGAAAGTAGTTGCTGTGATAGTCAACTTTTCAGTGAAATCAGCAGTGCTGTCTCCAGAACCTTCCATATCTGTGGTAATGAGGAATGATGCTGTTTCAGGTGTCACCACTGATCCACTGATGGAAGGAATGGACGTTACCATCATAGTCTCAGTTCTTATAGCTTTATCCTCAATATCAGAATCAGTAGATGATATGATAGATGAAGAACTTTGAGATACTGTTATTGAGCTTGTTACTGTCATGTCAGATACTGGAGAAACTGATGGTTCTCCTGAAACTAATGGCATTTTTGTTTCAAGACTGGTGGGAGAAACTGGTGGTTTTCCTGAGGGTGATGGAGTTCTAGTCCCACCTATGTCCAGACTTTCTATTGTTTCAGGTGACATCACTGATGGTACCTCAGTACTTAACATAGAAGATGTACCTGTAACAGAAGAGGTCGATGTGAACATGTCAGGTGTTTGGTCACCTGAGCCATCTTCATCTCCTGGAGTAAGAACAGAACCTTCCTCTGTCGTGTCAGTTATAGGAATTATTGAGGGTTTTTCTGTCTGACTTGTGACAGCGTTGTCTTGTTCCTCAGCTTGAAGTGCTGTTGTTTTTTCTGTGCTAAACAATGAGGAAGCTGTAGGAGATGTAGTGTCAGTTGTTTGTTCACCTGAGCTCTCTTCATCTGTTATTAGGAAAGTAGAACTTGTCTCTGGTGTTTTGGACGGTTCCTCGGTTTGACCTGTAGTTAAGGTCTCTTGTTTCTCAGGTAATAGTGAAGTTGGTTTCTCAGTACTGTAGAGTGATGAAGCTACACTAACAGCTGCTTTGGAAGTATGACTTGTTTGAGTTTCATATGATGCTGTCACAGCAGGAGTCTCTGTTCTGGTAACCGAGGAGACAGTGGTTGCTACAATCAATGACTCTTCAGTGAAATCTAAAGTGTGGTCACCAGAGCTCTCTTTGTCAGTGTAAATGAATATTGATGATGTTTCAGGTTTCATGGTTGATTCACTGATGGAGGGAATGGACTCTAGCACTGTTGGTTCACTGCTAATATTTTCATCCTCAATATCTAGATCAGTGGTTGACTTATCAGTAGTCAGACTTGAAGACGTTGGTACTGAGCTTGTCACAGTCATATCTGAGGAGGGTGAAACTGATGGTTCTCCTGAGGGTGACAGTATTCTAGTACCATCTATGTCCAGACTTTCTGTTGTTTCTGGTGACATTTCTGATGGTACATCAGTAGAAGATGTACCTGTGACTGAAGAAGTCGGCATGAGCATGTCAGGTGTTTGGGTGCCTGAGCCTTTTTTATCTCCTGGAGTAAGAACAGAACCTTCCTCTGTCTTGCCAGTTATTTGAGTTATTGAAGTATTTTCTGTTTGACCTGTGACAGCACTGTCTTTTTCCTGAACTGGCAGTGCTGTTGTTATTTCTGTGCTAAACAATGAGGAAGCTGTAAGAGATTCAATGTCTTTCCTGAACATCTCTGTTGTTGTTTCACCTGAGCTCTTTTCATCTGTTTTTGGAAAAGCAGAACTTGTCACTGGTGTCATTGATGCTTCCTCAGTCTGACCTCTGGTCTGTTCTGTCTGATCTGTGAAAACAGTGTCTACAACTGGCAGTGCTGTTGTTTTTTCCGTGCTAAACAGTGAAGACGCTGTAGCTGATATGTCTTTGGTGGACGTCTCAACTGTTTGTTCACCTGAGCTCTCTTCATCCGTTGTTAGGAAAGTAGAACTCTCTCTGTCAGCTGAAGTGAAGAGTGATGATGTTTCAGGTTTTATGGTTGATCCACTGAGGGAAGGGATGTACTCTACCATTTTAGGTTCACTGCTAATATCATCATCATCAATGTCTAGATTAGTAGTAGGAGTAATAGAAGCAAAACTAGGAGATATTGTTATTAAGCTTGTCACAATCACATCAGAGAAGGGAGAAACTGATGGTTTTCCTGAGGATGATGAAATTCTAGTCCCATCTATGTCCAGACTTTCGGTTGTTCCTGGTGACATTTCTGATGTTATATCAATACTTAACAGAGAGGATGTACCTGTGACAGAAGAACTCGTAGTGAACATCTCAAGGGTTTGGTCTCCTGAGCCCTCTTCATCTCCTGGAGTAGAAACAGAACTTCCCTCTGTCTTGCCAGTTATTGGAGTTATTGGGTTTTTTTCTGTTTGACCTGTGACGGCACTCTCTTTTTCCTCAGCTGGCAGTGCTGTTGTTTTGTCTGTGCTAAATAAAGAGGAAGCTGTAGGAAATGCAATGTCTTTGCTGAACATCTCAGTTGTTGTTTCACCTGAGCTCTCTTCATCTGTTTTTGGAAAAGAAGAACTTGTCTCTGGTGTTATTGATGCTTCCTCAGTCTGACCTGTGGTCTGTTCTGTCTGATCCGTGAAAACAGTGTCTTCCTCTACAACTGGCAGTGCTGTTGTTTTTTCTGTGCTAAACAATGATGAAGCTGTAGGTGATGCAATGTCTTTGGTGGACGTCTCAGTTGTTTGTTCACCTGAGCTTCCTTCATCTGTTGTTAGGAAAGTAGAACTCTCTCTGTCAGCTGAAGTGAGGAGTGATGATGTTTCAGGTTTCATTGTTGATTCACTGAAGGAAGGAATGGAATCTACCATTGTAGGTTTACTACTAATATCACCCTCCTCACTGTCTTGACCAGTAGTTGGTATAATAGAAGTAAAACTAGGAGACACTGTTATTGAGCTTGTCACAATCACATCAGAGAAGGGAGAAACTGGTGGTTTTCCTGAGGGTGATGGAGTTCTAGTCCCACCTATGTCCAGACTTTCTATTGTTTCAGGTGACATCTCTGATGGTACCTCAGTACTTAACAGAGAAGATGCACCTGTGACAGAAGAGGTCGATATGAACATTTCAGGCATTTGGTCACCTGAGCCATCTTCATCCACTGGAGTAAGAATAGAACCTCCCTCTGTTGTGCCAGGTATTGGAGTTACTGTGAGTTCTTCTCTCTGACCAGTGAGAGCAATGTCTTTTTCCTCAGCTGGCAATGCGGTTGTCTTTTCTGTGCTAAACAATGAGGAAGCTGTAGGAAATACAATGTCTTTGCTGAACATCTCAGTTGTTGTTTCACCTGAGCTCTCTTCATCTGTTTTTGGGAAAGCCGAACTTGTCTCTGGTGTTATTGATGCTTCCTCAGTCTGACCTGTGGTCTGTTCAGTCTGATCCGTGAAAACAGCATCTTCATCTACAACTGGCAGTGCTGTTGTTTTTTCTGTGCTAAACAATGATGAAGCTGTAGGTGATGCAATGTCTTTGGTGGACGTCTCAGTTGTTTGTTCACTTGAGCTCCCTTCATCTGTTGTTAGGAAAGTAGAACTCTCTCTGTCAGCTGAAGTGAGGAGTGATGATGTTTCAGGTTTCATTGTTGATTCACTGAAGGAAGGAATGGACTCTACCATTGTAGGTTTACTACTAAGATCACCCTCCTCACTGTCTTGACCAGTAGATGGAGTAATAGAAGCAAAACTAGGAGACACTGTTATTGAGCTTGTCGCAATCACATCAGAGAAGGGAGAAACTGGTGGTTTTCCTGAGGGTGATGGAGTTCTAGTCCCACCTATGTCCACACTTTCTAATGTTTCAGGTGACATTTCTGATGGTACCTCAGTATTTAACGGAGAAGATGTACCTGTGACAGAAGAGATCGACATAAACTCGTCAGGTGTTTGGTCACCTGAGCCATCTTCATCCACTGGAGTAAGAATAGCACCTCCCTCTGTTGAGCCAGTTATGGGAGTTACTGTGAGTTCTTCTGTCTGACCAGTGAGAGCACTGTCTTTTTCCTCAGCTGGCAGTGCGGTTGTCTTTTCTGTGCTCAACAATGAGGAAGCTGTAGGAGATGCAATGTCTTTGCTGAACATCTCAGTTGTTGTTTCACCTGAGCTCTCTTCATCTGTTCTTGGAAAAGCAGAACTTGTCACTGGTGTTATTGATGCTTCCTCAGTCTGACCTGTGGTCTGTTCTGTCTGATCCGTGAAAACAGTGTCTTCATCTACAACTGGCAGTGCTGTTGTTTTTTCTGTGCTAAACAATGATGAAGCTGTAGGTGATGCAATGTCTTTGGTGGACGTCTCAGTTGTTTGTTCACCTGAGCTCTCTTCATCTGTTGTTAAGAAAGTAGAACTCTCTCTGTCAGCTGAAGTGAAGAGTGATGATGTTTCAGGTTTCATTGTTGATTCACTGAAGGGAGGAATAGACTCTACCATTGTAGGTTTACTACTAATATCACCCTCCTCACTGTCTTGACCAGTAGTTGGAGTAATAGAAGTAAAACTAGGAGACACTGTTATTGAGCTTGTCGCAATCACATCAGAGAAGGGAGAAACTGGTGGTTTTCCTGAGGGTGATGGAGTTCTAGTCCCACCTATGTCCACACTTTCTAATGTTTCAGGTGACATTTCTGATGGTACCTCAGTATTTAATGGAGAAGATGTACCTGTGACAGAAGAGATCGACATAAACTCGTCAGGTGTTTGGTCACCTGAGCCATCTTCATCCACTGGAGTAAGAATAGAACCTCCCTCTGTTGTACCAGTTATTGGAGTTACTGTGAGTTCTTCTCTCTGACCAGTGAGAGCAATGTCTTTTTCCTCAGCTGGCAATGCGGTTGTCTTTTCTGTGCTAAACAATGAGGAAGCTGTAGGAGATCCAATGTCTTTGCTGAACATCTCAGTTGTTTGTTCACCTGAGCTCTCTTCATCTGTTCTTGGAAAAGAAGAACTTGTCTCTGGTGTTATTGATGCTTCCTCAGTCTGACCTGTGGTCTGCTCTGTCTGATCCGTGAAAACAGCGTCTTCATTTACAACTAGCAGTGCCGTTGTTTTGTCTGTGCTAAACAATGATGAAGGTGTAGGTGATGCAATGTCTTTGGTGGACGTCTCAGTTGTTTGTTCACCTGAGCTCTCTTCATCTGTTCTTGGAAAAGAAGAACTTGTCTCTGGTGTTACTGATGCTTCCTCAGTCTGACCTGTGGTCTGTTCTGTCTGATCCGTGAAAACAGTGTCTTCATCTACAACTGGCAGTGCTGTTGGTTTTTCTGTGCTAAACAATGATGAAGCTGTAGGTGATGCAATGTCTTTGGTGGACGTCTCAGTTGTTTGTTCACCTGAGCTCTCTTCATCTGTTGTTAAGAAAGTAGAACTCTCTCTGTCAGCTGAAGTGAAGAGTGATGATGTTTCAGGTTTCATTGTTGATTCACTGAAGGGAGGAATAGACTCTACCATTGTAGGTTTACTACTAATATCACCCTCCTCACTGTCTTGACCAGTAGTTGGAGTAATAGAAGTAAAACTAGGAGACACTGTTATTGAGCTTGTCGCAATCACATCAGAGAAGGGAGAAACTGGTGGTTTTCCTGAGGGTGATGGAGTTCTAGTCCCACCTATGTCCAGACTTTCTGTTGTTTCAGGTGACATCTCCGATGGTACCTCAGTACTTAACAGAGAAGGTGTACCTGTGACAGAAGAGGTCGACATGAAAATGTCAGGCATTTGGTCACCTGAGCCATCTTCATCTACTGGAGTAAGAATAGAACCTCCCTCTGTTGTGCCAGTTATTGGAGTTACTGTGAGTTCTTCTCTCTGACCAGTGAGAGCAATGTCTTTTTCCTCAGCTGGCAATGCTGTTGTCTTTTCTGTGCTAAACAATGAGGAAGCTGTAGGAGATGCAATGTCTTTGCTGAACATCTCAGTTGTTTGTTCACCTGAGCTCTCTTCATCTGTTCTTGGAAAAGCAGAACTTGTCTCTGGTGTTATTGATGCTTCCTCAGTCTGACCTGTGGTCTGTTCTGTCTGATCCGTGAAAACAGCGTCTTCATCTACAACTAGCAGTGCCGTTGTTTTGTCTGTGCTAAACAATGATGAAGCTGTAGGTGATGCAATGTCTTTAGTGGACATCTCAGTTGTTTGTTCACCTGAGCTCTCTTCATCTGTTCTTGGAAAAGAAGAACTTGTCTCTGGTGTTACTGATGCTTCCTCAGTCTGACCTGTGGTCTGTTCTGTCTGATCCGTGAAAACAGTGTCTTCCTCTACAACTGGCATTGCTGTTGGTTTTTCTGTGCTAAACAATGATGAAGCTGTAGGTGATGCAATGTCTTTGGTGGACGTCTCAGTTGTTTGTTCACCTGAGCTCTCTTCATCTGTTGTTAAGAAAGTAGAACTCTCTCTGTCAGCTGAAGTGAAGAGTGATGATGTTTCAGGTTTCATTGTTGATTCACTGAAGGGAGGAATAGACTCTACCATTGTAGGTTTACTACTAATATCACCCTCCTCACTGTCTTGACCAGTAGTTGGAGTAATAGAGGTAAAGCTAGGAGACACTGTTATTGAGCTTGTCGCAATCACATCAGAGAAGGGAGAAACTGGTGGTTTTCCTGAGGGTGATGGAGTTCTAGTCCCACCTATGTCCAGACTTTCTGTTGTTTCAGGTGACATCTCCGATGGTACCTCAGTACTTAACAGAGAAGGTGTACCTGTGACAGAAGAGGTCGACATGAAAATGTCAGGCGTTTGGTCACCTGAGCCATCTTCATCCACTGGAGTAAGAATAGAACCTCCCTCTGTCGTGCCAGTTATTGGAGTTACTGTGAGTTCTTCTCTCTGACCAGTGAGAGCAATGTCTTTTTTCTCAGCTGGCAATGCGGTTGTCTTTTCTGTGCTAAACAATGAGGAAGCTGTAGGAAATGCAATGTCTTTGCTGAACATCTCAGTTGATTGTTCACCTGAGCTCTCTTCATCTGTTCTTGGAAAAGAAGAACTTGTCTCTGGTGTTATTGATGCTTCCTCAGTCTGACCTGTGGTCTGTTCTGTCTGATCCGTGAAAACAGTGTCTTCATCTACCACTGGCAGTGCTGTTGTTTTTTCTGTGCTAAACAATGATGAAGCTGTAGGTGATGCAATGTCTTTGGTGGACGTCTGAGTTGTTTGTTCACCTGAGCTCCCTTCATCTGTTGTTAAGAAAGTAGAACTCTCTCTGTCAGCTGAAGTGAAGAGTGATGATGTTTCAGGTTTCATTGTTGATTCACTGAAGGAAGGAATGGACTCTACCATTGTAGGTTTACTACTAATATTACCCTCCTCACTGTCTTGACCAGTAGTTGGTATAATAGAAGTAAAACTAGGAGACACTGTTATTGAGCTTGTCACAATCACATCAGAAAAGGGAGAAACTGGTGGTTTTCCTGAGGGTGATGGAGTTCTAGTCCCACCTATGTCCAGACTTTCCATTGTTTCAGGTGACATCTCTGATGGTACCTCAGCACTTATCAGAGAAGATGTACCTGTGACAGAAGAGGTCGACATAAACATGTCAGGTGTTTGGTCACCTGAGCCATCTTCATTCACTGGAGTAAGAATAGAACCTTCCTCTGCTGTGCCAGTTATTGGAGTTACTGTGAGTTCTTCTGTCAGACCAGTGAGAGCACTGTCTTTTTCCTCAGCTGGCAGTGCGGTTGTCTTTTCTGTGCTGAACAATGAGGAAACTGTAGGAGATACACTGTCTTTGCTGAACATCTCAGTTGTTGTTTCACCTGAGCTCTCTTTATCTGTTATTGGAAAAGCAGAAGTTATCTCTGGTGTTATTGATGCTTCCTCAGTCTGACCTGTGGTCTGTTCTGTCTGATCCGTGAAAACAGTGTCTTCCTCTACAACTGGCAGTGCTGTTGTTTTTTCTGTGCTAAACAATGATGAAGCTGTATGTGATGCAATGTCTTTGGTGGACGTCTCAGTTGTTTGTTCACTTGAGCTCCCTTCATCTGTTGTTAGGAAAGTAGAACTCTCTCTGTCAGCTGAAGTGAGGAGTGATGATGTTTCAGGTTTCATTGTTGATTCACTGAAGGAAGGAATGGACTCTACCATTGTAGGTTTACTACTAATATCACCCTCCTCACTGTCTTGACCAGTAGCTGGAATAATAGAAGTAAAACTAGGAGACACTGTTATTGAGCTTGTCGCAATCACATCAGAGAAGGGAGAAACTGGTGGTTTTCCTGAGGGTGATGGAGTTCTAGTCCCATCTATGTCCAGACTTTCCATTGTTTCAGGTGACATCTCTGATGGTACCTCAGTACTTAACAGAGAAGATGCACTTGTGACAGAAGAGGTCGACATGAACATGTCAGGCGTTTGGTCACCTGAGCCATCTTCATCCACTGGAGTAAGAATAGAACCTCCCTCTGTTGTGCCAGGTATTGGAGTTACTGTGAGTTCTTCTCCTGTCTGACCAGTGAGAGCACTGTCTTTTTCCTCAGCTGGCAGTTCTGTTGTTTTTTCTGTGCTAAACAATGAGGAAGTTTTAGGAGATGCGCTGTCTTTGCTGAACATCTCAGTTGTTGTTTCACCTGAGCTCTCTTCATCTGTTCTTGGAAAAGCAGAACTTATCTCTGATGTTATTGATGCTTCCTCAGTCTGACCTGTGGTCTGTTCTGTCTGATCCGTGAAAACAGTGTCTTCATCTACAACTGGCAGTACTGTTGGTTTTTCTGTGCTAAACAATGATGAAGCTGTAGGTGATGCAATGTCTTTGGTGGACGTCTCAGTTGTTTGTTCACCTGAGCTCCCTTCATCTGTTGTTAGGAAAGTAGAACTCTCTTTGTCAACTGAAGTGAAGAGTGATGATGTTTCAGGTTTCATTGTTGATTCACTGAAGGAAGGAATAGACTCTACCATTGTAGGTTTACTACTAATATCACCCTCCTCACTGTCTTGACCAGTAGTTGGAGTAATAGAAGTAAAACTATGAGACATTGTTAATGAGCTTGTCACAATCACATCAGAGAAGGGAGAAACTGATGGTTTTCCCGAGGGTGATGGAGTTCTAGTCCCATCTATGTCAAGACTTTCTGTTGTTTCAGGTGACATCTCTGATGGTTCATCAGTACTGAACAGAAAAGATGTACCTGTGACAACATTCTTTGGAGTAAACATGTCATGGGTTTTGTCACCTGAGCCGTCTTCATCTCCTGGAGTAAGAATAGAACCTCCCTCTGTTGTGCCAGTTTTTGAAGTTACTGTGGGTTCTTCTGTCTGACCTTTGAGAGCAATGTCTTGTTCCTCAGCTGGCAGTGTTGTTATTTTTTCTGTGCTAAACAATGAGGAAGCTGTAGGAGATGCAGTGTCTTTGCTGGGAATGTCAGTTGTTAGTTCACCTGAGCTCAATTTATCTGATTTTGGGAAAGTAGAACTTGTCTCTGGTGTTGCTGATGCTTCTTTGGTTTGACCTGTGCTTACAGCCTCTTGGGTTTCAGGTGACAGTGATGTTGTTTTCTGAGTAGTGTGGGTGGAAGATGTTCCAGTAACAGATGCTTTTGAGATATCACTTGTTTGAGTTTCATGTAATGCTGTCACAGCAGGAATCTCTATTCTGCTCTCAGAGGAGATAGTGGTTGCTACAATTAATGACTCTGTAGTAAAATCTGAAGTATGGTCACCAGAGCTCTCTTTGTCAGTGTAATTGAATAGTGATGTTGTTTCAGGTTTCATGGTTGATCCACTGAAAGAAGGGACTGACTCTACCATAGTAGGTTCACTACTAATATCTTCATTCTCACTGTCTGGAATAGTAGTTGATAGATCAGAGGCTGAAGTCGGAGACTTTGTTACTGAGCTTGTGTCTTTCACATCAGAGACTGAAGAAACTGATGGTTCCCCTGAGTGTGAAGCAATCTCTGTCTGCTTTGTGAAGTCACCTTCTGTTGCCACAGGTGACATTTCTGTTGATGCTTCAGTGCTGAATAGGGAAGACGTACCTGTGATAGAAGGGGTTGTCAGAGTGAACATGTCAGGGGTTTTGTCACCTGAGCCATCTTCACTTGATGGAGTGAGATCAGAACTTCCCTCAATCTTATCTGGAGTGCTAGAAATTGAGGGCTTTTCTGTCTGGTCTGTGACATCACTGTCTGTTTCCTCAACTGGTGGTGCTGTTGTTTTTTCTGTGCCAAACAACGAAGAAGCTGTAGAAGATACACTGTCTTTGCTGGACTCAGTTGTTTGTTCACCTGAGCTCTCTTCATCTGTTCTTGGAAAAGCAGAACTTGCCTCTGGTGTTATTGATGCTTCCTCTGTCTGACCTGTGGTCTGTTCTGTCTGACCTTTGAAAACAGTGTCTTTTCCCTCAACTTGCAGTGCTGTTGTTTTTTCTGTGCTAAACAATGAAGAAGCTGTAGGTGATGCAATATCTATGGTGGACATCTCAGTTGTTTGTTCACCTGAGCTCTCTTCATCTGTTGTTAAGAAAGTAGAACTATCTCTGTCAGCTGAAGTGAAGAGTGATGATGTTTCAGGTTTCATTGTTGATTCACTGAAGGGAGGAATAGACTCTACCATTGTAGGTTTACTACTAATATCACTCTCCTCACTGTCTTGACCAGTAGTTGGAGTAACAGAAGTCAAACTAGGAGACATTGGTATTGAGCTTGTCATAGTCACATCGGAGAAGGGAGAAGCAGGTGGTTTTCCTGAGGGTGATGGAGTTCTAGTCTCATCTATGTCCAGACTTTCTGTTGTTTCAAGTGACATCCCTGATGGTACCTGAGTACTGAAAAAAGATGTACCTGGGACAGAAACCATTGGTACTCCAGAGTGTGAAGCCATCTCTCTCTCCTCTGTCACATCACTTTCTGTCATTTCAGGTGACCTTGCTGTAGGTGCCTCGGTGCTGAAGAGAGAAGATGTGGCTGTAACAGAAGAGGTTGGTGTGAACATGTCAGGGGTTTGATCACCAGAGCCATCATCATCTGCTGGAGTGAGAACAGAACTTCCGTCTGTCTTATCAGAAATGGGACTGACTGATGGTTTTTCTGTCTGACCCGTGATAGTCCTGTCTTGTTGTTCAACTGGAAGTGATGTTACAAACTCTTTGCCCAAGCTTTCTTCATGTGTAGAGATTGGCATTGTAGCTGTCTCTTCCACGTTAGTAGTAGCAGATGCGCTTGGTTGTACTGAAACTGTTGGTTTTTGTGAGCCTTCATGCAATGTTGTTGGTTTCTCAGTGTTGTACACAGAAGATGTAGCTGTTTGACCTTCAGAGCTCACCTCTGCTGTTGAAATGGGCAGTGTGCTGGTATGTATGTCAGTGATGCCACCAGCTGCTGGTTCCTGTGAGCTCGATGGTTTTTCTGAGTGTTCTCTGGTCACCTCACTGTCTGTGCTAAATATAGAGGATGGAGTGGGGGTTACACTGTTGTCAGAATAAATATTAGTCTCTGATGTTACTTCTGATTCTGGTGGCTTTAGTGTAAAACTACTCTTTGATATTTCAGGCGTTTCTGTCTGTCCTTCAGACCTCACTTCATCTGTGGGTGTGAAAATCGAGCTAACTTCTTGTGATACTGATGTTGGTATCTCACTGCTGAAAGCAGAAGGAGCTACAGTTTCAGCTGTGGCTGAACCATAAGCTGTTTCATATCGAGTTGTTGCAATTATTAATTTCTCTGTACTAAACATGGATGTTGCTACAGTAGCTGCTGTCGATGCTGCACCTGAAGTTTGAGTGTCTGTACTTTGTCCAGCCATGCTAGGATGAAATGAATTTATCTCCATAATGTCACTTCCTGGGGTCACTGTTGAAGGTTGTGTTTGTTCTGTGTCCCCTGTTACACTGAATATTTCTGCTGTAGAAACTGTGGTTGAAACTGACTCATCATGCTCCATTGTACTAATGAATGGAGAAGTAGAGGTGGCCACAGGTGAGGATGTTTGATCTATTGAGCTTTCCTTATCTGTAACACCAGTGGCAGTTTCCTCACTTGTATCCACTTTTTGGTCAGGCAATATCGTCATTACTGATACACTCTGTGTTGAGTACTGAGTGAAAAATTCAGTGAATGAGGCCATTGTTGTCTTGATAATTTCAATAGCACTGTATAAGGGTGAAGCAGTAGTTGCAATAGATTCATGAGATGGAGGAGGAGTTGTTTCTTCTTTCCCCTCATGCCTTGTGGTGGGTGCTAAGGTTTTGTCCGACTCACCACCGCCAGGAACGGATGTTTTATCTGTCCATGCTGTTTGTACTTCACTGTCTCGTGTAGCTTGATCTGTTGTACGTGTAGAACTTAAACTTGAGGATAATGCCACAGTCCCTGAAGAGGTATGTGATGCTGGGGTGGTTGTAAACATGTTTAATGTTTGAACTCCTGAACCCTCCTCCTCTAGTGCATCAGTTCTAACTTTTTCAGTGGGGGAGATGGAAGACATATGGCTAACCATACTCCCTCCTTGACTTGTCACTGTACCCTCTGAAGATTCAGCCAGGGTTGATGCTACAGTGGATGATGATTCAGTGCTGCCTGCATCTGTACTTGGTGTTATCTCAGTCTCGGCTGTCTGTTCAGAAAAGACTGAACTACTAAATACTGAAGGAGATATTGTGCTGGAGGCAAATTCTTTTGGGGTTTGGGTCTCTTTCCCTCCCTCCATGTCTTGAGTGGAGCTCTGTGAATCACTAGTTGTTGATGTTTTTGCATCAGTGTCATCAGAGGAGGGAGTGTACACAGTCTCTGAAGTAGAATGAGTGGTATCTTCAGCAGCTGGAGAGGCAGATGTGCTCTTTGTATCCTCTGTTATTTCAACGTCATCTCTGTCTGTGTGAAGTTCGGATATAGGAGATTGATGCCCAGCCATTTCTGTCTGAGTCACTTCTGAGTCACTTTTCAGATAAGTGGGAGTCCTCCCTGACTCGCCTACATCTTTTTGTACAGATGTGGTGATGACATTGGTGGTTTCCTTTTCAGCCATTGTTGTTCTGGTTTCTTCTGTTGCTTCAGTGATATGTGCTTTAGCTGGTGATACTGTAGGAACAAAATCAGCAGAGGTACTTGTGACATCACTCATCCCCTCTGTGGCCTCTGTGGCAGCTGAGCCAGCTTCAGTTTTCTGTGTAGTTTTCAATGAAGCTGTGCCTTCCACTGTTGAGGCTGGAGCAAAGCTTGTGTCTTTCTGTGTGGAGCCTTTTGTGGTCAGCTCTTCAGGGAATATATCAGGAGGTGTTGATTCAACTATTCGGTTTACTGTGTCATAGTCATCAACATCTGGGACCTCTGTGGAAGTTAGTATTACTGTGGGTGAGAAGGGTTCCTCTGCAGATTCAGTCGAGCTATCAACAGTCAACCTATAATCGAACATTGTTGTTATTTCATCTCTTGCTCCCAGAGTTGTCACATTTGTCAAAACCTGGGTACCTTTGGCCTCTTTTTCTTGTGGGCTCTGTGGCTCCAGCGTGATCTCGTGTTTACTATTTATAAAGCTAACAGTTGGAGTGATGGTTACTGCAGATGGAGAGAAGAGGTCATCTGGATCTCCACTCTGCGCGATGGGCTCACCATCTACTATGGAAGGAGTGGGATGATCAGGCACAACTGGTATGGCAGGATCTTGAGAATCCTGTGGCTTTACACCTAGGTCAACTGCAAAGAACATAAAGGAAAATGAGGGTAAAAAAAACTAAAGGTTTAACTTATGGATTTAAGCAAAATTCTAAGAAAGCAACATTCAAATTTTCATTTCTAATTTTGGATGGTACATATGTATGGGATAGACTCACACAGCCCTCAACATCATCTCATTTAAAGTGTTGGAAATGGCTGATTTAAACATTAATTTATGAGGAAACTCCACCAATTTTTTACGAAATTCAGTTTACTAGTCATAGAAATAACTACTACTTGCTCTGGTGGCTCTGGATGGTGACTCTAGAGATAACTATATCAAGTTTGAGAAAATAACTCCAGTGATGTCACAAGGGTTATCTCAACTTGGATTTGGTGAGAATACATTTTTAACAGAAAGCCAGTTTTAAAAATGAGGTGTTGAGTTTGAGAGATGTGGACTTTTATCAGACAGGAGGGTCTAACAAAGAATGCTGTCAAGTTATGGGAATTGTAGGATTCTGTATTTTTGGAGCTTGACTCATACTGGGCACTAAATGTCAACATAATTCACCCAATGCTGCCCTGATTCTGATGATTCCTTTTTAAATCTTTCTTAAATAAAAAACAAAATAAACATTTTAAACTTAAAAAAGTTCAGAAATAAACAAACATTTCAAAACACTGAAACTAAATCTATCTTCAGCATATTTGTAAGCCTTGGTCGAGTTGGTGTCTGAACTTCATCCAAACCATAATTTAAAGATTTATATTCTGAATGGATGTGAAAAACAAATATTAGTAGACATTGCCAAGTCTTTGAGTAATTTCAACAGAGACTGCATCCATTGATTTTCCATAGGTACTATTGATATAATTGACTAAATAAATGACATGGAATGAATATTGTGCTGTGTTCACTAAAAACGTGTGACAGATTTAACACTGAAATTATGAATCATAGTACATCAGTAAGTCAACAACATTTATGACATATATCATGCAAATATTGTTGCAACTGCTCAACATTTTGTTGAGACATTTCTTAACATATTTTTATGTATATGGGATATAAAACATGAAATCCATATCATACAATACAGTCCAAAACAACATTATCACTTTACACTACAAGCTAAAATATTACCAGAGAGAGATTAAAAAAAAAAAAAAAAAGCATTTCTGTCCAATTCTAAATATAAATATTTAGAATTATTTAGAATTTTTGTCTAAATATAAACAAAAACATTCACAAAGGTAATATTCATCGCAGGGCTATTAATTTGGACAGCAATGTAGTAGCAATATAGTAGAAGCCTTCATGTTATTATGTCCACTCCCTGTATATGATCTAAAAAGTAGACAACAGACTAAGAGATTTCATATGCCAGCAGCTGTCTGCTCTTAATTTCAACTTTAAGACAGAAGCAGTGTTCAGTTCCCTTAACAGCACGCAATGTTCATCATCTTCCTACGCTATGTTGCCTCAGATGAGTTTATGTATTTCAACAAATAAACAAGATGCTGTCTGGCTGGAAATAATCAACCTCCTCCTTTGGAGGAGATTAAACTGCACAAACTAGCAAGATAATGAAGCTGTAGCTCAATTAGGTGAACTAATAGATGCTAATCATAACCTTTGAAGTTAAGAAAAGGTCTTCAGTTCATGCACCTCTCCTAGAAATGCTGCAAGGAAAAAACCCTGATGACAGCCACAGAAAGTCCATGTAACGTGTCTGTAGAGAAGAACCTGTCACATGTGAAGACTAACCTTCACAACTGCCCTTCATATCTGGAAATCATCTTCAACTCTCTGTGACTCATGTTTCTATCCTCTCTGCAGGAACATACATTCCATTTTTGTTTTGGTTATTCCTAATTGATAAAAGGCCTTGAAAGTGAGCCATAGCGTCATGCTTTCGACAAATCCGATAATATGAATCAGGCAGGTGGTAAAAAGAAAAGACAGCTGTGGTTAATCCTTAAATGAACAGTTTGGGGGTTTTTTGGACTTGAATTGTTTGCTAATGTTTGCATATAGTACAAGCAAGGAGGAGGAAGAGATTATTCACATGCACTAACCTGAAATCCTTTGGTATACAAACTTCCTCCTATAACCTCTTAATCTCTCTGATCTCTCTGATCTCTCTCTCTCTCTCTCTCTCTCTCTCTGTCTCACTCTTGCTCAGCCCCTTGTCCCCTCTCTCCCTGTTTCCCACAAATGATGGTTCAGAAAGATTATTGGTTTCAACCAGGAACACCTGCACCAGCTCAACTCTGCAGAAACACACCTGTTTAGAACTTAAGCAATGGACCCCATACAAACACACACACACACACACACACACACACACACACACACTGAAAACACACACGTACAGGCCTTTCCCTCTAGTTGCCTCCATATTGCATCATCACTTGGCTCTGCTAAAGCTCCCAAAGCCACAGTAAACATGAATGTCCGAATAAAAGTAGCCCACAGAAGCACTGGCCACTCCAGTCATTTTTAGTAGTTTTAGGCACAGTGTCTATTTTGTTATGGTTAATGTGGACTGCATCCCAACCAATCTACAGTATATAACCCTGTAATAAAGGCATAAGTTAACCTTGCATATCATAATCGTTAGTATCATCTTAAAGCCATCAATAAAGCAATACTATACTATTTTTGACCTATTACATTATACTTACACAGTATGGTTTAAAAATGGGATGAAAGCAGTTTATGCAGGATAGCAAAAATTAATGATTGTGGTGTCTCATTAGATTCCAAAGACTTAAAAAATATATAAAGACTTCAACAGTAAGTAGGTTAGTTGAGGAGTATTTAAGGATGTATTTGCCTAGCCTTACTGGATATTCTGTTGGTTTTTCCGTGCATTGTTTTGTGATATCTGTAGTTGACACGCCTCGGAGGACCAATATTTCAACAAGTCATTACACATCATTGAAACACCATGTAAACAGGAACTTTAATTGTCTTCAATTAATCAGAACCACATGGGAACTGTTCATATGACAATAATACTGCCAGGTTTTAAGCAACACTAAATATTTATTAACTGTTTTTTTAATATACTCATAGTATTGTGTGCTATGTTACCATGCAGCCAGACAGCACACATCTCCCTGTGCCACAATATTTTCCACAAGCTTTTCCCACACCGACTGGGATAGCAAAAAGAGATCGCGAGTGTCTGAGCTGAGCCACATCGCATGATGTAGCAGTAAAACTAGCTATAATAACCCCTTTTGGTCAGGCAGCCTCCAGCTGTCCTTACTGAGAGAGGAGACTTTGCGTTAGGAATGACATCACCTCTTGAGGTAGTGTCCAATCTAAGCTGAAGAGAGGCATCTGCGCTTACTCAGGTAGACTGCCAACATGTCTGTGTCATTGCCAGGCTGGCTGTCAGTAAGCTGGTACATACTCAGGACAGAAATACTTCAAATGCATACTGGTTTTAAGTACAAATACACACGGCATACAGACACGCAGACACATTTAGTACATTCCCACACACTGAACTGGCTGTATTCTTGGCAACTAAACTGACCACGCTGCATATACATGTGTTGCATTAAACATACTGGCACTTTGAGTGTATAACAAGGAATACATGTTACTGCTCTCACGGGCCTTTGCTCCTACCACTAAGCTGGACCAAATTCCCAAGACTGCCAAATAACCAATTAATTGATTTGTACCCTTTCCAACTGACCAGATCCCTCTCCTCCAACATGAGCTACTCTTCGGAGACAAGGAATGAGTCACCATGGCAAAGTTTGCATCTTAGATGGACTGCATATTAAATGAATAAAAAAAAAGATGCAGCTGCGGTTTGCATGTGAGATCATAGGCTGTAGACCTGAAAGTCATGGCCTAGATATGAATTTGAATATTCTTAATGTCTTGTTACAAATTCCTTTAATTCACAATATGACAAATATAAGATTTTAAAAAGAAAGAAGGGTATATTTGTCAGACTAATATTTGAAAAAAGAAAATTTGATAAGGGCTTCATGTGAAGGTTATAACAACCTTAGTTAATGTAATTGTATTTAGGATTTGATTGCGATCTTTCTCCTTTATCCTTGTATTCTTCTGGGGATTTTTCCCTCTTAATCTCCCCCTGTTTCTCTTTTCCATCTCCTCTCTCATGTCTATGTCAAAATCATTGTCAGGACATCTGCTCAGCTGGACTGACTGAGGAGGTCCTAAGGCTAAACACTCTTTCAGCAGCAGTCTACAATGTCTAACACACACAAACATGAGCCCGAGGGAACCGGAACACAAAACATTTCATCATGGTAGAACTTACATGCAAAGCATTTCCTCACCATTGCACACATCACTACTAGTACACTATAACTGCTCTTATATTTAAATTACAGTTACCACCAGAGATTATAGTGATTTGGAGAGCAATTCACTGAAGGTTAAGTACAGTCCAAATGGTTTAGAAATACTAGTAAAGTCATATAAGACAAAAAGACAATGCTGTGGAAAACTTCAACTATATCCAACATTATTGTATGCTTCAGTAAGGCCCTCTTATAATTGTTTCTCCTTTCATTACTGTGGTCAAATAAGGCTAAATGAATTATCTTCAAGGGTTAAAATCATTGCTGGTATGTCTTACCTGATTCATTCTGCTTCTGCATGACAGTGGTCACTTGGATAGACTGTTCATCAGCAACCACTGTACCTGGAGTGGTAGCTCCTTCAGCCACAGTTGAGGCCATTGGAGCGGACGTAAAGAACTCTGTACCGATGTTTGTCGTTGTTGTTGTGTCCTCCTCTGTCAAGGAGTCACCGCTGTGCTCTGGCACCTGAGTAGAGGACTCATCGAAGATGTGGACACTTGTTGACGATGTCACATCTTCAGCTGAAGTTCCACTGTCAATGAGGACAGGGCTGGCTGTCAATGCTGCAGATGTGGTCACGTCTTTGTAGACAACAGCTGGCGTCTCTACATCCTGCATGTGGCGTGTGGTTTGTGCTGCATTGCTGGAGGTTTCTCGTGGAGCTGTGGTGGTGATCTCCACCTCACTCAAAGTGGTGTCAGTGGTGTCAGTTTTATCAGAAATAGTAGTGCTGTCTGATGAGCTGGTTGGCTGCATAGGCGGCAGTCCCTCTACAGTAAAATCAATCTCATCAATGTTGGGATCATAGTCTGCAAATGGTGCTGTTGAATGAGTCCAAGCAGGTGAGGGTGTTGATTCTGAGGATCTGAAGACTTCTTCACTGGTCTGTTCAGTTGATTCTGTGTCATTGAAGTCAGAGGTCATCTCTGTGGTGATCCCAGAATCCAGAATAGTTTTTTCCGTCTCCCCCTCAGCAAACATGGACTCTGTGCTGAGAGAGGCATCTGGTATGGGGACGTCAGGTTGGACTGTGCTGATCTCAATTACCGAGTGATCATCTAGCTCCTCAATTGGCTCTGACACTGATTCTGTGGTGTCTTCGGTGCTTTGGGGTTTTGGGAATGTGTCACCTCGGTGGGGAATAGATTCTGTGTAGGTTACATTTTCTCTGACAAAGTCATCAACATCAAAGTCTGGTGCGGGTATTGTCACATCATCAATGCCCTCATGTTCTTCTTTTATGGTGGGTGCAACTGTGGTGAATAACTCCTCTTCTTGGCCTGCTGGAGTCGGGCGAGGTGGAGCCATACTGGTAGAGAACATAGATGGAGTGTCTGGAGACTCCACCTCTACCTCTGATACAGTTTCAGATGTTGTGGTTACAGTGACAGTGCTACTCTCCAGTAAAGGGATGGAGGTGGTGGAGCTGCTGTCAGTGATGCTTACCACAGATACATCCACAAAGGAAGTGTGGTTGATCAACTCTCTCCTTCCTATAAAACACACAAAGTTACAGACATTATGCAACCTTTATCAAATTACACCACTTCAACCTCAAGCTCAAAAGTTAAACAATTGCAGATTTAAAAAATGATGACTAATAATAAACTATTACTCATTTAAATATAATGTATTTCTATTTTCTTTGTTAATCTAGGATCTTAGATTCTATTTTGAGACCATTCACTTCCTCAGTGGTTCTTTTGGCGAGCACCAGAATGCCATATCTGCCATGTCACAGTGCCAAGCAGCCATAATTCACACAGTGTTTCAGACAACATTTTGTGAATTGTGTGGAATCCATGACGTGTAACACAGATAAAACATGGGTACATGAAAAATTATAGACATTATTGCCTTTATTGTATTTTGTAAGTATGTGAAGCAGACAGGATGTTCATTGATCAAGCAGCAATATGCCACAGTAGCAGTGAGAATGCGATTCCAACATTATGACAGAAACCTCAGGGTCAAGGACATCCTCTCTGAGCAACATTTTTTCTCACGACCCTTACATTAATTCATGCATTGCTGTCAACGAAACAGTGTAAATTACATAGAAATCTTTTTCTATGTAATTTACATAGAAAATGTGCATTAATGTGTATTAGTTGGAAAATAACCACAATTATCTTAAGGTATCTTTGGGCTCAACACCATCATGTTCATTTTCTATTTAATTGCCTTTCCTTGGACTTGATGAAATTGGAAAGCTTGCCATCAGCTCATGGCAAATGAGGTAGTGTTCTATTTTTTACAAAAAAGCCAAGAGCTCTTTGAATGTTTCTCTAAACATTTCTTGAAGTTCCTGAAATGATTGATGTGACTGTTAACAGAGGAGTTACACAGCATATAAACTTCAAGGAATTTACTGTTGTGGTTTCATTGCCCTGACAATTCATGTCCTCTGCAGTACCCTGTGCATTGTCTGTCCTCCCACAGTTCATCTGAGTATTCACACTCTGTTCTGTCATTCAGCAACAGTCCCTCATTTTATCTTTTCAGCTCTCCGCAATGGTCCTCACTTATTTAACTGTCTATGAATTTCCAAAGGTTTATTAATGAACAAGCTCCTTTATGGTTCTCTCAATTGTGCCTCTTCTTCCACACCCTGCTGTCCTCACATGCTCTTTCTCATTTATTGAGTGTAACAGTGCAACAGCTTTAAAAAGCTTTCCTCAGTTGCACAGACAGATTGTATGAAGCCAGATGTTGACTATTACATACTAGCCCTCTTTCTTTGTGAAACTATCTCTGATGTAAGGTGTGAGACATGTTTTTTTCCTAACAGGAAAAATTAAGTCTGCCCTCCCCAGAGGAAGTGCATTATCTCACCGACGCATCTGAGCTGTTGCTCTTACTGAGGCCATTGTTTTCTTCAGACCAATCCAAGGACCAATCACAAACCAATTATCCCCTTTTTCCCTCTGCACCCACCTCTTTTCTTCCTGTCTTTCTCTGTAGTCTAACTGATGTAGTTTTTCATAGTTTACATAATATTTCTTTTAAGATATTATTGGGAGTGGGAAAGCAGGGAATGATGGAATGAGTCCTACCAAATGAGGGTACTTGAAAAGCACTTAGATGAGGGCGTAAATACAACATGACTGAGAGAGCTGACATGGAATACACAGAGCAGGAGGTAAGGGTGGCCTGTTTGTGTGCCCTCTGAACTCTGCAAGGACTTATCACCATGAGAGTTAGCATTGCTCAGGGGCAGTAAATGGCCAGGCAGGGGATGGCTTATCTGTCCAACCTCTCATTTGTAAAGATGGAAAGGCCAGGTCAGGGGTCACCAAGGATGACTGAATTTAGAAGTCCAGCAGTAGCTTTGTCCATTATCCAAACGTCTGCTCTGATAAGTACAAGTGAGAATAACAAACTCTGACAGCGGAAACGAGAGGAGAAAGACGCAAAGGGAGTTAGATGGTGAGACTAAACGGGCTGACAGGTGTGGTATTAGTTACTTTTGCTGCTTCTCTAAATGGTGATTATCATCTGTCATTTGGTTTTGCCCTGGGGATACTGATTAGTTAAGAACACTCACATTTTGAGGGATTAGTCTAATTCCGCTAACTTCCAGTGAACCACGAAGTGTCACTATTTATAGAGATCCATAGCTGTACTCTCCTTTCTTCCCATGGTCAGTAATCACCACAATTTGCATCAAGGAGTACGTTTACATGCACATTTACAATTTCAATGAATTATCACTCTATTTACACCCTACTTACTTGATTGATTAATTAATTGCAATTAATTTGAATATTTGAACTTCCTGAATAGTACATGAACTGTTTTAGTTTGTTTCATATCATCAGTGAGGTTATATCAAGATAAAGCTTAAGAAGTCTTGATTAGCTCAGCTGGAAGTAATACAGAAAAAAAAACAGACAGACACTGACTGGTCACAAACTTGCAATCCATTACAGTAACAACTGGTCTGCCCATTGCTTTTAAATAAACAGAGTTCACCACTATTTTAGCCTTCCCTTGGCTAATTTTGTTGCCACAGAAATTGGCGAGAAACTAAAATGTGAGACAATTCCTCTGCTTTGTTCATGTCTTTGTCATTGAAACTGTATACCAAAAAAGAGAGACAAAGTGAACAGAACATTTGACAAAGGATGAGACAGATTGTAAACATCTTAAAATGTTGGGTTGGTTCAGATGTGGGAATGTGTACAGTGGTGCAAAGAAGCAGAAAATCAAAGGGTGGGGGAGCATAGATGAATAGATGAGATCATAGGTCATTACAGTCTAAGCTAGTCTGTTGACAGAAATTGGTCTGTGCCTTCAATCACTATGTCTTTTATAAAGCGAAATATAAACATATACGCTGTATGACCCAATACATGCAGGTAACACAGTGTTCCATGACACACTGTAGACATACTAAATAGTGACCACAAGATCCTGTGAGTGAATTTACCTTTAAAACAGTAAGCTCCAAGCTTAGTAGTCGGTTGTGGGAAGCCAGTCTGGTTTCTGTAGCGATACATGGTTCTGACACCGAGAAGGCCTCCCCCACACTGCATTCTGGGTACGGCAACAGGATGTCGTGCACTGCCATCAGAGAGCCACCCATAGTCACATCGGTCCAGGCCATGCCGCCAGGCAGCATGAAGCTGACCAGGGGTTGCCAGAACAGCATTCCTATTCTTACACTCCTCACTTGCTTCCTCAAATGTCATCTTCCGGGTCACAGGAGCATAGTACACTTCACCTAGTGGGAAAATGCAATCAAGACTTAATAAAAACACTAATTCATAGCCAACATAGCAATAAATCATCTGTAATCATGGCAACAAAATCTGAAGCAGTCATGGAGGGCAGGGTTTGGCAATCAGTAGGCTACTGCATCACTAACAGATGGATAGTAATTTCATTTTAGCTTATTTGAACTGAAAACCAAGTTAAAAAGCTTATAATTTGTGGTCATCTCAAACTTAGAAGAGACATAGCCCAAAAACAGTTGACAAAAGTCACAGCTGTACAGGGCATGGACCCAAAACATCTCCCACTGGTCATATTTAGGACAATAGTAGTGCATTCATTATATTATTCTGAGGTGGGATAGCAATGCAGACAATGTGCCTTGCCTGTGTTTCAGGACATTGGCTTTCCCCTCAGTGGGTGAGAGAACTAGCTTACACCTTCTGTTTACTTCCTTTATGTTGTTCATGATGAACATCATACCTTCTGAAAGATCGTCGAACTCTGATTATTATGAACATTTGTCTGTTGTATGGTAATATAAATGATGGTCTACAAAAAGGCAAGATCTTAACTGAAACCAAACACCTTTACAGGAGGGAATAATTGATTGACTACATGTTCTTGGTTAGTCTTAGGGGTAACGTTTTAAATATCCCATGTTGGTTCCATCCCATTGATTGATTGATTGATTGATTGATTGAATGACTGAATTGAATTTCCATGGCATTTAGATTAGGGGATACCTCCCACCCAGGAATGTTTTCACTCTTAAAAGCAGAAAAGAGACATGAAAAGCTCTATAGTCACTGTCAACAAATCACACTATTTTACATGGACATTTTCTGCCCTCTGAAATGGTGGTGCTATTAAGTTATTATTAAGGACAAGTTTATCAGAAAAAGTTGTTTCATCTATATGTCAAACTAGAATATGTACTTATTGCCAAATTTGAACTGGTATCTTAAAGCCACCTGTAGATTATGTTATGGTTCGTTTATAGCACTCGCCATTTCCATTCAGCTTCCAACAATATTAAACCAACTACTCAAATTGAAGACTTTGCTTTATATTATCTGATACTTGCTATTGCAAATAAACAGAGCACAGTCCTGTCCCTGGTAGCTACAGGGCTGGGACTTGTGTTCCCTGGCTGAAACCATTGTCTCCATCTGCTCACAACCTTAATAATGCAAATATCACAAAACTGAGAGATATCTTCATTTTCATAACTGATTTGCAACTTACCCAAAATAAATTAAAATGACATTATGTAGTGCAGGAGAACCTCTGGGCTGCACTGTAAAAATCCCAGGTAAGAAGAACAAGAAGACTGACTGGGCTTTAGAAGTGTTAAGGGAGATATTAACATTCATAAAATCCTCTCTGCCAAGAGTGGAACTGAGTCCATGAGCACTCACAGACTGTCTGCTGAGAAGTGAAGACATCTCATAAGCAGTGCCAGAGACATTTAAAACACCCATTATCACATTTTTGGCCACTTTTCCAGTAGCCACTATGGTGGAGAGAGAATTTCAATCAGTCAAATTACTAGGAGCTTCTCTTTAACCCTAATTCCCTTTTTACAAGACAATGTTGTCCTAAAAGGTCAAACATTGTCACAAATACACAATGAAAATAAAAAAAATAAAAGAAGTATATTTCCACAGTAGTCTTGTAAGTCATGAAAGTAATTTGCTTTGCCACAGTGGTAATTTTTCAGAGAGAGTGTGTCAGTGCCTCTAAACAATACCTGATTGATTGCTGTCTAGAGAATTAGGAAAGCCTAATTTTGTGGCTGACTTACCATCAAGTTTGTCAACATAACAGTATACATCATAGGTGTCTGTGGGTTTCCTGGTTCCATACGACCTAACGCCAGGTCTAGTCCGTAGGTTGCCATAGCAGCCCTTCCTTGGCTTTGTAATGGGGTATCTGTATAGATAGAAAACTGAAGAGTCATTATAACACATAGGACAAATTATCTTACTTTTGTGAAAAAGCATTTTACAACACTTCGTAAAACTAGTAATTACATATTATTGAATAGCAGTTGTTTAAAAACCATGGCTTGACCACAGAGAATATAAATCCAACAAACCTCACTGTCTGGTCAGCAATCCAGCCTGCATCACACTGATCAAAGCCATCCTCATAGGCTGCTTTCAGTTGGTCATATGTCGCAATGGTTGCTCCAACGTTTTGGCATGCCTGGACAGCATTCTGGTAGTCTAAAGTGTACCTGTCGGTGCTTGCCCGGTAATGAAAAACAACACCTGGCAAGAAATAGTAAAAAACAATCGACACCTAAGTATGAAACATAATGAAGTTTTGTATAGAAACATGAACAAAGTGATCTGTAATTTATCAACATAATTTCAGTGCTGTAAATTATGGCAAATGTCTTATAAAGCACAAACATGAGTGATATAATTGTGTCTCAGCTTATTTGGAAAAGAGGAACTTTGCAATAAACTAAGATGATAAGCAAAATACAGTTTACCACAAATGAACAAGATAACTGTAGATGATGCCATGGCCCTGAAATCCCCATATTTGTGGACAGTGAACAGATGCAAAAGATATGATTGATAGTCCTAATTAACATTGCAGATAGTTGGAATAGAGGTTGTGCAGATTATAAACCAGTGAAAACCAAAATTATTCCACTATCCCCCCGCCCCGCCCATGTTTTTTATTTCCCCAAAACATTAGTCTTATATCTCCCAGAATACTTCTCAAATGAGAATACATAGAACACACATAATGACACTAGGTATGGACTGGCTACTCCCCAAAGGGAGATTATAACTTTTGGCTTGGAGTGTGCAGTAATGTTACATTATCAAATACATAATTTAAACATAACCATACATAATAGTGTAGATTTGATGAGGGATTGCAGGAAAAAAAAAACTTGATGGCATCCACTGAGTGCCCCACCAAGAGAAAAATCTCAATCTGACAAGGTGACACCCAAGATGACAGGGATGCATGAGGTTATATCATAGCTTTTGCTCTGCCCATACCAACATCTTGAACACCATCCATAATCGGGCTCCAATTCATGATTGGGTTAGATGGATCTAAGTTGTAATTAAAACATTGCAGTATTTATGATATGGACAGGGTACCAAACTCTCATCTGACTCTTTTTGCATCGCCTCTAAAATAAGAACAACTGAAAACTGTGGTTACTCTACTTAACTACTGGGTAGCTGCTACTATCAAAGCAAGCAGAAGGGCGCCCATAGTTCTCTCATATGGTTTACATTTCAATCATCACTTGTATTGCATTTCACCATTATTAAACCCTTGCTGCAACCCCCCTCTACAATCAGAGAATATCTTGGGAGAAGCAATTTGAGTATCTTGGGAGAGTCTTTTGTCTGATTCCAGTATGAGCTGGGAAGGTTAACATGAACTTCTTACCATTGACATCAAGGTCAACTATATCTTGGGTGTCTTCAATGCCATACATGACCTCACAGCGATAAGTGCCTGCATCACTTGCACGAAGCTTGACCACTGTCAATGAGGCATCTCCCACATCATCGGGGTGACTAGGCACTGATACACGGTTCTTGTAGCTGGAGCCTATCTTGATGATCCCATTTTGTGCCACCAGCACCGTTGATTCTACTTCTCCCTCTATTTTGGTCCATTTGATACGCAAGTAATCTTGGGTATAAATGGCTGTTCCATTGGGACTAATGACTGGTGCTGAGGTTGGGATGGTAGAGAAGAAGCAGGGAAGATTTACCTTCCCTGAAAGGGACCCAGTGACTGGCCTCATTATCGATAATACATTGGAGGCTGAAAGGCAAAAGACAAACAAAAGGGTTACTATAAATGCAGTTTCAATTCATATTAATTCACTCACAACTGTATTTTTGATAATTTTTGCTTCTCCTCATTTCTCTTCACTTATGTATCCTCTGTTTACTGTCTGACTCATTTACATTAACAGGGTGTGACAGCTACACCCAGACCATTAAAAAAAACTTGCATCATGGCCTGAAAGTGGTTCTTGGAAAGTTGAACCTCATTCTTAAAATGATGGGTGTGGGAACAAATTTAACACTGACTGTAGTGTATGTACAACATGTTTGCATTAAGTTAATAGTGATTGGTTAAACAGGTTGCATCACTTCATGCCACTGCTGAGTTCTGCGTATGTTAGTTGTCCTTCTAAAATAATCCCTCCTTCAGCTACAGGACTAATTGATGATGATAGGTAGACCCACATAAAATGAAGTGAAATATGTCATCAGCAGGCAACAAACTGGACAATATATCTACCACCTCTCATTACTACTATATTCTCAACAGAAAAAAATTCTACTGATGTTAGACACCTACATTGCTGTACATGGGTATCAATATTAAATTTAATCCTACATTTTAAACTACTGCAAAACCAGAAAAGGTGAGGGTTACAATGTTTAATCCCCCTGAGCACTGTCTAAGCTGGTGACTGTATCTCAGTCTCATCCCACCTCTGTGTGATGAAGCAAACCAATTGGGATATCAGACAGGATGCCAGACATAACTGAATGGCAACAGGCTGAATCACATTTAGTATTGTGAAGAGGAAGAAGATTTACTTGTTTTTTGGGGGTTTTTTTTGAGGGGGTTGGGGGGCATTCACAAGGAACAATGTAGGGAATGCTCTGGAAAAAGTGGTGAGACCGCCCCAGAGGCATGATTGTGTGTGCTTTAACAGAGGGCCTTATTAGGATGAGGGGTCAAACCAGCTGTTATTTCCAGACTGGAAGCAGAGTCTAATTGAAAGGTGTCTATCCATACCCAGAGACAGAGAGAGGGACCAGGGGCCAGCAGAGCTAGGGGGGCCGGGTGGACCCGAAATGAAAAACTCCATGGTCAACACTGTCACCTTCAACTCTGAGTAGAGTCTTGGAGGTTTCACAAGAAGAAGACTGTGAGGGGCTTATCACTTTTGGCTACTCTAAGAAGAGAGTAAAACCTTAATGTTGTGGGGCAACACTGACACTTCACTCAGTTTGCTGCAGATAAGTAGTAGAGTAAGCACACAAGCTGAATATGACCATGTCAGAATGACTTTATGTGTGGTGAAATACACAGAGGTAGACAGAGGTAAGGAAATTTTAAAAAGAAAAGAGAGAGGGAGGGAGAAAAGTGACTGAGACGGAGAGTGAGGCAGACTTACCTGTTGCAGTTGCAGCTTCACAGAAAAAAGATAACCACAGGATGTGCTTTATATTTAGTATCATCTGTTGGTAAAAGTTAAAAAAAAAAGTGCATTAAGAAGCAATTCATACAGATTTTCTTTTTGTGGTGGTTTTTTTTTTCTATCATTGCATCCACACTTTCATAGGGAGTTATAGATTCATCAATTCAAGATTTTTTTCTGCATGGGTTTCAGAAAAATCAACAGTTATCTATTCTTCATTTAAACAACGCAGAAATATAAAATATCCAGATATCATTGCAGCTCAAGATCTTTTTTTAGAAAATGAGAAACTTAACCAGGATCACATAAATTAACATAAACTTTTTGTTAAGCATAAGCCTTTTTCCTTTATATAAATTGATGTAGATCCTTCATTAAAATATATATATACACTTTATAGAACAGTGAAACAATTCAAAAGCCCTTTGACACATGGAGGCTAAAATGGCATTTAATAGGCTTATGTTTTCAGTGAAGTTGTGGGTGGCAGGGCTGATAGGTAAAGCTTCCTGTGGGGTCGGACTGCAGAGTTTCTGGAGACCGGAGTTTCTGGGGACCCCCCCCCCCCCCCCATTTTCACCCCACTGTATAAACACAAGTGGTGGGTCACAGTGGAAGATGCAAACTGTTATTCTCTATAAAAACGAGACACTTGCTATTTAATGGCAATTGACAATGACAAAAGAGCGTCATCTAAAACGTTTCAGCCTGTGACTGTAATTTAATGTCACCGCTCCCAAAAGTTTATCCACAGTCAACGGACCCACCCTAATGAAAACTAAATGCAATGAGGGAGAAAATAAGAGAAGAAATCAGGTCAAATAATGTTATATATCCTGCTGTGTTTATTGATATACGTGTATTTTAATGCATACATGATGTGCACAAACTTCAGGCAGCTGCAGGAGGTTTTCTAGGAAATCCGAAAAAAAAAAGTAATTCAGAGGAGGATCAGCTCTTGGGCATCACACAGGCGTATAATTGGTTACAGATTTTTGGAGCCAGTGGTCCTTTTTGTGCAACACCAACATGCTCCCTGCTATGAAATACAAATAATTATCAGCCACTGGGAGCTGAAACTGACACTGTCATCCAGTAAGAAATGTGTTAAATTTTCGACTTTTGGTTTTGGTGCGGTTTCTGTAACTTTTTTTTCTCCCCTCCTCCCCCCAAAGAAACACCTGCTGTTTGTGGATGCTGGAAGGAAAATTGGACAGGTTAACTTGTTAACTTGATGACTAAATTGTATGCTGTGAATCAGAAAGTACCCAAGCACTCTCCAATCGGCAGTGCTGATTTTGGAAACTCGCTTGCCTCGCTCAGTAGCAGGATACACCAATGAAGGTTAACTAAGGACAACACGGCATCATTGGGTGCGTTCCTTTTAAATAATGTGTCAAGTGAGAACAAACTTCCCCTAGAACCGAACCTTAACTTAAGGAGATTAAAATACATAAAATTGTACACATTGGGAAAATAATATGCAAACAATTACATTAATTACAATTCTCGGGTTTTAGCAATAGTCTCAATTCATAGTTCAGTTCATACTAAAAAATACTGAAAAAATACTTACGTTGAATGATGTTTTATTCCATAAAATGTGCAAATGACTATGTATGCCCTTACATCCAGTTAGTCCCAGTGCGTAACATGCGTGCGTAAAAAGTGCCCAAATATGTCCACTCCAAATCGGCGCAACAGCACTTATGTCCCTGGCGCGCCTTTCTCTTCTCCTTGATGCTCCAGAGTTGCGGGGTACAGCTCCCGGATGATCCTGGTTCTGAACGGAGCGACAGAAACCGTGAAGTGCTGGCAAGCAACAAGTACAATTTTGCCTAACACACACTGTTATTTCGTCAGTGTTAGAGAGGCGGGGCAGAGTGCCCATCTGAAAAAGTGAATGAGACACCTTGGGGAGGAGGATACTTAATTTGGCCCTATGCCTGAGAGGTAAATCCTCCAATCAGACTCTTCCGACATCACGCCGGTTATTTCTGCAGGTGACACATCCGTCAGTTTTAGAGTGAGTTCATCTTCATTTCAGAACGTCATTTAATTTCAAAATCTAATTTTAAAAGCTGCATAAATGTAATGCAATGTAAAATAAATTATATCGACTGTTCTCAAATGTTTATAGGTGTGTCATGTTTATATCATTTGCTGTATCAACAACTAATTAAGTCTCACATTGGTGCCCTGTGTAAAGCGCGCCAGTCATATCCGCAATGGAAACAGGGTGGTGCAGACATGTCCTTCACTCTTGAATTTGAGTCACAACTCACTGTAAATTCCAACAACACATTTCTGTCAATATTGTGAAGACGCTCTTCCCATTCATCCTACTGAACCATTTAGTCGCATCTGGCATGTGTATCAGGACTTCGCAGGATGCCGACAGAAAAAAAAGTCAATCAAGTCAATTGTTCAATCAATACGTTCAGTTCAGTTATTTCAGACACAAGTTTTAACTGGGGTGTCATCGTGTGTTTGCATGTATAAATTATACAGAGTGTGTTTAGGAGAAATCTATAGAAATGGACCATCTCTAATGGGAATTGGTGATCAGTAATCAGTGATCAACATGACTGAAGTGGTGAGGAGTCAGAAAACAGAGCTTAACTAAAACCTCTGTGCTTGACTTTTCCACAGGGGGGAGAGGCTGGACCACAGTTTATCAAGTCTTGCCTAATAATCACCACGATTGGTTACTGCTAGATAGGGAGGAGGAGGCTTAGCTGAGTGAGTGAGGTGTAACCGCCTGTGAGTGTGTGGTAGGTAATCTGCTGTCTGGCAGTGATTATAACTCCCAAGAGTGTGGGTCTAGGGCACGTTTCTTCCGGTTGGTCTTTGACATCTCAGAGACCAAAAAAACAACATAATAATCAAACCATACTGAGCAAACTTCTTTTTTCAGTGTATAGCATAAGGAATTCCCTTTAAGCCAATGACACCTTAGTCATTTATCACACTGTCTAATAAAGAAGACAGAGTAGCCCAACTTAATGAGGTCTAGTCTATAATAAATCTTAAGTAGAATACCCTAAAAGGAAATAGTTCAAGAGTTGTTTGTGTTAACTTACTGTATATTTAGTGATTTCTCTAAGATTTCCAACATCAACATTGACAGTATTTCAACATCAGCTATTTGAGGTGCGTTTGAACTCTGGGCATGCAGAGGAAACAAAGGTACATCTATTGCAATCAATAATAGACTCTGACAAAGACAGATTGCATGCTGATGACACAGCTCCAGAGAACAAATTTCATAACTTAACTTGACACAGTGCTGAAAATGACCTGATTCTGGGTGGAATTTACCACCTGACCCCAACATAATTAACAACAACTCAGTTTTGGAGTTACAGGAATCATTTTGTCATTTTACTGCTTTACCTTCTTAACTGAGTCATCGTTAAGTTAAAAGTTGCAAGTCACTTACTGCTGTGTAAAACGTCTCTACTATATGTGTAACGGTGGATCGCCTGTTGCCTTTCAGTACTCAGTAAATCAATGAGTCAGAGAGCCAATCAAAGAGTGTTTGATCCTGGTGATCCGCTGCGCGGGCCCCAAGATGACCCACATATCACATGACCTATAAAGGTGGTCTACCTCCGGCCCCATGCCACCTCAGACGGCATAAAAGGAGCGTTAAATTTCCCTGGCCCCAAGGGATCTCTCTTACTGAAACTTTCAGTTCTGGAGGTCAAAAGCTGCCCTGATTTGAATGTGTTTTATTGATTACATACTGTACAGTTCACAGTGACATTCAAAATCAAAATGTTTCTTTGGTTCTGTAAAAGGGAATCCTGAGATTAAAAAATGACTCTTCTGAGCATTGCTAGGAAAAACATGAATGAATAAATAATGGTGTGGAACAAGCTGTATAATTAAAATGTCAAACCAAAGCCAAATGTGTGAGCAAAACAAGAAAGTTTGTGATTTCCCAAGGTAAGGCATTGCATGTATTTTTTGTGAGTGAACCCCCTGTTTAGAGCAGAAAATGTGGGAAAATTAAGTTGCCTCTGGACAGACATGAAGCCTGATCCTTTGGAGCCAAGTGTGGAGGCCCAGACCACCAAGGCTTATCCCCACAGCTTTAGAGAGGCCAAGAGAGGTACACAACAGCACACTGACCGATTTTAATCATATTTCTTCAAACCAATTCAGGTCAATGTATGTTTTTCTTACTTATATTTATATTTAGTAATATTGTCTGTAGGGAAATACAAGACAGTTTATGAAGAAAGTATTTTTGTATGTAATTTAGAGCCTGACTGATGTGGGATTTTTTTTAGGCTGACGAGGACTTGTCAGGGCCACTTTTCTCAGCTACTGGACTCCAACTGGATTGTTGGTTTTGTTTGGGGTGTTTTCCATAAATAGCCTGTAACATTGTGCAAGAACATTTTGTTTTTAAGTTGTTGTTTTTTTTAACTCAGAGTTGTAATCACAATTTTAACAAATGCAAAATTTTAGCAAATGTACAAACCTGTCCCTCCTTGATTTAAATCAGTCTATACATGTTCAGCATACACATTATTTATTTGGATAGACTACATCACTAGTTGTCTCCTATTCCTATCACATCTCAAACTTTTTAAGTACAAAGGACAACAGTAAGCCAACAGTATGATTAATACTGAAGGGGAACTTTTTGGTCTCTGTCTTGACTCGGTCTTGAGCCTATTTGGACTCCGTCTTGACACAGATTTAACATAATTGGTCTTTTGAACAATCAACTAATCAAGATATTTAAAACAATTATAGAAGACTTAAACACAGAGAAAACAGTACATTCTGAACAGTAAACATAGTGTTAATGTGACAAGTTAGAAAAAGATACACTAATGGTTTATACATGTTTAAAAACACAGTACATTTAAAATGCTGTGATAAGGTTAAAACACCATACAGGCATGCGAAACAAGTTTTAAGATGTGTTTAAAATGGTTAAAGGGAAAAAATAGAAATTCATTGTGTTGGAAGAGGTTAAAATGCTAAAAGGTCTTTTATTGTTTATTTCATTCTGTATTGGTAAGATTTCAGCTATAATATAATATGTTTCGAGTGTCAAGTGAGTGTATGTGTAACATTTCAAGTAAGTTAAAGTAAAGTTTGCTGAGCATGATAAAGTATGCATTTAACCTAGCTCCCGCTTGTTAGCCAAGTTCAACCTGTAACTATGCTGAGCGCTTCCGCCATTTTGTGGATTCAATTGTGCACACATGTTAATGTATGTCATGCAGTTTTTGTATATTTATTACTTGGTAACTTTTATACGTTTTGTAAGAATTCACTGAGTTAAAGCAGCATGTTATTTAGAGAAAACAGGAATTATGTCTCAAAGAAATACTGTATATTGTTGTAACTCAAATAGGGTATGTATACGGCTGTAACCAATTATGTATGTTTATTTGTAAATTGTGCATATATCTAATTATTCATTCGAGTAAACGCTCTCACTGAGGAAACATTACCCTATCACTCTCATGATTATTTCTCCCTGTTTCAGGGGCGTAACATTAAATCACTCTAAAAACGAATACAAACTCAAATACAACTAAGATATTTGGAATATTGAACTTGAGAAGAAAAAAAGGGTCAGAATACATAAAAATGCACAGAACATTTTTGATACCAGTATGGTTGACAAAATCAGCATGTTGATACATAAGTCATTTTCTAATTCAGGTTAATGCTGTC
This sequence comes from Euthynnus affinis, assembly GCA_029490765.1. Taxonomy (NCBI): domain Eukaryota; kingdom Metazoa; phylum Chordata; class Actinopteri; order Scombriformes; family Scombridae; genus Euthynnus; species Euthynnus affinis. The sequence continues at coordinate 21,689,775 of CM055842.1, read as the reverse complement.
TTGGTGGTCTATGAGAACAAGAAGCCACGGTTCAAAGGAAAATTTTGGACAGATTTGCTCAGATATACCAGTACTTAACCTTGCTACAGCCAAGTCTAACATGTTAAAAATAGATGTTACAGTAAATACAACTAGCTGTTACAGTAAACTATGTCCTGTGTGTAATAGAAACACAACCAGACAGCAGCAGAATACCACTCTTCTTCCCAGCCAACCACACCCGCTCGTTTCTATGCTTCCGAACATAAAAATAGTTGAAAGGAAAAAGAAAGAAAAGAAAAAGAAAGGGCTGGACATTGCCATAGTGAGGAAGAGTGTGCAGTCGCACAACTGTCTGGAGCCCTGGGCACCAGGTGTCAATCAATGGGCAGGTGTCAATCATTTTGAGACAGCTGGTGGACTATCAGTCAGTCTGAGGGGTGTTAGAGCAATATGTTGGTTTGTCCTGCTGTCCACTAATGGTTGCTTCTAGTGAGAGCCATCAACTTTCAATCCATCTTTCAGCTGGTCTAGCTTTAATTTCTTCATTCACTGAGTATTTTCTTTCTCTGTACACACTTCTCTCTAAAAAAATAAAATCTTGCCCATTTTTTCTGTAGCCATTTGACAACAAGACTAGAAGAAGGCTCCTAGGCTTATAAAAGTGTAAGTGGTACCTTTCCTACTCCAGCTAGACAGTGGATGGTGGCTGGGATCAGCTTGCAGGAAAAATGTAGGTTAGGTTAGGTCAAGCTTAAATTTAGCATAGATACTTTTAAAGAAAATCACCTGATAAGTGAAAGACAAAGTCACAGCACAGGCTTTCACATCACTGTAGTGAGGCTGAATCACTTGATACGACGATAAGTCCTGTCTGCACAGCTAAATGTAACACACAAAAAACTTGTTGAAACTTGTCTCCATTGATTACCAGATTTCATGATTGTGCTTCAACAACCTAACCCGAATCTCAGCATCAAAACTCTAGTGAAGGATATAGTTCAAATGGTGATTGTTTGAGAAGCCCAGGAGACTGCATCTGACACCTTCTAGAAAACCATTTTAATTTGGAAGGAGGGCAAAGGAACAAAGACAGAGGAAGTGAATGAGAGGGAGAGAGAGGAGGAACAGACAAAATGGCTTAATGACCAGAAACAGACCATTCCCATGTCATAGATCATTGTCAACTGCAGTTAGCATAATGCAACATCATGGTAACCATTTAATTCTCTAACCTCATCCCCTGTGCAGTAATCAGCTGATATAATACATACATGACCTCTAGAGTCAGGATCACGATTTTCCAAATTAAACTTGGGTGTCATATTTGACAACTTAGCACCAAAGTATTAAAAAATGTGATCTATGACATTTGTGCAGACCATATAAAAAAAATTGGTTCCCTATGGGAGAAATTCCCAGTAGAGTCATTCTTCTCACTGTATTTCAACCACAGAGAAATGGGTGTGCAGACAGTTACTCAGCCAGGCAGAAATTCAGCCTATACAGGAGAAGGCAATGTGGACAGCTCAACAATCCTTTGGTCTCTGACCAAGAGGAAGTCAAGATAATAACATAATGCTTTCCCAGCCATGAGAGAAAATCAACTCAACTGTAAAAAGTCATTTTGGTTTCTTTGGTTCCAGTTACAATTCTAAAGGATGTTTGGGTAAAACAAAAAAATCCATTTTGGTCATCCATTAAAATGCTTGGATGGCATACATAATTTTTAAAATTGCTTAGTGGTTACTGTATGTTACTGTACATCTACATACTGTAAGTAGCTAAATAGGTAGTGCCTTATACAGATATATGCATATATATGCATATATATATATATGTGTGTGTGTGTGTGTGTGTGTGTGTGTATATATATATATATATATATATATATATACACACACACACACACGCATACATACATATATACACACATACACATTTGTGTATATATACACAAATGTGATTGTGACACAAGTGCTTCACAATCTGAAGAGAAAGTCTCCCTCCAGCACACTTTGCAGCAGGTTGTCATTATCACACACTTAATGTTCAACTACCATCCTTTTAAAACCTGTAGAACATTTGCTTTAATTCAAATAATGAGGCCAATCAGTTCACACTAGCATCTTAAAAGGAAACCACTATTTTTTTTGATGATCAAAGGGCTGTTTTAATGACCAGGTTCAAACAAAGTGCATACTCTTTTTTCACTGGCAAAATGTGTCGACCAATGCAAAAAAGACTACGTGAGCAGAGGACAAGGCAGCAGTAAATGCTACCCAGAAAAGCAGCAAGCGAAGTAATGTTCAGTATCTGCCTGCAATATGCATATATGAGGCTTTTACTAGAATATATGTAAGCAATTATATGTCTTCAAACACCAAATATACAACTGCACTTAACACTATATCCACAGAACTCAAAGCTAACACATTCAGTTCAAAGAGGTTTAGCAGGAAGACTCACTGCTGGTTTTGTATTGCCCTGAAATATATTCCCTGGGTTTCTAACAGCCTGCCCACTGCTTTACTTCCATATGTATGCTGCCCCCAGCAGAAAATGCAGTACTACCCACTGTGAGCAAAAGAAACAACAGATAATGCAGTCTGACATGATGGGATCAATAAAACGATTACATTTCTGTGCAAAAAATCAACAAACGAAGTAGTGTAAAAAGTTGTTTATTGCTCTTCTGATCATCAGTCAATGCAGTTCCAGTGAATCACAACATTGGGTTGATTCACATACAGTGTAACAAAGGGGGCTGTAGAGTAATAATCCAAAGTGGAAACACACACTAAATGATCCAGTAGGTTTCAAGTTTGACTACTTAACTGTTAGTATTACTCATAATTGAGTATTTGATGATAGAATTTCACAAATAAATCATCATCTTCAGTTTTCAAGCATTGCTTAAAGCCAACTTGTTTCAGACATTACAGTGTTAGCGGTGAGAGCACAGCACAGGCTGAAAACAAACAAAGACCACTCTGTCTCACTGCAGCTCTGTGGCGGGAAAGCAGGAAGACTGCTGTCATTTCCCTGGATGATGGGAATCCTACAGGTGCATGCAATAAGTGGATGATGATGATAAGCAAGTGACCTAACGTTTAATTTCAGGCTGGTACTGACCATCATTGTTCTCTCACAAATAGTGTCTCACAAATAACCCTTTCAGCTGCATAGCCTGCTGCTAAGCACCTTGATCTAGAGTGCGCTTGATAGAAGGCCATGTGGTTGTAACTAAGGTTTTATTCCAAAATCCTCTCCACTCTCCAATGTGAAGAAAATCAACAGACTGTAAGGAATTCAACAGCTTCCAGTAAAACATTAGGGACTTAGTCAAAGAGGTGAACATTTACCAACTTTAAAAATAATTGATTGGTCAAAATGTTATTAAGGCTAGTATAACAAGCCAACAATAAGTGAGTTAATCTGAACTTTATACTATTGGAAAATAAGTAGCGTTTAGGGCTCCACAACAAAATGAACTTATTGACATGTCACTTTATGCAGCTCAGTGCTCAAAAATGTAATCAAATCACTTGGACTGCTGGATGAAACATTTGAGTGTTTTTCATTTAACTTAAAAAAAACATGTCCACACATAGACAGGCACACAGTAATTCAGCAGGCCAGCATGTAAGAGGTGACTAGGTATAGATATCAAATTTAATTTTCCTCAAGCATTTTGCATACATCTCCATCCTTTTTACACATGTTCTACTTTTGTGTTGGTAGAAAGTCAGCGAAGCTCATACAGTCAACTGGCATCTCACTTTATAATGAAATATATCATTAATACAGTCTTAATGAGAATTCTTAATTATTACAGCCTTAAAAGGAATCAATATTCCTCAGGCTACAACATCTATCATCTGAATACTAAAGACTGAGACAGTACAGAAACATTAAACCCAGATAGCATACGGAAGTGGGCCACTTCAGGCAATGATACAGCACTGTTTGCCTTCTTCTGGCCTGGACCAAATGGATGTGAGCCTGAAGTGGCCTACCTGTAAAATAACAAATATCCCAAAACAAATGTGGGCCAATTTTGGCAAAGGTACGGTGCTCTCAGCAATGTGTAAACTGGATGTGACTTTAAAGTCGCCCATGTGATATATAGTGAATATGGCCCAAATATCACAAAACAAATGTTGGCCACCTTTGACAAAGATCTGGTGCAGTAGACAATAGTTAATGTGGGTGAAAACCAAAAGTGGCCCACATATGGTGCAGCAATTGTGGTTTTGTTATCTTCAACATATCTGGGCCCGTTCTAGCAAATACACAACACAGTAAGCACTGGCTCATCAGGAAATGAGCGTAAATTGGCCCACATATGATATGGCGCATATGGCCCAAATATTTTACAACAATATGGGCCAGTTTTGGCAAATATATGGCACAGCCAGCACTGGCTAATCAGGGTGTGAGTCTAATATAGCCCACATTTGAAATGGTGAATATGGCCCAAATATGGTTCAACAGTTGCAGCGCAATTGGTACTGGCTAATCTGGAAGTGATCTTAAAATGGTCTGGATATGATATGACACATATGGCCCAAATATTTTACAACAATTTGGGCCAGTTCTGGCAAATATACAACACAGTAATAATCCACATCTGGACCACAGTTAATTTTTATTGTGGCCCTAATCAGGCCCACATTTCTCTTCCGGCCCACATACTGCGTGGAATTATGGCACTTGGGCAGTCCACTCCTGCAAGGAAACCATAGCAATGCCACATGAAAACAAAACTAAACAAATAAATCAGATCTGGCCCATATTCTGACCCTGATCTGGCCCACGTTCCATATCCTCATCTGGTCCACACACCGCGTGGAATGATGGCACTTGCGCGGTCCACCTGTTTGCCAGATCAGGGCCACAAGCAAACCATAGCAATGCCATTCTTATTCTGGCCCTGGTCAGGCCCACATTCAAATAGGAGCGGACCACCCAAGTGCCATCATTCATGTCATCATTCCATGATCATATGTATCACAGTTGTCATAAGAATTTTTTATAGCAACAGTGTAAAATGTTTACTTGAGTCTAAAGCTGAAATGAACATGTCTTATCTTGTGAGGCAGTTAACAATAAATATAATATAATTATCATATTTCACATTTTAAAATGGCATTTCCTTCAGCATGTATATTTTAAAACATTTTGACAAAACATTTTTAAAATGAAGTAAAAATAAATGCATTTGAACAAAAATGAAAACATTTACAAATGTATTTGTTTTTTCTTTTAAAGATCACATTTTACTTAAAATATGATAATACAAATGCCATTTTTTTAGAATATTTAGAATTAAATATATAAACAGTCTCCTAATCTTTCACACGTTTCATCCTAAATTGCATATTGTCATCCATTCATCTGTAAATTATCCCCATACACTGATCTGCACATCCTTTTATAAAATTGCTGTATTGATGGGATGTGTGGAGGAGAGTGTGACATTCCTGTGGGGATTACTAAACCAGCAAGCGCGTGTTGTGGGATTATCCTGGCGGCCACCCGTTGTCTTCAGGAGATGAGTAGATATCATCAAAATCATAAAAGACAGCAGGAAGGTCCAGATGTCAAAGGTAGAATGGTCAGATAAAGTCCCTGAGTAGTTCTCCATGGGTTCATTACTGTCAGTGTGAAGACACACTGTGATGACCTCAGGACCTAAAGCTGGTAAGGGAAGAGGTGAGGAGTTGAAGACAGTGAGAGACAAACTAACCCTATTAACCCTCTGCTAAACACCCCTCAGGTAGTTTGGGCCACAGAACATCCACAGAATAAAAGGGCAGATCAAAACAAGAAGTGGGGAGGTCAAATTATCGTTTGCAAGATGCTAGTTTACAAAGTGGAAATGAAAGAGTTTTGTTTATTTTCATAATGAAAAGAGGGAGGAAAACATCAGCATGACATGATGAATAAGCAGAAACATAGCAGCTTTGGTGCAGCTTTTGGTGACACCCTGTTTTCTGGGTGTAGCCTGATGTCCTTCTGTAGTGTTACTCTTTCTCCGGTCTCACACAGAGCCAAGGCCACGGAGCTTGGCAGCCGGATTCAAGCTCAGGGTGAAGTCAAACTCTTGAGAAACTACTTCCATACTCTGGGTTTAGATTCTCTTAAACATTCTCCAAGTCATTAGCAGCAGTGCCATCAATTCCAGAGGAAGCACTGGAGGGCGTTAAGTGCCTGTTATCACATGGCCACTAACGCATCTCAGCTAAGTCTTTACAGCAACACTGGTTGGAGCAAAAGTCTGGGGTGTATGGGAAATGATGGTGTCATTAATTTGTTCGTCTTTTGATTTATTTAAGACGAGAGACAAGCAGTGAGTGTCTCACGAGATTTGCGGCAGGTAATTGTCACAGTTAAAGCGAACCAGATGGCAGTAACATGCTCTGGCTTTCTGAAAATTGCTTTCACAATCTGGGACAAAATCTGGCATCAAATGTGGGGACATCTCCAGAACTCTGTTGCCTGGTTGTCATTGTTTTGGTTGTGTAAAATGAGGTGAGGGCTGAATGGCCATAAGTAGCTTGCCACAATGCTGGAGAGGGATCGAGAAAACCTGCTTCTCACAACGGTCTTAGATTTAGAGCTTTAATCATGTTAATTAGTCCTGGAAGTCATCTATTCACTGAGGAAGAGGGTGGAGAGAGGACAGAGAGAAAGCAAAGCGACAACAGGAAAAACAGAAAGAAACAGAGAATAGAAATATAAAAAATATATACCCTTACATTATGAAATACAGTGCACTGTATAAAAACAAACCAAGACTGAATTGCACTCTGCCTGAGGAGCTCATGTTTTTGTTTAGAGACAACAACAAAAAAGACACAAGCAACAAATGAAATCTGATAAAATGCAAAGGCAAGGATGAAAATGAAAAAGTTTTTACTGGAGCTCACAAGCTTTTGCTGTCAGTGCTTAGTTGGACTGAGTGACACTAAACACTGCAGTCATTTTCAATGTTGTTTATTTGCCAGCCAACACCCAAATGTAAGCTCAGAGAGGATGTTATAAACTTCATGGAAGTGTACCTACAACAAATGAGGGGTTATCTTATGTACCATTGATTGATGACATGATGGCAACTGAAATATGATATTATCCCAGTGCAACACACATTGCAATGTAATCTGGAGATATAGAAGGGTTAAAATATTTATTTATGCTTTATTCAGAGTATACATACAGCAAATGTTGCTTTTCAGGCTCAGACTTTTGTGTAGCAGTAGCATACAAACAACATGCAGTGTTTGTCTGAGCCCATTTGCAGTCCAAGAAGGCAGTAGTCCAAGAATGTATGGTCATTCAGTCACAGTATGAGAGAACATAAAGCTGCTGAATGAGAAAAGACCTCACAACATTGTATGCTTAAGCCAAATATTCAGAACAGGAGACACCTCTGAAAAACCAAACATTAAGAGGGGCTGATTAATCTCTTAAAGTCTGTCAGACCCACCAGTGTGTCCACTGTTACAAAGCCATTGATAGAATATGAAAAAACATTGTGTTTGTTTTTTGTCAAGTACATTTTTACAAACCCCAAACATGTCATGTCATGTATTTTATCCATCCTGTTTATTAGGAGATGATGGTAACCAGTCTAGCAGCTGGCGAGCAACTCCACATCTAAGACCAGTTCTGTGATAAAGATAGTGACTATAGATGACTATGTCCCTGATGAGTGATGCAATCACTACCAAAAGATAAAGAGAAAAAAATACTAGACAAAACAGGCCAGAGTTGTGACCACTGTATGCTGGGAAGTGATAGACATTCTGCATCTGCGGGTTTTTCTGTGATCCCAATCATGACGATAAAATTATGATTCAATATTTGTTAAAAGGAGAAGTGTAAGTAATAGGGGGATAAAAATTCAGTAGGGCACCCCACATCTGTTACCGTGGTGGTTTAGTCACACATTTTTCTGAATGCAGAGACTGAAAAAAAAAATTTGAGGGAAAAGAGAAAAAATGTTTCACAGGACCATAAACCTCAAAGATTGAAATTATTTTCTTGCATTACTGTTAAAATCTGGTTTTGGGCCACATGGAACAGCTAATTCTTTAACTGAAAGAACAGTAAGAAGTTTGTGTGATGTTGTCACTATCTTAATATGACCTACTTTAAAATCTGCAATATATTATTTGGTCCTTGTACTGCTGCAGTATGTGAAAAGAGGCTCCCCTGGTGTCTTTATGAACCAATAAAAGTAAGTCAATTAGGGAAAGCAGCTATGGTACCAAATATGGCAATACATTGGTTTCAAAGGTTATCTGACAAACCTGTGATATTATTCCAGCTCATCTGGATCTGGGCTTGGGGAGTGAAGCAAGTGACGCTTCCGTCTCGGTTGTACATCCTCATCATCAGAAAAAGCGTGGTCCACAGGGATGCCATGGCACGTCAGATCACGACCTGCATACAGTATGTAAACACACACAGAGCTGTTCAGAAAACAGTTAGGGCAGTTAATCTGAAAAAATCCATCATGTCAACTTTATGGCAAAGGTTCTAGGTGCCAATTACATAGCTTCAAACTCAAGCAGGTAGCTCCGGGTTTGAGAAGGGAAGCCAATGCAGAATCGACTTAAACCTGTATTCTTTCTAATGGCCAGCAGGGGGCAACTCCACTAGCTCCAAAAAGAAGTCATTGTATGAAAATATACGAAAAATTGACCCTACTTGATTTATTACCTCAGTTTCCTAATGAATTCATGGTCTCAATCACTAGTTTCAAGTCTTCTCCAATACACCATGATGTTCATTTTGTAAATTATGGTCCCATTTAGAGTAGAACAGATGATAAAGCAGAGTATGCTTTTGGGCATGGCCCACGCCGACAGCATTAGATAATGTAACTGGCATAAACCCAGATTCACAGAGTATAGCCGTAGCCATAGCCATCACTATATCAGTGTGTTTTCAGTCCATGAAAATTAATTGTAACAGTCTGGTCAACTAAGTCTTGTTCAGCATTTGGTTGTACTAAGAGAACTTTTAAGGATGTTGGATGTTGAGTTTTTCCAGTAAGTTCATCTTTGAAGCCAGCTTTGCGCTAGTGAAATTAGCATTAGCACTAGCATTATCACAGTTAACCTTAGACTGTAAATGCACCGTGCTAACCGAGCTAGTAGCTAGCTCCACCCTCTCCAAACATGGTAATTTCTGGCTCCAAAAATCCAAAATGACCATGGTCAAAATGCCAAAATCAATCTGATGATCTGATCTGATGTCTTGTCTTGCTCCAAATTTTTTGGATTACTGGTGGTTTCATTATCCAAATTCTCCATCTTTATCGGTTAAACTTATTCTCCATCAGTGTCACTTGTGGCACATTTGTGGCAGTTTCAGGGCATATTGCCTCAGATAACCTTTTTTAACCCCGGTCAACTCCACCCTTGATGTCCTGCGACCTTTATCGGGAATTGAGATCTGGCATTCCTCACAAGCTGGATCACACTGGTATGCAATCGTTTATATACAGACAGACATACAAACACACCTGTTTGCCCTTTAACACTGCTGCTAGCCTGTTCAAATTTGAAGATCAACAGATTGAGCAGTTGTGTTAGAAAAACAGAAATACTTCAAAGAGTTGAGATAAACTGATTAGGAGATAAAAGATATAATGTGAATGATGAATTTAATGCCACTGTAGATATTTTCATCAAAATAAATAAAGAGCAGATTAAGTCTGTCAGTTTTTTCCATTACTGCTCTCCCTCTCTGAGCACTGACATCCTTTCATCCCTTGTGTCACACTGCCTCTCCTTTTATTCTCCTACATCCTTCTCTACCTCTTTTATCTTCTGTCACCCTGTTGTGAGTGATATGCTTCCTGTTGTCACTATCAGATGCTAAACCTGGAGGGAACAGGTCAAAGAGAGAGTTTCTTCTTTTGTCTCCATTTCTGCTCCATCATTACTCTCTCTTATCAGGCCTCAGCAATATGAAAACATAGCCCAAGGCACGAGAGGTTAACTAGGGCCAAGCATGTAACAGGGGAATTGTGTAGCCCACTATGTCAGTAAAGTCTGGTTAGATTTCTAAATGCAAATAAAACATCAGTCTGCTATTGTGCATACAGTTTCGGATCTGGGTCAAACTTTGCAATAGCCAAATAGGTGGGGCCTCACATAGAACGCAACAAATATCAGTGAAGTCTCAAAGTTTACTTAAATTACTTATGTGTTTACTGAATGTGTAAACTCACAAGATTATTGTGGCGCATAGTGTATGTTTCATGTCCTTAAAATTTCATGAAGGTGGCCATGAATTAATTGATCACTGTGGTTACCAGACTTAGGCTGCACAAAATAAACAAAAAGGAATAACAATACATTAGGCATCGATTAGCATAAAGTAACAGCCATCAACGTTATTATGTATGGCTTGTTTCCACCACAGTGCTCAAGGCCAAGAGAGAAACGCCCAGAGACTGGTTTGTTGGACAGCTGAATTAATATAAACACGACATGAACACGCACACGCACGCGCACACACACACACACATACACGCACGCACACAAACGTTAAAAAGCTTAGAATATCAACAGAATAGGAGGACAACTTTATCAAGGCATAGCAATAAAATATAAATGATGCATGATTTTCACTGGCATGCTGAAAATGAAAAAAGTTTTTAGACTGTGCAGCAACAAAGAGTGTGATCCAGGACCCATACTGATGCAACATAGCACAATCAACAACCTCCATCCATATTTACTGAGGCCATGGAGGGGAGGTGTGAGTGCGTATGTATGTGAGTGAGAGAAAGTGCATAAATTTAGAGCAAAATGACACAACCTGCTAAAGTTACTACAACATCTGTGTTTTGCAACTGTATTATCCTCCAGGAATGGCTCGAGTTTGGCTCTGAACACAAACACGGCCATTGAGAGAGCGATCAGGGGGATATCCCAGCAGAGCGCAGCCATGTAGTACAGGGGGATATGACTCAGCAGATGTGACGTCACGCTGGCACTGCATGATGCAGGAAGGGGAAGACCACCTCACAACCGGTCGTGTTGAAGCAATCACAGCAGACTTTGTTGGGTCAGTTTATTTCCCAGAACCCTGCTACCCAAGGGTATGTTCTCTGCTTGTGTGTGCTTTTAAGTTTACATTCAAACCCCCTGCTTACATAATCAATTACTTTCAACCGTCACATTTTTTGGACAGTAAAAAGCAGCTAAAGGGAAGCTAAAACTCAACAGTTTGCATCATTACTGAGTCACATTGTGACCTATGACATCACAAGGAGTAACGGGAATGATCGAAAATTTGCCATGTTCAATACTTGCACACCCTGCTCCACCAAGACATAGTGCATGCATGAGTGAGTGGAATATTAGACCATAATGTGTTGATGGTACAATAAATTTCTATGAAGATGACTTTGAGAAAGTGCCATATGGCTTCAAGTATCCACAGTATCAAGATAGGAAGCGCTTACTCTAAAGGTTTTTACATGGCCATCAAATTCAGACACAGTTTTACATGCAAACATGCAAACTCACAAACACATCACCAACTGCAGTCAGGTGCTGCCTTATCCCTGAGAAAAGCCTTTGTTATTTCACTCTGAGTAATTAGAGATCAAGAAGATATCTCAGTCTGGTTATTGTCATCACCAATAACCGACATATCCTGACACAGGCAAAGATGAAAACTTATATTAACTCATCAGTAATACTCAATTATTAAGTCTGCTTTGGTGGAGAATGGTTACAACGCTTAGGGGCAGTTTCCCATCAGATAAAACACACAAACACACACACCTGTGATGAGGATGGTTGATTCCAGTGATGGATGGATGCTCTGAATTGTCTCCTCTCTTCTCTCCTGGCTGCCATCTTCACCTTGAGTTGTGTCATTGTCACTAAAGGAAATGAGAGAGAGAGAGAGAGACTGTCAAAAAATAAAGAAGAAAAATGGAGTTAATGGGTGAATATGCTTTAGAAAATACAGCATCTCACTTTACTATGCTGGCAAAGCTTGCAGGTAATTAAAGTATTTCATCCCTGCACTGTGGCCTGCACTGACCGAGGATATAAAACAATAAATTTGCCACCATCTGCGTTCTGCACAGTTAGAGGTGTGGCACATCTGACAGCACTGTGCTGACCTACTTGAAAACAAAACCTGCAAGTGTTTCTCATAAAATGTAGGGAAATGTTTTAAATTAGTATTCAAAATAAAAATTCAAATACATTGCACTTTGTGAATACTACACATAAATCAAAGAATGTAATAGACAAATGAGTACTGTCTGCACTAAAGGTAATAACTGTTAGCTAGCATTTGACTGGACTTATCAAATTCCTTTGTATTAAGATGAAAAATATGCAGGAATGCATGAGAAATATATGGTCTGATAAAACCTTTGGGGGGCCCTGAGGCAAAAATGAGGTGTGAGCCTCACACGGTGCATATTCCTGTATAAAACTGTTTGATTAGTGGGCTTATTACGTGACTGGATACATGCCCTGAGGCAGATGCTTTTCCCAGTAATCAAGCAGTAGAATAAAATATAATTCACTCATTCCTGCATTTAAATGCAGCAAGACAGATGTGCCAAAGAATAACTGCAAACCTTTGTCCCTTCTGCTCATCTCTCTGCTGGTCATTGGTCTGCTGGAGCTGGCGGACAGTGTCCTGCAGGCCTCTGATCTTGGCCTTCTTCTCATTCATCACCATGACAAAACGGGAGTGTAGCTCCCTCTCCAACATTTCCTTTTCCTGGACCTGCTGCTTCAGCCTGATGAGAAACATACATATGTGCACACATATACATAGCGACTGACACACAGGTATACATGCATACACAGACAAACATGTTTAAAAAGCTGAAGATTCTTATTTTTCTGGCGTCTGAGGGTAATTTGCTATGGGGAACGATGCTGGTGCCTTTGCCCTGTTCAGGCATAAGTCACCCTCATTTTCCATCTCTGCAATACTCCATTCATTGACCAGCAGATAAACAATTACACAAAAAATTCTATTTGAAAATAAGTCAAGCACCAGGGATATATAAAATGAAAGACACACAAGTGAATCATTAGTAGTTAGTTCCCAGAAATCACAAGTCCAGTTTGCAACACTGGGTGGAACCCTCGAAACTCTCAGATGGGCGACCAGTGATGATGTCATACTGTGTAACTGCTGTGCATATAAACAGCTGGCAGTGCGAGTTAAAAAGCAAAGAGGGTTTGGATGAAAACAAAACAATCAATAAACAAATACCAGCATTGAATAACTTAAGAGGATAATTCAATTCTGTTTGGGTATTTTCCATTTGTTCTCCATCACATATTCTTTGATACACACACATTTTAATCCACCAGCACAAAACACAGTGTTGCTTTCCTCCTTAATCTTACTCTCTGAGTCTTCGCTGGTGCTGCTGTTTTAGTCTATGGTTCTCCTCCAATAGCAGGCAGTTTTCTATCTCCAGATCCGTGCTGCACTTTAGAGACTGGGCAATCATCTCCCGGTTCAACTCTAGGGGGTCCGGAGCTGGCTGAAGCTCTGCAGAGCCCAAGTGCATCTGTAGGACGAAGGAGAAGAAAAGAAGAAAAATACGAGGGATAATGAGAAAGCAAGATCAAATAAGAAAATTCATAACATTATACATTCTTTATAAACTGTTTGTACTTTGTTTTGTTTTGGATTTTTTTTTTTTGCATGTATTTATGGCAATAAAGATTTATCCACGGAGTAGCTGGCCTCACTCTTCATGAATGATTGAGGACCTCAGTACTGAACCATCCTTCTGCACTGACAGGTGAAGGTAGTTCATGGCACACACACATAAGCATAACCTCTGGGTGTTTCTCTTTGGACATGTACTGAGCATGCTCAACTGGGAGAAGACCTCAGGACAGATTTAAGAGTATATCTCCCAGCTGCCCCAGTAATACCTGGGGATCCTCTAAGAGAAGGTGAGAAAACAGATAGACAGATGGATAATTTTAAGTTAAAAAAATCTGACACTGTCATCTAAAGCAGCTTCCAGACCCTGCTTGCAGTGAAATTTCAGTAAGCATTTGCACCTCTGCACCATCCCAAGAAACTCTGCTCTGAAGGTGCAACAAACCATTACATCACATTTTCTTTGAAGTGGGAGACTTAATGTGATGATGAGGTGTTTTCTTCTGTCTGGTAGAAATACAGGATATATTCATCGGTCAGCGGTAAACTATTCAAGTGAACACACAGTTTCCTCTCCATTGCTTCTTGTCAGTGGTTCTTTGGAGTCACAGGCAAGCTTCAGATGTAATAAAACAATCCTCATTTGGTTTACATTTTGGCACAAACTTACAGAGCAGGGCTGAGGCACTGCAGCAGGCTAAAGATAAATGTGGAAACCTTCAAACGTTTGGACCACGTGTAAAATTTTTGGGATTCTAGCCTTCAAATTGAAATGAATGAAAGAGGAATGTAGGGCAAAATGTGCACTAGCTACAATTAGGTTAGTTTAACATTCAAAGTACCCTAAAGGTAAATAAACCCAGAATGATTAAGTGTCATTATGTACTCATCAGCAGTCATACCAAATATTTTCAACTAGCCATACAAACTGTGTTTGTTTGTTGCCTTGGAGATACCTGTCAAGATTTCCCTCCTCCAGCAACAACACCATTCTCCCATTCACACACACACACACAGAGGTGCTGCTTGTGATACACTGGGAAACCAGAAGGTGATGAGGTGCTAAATCTTAGTGGGCTGCGTTAAGGTCGCAGGCCCACTGTAATAAAGCCGCCATCTTCAAACGTTCTCATAAAATACTTGTCATTTTTGTCCCAGGCTGATGCTGTCCTGGCAGGCCACACAGCTGTTTTTCCCCTCCACGGGTGAACATGAACATGTTACAATGAGTCAATGTTCACATCACAAGGCTGTCTCAAGTCTATACTCTATTCTTAGTCTCTCTCGCTTTCTCTCAATCTCAAATTTTGCTCTCTCTCTCTCTCTCTCTCTCTCTCTCCCCTTTCACTTTTTCAATATAAACTTTTCTGCAACATCTCTGCATGAAATACTCTAATGAAACCAACAGCAATATTAACTCCATTTCCTTATATAATATACCAAATCCTTTTTTGTGTTTTCAGGCATGAGATAAGAAAACAAAGCAGGAATTACTCATCAAAAAATTACAAGTGGTCAAAAACACTACTGCAGACAGTGACTGCTCAAAGGCTAAGACCCCATTCAGTATCATTCCATAATATACTTAAGAATGTGAGCAAATTCTGCAAAAAATCTTTTTTGCACAAGTAGTATAAGCCTTCTCAGCTCTTTTGTAATTGCTTATTCAGTGCCAATGCTGCCAGTGGCCAGCCTGGTCGCAACAAGGAAATCAGTGATTTAACAAAAGCCCTCTTAATGGTATCGGGTACAGAGGAGACCACCCAGGATCTAAGGAGGATGAGGCTCCTAAGAACTCATAAAAATCTAGGGAAACATGAGGATGTCACAGTGATCCAGTGCAGGCTCCTCTCAGGGATTTAGAGGATATCTGTGTGTGAAACTGAGCTTCATCAGTCATCGACAGGTTGACATAGCTGTGATTCAGTGTTTGTGTAAGATGGTCCACCAGTAATACAAAATGTTGAGATTAGTCTAGGTGGAGGTCCAATAAGAATGGGCAATGTTTGGCTTGGTCATGATTGTGAATTTAGAGTCTATAAAATAATTTGTAAAAGTTCTAATTTCTTGACTTAATGACACAGTAAATTGTTCACATTACTATCGATATGCACAGATGCAGAGCTGTGCGGTTTTCAAAGAGTGATACTTGCAAAGGCTCTGAAGGTTATGAGCTGCACCTCACCTGAAACTTTTCCTTCTATCTTCTCCTCAACCTGCTGCTACCTGTGCCTAAATCTCTATCATATTACCAGAGGAAAGTCACTTAGCAATAAATCAACCATGTGCAAAAGGATAATGTGAAGGCCTCTGACACTGACATGCTGAGTACACTAATATTTAAACACTTTAAAGAACATCGTAGTGTACATCTACAGTAAAAGTCAAACCCTTACTCCATAATAATGACTCAGTCAAAGTTTGTCATCAAAGTTTAACCCACTGATTCTGTTATACACCATAAATCTTCCTGACATGCACTGTTCTAGCTCTGTGATCGGTCCCTACTGAAGTGGTGTGATTGTTTTACCAGTTAAAAACACTAGATATAGAGATCTAAACCAATGGAAGCATAACCCATATTTACTATAGACTGTAAATTATTTACCAGAGTATTTACTATTAACAAGTATTTACCAGATTAACACTGGTAATGATATTTAGCCACTGTTTATCTTCACCATCTTTTAAATACCAAAGGTTATGTATGTTATGTCTTTGCTTTCAGGGTTTCTGAAAAAACCTGCTGCAGTAAACATGTGAATTCCACACAACCAAAAGTTTATTTCTAACTTAGCATGCTGCCTAAAAGAGGAAGGATGCACAAAACAAGATTTGCATCTGAAAATGTGGCCAAGCAGCAGCTATTTTTTTTTTTTTTTTAAAAATCAGTGAAAGATAGTAAAACAGATTAAGGTTCCTTGTGGAAAGAAGGGAAATGTCTAAATAGCTCTCTTTATTTTCTTGAGCTTCTGCTTCTTTCCTGAGACACAGAGATAAAGTTAAAAGTCTGCACACTGTTGCCAGCTGCTGCCAACGTGTGGGAGGTCAGACTGCAGTTTGTCTGTAATCCACGACCCACTGCCACATTTCTCTAATGTTACTCAATCTAAAAAACAAGAGAATAGTGAAATTGTTCATAACAGTTGTTTCAGCCTCTGATGAAATTAGACATATGACTTTTATACCAAAGGGTTGGCTATTTTTTGATAATTAAAAGATCAGTGCTGCTAATATGAAAGACAGAAAGAATAAGTAAAGGCCTCTCAGATGAGATGCATCCTACTGTATATCTCTGTGTCATCTGAAGTAGAGTTCATGTCCTTACAAATCCTGAAAAACCTACTTTTAAGATGATATATACAAAATGATAAATCATCAATACCAGAAAAAGCAGCACATAAAAGAGGACATCAAATCTGGATTTGAGATGTAGCAGAGGTTGTGAATGTAAAATCTTGGTTTCAAGATACATTTGTTCAACATTAAAACGTGTGTGTGGTCTAACTGTTTGTTTGTGTGTGCATGTCTCCAGACAGTTAGGCAGACCATAAGGTCAAACCCGTAGAGAAGGGGGGACGTAGGTGTGGAAGACAAAGCCAAAAGAACACAGTCCCAGTGAAAGCGATACCATAACACAGTGTGGGCACAGAAAACACAAAGCTTTCTTTATAACACCGCCCAACATACTGCTGGAGACTTGACCCACCATATGTTCCTAAGGGTCAGAGGACATTAACCCCCTTTAATCAATACCAGTAATCAACAATGCTAAATTGACATTCTTGTAATACAGAGATTAAATCTTCCTGTCATATTAATTTATTTCATTTGCCAAGAAGAGGTCCAGCTCTTAATGAAATTCTTACAATGTCATGCAAGACCAGGACGATGACCTCAAACTATAACTGAACTCATATTAAAAATATACTGATCATACCAATGATCAAATCTCCTTTTTCTATATCTTTCTCAAAATAACAATTGTGTCCGAGGGAGCGGGGAAGTGAGTGGGCGAGCGCTGTGTGCATGATGACAAAGAGACAGTGTTCAAGGGCAGGCAAGGGTGCTCAGTATGGGAAGTGTGGGCATGAAGCAGAGATCAGCTTGTCCCATCAGCTCTGTCGTCCACTGTGCAGAGGCGTGAGGCCAGATAAAGCGCAGGAAGTGAGGGGCGACAGCGGCCAGTCTGTCCCCAATAACACGATGGTTCCCATCATCAGGAATGCTGTGGCACCATATCAAATAGAGAGAGAAAATATACTAAACTTTATTTCAATCACTCAATTTAGGTGAAAAATCATACAAGTCAGGCCCTGTATTACACAGGTTCCATACAGGCTATGAGGCGGTAGCAGTGACATTTTTTGTTGATTAGTCAGTGAAAATAATGCATCAACAACAATTTTGATAATTAGTTAATCTATTAAGTCATTTATTAAGCAAAAATGCAAAATATTCACTGGTTCAGCAGAACTTACTGCTTCTTCCTGTTTTGTATCATTGATTGATTATTTTTGAGTTTTGGACTGTTAGTTGGACAAAGCAAACAATTTAAAGATATGACATTGGCCTCTGGGAAATTTTGGGGTTATTTTATGGTCAATAGTAAACAATAAATCAATTTCAAAAATCCACAGATTTGTCAATAAGAAAATAATTATTAGGTACAGCCCTACATGCCAATAACACATCTGCACAAACACCAGAGATGAGTGGCCTAACAACTCACACTCAGTGACTGTGAATCACAGGCTGAAAGTCATTTAACTGGGAATTTGTTTTGCGAAACCAGATGAAAGTCAGATAAAGAGATCTCTTATCATGTGTTTAAAACGATGAGTCAGTCATGTGTGGTTTGCAATTTTTCTTGCTATTTGACAAGGTATTATTACTGCAAATTATATGCACTGTGAACTCCACAGATCTGCATTTTAAAACAGCGGAGAGGGCCAAGAGCGTTATTTGATGCAAAGTTTGATAATGTTTGGTATGGTAGAAAAGAGAGAAATGGGACAGCCTTGAGATGTGCCACCAAGCACAGTGGTAAAATTGCAAAATATAAAGAGAGGAAGAAAGACACAGACCAGATGTGGAAAAACATCACCAAATGTTAATTCAAAATCAACGTACAGCAAGATAAGAAATAGAAAAACAAGCCAATGAATAACCAAATAAAAGCTACTGAAGTTTAAAATGTTACTAGAAAAGAAATATGTTGCCTAATAATGATATGTATTACATGTTTTTTTTTGTTTGTACAGCATTTTTTTTGTTTGCAGTCCATTGTATCAATTGCTTTCTCATTCAGTAGACTGTATGCAATTCATAGTTCCAAAAACCTCACGTTTTCAAATGATATACACATTTACAAACATTAGTGTTTGTAAATAATGTAAGCTGCAGAGGCATAATCACACATAAATAAATATTGCATAATTTAGCACTGCAGAATTTGGAATAATCAGAATCAGAAAGGAAGAAAATGTATTTCACTACTGCAGTGAAATATGTGAATGAAATACCAACACAAGCTCTATTTGACAAACATAAAACATGGAACAATCAGTGTCAAATTCATCCACTCAGACCCATCCAAAATCCTGTGGTTTAAGTTACCACAAATGTCAAGAATTAAATCTTCCTGGATCGCAGCTGCGGTCTGAAATAAGAACTGAGCTAAGTGATACTCAAAGACTGAGTGACAGTTCATAGAAAATGACAGGAAGCCCCTGTTTGTTTCCAACAGTGTTTTATATTAGAATATTTAGAGTACAACGTATAACTGCTTATTACTTCCATTATTAAAATGCATTCCAAAAGAAAAAGTTGCACTCTTTACTAAACAAAAAGAGAGGCAGCAGATTGAAAACAGAGTAAACCACAAGTCCACTATTATGTAGTCAATCTACATCAGTGAATTAGGCCTGTATTGGTAGTGCTGGAATATTTATTTTTCCACCAGTGACAGATTGGTACTTAAATAGACATTAAGGAGGAGATAATGTCTGACTTAGCCATGTAAAACACCTGCTTAGTAGCAGTTTAACAACAACCACCCAAATTACATTCATCATTACAACTTCTGGGGTCATATTCATAAAATATTAATGTCAGGTTAAGTTCACCACCTGTTTTGTCTCTACCCTCCTTTCTTCTATTCCCAAAGGAAACTTGTCTCATTTTTGGTCATTTCTGCACCCTCAAATTATCCGGCTGGGAAAATATGTTCCACTTTTTAACCTCTGACGTGTAAAAAAAAAAAAAAAAAAGGCAGGGGAGCAAGAAAAGAGAAAAGAAAAGAAGCAGGTGTTAGACAAGAGTAGTAGTTTGCACTTAATGCAAATAGTCCCTCTGGGTTCTTATATTTGTGTCTACCACACACACTCTCTTTACACAGTGAGGATTACAGTCAGCAAAGATGTGAGCATGGGTTGCATTTTTAAGAAAGGACAAACTTGGGCCACTGTCATCCGTTTTATGTGGTCTGGTTGATCCTTTTGGCAACAAAAAAAGTCCACCTATACACCTACAAAAGTCATGTCAAAAACAATGAAACTGTGTAATTAAGGAATACAAAAGTCAAATGATGGCTGCTGTTTATTGTTTGTGCCACTTCATGGTTCATTTTCTGGAGATGCCATGAAAACAAGGTCAGAAAATGTTAGTGATTTGATGAAGTGTATAAAGGATTTTTTTTCTGAAAGTGCAAACCAATACAATAATCTAGAGCTAATCAATTAATTGATTAGTTGATTGACAGAAAATGAATTAGCAACTGTTTTAATAATCAAATAATTGTTTAAGTTATTTTAAAGTAAAAATACATTTGCTAGTTCAGTGCTCTCAGATTTGGGGATTTGTTGCTCTTCTTGGTTTTGCATTACTGTAAATTTAATTTAATTGTTAATTTAATTTAACTGTTTAGTTACTTACCTACTTTTACTTAGGCCCTTTGCTCTTCCAGGGAGCATAAGCCGTTGACGAACGACCACCATTTCACTCGACTACTAGCAATTCACTCTAGATCTCCCCAGCTGAGCCCACTTCTAGTTATTTCCACCTGGGCATCTCTCCTCCAGCTATTCCTGGCTCTATCTCTTTTTCTTGTTCCTTGTGAGTTCCATTTCAAGGCTTGTCATGTGATGTTTGTGGCAGGTTTCCTGAGGGTATGCCCAATCCAAATCCATTTACTCCTCTGACTTTGTAAGGTAATGGGATCCTGGCTTGCTCTCCTACACAGATCAACATTTCTTACTTTGTCTCTTTGAATATACTTTTTAGGCAGGTGTTAGTGAATATCTGTAGTCTGTTTGTTGTTTGTTTGGTTGTCCTCCATGTTTCAGATCCATACAGCAACACCTGCTTGACGTTGGTGTTAAAGATTCTTGTTTTGTTGAGATGTTTTTTGAGCTCCAGATCTTTCTGAGCATGTTAAACACCACCCTTGCCTTGTTGATCCAGCTTTTTATATCAGCCTCTGTTCTTCCAGTGATGTCCACAACACTGCCCAAGTATGTGAACGCCTCCACCTCTTCCAGGCTGTTGTTCATGAGGATGGGATTGCTGGATTCGGAATGGATCATCCTGACCTGTGTCTTAGCTGTATTGGGTGTCAGTCCAAGTTTTCATGCGGCTCGTGCGAGTCTGTCTGTCTTTTCTTGTATCTGTTTTTGTGTGTGTGAAAGCAGAGCACAGAGCAAAGCTATGTCATGTGTGGACTGTTTAATGGCTGGACCAAATAAGACTTTTGAGGATGTCACCTTGGATTCCAGGATGTTGTCAGGCCGTGTTTTATTGATCAAATGATTAATCGATAAAACGATTAATCGTGAACAAAATTGGTAGATTAATCAACAATAACAGACATTAATGGGCTATATAGCCAATAATAATAACCCACTGATTGACTATTAGCCCTTTAGTGGTTACACTACTCTATTTTGCAATAATACTTGGAATGAGCCACATTTTAAGAAATTTGTTGTTGTGTACAATATATAATATCACTATTTAATTATTGAAATATGGGATGAGACCATTTTCCATTCAGTAGAAATAACTTGTTTGTCAAGTACAGCACCCAAAGGCTGATAGCCAGGCAACCTCTTCTAAAACCAACAGTATGTCTGCACATGTCCAGACACGGATGCAAGTACACATAGGCACACTTGTATTCATGGCCCAGACTCACAGAGGCAAAAAAAGCCAGGGGGAGTTGGAGGAAGAGAAGAAAAAAAAATCAACTGTTGTTTAACATTGTTAGATAGGGACGGCCCTATCCATAAATCTGAGTTTTATGGTCTCTACAGTGTTCATAACCCCCTGGCCTTCCCTCTGGTCTCCTCTGCCTACACAGCAGTCACAGGACCCCAAGTGACCTGCTCCCTGGAGGCAACCGCATGGTCTCATAGTTTGGAAGAATAACACCAAAATCTACTGAAAGCACCATGACCTGTACTCCATCAAACCCGTCACTCACTGTGAACTGTGTAAGAACCACCTTAGCACAGCATATGATACATGTATCCGTCCACACGTTTCTCGTTTTTGTCTGTGACTGTTGCATAAATTTAACAAGGGATGTGCTTTCATGCAAGTAACTTATTGTTTACATTAATGCAAGCTAACTCCACCTCTCCATTTAACAAAGTTTCAACCTTTTTCCCTGAACATTTACAAGCTGTGGCCATTAGACCACAACCTCTTACTGTTGCTATTGGATAAGTGGTAACAAACTAAGTGATTCCTATCTGTGGCTTTTTCCACAGTGGCCTGAAGGCACGGGCTTTTCTAATTCTGCAATAATGTGGAGAGACTATAAACCTTATCTTTTTAACAGCCCCCTGTAAAAAATAAGACTTCCTTTCTATTTTGTTGTATGTCATTAGATGCATTTATCCTCAGGGAACAATGACAGGGATTGGGAGGTACATGATGTTGAGGAATTCAAGGGTGAACTACTGATAGATATGCATAATTAAGAATGACAACTTTCTAAAACAGATAGACACTTGCCTATCCAGTTTAGTTAAGAGTTAAGAGAGTTTGCCATTCCTCTGTTAGATGGTATATTAATATATTTTATTTAACATATATGATATATCCCTGAATAGTATAACTGATGCAAAACATCTGCATCTGCCATACTGCCATCAGTTTCAGAGCTGTGGTTCCAGTCCAACCTGGTGCCATTTGTTGGCAAAAGAGGTAAGCAGTTTAATACTGATGTCAATGTGCTACTTAGGCCAGGTGGGTAGCAACTGCTGCAATTATTTTCTGATTAAAGTCTTAAAGCTGCCTTTGGGTGTGCGTTTTAAAGTTTATTATATGACCTTTAAAACCTAAAAATCTAAAGAGTGTGTTAACTAAACTCTACTGCATTCCCTTCTGCATGAGGATAAGAGTGATGTTTTCCCACCATTCTTGTATGTGAATACATATTTGTATAATAATAAATATTTTTTCAAAGCTTTTGCTCACCGAGATGCCGTTACAGATCTTCTGATATGAGAGATGACAGTGATCTGGAGTGAGCTGGAAAGAATACAGCTCTGTGTCTCCTACTCTCCTTCCCCCTCCTCTTCCCTCTTCACTTCCCGTTAGTGCTTGAAGAAGATCTTTGACATATCTCTCCCTTGTGACCCCCATGTCATTGGCTTCCCTCGTCACCTCATCTTCTGAAACTGGACACAAAGACAGCATTTTTCTCATTTTTGTTATACAGTTGAGAGAAACTGGACAGAGGGCAAAGAGGTGGTAGCAGACTGCAGAAGAAAACTATAAACATGAATTATGTAGTAATGCATGAGTGCATGCGAAAGCCAATATAAAGGGAAGCATACGGAGAAACCAAAGGGCTGTTGCACAGCTGCTCACAAGGGGTTGAGGGTCCCAATTAACACATCAAACACAGAAACACTGACGACCCAGAAGCCTGCACATAGCTGTCACAACCCCATCTCTGCCTGTCAGCTCTGCAGATGGACAGCAATAGAAAACTAGGGAGCATTTATGTTCCAGGTGTCCCTCCAGAGAAAACGTACACATGCGCATATGTAACCATACACACACACACACACACACACACACACACACAGAACACTGACTTGCATATACAAAGACAAGCCTTGTAGAGTTTAATCTACTTTATACACCTGTAAGCTGCAGCACAGGAGTGAAGAGGGATGAATGAAAACAAGGTCATTGCTGTACCTCTGGTTAAAGGACCAACAGTTACAATATTATGAGACAGGATTCAGCCAGGTGCCTACATAGTTTGGACAGCCTGATGAATGGTATACCTGCTGACAACCCAATCTAGTCAGCACAGAAAGGATGCAAGTCTTTGTAGTGCATATTAGCTTAACATTTAGGGTAAAATTATGACAAATGTGGCCTGAGAATGTTGTGAATATTGAGATTAAGTCACTAATGACTGATCTGTAAAGATGTGTGTGCTTCTTTACGTATGCCTATATCCTTACATGTAACCCATACTGTACCTTCTCCAATCCATGCAGAGCTGCCATCAGTGAGAGCTAGGGTGAACCCAGCACCCAGGTCTATGGCCCAGTCCACTCGCAGGAAATAAGGGGTGTCTGGGTCAGAGGTTACAGCAATCTGTCTGATTTTACCACTCATGTCTCCTGTACAGCCTTCAGACCTGCAGACAATCAAAGAAAAAAACCCAGAAACCCTTAAAGATCTGGTATTATGGTCTTTTATGACTCTTTTATTCACCAAAAGTTGTTGAAATTTCTCTAAATTCATCTTTCCTCATAGGCTCGACTCCTCTCTGTTCTCTAGCAGGCTGTTGAGGAAGCTATTTACATAAAATTAGCATTATTAACGACCACCTACTCTGATCCCAATTGGAATACAACCTATTGAATGATGTAAATTCCCTTATACCATATTTTTACATGGAGTAATGGCTGCAGCTGGAAACATAAGACAGTATGTAGCAGCCTATGAAACAGAGTCTGATCCTGAATGGGAAGGGGAAGAACCTGCTGTTGCACAGATGAGATTTCTAAAGGATGTGTCAGAGCAGTAAGACTGTGTCTTAAGTATCCTCACAAAGTACAAGAGCAGACTTCCAGTGTCCTGCTTTGCTCGTCATCTGGCTACGATGCAAACTACAGAAGTTGCATTGCGCTGGGCAGAGGTGGGCTCATGCTAAAAGCTTCCAAGCTTGTTTGATTTGACTCTCTGGACTGACATACTGACAGGTTCCACCTCAATGCCACTAGCTTTTGAGCTGTAAATTTCAAAATTTCAAACAACTTTAAAAGACAGAGGACATTGAATTGAGTAATTTAACGACGCAGGAGGGCCCCCACCATCACCCTAATCATTCCCAAAGCTCATTTTTCTTGTTTTCCACAATACCAGCCCTTTAACAAGAAGCCAATATGATTCATTGTTTCCAGCAATGAGGCCACTGCATTGTGCTCAGGATATTTAGTGTGCCTGCTGTTACATTGTCTTTAGAAAAGACAGCCCTCCACTCAATTTTGATGTTGTACGGTTGTGTTAATCTTTCTGTTGCATCAATGTGCCTCATTGTTTTACTTCATGGATTTCGTAATAAAAGCCTCGGTGTGCGTCTTCAGTGGGGGTCTCGTTGAGTCAGTGGAACCACATGGAGATTAACAGGTTTTGGCAGGATTTTGTGTGGGAGTGTGGGCTCCCTGACCACCAAACAAGGTGATTACATGCTATCCAAGATAAATTGAAGAATATTACCTAAAAGGCCCGGTCTGTTGTCTGAATTTTATTCTGTGTGTGCATTTATCCAAAGATATAAAATACATGCACTTCAGTGTGTGAGTCCTCCCCTTGCACAGTAAAACTACAAACTACATCTCATGACCTGTTTTTACAACCAAATATCCACTCGAGAATGGATTAAGCCTGATTAAGTTCTCTAAACTGACAATCCTTCGCAACAAACCTTAAAACTACATGCATGATTCTGCAACTGCATGGACTTATTCAGATCCTGGTGGATGGTTGACATTCCCAGAAATGGAAATTTACTCAGTTTGAAAATGGGGAGCAAAAACCAATGCCAGCCTTTCAAGTCATGCGTGCAATCAGGTGAAGGATTAATGTAAACGAAGGAGAGAATAGCCAATTATTTACTGCAAGAGCCAATCGTGTCTCAAGGAAATTCATCCATGGCCATTTCTGACCACAATGAGCCAATTACTTTATACTGATACTAAATCATTATTTGCAAGTACTATACTGTTCAGTGTGATTACTCAGCATGATTGTTTGATAATGTCACTCTCAGGCTAATGTCTTGGCTAACTGACTGAGTACTGCAGTTAAGGTTCATTCCATTGCCAGAAACAGCCTATGTTCAACAGAAGAGTTACAAAAAATGTTGATCCAAGGATTACAATATGATCCATGAAATTGTTCAAAAAAGGTCCCTTTGGTTTATTGGCTACGCATTATTTCTTTTATCTGAAATAGCTTGAGAAACTTTTACTTGATTGCGGATGTCCAGGCCAGAACATATGATTACTGCTTCCACGTGAAGTGAGAGGTGAGTTGGACATCTCCCATGTCTAAATACAGGGCAAACAGTGTGGAGATGGAGGGAAAAGGACAGCTAAATTGGCAGGTAGCCAAGTTGGACATGTTTAAAAAATGAAAATGAGCCCCTTCGGTCATCGTGCTATAAGTTATGATGTGACAGCACGTTTTTTAGCTGGGTTTTTGTATTTTTTCTTTATATCCAACATTATATAGCCTATTCTGACAGGGCAGGAGGTCAAGGTTATTCAAAATGAGCGATAAAGCAGAGATCTGAGAGACATACGCACACACAGACATACCAATGTATGCACATGTGCACATACACAAAGAACCTTGCAACAGATTAAAGTTGACCCTTTGTGCTTCAAGAAGGGGTGTGGCTGGATGAAGGGGCTGAACAAGATGAGGGAGCTGAAGGGTTCAACTTTAACCTCATAAAGTGAGCCCAGCTACTCATTAGTTACTGTAACATCTGTTGTGCAGGGACGATGACCCTGTGGTAATGACAGAAGGACACTCCAATTAAATAAACAGTGCTGTCTGTCAGGAATGGCAAACCGCGCAAAACCTTCAAAGTCAATCCTGAAGTCTTCCTGTTGGCATCTGTTCAGTTACTCGATTAGCACACACAATCACTGGAATGTTTAAATCATCAGCCATAGCTCCCCTACAGTTTTGACACACAGCCTTTATCCTCTTCTCTTACTCCCTCTGTAATCTTTTGCTCAACCTTTTCATTGTCATTTCTTCAGCTTAGCCTCATATGAAAACAGAAAGACATAACTCTGTGTAGGAAGTACTAGGCAAATGAGGGATTTTCTAGAGAGATCAGTCACAAACAGAGCCTCTAATTATGAATCTAGTGTTTTAAATGAGGAGTTCATACAGAGCAGAAGAAGCCAAAGCAGTTAACTATCTCTTTAATGGGCCCTGACAATTAGGCAAGTCCTCTTACTGTGCTTTCACTGGACTTTCTCCTCATGCTTTGATGAGGGTTGAGATGAACAAGAAAACTCTTTAGCTAGTCCGCTGTTTCTGTGATCAGTCAGGGATATTTTTGCAATGCATTTGCTGCAGCAAATAGCTAATATACTATGTTGTAAAACAAGTCTTAAAGGCTTAAAATGTGTCTGAAGATCTGTCTGTAGGTAAAAACTTGCTGACAACAGGGTCATGTCAGTGGCAGAAATAGTGAAATGTGACCGTGACCTGACTGATGCATGTCTCAACACAAAACCAGGTTTGAAAAACTACAGCATAGACACGTTTAGTGCATATATTCTTGCTGCTTGCAGAGGAGACAGTGATGTAGTGGAAATGTGTCAGGGTCATACAGACACTACATTTTCCTAAACTCCTCCTTATAGATTGAAAGATTTCCTGTCACCTTAAGATAGCAAAATCTTTTGGAGACTGGTGACAACTGCAAAGTGGAACAAGTGACCTCCACATCCACCAAATATCATTGGCAATGTGTCTTCTTAGTGGATTGTGTTGCCAACATAGCCTACAAATGCATTTATCTCTATGCTCCTCAAAGTGAACATGCTCCCTTGACTTAATCCGCAATAATAATTTCAACTCTACTGCTCACTCTAATGACACTGAGTGAAAAAATAAGAACAGAGGCTGAAATCACACAAAGACTAAATATTACTTCAGTCAATAATTCATATTCCATAATAGAAACTGTACCACTAAAGTATTTGTTTGCATGGAAAAAGTTATCTGCAAACCACTGGAACAAAAAGGAGTGCACCACGGCCAAGAAACAGCATTAACATCAACTTCAGTACTGTATTCAAATCATTGAAGAGAAGACTCGTTTGAAAAAGAGGGCAATCATTTTAAACTAAAACAACATGTCTACCCTGCCAAATTTGTACTCTTAAGATCAGCAATTCTGCATACACATTAAGTTGTATGCATACTCTAACCCCAGATACAGCTGCACAATAACATGTCATTTTCACATCTCCGATATAGGGGTGAGTTAGAGTGAAAACCTGCTTAAATCAAAAGCCAAACTCAAATGTACAGGAGTTGTTCCTTGGTGATTAATAGTTCTGTAAAAGCATAGAGACCCTGGCACAAGACAACCATTGTAATTGAATTCCCAATATGTTTTTCTCTTGGCATCAAATCAAACTTGATGCACAGATAAACATCTTAAGAAAGTGGTGTTCTCTCCCATTATTCTGCCATCATACTGAAGCTGAACTGATTTTTTTTTTAAAGAAAAAGAAAAAGAAAAAAAAGCTCAGTAGTAAGGCATGAATGTAAACTGATTAGTTTACTGTAAACAATAAAACTAAATGACATTAAGAGGAATGTGAGTCTGTTTAAAGCTTGCGCGTCATCTCTTGCTCTTAGAAACCAGACTCACCATTCAAATACACAAAGTCGCTTTTAACTGACAGCAAACTTTCAGCCACGTTTGTAGTAAAATATGTAAAACATTTTTTATGGGTAGTTTACAATCTGACACATTTCCTCTTACACAAAGAACTCTCTGGGGTGTCTGGGAAGGAAGAATTGAGGGTGATTTGAAACACACTTTAAATGCAATCAAGATGCTATTGTGGCTAGCTAACTGGACACCATTGTGAAAACTTTGAGGGAAAAGTGGACCACAAAAATTTTAGTTGGACGTCATCAAGAGAAGACATTATCTGTTATACATTTATAAATACCACTGCAATTTCTCTATTGAGTTCAATTAACTGTATAATTGCTTAATTGCTAAATACAGTAAGTGATGTTTAAATTGCTTTTGCTACCTGACCAACCTCCAAAAATCCAAGCGGAGATCCTGAAGTATTCAATTTACAGTTCTGTCAAATCAAGCACATGCTTTCATTTTAGAAGCATTATCCATCAACTTTAACCAGTTGTGGTCTGGTGACTGGTAAAGCAGTGTTTGAGCACTATGCTTTAGAATCCAAATATTTAATATCTAATAGTTACCTTCCTCTCTTTCCTGTACAATACAGCTTTTAGTATTATCCCTACCTTGTTTATACTAATATAGAACTACCCCATGGTGGTAAGGAAGAGCACCGAGTGATTCAGCGTTGCTTGAAAATTACAGTTGTTAAATGCACTGTATATTTAGTGTGGGTAAAATATATTGTTTTTCAAAACACTTACGGTATTGTAAAGGCTAACTACTGCAGTGTCCAAACGACGCATTTTTGTATGAAACTGAAATCATTGCTGCTTTCTCCCTCAGTTCACAGTTCTTTTGACAGCAGTTTCAACCTTCAACTCTTGTTTCCTCAGCCAATCAGCAAACGAGGTTTTGCAGCGCAATGCGTAATCACGTTACGTAAACTGCCGTGGACACGTTACGTAAAATCCAGGGAGCAGGAAGTGTGATGTGGCTTTGACTCCCAACAAAAATGGTAAGCTTTTCGTTTATTAAACAAGTGCTTCTGCTCTTTTAGAGCGACTTTAAGCATAATCTAAACGTACCCCACGCCTCATCTGTATCGGTAGTATGCTGTGACAGCAACTAATGTGAACATTCGGCGGAAAGTAGGACGTATTAATGCTGAACTACCCAGTTAGCATTGACTAGCTAAGATATGCGAAACGTTCCCACAATCTAGCGATGACATTATGTTTCTTTTGTTAAACATAATTATATTATGTATTTGCATCATCACGTAAGTGGCGGTCGTGTGTTTCTTGATTACAAAAGTGAAAGTCTAATTAAGGAGTACGATGAATGCGTGCATCGCTGTGTTTTGAGTTGTGTGCCACGTAGCTGCACCACAGTGCACCAGGAAGCGCGCGTGCGCGCGCGTGTGTGTGTGAGCTACAAGTTGTGGATGAGGTTGTTATTTATAAACTTGCAATAATATTTGAAACAGAAGTTTACATGTGGAAGGCTAATACGTGCAGTGACTAATTTAATAACAGAGTTTCTCACTGCATTGATTTATTTAATTGAGATCTCCAAGCAGAGAAGTTATTAGCAGTTTTGTTTTCAACAAAAATAAATCATGTAGCAACACCAAATACAGAAAAAATCTTAGGACATTGTAATGTACCAAATTAATATACAAAATACACAAGTTTAAAATTCTGTATAGTTATAATGCATTCATTTTGCCAACAATAAGATCATGGTAATATAGCAATAATTGGCCGTGAGTAGGAGTAAACAGATTCCTTTTTATTGAGTAAAATTCCCAAATCCATATTAAAAAATTTGGAATAAAATAAAAATAAACCGTAAGTGTTCCTATTGGGTTTTTTTTCTCAGAATATTTTTTCTCTGATGTATATTAAACTTAAATGATCTTAAAAGGCACTTCCATGACTGTGTTAGCAATTGTATACTTAAAAGATAAATTCTGGATTTTTCTAGTTAAGATCAGATGTGAGATTATCCAAGAGTGATTCTATATGAACAGAGACTCTGTCTCTTTGGATTAATGCACATATAGTATCTGTAAGGAGAAAGAGCAACGTTCATAACACAACATCTCCCTGCAGCTTTTAATAATTATTAGTAAGACAGTAATTAACTACATGTGTACTTGATTAAATCTATCTGCAACTGCTCTCCTAACCCTACCTGACAGGTCTGTTTGACAGGCCCATGATTTTATGCCCAAACAGGGAAGTGCTAACTTAGTGTACTATGATTTCATTGTAATCCTTGTTAAGAATTGCTTACCATGAGCATCAGCAGATACAGACAGGTTACAAGCTAAAGAGGTAGTAATAGTTAAATTGCAGTTAGACACCACAAGGAGTAATAGTGGAAAGTTCATTTAGCTTTTTGCACCTAAAAACTAAACACTAAATCAAAAATCAGCATTTGATTTTGATATGTTATGAATTAGTGTGAGTGTGATGAAGCAGGATCATACAGCTTATAATAGCTTATAAATGAGCTACATAACTTAAAGCCAGGAAGAGCAGTCTTGGGTCTATGTTTTGGCACATGGCAGTATGAGACCTTATAGGTTTCTGGTTAGTCTTGTAAATTATTATACATAATATAGCCCAGCCCATGCTGTATTTTTGAGGCCATTACCAATATAGATGTATGTTTTTTTTAAAAATCCAACAACAATATATTTTCAGATATGTTCAGATGTTTTAACATAAACACATACAAGAAGCAATCTTGATACAGATACCTTAGATTTTTTTCAAGTTTGGCATACCTGTATTGCATTTTATAGGGTGACATATACACAAATACCAATACATCTGTACACTATCAATATAGAGCAGTCTAGTGCTAATGCGTACACTGAAAGAAGACATTTTGACTGCCACTCTATGGGAAAACATGTCTGGCAGTGTCTCTGTGAGACTTACTGGGTCTGGACAGCTCATTCATTTTCTGTCACAGCACCTGAATGAACAGCTGGTACATCAGCATTCCAAGCCACAAATAGCATAACATCAGTCAGTGGTAAAGAAGATAAACTAAGTTGAATTCAGTGTTCATCATTTCTATGACATATTGTTGGTAGCCTGCACTACACTGCGTCTGTACTAAATGTATCATTGTCTTGTCTCTTCTTTTTTTCTTCTTTTTTTCTGAAGTCGGCCATTTTCAACTTCCAGTCACTGCTAACAGTGATTCTCCTCCTGATCTGTACCTGTGCCTACATCCGAGCTCTGGCTCCCAGCCTTCTAGACAAGAACAAGACTGGGTATGATTGTATTAAATTATTCCAGAAACTTTACAGTGAAGTTTCCCCAATAATAAGTTGACTCCTCAAAGACCTGTTTATATCTCTTGGACAATGTCATGTCAGACTTCATAATCAGAGGAGTGCAACTAAACTTAAAATCACCAATCATGCTACTTCCATCAGCACTATACTATGTTACTTCCATCAGCATTTCAACAATGTCAGCTAATTATTATTACTTTTAGCATTTCTTCAAATAATGTACTGTATGTCAAATTTATGTACAGTATTTTTGCCAAACGAGAGGTCAAAATTAAAAAGCATTTTTTGGCATGTAATTTGATGTGACAATTTTAACTGTAGAAGGAGATAAAAGCACTTATCTTGACAGACAGCGAGGCAGTTAAAATGAAGAGATGACCTTAGTATGAAGTGCAAAGACTCAAGGTAATTGCAAGAGATCCTATCTTAATATTGCAGCCACCATAGTTTCAGTGCTTCCTATTTTATTACAGCCTCCACTGGCAAGGCAATAATTAGACACACAAATGATTTTTATTTATAAGTGCTGTACATCCTGCTCCATCTGTCAAGGTGCTGTCAGTGAACTTCTCCAAATTTGCCTGTTGAATCTAAGGGGTTTATTCTGTATTTTACCTCATATTAGGCTATGGTATTATATAGGGCTGTAGTCAACCAAAGAAAATCTTTTTAGCATTTAACTGACACACTGTAGTCTGTACTGTACATTTACTGCCAGACTGACAGCCTACCGCTAACCTTTTCCTCTGCTCCACTTGTATCCACCGTCACCTTCGCTGTGTCCAACTCGCTAGGCAAACATACTACACAATGCAGTATAACTTAACAGAGTTGCTCGTTTCCGAGGCAACGACACAGCGTCCTGAACAGCACTGCATGGACTCTGGCATTTAAAAAGATATTTTTTGGCCTGGCGGGGGTTCTCATTGATATAACTGTAGGAGAAACACTGATTCAGTAAATGTTCAGTACGTTTAGTAAACGCTCAGTAACCGCTGAGAACAGTTAGACCCAGAAGTCTCCGTTAGTTTGGGCAAGTCCAAAGTTGTGAAAACAACGGGGGTGTTTTGACTACCTGTGAAAACCCCCGTTTTCACAGGTAGTTTGTTAGTCTGTCCCCCCGCCACAGGAAATAATGGGTTAATGGATTAATCCCAAAAAGCTGCTTATGTAGCACTTTTCTCCTTATGAAAGTAACATGGAGATTATTCAACCAATCAGAATTTAGTCGGACGAGAGCGTATCGACCAACTAATCGACTAGTCGACCAGCAGACTACAGCCCTAGTATTATATTAGGTTAGGTTGGTATAGTTATTAGGTAACCATATTAGGTTTGTTTTGTCCCTGTGGGGAAAAAAACTCCCAACAAGCAATAGCCTGTCATAGAGCTAAATCTGCTGTATACTATGTAACAACGGAGTGTGTATATTTATTGTATATTTTTAAATTATCTGTCCCACTCTGACACTCAGTGTAGCTACCAAAGACACTTGCTGTTTTTCAGCTAACAAGGAGTTCATCATTGAGGCAAGTTAAGTAGCAAAAGGCCTAAATTTTCATCATTACTGAATCATTATTATTCTTGGATGTACAAACTCCATGATTCACTTTTAATAGGTCTGACATCGGCCAAAAACAGCCACACACAATCATACACACCCCACTCATATAGACACACCGTTTTAGCAGGGAGGGACATCCTCTTCAGACTTAACGTATGAGACTGCGAGTGGCAGATTGGATGATTTATTAGTTTTCCCTCTTGAGTGATTTGTTGACTTAGCCATGAGGCATTATTTGTGTTGATGTGTTGCCACACATTATGTAAATAATTATAGTGGGGTAAGGATAGGCCTAGAATCAAATAGGGAAATGCCATCTCCAGGCAATTTCTAAGAATTTGTCTTTCATACTGAAGAACATTGTTTTAGAAAATGTAACCTAAACTAGGACTATCTTAAATCAGTGTAAGAAAATTGCGCAATGGGATGCTGACACCCTCTGGTCAGTATGAAAGTTAAGAACAGTCAAACATACAGATACACTTGCAGATACACACTCACACACATGCAGACAGATGAATCAGAAGAATGAAAACCTGGAATGCCACATGTGCCTCAGGTGTCCCCCTTTCTTCTTCTGTGCACATTCCTCACATGGAAATGCACATCTGAAAGCTGTAGGTTTTGTAGCAAGGTCAGCACTTTTTTTAATCTATTACTATGACTAGTCAATACAGCACCCTGCCACTTTTTTACTTTTAATATCAAACCAACGGAGTGGTGTCCGCCTTTTTTATTAAATACAGTAAAAGGTTAATTACATTTTACAACATGGGAAAAGTAAATTCCTTTTTATCTTTTAGGCTTCTAGGAATTTTCTGGAAATGTGCCAGAATAGGTAAGTCAGTGATTATTTCAGCCCATATTTTTACTTCTGTAGTTTCAATTAAATGTTGCAAAGTGTATTCTTGAACTTTTTACTATTTTTTTTTCCTCCGTTTTAGGTGAGCGGAAGAGTCCCTGGGTGGCTTGCTGCTGTATCATCATGGCTTTCAGCATACTGTTCCTACAGTAGCAGTCCAAAGAAAACCACAAATGGAAACATTGGGGAAATGAACAGACCGCAAGGCACGGACAATACAATCATAGAAGCACAACAGGATCTCCAGTGGGTGTCGCTTAGATAATGTAAAAACGGAGACCCATCACCACTCACTGTAGCCACGGAGAGAGAAAATGCATTTGTGTGGGAGGAGGGGTGAGCAGATAGCCCCAGAATGTGTCTAGATCCCTCCCTGGACCTCAAGGTCTGTCCCTGTGTTTGCTTAGGTGGAATGTTTACTCCGGATGTATGTGTGTGGGGGGCCAATGCTTTCTGTTATCTGCCATTTAGTTTAAAGGAAATAACTCACATTCTGACATCATTTGTGGGATCAAATGAGATATTGTTTGTCCAAATATTTCAAACAGTTGCTTAAAAAGATTTAATTTTTTTTTTTCTTCAGTTTGTCACTTTTGCATCTACCTTTTTGTAATTCTCCATATCTCATAAATGTTTTGTGATACACTTGGACTTAGAGGTGTGACTTTGCATCATCTCACCACCCCCTTTGTAACCAGTGCCCCTTTTGGTGTATCTAGAAATTAACGTAACCCACAGCAAACAAATTGGTGTTGTAGCTCTTGAGGTGTCCTACACATAAAGAGCTAATGTTTTTAAAGACAGTCAGTTTGCCGCTATTTATTAAAGAACCTTTTTTTGGAAATCTGGTTTGAGAAGGCTGATTTTGTCATTTAAACTCAACCATTTTGAATAAATAACTATTCAAAATGGTTAGTAACTTAAGGATAAGAGGAAAGTTAAGAATTGCTGCTCTAAGTCCCTTCTCAAGTGTATAGCACTCAGGATTCTTCTTGGAGTGAGATGGACAGTGGGGAGTTTGCGATAACCTCTTCTGTAGCCTTGCAGTCAACACTCATCTTCATGGGGTTTACTGCAAAGGAACCAGTCAGCTGATTCAACTGCACAACATGACATGGCCAGATATTTGTACAATAGTGCAGCTGTTTAATATTTCATCTCAAATACTTAGAAACATAGGCTGCATCAGATTTGGAAGTAGGGTTTGCATTCAAAAAGAAAACCTTAAGAGTGATGAACAGTTTTGCCTTGAAGTACTGGAAAATGTTCAGGAGACTGTGGGGGACATTCAGAATGTTTTGGAAAAGTTATGACTATGATTGCCAATTTAAATGGCAAATCCTTTTAATTTCATCTTGTAACTTGTAGTGTAAAAAGCCAAATCCATGATGTGACAACAGTATTCCAAGTCTGCATGTTGTATCCTTAAATTCTATGATATATAATTCAGATGAGTTCAGAATAGTCCGATTTAACTATTGTAAACCACAAAAGTGGACAATTTATTCAATCTGAATAAATGCCGGTGTGTATTGTTTAAGTTGCATCAGGGGTTTGCAATGAAAAAATGCAAGAAAGGGGTAAATAAAGACATAATGATAAACTATAAGTTGTTGTGGATAAAAACAATCCCATACACATTTCCTTCTCTCCTGTGTGGTGCAGAGGACTAAATAAAGGAGGAGACTTGTTGACGTACTCGCCTTTGATACTCTCATCACTGATGAGTGTTCAAATCCCAACACCCCCATGTACAGTCCCTTGTTAGGCAACATCGCTCCCATACTGATGTGCATCCGTTTTGGCACTCCCAGGTTCAGATAAGGCATCAATGCCTGCTGGTAAAGTTGAGATTATCAGGCAGTGACGCAGATACATGAGACGCAGAAGAGCAGGAAGCTCTCAGTCATCTGCTTCTATCTTGGGGAGCAGAGATACTGGAGGGCTGGACGGATTTTCACTGGGTCAATGAACCAAGCAAATGTCTTGGGTGATGATGAAAGGAAAATGATATGGAAGACCTGAAGTCACTTACTCCAGATGATAGCAGCTGTTATCATCAATCCCATTACATGTTTAACATGTTGTTCTGGTTATTCATACAAATTAACATGTATGAGAAGAATAGTGTGTTATTTGTAGTGTAGTAACAAAGAATAAACCTGCAGAACACTGAAAGTAAACACATTGGTTACAAAGTCCAGGGCCTGGCTTAAGGGACATTTCAGGACAACGTCTAACCAAGACAATATTTGTTCTTTACTTTTTGGATAAAAATGATTATTCTTAATCTCACTTAAACAGTTGCTAAACAATGACAAAGAATAATATCTGGCAGTGACTCAGTGAATAGATGCCTAAAACAACATTTGGACTGTTCCCGTTGTTTGTAAAGTGACCTAATGCATGTCCTGATTTCTGTGTTTGAGTTGGCTGATCAAAATTTACTCATGTTGATGCCAAATGGCTAAGGACACAATAGCTTTTCATTGTTTTAAAATTATGTTTTACATGTCATCTGTTGAATATCATTACCTTCATGCTGAAAGTTTTTATTTCTTTCTCTACACTTCAAACACAGGGTGAGACTGGCAACAAAATGTCCTAAATTGCCTACACACAGAAAAAGAAGTTGATTTGCCTTCATGGACATTCAAAGCAAAGTCCACATTGTTTTTTAACTGATTTATACTGAAGTTGTAAAGTACGTTTGTTGCCACTGATTGTTTTTTAATAGATATATTTCCCAAATGTTTCAATGTCCATTTTTATCGTCTTCCCTGGGCTCACTTGACACTGAGCCTTTCTCTATAAACCCTCTTACCTTTTGTTCTATAGGGATCACAGGAGTAGCCAAGGATGTGACAGCATGAAGTAGCATGAAGTTTAGACATCTATTCCAACATTCTTCATTTAATATAGTGTTGTGCTTCATGCATTATTAATTTATGTGAATAATTATGGTAAAAAGCTTTGTCATTATAAATCAGTCAATCCCTGTCAGTAAAGAGGTGCATATGATGAAAATAATCAGGACTCATGTTGACCTCACTAAATGGTTCAATACTGAGCTCAGTTTTAATTCTAGATTATTTTTTCTTTCAGACTATTTTTCCCCCAGTGATTGTGGAAAAATGTTAAGATAAGCGATGAGGACATTTACATTAAGGCTAAATCAAACCTTTCACTGCATTTTCCCTTCGAAGATAATTGGAGATTTGTACTATTCCTAGTGCAGCTCTACACCATAACTCATATCCAAAGCATTCATGCTTTTGACATCATCATCCATAAAGCTCCAGCAGAGGAGTATCCAAAGCATATCACTTTAATTTCCACGTCTCTTCCCTCCTTTGATCAGACAGGCAGTTTCCTGCAGTCGTTTTGAGGACTTCAAAGGCAATCAGGGTAATAAAGTCTGTACCATCTCCTGCTGAGCGGACCAGAAGTGTCCAAACAGACTATGACCCTTTAAATTTTCAGTGGAGCCTGTTTAAATCGCAGTACTGACTCTGCTGTCGAAGGGAATGAAAGATGAATAGAAGGAGAGAAAACTGCAAAAGAGATATCAAGATGGTGAGAAAGTGAGAGAGATAATGACAGGGGGACAGTAAAAGAGGAGAGAAGGATACATGACTAGAGCAGATTAGTCTTTATTATCCAACTGGTATCTGTCAATGATCAACATCCCTATGAACACATATTTTCCTCCTTGCTTATTTAAAAAGAAAAAAACAGTGACTTATTGTTTTACTGATACCTTGGAGGGCAAGTTCTCTCTTGTGGCTGTTTTTGTTTTCAGTCACAAATCCAAACTCTTCTTTAGTCATATCCTCCTCTTTAGGATTACAAAGGCCATAGTATCATGCCTCCACCAGCCAGTCAACTTGTAGTTTGCATACATGTCTGTCCAGACTTATATGATATTTGTAGTGAAGACTTTGAAGGAATTTGATAAAAGGTATTAAGTATATTTTCCCTGTATGTGTTCACGTTTGGCCGATAAAGCTGATTTTGATAGAGCACAAAGTTGTCGCTATGACAGTAGATAAAGCTTCAGATGTGGATGTTGCTGCAAAGAAGCTACAAATTCTAAAACATGAATTTGTAGCTTCCATGCTGCTGATGCTTCACACACATCTTCAGCCTGGCAGCACAGAAGATCTAAACAATCACCATACTTTCAAGGTGGGAACCCAAGATTGGTGTCACCAATTCAGTATTCGACCAAGTGTGGAACATGGTCACAATTTCACCTTCTGTTCCTAAGTTATGGTGTTGAATAATGACCAGAAAAATGTTTTTGCAGAACATTATGATGTCACAGTGAAGTTGACCTTTGACCTTTTGGATATAAAATTCCAAAAAAATTCATCATTTTATCCCATTAGGCATTTGTGTTAAACTATGTCATAATTGGCATTCTTGATTTATGGTCAAAAATGTGTATTGTGAGATCACAGTGACTTTTGACCACCAAATTTCAATCAGTTCATCCTTGGGTTCAAGCGGACGTTTGTGCCAGACGTAATGAAATTCCCTCCAGGTGTTCCTGAGATATCACATTCACAAGAATGAGACAGATGTGAGGTCACAGTGACCTTGACCTTAGAGCACCAAAATCTAATCAGTTCATCCTTGAGTCTAAGTGGATGTTTGTGCCAAATTTGAAGAAATTCTTTCAAAGCATTCTTGAAATGGCGTTCATGAGAGTGGGATGGACGGACGGATAACTTGAAAACATAACGCCTCTGGCCACAGCTGTAGCGAATGCAGGGGCATAAGAAATGCTTGACATCACATCCATACTACAAAGCCTTTGTTCTGTCCTCACTTCCTCATTAGGAACATGCAACATTTGTTTTTTTGCCTCTAAGGGAACAAATGTCAAGAATAATGTTGCCAGCTGAAAGACACCAGTATCTTCCATGTGGGGCAAGTCTGGGTCGGAGTCAAGCCTGATGATAATGTGCGTGAATAAATTATCTATGGACACCGTACATTAGCTTATGTGGTCTAACCCTGAAACCCAGGCCTTCTCGGTCACTCTAACTCCTTCCACATGTAATCTTTTACCAGAAATGTTATGGTAACAAGAGAAATTTTTAAACTCAGTCTTTCAGACAGCTCCCTGTGGCCACAGAAACTGAGGCACTGCATGTCTCCTTTGAAGGTGGCATTCGCAGTTTGTTCAGAGGACATTTCACTCCATGCTCGTTAGCCCGAGGCAAGAGTTGTCTCTGTGTAGGCAGTTCCACTGAAGAGCCCAAGGTCTGTGCCAGCAGAGATTTCTCAGTGGTAGAAATACATATTGTGATGTGAATTAATGATAATGCTGAGTAAAAATGAGACACTTAAATCTGACTGCACATGAAGGAAGATGAGACAATGGGGTGGGGGTCAAAGCTTTAGATCTTGATGTGACAATTTGCATCTGCAGTCTGTTGCTGGACACACTCAGACAGCAGTTATTAAGATGACAAACTTGTCAAACACAAGTGTAATAAATGACATTAATGAGTAATAGCTGTATTCCATTAAGCTGTGTCAGTGGCAGGGGTCTGCTACTGTGCATGCTGGCTCATTTGCATATCTTACTGGCACACCTAAATAGAACAGAGTCATCGTTAATGCATCGTTTAATGGCACCTGTGCTTTTCCTGCTATGACAAGCTGGCCATTAATCAAAGCACTTATCCTCTCACTTTCCCTCTCCGTCTTTTCTGTCTTTAGCTCTTCTAAAATGATAATGCATTTAGTTGTAGGTCCACAGGAGAATCCCCATTTAACAGGAAAAGCTGATTTGGTCTCAAATGTTCTGACATGTATGGGTATGAGATTTCTTCAAGTGCGTATCTATAAACTCATTAAAGCCACATTGTGTCAGCGAACATAGTCACAGTTCCTGTTAACTGACTGATGATGCTATTTGGCTGACAAATCCATGTGAAAGTGTGGCAAATCTTAAGAATTACGTTTTAGTCATTGTCTTATCTGGTCGACGATCATGATGATGCTGTGAGTGATTTCACAATGTCATTGTATCCTACCCCTCACAGTTGTATCTCACCCCTCAAGTTTCACACAGGACTATCAGAGCAAGGCTGCACTTTAGGTTATTAACAAAATGTATATACTTCTGGATTATTGTGTATTTTTTTACCTTTTTACCTAACTAGCACTATCTTTCTTTTCTGTTTGATATGGTCCCACCAGCCCTTTTCGTGTGTGTGTGTGTGTGTGTGTGTGAGAGAGAGAGAGAGGGAGAGAGAGAGAGAGAGAGAGAGAGAGAGAGAGAGAGAGAGAGAGTATGCTTACATCATCATAGTTACTGAAAGTGGGAGAACAGTTGACACATAGACACAGATTCGCTGTATTCTTGAGGTTATAACACATGTTCGTGTAAATTCTAGAAGTCATCCAAAGTCTCAGCTGTCACACAAACTCACTCCACACACACACACACACACAGAGAGAGAGTTGGTCTATACATGTACAATAAGTGTTTTTATTGTAGCAAATAAACACAGACTGCAAGCAGTAATATTTGCTTGAACAAATCAAGGTGAAAATTGCTGTGCAATCAAAGTGAATAATTCTTAACAAGTGTGCAGTAGGAGTTTCCTCACTTTATTGCAGTTTTATTTTCTGTATTCTGTATCTTTCACAAAGCCTAAATTAAATGAGCTTGTCATGTATAAAGATACTATAAAGATACTGTGGGACACTGTGGAAATCAGTAGTGTGAAGTGTCTCTGACTACCAGAGTTTTGCTTTCCTACTCACTTCCAGGAAGAGCAAGGACTGTTTCAAACTTTGGCAGCTGAGAGGGCCTCTGGAGTCCAGCAGGAAGATTTCCAGACATGAGGTGGGACTCTTCTACTTCATTTCTCAGAGCTGCCATAGGAACCACGCAATTGATGGAACAACACACAGACTCAGCACACGAACAGCTCTTACTTGGGCAGCTGAGTGAAGCCTGCTGATAATAACGAACAGTAATGTCAAATATCAGTAGTGAGCATGTTAAGATCATGTTGCTCTTGCACAGCCACAGATACATGCATGCTGATACAGCTACAAGGTCAACACAGGCATCCAGATTCCCACACGCACACACATACACAAATTTCCTGTGAATTACTCTTGAATCTACCTGTTTGATCATGCAGTACTATTTTATGGAATTATATCATAAAAGCTCCTCTGTTATTTCAGATGTTAATATATGTTGGTCTGGTTTGAAAAGAAATGTGAAAATGAAAATGATAATGATTCAACCCTCAACCCTTCCCCCAGAACCTTAATCCATCTCTCCCACATCACCCCAGCTCTCCTCCATTTCTAACCAAAAATCATTTCAGACTCATCTTTGTTGGTGTGGTCTTAGTGAAACTGCAGTTGGTGCTGGACTGTTGTTCTACACTGATGTTGGACTAATGGAGTAATACAGGCGTGTCCTGGCACAGTAACATGTATGACAGCACTGCTACTCACAGAGCAGTGGCGAGGCACATCTGGCCAATATAAACATGCCAACTAGCTTGAAATCATTAGTTTAAAAAGTCTGTCAGATGCCCATCTTAGAGTAAACTCATGGGTGTAACCTCAAACTGAGAAGTAATCACATGAATAATCCCCAGTTGTATCAGAGACTGCACACAATGCAGTGAATCTGCAAGGGTTTAGAGCACAAACATCTTCTTAAGACAGATGAAAACTTAAACAGAACATGTTTCTCAGAAAATGTTTCTCATGACTCTACAAGCGTATCATTTGTTTTTATTCATTAGCCCTCCACATTTTTGATGCACTAGTTGAATTTTCAGTAAATGTTCTTTGGTAATGTTCTGAATAATGGAAACAGCAGTGCTGCAACCAAACAGTGACATTGTAAGCAGTCACAAACAGACCCTTATCACACTCAGCTGACCACAGGATTTGGTGCTGAAAACAACATGTATCTTCTGATTAATAACAGTCCTGCTTTAGATTTGCTGTTTATGGACCATAACAAAAAGTCAACAAAAGGAATGGTGAGCAATGGGAGAAATAGGGGTACTATCGTAATACTTAATACATTCTTTGGAAAACAAAGTAATTGGGCACATGGTATTTTGAAATAGTATAATCACTTATACCAAAGTTAGTGCAATCAGCATGTCCATATGTGGGCCAATGAACCCAACTCCGCTACTTACTTTACTGTAAAACCAACATTAGATTGGCTTCTTGACAAGCTTGTGCAGCCTCTGTGCATCAGTTGTGCTAGAATATGAAAGATGTGTCGTGGAAATGCAAACAGGAATGTACAAAAGGGACTCATGAGTTCAGTTCCTGAGAGTAATTGGATGAAAAGGGCCAATATTAGTTTTGTGCAAACACTGAGGGACTTGAGCCTTAACAAATTAAGTTTTTCCATACGTAGTTTCCATCTTATCTTGTCTATCCTGTCTGTTTTTCACATGTACCCCCAAGTTT
This sequence comes from Euthynnus affinis, assembly GCA_029490765.1. Lineage (NCBI taxonomy): Eukaryota > Metazoa > Chordata > Actinopteri > Scombriformes > Scombridae > Euthynnus > Euthynnus affinis. Next base: position 21,646,940 of record CM055842.1, on the reverse strand, counting down.
TTATAGTTCCACTTGCCTGAAAGTAATAATGGAGAGATAATGAAGTCATGGTCCATTTAACCTGCATCACCAAAAACTACATGAGCACTTCTGCAAAGTGGAAGAATGAGCGTTGTAGCCAGGTTAAGAGGGCACCTTTTTCCATCTCTCTCTTCACCCGGGCTTCACTGATGAAGATCACTGGAGCAGCTTGTTACTGGGGGGCTTCTTCTCTGGAAATGTCTGATGGAGTGCACAATGTCTGGTTCCATAGGTTGAAATTCAGCAGCGTTGAAGAAGCTAAAGGGAGGTGAAGACCACCTGAGATGGTATAGAGCTTAAAGAGAGACAGACAATGACCCAACTCATTGACTTTTAGCTGTAAAGAGATGAAAATGAAATATCACAACCCTTCAACATTGTGATTCTCTGTTCAGCTTCAGTTTCATGAACAAGTGGGAGATAAAGAAATAAAAAGAGATCTCCAGGTTTGCATAGGAAAAGTGGCTTGAATACAGAAAGCACAGATTTTTTGTAATTTATTGGCTGTGATTTTTATTGAATGAAATACTCCAGAGAAGAGAGGCAATGTGTCACTTGAACCCTGTAATCTGTATTTGCTTCACACAGTTATTCCTCCTCATCTTTTTTCATGCTCGCAATATCTAAGGATTAAAAGCCATTACTTTGTACTATTATTGTTTCAAAGATTTTTAAAAAAGGGAAAAAGCGTGTTATTTCAGTGCCTTTCAGCCAGGCTAAATGAATTGTACTCAGTAATGCATCCAAGATTTTTGTAGCTTCCTCAGTGTGACTGAATACTTTCAACTGACCAATTTAATTCTTAACATTAGTTAGTTCATTTTATTCTTAATGAGAACATTACTATACTTTTAATAATTGGTCACATAATACTCACAATATACTATACATCTTGTGTTTCCTCAATACAGCTCACCACATTTCTTTTCCTAAGATGGCGAAGTCATGACCTGTCCTACTCTGCCTCTGATTGGTAAGTACTCACTGCATTCATTGATTGGGTTGGTAAGGTTTAGGCATGAGGAGCTAGATTGGTTAGGGTAAGAATATCAGGGTAAACCAATCAGAGGCAGAGTAGGGAGGGTCATGACTTTGCCATCCTAGGAAACAAAATATTGCATACCACTTACACTCTGGCAGCTTTGTTTCTACAAATTGTTTATCTCTGGAGGAAAAATTATCCACAAAGTTGAGCTTGTCCTCATGACCTTTCAACACTTGCCTGTCTGATAACGCAAGCAAAAGGTTGAGTTATCAGCCAACTGTATTTATTTATGCATTTTCTTAACATGATCATCTAGCACATATAATGCATAATGACTTCTCTTCAGTGCAAAAATAAACCTCAGTGAGTGGATGGCTTTTAAGACAAGGATAAAATCAATCACAGATAAGGAGGCCATAACACTGGTTGTTAAGTATTTGCCTTGAGCTGAAGCCAAATGTGTTAATAGAGACCACTACGTCCTCTTCCCCTTCCAATTGTGAAAATTGAAACATAGTCATACTAAGGAGCAGCGATACGCAGCTGCTGAATAACAAGTGCTGCACATAGAGAATAATATGATGGCATATTTATCATGTTCCAGTGTTAAAGCACTATAGTTTTTTGCATGTAAGCGAGAAGCAATAATCCAATTTTGGTTTCTGAAGCCTATCGGGTTCACAGAGGGAAATTTATGCCGTACCTCTCTGGGGACTGATGTTTTAACTTCAAATCTGAAAAGGCAAGTGAACTGCAAAAATATCATAGACATGGAACCAATGACTGAAATGTGTGATAAGTGACTTGTGTGGAAAATACACTAAAGAATTTTAGGATGCCTGCAGTCTTACATCCAAACAAAACAATAAACTGAAACAACAGCAAATATTTATAAAAGGATTCTTCACCAAGGCGTCTTGTGTTGTACTTATAAGGAAACACAAGCATAGACTTAACTTTTTAGGTTCAGGCTGTTATACACTTTATCTAGACAGCATAAGATAAGCTGGAATCAGACAAAACAGGGTGTCTTATGTTACCGTGGGATCACAAGGAGCAAGATAAAGCAGTTCCAATATATCTTCAGTCCTTCTAATCATATACTTGGTTCAAAAGATGAGTCAGTTCCTCACGATTTAGTCATTTTTGTTTTTCATTCTAATCACTCAGTTGAAACTCCATTCATTTTACTGCCATTCATTTTCTTCTGTACATGAGTGTGATTGGTATGTTATGTAATCATTAAAAGAGATTCAGTAGAAATTGCTGACTGAGGAGGAAAATGATCAGCAAAATGACAAATAAAATTGGATTTCATACATTGGTGGACAACACACAAATTTGCGGTTTTGTAATTTCCAGTAGATATGATGTCAGCTGACACATAATCTTATCATTTGTATCTTTCATATTTGGTAAAGGCAGCACTTATTATTCAGTATCATTGGGCTTCTACTACACGTGAGGAGAAAAATGTTTGTGTTCAGATGAGACAAGTTTTTCAGATGTGGGAACTGAGAGAGGCTACAAAGGCTCCTCTGTCCCGCCTGGTGTCTCAGACATGACTCAGGCTGAGAGAGGGAGATGATGTCTTGAAGTAACAGGCCTCCCTGCTTTTGGCTGTGATGCTACAATAGCAACGTCATAGGAACAAATCTTGGTCTGCATGAGTTACATAGAGTGTACAGAAACAACATCTCTCATCTCTTTGTCTGGTTATAGGTACCAAGTTTTCTGCACTTATATGTCTTTCTGCACACTTGTTTGCAATTGTGCTTCTTCCACTCTTTATAGCCCTGTTGTGGGAAAAAATAGGATTTTTTAAAAATAAATTGGCTATAAAACAGCTATATGAAACAACCATATTTATAACCTTTAGTTCACCAGTTCACAATGTAACTTCCTGGAAATAACTTGAAAAGCCAATTTTAGGAAACATACATGAAGTACACCCCGTATTATCAGTTGACACATATGAGAGTGTTGCTTGACAGTTTGAAACAAACAGCGCCACATGCTGATGTATTAGTCAGTCTCTTAACTGCCCCTACACTGTAAACTGCACTCATGATAACTGGTGAAAATAATCACCTATGGTTTACAGAGAGCTTGGGAAATAGTTTATATCTTGCAGGAGGATGTTAATATTTTGCCTTCCTTTTTTGCCCTGTTGAAGTCATGGGAATGTTTAGGTTTAGATTCACACGTCAGTTAATTTGTCATTTCCATTTAAAGAACGGAGTCTTTTCCAGAATCAATAGTATTGCAGGTTTAAGAACACAAACTTTGTTCTAAGGTTAGTCACTATGTATCTACCACAATATACACTTCCTATTAAAGCTTATCTCATCCTTTACAGTCATCCAGTTTAGATTGTATGGAAAGTAACATGCCGAAAAGATAATTTATCCATACAACTATTTCATTTTGGACATCAAATATAGCAGCTGTGGCCACACAAGGTACTTACAAATAGGAGGTACTAAATGCAGTGTTAAGTACCTAGATATACGAGTTCAGAGGAGTGGCAGTAGTTACACCAGAATTACAGACATTTGTACGCTGTGGTGTCCATCTATCTCTCTCTCTCTCACACACACACACACACACACCACCCCACACATCCCCTTGTTCTGTGTCCTGAAATGTGCATTAAGGGATGGTAACAAGGTCCATATGTGGTCACTTCCTCCCTGTTGACCTCACGTGAGGGTGGAAGTATTAACAGGTTGACAGAATCCATTGATTTACTCTCTGAAGGGAGAAGAAGTCCACAAAGAGAGAGAAAAGAGACAGAGACACTTCCTTGTGTAATAACTTCCATTGATATCAGGATGTGCATGAAGCAGTGCACTGGGAAGTTTTTTACTTCCCATCATAGACCATGTAATTGGTCATTGGCATTTGGTGAGGCTGATCCCAAATTAAGACTGTAAAAATCCAAGCAAAGCAAAGATACCCAACATCAATGGTTATAATTGTGTTTCTCAAGGTTTTCGAGAGAAATGACAGTTTGATCTCTTTTTTAGATGTTGACTTTAAAGGACTTTTCATAGTTGTGGATCAACTTGTTTCTGGCAGTACCATTCCTAACTATTTTGCAGAACACTTTACAGTTTATTATACAAGTACAGTCAAGCATCCAGAAGTCAGATTTTGGCAACAGGCAGCATTTCACACCGCAAATCGATGAACACGACTTACAAAGAATTTAAAGCAAAGGCATATTGCATCATATGGGTGCATTGGTGAGAAATTCATTTGTCATGTCAGGGATGACTGGTGCTACTTTTGAAGTTTGCTGGAAGTACGCTTTCCCAATGATCCCACACATCAGATTCAGATATCAGAGAGATAGCTATCAGATGACTGTTCACCATCTGTTCATTCAGGTACTGTATGAGCCCACACATGATGGAGAAATATAGGACCAACAGGAAAGAAATATAAATCCATGGAGTTTGTAGGTCCAATAGAATACGATAAAAAAAGAAGCAGTTCCTGTTGATTTAGATGTACTTTTCTTAGAGTCTGAGTTGTTGGTAACTACTGTGACTGATCCTTTAATACAAAGTTAGGGTCCTCAATGTGAGTGACAAACAACACCCACAATTCATTTGTTGATATTTTTCCCATGCAGTCCATTTGTATCTAATCAAATGAAACATATAAACAGTTCTTGTAACCTGTGAGACTCCAATGCAAACAAATGATTTACTGTTAATAATGAAATCACAGCAGAGAGTAAAACTGGAGGGGATACGTTAATGATCAGCACTCTGCATCAACTGTCCCCAGTACAGAACATTAATTACATTTAAAAGCATTGGCGATGCTCAGTTTCCCATGAAGGCATACAAATGGTGGCATGAATTGTTGACATGTGTTGGAGGATTAGTGACACATTCTTCAAAGTTGTGTTTGTTTACTACTGTCTGAGAAGGGTTAGGGTCATTCTCTGCGTTTTGCAGACAAAACGCTTTGCACAATCCCCAAATGTGTCATATTTTGTGGTATTTAATGCGTCATTGTGGGGATCTGTCTCAGTCACATGACAACAAAGACAACACCCCTATGTTGCACCAGAGGTGGATGGCAAAATGGGATTCCCCCAAAGTAAAACAGCATTTCTGTAAAGGGTGACATTCCAAGAGGGGCAATAATTCATAACTCATAAAACAGTAACTATCAACTACGATTCAAATTGAACAGTTTCCTTCTGGAGTGTGCGGACTCTTACTTTTCTGTCTTACTGATAAGTGTCAATTAAAAGAAAGCGGGACATCCATCATAATGCACAGACTGCTTTAGGCTCAAAGAATGTGACATCTAACTTCAAAATCATTTGATTTCCTCAATCAGAATTTAACCCTTCAGACCAACAAGTCATACATCTACAGTAATGTACAGCAAAAAAATAATGATGGCCCAGTGTTTAAAACTGGAGACATACTGTAACAGTAAACTCTGATGACAGCAAAATCAATGCGATTCTTTGATATTCTGTGAATGTTTTAAGGGCTCTCTCTCTCTTTGTCTCTCTCTCTCTCTTTGTCTCACCACCAGGTGTTTGCAGTTTTGCAGTTGTTTCCAAAATGGCATGCAGCCATATGAGACACACACAGATGTGTTAACAGTAATAATGGCATTTTAATTGTTCAGCTAACCTGGCAATTTATTCATGAAACACATCTCACATGTGACAGAGGGCAGCTCAATATGCAGAAACTCAGTCTCATATTCAACACAGGACAGTTCAATATAGATGTATATTTAGCTACTGTATGTTAAGTTACAATCTTAAACTCACCTACCTCACCTCTGTCATGACAAAAAAAGTAGAATAATTTCCATTTTGTGCCTTAAAATGGCAATCAACATGAAACTGGAAAATTAAGCAAATTTAAAAAGACAGAATTGTGTGCCTTAAAGCAATGGATTATTGTAATGACAAAGATATGTCAAAGACTGAATTTGGCTCAAACCAGAACCAGCAGAGTGAGTGTGCTAAGACCAGAGCCAAGGCCTCTCTGACCAGGTCTGTCAGCCCTGGTCCAGCACAACAGGCGTAATGAGAAACACATGGTTCCACAACCAAAAGCCAAGTCAAAACTTAGGTCAGTGTGTGTGTGTGTGTGAGGCAGAGACAAAGAGATATACTCTCATTAAAACTCCACTGCTTCGTTAAGAGAACTTTGTACACATACAGAGCATTAAACATGATGTTCAGCACAATTAAGACTCTTTCCTCCCCCTCTGTATTTTGTCTTCTACCTCCATCTAGTGGTTAAGTAAACACAATTCTCCTACAGTTTTTCTGATCTGTAGGAAAAACCTTTTGCTTAATGCATATTTCTTCATCTCTGTAACAGGATGTAGGTATATATGTGTGATTTATATTTGCATTGTGTGTTATTAGTTAGTTGTTTGCTATAGCTATATAGTTTTTGATAGTAGTAACATACAAGTGTGATAAACGCCGTAGACTGCACAACAAACAGTGTGCCAGCTGTTTAATAACAGTTTGTCTTTAAATGGTTATTAAAGATATATTCAGACTTGAGACTTCATTACCATATTCATTTTGATATTAATAAAATTAACATTAACAACCAAGAACACTGGTTTATCGTCATCATCATTAAAATTTGAAAGCGAGAATACAAGACACACTCCAGCCTAACCAAAATGCTGATGAGTAGTCACTTCTCTCTAACCGCCACAAGAGGGCAGTGGGTCACTGTTGCCTAAAGGGGAGGGTGCAACCAGGTGAGTGTTTCTCAAGGTCAGGATTACACATCACACTGCTTATTTGAGCAGGTAATTGGGTTTTCTATATATACATCAAGACAGAAGACAAGTCAAAATCCTGACAAGGGAAGACTTTGTCAGAGAAGTTGAAACTAAGCTGAAGGAGACATGCTCAAGAGGTATGATACTACAGCTAAAGAACACATGCAATTTTCCTGAAAATGCATATTACTTTTCTCAGATAAAATGTTTTGATGGATAAAATCACGATTCTCTTCTGTTTAACTGAGTTACTCATTAACAAATCTATCAAACTGCAGAACTGCAAATGATTTTCTTTCACAATTCCTATCACATCAAGCTGAAATTAAGGATGCCGCTGGCAGTGAAAGAAGACATCACTAATAATAAGCCCCTCGCGACATAAACACACACACACACTAATACACCCACACATATACACAGCCTACACTGTGTCAGGGAATGACAGAGAGAAGGGTTGGTCTGTCTTCAGCAGGGGCTGCAGTGGTTGCACCATTTGCTCACATGCTGGCAGATGCACGCACACACACACACACAGAGGCACACACACAGAGGCACACACACAGAAACCATCTCTGAACTCAACCATGAGAAAAGGATCTCAGCTGTGGAAGAGCTGAGTTAGCCGCACACACACACACACACACACACACACACACACACACATACACACACAGAACGCCTGAGCCCCCATTGGTCGGCGTCTCTCCACCCCACCGCGGGAGTCTCTGAGGGGTCTGCTGCAGTACTCTGCTCTAGGGGCCTGGAAACGCTGGAGTGAGCCATTTTTTTTTCTCTTCTTACTTCTATTTTTGGGCTAGATATCGGAGGACCACAGCCTCCCTCATTTTCCACTGTTTTCCAACATACTGGTTCCCAGTGTACGCTGCCTGAACAGCTTCAATCCCTTCTCTGCAGATACAAAGAGCAGCAAGGCCTGTAGCTCAGAAAGGCAATATGATACTACTGAGACAACAAGAATCTGTGCAATAAGCTAGCGAGGAAGGACGCATAAATCGTGCCTCCACTGCAGGGCCCAGGGGCAGCAACCCAGTGCTCAGCCAGCCATGTAGACTCAGGCCACAGCTAAAAGAATTTGGAAAGGACCCTTCCTGCAGCCCATCCCCCATACAAGAAGACATGATTTAACTAGTCTCCTCCCAAGTGAGCAAGGAATCCATGGCCAGAGCTGTTATGTTTTTAAGTCAAACGTCCTGTTTTACATTTTCAACCTTCTGTTGTAACAAAACTGACTGAACAGCTGTTTGTGTTTAGTTAACAACACTGCATAATAATTAATAGACAACATACTGCATTGTATTTAATTAGCAATAACATTGTGATGGCAGGATTTTTTTTTTAAACATCCTGGATCTTAACTCAGTATTTTAAAAGGACCAACTACTCCAGTTTGTCTCACATCACACATCACAAAGACACACACGACTATAACTGTAGGTCATAAGCAGAGCTATCATTATCATTATATTGATATGCATAATGGAATTTAATTTAAACATGCCTATACTAATAAAGTATTACTGTTACATGTGCCTGGTAATGTAGTGGTGGATTTATACATTATTCACACAGAAAATGACCATAATAATCAGGCTGTAACATAGAAACAGTGACACAACCTGGCACAACCTGCTGAAGATCAATCAATCTCATCAGGGGAAAGCTTTTCAACATCAGTCCTGGAGTGAAACACAAGAGTATCTGCCCACATTCATAAAATAGAGGGAGGTCCCTAATTCCACAATAGCCTATAGGGCTTCAGATTCATGTAGGAACCTGTCAGAGGGAAGAAGCATGTTTATGAATGAACAAGCTGCTTCTCTGCCCGAGTTCAGTGTGTAGTCTGTTTAGCAAACGAATGAATAAGGGCTCCTGTGTGATGTGGAAACATCCATCATTGCGTTTTATTCATGTTGTGTGCGTTTTTACGCATTTCCTTATTATGGATGCACACATAAAAAAAAAAAACCTTAATAAACTTTAACACAACAAAGATTTTGGACGAAACGAGATCATTTACAGTTTAGGAGCAGTGTGCAATGAGTATTAGAAAGTTTACACACTGATAACTGTTAGGTTAGACATTTGATTGACAGTATATGATTTTTGATGTTTGGATTTTACGCAGTGGTTTCTGTATCTCCGCGGCCTCTGAGATGGGTATCCGGCTTATTGACAGTGGTGAATGCCAGCGGGCATTAGAACAGCAAGCGGCCATCTGCCAGCCTAGCGAACTAGCAACCCCACCAGCTGCAGTCGCAAAACGCCCTACAAAGCAGGACATGCATGCAGCTTCTGACGTCTGCGGCCACACTGCGCTACAAAGCCCAGAAAAGCCAGGAGCGGAAACAATGAGAATCAAGCTTATAGACGCCGCATAGGTCCACGACCAGCAAGTTTTCTCGAAGAGGCTGCCGTTAAGTGCACATCAGTTCATTTCGGATGACCGGTTTCTGCGATTATTTTTCCACGGTGAAAAAATATACATAAAAAGACTCATGCAGGGGCACTTTAATACCCCGACATGGCGACGGCAAGAAAAGGGAGAGAGCTTTTTACTATTTTGGAAACTAGCGCGGACACAGAAAGTACCACGGTGTGCGACAGCCAAGACTCTCCGCTAAATCTTTCAGCCGATGTGAAGTGGTTTGAAATTCCTTATAGAAAGCCAGACTCGGACGAGGAAGACGAAGTGCGGGAGGAGGAGGAGGACGGCGAGGGGGAGAATGGATTCACGAGCACAGCAGCCGCGGCGGAGACTGCAGACGCGGCCAGCTTCATCGCAGGAGGAGGCTGCAACATAATTTTGGTCACTGGTAGTAATGGGATCAAGCACGACGAGGAGGAGTACGCAGAGGACTGTTATTATTCTACCTCCACTAACTGCTCTGATACCACCTCAAACGATTCGGATATTGATTTCTCCGATTTGGAGGAGGAGGAGCGCAGGAGTTTTTTCAGCTTTGAAGATGACTTGGACGAGGATTGCACTTCTCCCGACTTCTGGGGTGAACCTGACCAGGTAATTTCAATCGAACCATTCTCTGCTGTCAGTGGCCCTCAGCACTCGCTGGGGGACGATGCTGACACCCGTGACTATTTCCGGATACTCTTCCCAGATTCTCTTTTTGAACACATGGTAGAACAAACAAACAATTACGCCCTCTATCGGCAAAGGAGGAGTGGAAAATCAGACCCCCACTGGCACCCCACTGATGTCAGGGAGATGAAAGCTTATGTAGGTCTGAACATTCTTATGGGCATCAATCAGCTTCCAGATACTGGCATGTACTGGGCCAGTGACATTTTCATAGGCAATGCAGGCTTTAAAAAAACAATGACAGCCAGGCGCTTTGAAAAACTCACCCAGTATCTCCAGCTGTGTGACCGTGAGTCTGAGCCTGTGCGTGGGGAGCGTGGATATGACGGCCTCTTCAAAATCAGGCCTCTCCTTGATGTGGTGGAGAACACCATGTGGGATGCGTACATGCCCAGTCGCTGTTTGACCATAGACAAGTGTGCCATTGTGATGAAGGGACGTTTCTCCCCTACCCAGTACATGCCCTCCAAGCCCCTGAGGAAGGGGCTGACAGTGTGGATGTTGTGTGACTCACGCTCAGGCTACTGCCACAGGGCCAAGATCTACGTAGGCAAGCCTACTGAGGATGAAGTAGCTGTCTCCCTGGGCTACAGGGTTGTGACCTCCCTAGTGCGTGGCCTGGAGGGTCAGTACCACCACCTTTTCATGGACAGCTTCTTCACCTCGGTGCCGCTCCTCCAGAGGCTGCTGAGGGACGGACTATACGCCTGCGGGCCCACCCAACCGGGGCGCAAAGGTTACCCAGAAGTCCTCCGCCCCCGCAATGTCGGCAAGCTGTCCCAGGGTGAGTTCTACCAGTGCCAGCGTGGCAACCTGGTCGCTACGGTGACACGGGATGTGAAGGTGGTTAGCTGCCTGTCCACCAATTCTGCACCAGGGATTGTGGGTATCAGTCCAGGACAACAGCAGCTTGAGACAGATGGGGAGGGTGAGAGTGACAGCATGGACAGTTCGGGTTTGTCTTTCGGTGTGCCACGACCTCTGCCCTTGCTGCTATACCAGGAGAACATGAGGGGTGTCAACCTGTGTGACCAGCTGAGGGAATGCTACCAGGTTGGCAGGCCGTGTAAGAAGTGGTGGCGCTACTTCCTGTGGTTCTATGTCAACCTTTGCATAGTCAACGCCTACATCATCCTGAGAGAGAGCCGAGGGGGCACGCCGCCAGCCGGCTTCAACGGGAAACAGTTCACCCAGCGCCACTTCCGGGTGCGCCTGGCACAGCAGTTGATTGGAGACTACCAAGGGGCAAGAGGCATGGAGCGGGCAGCACGCAAGAGACACGCAGACTCACCCATAGAGTACGGACACCGCCTGGAGCGCATGTCAGAGCGCTCCCGCCGCTGCAGGAACTGCACCAACAAGGGACTTCGACATGAAAGTGTGTTCGGCTGCAAGATATGCAATGTCCACCTATGCAGGGGAGGGTGCTTCTCTGAGTTTCATAAATAAAACTGAACTGGTTTTTGTTTTTATATCCTTTGTGTAATCAAACAACTTGTGTCAAGGGATTTTTTTAAAACAGTAAAACAATTTTTAATTCCAAAGGTTACCACTACAAGTGCACAATATAGTCATACACTTTATGTAGAGCTAGTTTTAGGATAGAAGTATTATTGCACGTATAACTAGAGAAAAATAAACTGAGAAACTGTAGATTATTTGAATTAGTATAGAATGTTTTTTGGCAAATTGCCTTCTGTAACACTGACAGAATTGCCTTGTGTCACTTTTTATACGTTTAAAATATGATAAGGATTTATATGAAAAAGAAGAAATCAAACTTTTCTGCACTTACAACAGATCAGAAAATGTTTACTATGGAAAGTTTATCTCTCTCCTTTTCCAAAATAAATACTTCATTATGATGTACTTGGTTGAATCATCTCTTTCTTAATGTGATTATAAAGGATGGATAACAAATTTAAATAACTTTGAAATAGGTTCAGCTTTAGTCACTCCTGTTCCTTCACACACATGAAAAACTGTATCTGTGGGCCTTGAAGGGGACACAGCTTGGAGCAATTAGAGAGTAGAAAAAGCCCCTCAGTACTCTCCAGCCAACGGACCCAGTGATGCCATTTCTTTCTCCAACCGCACTACAGACACAGAGCCATCTGTGGCCCTATTACACTGGGTCCAAACCCAAAAAGTGGTACTTGTCACTGACATGATTGGAAAATAGTAGAAAGATGACAGAAACACACTTTTTGAAAGAAGAATCTTTTATGACCGATCGGTGAGGTCTGAAAACTCATTTGAATCATGTAAATAGACACATACACATAGTTAGATGAGAGTGTGTTGGATTAAAGCTGCTCCTGCTATCCCAAGAGAAGAGGATAATTACATTTAGAAATATTTCTAGCTTAGTGTCCAACATAATGTGTATTTTCATCAAAGCTTTTCTGCTCACTCAGGCTAGCAAGGTAAATGTTATAAGTAGGCAAAGATAGGCTGCTTCAGCAGGTCAGACTAACCGTCTCCTGTCTTTCTTCTGAGGTCTCCTTCCTCTCTCTCCCTCTTTAGCACTCTCTTTCTCTCTCTCTCTCTCCATCCTCGGGCTCTGCTGTGCCATCCTACACATACACACACGCACACACACACTCCCGCCCTTCCCCTCACTTCGCTCTCTTGCTCTCCCTCAGCCGTTCCCCAGCTGGGAGAGGGTTAGTCAACTGGACGCCCATCCCGCTGATCTGCGGGAGCCCCGTGGGGAGTTACCATGGCAACCGTGGCCGATGAAGACAGGGAGTCGCCAGCAGGCCCGCATGGTTGTCATGGTACTCGCTCTGGCTACGAAGGTGGGAGGTGCCAGAGGCCACACCTCCCAACCCCTTCTCCAAAACTAGGCAGGGCTGTGGCGTGTGTGTGTGTGTGTGTGTGTGTGTGTGTGTGTGTGCGCGCGTGCGTGCGTGCGTGTAGCGAGCTGGCTGGCTGACAGCCTGCACACTGTCCATGGAGCCAGACTGGTTACCAGGCAGGCTCTGCTACAGTGCAGCCAAGAACCGCGGCTGCTGCCAAAAATGAACCACACTGCTACTCTGGAGATGTCTTCACGCAGGTGTAGGATTCAGGGATCAGAGGAATCTGTCACACCGTCTGCTGCCATCATACCAAACAATACTGATACTTTCTATTTTATTGAAGAACATGAACCACACTGCTGTTTCATCTTCATGCAAATGTGGAGGCAAGGATTAGTTAAATTTGCTGTGTGTACATTGATGCACAAAACCATATTCTGATCTATTCAATAATATATTTTGAGCATTTAGTTCTCATTTTACCAACATTTGCTAAGTTATATCAATGACTGTCCATCTTACTCCACCCATGTAGTCATTATACTGTCAAAGTCATCACAGTCACTTACAATAATTGAAACATAAAAAGCAGTTTAAAAGCTTTTTGGACATATTTGAATGTGATTTCATGTTTCCACTGTTTTCAAACAAGTGACACATGATGACAGGTCAGTTGCAGCAGAAGTGAGCTGAAATATTTTTCAATTCCCTCAGTAGCAGCGCAGGGGACATGTACACCAGAGCAGTGGAATCCAAAGTCTGCATTGGTCACCCTCTTTCTGTATTATTAATGAAGTTGAGAGTTGAACATTGTTAGTTTTTTCTGTGTTTTGTGGGTTGAAAATGAAATTGTGGGGGCCTGCTTGTGCTGAGTCAGAACCCCCCCCCCCCCGGGTAGGTGGGTGTGCTGTATGTGGTGTCACAATAGCGAGATCTAATGTTTCCAGGATGGATCCCAACCATAGAATGCTCAGCTCTCAACATGTTTCCCGTCCCTGGGCAGGGAAAGATCTCTGAGTCTCTGTCAAGAACATGGGCCTGGTTTCACTTAAAAACCGCCGGTTGGGTAACACATGTACTGCTAGAATCATGAATGTGCCTTTGTTCAATACTTTCCTCTGTTGCAAAATGAGTCCATGAACAAGGATGAGCGTGAGAAACCCCTAATGTCTAATTCTCAGCTTGTACTGATTCATTGTTTGTCTCTCTGCTGTGTTGTGTGAATGTTCATCCTATAAAAGGACTAGTTCACCCCAAAATCATGTTTGAGTTTAAAGGCACTGAAACACAACATAGGTTGATATAATTGAGATTTTGGACCCACAGTGTAATTTCTGACTGGTTACAAAGCACTTGGATAATTCTGAAAAGCTGCTTGAGGCCAATTTTTGTGCATTTTGGAGTTCTAAAACAATAGCCTCATTAATATTTGGAGAAAATGTAGAGCTGAAACAAGACCTCTCTTGTCATTGAATTAAGAAGAATAGCTGAAATATCATTTAATACTCTTTAATTAATCAACTGTTACTGGTAGGCTACTCTGTGGCTTACATCTCCATCTGGTGGACATATGAACGTACAGTCAGCACATTCTCTGACATTCGGGTTAGTTTGAGCCTCACCAAGAAACATTCACTTATTTAAATGCGTCTACATTGAGTGGACACGCTTTGCTCCTTTCAGTTCCGTTGCTCCTTGTCATACAATATGTTGTCTGCTTGATCTAGGGCATCGTTTTAACCAGGGAGCTTTCTAAACCACATGGATCTCTGGTTTTCATTGATGTGGTTTTGGCAAACCCAACAGAATGACCAGAGGGAGTTTGATCTCTGGGGCTCTTGCCAGAGGGACATCAAGAGTGACCTGCAATCAAAGAAACATAACTTTTAATCCAGTTTGTAGCTCGCGGATACTAAATATAACTGAGAAAATGCAAAGAGACTTACTTGAAAAATTGAAATCCAGATAGATTTTATAATAATCCTGTGAAAGCACACTAACGTTGATACTACATTTACAGAACTCATCCTTCTTTCCCACTTTTCATTGTGCAGTATGAAACTTTGCTCTTTCTGTGACCACCAACACCAGTATTTACTGAAACACTGTCCTAAAACTTTATGAGATAATAGCTTGACAGAACAGGTTAGGCTGAAATATGACACTTCTTCCTTCATGTACCTTCATTAGTGTGTGGAGGCGAAAAAGCCTTGAGGGCTGCCCCCTTTAACCCTTCCTCCCTGTTTGTCTCTCTGTCTCTCCCTGTTATACAGCCACTGTGCGGTGCTGTTGTCTACATGCATACTTTTTGTGATCTTGACAAAAACTCTTGCACAGAAATGTTTTTGCAACTGCTCTATATTCAAATACATCATCAATGAAATATTAAAATTACTGTGAAGTCAAAAGGAGTTGGTCCATTTGCATCAAAGAAAAATCAAAAACTAAAATCAGTTCTTGTATAGTAAATAATTAAGAATGTGGACATTTGCATTGCATCATTACTTTATGACTCAATAACGGAGTTAACAGTGAATGAATCGCATTATATTTTTGAACACACACAGTACATAAGTACCTTGAGTCTGTACTCGAGTTTCATCATGGAGCAGTTGAAGAAGGTTGGAGGGAGCTGTGGTGGGATACTCAGAACACTGGTTATAGTCCGACTGGTCTCAGCTGAAACAGAGTTTCCTGTCCCAAAGAGAATGTCGTTTGTATGTATGATCCTCTTGGACTGAGCAACAAAAGTCTGCTTCTCACACAGGTAGAATCTGGGTGTTACTGTGCATGCTGAGTTGTTGAGTACTTCTACTGAGACTCCCATCGCCTGACCTATTTATATTTAAGGGAGAAAAACGTAATTTATGTTTCAGTTAAGGCCAGTCAGATAGAAATATATCAAATCATTCTTAATTGAATCTGTTTACCTTGCTTTAGTCCCATTTTTTCTGACACAACATTCATAGTAACCTTTCCAGAGCCCAAAAATGAAATGCTGGTCGCATATTGTTGCTCCTGAAGAGATAAGATATCAGGAAGTGAAATCTCTAAATGCCAGTTTAAGCTCATTAGCTGCATTGTCATTTATTATAATGTTTGCTACTATTGACTGATCTAAGCCTTTACAAATTTAACTGGCCCACAAGTGGAAATAAAAGAAATAACTATTTCAGTTCCATACCTTTAGTCCAATTATTATCATTTCGGATTTGGAGGCAAAGGGGAACTCAGACTTGGTTAGAAAAGGGAACTCAGTCTTGGCTTTGTGCACAAGCCAGATTGACTGAGTCAGCTGTGCTCGCAAACTATATGTGATCTTGCCCCATTTTCCCTCATAACATGAAGGCATTTCTCTGTAAGGAAATTATCCAAATAAAAGAAGTAGTTTATTTCACCAGCTGCTAAGGGAGTACTATTATATTAAATATAAATTCCATATAAATGGGTAGGTTAGAGAAGGACACACACATATTTGGAATCACAAAGGTGAAAGGATACACATTTCTCCCAGGCCCAATTATTTCTGAACCTTATAAAAAGAAACATTTGTATGTTACCTTTGCATTACTTTTGGCAGACTATTAAATATTCATCAATTCAAAAACACTGTCCAACAGACAAAAACTGCAAACTATTTTTCTTTTGGCACAAGTTAGAAACTATACAAACCATCTCCTTTGTTTTTATCCTGAAGAATGGTATGTTCAAAATAAAAGTATTTCTTCTTGTCTCTGTGGACCACTGTTGTTTGTCCATCTTGATCTGTCCATGTGACCTCAGCTTTCCCTTTGGCTTTGACCAAAAACCTCTGTACTTTGGTTTCCTTGCTGGTCACCACTATCACTCGTCCGGAAAGGATGTCCCCAGAGGTGAAGGTTCCTTGCTCATTCACCTTGTTGTACTCCAACGACAGATGCTTTACAGTCATGATAAGACTGGAGAGGGTGATTTGCCTTTTGTGCAGAATAAATCCCACAAATTCACTGGAAGCAAATTTAACTCACCCCATGAACTGAAGCACCAAAGTGGAGCCCTATTGCCAAATGGCAGGGATGCAGACAAGGCTGGCATATACACTGTAGCAGAGGACTTCTCCAGAAACTGTATCTGTGTCACATATGGTCATGTGATCAAGGTGTCACTTTCACACAGGTAACTCTAGCCAGTGGCTTTGCAGGCTAAATTGGGCTAAATACATTGAGATCGCCATTATGGATGCACACAAAGACAAACGATTAAAACAAAGGAATAGTGAACCATACGTGTGCACATTTATTGGTATTCCTGAATAAATACAATTGAAAACACTGTCAAATCTACAGAACAGCATTGTGCAATGTACATATTTTATGAATGTACCATATAACATAATGTTTACAAAGTTATGGCATTCCTCACTGACAGTATTTTGTGTCCGTTACGAATTATAAAGGAAGAGAGAGAGAAACATGAGGTCAGTACTGCAACTGACTCAGATACCATGGCATAGTCTACTATTAATTTAAGCTGTTGGATAGACTAACTGACAAGTCCTGTGTCCACTGTGACCACTGGAAGACCAGAGGAGGACATGACATGGTGAACTTAAAATATGGTAGCCTTGATGTGCCAAATCAAAAATAAGGCCCAATATACAGTATTGATACAGACCACTTAGCTAGCTTCTGTTGGTTAGAATGTCCACAGAGAAAGACTTTCTGTGTTCTCTAGAGAGTCTTTCTCTGAACATCTGTTCTCTAAATTAAGCAAGATGCCATTAACACTGGCTTTTCACTTTAGTACTAAGTACTGTAGTACTGGCTTGACCACAACCCAGCCAAGCTAGTTAGCTGGCTAGACATGTGCAGCCTTGTTAAGCTAAATAAAAGGGGAGGTTATTAACCATGTCTTTGTGACGTGTGTATTTACAGCAGCAGACTTTAGTTGATTGATTCAGAATTACTTTGGACATTGTATTTGCTCCCACCATCATGAAATAAAAACAGACTTTTAAAAAAAGGGCATATAAAATTTTAAATTAAAAAAGAAAGAAATATAAAAGATAGAAGCTTATATTGAAATAAGAATGAATAAATAAAAATTCTTTTTCCATTTTTTTTTAAATTTTAATAATTTCACAGTTTGTTTATTTTACAGTTGTTTTATGAGCAAAGTCAGTATCTTGTGGTGCTCATTAATCCACCATATCTAGGCTGTGGGTCGACGACACCCAGACCAAAATCATCTAGGAGTCTAAAGCTGTCGCCAAACATGAGGTAGGATGGGAATGTAACCTATTCATGTTAATATTTATCTCATAATTTATGTAGGGCTTTATATAGTATATAAGTGTGTCATATTATTTACAATGACCAAAACTAGCTTTAAAAGGTTATAGGTTTTTTCATGGATATTAAATACATAATATTTGTACAACAGTTGGCTTCCAAAGTATGTATGCTTAGTATTGTAGTTCTTGCTGTCAGGATGCAGCTGTGATGTGGTGCCTGCAATGTTCAGTGGACTGAAGGCAGGTATTTACAATGCAGTTCAATTTTTGTCAGGATCGGTTAAGGAGGGGTACATTGCATATGCTCCATAGGGAGGAGGGAGATCCATAGATTGGGATGCAGCTTGTTGTTGTGGTGCAGTGCTCCAGGCAGGTTGGTTTGGGTTTTGAAATGCTTCAAATCCTAATGCAGCAGAGGCAGGTGGTTTTTTCTCAGCAGGGACCTCCAAGGCAGGTAGGACGACGATAGGGAATTTCACCTCTGGGTCTCTAGCACATTTGATATCCAGTTGAATCTGCAAAACAAGTTGTTCTTTTCTTTATGAGATAGAAATGTTGATATCCATAACTGAATAGTTCTTTTATCAATCTAGTTAAAGTCAGTGAGGCTTCTGTTTTTAACTACTTTCTCTTGTCACTAGAGGTCCCCTCTGCTTTAAGAATTCTCTCTCCTGAGTTTGTTGAGTTCAATCATTTGCAGCTGTGCTGATTATGACATTTATGTGTTCTTCCTTTTTATGTTTGGTTGGTCATTTTTACTAACTGTCAATGAGGAAAATTCTTCCATTTTCCCTTTATGCATAATGTTGTATCATGGCATAGCTAAAGTGCTAAGTATTTCCCTTTAAAATGTTTGTTTATAATAATGTTATTCAATATCAGCATATACTTAATGTAAGTAAAAATAATTAAAATAAAGACAATCCAAACACTGAAGATAAAAAAAAACCTACAAGCTTTCCATCAGCAATAGTTCTAACAATTCAGTAATCAAGCATAACAACAAAAGAATGTCTCAGAAAAATAAATCTTTTCACCATACAGTGCAGTTTACCTTCACTCTGTACTCCAGCTTGATTATGGAGCAGTTCAAGATGGAGGCAGGTAGTTCTCTGGGGATGGTGATCACCTTGGTCACAGACTCACTGCTACCAGAAGCAATAGGCTCAATTTTCTCCTTAAGGACCTCTTTTGTGTACATTCTTCTGCGACCCTGGGCAAAGAAACTCTGCTTCTCGTACAGTATGACTTTGGGCTTCACAGAACGACTTGATTGATTTACAATTTCAGCTGTGACTTGGAGAGCCTCACCTACAAATTAGAGAAAAGAAAGTTTATGAGCTCATTGGAGCTCATTCTCATTTGTTCATTCCTGTCTTCACCTGTCTGTGTCTCCACTCACATGGATAGATCAACTATTTAGATCAAGCATAAAAAGCCATAATCATACCATCCAGAAACCTTCCAGAAACCAGGACCAATAACCAGAAAGTGACATAGTTTCATAAAAGAGTTTACCTAGAATGTCATGAGTTCAAGCTCTGACTAAACACTGTTATATCTTTTAAGAAGAAGAAGAAGACTTTTGTTACTAATGTGCCTTTATTTTGAAAAGTGGCTGATTGAGAGTCAGAGATTCTAGATGAATCATTAGACTACCTCACTGTCTGGTTATTGGTCCCAGTTCACAGGTGGTGTCCTGTTATAATTAATTCATATTAATAATTGTATTCATTGTAACAATTATCTCAGATGATTATTAAGTATTGCTAATAACCAGCCATGCTCCTCTCAGCTTCAACAATACTGTAGTAGTAAAAGTCTGGCTAATCTCAACTACAATATTATAAAATTTTCCAGACTCTGTTAGAATACTCAAAATAATCATTAAAACCATAAAGGGGTGGACAGAATGACTTAGTAATAGTAAGTAACTTAGCACCAACTGCCCACTTCATCCCTGCTTCAATGATGGTAAAAAAAAAAAAAAAGTGGGGAGAAATAATAAGAGCTTCCTTCTGTCTACTCAGTTGTTTACAGACACTATCATCGATTGGTATGTCCCAGTAATCTGAGACGGCAGGTATAACCTCATTCTTCCCATGCCTGAGCCACAGGACACTGGGCCAATATTTGTTGATGGACACCTATTGGCCCTCCCCCACACCTTACACCTTATGTATCCTGTAGCCTGCAGGTTCCTATTAGGTCCACATCATGGCTTCAATGACTCTCAGTGCATGCAGTATGCAGCAGGTTTGAACAGCCATGACCTTCCTGAGATCAAGGCTGAAATATACTTTTAACAATCTGTTCAGGGTCTCTATGAAAGAAGCAGCTAGAGGAAGAACAGCTGTTGCAGTGTCATCCTACCATCACAATTCAGTTCATAAGCAACACTAATCAGTGTTCAGATGGAGAGAGCCACGTGGGGAAAAATAGGCTTCCACTACCTGGTTACATGGTTGCATATTGGTTGCACATTACAAACACAATATACCTGTTGTCCAAGAGTTTCAAGTGACAAAGCAAGAACGTGAATCAAAATCCTTCGGATGCAGGATTTTTGAGAGGACAAGGTAAGGAACAACTTCACCAGATTTGATTATTACCTTGCTTGTATCCCATCCGCTTAGTGCGAACGTCCATTGAGACAGTTCCAGAGCCAAGAAATTTGACAGTTTTATCCTTGCAACCATACTGAGGTTCCTAAAAGAACAGACCCCCACTTTAGATGATTGTAGTCAGATAACTGTCTCTTCTGCATTTCATTACATGACTTAAGATTACTGATTTCTTACCATAAGTCCAGGAATGTCCATGTCTGCTTTGGACACAAATGTGTAGTGGATTTTAGCTTTTTTTGTCATCTTCATTGATTGTTTGAGCTCTGCCTTCAGCTTATGGACGATTTTTCCTGTGCAAGATTTGAACGTTGATGGCATTTTTCTGTGAAGTACAAATTATTTATAACAAAATTATAACCTGATGATAAGTAAAATAAAGATTAAACTAACACAGGAAAGAAAAGGTACCTGTCAGGAATCGTGAAGGAAAAAGGAAATACATGTCTTCCTTTACCAATGACTTCTGTGCCTGGAGAAAAGTTACTTATTATTATTAGATAAAGTCTTTAGTAATAGTACATTACATTGATAATGGCTCATTTTCCAAAAGTCGTTGCATTAGTTACAATGTTTCACAAATCATTGGTGGTATTAATTTCATACGTTACCATCTCTTCTTGCTTCTCTCAATATATGATGTTGAACATCATAATATTTCTCATCAGACCAGTAAACGTGATGATGATATTGCCCGTAATGTTCAGACCAGCAAACCCGAGCTTTTCCTTGTGCAATGAAAATTAGCGACTGGATTTTAGTTTCTTTAGAAACCTCCACGATGATTCTTCCATTAATGGTATCTCCATTTGTGAAGATGTTTTTACTATTGATGGCATCGTATTCAACTGAGAAATTTTTGATGGTCATTTATCCTACAGAATATGTATATACAAAAGTATATAGTAGAGAGTAAATCTCTTGTAAAACCAAGACGAAACCCTGGCTCTGTAAAGCCTGCACAGCCGCACTCTGTATATATATCTGATCTCAAACAGACAAATGTTGTTAAACTCGTTTTCTTTCCCTATCACAGGTGAGACACGCATGCGCACAAAGTGACTGGAAAAATAGCATTAAGCCTTTGAGTTTAAATTGCGATTGGATGGCTATAATCAAAGCAAAGTATCACACCGCGGTTGAATATGAACAAGCTCTCTGACAACCACCTCAGTGGGCAGGGACCTACACCTGTGTTTTTAACTGGGGTAATTAATGTCACATGCTGCGCTTCCTTTACATGTATCACATGATCCAGTCCTGTCAAAATTTCCATTTACTGCGCGTTGCATGTTTGTCATGATGGAAATTTACTCTAAAGAAGTGTGACCAACAGGAAGGCAGTAGAAATGATATGACTGCTGTTTGACCAGCTTACAGAGCTAAGTCTTTATCTTTTAAAAAGTCAAGTGTCTTTCTCTCGTCTCTATAAAGACAATGTCATTATTGTAGAAGATAATCCACGGACTTCACTATGAACAATTTCAATTAGGAAAAAAAATATTCTGAAGGTTTGTAAAACTACTGAAAACTGTATGTGACAAAGTCTGTAAATTGTCTCACACAGCCACTTATGTGTGGAGAAAGACATTACTGCTGATTTTTTCAATCAATTTGCTGAAATGAAACGCATAGTTTCAGTGAATGCTGCATATACAAACCCTGAAATGTAATGGCGATTAGTTTTGGTGTGTGATGAAATCACAATGATTTCCAACGTCACAACCAGATAATAATCTTCATGTCAAATGTTACCTAAAGCAAGGATGTGGCACATTTCCTCATGTTTAAGCAGAGTTCACAAAATATGGGGTTATGGGATTTCTTTTTCTCTGGTTTGTACCTTGTTCATGTTTTTAATCAATGTATCATATAGTTTATTAAACAAAATCATAAACTGGAAACAAGTTTATTTTTATTTAAGTGAAAGGAAAACATGAGGGAGACTTGTAACTATCATAAACCTTTTCTTATTCTTAGCAGAGACACTGTGCATTTATGAGGTTGCAAATATGTTTTGTGTAAATATTCATAAGATATTAACCTACTTCTCAGTTATGTAGCTATTGTGTAATAAACGAATACAAACAAAACAGGAGCAAGTACTAAAATATAAGACACTTCAAAAACATGTTGTATGGAGGTTGAGGTGTGTATTTAAGAACAAAGAAGACTTCAGTGAAAATAGGGGAATGAAATGTAATGGCCCATAATGGCTTTTTATTTAACTTGTACAGAGGGGAAAGTTCCTTAATCCAACTCAAAGTGCTTTAGACTCTAACTTTGGTTACACACATCCCTGCTTCCTCGCGTCTTTTGGTTGAGTGAAATGTTTTTTACTTCTACCTTGTACATTCAATCACATCACACATCTTATCATATTGGAGTACAAAGGACTACAGTCAGTGTTTTCACACAGCAACAAAACCATATTTATATCACAGAATTGATTCTTTATGTTTGATTCATTCATTCATTTTATAATAAATGTAGAAATCGAACCATCTGACTGTTCATTGTGCTAATTCTCTCCAGTTGAGAAAAGCAGCCCACAATTATTTTCTTTTTCATCAATACATGGCACTAGTTTTTGTAAACAGTATCTAATAAATATAATGGTTTTTATTTAAGTTGGTGAGAGATATGCTGGTGATCCTCAGATTGTTTGAGATGCAGCAGAAGTTGATTATATTACGCATCATTAATCAAATGTAAATACAACTGTAATATATACTTTAAGGAGTTCTCTCTCTCTTGTGAGAGACACATTTTAAAGGGAATGTTCAATGGTTTAATGCAGAGTACAGAAATTTGTTGTACATTAGCGTCATTCATTATCTGTATGGAAGCCTTAAAATTTCATTTTAACTTATCTACAACATACAGAAAATATCACAACAGAACTATGTAGAACAGGAGTGTTATTTAAGTATTAGCTTATTAATATCTGCTTGTTTTTTGACTACGGTATCCTTATACCTCAGACACACTCTGTGCTTCCTTTTCTCTCTGTGAGTTAGAGAAAGCCTTGGAAAATCACAGAAATGGAAAAATCTTAGCACTTAGATACAAAGAAACTGGAGGGTTTTTTTTGCTATTGTTCAATACATGCAGTACATAACTATAGATAGTGAATTCTAACTAGTAAACTCTCAGAAAGCACCCCTCTATCAAAAGAGGTTAATGAATACTACTTGTTTTTAATTATGTAACTGTTGTTACATTAATACTGCATGGAAAGTGTTACACATATAATAAAGAAAACAGATTAATGAAGGTAATACAATACAGGTTGACATTTGAAATAGCAGTAATTGTAATTTCCTTTTCTGTCCCTTTACTCTATATCCTTGATATAAGTATCTTCACAGTCCCATCACTGGTATTTATTGCCATATTCTGCTGGAGGGTACATTGCATATGCGCCATATGAAGGTGGGGGATCAAATGGTTGAGGTGCTGATGGTTGTTGTGGTGGTGCAACACCCCAGACTGGTGGGTTTGGGTTGCCAAATGCTCCAAATCCAAAGGCAGCAGAAGCAGGTGGTGGTGCCACAGCAGGAGCCTGAGAGGCTGGCAGGATGACGATGGGAAATTTGATCTCCGGGTCTGAAGCATATTTGACATCCAGATAAACCTGTGGAAATTATTGTTGTTGTTATTTTGTTTATATTTTTTCTTAATATTTCCAACTAATCTCCCAGATGTAAGATTATGCTTATTATGCACTGAGGATGTCAGATAATTTTTCTTTGAGATGAGTGAAAAACACAAAGCAAATCTTGGGCCTTTGCTCCACAAGGTTAAACAGATCTGTCACAATTACTTGCATTTTTTCTGTGTGCACATCTCCCTCCTTTAGCAAGCACTTAAAACAATGAGAGAGTGACAGGTTCAACAGCATTGGGGCTCTGAAAAATGCAGCTGTAAAATTATAGACAAATGTCATGATGTTTGTAAAAGGCAAATTAACTGAGAAACTGCTTTAGTCACTGTGCTGCTGGAGAGCCAGGACTATCTCATCTAGATAGACCTACTAATAACAAATACCCCTTGATTTTTAATTGTCAATATCACTGCTACTCAGAGATGAAATATTTAGACCACAGTATCACACTTGCTAGAGCAACTTCAGGGAGTAGTAGATGTCAAATCAAGGGTTAAAAAAAAATGTAGAATTCAAGGATTTTAACAAAACCTTTTTTTCTACTTACTTTTTTGATGATCAATTATCACAAGGTCTAATTTGTATTGACATGCTACATTAGATTTCCTTTCAATAGTGTTAAAATGCCAGATAAATAAGCAAAAATTAATGTTAATAAACACTTTGACAAGAGACCTAACTTAGTTCTTGTGCAGTCACATGAGAATAAGCACACACACACACACACACACACACACACACACACACACACACTCAGCCTCCTGAGGTGCTTACCCTCAGCCTGTATTCCACCTTGATGTTGCTGCAGTTGAGGATGGAGGGCTCCAAATCATGGGGGATGGTGATGACCCTTATGACTTTTTCGCTAGCAGATGCAAGGATGGGCTCACCAACCTCTTTAAGGAGGTCTTTAGTATGGAGTCTTCTCTTCCCTTTTGCAAAGAAGCTGTGCTTTTGGTACACACAATACTTGGGCTTGATTGCACGAGACGAGTTGTTCTGAATGCAGGCCAAAACCTTTAATCCCTCTCCTGCAAAACAAACCAGAAATGCCTCATGTCAAACAAACTTTGGTATGAGACTAATGAGTGTCAATATCATGTTGAGTGCTCTCACCTGGGAAGTATCCTGTTTTTTCAATATCCACATCCATGGCTACTGTTCCTGAGTTGAAATATTTCAATTTCTTGTCCTTTGACTCATGCTGTGGTATCTGAAAGAAACCACAAATTAATTAATGATATACAATGAACACAATGACACTTAATAAGGTATACTATGCAGGATTTTCCTAAAAAAAAAATGTATGACCCACTAGAAGTGTGTGGCGGTGTATTTACCTAGAGAGACTCTGCCCTCTGCCTATATTTTATAATTATTTTGCTGTGTTCAGGACGCTACTGGGCGTAAACCTTTAGGCAGTGAGTGTGTAGCTCCTCGCTAATAACAGCACACTGGATGTGAGGTTAGGACTCATAGCATAGTGACCAGGTTCCATTGCTGTCTTTGTCTCTCTCCTCTGCTCCCCTCTGCTCTTTGTGTCTGTTTCATGGATGTATAAAGTCCTGCAGGTCTGTGCGTCTGCTTGACTAAGGGCGGGGCTGAGCTACACACACACAGAGCAGAAAGGCCACAGCAGAGAGGATGGCCCTGTTTACACCTGGCATTAACCTGCATCTCGGGTGATCCGATCACAAATGGACAGGAGCAAGTACTAAAATACAGGTACAGGTGTGAACGCACCCAAGACGTACTGAGGATGCGTTAAGATCCGATCACTCAGACCACATTTGGAGGTGGTATGGGCCACATGTGACCACCGCCTACTCAACTGACGTCCTCTATTTCTCTGCAGACTAGGCCTCCTGGTCCAAAGCTATGTTCAACTTTTTTGATAACAGGATAAAGAAATGCATTTTTTTCCCCCATTTTTAATTGTTCCCGTTTTCCTCTTCAAATCAACAACTGGAATAGATATTAAACCAAGAAAAAAAACAACTTGTTTTTCACTTGTCTAAAAAATATTTCAGTAGTTGAACGTTGCTGAATAGTTTCTTCTGTCCTGTCAAGTTGATAACTACAGTCTTTAGTTAGCTGCTCAACATAATGAGCTCAGGATTTATCAAGAGGACAGTTGCTTTACTCCCAACAGTAGTAACCTGGAGTGTGTGTGTGTATATAACAGCTGACCTACTGGATGTGTAGAAGAACGCAGAACATTAATTAACATTACATCCTGACCAATCCTGTCAGCGTTTCGGTAGATTTAAATAATGAACAGTTAAAAACAAACAAATTTGGTCTTTGCAAACAGAAATTATTTACGTGTTTATTTGCAACAGGGAAGTGAGATCGGATCACAAGTGGTCACTCAAGACGCATTTAGAGATACATGTTAATGGTGTAAACAGGTCAACGAAGCTCTGCATTCACAGAAGATATGGAAATGCAGCACTTTCCCACACAGTTATGCAGGTGCGGACATGTTTATTGTGCTTTAGAATGTAACTGCCATGAAACAATCACAAAATAACATTTTATTTATCTGATTCATTTCTTTATTCTCGCCAGCTTCTCTCTCCCTTCATTCACTCTCTAGTACACTTGACCACAGCTTCTGTGCCTCGCTCTCTTTCAATGCTGTGTTTTACAAACACCAACCAATGAATCCTGCATAGTACACCTATAAACAACAACATATTAGCTTTTATTCTGTCTTAAATGTGCATGCGCACTACCTGTCTGCACAAAAAAGGTTGTGCTAATTGAGCAAATTCAACAGATGTAATGCTAAATTAACCAGAATTCATGTCAACTATATATACTTAGGTATAAGGCCTCACAGTGTGCTCTTGTCAGTAAAATGGAATATGCTGTTTACATGTCTAGGCCAGTATTTATGAAGGATGGGTCTGCTGAATCCAAACACTTCCATGCCCATGCATGTACTAGATAAAGATTGGGTTTTGGTCATTCAGTTGCCACCACTAACCCACACAGATTCTTTTTTCTGTTGGAATGACAGGAATGATAAAGATGTAACTAGGCACTTACCATTAGTCCGGGGTCACTGACCATGTCCACACTCGACACAAACTTGATCTTAGTTGAATCTTTTGTGGATATCCTCATTGATCTACTCAGTTTGGCTTCCAGCAAGTACACAATTTTACCAACAGAACCAGTGAAGGAGGAGGGCATAGTCCTAATGCACAACATCAGAGGGCCAGAAGAACAGTTTTCATGAATTGTAAAACTGTGACACATTTCTATAAAACACATTGCTGTTCAGAAGATTATTCAAGTACCATATTTCCAAATTATATGACTTGGGTCAATCTTTGAAAAACTACATATGGAGAGGATAAAGGACTATAGCACAGTTTGGAACCATTAAAAGAATGATCACTTACTGAGAAGGAATCTGAAAGGTGAATGGGTAGACATGGCGCCCTTGGGCAACAACATTGCTGTCTGAAAAACAACAAGACTTGCTGTTGGCAATGAAAGGAATGTTCAGACATCTGTCTATTTTACAGCTTTTACAAGTTCTCAGATTTGGCCCTTTGGATGTAGGGGCACAGAAAGAAAATGTACACTTGCGCACTTTACTAATGGCAAATGGGTTGTTACAGGTTTGTCATCGGACAACAGACAGTGTGAGCAGCTCACTAAGCCTAGAGGTAAGTGGAGTTGTAAATATGAAAATTTTGATCAAGTAGATGAGAAATAAAACCTGAAAAAATAGAACTGCTGCATTTGAAATCTCTATCAAGCTGTTCTTGACTGATTTAAAAACCAGAGAAGACCACAGACTAAGACACAACTGTGAAATACTCACATGTTTCTGCATTCTGATTTATCAGTGATGTTTGGATGCCATCTTCTAAAAAAGGAACACACTGAATCAATATTTGATACTTGGGCAAAAAAATATTACCACATTTAAGGCTGCAAACAAAAATGGTTGACATATTTGTATACATTTTTTTAAAATAATAATAATAATTATGTTGTAGAGTAAATAAGAGCAAACTAGGAAGATGCCAAGTGCCAAGTTCTGGTCAAGGTAGGCAGATATTTACATTTTACCTGCATTTCATAATAATGGAAAGGTCCAAGCCTTCAGGTGCACAAGAGAGGAAACAAAGAAAAGAGATGTTTGAAATGTATTAAGAAATGTATTCATAATGTACAGATGTGCTCCTGATGATGTAGAAAACCCATAAATTATATTTATTATGTACATGTTGTGACTCCACATCATGACTTAAAAGTCAATGTAATATAAAGTATTATTAGAATTATATATATGTTTATATATATTTTTATGTTTTGGGTATACATGATACAGAAAAACACATTAAGTGTAATTATTGATCAGCACTAATAATTAACGGCCATACCACTGCCTGAAATCATAACAGAGCATCAATGGCACAAATACCATCAGTTCCTCCCTGATAACTGTTCCCCATCAGCTGCTGGGGCTCCCTCACACATGACCCACCGGCACCGGCCAGTGTCACTCTCAAAATTTCTGCTGCAGGAATTTTCTAGTTATTATTATTATTATCATTATCATTATTATTATTATTATTGTTGTTGTTAATGTAGAATGTTACAATTACACCTTATTACTAATTAAATGAAGTTTATTATTACAGTGCTACTTTGCAGTATGCAGTAGAACAGTATGCATGTACTATATGTTTGTATTCAGCTGCAGGTCAAGCAACATCTTTTCTTTTTTGCACATTTTGCTTCTATAAGGCCCATAATTTTACAGTGAACCAAATAGTATTAGTATAAGTATATAACAAATTCTGTTGAGCATAGCACCTTTCAATACATGTTGTTGAAGCAAAAATATTTGCTGTCATTAGGACTGACTGGCTGTTAATAATTGTGTGAAACCTGCAATATAACTTTTTCATGGAAAAAATAGCCTCTCATCAGCAATACATGAAACTCAGTGGGATTACAAGCCCTTCTAGTTGGGCATAACTAGTGGTGTGAAAATGTTCTTTGCAAAGAGGAAATATTTTGATTTACATATTAGACCTATGCGACGGAAATGAAAAACAGAGCACAAAGTTGTCTTGTTTGAAGATTTTTTTTTCTTACTGGTATTTAAGATAATTTACAATTCCTACTTATTTATCTCAAAAGTTATGTTGTGCAGCTTTAATAGTACTTTTATTTACATATTTGTTAATAATAGTGTAAATTGCAGTAAAACTGTAACACTTGTAAGCCAACAATCTCAGGTCCGGTGTTTTTGATGTTAGCAAAAGGACAGGTAGTTGATAATATTTAATAATTTATTCATTCTTTGATATGTTACTTTGTTTGATAAGTAATTTCAATGGAGTCAGGGCCAGCCCTGACTCCAACCATGATAACTATATCTCATGACCTGGTAATCAGCCAGGTCACCTGACTCCCACACACTGGTCCAACTTCCACAATAACAATAATAAAGATGTTCAGTTTAGTATCACATAAAACAAATAAAAGCAGGAAAATTCAGAAGCCAGACCAAAAGATTTGTTTACATTCTTGCTTCTAAAAAAAGGTCAATGAACTAACTGATTAATAGGGACGCCGTTTTAGTTCTGACCATATATTTACATTTGGTGGAACAATTATTTTTATTATCCATTAATCTGTCAATTATTTTCACAAATGATTGATTAATCATTTGGTTGACAAAACATCAGAGAATGGTGAAAAACACCTGAAACACCATCAAAACATCCAAAGTGAAGTCCTTGAATGTCTTTTTTTGTCCAACCAGCAGTCAAAAAACCCAAAAATCAAATCCACAGTCGTAAGACCAATAAAATCTACAAATACTAAACATCTTGAACTAAGGAATGTTTGGTATTTTATACTTGGAAATTTTACTTAATTGATCGATTATCAAAATAGTTGCTCCTTCTTTGCAGCTCTAAGGGAACCCTATTTGACAGTATAACCACAGTGTTTTATACAAAATTATAACAAAGTGACTGACAATATATTCGATTATTTTACATGTAATTTTCCATATGTTTTCTGTTTCAACCATCCTCCATCTTAAGTAAGTCCATTCCACAGAGGAAGACGACGCGTTGTTTGCACAGCCTCTTATCGTGTGTTGGCATGTGTCCCCAACAACAACCGTTGCAACCTGAGACTTTAACCTCACCCTGAGTCTTTCTGCAAAGCTGTCCATCTATCTGAAAGTTTTAACTCTGTTATATGGAATAGATACAATCTTATCTGTAATGTAACCCGGTTAAACTTCTTTGCATGCAGAAACAAGCAGAAGTTTTAACTAGATGAAAAGTCACTTACCTGGGCTACATTTGTCTCGGATGAAGTAATGTTTGACGCTGAAGTACTTGTCCTTAGAGTGGTAAACAACAGTAACTTTGCCGTGCCTCTCGGTCCACAGGACTTCTGCTTTTCCCTTGAATTTAATGGACAGGGATTCTATTTGGCAATCTTTCTCCACTTCCAGCGCCACTTGGCCTGTCACGAAGTCGCCACTGGTAAAAGTATTTTTCTCATTAGGAGGGTTATAGGTGACTTTGAGACTCTTCACGGTAGACGACATGGTGGGCAGCGTAAACTGTGGAAATTCCTCAAAACCACCAAGCGAACAGGAAATATCTGCCAAGGGCGTGTCTCAATGCGAGCTGACACTTTCCAGCGATATGTTGTGACGATGAAAAACTAGGAACGTGTAATATAAGCTAAAAACAAACAAACAAAAAACATCATAACATTATAAATTATTAACATGTTAAAATGTTTAGATATTTTTTTCAAAATTTGTGAAGAAGAAGAAGAATTTTTATACTTTTGAACACCTTCCATCTTCCATGTCCTTCCATCAAGTGTCGGCACAAATACACAAGCTAACGTGTTCACGTGACATCAGTTGACAGGTGAAGAGGACCTGTGAAATTTACTGTAGAGAAAGACACACTTCGCAATCAAGAAATGATCTCCTGCTTTTGAACATTACATAAGCTTCCTATCTTAATCACAGCAAGCACGTGACTCAAACAGGTTTTATTTTACATGTCATTGATAACAGTAAAGTTTAGCAACACTTGATCTTGTGACTGAATGTGGTTTGTGGTTTATCCTGTAATGACTAATTAACTCAAACATTTTCCGATTATGAATGAGAATTGTTTGTGGATCCACAGAGGTACCTCAGTACAATGTGATGTTTTGCTAATATTCATTCTGTACTCCATAAATGAGAGTAAAGAGAGTAAGTAATATATATATATATATATATATATGTGAGATTCAAAAGTTTGCCTTCAGGTCTTTTTCTTTCTTTCTTTTTAGGCTGGCTTTCTTTCTTTTTCCATGGTATTGATTTACATATATCAGGTTACCAAGAAATTGTGTTCCATATTTAGAGATCTGTGTTACACAAGTTCTGGAAGTCTTCTGTTGTGTATCTCTGGGGTGTTTCAGAAAGGAGCTATACATTATGCTTTTTCATATTTTATTTAAAAGAAGCAGCCATACAGTAGCCAAAGCCATACTCTTTATTGATTATTATTTAGAAAACTCTCTCATCCAGAAAACTTACATTGTTGCTCAGATGTCATGATTAAGACAACACCATGAGATTAAGCGAAGAGCATATTTTAGTGATAGTCAAATCAATCAATTGATTGAAGGAGCTGATCTATAATGCAATGCTTACTACAAGAAGTACATTTTGATGCTGGAGAAATAAGCTTCACTTCAATTTAGATTTTTAAAAAGTAGTGGAGAGCTTGTCTCCAAACAGACTGGACAAGAGACAGTAGTCTTCTAGTAGCACTTATATTTATATTGTCTAGAGTTTCATCAAGAGGAACTACAATACAGGTTTACATATTTAGAGAGAACTCACTGTGTAGGGCTCTGAAAAGTGAATGGGGAGAAATGGCAGCCCTGACCAACAGTTTTATTACCTGAAAAACATTCAAATGAAGTTATTTAATGTGGCTTTTATCAATTGTTTTTGCAAAGTTTGTAAATGTGACCATACATGAATTCAACTCTTATATATGAAAAGTACAACAAAAGGATACAAAGATATGAGACAAATAAGCAATAAAAATTAGATAAAAGTGGAAGGCACAGAAAGAGAAGATGCAACATTTGGGTGCAATATTCAAAAAAGAAAAAAAGCTGAAGAATATAAGTTTTATATCCTATGCAAATGTTTTTAAGAGCCACACAAGACTGAATGACATAAATAACACACTTACCTTACCTTAGCCCTTCTGAATGATACATTTCTTGATACTGAAGTACTTCTTTATCTTATGGTATGCTATGACCATTTGTACATACATTTTGGTCCATTCAATTTCTGCTTTTCCCTTCAGCTTTAGACAGAGTGCATCTATTTTGCAGTCTTTCACCAGTTCTGATGAAATTTGTCCTGTAATGTAATCACCACTGGTGAAAACATCAACATTGTTTAAAACCAACTGAAAGGCTTTTAACAGTTTTTGACATGATATCTGACTGCTAAGAAAAAGACCTGACTAACTAATACTGCTGCAGCAACTGTCAGGTGAGATAGTGACAACAATGGTTTTTTATGTTGTGTCTCTGCATACAAATAGACTTGGCTTTAATTGGCTGTAGTAATTAAACCACAAATCATGCTGTTGGATGATTAAAGAAATGATTAATTGGCTCTAAGAATATAAAACTACTGGTTATATATAGCTGTGTCTACATGAGGATATGTAGACACACCTCAAACGCATCATCAGATAGAGATTGTGTGGGCTAAACATGTAGCTGTCACAGTGTATGTAAATCTCTACAAGATATCAGATGTGATGGCATAAGACAGACATCTTAAGACAGCAGAGTACCCACACACTGAACAGATGATCCCAAAAATACGATGTACTGAGTACTATACAAGTAGCTAAAAATTGGTACATGGCATTCAGGAAAAGTGCATCAGGGCACCTGGGGTGTGTATAGGGTATTAGCATTCTTGAAAGCCTTAATTTTGCACCATAAAAGCAAAAAACATTTATGTATTTACAGAAATGTGTGTGAGAATCCTTGATCATCTTTAAATCTTTAAAATGACAGAATTTGTTATAATATGTCAGTTTCCTGCGAACTAAAACATTACTAATTGTATCATATTACAGTTGAATGTAATACCTGTTACTGTTATGGAGGAACTTTATAATATAACACATAACTAGAAGTGAGTGTTTAATGACCCATAGCCTCATGTCGTGTACTTCAAGCTGTCCTTAACACAGATGTGGGTGTGTGTGGTTAAACCAGTCGTCAAGTCACTGTCACCACTCCAAAAGTGACATTGCAAAATTGGTATGGATGTCATTACTTTCTGAAACTTTGACAGTGATATAGTCAGTGCTTGTCATTATAATTATCATCCAGAAACAACAACAGTATGTGAAATATGTGTGGTAGCAATGTTGATTTGACAGGTTTGTGGCATTTTGTCAAAAAATGGGTAAAATGATATGATACAGAAAGCAAACAAGTAATGTACAGAGAGAGGAGCCTCGTCACTCTGTAACTCAGCACATCGCTGCCCCCTGCAGGATATCAGACACACTGCATCATATTTTCATCGAAGGGAAAGCTGTAAAAGGCTGATAACATACGGTGCTTCTTGAAAGAACCCTTGATAGTTTTCTCTATTTTAGCATGAATACACCAGAAACATGATCAGATTTGTACACAAGTTCTAAAACTGGTTAAAGGGAACCCAATTAAACAAATGAGACAAAATATTAAACTTATTCATTTATTTATTGAGGAAATTTATCCAATCTTACATATTTATATGAGGCAAAAGTATGTTAACCTTTCCTTTCAGTAACTGGTGTGACCCCCTTTTGCAGCAATAACTTCAACCTAACATTTCCCGAAACTGTTTATCAGCCTTGCACATCTGTTTGGAGGAATTTTAGCCCATTCCTTCCTTACAGAACAGTCTTAACTTGGGGATGTTGGTAGGCTTCTTTGCTTCACTTCAGGTACTTCCACAGCATTTCTACAAGATTAAGGTCAGGACTTTCACTCAGCTGTTCCAAATCATTAAATTTCTTCTGCTTTAACCATTCTTTGGTAGAATGTATTATGTTTAGTGTCGTTGTCTAACTACATGACACACTCTGTCGAGCTTCAGTTCACAGACCAATACCTCAATATTTTCCTGTAGAATTGGCTGGTTGAACTCAGAACTCAAAGCTCCTTCAATGATTGCAAGCTGTCCTGGTCCAGGGACAGCAAAGCAGCCCAAACCATGATACTACCACCACGTTTCACAGATAGGTTGAGGTTCTGATACTGGAATGCAGTGTTTACTCATTCATGCCGAAAAGTTCGATTTTGGTCTCATCCATCCACAGAACATTTTTCCATTCACCTTCTGGCTTATTCACATGGTCCTGAGTGAACTGTAGATGGTAGCAATTTTCATTTTTGGAGAGTAGTGGCTTTTTTTTTCATTTGCTCTCCTGACGGTGGAATCATGAACACTGACATTAGCCATCGCCAGAGAGGCCTTTAGTTTCCCAAACGTTACCTTGGGGTCCCTTGTGGCCTCCCAGACTATTACACGCCTGCTTTTGGTGCAATTTTTGCTGTTAAATCACTCCTGAGGAGGGTAACAATGGTGTTGGATGTCTTCCATTTTCTACACGATCTGCCTGACAGTCGACTGGTGGAGTCTAAACTCTTTAGAAATGGTGTTGTAACCCTTTCCAGCCTGCTAAAGCATCAGCAACTCTTCTTTTAAGTCCTAAGAAATCTCCCATGACACACTTCCAAAAGCCTGTGTTGTGAATCTCAGACTTTGATAGTGAAGACCCAGATTTCTCCTCTTTAAATAAGGTAGGGCCTCTCAGACTCACACTTGATCATCATCCAATTAATTGAAGCACCCTTCAAATGAATTGATAATCCTAGAGGTTCACATACTTTTGCCAGGCACAAATATGTAACATTGGATCATTTTACTCAATAAATAAACAATTGTAATGTTTTTAACTCATTTGCTCAATAGACATCTCTTTCTCTAGTTTTAGGACTTTCATTGAAATCTGACCATGTTTTAGGTCATATTTATGCAGAAATAGAGCAAATGCTAAAAGGTTCACAAACTTTCAAGTAGCACTGTATAATAAATTATAAACATTCTGACACAAAAGCATACAGTCAAAGATGATTTTCAATTTTTACACAAAGCAAATGAGACTCTTCATAATATGACCTTTAATCATGTTCATACATGCACAGGAGTCTAGAGGTTTGACATTGAGAGAGAAATCCAACAAAAGAGTCCACCTTAAATAATGAGTCATTCCAAACTGACAAACCAACCTTCAAAGTAGGAAATGGCAAACAGCAAATAAATTGTGACTGTGAGAAAGAAAGGGCATGTTGACTTCATGTACTTTCAGCATGAAAGTATTCACACCCATTTTAATTAGGTGGGGTAACAGGATGAGTGTGGCAGGAAAGAGCAAAGAGGAATGGGGGGAGGAAAACTGTCTAAACCCAGAGGCGCTGCTAAAGCAAGTTAATATGCTCACCAACTGTGGCTGTCGAGATGTTAAATCACTCTGTATAAGAGCTTGTCAATACCGAAAATTAGTATCATGTATAGAAAAAAACATTCAAACCTTTTTCACACAACTGCAATATAAAAGCAGAAGTCTGCCATTTGAATCAAATACTGAACTTTTTGTAAGAAATCAGTAAAATGGTTGGATACCAGAAGCAGCTGTTATGAACTGTAAAAACCTTTGGACATTTAGTGAGCATTAACAGACAGGCTCACTTAGCACGAGTGCTGGCTGAATAACAAAGAAGAGGCGGCTTTCCTTAAGGAAATTAAGCTGATGGTGCTCACTATGATACATTATTAAAAGATTGAGTTTAGCTCACGCAGTACTTGCGATGTTGTCTCTGCTGAAGGGGGCGGAAAGTAATTTGGTGCATGGTACTAAAACTCAGCTGAGCATTCAACTACTCGTACCCAAATTCAAATTTAGTCAATTATCTAATAAACTTTGTTTCTATTCACTTGACACACAAAACAATATGTATGACAATTGTTAATATGTTGAAACCCCTAACAGAAGTTGAGATGATAAAATACAAATTTATTAAAAATACTCCATTTAAAATCAAAATTTAATCTAATTACTCATTACATTTATTGCATGTCAGTGTAGATTCCTGATAATATATAATTGAATAAAATCCCTTAAAGAATTTACGGTTAGCATCTACAGTACACACAATACTGTACATGAAACACAGACACAGACACACACACACACACACTGAAAATGACAGCTTGAATGATGACATTATGATGTTTTAAGGCAGTTTCTTATTAATTATTGATAAGTCCATAAATGAGTCCGTGTCTGTCTTGCCAATATGACTACATTAAACCCTCTGAAAGCCATTGCACCTCTCTCTGACCCTGAACATCCTTGCAATCATATTCCTCATAAATGTTTACAATCTACTTATAATTTTATCATCCCAATTTTCCATATTGTCAATTTGCTTTTTTGGTCTATACATCTGTCCATCATGGAAGAGGGATCCCTCCTCTTTTTCTCTTCCTACGGTTTCTTCCATTTCCCCTTAGAGTTTCCCCTTATTTGAATTGAGGGTTTAAAGATAGAGGGTGTTATATGCCGCACGGATTGTAAAGCCCAATGAAAACACATTGTTATATTTGACAATATGAATTAAATTGAATTGACTTTCCACAAAGTTAGCTTTGTGTTTTTGTCTATTATCTGATGTACTCAAGAGTCACTTGTGGTATGAACAAAGACATTTTTACCATGTTTATACTATAGTTTATAGTAGCTTTTCAAAACAGAGTTTGATAACCAACACTGAAAACAATTGCAAGAGGTCTTGTGAAAACATGAGGACACCATGTTTGACAAATCTTTGTAACAGTAAAAAAAAAAAAATGTATACTGTTGAGGGTAAAATAGCACAATATATTTAGGTAAGGCAAGAGAACATCTTGTCTGCAGTTGCAAATATTAACCCTCACAGAGAATTATAAAACATCAAGCAAGTCATCATAAAATAAACAGTTACCGCATATGATGTTAAAAGAAAAAGACTAGAATAAGCAGCTAAATAACACAGAAATGAACAGAATAATGGTGAAAACATTTAAAAAATGTAATGGACCATACAAAAACAAAACATTTGTTATCACAGAAGTGATGTTTCAACACAAATTGTGCGTTGTGCAGTAAACAGTCAATATTCAGCACCCTGGCCAGAGGCCTGTACCACAAAGCAGGATTTGGGGTTTGCGAGGTAACTTCAGGTTTAACTCTGGGTTTTCAGAGTTACAATGGTTGTTTCACTTCAGTGGGAACATTTTATGGCTTCCAACTTTCTATTTCCACTCTGGTTTCAAAACAGAGCTTGTAACAAACTAAACACATAATGATGATTTTAGCTGCATTTTAATTGTGCAAAGTTGATTTTATCCTCTGAGTGACAGCTGACAGTGTGGATGATTTTACACTCTGATTCCATCACTGCTGCTCAGAATAACATGAGATAACTGTGTGATGGTAACTGGAAATAAAAATGAAAGATTGTCTTTTATTATAAAAACAATCCACACACTTAGTTGGCTCCCATGATTATAAGTGCAACATTTGGGTCAGATAGACCTCATCAGTCATTAGCTACTTTTGTTTTTTTTTTACACTAACTACTCTTTGCCTTGGTAGCAGAAACAGTCTGCAAAAAAATTTGCAAAGATTCCTACATGTATTTTAAGCCTTAGCCTACTTTTAATATTTGGAAATTATTTCTGGTGTTTCTACGTCTTATTCTGTTGCATGATTACAGATTTGTTTACATTTCACTTTGTTGAATATTACTTTTTTCTGTCCCTAACACAGAATTTTTCTGCAGGTATTTAGTATCATCATTTAATCTCGTATATATGATGTACTTCATTCATGGTTCTAATGATGTCGCTTCTAATTAACAATCCTGCCTCTTTCACATGAACATGCTTAGTGCTGATAGGAAAACCCAGAGTTGACTGAGTTGGTTGATAATCAGTACTACAAAGCTGGTTATCTGGATGGCCAATGCTACGCTCAGTGAAGCCAGATAACAAAAAGATTTCCAGGGTATGTTGAACTTGCTTCGTGGTAAAGGCCCTGGGTGAGCCTGATACAAAGACCCTGAGGAATAACGCTTTCCCAGTAACATGTCAGACAGAGAAATGATGGTACAAGAGCATTTACTCACTCATAAGCTGAGATTGTACAGGGGTGTCACAAAGGATGATGGGAAAAAGCACTGTGAGGTCATAGGAAGCTCTCACCCCAAAGGTCAACTGTAAGACACAAGAAAAACAAGATGGAAAGACTTTAAAGTCATCATTCGATTGTATTGACGAACCAAATTTTGTTGTTGTTTTCTTGTTTTCCAGCACCGTGTAGCTGCACTGTCAAGTCTTGTTGGTACTGACCTCAATCATGTAATCAACCATCAGAATGCTGCAGTTGGAGATGGTGAGCGGCGTTAAGTTGGGAATAGTGAGCATGATCTCAGTGTGCGTGTCAGAGATTTGAGCACTGACAGGCTGTCCAGTCACACACACTAAGTTTTTCTGAAATGTCCTGTGAACCTTCTTGTTGTGGGTGCAGTAAAACTGCTTCTGTTGCAGCTTCACCTTTGGAGTAGCTGTTCGCGATGAACCATTACTGAACTTGCAGATTATTCTCACAGTCTCACCTGGAAGAAGAGTAAACACTGTTACTTAAACTGACTTCTCTGAGCTTAACCTTCATGCTTATTTCATTAAACAAATGGATGGATGGATGGGTAGATGGATGGATGGATGGATGGATGGATGGTGGAAACAGTACCTGGGACGAAGGCTTTCTTTTCCAAACTGCCTGTCATTGTGATAGGGCCTGAGGTACACCACAGGCAGCACAGTGTCATGATGTTGCTGCCTGAGAGAGGAGCCTGCAGACAAAAAACAGAGCAGTGGACATTAAAAGCACGTAAGAAATTTATTTCTCATCTCATCCATTAGCTGTGTGAGCCTGAAGTGAAAGGCAGGCAGGCAAAACTGCAAGTTTACTGTGTGTTCCCAAGTGATAATTTAATCTGACAATATGCACCGATGAAGAACAGTATCAACTGAACCTTCAAGTTGGTCCCACTTTATCTCGCGGCTCAGTCTTGAAGAGGGTCAATGTGTCAATGTCTAGTATCCAGATTGTTATTTTTACAGTTTCATGATTACATGTTGCATATTCCTGAACTGTGTCCCATAAAAGACTTTTACACTGCACAGAGATCTTACCTGCAGCTCTGGCTCATTGGTATTAATGCGTTTTACAAAGTTCAACTCTGTAACAAAGTTTTTGGACAGATGCCAGGGTCTGTGGATGCTGACTGTCAAGGCATACATTGATTTTCCATGAACCCCACTGAAGGTTGACGGGAAGTCTCTGCATTGTTGCAAAACAACAAAAGTGAAAACAATGAGATGCAATCTGGAGACAAGAGACGCTCAATTTTCATGCAAGAAATTAGAAGGATCCATTAACCAGGAGATCACACGGTAGGAAACAATATTGATGTGCCCTGGGTTCATTTGTCTAACACCAATAAACATTTTTGCCTATTTGCATTTAACATGTGGGCGCGAGTTTATGCGACAAACACAAGACACCACAACATCACATCAGAAATGTTGACGGCTCATACACACCCATGTGGGAACTGACATGTAAATGGATACACATGCCTGCCAGGCGGAAGTTTTGATGTCCCACCAACAGCTGCAAGGAAATAAGACGAACTGAGTGACTAAATAATGACTGATTATTTGCACCATTTCCACGTATCAAAGCTCAGTGAGTGAGTGAGTGAGTGAGTGAATGAATGCATACCATTGTTTTCTTGCAAGATAACATATTTCAGGTTGAAGAAGTCCAGTTTTGCACTGTGGGTTCTCCTTCGGCTTTTCCTTTTTCCTCCTCCTCCTCCACCGGTGGACCAGTGGACGTGCACCATTCCGGTCAGTGTCATCGTTATTGAAGTGATCTTTGTCTCCTTTGTGAGCTCGAAGGAGATGTTTCCGATTATCAGGTCGCCATTGCTGACTGTATTCCTCTCATTCAAAGCGGTTAAACTGATGTTGAAGTTTTTGAACTTCTGCTCGAACATCGTGAGATTTTTGTTGTTGATGTTGTTGTTTTGAAAGAAAAAAAAAGTATCCCTGAAGTAAGACAGTCCAGTTGCTGAATTCAAATGGATAAACACTATTTAAGTACTAAAGGAGGGAAACATATACTGTGCCTCAGCTGCCGACAAACCTGCATTCCACAAACAGTTGAATCTGCGCAGACTCTGGACAAGGCGGAGGACCAGCCCCCATTTCAGGCGTGGTCATGGTTGCATCTCTGCTTTCATAATACAACCATGGGCGTGGCCCAAGGGCCCCAGGCGCTTCTGCTTGCTGTGATCGGTGCTCTATGGGACTGTTGTGAAGTTAATGAAAATCTGCGAATGGCGTAAAAAAAAAAGTCATAAAATACCCAATCACTTTAAGTCTGAATGACGTCACCTATGTGCTAATTCGGCTGTACTTTTCAGCTCTGTGCAAAAGCAAACAGACAGGAAGTCTCTTTTAAATTGTCTCAGCTGTCTCTGGAAAGAGTCACACAGGTCTGAAGCCTTGCCGTCATCCTGGACACTCACTCACCTCACTTTCCAAACAAATTATCAGTATGATTAAACCCAGATTTTTTCATTTAAGGAATATGCAAATATAAGGAACATTTTATAACAGGAAGACGCTGAAAATCTTGCCCATGCTTTTATTTCCAGCCAGACTACTGTGATGCACTGCTCACAGGAATACTGGCAAAGCATCTAGACCAACTGCTCTGCAGCTCCTAGTTTTAACTAGAAAAAAGAAATACTGCTATATAACCACCGTGCTGATGTTGTTACAATGGCTTCCTGTAAAATTTAGAATAGATTTTAATATATTTAATACTTCAATGTTCGTTTTTAAGGCCCTACATGGTCTGGCTGGCTCCACAGAATCTCACTGACATGCTTGTCAGCTCTCAAACAGTTAGACCCCTCAGGTCATCTGAAATAGGCCGTCTGGTTATTCCCAGGGTCGCCTCCGAAATTGGTGAAGCTGCATTTAGCTTTCATGCTCCCAGTCGCTGGAACAACACTATCCTATTTTGAATCTAAACTTACAAAGTTCCTTTTTGGCTGCGTGTTTAAACTTTCTGAAAGCCACTGCATCATGTTTACAAGCTATAATTTTATCATCCTGATTTTCCAAATCGTCAGTATGCTTTTTTTTTGTCTATATGTCTGTCCATCATGAGAAGATCCCTCCTCTTTCGCTGTTCCTGAGGTTTCTTCCATTTTTCCCCCATTAAAAGGTTTTTTGGAGAGTTTTCCCTCATATGGATTGAGGGTTTAAGGACAGAGGGTGTTGTATTCTGCACAACTGGTAAAGCTCATTGAGGAAACTTTGGTATAATTAGCAATATGAATAAAACTTTATTTATATAGCACTTTTCAAAACATTCCTTATAAAGTGCTTTGCAAACAAGGACAAATAAAATAAGCCAAGATCTTTTATTCAATGCAATCTTTTATTCAAGTAGCTCTTCAAAACAGAGTTTGATAATCAACACTGATAACAATTTCAAAAAGGTCTTATGAAAACATGAGGACACCATGTTTGACAATCTTTGTAACAGTAAAAATCAAATATATACTGTTGAAGATAAAATAACACAATAAAGTGAGACACGGCAAGAGAATATGTCTGCAGTGGCAATTATTAAACCACTCAGAGAATTACAAAACATCAAGCAAGTCATCATAAAATAAACATTTGCCACATTTGATTTTTGAAGACTATAATAATAATAATAATAATAATAATAATAATAATAATAATAATAATAATAATAATAATAACCTTTATTTGTATAGCACCTTTCATACAGAATGCAGCCCAAAGTGCTTCACATAAAAGAAATAAAATAAAAATAGAAATGAAAGAAAAAGAAGTAAGAAAAATATGTATACATATAAAAACACATACATTGATAGATAAACAAATAGTAAAACATCAGGAAAAACAATCAGTCAAAAATAAGAATACAAATGTCTTCAAATGGATTAAAAGTGCTATAAAAAGGCTTGGTTAAAAGATATGTTTTTAGGTGTTGTTTAAAACTTTCAAGAGAGACTGTTTCTCTAATGTATTTTGGTATGGTATTCCACAGTTTGGAAGCGTAATTAAAAAATGCAGCATCTCCAATTTTCTTGTGATGAGGTGTTTCGATCTCTAGCAGTCCTGCGGAGGATGATCTGAGGGTTCGTGAAGGTGCATATGGAGTCAAGGAGTCTCTGATGTAGCTTGGCCCCAATCCATTAAGTGTTTTGTAGACTATTAAGAGGACTTTGAAGTCAATTCTGTACGACACAGGGAGCCAGTGTAGTCTCGCCAAAACTGGAGTGATATGTTCCGTTTTTTTAGTTTTTGTCAATAGGCTGCAAAGTTTCGAACGAGTTGTAGTTTTCCAATTGACCCTTTAGGAAGACCTGTTAAAAGTGCATTGCAGTAGTCTAATCTGCTTGAGATAAAAGCATGAGTTAGTTTTTCAGCATCTTGTTGAGTCAGGAATGGTCATACTTTAGCAATATTTCTGAGGTAAAAGAATGCTGTTTTAGTCACTTTGTTTATGTGGGATTTGAAACTTAAATCAGAATCTAAAACAACTCCTAGGCTTGTTACCTCAGATTTAACTAAGGGAGCCAGGTTGTCAAGTCTTTTAAAGATTTCATCCCTTTTTGCTTTTGGGCCAAGTAATAAGATTTCTGTTTTTTCTTCATTTAGTTTCAGAAAGTTATCACTATTGGCATCAGTGCTTATTCTTAGATCATTAACTATCTTAACAAGAGCGGTTTCTGTGCTGTGATTGGTTCTGAAACCAGATTGAACTTTCTCCAGGATATTATTCTCATTTAGAAAGGTGTTTAGTTGGTTGAAGACAACTTTTTCAAATATCTTACTTAGAAAGGGGAGGTTGGATATGGGTTGGTAGTTGTTTAAGACTCCACAGTCCAAGTTAGGTTTCTTTAGCAGAGGAGTCACAACAGCAGTTTTGAAATTATCAGGAAAGACTCCTGTTTCTAGGGATGCATTAATGATATTTCTCACTGTGCTTGAAATACTGTTGAAGTGCTTCTTAATGAGTGCAGATGGAATTGGTTCGAGGCAACAGGTGGAGGGGTTACTTGTGGCTACAATCCTGCAGAGTTCTGAGTTTGTGATGTTTGAGAATTTTCTCATTTTTGCCTGCTGTTCACAGGGTTGCCTACAGAGGTCACCGGGTGTTCTGACATTTGTACCTGACAACAAGCAGCTAAATAACACAGAAATAAACGTAATGTAATGGACCATACAAAAACAAAACATTTGTAATCAAAGAAGTGATGTTTCAATACAAATTGTGCATTGTGCAGAGGCCTACAAATCAGGTTTGTGGGGGAGGTTAGCAAGGTAACCTCAGTTTTAACTCTGGGTTTTGATATATGCCAGGATCTGTGGATGATGATTGTCAAGGCATACATTTATTTT
Source organism: Euthynnus affinis (assembly GCA_029490765.1). NCBI lineage: Eukaryota > Metazoa > Chordata > Actinopteri > Scombriformes > Scombridae > Euthynnus > Euthynnus affinis. The sequence goes on along the minus strand of CM055842.1, from coordinate 21,602,921 downwards.
CCATGAACCCCACTAAAGGCTGAGAGGAAGTCTCTGCATTGATGTAAAATGACAAAAGTGGAAACAATGAGATGCAATCTGGAGAAAAGAGACACTCAACTTTCATACAAGAAATTACAAGGATCCAATAACCAGGCAATCACATGGTAGGAAACAATACTGATGTGCCCTGAGGGGTGTGATATGAGATGAGATTGTGAGTTAGCAAGGTATGTTGAGCCTAAAGCCAGAGTGTTTAATCTCACTAAGGTGTCTCTCATTTAACCAGACCATCACCATGGTAACTGATACTGCAAACTTAATTTTGTCTGGAACAGGTTATGTTCTAAGTTTTGGTTTTAAATTAGCAATAAAAAACAACCTTTCTCTTGGTATTTATCACAGATAATATTCAGTCGATAATATTAATTTCACTTTGATTTGGCCAAAACCTAAAGTATAAAAAAAAGTATATTAACTAATTAACTAAATCAATTTTTTAATTAACAAATTTACATGATTGGCAATTTTCGCCTTATTTGCAGCAACAGTGTTGCTTTTTGCTGTGATAATGTAATTTATATTCTTCATAGCTCTCCAAGAGCTCTCCAAGACCTGTTCCTCCTGGATGACATCGACAATACAGGTTGATATTTGAAATAGATAGATAGATAGATAGATAGATAGATAGATAGATAGATTGATAGATTGATAGATTGATAGATAGATACTTTATTAATCCCTGAATAGCAGTAATTGTAATTTTTTGTCCCTTTACTCTATATCCTTGAAATGTCAAAGTATCTTCACAGTCCCATCACTGGTATTCATTGCCATATTCTGCTACTGGAGGGTACATTGCATATGCGCCATTGGAAGGTAGGGGATCAAATGGTTGAGGTGCTGATGGTTGTTGTGGTGGTACATCATCCCAGACTGGTGGGTTTGGGTTGCCAGATGCTCCAAATCCAAAGGCAGCAGAAGCAGGTGGTGGTGCCACAGCAGGAGCCTGAGAGGCTGGCAGGATGACGATGGGAAATTTGATCTCCGGGTCTGAAGCATATTTGACATCCAGATAAACCTGTGGAAATGATTGTTGTTGTTATTTTGTTTATATTTTTTCTTAATATTTCCAACTAATCTCCCAGACGTAAGATTATGCTTATTATGCACTGAGGATGTCACTTTGCTCAGATAATTTTTCTTTGAGATGAGTGAAAAACACAAAGCAAATCTTGGGCCTTTGCTCCACAAGGTTAAACAGGTCTGTCACAATTGCTTGCATTTCTTCTGTGTGCACATCTCCCTCCTTTAGCAAGCACTTAAAACAATGAGAGAGTGACAGGTTCAACAGCGTTTGGGCTCTGGAAAATGCAGCTGTAAAATTATATACAAATGTCATGATGTTTGTAAAAGGCAAATTAACTGAGAAACTGCTTTAGTCACTGTGCTGCTGGAGAGCCAGGACTATCTCATCTAGATAGACCTACTAATAACAAATACCCCTTGATTTTTAATTGTCAATATCACTGCTACTCAGAGATGAAATATTTAGACCACAGTATCACACTTGCTAGAGCAACTTCAGGGAGTAGTAGATGTCAAATCAAGGGTTAAAAAAATAATGTAGAATTCAAGGATTTTAACAAAACCTTTTTTTCTACTTACTTTTTTGATGATCAATTATCACAAGGTCTAATTTGTATTGACATGCTACATTAGATTTCCTTTCAATAGTGTTGAAATGCCAGATAAATAAGCAAAAATTAATGTTAATAAACACTTTGAGTATGTGACTGCGCACTTTCTAGTCTTCTGACTACTGAAAGCACTTTTACACTACGATTAACATTCACCCATTCAAACACTGAATGGATACGGGGCTACCATGCAAGTTCCCAACCTGCCCATCAGAGGAAACTAACCATTCACACACATTCATACACTGATGGCACAGGCATCAGGAGCAATTTGGGGTCAAGTAACTTGCCTAGTGACACATCAGCATGTGGACTGGAGGAGCCAGGCATCAAACTGCTGATATTCCGATTGGTGGACGACCTGCTCTCTCAGCCTCCTGAGGTGCTTACCCTCAGCCTGTACTCCGCCTTGATGTTGCTGCAGTTGAGGATGGAGGACTCCAAATCATGGGGGATGGTGATGACCCTTGTGACTTTTTCGCTAGCAGATGCAAGGATGGGCTCACCAACCTCTTTAAGGAGGTCTTTAGTATGGAGTCTTCTCTTCATTTACAAAGAAGCTGTGGTACACACAGTACTCGGGCTTGATTGCACTAGACAAGTTTTTCTGAATGCAGGCCAAAACCTTTAATACCTCTCCTGCAAAACAAACCACCTCGTGTCAAACAAACTTTGGTATGAGACTAATGAGTGTCAATATCATGTTGAGAGCTCTCACCTTGGAAGTATCCTGTTTTTTCAATATTCACATTTATGGCTACTGTTCCTGAGTTGAAATATTTCAATTTCTTTTCCTTAGACTCATGGAATTCTTCCATTAATTGACAGTAAAATCTTTAAAAAGCAACATTTTCTGTGCTCTAAAATATGCGTAGACGGAATGTGTGTCAACAAAGAATATTATAATGAGCATTCTAAATTATTATAATTCTGGAATACCAGCACATCATCATAATGTAAAAATTCTACACAGTCCACTCAGTTTAACTCAGATCTTGGACTGAGAGGCAGCATTTTTCAGTGGGAATATATTTCTTCAAATCTTCAGGCATCTGTTTCTTCATACTTCATACAGGATCTTTGTTTGGTTAACACACATGGGGAATAGACACAGCAGAAGAAGCAAGGTAAGATTTTCTCATTTGAAGATGGCAAACCTTTGGGCAAACACTGACTGTAATTTAGGATAGTATTTACTTGGGACAGATGACTTTTTCTTTCATGTTTTTGTATTTGCCTAAGTAGTCAACACATTGGTTAAATGTTTTCTTTTACTGGAAAGCATATGGATTTTCATACAGTTTGATTAGTAAAGTTAATACCTTACTTAAAAAAAATAATGTCAGTCTGTGTAAGAATCTGCTCCCAACCAACCCCAAAATACACTGAGAAAAAACAGTTTACATATATCCTTAATTAATATACAATAAATACAGGATTGATTTCATGATCGCAACAGGGTTTCTCTACAGTTTGGGACATATTTTTTGTGTGTACTGTAACATTTAATTAAATCTCATAGTCCTAAAACAGATTAAAAGTCTATCCCATAACCAACAATGTTTGAGTGAAAAGCCTGATTCATATTGGTTCAAATCATGTAATTTACTCATCTTATTTCTAGTCCTATTTATTTTCTATTATTATCTCATTCCACATATGTATTCTTTCATCTCAACTGTGTAAAAACTGCACCATAATTTATCTAGATTTCCCAAAAAACGTATACACCACTGAAAAGAACAGTTTTTATTTAAATAAAAACACACAAAAAATGTAGTAATGTTACAAAAACTGTAAATTGAACCGAAACCTCCCTTTACACCTAATCATCAAGAATAAGTGAAAACACCTGTGTAGATTCAGGGTCTAAATCTAATATTGATTTCTGGCTCGAACACTCCAGTATATAGCTGAATGTCTCTAAATTTGTAATGTAATGATATTTTCACTTCCTGTATGTTTCTGTGCATTTACAGAAGAGTAGTGGTGCTGCTTGCAGAAATGGATATGGAAACACCTTCAACCTTTCTGTCAGCTGAAGAAGGAAGGGAGATGAGATAGAGGGCTTGCATCAGAAAGGTGGACCCGACTCACGAGACAACCTTTCCAGATGCTTGCCTTGGAGAAAAAGCAATTCTGGAGCTTCACAAAGAAAACGAAGGCAGATGGTGGCGGCAAAGACGACAACGCTGCTGTCTGACTAGCTCCAAAAAGGCAGGGATGCATCGTTCTCTTACCTAACATTGCTCTTCTCCTTCATTTCCCTCCTTCACTTATCTACCCTCACTGTCCTTCTTCTTCTCTCTGTGACCTATCTACTCTCAGTCTTCCACTTTCCTCCTTTAAACATCTACCTTTTGTCTTGTTTCTCTACCTGTTCTCTCTTTCCATAACTCATCGACTCTTTTCTTACTCTTTTTTCATCTCTCTACCTTCCATCTCCTTTAACTCATATTATTTATTTTCATTCCTCTTTTATCTCCTATCTTTACTTTTACACTATTCTGTTTCTTTCTACTTTCTTTCACATCCGCCCTTTTTGTCATCCTCCTTCATGTTTCTCTTCACTGTTTCTTTCCTTCATCTTCTATCTTTTCTTTCTCAACCCTTTCCATCTTTTGTCATTCATCTTCATCTCCAGTCCACCCATTCTCTCCTTTATCCTCTGTCATTTACATCTCCACTCTTCCTGTCCTTTCTTTTCTTTTCTTTTCTTTTCTTTTCTTTTCTTTTCTTTTCTTTTCTTTTCTTTTCTTTTCTATCCCTCCATCTTCTTCCCTTACTGTTCCACCTGCCTCTACGACCCCTACTTTTTCTCCTATCTTCCACTTAATTTCTGTCCTTCCTCTCTCATCCTTTTGATCCCTAATTCTCCTTCCTTCCTTCTTTGCCACCCTTCCTCTCATCTCCCTTTCTCCTTTCTCCAACATTTCCACTCCTAAATCTTCCTCCATCTCCCACCCAAGCTTCATCTTTCTTCTTTCCTCTACCCTTTAAATCCTTCATTTTCCTGTCTTTCTTCTTCCTTCTTCTCCCCCTCTTCCTCTCCTTCATTGTTGTTTTCCTCTTCCATGCCCCTTTCATCCTTAATCTTGTTTCCTATATCACTCCACCTTCTATCATCCAGCTCCTTCATCTTTTATTCCTCTCCATCCTTTCTCTCCTTTACCTTCTTTCAACTGTATCTGTAAATTTCCTCCTTTTCCTCTATATCTCCACCCTTCCCTTCCTTCTCCCTCTCGCTCCCTTCAACTGTTCCTTTCCTACATCTTCCTCCTTCCAACTTTTGTCTTTTTCAACTTCCTTCATCCTTTCTATGTTAGAGCTGAATATGTTTATTACAGTCTGCTAAATAATATTGTTGGATTTCTGGTGTATAAACAGGGCTGTTTATAATGTGGGGGAGGAGGGTCTCTGTATTTGAATGTGAGGGCTTGATGTCATGTTTTTCCTTCATTGTTCTTTTGTATCTTTCTGGCCTTTTTTTGTTTCTTTACCCATTCACTCTTAATCTCAATCTTTCTCCCTAACTCATCCATTCTATCCCTCCTTCATCTCCTGCCTTTATCTTTATGCTATTCTCTTCATCTTCCTTCATTTTCCTCTCCATTTTTTCTATCCTTCATCTAAACTGTTTTCCATCCATCTTCTATCCTTTACATTTCCCCCTGTTCTCATTCCCCTTTCCTTCTTATTCCTTTCTCTATTTCTCAACCACATCATTTCTTCAATTCATTATGTTCCTCTTTTATCTTCGTTTCCTCTCTTGTTTTTTCCTTCATTTCTTCATCTCCCTGTCTCTCATCAACTTTTCTCATGACATTTCTATAATATTTTTAATAGTTTCTGTCTTCTGTCTTCTCCCCTCCACCTTTCCTATCCTTCATCGTTCTTCCTGTATCTCTTCGGCCTTTCTCTCATTTCTAACTCTGTTCATCTCCATCTCACTCCCTAACTCATCTACCTCTTCCTCTGATTCATGTTTTCTCTTTCACTTCTCCACCCTCCATGTCGACTTCAACTTTCTTTACTTTCCATTCCTCCTGTCTTTCATCTTTATTTTACTCATCCACTCTTCCCCTCCATCTCTGACCTTTACGCTTTTCTTTTCCTTGATTCTTACCATCCTCCCTTTCTCTTTATCTTCCTTCATTTTCCTCTCCACTTTTTCTA